>CM046729.1:4218207-6618207 GCA_025584915.1 Monochamus saltuarius
ATGTGAGGTATTGGGTTGCCTATAAGTAACAGAAAGTCGGAAAGTTTCATAAAAATAGACCAAATGTGTTTTGTAATGTTCAAGTTACTGATAACAGCTAAGATATTTATTAGTGATTGGTGTATCAGGTACAGACTAGTACCTTTTAAGTATTTTGTTTTATCAAAAATTACAGATGTTTTATATAACAAAATATTTAGTGGTCGTAGTGAGGCTCTCCCACAGTGTATTAATTATATGGTTGAGGCCATCGGTGCCAGGTGGCGTGACAAAGTTCTCGTTAATACAGTGCCTTTATAGTAAACACAGTGGCGACAATAGCATGTCCAGTTTTCTATTGGTCGCCCGTTTTGCCCCATAATGGCGGTATTTTGTTTACTTTTACAAGTGTCAACTGTCAAGTGTGTTGTACAAGTTTGTTTGTATATGTATTATACCTTCGTTAATATTCTATTCTTATCGATTTCTATCACAGATTACTACTAATTTCTATATTACAGGTAAGCTTAGCACACAAACACAGATATGCATACATAAGTAGGTATATTGTAATTATTGTATCATTGTAAAATAACAGAAAACACTCATAACCTAACCAATCTTATGAGGTATGTTTATCGAAATCTTTGCTGTTTGACATTCATTTAATAAATTTGTATCACAAATTCACATACTTATTTACATTTTAGCTCAGAAAATATGCCAGGTTGTGCTGTAGTTGGATGTACTAATTCAGCAAAATGGGATATCTTATGAAGCGTTTTCCTAAAGATCCTCGGTATAGGAGAGAATGGGCAGTAATTTTGTAATGAGATATACTCCTACAGACAAGTAAACCGCATAGATATAAATATATACCTATTATAGCATCAGTGCGTAATGTTCTATGCATTTTAATCACAAGCGACCGTCTGTTAATAGCTTAAACGAGAATAGAAAACTAATACGTAAAACGTAATAAAAAACCTCATATTTTACTTGAAATATAAAAATTGAGATTTATTACACTATTATTTTGAAATTACAGACCACATACATTACTATACGCATAAACTTGGGGATTTATTAGTTGTCAAATGTTTATAGCCATCAAAATTTCACGTAATTTCTGTGTATTCTTAATTTGACGAGTAATAAATCCCCAAATTTATGCGTATAGGTTGAGAATCGCCCTGTATAAACTATGTTTATAATTTAACACCTTACCAACTTTGTAAACAGTTTAAATTACCATTATCTAATAAATAATAAAAATATTCCAGTTTTTTTTAATCTTTTATTTAATTTTATAATTTTTAATAGTTTAAGCCAATATTAACTATGAATACTGTATTTTTTTAATATAGCTACATTGAATAGTTATTTTGTTGTTTGCTGTCTGGTACACTCCATAAACAGGCTAATAAACTGATATTTACCTAACTCTTTAATACAACAGATATTACTAATATTTTTATCGGTTAAAATTATATAACAGTTTCTAAAATTTAGTTATCTTCAGTCGTTTCATGAAAACGTATATCCCAGGATAAATTTATCACCCATTTTAGTTTGTAGCATTCCGTGATTATCAGTCTCCCACATCATGTATTTTTCAACCTGTAAACAAAAACAAGCATGATAATTTCCTCCAACAAACTGTACAAAAGGAGACACTTACCTGTAATGAAATGTTTACTGCAGACCCTCATTCTTCAGCAGTGATGCTAAAATGTTGGTAATTTGATTTGCTTTATTAATAGCAAATAGTTCTACAACTCTCTTAATTAGCAGCATCATAACCCAATTCCATCATTTTGTTTAATATATCTTTTAGACCAAGTATGGGCAAAATGTCCCTATTTTCATAAGAACTATAGAAGGTTTTCCACAATTCATGTTGCACACTCGTTCCACGGAATTTGTGTGGTGGTTGAGGACATCACTCAAGCACTTGGTACATCAGTACAGAATGCATCCTTTAATTTGCGTATTCACTAGCAAATAAAATAGCACCATCTTTGGCAGTGATACCGATACAGGAAACATCTTAACGGTTTTGCACAATCTGAGAATGTTTTGCCTGAAAATAATGTTTACAAACTAATGTTAATCCTATACCTAACCTGTTAAGTCATACATATTATCTAAATCTACCTGCTTAATTTCACAAGGAAACGTACCTTTCCAATTAAAATGTAGAAATCATTCATTACTTTTGTCCCTGCATTTGTAACAAACCCAGGTTCAAAATATTTGTAAGACTGCAAACTTTTTGTAGCTTTTCATCTGCTCTTTGTTGTAATAATAAAATAACTGTGTTACGTTAAAACTAAAAGGGAAACAATATTTGTTTATGTGAAACTCCATAGATAGCATTGTTATATGCATATATAAATTGAATATATATTTAACGTAAAGGGGTCCACATCATCTATTAACTTCAGTTTCATTACATATCTGCAAAAATATATTTTATGAGAAACATGAACACAGCAACATTTTCAAACTTACCTTTCTCCAACATCAGGATTTTCCAATAATATTCTTTTAAAATATTTAAACATAATTTATTGCAATTTTTATATAGATTTTAGATGTCTAATAATGGCTTTTATTAACATAATTATTTTCACATTATTTTGTTCAAATTAAATTTTGTTGTATCTTTTCTAACCTCTCTGTTGTCAAACATGTCAAATGTCAAATTCAAATTTGACGATATTGAAGACAAGATTTCGTTAAGAATTAAATTAAAACTTATATGTTTGAAATGCTCACGCCCTCGGGACATATTTCAACTAATAGTTTTTCAAATTTGAACTAATTCCGATAAAAATTAGAGAAATGAGAACCGGACTGCTGAGGGCCTACAACAAGCGGTCCGTAAATGGCTCCGGAAATTGTTTAATTTTAGTCATAAATGAAAACTTCTCATTTATGGGGACCGGTATTTTATATCAAAAACTCATTGTTACGGCTATTTTCTAATACTTTAATCACGAAATGTTTTTTATTGCAGTATATTTTAAAATTAAAACTCGGTTTCAGCAACGGGGAAATTGTTCGCGCCAAAAAAATTTGCCCCTTAATGGCGGGTGGGCGGGGCATAGGCTCTATTGTCGCCACTGTGGTTACTATAAAGGCACTGTACTCGTTAATACGTACTCGAAAGATGGACTAAGATAGACTGTGGGATACGTCACAAAAGTCCTCAGTTTTCATTGGTTACCTGCTGATAGTACCGACCGTGTAGTTAATAGACCGTGGGTCTCCTACACACAAAATTCTAATTTATGGAAACAATCCAATTAATCAGAAATCACAGCACAGATTATTAAAGATCACCACGGTTTATTACCTACACGGTCCGGATCATCAGCAGGCAGCCAATGAAAACTGAGGACTTTTGTGACGTATGACACTGTCTATCTCAATCTATCATTCGAGAATGACTATATTTTGTCTTTATTTACGAAAATATTTTGACGTCACCTGGCTCCGACCGCATGGTTAATAGGCCGTGAGTTAGTCGTTACCACAGATCTCACTCATAGAGACCAGATAACCATAAAACGTACAGTGACAAAACTGAAAGACAACACATCAGTGCAGCGCACAGACCACTGAAATAGCGCAGTGCGCGAGCCCATGCCAATGCCTGAAAATGTACTGATTTGGTGAATGAAGTACTGACGTACTGATTTACTTAAAAAAATTCTGATTTCACTACATTTGTACTGACGCTGGCAACACTGTCTTTAATCCATATTCCTTTATCTATGGACACAGAATAAAGGAACTAAGTATGGCTGCCGCCAAAACCATCATTCAATACACAATTCTAGTGCGCATGTGTGGCGCCGCCATTTTACAAGTAGTTTATTAATCAACCTTACTTTGCTTTTTACGAGTGTCGGTTTTGTGTGTTTTGGAAGGTGTTTTGGTGGTGTTCTGTGTTTTTATCGACTATTTAGCGTTTCATATTATTGTCATTCGCATTGTAGAAGGAGGTAATATAATCAGTCTTGTTAATATATTGTTGCGCCTTAACTTTAGGTAATAAATAATTTTTTTTTGCAATTAATTTTAGGTGTCACTCTTTAATATGGCGAGTAAAGGGGGATCCACATGTATATATCGCGGGTGTTCTTCTAAAACGGGCCAAGGAATAAGTCTCTTTATCCTGCCAAGAGATCGCATTAGGTACGTAGGTACATATTGTAAATATTACAAAAATAGAAATTGTAAATTTATGTACCCTTTTAGGGCAGAAATGTGGTTGAAAGCCTGCCATAGAACAGATTTGCTTGCCAAAAATGTGAATTTGCAGAATTATAGACTGTGCCAATTTCATTTTGAAGAAAAGTATATTTCTAGAGGCGGAACACGAAAAACTTTGTTTGCTGAAGCAATACCAACAATCTTTCAGGGTTTAAAATGATCTATTACTGAAGAAAGTAAATCGGATGAACTGCCTAAAAAAGTGATTGTTCTATCAGGTAAGCCTTATTTTTTTCAGTTATTAACGACCAAAGCTACAAGTAAAGTGAAAAAATAGGTAAAATATTAATATTATTGAATTTTCCAATTTTTTTATTAGTCTTATTACTATTATTATTATCTTTATTAGTATTATTAGTTTTATTAGTTTTTATTTAGCCTTATTTTTAATTGGACGAGTATATCTCATATAATTCAGAACGAACTTCCTACAGGTAAGTCGGTTGTTCATGTAATTATATTTCGATATCCTTGTCCAATTAGATAACACATGTAGATGTTTAAAGATAATCAATTTTCGTTTTGTTATTTTAATATAGCATTTTGCTTAGTTATACCATTTATTTGATAGTCGAACTATTAGCAGCTTACCAACTATTTTTATGCAAACCTTTCCCAATTTAATAAATATCATCTGTATAGATATTATAATAATGTTTAATTAATTAGGTACAAGTTGACTGACAATTGTCAGATAATAAATGCAATTTTGAATATCAATTTTACTATTAATAATAAATATTCCTTCATGAAATTTAGTACATACCCATTTTAGGGAGTGCTGAATCCAGTGGTGTGGTTAGATTTTAGATAAAAAAAGTGCTAAAACAGTTTTTGCCAATTTTGACCGAAAAAAAAAACATAGTAGGTTTTGATTATTGAGAAGTCTTAAATAGACTTTCCCTATACATATTTCCATATTTTGTATTTACATTTTATTATTAGATTAAAAATATTTTATTGCATGAAATATACAAATAGAGATATTACAAGCAATAAAAAAAAGTAAAAACAGTCAATACTCTGTCACATTTGTGATAGATTCTTTTAATTTATAGTTTATAATTTATGTAAAATAGGTATTGTATAAATATATATATTTCATGAACCATATTTGTATTTTCTTTAAAACCATCTCCGTTATTATCCTGTAAACATTGAAAAATAAATTACTTTTATTCAAAATTAAAACTTTAGGTGTCTTGAAACTAGTTTCAAAATAACCCCTAATATTGATCTGATTTGAGACTTACGCACCAGTTAGAATCTAGGTTCCAGGATGCCCTGAATCATATTTTTTGGCAAGTAAACTAAGGTTTAACACGTAAAGTGAACAAAATAAATGGACATCTTAGAAGGGGAAAATTATTTTTTGCAATTTATATACACTTTGTTTCTCAAAATACAATTTATAAATGTATTTTATATATTTTAATAATTTTATAAATAGTAGATATTTTATACTGCTTAAAGCTTCAATTTGACTAAATAAATATAGTGTCAGCTTGTTTCTTTTTGTACTGTATTATATACAACTTTATCTCAGTGTAGTAAGTATTATATACGTCAAGTTTCAAATTTAATATTTGTGACCACTGACCATCGAAGATCAAACGCGCCGCCATAGTTTTCACTTCAGGTAGTTCCTTTATTCTGTGATATGGTGTTAATGAATTTGAGGTTATGTCCAGTGACATCTTATTTTGTGGAAGAGAAAAATGCCACCAGAAAATAATAAAAACGTATTTTGCAGACTGTGCCTTAATATAATAAGCTATGCAACTTGTGATGTAATAGAAAATGTCACTAGAGAGATTTTAAAAGTGGTTGTGCCGAATCTGGTAAGATTGAGTTGATTTTTTTTTATCTGTACCTACAGTATTGATAAATTTCAGATTTTGGAAGAGGAACATAAACACTTGATGTGTAAAGCATGTTGCTCAAAATTATTTGCCGCGTTTAATTTTAAGTCGACGTGTATGGGTACTGAAGATATAATTTCTTCGTACATTAATTCGAATGAAGTGTCACTGGTTGACTTACAAGAGGTGTATTTAATGGTGAATGGGAATATTCAGTTAACCGATATGTCGGAAAGTCAGAGAATTTGTCGATTGTGTATTCAATTTGTAACAAACGGATTTGTGTCACTACGTGAAGTGGATAATGATATAATTGATGCAATCATACCTCAAGTGGTAAGTATAAAGCCCGCTTTGCATTAACAATTTCTTTGTCAATTAATTGATCAAGTGACTTTGTCAAGTCAATTGACAAATGTAATACTAAAATTTGGACGTCAAATAAATTGATGAAGAACTTCGTCAAGTCATTGACGACTTAAAACTTGTTCTAATTTTTCGTCAATTTTTACTTCAATTCAGGAATACCAACCTAAAATAAATCTAAATATTTAACCAGTAACCGAGCATCAGCAATAATAAATGCAATAGAAGCTTTTTTTGCCCTAAAATATAATTATTAAAATTACTTTTTATTTTTAACAGTTTTTGTTGCGTATACAAATAGGAATGATATAATGTCAAAAGTTAAAATTACTTTTAGGTTGGTAACGGGTGACATCTGACAGCAAAATTGTTAAGAAACTTCCCAAGCCCTGAACATAATGTAAAACCAAAGTGCGACCTTGAAGAAATTGTTAGTGTAAAGCCCGCTTAACAATTTTTGAGAAAATAATTTTTTTATAACACTTATTTTGGTTTCAAGATTGATCGTGTTGGGGTGTATTAGGAGCCTTTAATTGAGACGCTTCTAATAACATTTAATATTTATTTCTCGAAGGACCTTATTTGGTTAGACAAAACACAAAACATTAATATTTGGACAAGCTTGCGTCTATCCTCTAACGCTGACTTAAATGAACTGACTCTTTTCTTCGTGTCTGCCTGGACATGCCCAGTACAGACAAACTAAGTAGGTGGCGCTGTGCACCATAGTATTTGAATTTGAAAAATATAACAAAATAAAATAGAATATTGTATTAACAGATCAACTCTTAGATACATCAAATAATGTTCCTAACAAAATTATTTACAAGGTTTTACAAATTAGTAGGTCAAACTGTTAACCACAACTTTGGACTAAAATGATGAGACTTCTCCATTTTTAAAATATAGGGTATCAAATTAAAAATGATTTTTATTGATAACTTCAATGATTTTAGAGATATATGTTTGAAATTTGGCACATCTTTTTGTCTTAAGTTGGCACACTCTGTATAGTTTTAATGTAAGTTACCAAAACGGTGGAAAAGGGGGTTGTAGTACCAACAGATCTGCCTGCCCATTTTTTTTAGTATGCTTTTGATTTCAGTATATTTTTTTTTTTTTCACTTGTAAGATTTTGATGATACTTGGTTTAAGAGATATTGGAACTATTTTGTATGTGCTAGGTTTGACAAAAATTAAATATTCCTAAGTATTAAATGGTCATTTCCATTTTATTGAAAAAATTGAAGTAAACAAATTGAAACAATTGAAGTCCAACGGGTTGAGGTTGGAGAAACGTGATGGCCAACAGATACAAGCCGTTCTCTATCAATTGAAAGGTAAAAAAGATTTCATTTAAATGGTTCTGAACATTTCGACTGTTATGCGGAGGAGCATCTTCAAGTTGAAACCTACCACATTTGTTGACAAACAACTGGTAAGGAAACATGGGTATTATGACCTCTCTTTCTTCTGTTAGTTTGATATTACAGGCAATTACACAGACAGTGTAAGATAAAAATATGTGCCAAACTTCAAACACTGGATCTATTAATAAAAAATCATTTTTAATTTCACAAACTGTATTTTGAAATTGGAGATTTGAAATGAAAAGCGGGATAAGAAAAGTTCCATTATTTTGGTACAAAGAATATGTGGTTGACGGCATGACCTACTAATTTGTTACAGCCTGTATACGAGACGAATGAAGTAGAAGCAATTTATATTATAAGTCGTTGTTTATATTCCAGTGAAACAGCTCATACTGTAATAAGTCAGCTACGTCTGGTATCCTATATTTTATTTCATACTGCCTGTTAAATTATGATAATTACTTAAATTAAAAAAATAGTAGTTGACGATTTAGTAATCACACTGTCAAAAAAAATAAACATCATTTTTACATTGTTTTGTATTAAGGAAATTTCGGAGGAGCTTTCAAATAAATCTGCGGAAGCAACAATCCGAAAAAAAAATCATATTACAAATAGAGGTACATACATTCCTATAAATGCTTAACAGTAAGAAATATAATTTTAAATTAGATAAAATTAAGCAAAATATTAAATACTGTTGCTAGGCGACACACATTACAGTACAAGATACTGTAATGTTTCATTTCCTAGTCACAAATGACTCTGGAAAAGTCATTTAGCAGACAGTATGAAATAAAAATTGTTTGTTGTTTTAGAAACCTATATTTAAGTTTTCCCTAAATGTTTTAAAACACTGTATATTTTGTTCGAGATTAGCACTAATATTTTTTTATTCTAGAACATCAGTTCTACCAAGGATCCTGTTATATGTGGATCATGTTTTGATTCGCTTCATACCCATGGTTGTTTTGTAAAGAACTGCCAGGAAGCACAGGAAAAATATCAAAATGTCGATGAACTGCCTTATATAAAAACAGAAGAGCCTGAAGATAATCTGGAAGATTATGATGAAGCGCAGGAGAAAAATAGACACAGTCATAAGCAGCCTTATAGTAGTTCCAAACAGATTGAGACAAAGTTAGGAGAAGATCAAGATGAGTAAGAAAATGTTAAATATATTTATTTATTTTAAAATATTTAGCAGCAAGTTACATTTTTTAACAGCTGGGTTTTTATTAATTATAAATACAAACTAATATAACTAAAATAATCAATTAATTTTGCAATATGCTTATTGTAAAGAGAAATAATGTATTTCATTTATGTTTATTTCAGTAATTTCATTTCTTCACACAATTTAGACGAAAAAACAATTGAAAACAAAAAGAAGGATATTTCTGAAGGTACAAGAGATACAGAATGTAACAATGTGCTGGAATCGCTTCATATCAATGGCGGTTTTGTAAAGAACTGCTTGGAAGCACAAGAATTCCAAAATATCGATAAACCGTTTTATATAAAAACTGAGCGGATTGAAATAAAACAGGAGGATGATTACGATGTGCAAGACACATATAGAAACATTGATGAGCAGCCTTTTATCAAATCTGAAGAGATGGAAATACAGTTGGAGGAAGGAGATCAAGATAAGTAAGGAAATGGCATATTTATTCATATTATAGAAATTATAGTACCATGGTTTGTAATTAATTAATTGACTAAAAAATGTATATGTATTTTATTTGTTTATTATGCTATAAACAATTTTGAATTTTTTCAGTGATTCCTCCACACACAATTTAGATGAAACAATTGAAAACAGAAAGCCGCAAATTTGTGAAGATATGGGAGAAACTTCGTTAGATATATCATTGTTTAGCTGTAAGAGAAAGTTTGAAGATGGATTAAAACATGAAATTGCTCCAACACTGAAGAACTCATCGGAAGTTGTAATGTACAAGTGTGATACATATGATTATGAAACTAAACATAAGGATGAGCAGAAACAGTTAGCAAACAAAACACCGTCCAAAGTCCAAATATATAAGTGTAGTCTGTGTGATTATAAAGCTAAACGAAAGGGTCATTTTAACAGGCATCAGTTGACACACAAAGATCCGTCAGAAATCCAAATGTACAAATGTGAGATTTGTACCTTTCAATCTAAATATCAGAAATCTGTCAAAATGCATCAGCTATTGCACAAAGACCTTTCTGAAATCGAAATGTACAAGTGCGATGCTTGTACTTTTGAAACTAGATATAAGAAAAATTTAAAAAACCATCAATTGACACACAAAGATTCTTCTGAAATTCAAATGTACAAATGTGATACTTGTAACTATGAAACTAAAAATTTAAGAAACTTGAAAGGTCATCTGTTAGCACACAAAGAATTGTTCATGTGTGATAGATGTGGTTTCGTTACTAAACGTAAGAAGAGTCTGAAAACCCACGAGTTAATACACAAAGATCCTTCTCAAATCCAGATGTACAAGTGCGATGTATGTGATTATGAAGTTAAACGTAAGAGTAGCCTATTAATTCATCTATTAACACACAAAAACTCTTCTGAGGTCCAAATGCACAAGTGTGATACATGTACGTTTGAAACAAAATATAAGAATTGTCTAAGAGATCATCAGTTTACACACACAAAGATCTCTCTGAAACCCAAATGTACAGACGTGGTTAATTTGACCGAAAATAAACAAAATGAAGAGTTGAAACATCAATTAGTATATAAACATCCTTCTGATGTCCGGATGCACAGGTGCAATGCGTGTGATTATGAAGTTAGACGTAAAAGTGATCTAATAAAACATCAGTTAATCCACAAAGACCCTTCTGAAATTCAATTATATGAGTGTAGTGTATGTGATTATAAAGCTAAACGAAAGAGTCATCTTGATAATCATCAGTTGAGCCACAAAGATCCTTCGGAAATCCAAATGTACAAATGTGATAATTGCACTTTCCAGTCTAAATATAAGAAATCTATAAAAATTCATCAACTATTGCACAAAGACCCTTCTGAAATCCAAATGTACAAGTGTGATACTTGTACTTTTGAAACTAGATATAAGACCCATCTACAAAATCATCAGCTAACACACAAGGACCCTTCGGAAATTCAAATGTACAGGTGTGATGCATGTGATTTTGAAACTGCACGTAAGAGTTATCTAAGAAATCATAAGTTAACACACAAAGACCCTTCTCAAATCCAAATGTACAAGTGTGATACCTGTATGTTTGAAACTAAGTATAAGAGATACCTGAAAGATCATCTATTAACACACAAAGCCCCTTCTGAAATCCAAATGTAGAGATGCGGTTAATTTAAATGAAAACTAACACAAAGAAGAGTGAAACATCAGTTAACACGAAGGTCTAACATCACAATGTAGATAAGGTTGATCTAGAAAGATCCTTCTGGAATCTACATGCCACAGATGTTTGCCGAGAAGTCATCTACTGTTGTACAAGACCCTTCTGAAACTGTGTATAAGAATTATTTGAAAGTATATACAAGAACTATCCACAGATTTATATGTACAAAATAAAACATCTAAAAGTTGTCAGTTATTCCACAAATATTCTTCAGAAGTGTACAAATGTGATACATGTAGTTACATAACTGAGTATAAGAACAATTGAAATTTATCAATTAATAGATTTAATAAAGACAATACAATATACAAATGTGTTAAATGATTTTGATAAGTATAGCCAAATCTAAGAGCATATATTTAAAATTTTTATCAAAATATAAATATATAAATACAAAGTTTGCAAAACCATATATATTTTTTTTTTGAAAGGACATTTTTATATTTTTCCCAAAAAAGTTACTATCGTTTTGTTACATTACCAAAACAAAACCTAAATTTGTGATGAAAACACACATTTATAATAATATCTCTACCCCTCATTCTAATAATAATAATAATAATATCTCTACCCCTCATTCTAATCACAAGGATTAGACCAGAAGTCGAAGATTTGTGCGGGAGAGGGGGCGGCATATTATTATTAAGCAGGCCGCATTTGCGCCCAGGAACGACTTACGTTGGTAGGCCCTAACCACCATTCAGTGCAGAAATGAGGGAAACCTGGAAAACCTCATTAATTAGGGGGGTAGTCAAATGTCAATCGGTATCAATCTCTCACATTGACCCAAGCCAACATTCTTCCACCCTACCATACCCGCAGAGAGGGTGCCAATCTCTCCACGAATATAGCTTATATACGGTCTACCGACTGCGGGGGTCGAACCCACAGCGATCCAGTCACATCTATTCAAGTACTGCAGGGGCGTATCCATGGGGGGGGGGTAATGGGGGTAATTACCCCCAAGAAGCTTACTGAAATGAAATCCATTACTTTATAATTTTCGAATAAAACAGAGGTGAAGTATTTGTAATTTGAATTACTTGATAATCGCATGCAAACAATATTAAATTGTATAATAAGTAATATTTCTATAAGTAATATTTAGCGTTTACTAATGTGACTTTCAAATCTAAATTCTGTAATTTTGCTCGATGTTGCTGCATATATGAATGCTGAAAATACCTCTGATCTAGAAAATACAATATTTTTAAATATGCTTTCGTCCCCAGCAAAAACTTTCTCTTTCCCTATTCTGTTCATAAAAAATCCTTGCTCTTCTACATATACATAGACATATTAAGTTAGACATTTCAATTATTGATATGCAAGTAAAAAAAAATAGAAAAATTAATTTAATTTCCATTATCTTTTATTTTTATAATACTGCTGCAATGTATAAATTTTTAATTTATATTTTATTATTGATATTGGATATTAACTTCTTTTATTTGACAAAAGTCTTTATTTATGTTTAGTTCTTTAGTCTGTTGATGTTATAAGTCTTTACAACTTTACTGTCTCCAAGATAAAAACATAGATACGCCCATGAAGTGATGAAGCAAGTGTTTATGCTTTATATACATCATCAGTAAAGAATGGACCGTACTCTAATATTAGCTCTCTTTGGTCAAAATTAGGTCAGTACATCAACTTAACTGTCAAATTTTGCTTGTTTAAATTGTTATAGATTGGAAAATGTATATTTTTTTTTAATTTCATTGCGATAAATTATTTATTATTTGGGTAAATGTACTGAAATGATTGAAAAGAGGGTGTTTTTACATGATAAATATGAATATCTGATTGATCATTGAAATAAATAAATAGGGCATTTTGTGTTATATTCCTTTCAGATTTTTTTAAGGATGAAGTTTTTGAAAAAGATTAGTTATTTTGAAGAACTCATCAATTAGTTTTAAAAGAGGTATTATACTGGTTGTATATGTTACTAAAATAAATCATTTTAAGAAAATTATTAAGCTTGGAATTCAATAGGTACATAAAAATTAACAAATTATTAATCCAAAAAGTTATTACAGGTAGTTATGTCGCTCTTATAAAGTAACACAGAAAAATATAAAAACATGAAGGAAAGACATTTGAAAAATAACCACTTAAAGCTAAGTATATGCAATCCAATAGCAAAAACAAAATCTTCATTTCAAATTGCAATGCAGATGCAGGATATCAGATTTGTTTTTGCAGCAGTTGGAAACGCGGTTTGAAAGTATGAGTAATGTGTGTACAACTATTTATAGCATTAAATTCAATGATAACGCGTTTTCAACATAACTGGACGAATATTTCTGACAGTTTCAAACCGTTTCAACTGTTGCGTACTCGTGAACCACTTTGATTAGTTTGATTCTGAATAACTGAATTGATTCATTTAGATCAATGGGAAGGAACGGTCTTTAATACTTATTAGTTCGCGGCTACATTCTCTCCAATGTATATTCTTGGCTTGGATTTTTTGTATTTCATAGGTTTAGGTTATGTCCATCATAACGTCTGCGTCAGAATGAAACAGAAACAGACAAAATGCAATCAGAAAAATTTAATAAGGAAGCATTTTGCAGAATGTGTCTTAATATTATAAGCAGTTCAAATTCTGAAGCAACTGAAACGGTCTTGAGACAAATTTTGAAAGTTGTTTTGCCAGATCTGGTAAGATCGAGTTAATATTACTATCTATATAAAGTATTTTTTGATAAATTTTAGATTTTGGAAGAGGAACATAAACATCAGATGTGTAAAGCATGTTCTTTAAAATTATTTACCGCTTTTAATTTCAAGTCGATATGTACGGGTACGGAGGATATTATTTGTTCGTACATGAATTCCAGTCAAATGTCATTAGTTGACCTAAAAGATCTTTACTTAATTATAAATGAAAATATTCAGTTAACCGATACATGGGAAAATCAGAAAATTTGTCGATTGTGTATTCAATGTGTAACAAACGGATTTGTGTCACTTAATGGAGTTGATAATGACATTGTTGATGGAATCATACCTCAAGTGGTAAGTATATATCGGGTATTTTTCAGAAAATTATTTTCTTGTAACATTTTTTTGTTGCAAGATTGACGAGTCTTTAGATATACTCACCACAATACAGGGTTAACTATGACTTTGTACAAATATTTTAAGAGGGGATAGAGAAAAATAAGAATTAACGGAATCATCTATCAAAAAATTTCCAATGTTATTTATAAAGAAACGTATATCAGTTTACGTCGCTTTGAAAGAAAAAAACTTATTTACAAATTGATAGCACAAGGCAGCACCTACTTTATTAATATTTATTTCCAGGATTGATATTTGGATATTTTAAGAATGTTGTCATTTTCTGTAAACAATATTGATTGATTGATTATATCTCACCTATATCTCACTTGTCATTTTCTGTTTTCTTACTTGTTTAAATTAAAACTTGTCATTGCAAATATTTTTGCATTTGCTGGGGACCTCTCCTTTTTTGTTTAATGTGAGGTACCTACTTGATCTGGCAGTCATGACCAGGTTGATTACTTATGTCGGGAAAAACCACAATAACCACGATAACAAAAAAATATATGCAAATGTACACAAATACATAAAAACACTGCCACATGTTTACCGCCAAGATATTACAACTATTGTTCAATGTGGTTCGTATTCAGCATAATATTTTGTGTACTCGGAAAACGTCTTTGGTATTACACTGTTACACGATAGTATGCAGTTGTCACACATTTGAATACAAAAAAAAAATACGCGAAAATTTAAATTTGTAAAAAACAAGTACTGAAAAATTTGATCAAACAATTAAGAGTACCGTATGCAATATTTTTTGACATCTGATACAGACGCCATCTGTAGGCAACTAATGCAAGGTGCACTTCACACACACAAATTTTTAAACTTCTGTTGTTGGGGAATTAAATTCTGTTAATACTAATAATGAGTTTTTCCAGGTTTTCCTCATTCCTGCACTGAATAGTGGTTAGGGCCTACCAACGTAAGTCGTTCCTGGGCGCAAATGCGGCCTGCTTAATAATAATATGCCGCCCCCTCTCCCGCACAAGTCTCCGACTTCTAGGCTAATCCCCGTGATTATAATGAGGGGTAGAGATATTATTATTATTATTATTTCAAAAAATGTGTTCCCTCTATTACTGCCGCTGTTAGAGATCAGAATGAGGGGTAGAGATATTATTATATTATTAATAGCAACAATATTAACAGTAATTGACGATGTTTGCATAAAATAATTAAGACTATTTAAACTATAACATCCCAAGATTTTTACAGTGTTCTGTAAAAATGTTTCATAAGCCCTTATAATATAACTAAGCTTCTCTTTGAGGTTTGGAGAGTATGCAACTAGCGATGCAGTATTCTAGGTTATGTTATTTTAGAACAGTTAGTGGCTAATTTTAAACGTTATAGTAGTTAAATAAAATATTTTGTCGGGTGTGTTAGTGGATAATTATGATGAATCTGCAAGGAGTAAAAATGTAGTTTTGGCAGTGTGCAACGAAAGAACGAATACAAAATACTATAGCTAACCGGATTAACTGTTATCTATCATGTACTTAGGTATTATTAATAAAAATGTTTATTTTTGTGGTTTCTACATTTGACAACACTGCAAAAATGACCGCGCGGTAGTTGAAATATCTCTAGCCATCTCAGATGATGATTGATTGTCATAGGCGCCGATTTTCCGAGAGAAAAGAAGGTTTTGCCCCATTTTTAAACATTAAGGTAGAATTCCGAGATAATTTTTTTGTTGTCTTAGAGCCATTTGTAAATAGTATATAGTATATGTTAAGTTGAAATCTTTATGTTGCTGCCACTTATTTTTGATCGTAGAATCCAGTTAATTTTTGGCAGGCTAATTTTGGGATACCCTATATTTAATGAATTTTTTCTTAAGTGCTTTAAGACATATATTTTGTTGCAAATTAGTACTACTATTTTTTAATTCTAGAACATCAATGCTACCAAAGATCCTGTTATATGTGGTTCATGTTTTGATTTGCTTCGTATCCACGGTGGTTTTGTAAAGAACTGTCGGGAAGCACAGGGAAAATACCAAAATATCGATAAACTGCCTGATATAAAAACTGAAGAAATTGAAGTTAAACTAGAAGATGGTCATGATGCACAGGAGAAATATAGAAACGCTGATGAGCAGCCTTATATTAGATCTGAAGAGATGAAGATTAAGTCAGAAGATCAGGATAAGTAAATATTTTTTTGTTGTTTTAAAATATATTAGCACCAAGTTATGTTTAGTAACTGGGTTTTTACTAATTATAAATACAAACTAAGGAATCAATTAATTTTTCAATATGCTTTTTATAAAAGAAAATAAGGTACTTCATATATTTTAATTTAGTATTTTTATTCTCTTCTACAGTTTAGACCAGGAAACAATGGAAAACAAAAGGAAGCGTATTTCTGAAAGTGTAGGAGAAACAAAGTGTGAATATAAGCTTGATTCGCTTCACACCACTGAAGGTTTTGTAAAAAATGTCCTGGAAGCACAGGAAAAATATCAAAATGTCGATAACCCACCTTATATAAAAACTGAAGAGATTGAAATCAAACTGGAGAAAGGTTGCAATGTGCAAGAGACTTATAAAAATATTGACGAGCAGGCTTATATTAAATCTGAGGAGATGGAAATTCAGTCGGAGGAAGAGGACCAAGATAAGTAAGGAAATATCAAATTTATTATTATAAAAATTGCGATATTATCGTCTTATGTTTATTTTAATAGGTAGTTATTTTCTACAATTAAATAAATTTTTATTGTCACCAAATTCATAAATATTCACGCTGATTTTGCAGTTTTTTTAAATTGGTTAATGGTGAGAAAGTCAACATTTAGCAAGTGTCACAAAACAGTTGAAATATTATTGGTATATTTATCATACGGGGTTATCTCGCTCAAGGCACACTATACAGGGCGTTCCGTAAATAATGCCTCATCGAGACGTACTAGATTTTTCACTTCAAAATATTACGATTTAAACCAATACAAAAAAGATTTTGATAATAAAAAAGATACAGGGCGTCAAAGTTGCAATTTAAAAAGTGATTTTTTCTAACAATTACACTGTGTTTGACTGTATAGACTTAAATTTGGGAATAGATGTTTTTGGATATGAGAAATCATAATCTGTTGACTATTTCAACATATTCTTTAGATGGCGTCACTTCCGCCATATTTATGACATAAATGTAAGGCTAACGTTTTTGGCCCTAACGTTACAGGTTTTTATTAAAAAAATTTAAACCTACATTAACCATTTTCGATATAATCGCTTTTCAACAGTCAGCTGCATAGTTCCTTATACAATATTTTAACGTAGTCGTCGGTCAGTGGTCACGCGGTTTAAGGCGTCAGTACTTGAATCGAGGTGACTAGATCGGTGTTGGTTTGCGTCCAACTGCCGGTAGACCGTATATAAGCTATATTCGTGGAGAGGATTGGCACCCTCTCTGCGGATATGGTAGGGTGGATGAATGTTGGCTTGGGTCAATGTGAGAGATTGATACCGGTTGATATTTGACTACCCCCCTAATTAATGAGGTTTTCCAGGTTTTCCTCATTCCTGCACTGAATAGTGGTTAGGGCCTACCAAAGTAAGTCATTCCTGGGCGCAAATGCGGCCTGCTTAATAATAATATGCCGCCTCCTCTCCCGCACAAGTTTCCGACTTCTGGGCTAATCCCTGTGATTAGAATGAGGGGTAGAGATATTATTATTATTATAGTAGACACCAATAATACGTTAAATTTTAACAATTATTAGAAAAAATTATGTTAAAGTTGATAAGTATTTCTAAATGTAAGACATTTAGCCAGTTTTGGTTAAAATTCATTACTTTACAAAATCGAAAAATTCTGAGAATAATTTTTCATATCTGACTTATTTGTTGGCAATTAAATTTCAATGGACGTACTGGGCAACGAGAATATTTAGGAGGATTTCGAAATAGAAAAATCTGTTTTGGAATTTAGAGAAAAAAAGAAGAAAAATTTGTTCCCATTGCGGATTATCCACAAATGAATTCAGGACAACTGCCTGAAGCTGCAAGAATCAGTATGACTTCAATTTTAAAAACATGTTGAAAAATACTAACTTAGTATTTGACACTAGTGCAAATGTTATTGCTTGTCGATCTACCTTCAATGTATCCAGTTTGCAAGGGAATTTTGGGGCCTACTAAAGGCAGATAGTTGCTGGTACACTGATGGCTCTAAGACCCCGGAGGGGTTGGAGCTGGAGTGTATAGTTGCAACCCAAACACCAGGCTATCAGTAAGCCTGGGTAAATATGCGACTATATTTCAGGCTGAAATTCATGCCATCAAACTGTGTGGGGAAGCTGGAAAGCTTAGACTCAAGCGCAGGTCGATAAAAATATTTTCAGATAGCCAAGCAGCATTAAAAGCACTTTGATCCTACCGGTGTAACTCAAGAACGGTATGGAACTGTCAAAAGGCTCTGGAGCGGTTAGGTACAAGCAAAAGAGTAACCCTGGTTTGGATACCTGGTCATGCGGGTATCCAGGAAACGAGGCAGCGGACTCGTTAGCAAGGCGGGTGCCTCTTCCAGCTTTATAGGTCCGGAACCGGCTCTTGGCTTAGCTTCGGCTACTGCCAAAGCAGTCATCGCGACCTGGGCGGAGGAAAAGATAAGGAGTACTGGCGAGATCTGCCAAGATTAGCTCATTCAAGGCGTTCATAGGGGCACTTCGACAAAGAGAGCTAAATGTTTGCTAGAGTTAAATAGGCTTGACCTAAAAACTCTGGTTGGCCTATATACAGGGCACTGCCGGTTAAGAAGTCACATGCACAAGTTGGGGCTGGCTGAGGAGGCCGAGTGCCGATTGTGTTTAGAAAGTGACGAATCGGCAGAACATATTTTATGTCATTGTCCGGCTGGTGAAAGGACGATATTTTCGATATTTGGAAAAGTGTATCTCTTGCCATAAGATCTGGACAAAATCTAACCCAAAAAGGTTATCTGCTTCGTAAAGAGGCTAAACCTGTTGGGTGAAGTATAATAAGTATGTGAGCCACAATAGACCACAGGGTCGCAGTGGAGGGCCAGCTTTTGGCCCACTCACGTAGAACTATGAACTATGGGGCCTACTACGTTAAAATATTGTACAATGAACTATGCAGTTGATTGTTGAAAAGCTATCTTCTCGAAAATGGCCCATTTCTGAGACTGATGACAAGTGTACCTTTCTTCCTCAAAAACAATGTAGGTTTCAGATTTTTTAATAAAAAATATAACTTAGTGCTACAAATGGTATGTTCACATTTACATCACAAATATTGCATATGGGGCGCCCCCTAGGAAATACGTTGAAATGAATAACAAATTATGATTTCTCATATCCAAAAACATCTGTTCCCAAATTTTTAAGTAATTATTAATTCCAGTTTTGACACCCTGCAAGTTGGCTTAACTCATGAGAAATCTAGTATGTCTCCATTTGCCATCACTTACAGACCACTCTGTATATCCACATGTAATGATAAAGACACGACTTGTAAACATTAATTTTTAGAAAAATAGCCGTCATTTTTGCTTGTTTAGCTTTGTCATCTCAACTTTCTTGTATCTTGTAATGCCTCAAATATCACCCATTTAATTCTTACTTTTTACTAAAAGATCTTTTTTGATAGCTTGTTTGGATTGTGTGATCGGGTCTTCATCATAGGTTTGGCATATTTTTCCAAAACAAGCCGTCTCTGTTAAAAACCTGCTCTAGTTTAAGACCTTCAATGGTTTGTAAAAGTTACCAATCATATTTCTTTGTGGCATTAATTTCTACTGAAGGTGTCAACATTTTCCGTTAAACCTTACTTTACTGGTCCTTTTGAATATCCATTTGCTGATAGTGGTTCCTCATTTTTTCAATGGGGCTACTTCTATATCTAGCCACTGGTGCACATTAAGGCGCTTTTGCGTTTTTGTTTTTATTTGTAACTGCACTTATCGTTACAGTAACAACAACTCTGTTCTCTTGAAGAAGTGTTGCATTGGGAGGTGTATGGAAAGATGGGGAGAAATGCCTACAGTTCCAATTATTGTAATTATATGTATGTTTTTTGATAACAAATATTTAGGTAATATTTATGCTAAGGAACAATACCATGTAGGATTCAATATCTTAAAATAAAAATTAACCTACTTAAATTTAGTAACAAAAAAAGGCATACCTATGTGTGATTCAATAATTACCTGGCTCAGTAAAATGATTCAATAATTTTTCAAAACTCAAAGTACTTGTGAACATATACAAACACGCAAAATCAACTGCAATAGATGAGGTCTGACCTATTTCTGCATTAATAAGATGAGATAAGGATCGATACAAAGTATCTATTTATTTAAGTATCGTGTGTTTTGTGATTGAAAGTATCTCGTAATTTTTTTATGCTCAATTTACTGATGCCCTGTTTAAAATAAATGCAAAATATGAACTGGTATTTTTGATAAGATGCACAATGTAACAAATTAAAAATGCATTTTTTTTTGTTTCTTCCATTATAAACAGTTTGATTTTTCCAGCGATTCCTCTTCACATACTTTAGTGGAGGAAACAATCGAAGAGAGAAAAATGCAAATTTCTGAAGATATAGGAGAAACAAAGGATGAATGTATGCTTATCTGTGGGACTGAAGCTCAAATAAATAAAAGGGAAACTCCATTAGACATATCATCGCATGGCTCTTCTGAAATTAAGATATATAAGTGTAGTGTATGTGATTATAAAACTAAACGAAAAGTTCATCTTAACACGCATCAGTTAAGGCATAAAGATCCTTCGGAAATCCAAATGTATAAATGCGATATTTGTAAATTTCAAACTAAATATATAAGCTCTGTGAAAAGTCATCTGCTATTGCACAAAGGCCCTTCTAAAATCCAAATATACAAGTGTGATACTTGTACTTTTGAAACTAGGTATAAGAATCACTTAAAAGATCATCAGTTATTAATACACCCTTCTGAAATTTGTATGTACAGTGATGATGATGATGAGCCTGACCATAATGCTAAACATAAGGGTAACTTAAAAAGTCATCAATTAACACACAAAGACCCTTCTGAAATTCAAATGTACAAATGTGGTACTTGTACCTATAAAACTAAACATAAGAAACACCTGAAAAATCATCTGTTAGCACACAAACAATTTTTCATGTGTGACATGTGTGATTTTGCTACTAGACGTAAGTGTGGTCTGGAATATCATCAGTTAAAACACAAAGACCCTTCTGAAATTCAAATGTACAGGTGTGATGAATGTGATTATCAAAGTAGACGTAAGTATGGGCTGAAACGTCACCAGTTAATACACAAAGATCCTTCTGAAATCCAGATGTACAAGTGTAATATGTGTGATTATGCAGTTAAACATAATGAAAAACCATCAGAGAAAACACAAAATTCTTCTGAGGTCCAAATGTACAAATGTGATACTTGTACGTTTGAAACAGTATATAAGAATTACCTGAAAGATCATCAATTAACACATGCAAATACTCTTTTGAAATCCAAATGTACATATGTAGTCAGCTTGATTGAAAATAAACGAAAGGAAGAGTTGAAACATCAAAAACCACACAAATATCTTTCTAATATCAGATTATACAAGTGTGACGTGTGTGATCATGAAAGTAAACGTAAGTGTGATCTAAAGAAACATCAGCTAATACACAAAGACCCTTCTGAAGTTCGGATTTATAAGTGTACAGTATGTGATTATAAAGCTAAACAAAAGAGTTATCTAAGAAATCATAAGTTAACACACAAAGATCCTTCAGAAATCAAAATGTACAAATGTGATGTTTGTACCTTTCAATCTAAATATAAGAACACTGTCAAAATGCATGAGTTAATACACAGAGACCCTTCTGAAATCCAAACGTACCGGTGTGATAAATGTGATTATAAAACTATATAAGCGTAATCTGAAAATTCATCAGTCAATACACGATGACCCTTCCGAAATCCACGTGTACAAATGTGATATTTGTACGTTTGGAACTAAATATAAAGCTCTCTTGAGAGATCATCAATTGACACACACAAAGATCCTTCAGAAATCCAAACGTACAGGTGTGCTTAATTTAACTGAAAATAAACATAAGGGAGATTTGAAGCATCAATTAACACACAAAGACTTAGCTGAAATCCCAATGTAGGTGTGTGGTTAATGTGACTATGAAATTACGCTAAAAAGTTATCGAACAGGCATCAGTTAATCCTTAAAAATCCTTCAGGAATCCAAATCGAATTCAAATGTGCAAGTGTAATTATTTTCCCTAAAAATATGGTGAAATTGTATAAAGATCAGTGAATTACTTGAAGACGAACAATTTATAAATATACTTGTACAAAAAGTGTGCGATAAGGTACAAGGAAAACTATAAGAAATAAGTCAAGAAATAAAAACACGTAAAACAATCTGTATTAGAACATATTATCAATATTGAACAAAGATGGAAAGTAAACAATGTGTGTATTTATGGAATTTCTGAAAATGAACAAAACCCCGAAGAACTAAAAAATTTTATATTTAAAACGGTAGGTAATTAAGAAAAATAATTTGAATGTAAAAGAAGATGTCCCAGCGTGTTATAGAGTTCGAAATGTCACTTCACGGTAAAAAAAGCCGAGGTCCCTTATAATAAAATTTTTGCAAAATGTTTAAATATTTGTGTGTGAAAAGAGTAAGGTCCAGGAGGATTTTATTCAAACAAGCACAAGACAAGCTGGGATTCAAAATTAATGAAATGAAAGATATTTTAGATAGTTTAAATAATTAATTACTTTTAAGAAACTATTAGTTTTAGATTCGATTTTATGAAAGTATTATGCTTGTATTTTTCTGGAAGCTATTTTGGTGTTATATTGTCTCAATTCAGTATATCTGATTGTATGTTTCATTTTATTGTATTTTTCAGTTTATTTTTATGTATAAAATAGATATTTGAAAATGAGGAAGGAGGAGGGGGTTAAAACTGAAGTAGTCTCAAATATTTGTGAAGGATTAAATAAAATCAAAGCTGAAAAATGTTTAAATGTTTTTCATTTTAATATAAGGAGTCTTAAGAAAAATTATGATGAATTATTAATCTGCTTGGAACAATTTAAATTGCAAAATATTGATTTAATAATTTTATCAGTGTTGGATTCCTGAGGAAGTGAGTCTAGTATTGTTGAATTTAGCTTTTATTACAATGAATCTGACATTAATCAAAATGATGGTGTGGTTGTTTATGCTAATTGAAATACTTTAAATTGTTATGTCCATATTACAGTTTAAGTTCAGTTGGATTTTATTTAAACCTTTGTGTGCAGGTTTATTCAGATATTATTGAAAACTTACCTAAGCAATACTCTTTCAGTTCTTAGGAAAAGCTTCTTTATAAACATTCCAAAAATTAGGGAAATTAATCTTAACACGTTTAAATATGCAGGGAGCGCATTTGCCAAAACAGGACGACAGCTGTTCAGTATGTAATAAAAATGGTTTCAGAAATGAAGATATTTGTACTTTACTATTTAATTGAGATTCGAGCGTATAGTTTGAAAGTTGATCTACATTTACGGTTGCTATGGAAACTAATTATTTTTTCATGGCATACCAAGCTACTTAATAGAAATATTGCTTTTCCTTTTTATGCCGTAACTTTAAATTAACTTTTAAGATTTGAACGATTGAAATAAATATTTAGCTTTTTGACTCCTCCGGTATTTTAATAACTTTAATATTTTCTAATGATTGAGTTGTTCTTGTTAGCAAATGTCTTCATTTTTATGAACCAAAAAATAAAGTAACGTAATCATTGCGTTTACTTACATAAAATATTTTCCTTCGTGTTTTTAATTTTCAAAATTTTTTTATTAAAATTGCACTATACATTTGTATACGCTTACCCTTTTGATAATTATTTTATTGAGATTGTTAAATATTCAAGTATTAATTAATTTGACCCTTATTATGCAAAACAAAGGAAATTACATAAGAGCAACTTGAAAAAATTACATACAATATAGAGATATACAATGCTAATAATATTTGTCCTGTAGCAATGATTATTTACATAACTATCAGGCAAATAGGTATGTATCAGGCAAATAAACCAGTATCAACAATGTTTACAAATTTAAATTTACCGGCTTCAACATACCTATAAATGTCGGAAAGCACATGATGACAACCTCGCGCATCTTTAACACTGAAATATACGATAATTGCGCATCCAAATAAAGGTACCAACCCTAGGAGCAGACAAAAGGAGGCATATGAAACTCAGAATAGACATACTTCATTGGTTATGTATGTCAGTGACGGCTGGTGCTAAGGGGCACAAGGGCACGTGCCCACCCTTCACTGTACATGTCACGAAGAAATATATGATGCTATTATAGATTTATATATTTTTTTGTAATTCTATTATCGGTTGCGAAAAACTACTCAAAACTTATTTCCCGTCAACCATCCACGCGCCGAACTATATCAAACTTTATTTCCTGGGAACCCAAGAATTGTCTCCAAACGTGGCTCATTTTCCGACGTTCGGGACTCCTCGGAGTAAATGAAATTCGCCGATTTAAAGCCGACAAAGGGCACTGAAATACGTGTCTCTGTCCCTTCTCCACTAGTCTCCACTGTCTCCAATCTCCATCACTCCGTCTCCCTCCGGCATTCAGTTCTCAGTAGTCGCTTGCTTTGTTTAGTACGTACTTGTATATACAAATATATTTCGCTTGCAGAATAGTTGTGTAAACAAATTTGTGTTTTAACTTTGCTGGTTTTAAAGGCGATTTCTCATTATAGATATAATTTTAAAGTGATTCTGTGTATTTGTACATACTTATTAAAAGAAATGGATCCGGAACCAGAAATAAATTCTGTTCAGTATCTGTTAAAAACAATCCAGTGCCATTTGATCAAAAATATTTAATTAAAAAGAAAGGTAGGCCTACTGATTTATATATTAATTACGAATCTACAAGTAAAGCTAGAACATATAATAGAGTTTTTAATAGAAACATATACGAGAAATATGGTTGTTCTGTGACAAATAAATTGTTATGTTTTGTTTGTTTCATATGTTACAGCGTGGACCAAATACGGACTTGACGATTTAAAGCACATAGCGGATAGGGCCAAAAAACATGAAAATTCTGTGACTCATTTAAAAGCATATATGGACTTTAGTGTTTTAGGAAAAACTGACATACGTGAACAATTAGATATACTCGCGTCAAGAATTCAGACGTCTACGTCACGGCTGACGTTACACATTTGTTTTTATTGTCAACGTAATTTTCGATATTTGGTCGCGTTATAAACAGTCATTTTTGCAATTTAGTGCAATATATAATGCAAACTTTTAGTCGAGTATGTAGTTTTATAACTATCAGTTGCAGTTTCTTAAATATTTTGATGAAAATATAATGAATTATTCATTTGTTCATATGACGTAAGTCGTCTGAATTCTTGTCGCGAGTATAGTGCGTATTTGCGCTATAAGTTAGGACCTCGGTTAGAACATAATAAACAGGTGGAAAAAATCGTCACATTTTGCGTCGTTTAATAATGTGTATAAAGTTTTTTGTGGAGCCTTCGAATTAGCCTTGCGAGGTCATGATGAGAAGACTTCGTTCAAAAATCCAGGCATTTATATAGGTTTAATTAACTTTTCTGCAGAATTACATTCTGTTCTTGCAATACATTTAAATGAATCTAAATTTATTTTATGGGCCCACCCTTTGAAAAACCCATGGGCCGCCACTGATGTATGTGGGTGAGAGAGAGACAACCATCTGCACGTACGATATGAATTGTGTTCTGAATTTCCCATTATTTTGTTTGTAAACACGTCATTGGCGTACAGTGTGGCTTCTTCTTTTATCTTGTATCTCAGTGTTATTCTTTGTGTATTTTTGTGGGTGTTATTGTTGGAACATGTCATGTTTTATAAGGGACTGTAAAATTAACCAGCATATAGCACGAAATAATTCTTCATATTCAGAATTCAATTCCATTTCAATTCACAATCAGCTAAGCCCCTACTGCTCCGCCATTGCTAGAGGCACAAAACAAAATATGGCGCTGATCATAAATCCATTAGCGCAGCTTTTAGCTCATTCCAGTCATCATAATGGGCGTATTCAGACGAGATCAGCCGCTGAGTAAGAATTCAGCTAAATGCGTGCATTTGATTGGCCTGGATTTCTCAGCGGTTGACCTCGTCTGAATACGCCCAATATAATATTACATTTCAGTGATCTTTAAGCACGTTCTATATTTATCTTTTCTAATTTTCATCTGTGCCTACGAGTACCTAACCAGAGACACCTAAATTCTTAGGGGATTGATGTTCCGTTACCAGCATGGTTACCAGCAAATGTCTGAAAAGTGTTTCGGAACGCGGTTTTTAAAATATTAGCTTCTTGCCACCATAACGACACAACTTTTCGATATTTTTGCTTTTTTGACGAGTTATGAATAATATAACCTCGGAAAATAATTACATTTGATTCTTTTTGTTTTATAATATAATAGGAGTAGGTAAATCTAAAGGCATTATTCTTTTATGCAATATTTCAATGCGCTGGATTCTGTACGGCCAATGAAATAGTAAATTTAATAAACTGACCAATAGTAACACCTTGCTAGAATCCATCAAGCTAAAATGTTGAATGAAAGAACACGGCCATGGTCTATAGTCTATGGGTTAATAATTAAGTTTTAGGTTAAGTAATATAATTTTTCCCCAATGCTTCGTTGGAAGATACAAAATGCAACTAGAAAACTTGAATAAAGAAGTATCTTGCAGCCTGTGTCTCAATGTCATAAGCTATCCAAATTCTGACGCTATAGAAACAGTCGCGAGAGAGATTTTAAAAGTTGTTCTGCCGAATCTGGTGAGATAAAGTTAAGATTACTTGTTTACCTATAACTAGTTCTTTCTGATAAACTTCAGATTTTGGAAGAGGAGCATAAACACCTGATGTGTAAAGCATGTTATTCAAAATTATTTGCCGCTTTTAATTTTAAGTCAACATGTATGGGTACTGAGGATATTATTTCTTCATACGTTAATTCCAGTAAAGTGTCCCTGGTTGAGTTAAAAGAAGTTTACTTAAAGGTGAATACAAACATGCAGTTTACCGATATATGCGAAAATCAGAAAATTTGTCGATTGTGTATTCAAATCATAACATTGGGATTTGTGTCACTAAATGAAGTGGATAATGACATAATTAATGCGTACATACCTCAAGTCGTAAGTATATTTTGGAGAAGATATATTTATGTAATATTTATTTTGTTTCAAGATTGGTACTTAGGTAGATACACTGGCTGCAATAATAAGTTTTCCAATCTAAAAAGCATACCACGTTTAACAGAGTAATCTGGTGGGCTATTATTAGGAATTTTGGTTTTGCAACAAGTAATTGTTTTTGTCTAAGCACATATAGCAGCAATCGGTTGAGTCAATATAATTTAAACAAAATATTCTGGCAGGAAACCTTTATTTTGCAAGAACTGTATATCGAATCTTTCTAAGAAAATTATATGTACTAGATGATGACTGAAGTAGAAACAAAAGTTGTTTGTTATTCTGGTCTATACTCGGGTCTATACTAACTTCTGAAAATCTAGAGTGACTCACGCTAGCTGGTAGACTAGGGATGAATCACAAAAATAATAGGGAGTGACTAATTTACAGCACATAGATGAGTACGGGAGGTGAGGGTTGCATGATTACCTAGACGTGCCACTTAAGAAGGGTTCAAAGCACAAAATTATCAAAAGCAAGTTGACGTCGACTGAACCTAGCACATTAACGGTTAATGGTGATCATTTGTGTAAATGTTAGATAGGTATAATACTTACAATATCATAATTTCACAATCTCATGTTTCAATTTTTATTGCCCCGCAAATTATTGATTTTATTGAAAAATCAGTAATTTTTAATGGAACATCCAATTTAATTTTTTCTTTTTTAAAATGTATTATATTGCACTTAAAAAGTTCTACACAGTGATGTGCATTTTTTTTATTTATACCCTTTGCATGACCTACTGTGGTGTCAGATGTAACCCCAAAAATAGCAAAATCGTATTAGACATTTTTTTAACAAAAAAACTATTTGTCCAATCGATTTAACCATGCTTCCAAACCCTTAGTACCAAGTTTCAAAGTTGCATCTTATACAGAGTGTTTATAATTTAGGTGCAAACTTCGAAAAATACCAATGTTTGGGAGCACACTGTATTAACAGGATAAAATATTTTCGTGACTTTTTTCTTTCGATAGAGGCTTTGAAATTATACTATTTTTACCATAAGCGCATTTGGCATAATTTTATTAATTTCCTTATATATCCTTAATAAAACACATTAATACAATAATTATTTTATAAGGTTATAATTAAAAGCCATTTGTCCAAGTATAAGACTTTTACACAATATATTTACAATCCTTATATACATATTTTTTTAAATGTTAGATAACGCATTGTAATATTTTTATAAAAATTTTAAAGAACTGAAACTTATTTTTTCTATAAAACACTTTGTAAAAACTATTATAAAACAATTTTACACAATTACTTTCTTCAGGAACAAAATTATCACAATTATTTGCTCTATAAAATCAGATTGTTCATTAAACAACGCTATTCGAAAGTTATAAAATAATTCTCCTTCAGATGGTATGTGATATGTGGTATATGCATGACGGTGCTCCGGCCCATTTTGCTCACAATGTACGTGGATTTTTAGATGACGAATGAATGAATTTTTTATACAATATTGATGGTGTCCCACTGGGAACTGTGTATGTATTAATATATAGGGTGTCGCATCTAAAATAAGTCAAAGTTGATGTCAAATTCGGGTATAACCCAACATGCTGTAGAGTTCTACATATTTTAGTTGTGTTTGTCCCGTTGTTGAGTCGATTGTGATGTGAAATTTTCCCAGATAATTATCGATGCAGTTCCTGGTGTAACAACCTGTATATTTGACTAAATTAGCAATAATACTTTTTGTTCTAGAACATCAATGCCACCAAGGACCCTGTTATATGGGGATCATGCCTTGATTCGCTTCGTACCCTTGGCGGTTTTGTAAAGGACTGCTCGGAAGCACAGGAAAAATACAAAAATGTTGGCAAACAGTCTTGTATAAAAAAGGAAGAGATTGAAGTTAAAGTGGAAGGTGGTCATGATGTGCAGGAGGCATCTGAAAACATTGATTATATTAAATCCGAAGAAATTGAAATAAAGTCAGAGGACGGAGATCAAGATAAGTAAGGGAATGTCAATCAGAACTACCTGAAATTTGCTTATTTGTATTAGTATCCACGAATACTTTAACTTACCTGATATTGAAATGGGCTAGTAATATATTTTCCGTGTTTAATGTAAAATTTCTATTGGAAAATGCATTATTGGCATATGTAAACGTAGATGTTTCATACGAATACCAAATATGCAAATTTTATCAAATCGTCAATGTATGTTATTGTAATTGAAACCATCATAGTTTTTGTTCAACCATACATTTTTGCAGATGGTCTGATTAAAATTAATTTAAAATTTAAATAATAAACTGATACATTTTATAGAATCCGTAATGTAACTAACTAATCGATATCTTGAAAACATATATGTATTTGATGAATAGTTTGATTTTTTCAGTGATTGCTCTTGGAACCATTTGGATGAGAAAATCATTAGAGACAGAAAGATGCAAATTTCTGAAGATATAGATGAGACAAAGTGTGCACTGCTTACGTGTGAGACTGAAGGTCATATAAACAGAAGGGAAACTCCATTAGATATATCATCATATAAGGATAAGATAAGGAAAAGGTTGGGACAGTTTCCAAAACTAAAGCACTCTTCCGAAACCCAATTGTACAGATGTGACACGTGTGATTATAAAACTCCATATAAAGGTCATCTGAGACGTCACTGGTCAGTACACAAAGAAACTCCGATATACAAGTGTAGTTTATGTGGTTATAAAGCTAAACGAAAGAGTTATCTTAACATGCATCAGTTAACACACAAAGATCCTTCAGAAATTGAAATGTACAAATGTGATATTTGTCCTTTTCAATCTAAATATAAGACATCTGTGAGAGGTCATCAGTTATTGCACAAAGACCCTTCTGACATCCAAATGTACAAATGTGATACTTGTACATTTGAAACTAAATATAAGAGTCATCTTAAAAATCATCAGTTAATACACAAAGACTCTTCTGATGCCCAGATGTATAGATGCGACACCTGTGATTATGGAACTAAACATAAGGATGCTATGAAAAGCCACCAGTTATTGCACAAGGATTCCTTTGGGGCCCAAGTATACAACAGTAATAGGTGTACTCCTCATATTAGATATAAAAAACATTTAATAAAGCATCAATTAACAATCAACGAAATTCAAATGTACATGTGTGATACATGTGATTTTACTACTAAACATAAGAGTAGCCTAAAAAATCATCAATTAACACACAAAGACCCTTCCAAAATCCGAATGTACAAATGCGATGAGTGTGATTACCAAAGTAAACGTCAGAGTGAGCTGAGACGTCATCAGTTAACACACAAAGACTCTTCTGCAGTCCAGATGTACAAGTGCGATACATGTGATTATGAAGTTAAACGTAAGAGTGATCTGAGAAACCATCAATTAACACACAAAGACCCTTCAGAAATCGAAATGTACAGATGCGATGTGTGTGACTATGAAAGTAAACGTAGCAGTGAGATGAAACGTCATCAATTAACACACAAAGCCTCTTCTGAAGTTCAGATGTACAGATGTGACGTGTGTGATTATGAAACTAAATACAAGAATGCTGTGAAAAGTCATCAGTTAATGCACAAAGACCCTTCCGAAGTTCAAATGTACAAATGTGAGACTTGCATTTATGAAACTAGATATAAGAATCATTTAAAAACTCATCTGTTAACACACACAGACCCTTATGAAATCCATATGTGATGTGTGTACTTATGGAACTAAACGCAAGGGTGATCTAACAAATCATAAATTTTTACACCAAAATCCTTCTGAAATCCAAATGTACAAGTGTGAAACTTGAAATTTTCAAACAAAATATAAGAGAAGCCTGAAAAATCATCACTTAACACACAAAGATGCTCAAATCCAAATGTAGAGATGTGTAATTTAATTGAAAATTAACACAAAAAAGAGTGAAACATCGGTTAACACAAATATCTGACATCTCAACGTGGATAAGGTTGATCTATAAAGATTCTTTAGTAGTGCAAATGTACAGTTATAAAACTAGACACAGATGTTTATCGAGAAGTCATCAGTTATTGTACAAGACCCTTCTGGAACTAGATATAAGAATTATTTGAAAGCATATGCAAATACTATCCACAGATTTATATAATGAAAATCACATAATTTCGAGATGATATAAGATACCACTGTTACTGTACACTGTATTTCATTGTTCATCCCAAATTATTTCAATTTCATTATAAAATTCGCAAAAGTTTGGGACGGAAATCGCAGTTTGGCAACGGGAGACAGACTATGAATACCACCGTAATATTAGCTCCCTTTGTTGAAAATTAAGTGATTTATAACAACTTTGTACAATTTTGCTTGTTTAAAATGTTTTAGACTTGAGAATGTTTTTTTTTTAATTTCATTGTAATAAATCTATTATTTGGATAATTGTACTGGAATGTTGGAAATGAGGGTGTTTTTGCATGATAAATATGAATATCTGATTAATCATTTAATTAAATAAATAGGGCATTTTGTGTTATATTATTCCTTTCAGATTTTTTTAAGAATGAAGTTTTTGAAAAAGATTAGTTATTTTGAAACATTCAGCAATTAGTTTGGAAAGAGGTATACCTGTTGTATATTGCTAAAATGTACCATTTTAAGAAAATTGTTAAACTTGGAAATCTGTACATAAAATGTAACAAATTATTATTTCAAAAAGTTATTACAGGTAGTTATATCGTTCTTATAAAACAACACAGAGGAATATAGCAACTTGAAAGAAAGACCACTTAAAGCTGAGTATATGCGATAGTAAAAACTAAATGTTGCATTCAAATTTGCAATGCAGATGCAAAACAATAGAATTGTTTTTGGCAGCAGTTGAAAACGGTTTGGAGTTATCAGAAATGTATTGCGTTAAATTCAATCGTAACGTATTCTTAAACATAACTGGGTCAAATTTTTTTGACAGTTTCAAACTGTCCAACTGCTGCAAAAAAAAACCTAGACCGTGCTCGTGAACCACTTTGATTCAGAAGATCTGTTCCAACAGCCGTCGAGAACTGGTTCAGAACCGTGAGAAATGTTTGACACCGTCTTAAGTCGCATTTGCCGAGAGTGCATTAACAATAATTGAACTGACTACTAGTTCTGAATCGATTCTTGCTGTGTTGGAACAAACCCAAAAGGACTGTTTTATTTAGAACAATGGAACGAAAAGCTCTAGCACTTATTAGTCCGTGACTACGTTCTCCAATCTGTATTCTTGACTTGTGTATTTCATAGGTGTTCTGTGGGTTTAGGTTATGTCCATCATGACGTCGAATGAAACTGAAAGAGACAAAATGCAACCAGAAAACTTTAATAAGGAAGCATTTTGCAGACTGTGTCTTAATATTATAAGTAATACTAATTCTGAAGCAATAGAAACAGTTTCGAGAGAAATTTTAAAAGTTATTTTGCCAGATCTGGTAAGATCGAGTTAAGATTGGTTTCTTTAACTATATATAGTATTTTTTGATAAATTTCAGATTTTGGAAGAGGAACAAAAACACCAGATGTGTAAAGCATGTTGTTCGAAGTTATTTACCGCTTTTAATTTCAAGTCGACATGTATGGGTACTGAGGATGTTATTAGTTCGTACGTCAGTGCCACTCAAATGTCACTGGTTGACCTAAAAGATGTTTATTTAATGCTAAATGGAAGTATGCAGTTAACCGATACATGGGAAAATCAGAGAATTTGTCGATTGTGTATTCAATGTGTAACAAACGGATTTGTGTCACTTAATGAAGTGGATAATGACATCATTGATGGAATCATACCTCAAGTGGTAAGTATATAGGTATCGGGTATTTTTCAGAAAATTATTTTCTTGTAACATTTTTTTTGTTGCAAGATTGATATTGAGTCCTTAGATATACTTGCCACAATACAGGGACTATGATAGTACAAATATTTTAAGAGGGGATATGGAAAAATAGAAATTAAGAGAATCATCTATCAAAAAATTTCCAAACTTATTTATAAAGCGAGAACAATTTTTTTTCAAAACTATTATTATTATTATTATTATTAAATCCATATTTATCACCATCACTGGCTTTCTGTAGGTTGCGAGGTTAGGTATATTCCACCAAAATCAGAGATGACAAAGGTAGTGACAGGTCACCGCGTTGACACGTGTTTCAGTTTACGCCGCTTTGAAAGAAAAAAAATTATTTACGAAATGCTGATTATTATTTAGTGATTTAATGAGAAATACGATATAGCACAGAGAGGCAGCACCTACTTAATTAATATTTATTTCCAGGATTGATATTTGGAGAGATTTTAAGAAAGTTGTATCATTTTCTGTGTTCTTACTTGTTTAAGTTAAAACCTGCATTGCAAAGATTTTTGTATTTGCTGGGGACCTCTCCTTCCCTCAACCGTTCGGTGGTCATGACCAGGTCGATTACCTACGTCGGGAAAAATCACAAAGGATAACATGAGGGATAACAAAAAAAACACACACAAATGTACACAAATACATAAAAACACTGCCACAGTTGGCATTACAACAGTTATTCAATGTGATTGAAAAAGTATTTAGCATATTTTGTGTACTCCGTGTTTGGTATTACGGTGCCACATGATAATATGTACTTGTCATCTAGATATTTAAATACGACATGTTTGTAAATACAAAAAAAAATATGCAAAAATTTAAATTTGCAAAAAGCAAGTGCTGAAAATGTTGTTCAAACAATTCTGAGTACCGTTTGCAATATTTTTTAAGATCCGATGCAGACGCCATCTGTAGGACACTAGTGCAAGGTGCACTTTACACCGATAAATTTTTAAACTTCTTGTGTTGTTGGGAAATTAAATTCTGTTAATACTAATAGTAGCAACAATATTAACAGTAATTGACGATGTTTGCATAAAATAATTAGTACTATCTTAAACTATAACATCCCAAGATATTTACAGTGTTCTGTAAAAATGTTTCTTAGTCCCTTAGATATAACTAAGCTTCTTCTTTGAGGTTTGGAGTGTATGCAACTTGCAATGCAATATTCTAGGTTATGTTATTTTAGAACAGTTAGTGACTAATTTTAAACGTTATAGTAATTAAATAAAATATTTTATGTCAAGTATGTTAGTGGATAATTATGACAAATCTGCAAGGAGTATTAATGTAGTTTTGGCAGTGTGCAACGAAAGAACTAAGAACGAATACAAAATACTACAGCTAACCGGATTAACTGTTTTCTATCATATAGGCAATATTATTAATAAAAATGTTTGTTTTTTTCATTTTGACACTTGACAACGCTGCAAAAAACAACGGCACAGTAGTTGACATATCTAGCCATCACGGACGATGATTAATTGTCATGGTTAAAATGTTTGTACTTAGTCATAGTTAACCCTTTATGATACTTTTCAGTCTAAATTGGTATACTTGCGACAAGAATTCAGACGACTTACGTTATTCAAACAAATGAATAATTCATTATATTTTCATCAAAATATTTAAGAAACTGCAACTAATAGTAATAAAACTATATACTACACTAAAAGTTTGCATTATATATTGCACTAAATTGCAAACAACTATTGTTTTTAACACGGCCAAATATCGAAAATTACGTTGACAATATAAACAAATGTGTAACGTCAGCCAAAGTATATCAATATTTTACGTAAATTATGAGAGCTTAATCGCTTGTCTGTTACAAGTGTCTAGACAAAAACAATTATTGACACTATGTAATCATTGATGTCCCAAAATTCCTCTTAATAGTCCACCTGCTCACCCATTTGTAAATAGTATATGTTAGGTTGGAAATGTTTATGTTGCTGCCACTGTACATCACATGTTCCTAGAAGCAAATTTGTTTGTTGTTTTCTAGTTGTAAAAAGTTCTATTTCTTAGTTTTTACTGTCAGTAATCTTTCTACATATTTAAATATTTATATGTATTTAATTAATTTTTTCTTAAGTGCTTTAAGACATATATTTTGTTGGAAATTAGTGCTACTATTTTTTTTTTCTAGAACATCAATGCTACCAAAGATCCTGTTATATGCGGATCATGTTTTGATTTGCTTCATATCCACGATGGTTTTGTAAAGAACTGTCGGGAAGCACAGGGAAGATACCAAAATGTCGATAAACTGCCTTATATAAAAACAGAAGAGATTGATGTTAAACTAGAAGATGGTCATGATGCACAGGAGAAATATAGAAACACTGATAAGCAGCCTTATATTATACCTGAAGAGATGAAGATTCAGTCAGAAGATCAGGATGAGTAAATATTTTTTTTTGTGTTTTAAAATATTTAACACCAAGTTACGTTTAGCAGCTGGGTTTTTACTAAATATGAATACAAACTAAGGAATCAGTTTTTCAATATGCTTATTATAAAAGAAATTGACGTACTTCATATATTTTATTTTAGTATTTTTAGTTTCTTCTACAGTTTAGACGAAGAAACGATGGAAAAGAAAAGGAAGCATATTTCTGAAAGTGTAGGAGAAACAAAATGTGAATATATGCTTGATTCTCTTCACGCCAGTGAAGGTTTTGTAAAGAATGACCTGGAAGCACAGGAAAGATATCAAAATGTAGATAAACCGCCTTATATAAAAACTGAACAGATTGAAATCAAACTGGAGAATTGTTACGATATGCTAGAGACATATAAAAATATTGATGAGCAGGCTTATATTAAATCTGAGGAGATGGAAATTCAATCGGAGGAAGGAGATCAAGATAAGTAAGGAAATGTTACATTTATTATAAAAATTATGGTATTATTTTATATATTTTTTATCAGGTATCTATTTTTTACTACTAATAAACCTTCAGTCACCAAATTCATGAATATTCTCTCTGATTTTGTAGGTTTTGATTTAGATTCGTTAGTGGTGGGAGAGTCTCAACATTTAACGAATTTCACGAAACAATTGAAATAATAGTTTTGTTCGCACAGTAGGTACACAAATTAGTTTCCAATCGTCCGGATCATGCGCATTCCAACTAAAACAATGAATTTTCAACCTTATGGAGGCATTATAAATAAACTGCGTGTGCGTTGGACGATTGGAAACAGTTTCCAACTGTTGTGCGAACAAGGCTAACATTGCTATATTTATTCCATGGTGTTATGTAGCTCAAGACTATTTATACAAGGTGATCCATAAGTTTGAAGTTTCCTTTACTGATAGTGACTCATCATTTATGAAATTCCCATTTAGGTGTCACTTTACCCTAATGAGAGCAGATCTAAATGTTGGCCATTTGTTATTTTGTTCATTGATCCACAGAGACTTACTAAGCTTTTTCTATTTTCTCAGTGGGACTACTTCTAAATTTGGCTACTTCTACACATTTAGGAGCACTAGATTGTAGACTATGACAAATTTTGTCTTTATTTTGATGAATGGTATGCACAGACTCATTAATACCATATTTTCTTGCGATTGATGTATTTTCTTTGATAAATATCTAGGTATGTTAAGGAATAATACTATAGAAAAGGTGGAATTCAATAAATATCTAAAATAAAAATGAACTAAGCTAAATTCTCAAACGTACTAGTAAACATATACAAACACGTAAAATCAACTACAATAGATGAGATCTGACCAACTTCTGCATTAATAAGATGTGATAATGATCAACACAACGTATCTATTTTTTTAAGTAGGTATCGTGTTATTGTGATTGAAATTATCTCGTAATTTTTTTACGCTCAATTGAAGTACTGGTGGTCTGTTTAAAATTAATTCAAAATATGAACTGGTATATTTGGGAAGGTTATTTGTTTATTCCATTGTAAACAGTTTGATTTTTGCAGTGATTCCTCTTCACAAACTTTTGAGGAGGAAGCAATCGAAGAGAGAAAAGTGCAAATTTCTGAAGATATAGTAGAAACAAAGGATGAATGTATGCTTATGGGTGTGACTGAAGCTCAAATAAACAAATGGGAAACTCCGTTAGATATATCATCGTGTGACTCTACTGAAATTGGAATATATAAGTGTAGTGTATGTGATTATAAAACTAAACGAAAAAATAATCTTAACAGGCATAAGTTAAAGCATATAGATCCTTCGGAAATCCAAATGTACAAATGTGATATTTGTACTTTTCAAACTAAATATATGGCATCTTGGAAAAGTCATCTGCTATTGCACAAAGACCCTTCTAAAATCCAAATGTACAAGTGTGATACTTGTACTTTTGAAACTAGATATAAGATTCAGTTAAGAGATCATAAGTTAATACACAAAGACCCTTCTGAAATTTGTATGTATAAGTGTGATATATGTGATCATAAAACTAATCATATAGGTGACCTAAAAAATCATCAATTAACACACAAAGACCCTTCTGAAATTCAAATGTACAAATGTGGTACTTGTACCTATAAAACTAAATATAAGAAACACCTAAAAAATCATTTGTTAGCACACAAAGAATTGTTTAAGTGTGATACGTGTGATTTTGCTACTAGACATAAGAGTGGTCTGGAATATCATGAGTTAAAACACAAAGACCCTTCAGAAATTCCAATGTACAAGTGTGATGAATGTGATTATGAGAGTAGACGTAAGGGTGAACTGAAACGTCATCAGTTAATACATAAAGACCCTTCTGAGATCCAGATGTACAAGTGTGATCTGTGTGATTATGAAGTTAAACGTAAAAGTGATTTGAAATATCATCAGCTAAAACACAAAGATCCTTCTGAGGTTCAAATGTACAAGTGTGATACTTGTACGTTTGAAACAAAATATAAGAATTGTCTGAAAGATCATCAATTAACGCATATAAAGACCCTTTTGAACTCTAAATGTACAGATGTATTTAACGTGATTGAAAATAAACAAACGGAAGAGTTGAAACATCAAATAACACACAAATATCTTTCTAATATCCGATTATACAAGTGTGATGTGTGTGATTATGAAGTTAAACGTAAGAGTGATCTAATGAAACATCAGATAATACACAAAGACCCTTCTGAAGTTCAGATTTATAAGTGTAGTGTATGTGAATATAAAGCAAAACGAAAGAGTCATCTTGCCACGCATCAGTTGAGGCACAAAGATCCTTCAGAAATCAAAATGTACAAATGTGATATTTGTACTTATGAAACGAGATATAAAAGTCACCTGCAAAATCATCATTTAACACATAAAGACCCATCTGAAATCCATATATACAAGTGTGATGTATGTGACCATAAAACTACACGTAAGAGTTATCTAAAAAATCATCAGTTAACACACAAAGACCCTTCTGAAATCCAAATGTTCAAATGTGATAGTTGTATGTTTGAAACTAGATATAAGAGTAGCTTGAAAGATCACCAGTTAACACACACAAAGACCCTTCTGAAGTCCAAATGTACAGATGTGTGCAAGTGACTATAACATGTGCAATAGTTATATAAAAAAACATCAGTTAACAGAAAAATACCCTTGTGAAACCAAAATGTACAAGGGTGATACTTTATGTTTGAAACTAGATAAGACTCAAAGTTTATCAATTAACACAAAACTCTTCTGAAATCCATATGTACAGATGTGATGTGTGTGATTATGGAACTAAACACAAGGGTGATTTAAGAAATCATAAATTTTCGAACTTGTGAAAGTGTGAAACTTGCATTTTTCAAACTAAATATAAGAGAAGCCTGAAAAATCATCACTTAACACGCGAAGACTCTGAAATCCAAACAAAAGGATGTTCTTGTGACTGAAAATTAATGTAAGGGTGAGTTAAAACATATGTGGTAAATGTGGCTATAAAACTACACTAAAGAATGCTTAACATGCATCAGTTAATGTATAAAGAAAGAAGAAATCCAAATGTACAGATGTGATACATGTCTCATGAGTTTTTGCACATAGACCATCTGAAATTTAAATGTATGTGTGAGATACTTGTAGGAACTAAAAGGATTTAAATGCATAAACGTGAGATTTGCATTTATAAATATAATGAAATGTGTCAGGTATTGCACAAATATTCTTCAAAAATTGAAATGTACAAGTATAATACATGTGTAGTACTTAGTATAAGAAATATTGAAAATCATTTAATACGTGGAACTTGTTTTGCAATAGTAGCATATGTAGTACTAATATACAGTTAATAAATACAATTCTGGATTGGTACATAAGCATTCTTTATTTACTTATTTAAGTATTGGAAAGTAATGTGTTTTCAAGACCCCTATTATGCGAAACTTCAAAAATTCTAAGGAACAATTTAACAGACAAAATTGCATTCAATTATCTAAAATAAAAATTAATCTAATCAATTAGCTAAGCTCTGAAGTGGAGTTAGTACATATTTGAGGCAAATTTAAGCCCTTTTTTTATTCAACAACATCAACATTCTCTATAAGCTTTTTTGAATATGTGGCAGACTCGATCAGAATATAGGTAATAATTTACGTTCCAAATAAGGAAATGTTTTATAGTACAAGGGTGTCTTGATTATAATTAAAAAAACGAGTGTCGGTCGTGGAAAAAAAAAATAAGTAGTTCATGTAACATTTTTCATTTTAAAGTCTCGAATTCCAGATAGACTATTAAAATTTTGAAATTTAAGAGGGTTCAGTAAATGTTGTCAACACAAATATAAAGTTATGCTAAAAATAGAGTTACTATGAGATGTTTTTAATATATAGTCTTATTCGCGGTAGCGATTCCGAACTAGTTCAGGATTAATTTATGGATGTGCTCAAGCGCAGTTTGCATTTCGGACGATCAAATTCAAACTGCGCTTGAGCAGATCCGTAAATTAATCCTGAACTAGTTCAGAATCGCTACCGCGAACAAGGCTTTATAGAGCTAGAAAAAGATAGATATCTCTATCTTTTTCTATGGGCCAGCAGATAAGCGTCTACAGGTCGCCCAATGTGAAAGTTGTACGCTTTAACCTTAATCCTCCACCTTATCTCCGATAATCACCCATAATAACACCGTTATGAAAATTAATATGTAACTGAAAATTTAAAAAGTACATATTTCTTCATATTTCATTTAAAATTTAATGTTTTCTAAATAAAAATTTTGAAACGACATGATAAAATAATATTTTCAATCCCCCTCGTATAGATGAATTCAAAATGGCTCCTGTATTACTAGGTTCGCGCATCTTCCTAGAAAACGCGGCATCTGTCAAGTGACCCATATCATGGGCGCTATCTTTATTTTTCTAGGTTTGTGAACACTACATAACTAAAAACAAAACCATTTTGGTTGAATAATTTTTAACAGAACAGCTATAAACCTGGAAAAAAATGTAAATGTATCTAACTTCACACCCTCTTGCCTAAACATGGCGCTGACCAATCAAAATTAAGACATTCCTTGTCGCTACAGAAACCTAGAAAAAATATAGACGGTGCCAGCGACAAATTGCCGACGAATGCTAATTTTTTTCCAACCTAAAAGGTCCACAATAGCTAAAACTTGCTTTTTAAGCCAATTACTTTGTAGCGTGAAGCTCATTTGTATAATGTAATTGGTTACCACTTAACAATTATGTGTGTTATGTGTTGGTTACAATCACATATTAAATACATGGGTTACAATCTTTAAATAACATTTAAAATGACAGCAAGTTAGTTAATTTCATAATGCAATGTAGCCATAATATTTGCAGAACTGCAAATAAAGCAAATAAAATAATCATTTTCCGCACTTAAGACTGTGGGCTAAGCGGGAAAAGCATGGAACCTGTCACGTGACATATTACTAAACAGCGCCTTCTATATTTTTTCTAGGTCTGTGATGAAATCCATCTCATCACAAAGCTGCAAAATACGTTCATTTCTATGGTCAATGGTTAAAAAATTTTAGGTTATGGCAATCATGACGTCTGAATATATAAATGAAAAAGGGAAAATGCAACCAGAAAACTCCAATAAAGAGATATTTTGCAGACTCTGTCTTACTATCATCAACTATACAATTTCTGAAGCAATAGAAAAAGCCACGAGAGAGGTTTTAAAAGTCGTATTGCCAAATCTGGTAAGATCGAATTGAGATTACTTGTTTATCTGTACACATATAGTCCTTTTTGATAAATTTCAGATTTTGGAAGAGGAAAACAAACATCTGATATGTAAAGCATGCTGTTCAAGACTGCTAGCCAGTTTTAAATTTAAGTCGACATGTATGGCTACGGAAGATATTATTTCTTCGTATGTTAATTCCAGTAAAGTCTCACGTGTTGACTTAAAAGAGGTTTATTTGATGATGAATGGAAATGTTCAGTTAACGGATACATGGGAAGATCAGAGAATTTGTCGATTGTGTATTCAATTTGTAACAAATATATTTGTGCCACTAACTAAAGTGGATAAGGACTTAATTGATGCATACATACCTCAAATAGTAAGTATAGAGGCTTATATTTAAAATAATAATAATAATAGTATCTCTATATTAGGTACTTTAACTTGAAATAATCAAATTTGGTACATGATTTAGGTTTATTATTGGTCTTTTTTGTCTATGAGTTCTAGTAAATTGAGTGTGAGGCACTTCTAAAATTATATTAAAAATTTTTGTCCATTGATCGAATTTAAAATGAATGATTAGAACCCGTGCATAATTTAATTTAACACTTTTTACTCTTGTTAAATTAAAAAAAAAATTAAGGTTTTCAGAAAAAGTGCATTAATTTCATAGACCTTATAATTCCTGGACCAGCCCTAGAAAGAGAGGTCCGCTGTCCTGATGTGTACAAGAGGGAAAAACTAGTCTGGGCAAAAACAGATCTTCTATGACAGAAAAATATATAAACATAACCTGACAAAACCTTTCCTAAATAATTAAAACCTTCCTTACAAATTGTTATTATCAAAATGTAATTATAAATTAAAATTCTGAATAAATGAGTAAATATCCAATATAATTCGGTCTGTCACACGTCTGTCATTTACGGTTTTTGTTTTTTTCGGCCAATGATCTGTGGGTTTTTGCCTGAACCTTCTCTATCTCTGTCTCACACATCTGAGCATCAACGATTTGTATAGGCAGAAAATGGTTTCGGGCACTTTCATGATTTATAAAATCTATGATTAATTTAGACAAGATCTTAATATTGAGTAGTAGGCTTTGTGTTTATTTGACAGCAATAAAACTATATAATACAAATAAAAAAATAAATAAATTAAAACTGAAGAAATTATTGAAAATAGGCACCATTTTCTCTGAAACATAAATTAACTCTTCACCAAAAATAGAAATTTACTCTGTCTATTAAACGATAACAGCTTTCTAAGTTAAAATATTTGTTCTTTGTCATGGTTAACCCTGTATATTTATTCGAGATTAGCACTAATATTTTTTATTTCTAGAACATCAATGCCACCAGGGCTCCTGTCATATGTGAATCGTGTTTTGATTCGCTTTGTATCTATGGCGGTTTTGTAAAGACCTACCTGAAAAAGCAGGAAAAATACCAAAATGTTGATATACTGCCTTATATAAAACCCGTAAAGATTCAAGTAAAACGAAAAGATGAATGTGATTATCGGGAGGGGTGTAAAAATATTGATAAGCAACTTCATATTAAATCTGAGGAGATTGATATAAAGTTGGAGGAACGAGATCAAGAAAGGTAAGGGTATATCATTCAAATTTATTCATATTAAATTTAGTTACTGTTGTTTTATGTTTCTTGTAGTACGTATTTATTAGGGATGTCAATTTGTGGATCCCAAAAATTCGGTTCCCTTGGTTCACGGGATTTTCGGGTTTGATCTTGTCAATTATATAGATATGTTGTGGTCTAATGTTAGATATTATAATTTAGTGACCAGCTCCAAAAAATTGAACATTTTTACAAAGTAGTAACTGTCCTAGCAATATTTCCATGACTTTTTGAAACACCCGGTAGTTTATTTTATTTAAAAGAATATTTTTTTTTATTTAGGTGGAGCAAAAAATTCCAGAAAATATGTGGCAAAAAAATCAGTTTTTGATGGAATTTAAGAAAACAAAACTTATATGTGTTTTAAAGATCACAGGTATCCTCCATACAAACCGGACCCCGTTCAAAATTACACCCTGTATATAATATTTTTTAACAGCATTTCTTAAATAATAGCAGTAGAATCCATAGCAGCTTCAAATAATACTTGTATTATGTCTCTTATTTTTTTGCTTACAACTTGCAGACGATATGTTTGAAATAAAGTTAACATTTAAAAAATAAAATAGTAAATTTAATGATAAAGTTAATTGTTTATGAACAGTTTGAATTTTTCCAGTGAACCCTCTTCACGCAAATTGGATGAGGCATCAATAGATGCGATGCAAATCTCTGAAGGTATTGGAGAAACAAAGGAAGAATATATGCTTAAAGGCGAGACCGAAGCTCAAATAAACAAATGGAAAACTTTATTAGATATATCGTATAAGAAAAGATCTAATCAAAAGGTTCCAAATCTGAAGACCTCTTCAAAAATCCGCTTGTACAAGTGTGATACATGTGATTACGTAACTAATCTTAAGAGTAATTTGAAACGTCATCAGTCAGCACACAAAAAAATTAAAGAAATGCAGATATACAAGTGTAATGCATGTAGTTATATCGCTAAATACGAGAGTCTTTTTATCAGGCATCAGTTAAAACACAAAAATTCTATGGAAATTCAAATATATAAATGTGATATTTGTACTTTTCAAACTAGATATAAGGGATCTATGAAAGCTCATCAGTTATTGCACAAACACCCTTCTGAAATCCAAATGTACAAGTGTGATGCATGTGATTATGAAGCTAAACGTAAGGGTGAACTCAAACGACATACATTAATGCACCAAGACTCTTCCGAAATCCAAATGTACAAGTGTAATACTTGTACCGATGAAACTAAATGTAATCATTTAATAAACCACCAGTTAACAGATAAAGAAGTTCAAATATACATGTGTGATACATGTGATTTTGTTACTAAACATAAGAGTAGCTTGAAAGTTCATCAGCTAATTCACAAAGACCTGTCTGAAATTCAAATGTACGAATGTGATGAATGTGATTACAAAACTAAACGTAAGTGTGAGCTGAAACGTCATCAGTTAAAGCATAAAGACCCTTCTGAAATCCAAATGTACAGCTGTAAGACTTGTACCTTTGAAACCAAATATAAGGGATGTCTGCGAGTTCATCAATTGACACACAAAGAGTTTTCGAAACCTAAATGTACAGATGTGGCGAATATAACTAAAAGTAAACGTAAGGATGAACTGAAATGTCAGTTAACAGAGAAAGGCTCTTCTGAAGTTCAAACGTATATGTGTCGTAAATGTGGTTATAAAATTACACTTGATGTGTGTCAAGATCCTTCAGAAATCCAAATGTACAGATGTTGTGCATAGGGTTGTAAAAGTGGACGTACACGTTTACTAAGAAGTCAATAGTTATTGTACAAAAACGTTCTGAAAATTAATTGTACAAATGTGATAGTTGTATTTAAGAAATTATATAACAAAATATTTGAAAACTCATGAGTTAAAACACAAAAATTCTTTGCAGATTTAAATGTACAAGTGTGGAACGTGTATTTATGAAAATAAACGTTGTCAAAAAGTTTGTCAGTTATTGTACAAATATTCAAAAATTGAAATGTACAAGTGTGATATACAGGGTGTTAAAAAAAGAGTGTAAAATATTTCAGGAGGTAATAGTATTAACCAAAATAAGCAGAAAAGTCTTAATAAACATGGGTTCGCAAAGTAACAGTTGCGGAGATATGGACCACTATTCGTTTTTCAAACATTTTGTTTTATAAGGAATAAACCGACAAAGGAAGCTTTTAGCAAACAAAAAACAAAGTTACAGAAGATGTTCAAAGCACCCTCCGTCTATTTCCAAACAGGCACGACATCTTCGTCTCAACGATATTCGAACTCTTTCGAAAACACCCTCCTTGGTTTGGATTTCTTGACACTTTTGATTAATCCGTAGCTGCAGCTTTTCCAGGCTATTTACAGAAGTACTATACACTAATGTCTTCAAATATCCCCAAACAAAGAAATCTAGAGGGTTCAGATCAGGCGATCTTGGAGGCCATAAAACAGGTCCGGCCCTTCCTACCCATCTGTGGAAAAGTTTGGTGTAAATGCTCTCTAACGGCCATGGAAAAATGAGCTGGAGCACCATCATGCTGGAACCACATTTGTTGCCTCTGATTCAAAGGAATGTCTTCCAAAAACTCATACAGTGTGTTCTGCAGAAAGTTGAAGTAAGCAGCGCCTGTTAATCGGTTTGGTAAAACAACAGGACCTAGAAACCTGTCACCTACAATACCCATCCAAATGTTTAATGAAAAACGTGCCTGATGTCCAGATTCTATTAGAGCATGATTTTCGTCGGCCCAAATATGCGTTTTACTGTTTAAGAAAGGTATTTTAAGCTAATATGTATCAAATCTCCTACAATTCCTATCAATGAAGTCATATGTATGTTCTCTGATACCAAACATCTAGGTATGCTAATGAACATCCACAGACAAAACTCTATTCAATAATTATCTAAAAAATTTAATATATTTACTAACCTCTGGAGTGGGAACTCGAAATTCAATCACAATAATTGAGATCTCACTTATTTCTACGTTTTATTAGGATCGTTTCATCAGGTGGCCTCCTTTAACTTCAGTCAAATATCTAACTATAAAGATGATTATACCAATAAATTAAAATTATTTGAAATTGAATGTCAAAATGAAATATCGACAACGTCAAACTGATTAACTGTCAATGAATAGCATAACAACCTACTAAAATAAATAAAAATTAATAAAAAATTTTACCTTTTATGTATAGTTTTTTTTCCCATATATTTTCAGGTATTAACAATATTGTGTGAAACTAACTACTCAGTGGACAAAAGCCCCAACCTGCGTTGAATTACACCCACAATATCTACCCATATATTCCTTATTATTAGCTTTTGTAACATTTTTTACTGTTTAAGAAAGGTATTTTAAGCTAATATGTATCAAATCTCCTACAATTCCTATCAATGAAGTCATATGTATGTTCTCTGATACCAAACATCTAGGTATGCTAATGAACATCCACAGACAAAACTCTATTCAATAATTATCTAAAAAATTTAATATATTTACTAACCTCTGGAGTGGGAACTCGAAATTCAACCACAATAACATCTTTATAGTTAGATATACCTCCGTCTGTTTCAAGCAGACCACGACATCTTACGTCTCAACGATGTCGAACTCTTTAAAACACCCTCCTTGGTTTAGTTCTTGACACTTTTGATTCAGTCATAATGCAGTTCTTCCAGGTTACAGGAGTACCATACACTAATGTCTTCAAATATCCCCAAACAAAGAAATCTAGAGGGTTCAGATCAGGCGATCTTGGAGGCCATAAAACAGGTCCGGCCCTTCCTACCCATCTATGTGGAAAAGTTTGGTGTAAATGCTCTCTAAAGGCCATGGAAAACTGAGCTGGAGCACCATCATGCTGGAACCACATTTGTTGCCTCTGATTCAAAGGAATGTCTTCCAAAAACTTATACAGTGTGTTCTGCAGAAAGTTGAGGTAAGCAGCACCTGTTAATCGGTTTGGAACAACAGGACCTAGAAACCTGTCACCTACAATACCCATTCAAATGTTTAATGAAAACGTGCCTGATGTCCACATTCTATTGGAGCATGAGGATTTTTGTCAGCCCAAATATGCGTATTGTGAAAATTAAACACTCCAGTTCTTGTAAACCTGGCCTCATCAGTAAAAAGAATGTTTGCAAGAAAACGAGGGTCGTCAGCATCATGACTTAGAAACCAGCGCCAAAAAACCAAAAGTGCTTGATGATCATTTATTGGATTTAAGGCCTGTACTCGTTGCACATGGTATGGATAAAGCATTTGCTCGTGAAGGATTCTCCAAACAAGAGGACCACTAATTCCTACCTGGGCTGATATTCTCCGCACACTCTTACCTGGATTCTGCTCTACCAGTGCTAGAATTTCTGCTCTAGGATTGGATACAAACTTTGGTCTTCCGGATAAATGGCACTGTTTGCTCAAGAAACCGGTATCACGCAATCTTTGGTGAATTCTTCCAAACATGCGTTGTGAAGGAATCTGGCGACGTTGCACTTCGGTGGCGTTCCCATTAGCATGACCATACATGAAATGCATGTCTGTTAATTCTGTGTTAGAGTAACCACCCATAGCGAGAGAAAACTTGTGCACTGAGAACAACTGTCAAATACGTACTGTTTATTTCACTAAACATCAACCAACTATTATAAGAAAATACACAACGTTTTAGCAAAATAAAAAAGGGGCTAAAAAACATAAAACATTCCATATCTTCGCAACCGTTACTTTGTGGACCCATGTTTATTGAGACTTTTCTGCTTATTTTGGTTCATACTATTACCTCCTTAAATATTTTACACTATTTTTTAAACACCCTGTATGTAGTTATGTAACTATAAGAAAAATTGAAAATCACCAAGCAACTTATTTCACAACAGAAATATAATACATATTATTACTATGCTACAGTTGATAAATACAGTCCTATATTAATACATAAGAATTCTTCAGTCATTTACGTAGTCAAATAACAGCACTATTAGGAGTTTCACACAACATGGCTGTTTTACGCTCGACAATTTATTGAATAAATTGACTGCTAGTAAAGAAATGCATCAATTTTACAATTTTTTGTTAGAAAACTGTTCATTTTCATTTTACCGATCCCCTGAAAATTATTTTTTTATAAATTTGTCAACACAAGTTCGTATTTTATTTAAATTCAAATACAAATTGTAATAAAATCCAGATGTCCCTAAAATTGACCAATAAAGTGGAATATGTGCTAAATCCACAATTTACTGATCAATTTTTTGAAATCAGTAAATTGTGACCAATTTCTGTTTTATCCTTGTTTTCAATTTCGAAAATTTGACACTGCCTTTATTATTGAATACAGTAGGATCCTTTTGTAGAAGAATATCTTTCCAACCCACATTAACAAAGTTTTTCCTATTTATGTCATTAATATATTCAATTCATTAATTTACTATGTTCAATTTTGACCAAGAGTGATAAAGTGGACGGGATTGCTATGTCAAGCAGTTAGCTCAACCATCTGGAAAATTAAGAAGGTGTAATTAAAATATAAGGCCTTTTCAAGCAGAGAATCAACTGGTTCCAAAATGTCGAAAACGTTTGTCCATCTACTTCTTGCATGATGTGTACTGAAAACAAAGTCATAACTTTACTGGTCGAATATTTATAATAGTTTTAAGTCTGGATTCTTTGCTCGAACAGACCTATAATATAGTATTGAAACTAGTTGATTTAACTTTGGTAGTGTCATACAATATATTATAAATCAATAAGTTGGTTTGAATATGTGTTGGCAGGCGCTTCGTTTTCAAGATAAAAGCTATTAAATTTAAAGGAATTTAATTGTAATATAGCTTACGTTTTTAATATTTACAAATTTAGCTGTGAGTTATGCTCTTGCTGACATGTTTTATAGGTATATTCATGTTTGTATGATCATCCGTTACTGAAATTTGGCCAAGTATTTTAATAGTTTGTATCTGTATGTAGATATATTTTCAAAATCAAAATAGTCAATAAATATTATATTTAATAAATATTTTTTGTATGTAATTATACTACCCTGTTTTTTTATTTTCGCCATTCAACCAAACCTAAACCTAGAAATGTCTAATTGGACAGGAGACTAATATTTTCATATAATTAATACTTTATTTACATACATGGTTTGGTCAAAAGGAACAGTAAAATATTGAAACAATTTGGGATACCAATCAAACTGATTAGGCTATTAAAAATGACCTTAGAATACACTAAAAACAAAGTACGAATAAAAGGTGAATATTCAGAAGGTTTTACCACAGCTTAAATAACAATCAGCTCACAGACTCGTATGAGCGGGAACGTCTCGCGCAGAGCGCATGCCGCCATTTTGGGATAAATAGCGGCAGGGACGTGTGGTTGTAAAATATGCCCTTATAGCCATACCGTCAACGACTGCGTTATTGGCGCACGAATGCTGCATTTTGTGGTTTGTTGATTTTTTTGTATTTTATACTGTTATGTTATTTTATTTTTAAACAATTTCAAGTAAAACAAATTTATAGTGCCTTAGGTGCCCGTATCTTTCCCTAAATTGGGACAACTATTTGTGGTTTTTTAGGTACTGAAATCTCCCAAAACAGAGAGAGCAACAAGGTTCAAAAATAGAATTTTCAGATGTTTTAATCCACTTCAAAGGTGCCGCCGTAGAGTCTGTGAGCTGAAATAATGTTAACTTTTAAGCTGTGGTTTTACTATCGACACAGGACTGATACAAGCAGACCCACTCTCACACTTCTTTTTAATTTAGTACATGATCTGTGATTTAGTACTAGAGAATAGGTCATAAGAGATAGTCAGCTGAACAGAGGAGGACACATATTGTTTAAAAATCACAAATAGTAAGAAAAGAAAGGCAAAGAAGAGAATGAAGTGGAGGAGAAAAACCCAGTTCTGGGTCTAAAAGGCCTGTAAACAGTTTTATATATTCGTATAGATTTCAGTTATACGCTAACTATTTTTAAGTGCCTAATGTAAAGACTTTTGCTGTTCTATATGTTTTATGATTTTTGACAGAAAAGCAGTATAAATAAAAAATCTGTAGAAAAAATAATAGATGTGTTTAGTTTGAGTTTGTGACACAAGAACTAGAACAGACTCAACAGCACAAAACATATAAAAGACTCAACAGAGTTCAAAATTCAAATGATGAAAACCCAATAGAATACTTGTTCGTTCTGGGAGTAGTTCAGTTGGTATACTTAATAATGTAAACCTGTTGGTTCAATTCGTACTCCGTACCAGTAAATTGTTATGCATTATTTTGAAAACCCTAGTTGTGTGCTTATTGGGTAGGATTGCATATATATTGGCTTAAATAGTTTGCTTACATTGATTTAGTACAGAGAACTGCTTCATTAATTTCAGTGAATAGAGTCGCACTTTTTGCTGTGATGACGGTATATTAACTATATAGACCGTGGTCTGTGGTGACTACTTTCTCCAAATTTGATCATATTTTTGTTCTGTGAATTACTTAGTTTTAGGTTATGATTAATGTGACATCTCAAAATGTCATTGCCAGAAAGAAAATGCAACCAGAAAACTATAATGAAAAAGTATTTTGTAGACTATGTTTAAATGTCACAAGCTATGCAGATTGTGAAGCAATAGAAAAGTTCACAAAAGAGGCTTTAAAAGTAGTTTTACCGAGTCTGGTAACATCAAGTTATATTTCTTTTATATCTATACCTGTGTAGACTATTTTGATAAATTTCAGATTCTGGAAGAGGGACATAAACACCTGATGTGTAACTCATGTTCTTCGAACTTATTTGCCGCTTTTAATTTTAAGTCGACGTGTATGGGTACCGAGAATATTATTTCTTCGTACATTAATTCTAGTAAAATGCCACTGGTGGACTTAAAAGAGGTGTATTTAAAGGAGAATGGAAATATTCAATTAGAAGATATATCGGAAAATCAAAGAATTTGTCGATTGTGTATTCAATGTGTAACAAACGGATTTGTGTCACTAAATGAAGTGGATAATGATATAATTGATAGAATCATACCTCAAGTGGTATGTAGCAAATATTTTTGAAAGTGTTTTTATATAATACTAATTTTGTTTCAAGATAAATCAATTATTCTTAGGTACATCAAATGTTCCCAATAAAATTATATATTCTTGACAATGGCTTAAAAGTAAAAGTTTATTGTTGTTTTTCTTGATATAAAAAAAGTTCCACATCTTAGTTTTCACTATTGCAGTAATTTTTCTGTATATTTATAAATTTGCATTTTAGTTTTTAATTAGTGTTTTAAGGCAATACATATACATAATTTTATAATTCTAGAATGTCAATGCCACTAAGGACCCGATTATATGCGGACCATGTTTCAATTCCCTTAATACCCATGGCAATTTTGTAAAGAACTGTCTTGAAGCACAGAAAAAATACAAAAATATTAATAATCCGGCTTTTGTAAAAATGGAAGACATTGATGAAGATTCTGAGGAATATCAAAATAGGTAAGAAAATGTCGAATATTTTTTTTGATTTTAAAATTTATAGCAGTGTAATTCTAAGATATATTTACAGACTTTAGTGACTATATATAAATACACAAACGTAACATATCTATAGTACTAAAAATTATAGGAAATGAATAATGTACTAAGCTCATAAACATAGTTGTGGTATTGAAATATCTTAATAGACAAAAAATTTATATATATTAAAATTGGTTGAAATTATTTCTTAAATCCATTATAAACAAAAATACGAAGTTTATTTGGGGAAAAAATCAATTGCAAATTCAGCTGGGACTCCAGAAATCGTTTGAATAAGATAAACATTCAGAGTCGGAAATAGTATCTGCGATGAAAAAGCTCAAGCCTAAGTTGACTTCTGGACCAGATCATATTCCTTCTTTTCTTATGCGTGATTGTGCTTATGTTCTAGCATCTCCATTAACAATATTATTGAATCTTTCTCTGAAAACTGGTGTATATCCCGACACCTGGAAGATTTTCAAGATTTGTCCCATTCATAAGAAAGGTAAATCAAATATTGTTGATAATTATAGGCCGATAGCCATATTTTGTAACTTCTCAAAGATCTTTGAAATAATACTTCACAACACAATTTACTATAATATTCACAGACAAATTGGCTTTGCACAACATGGTTTTATGAAAACTCGATCGACTACAACTAACCTTCTCTGTTTCACTCAATATCTTAGCAAAGCCCTTCAAGTAAACGTTGTGTATACTGACTTCAGTAAAGCGTTTGATAGAGTTGATAACGTAATCTTGATGAATAAACTGGGCACTATGGGGTTTCCAGATAACTTACTTAGGCTACTTAAATATTATCTTTCATTGTGGGCGCAATTTGTCGAAATTTGCAGTCTCAGATCTCCAAAGTTTTTATCGTTGTCAGGGGTTCCCCAAGGATCCTGTTTAGGGCCCTTGCTCTTTATAATTTTTATCAATGATGTATTTCAATCACATGATGTTAACTGTCTCATGTACGCTGATGATATGAAGATATTTACTAAAATTTATTCATATCGCGATGCCCAGGAATTGCAAACTTTGCTAGATAATATAAATACTTGGTGTATAGATAACAATCTTCCTCTTAATATTAGTAAATGCCATGTTATGACATTTACTCGGAAAGTTAATTATCTGAATCTGAGTTACTGAGATCAGAGACCTAGGTGTGCTTTTTACTTCGAGTCTGAGCTTTACAGAACATATCAAATTAACAGCTGAATGTTTCAGAAGCTTGGGATTTGTTATTAGAAATTCACGTTCTTTTACCGACTGTCGTGTGTTACTTAGCTTATATCGCGCTTTTGTTCTTCCTAAGTTAGAATACGCTAGAACAGTTTGGAGTCCACATTATTCAAATACTATTAATAAGCTGGAGAATATCCAGAGAAAATTTCTGAAGTACATGTCTTTTAAACTCGATGGATTTTACCCGGAAATTGGCACTGATCACAATATGTTGCTAAGGCGGCATGGCGTTCATAGTCTTGAAAATAGGTCTCTTATGCACTCCGAAATCTTCCTTTTTAAGATGATTAACAATTTAATTGATTGTCCTACTTTATTAGAAACTTTAAGTTTCCATGTTTCTAGAGTAAATACGAGGAACGATGCACTGTTTTACCTTAAGACACCAAGGATCAACTAACTCTCACATTCCCCAATGTATGTCATGTAAGACAAGATTTTATACAAGATAAAATTGTTACAATCTTCAGTAGAGCCTATGGAACTTACCAATAATATGTGCGCTGTAAACTTAAATAATTACAGCAGCAGCTTCATTGAATACCCAGAACTAAAAGCTACGATAACTTGCATCACTGGATCTAGTATAAATTCTGTATTCAATTATATTTCCAAAATGTTTCTTGGAAAATAAATTAACATATTGCATATATATTTATTTCAATATGAACATGAATTTTGATTTTTGTTTAGTGATACCTGCTCTTCACTAAATTTAGACGAAGGAAAAATTGGAAACAAAACAAAGCTTTTTTCTGAGGACATGAGTAAAACAAAGAACGGCTGGGAAGCACAAGAAAAATACGAAAATGCCGATAAACAGGCCTACATTAAATCAGAAGAGATCGAAATTTATCTGGAAGATGGCTATGATGTGCAGAGGGTATATCAAAACGTTGATAAATCATCCTATATTGCGTTTGAAGAGCTTGAGATTAAACTGGAAGATAGTTGTGATGTGCAAGAGACATATAAAAGTATTGATGAGTATCCTTATATCAAATCGGAGGAAATAGAAATAAAGTCAGAGGATGAAGATCAAGATAAGTAAGAAAATGTCATGAAATGTGTTAATTTTAAAATTTAAGGCACTATAATTTGAAGTTTCTTTTAATAGTTATAAATTTACCAAAGATAAATACAGGTACTGTATATATTTATGCATATAGGTTAATAATCGCCTGCAAATCCTATGATTTAACAAACGACACAATTTATTGCTTTCGTAACTATTCTTTCTTTCAATATTATCAAATTCACAAAAGAGTCGAATATTTTTGATGATGAATTGTTTAATGTAACTAACCAATTTGCTAAAGAGACTTACTAAAGAGAAATTTGTTTCATTTGTTTATTCCATTGTGCACCGTTTTAATTTTTTAATTTTCAGTGAACCCATTTCATCCAACTTAGATGAGGAAACAATTGGAAACAGAAATGCGCAAGAAACAAAGGATGAATATGTGCTTAAATATGAAACAGAAGTTCAAATAGATGAATGCGGTACTTTGTTAGACGTATCCTCACATAAGAACAGATATAAAAAAGAGAGTGAAAATGGTTTGAAACACAAGAGGGTTCCAAAACTGAAGTATAAGTGCGATGAATGTGATTATAAAAGTAATAAAAAGAGTGAGCTGAAATGTCATCAATTAACACACAGAGATCCTTCTGTACCTGTAATGTACAAATGCGATATTTGTACCTTTGAATCTAAATATAAAAGATCTTTAAAAAGCCATGAGCTATTGCACAAAGACCCTTCTGAAATTCAAATGTACCAGTGTGATTCATGTTCTTATGAAACTAAATATAAGAGGCACCTGAAAGAGCATCATTTAACACATAAACACCCCTCTGAAATTGAAATGTACAAGTGCGATACGTGTAGTTATGAAACAAAATATAGGAGATACCTGAAAACTCATCAGTTAACACACAAAGACCGTTCTGAAATTAAAATGTACAAATGTGATATTTGTAATTACAAATCTAAAGTTGAGAGATGTGTGAAAGATCATCAGTTATTGCACAAGGACCCTTCTGAAATTCGTACGTACAAGTGTGATACTTGCGCTTACAAAACCCTCAGTAAGAATCGCCTGAAGAGTCATCAGTTAATACACAAAGACCCATCTCAAATCCCAATGTACAAATGCGATCTGTGTGATTATGAAACTAAACGTAAGGGTGATCTAAAAAATCATAAGTTATCGCACAAGGACGTTACCGAAATCCAAATGTACGAGTGTGACGAATGTGATTACAGAAATAGACGCAAGGGTGAGCTGACACTTCATCAATTAACACACAAAGACCCTTCTGAAATTCAAATGTACATATGCGAAACGTGTGGCTATCAAGCTACACGAATGAGTTATCTTAACATGCATCAGTTAACCCACAAAAATCCTTCGGAAATTCAAATGTATAGGTGTAATTCATGTAACTATGAAACTACACGTAAGAGACGACTAAAATTGCATCAATTATTCCACAAAAAGGCTAAAGATTAACTGTACTGTACGTACCTTCAACATATTTTAAAAGTTTTCTTCATATACCATATCTAGGGTCAAATGTACACAAAATTGGGTCCAAAAAAGATTCACAGTAATAGAAAAGTATAACTTACATCTACTAAAAAAAATAGCAATACTAGTGACGCAAATTACTGTAACAGTAAAAATGTGTTTTATAATCATTCGCTTTGCTATAATATGAAAGTAACTTTTAATAGCAGTAAACTGTTTACCACTTACAGTAATGTGGTATCACTAGAGTACAAGATTTTCCAAAATTCCCTTCCAATATTTTTAGGCATAAACCTAAGTTTTGTTTGTGTATTATTCGTTTTATAGGTTTGTTACAAGTAAGTGTTGACAGTTCTGTTGTCAGTTGTAAGTATAAAGTTTTGTGTTTAATATTTAAAATACCTAATTGGGGGAACTAACAAGCCTTTAATCCACGAGAAAAACTGGACACTTGAGACACAACCGAGAGTTACATTTTTAGCTGGTTAATTTCCCGAAAGTAATTCAACACTCTATCCATGACCACGTCTAAAACTGGTCAATTAGGTGAGTGAAAGCCTTGTGAGACCAGGTGAAAAATTATGGTTTTGAAAAACATCATATTTGACTGAAATCCAGCATGAAGCCCAACGTTACGTCTGTTACCAACAAAAGCGTGTACGAGAAGGAATTGGTGGAATTCGATAACTGGCGAAATAAGAGGCATAGAAGAATAAGCAATTACAGAAGAGGTGCTACTATCCTACTTTTTCAATGTGGAGAAACGGTTTGCTGCCTGTGGACAAAATTTTCCATGCTAAAATCAATGTTGAAAGTGCACAAAGGTATTGATATTTCGATGTATGGAAAACTTGCTTCATATTTGAAAGTAGAATCAAGAAATTATAAACCAAAGCAAAGATTACTGAAGAGAAAATAAAACCGTATTTTTTAAAAAAGCACCGGATAAGGAATATTTACAATTTAAGGTAGAAAATACACAATTTTAATATTTCACTTTATACATTGAGTGTTTTATTTTGAACTCTTTAAGCCTCCTTCCGAGAACAATGTAGTGTTGCTGGCAACATCCTCACCACCTGTTTAATTTCAGTGAAATATAGATTTTATAAAGGTTGTGTTATGTACAAATGTTGCTCCTCTGGACAGTTGAAGTTGGAAATCTTGAACTTCACTCGACTTCAACAACAAATGCAATTAATTTCATTGGCTTGAAGTCCCGTGACAATGTTGCTGGCAACACTACGTCGTTCTCTGAAGCTGGTCTTACAGATTGCACAATTTGGGAGTCGTAGTTCCTCGTCGATGCAAAGAATTAATCTTTTTGGATATCACCAATGTCCCAGGACAAAGGCAGTTAACTATACGTACTCATTCTGGATACGAAAACAAGTATTTCAAGAAGTTTCACGATCATGTAAGAAGCTTTTTCAATCAATGCTGTAGAAATGTATTGGAAATACATCAATCTACGACCTAAAAATGCCAGTGGGAAATTTTTCTTGTGTGATATGTGGCTAGAAAATGTACTACACAACATCAACACAATTTAGAAAACGTTTTCAAAGAGGCTGCATTTCTTGGGCTCTTTGATCCAAAAGTTTTACCGGACATGGAATAAGGCAATCTTCGGCAACATTACTGGCCACTGCTGGGGTAATATAACCACTGTGAAGCGTCATGGTGGTGGAAATCCACTACGGTAACAGAAAATTATATTGAAGATTCACTGTCTCACAAGATGGACATTATTGCTGAAAAAGTCCACGTCCTGTCTGGCGAAGTTGTGGGCCCCTCAGTCCTTCAGAAACTCCTTATCGAGTGAATTTAAGTAATCCCTGTCAAAATTGCAGGATTTTTCTTGAGATTAATGTTAATAATAATTAGAAGCAGAAACTCGCATTAGGCAAGGAGACTCTACGTTGACCGATATCCAGAGAGAGTAACGCCAGATCATAAAGCATTTGCACAATTGAAAAGAATTTAACGAAATAATGAAGATGCTTTTTCTAGTAAGTCCTTATAAAAAGATAAAAAGGAGTTTAGCAAATGTCAACATTATTGGCTATTTTGAGAAAAAACCGTAAAATTCAATTCCACTTTTCGTTTTTCTAAATCGACGATTCAAAAAGTGTTTGCTTTCGTGATTATAAAATAAAAAAAATGGAATGGAATTTAGTAGGTTTTTATTTTTTTAAACAAAGTTAAGTTTATGCCGAAAAGATATTGTCACTTGTTTTCGCTACAACTAAACTAAAACTAAAAATATATCTCCCAGAAAAATGCCTGGGAAAGAAACTTTGGGGCACCCTGTACATTCTACTGAACGAAGAAAGCAGCAGTGGGAGCACGATAAAATAGAATTCTATTTTGACGTAATAAGCATGAGCAGAATATCATAATTCTATGATTTGTGACCATGTTATCGTACTACAATTACTTTATGTATTGAGGTAAGATCGAGTACTGCTAAATATTCTGAAAACATGATAACAAATCATAGAAGTATGATATTTTGCTAATGCCTATTACGTCGCAAAATAAAATTCTATCTGATCATGCTTCTGCAGCAGATCTGCTTTTGTTGTAAAAATGTTTAGTCTAAAAAAAATTAGTAAAATATTTTGTCAGTGTACAACCGTTTTTTTAGACCTTGATGAACTTTGTATGTATTAAGTATGTGAATACCCTGTTGTAGGTAATAAATAAGTTTTAAAAAATTTATGGTGTTTTCTTGCAAGTTACCTTACACGATACAGGGTTAACTATGACTTGGTACAAATATTTTAAGAGGGGATAGGGAAAAATAAGAACTAACGGAATCACCCTTCAAAAAAATTCCAAACTTAATTGTAAAGCCAAAAAATTTGTTTTCCAAACCTATATTAAATCCTTATTTAGCGCCGTCATATTTCTGCAAAATAAAGTAAAAGAAATCATTCATTTATGAATACATTTTGTAGTTCCAGTACAGTGTAAATCATTTAATAAATTTATTGGAAGGCATATTTCTAAAGATATATTTTATATAATTTATTAGTGTAAGGGGCCATCCATAAATTACGTCACACGAATTTTAGGACTTTTTAACACCTCCCCCCGCCCGTGTCACATTTTCAGAACCCCCCCTGATGTGACGTCACACATTTTTCAAATTTATGTAGGTATGTATTTAAAAATAATCGAAAGAAAACAGTTATTTTTATTTTTTTCTTACTTTTATTATATAATCTTTAATAAAATCAACATAACGTAAAATATTTTAGATAACAGAAAAAACAAACGACTAGTTAGAAAGCAATAAACGACTAATTATGTTAATTAAAGATACAAACCTTAATCATCTTGGGTCCATGGACTTTGGACTGTACATTTTTAAAGTTTTTTATTCACATATAAATTTCGCGTTATGGATTTTGAATTTTAACATGTGATGTCACAAAGTTATTGATCCCCCTTGCCCCTTGACACATGTCACATTCCGATGACACCATCCCCCCATTAACATGTGACGTAATTCATGGATGACTCCTAATACCTAGGTATATAGTATAAACATTTAGCGTACTAATATATAATAAAAATAATTTTATTTTTCTCATAGACAAGATGTACATGTATAGGAATAGACAAGTTACAAAGAACATGAAGAATATTCTGATGTGGAGTATAAACATCGATCCACTTGCTTCAATCTAAATCTGCTCACCAGCTGAAATGTACATATGGAATGCTTTTAGTTCCATTGCGCATCCAAATAAAAGTACCACACCTAGGAGCAAACAGAAGGAGGCACATGAAACTCAGCAAAGAAATACTTCATTGGTTATGTATGTACGTGCGAGAGAGATAATCGATTTGTCATTATTTTGTTTGTAAACAAGTCATTGGTGTATAGTGTGGTTCCATTTTTTATCTTGTATATCGTTAGTGTTTTTCTTTGTGTATTTTTGCGGGTCTTATTGTTGGAGCATGTCATGTTTTATAAGGGACTGTAAAGTTAACCAGCATATAGCATCAAATAATTCTTCATATCCAGACTTCAATTTCATTTCAATTCACAATCAGCTAAATCTTTTTTGCTCCGCCATTGCTAGAGGCACAAAAACAAAAATGGCGCTGATCATGAGTAATCCCATTCGCGCAGCTTTTAGCGCATTCCAGTCATCATAATTATAAAATTACTTTTCAGTGGTGCTGACAGTGCTTTCAGAAGATTCCGGAACACACTACTAGTAGTATACCAGCCTTGACTAGTAGGTAGGGAGATCGTTGCTATATTCACTACCTACCTGTTCTTTTTTGTTTTGTGATTTTTAGGTTACATCCATATAGACATTTCTAATATTTAATTAAAAGAGAAAATGCAATCAGAAAATATCAATGAAATAATTTGCAGACTGTGTCTTAATATCATAAGCTATAAAAATTTCGGAGTAACAGAAGAAGTCATGAGAGAGGCTTTAGGATATATTTTACCGAATCTGGTAAGTGAAGTGAACTTTTTTATTTATGTATACTTAGTATATAGTTACCAAATTAAATAAATTTCAGGTTTTGGAAGAGGGACATAAACATCCAATGTGTAAAGCTTGTTGCTCAGAATTATTTGCAGCTTTTAAATTTAAGTCGACATGTATGGATACCGAAGATATTATTTCTTCTTACATTAAATCCAGTAAGGTGTCATTGGTTAATTTAAAAGAATTTTATTTAAAGGAGAATGTAAATATTCAGTTAACCAGTACATGGGATGATCAGAGAATTTGTCGATTGTGTCTTCAATTGGTGACAAACAATTTTATGGCGTTAAATGAAGTGGATAATGACATAATTGATACATATATACCATTAGTAGTAAGTATATTTCAAAGTACCTTTGACTAAGTACAAAAATTTTAACCACGTTCTCAGGGAGGTCTAAAGGACAAAAAATTTATTTCGGAATTCTAGCTCAATGTTTAAAAAATGGGGCATAATCCTCTTTTCCTACGAAAAGTTGACGTTTATGATAATAAATCATCGTCCAAGATGGCTAAATATGTCAACTACCGTGCAGTCATTTTTGCAGCGTTATCAAGTCTAGGAATGACGAAAATAAACATTTTTATTATTAATAATAATGCCTAAGTACCTGATAGATAATTAATCCGGTTAGCTGCAGTATTTTGTGTTCGTTCTTTCATTGCACACTGCCAATACTACATTTTCACTCCTTGCAGATTCGTCATAATTATGCACTAATATATCCGACATAAAATACTTTATTTAATTACTAAAAAACTTTTAAAATCAGTCATTCGCTGCCAGATGAAGTTAAAAATTCTGTGAATATAAATATGTTTATAAAAAATTTGATGAAATTGTATTTGCACTCAATATTTTGCTAATTTGTTATTTTTTATAAATTGTAATATGCTGCCCTGTTAAGCATAGAAGTCGTAACTGACAAAATCTTTATTCTCATTCAGGTACTGCCTGGACCAGGTAATTTGCTGACACAAATTTTAAATTTTTAATAAAAATATGTAATATATTACTATTTGTTTCTCATTAGGTTCTATTAGGCCAGGACCCTGATACGACCCTTTGCACTAATTCTGTTTTGAAAAATAATATAAAATTCAGATTAAAATATAAAAAAATAATTTGACTTTCAACTTTCAGTTTTAACATTTGCATACATACAGGGTGTCTGTGAAAGGTTGGGAAATCTCGGAACTGGAGATACTGGTGACCAAAAAAAGTCGATTGAGCCAAATATGCCTTATCCGAATGTTGCTATAATTTTATTTTGAAATATCTCAATAACTTTGAAACCTGTTGCAGTATTAAAAAAAATAATTGGCACAATAATGTTTTTTTGGTACGGCAAATAAAGATTTTTAACTAATTTTGGCGTTGCTTATACAGGGCGTCAGTTATAGCACAGCATGTTTTTTTTTAAATGGCAGAACTTTTTTGCTGTTAGTGTATCCATCTGTCTATTGAAACAATCGATTCTCCTACCTGTTATATCTGACAAAGATATACCTTATTGAATTCGTTAGGAGTAACCATTTGTGAAATAGTCGTATTTGAAATATTCAGTTTCTTTAAAAAGTTGTCCAGAATGGTAAATTATGGAGACGTGCAAAATTTCAAACAGATCGACCTGCTTTGATAAAATCTTTGTGCTTTGTTGAAAAATGATTTCAAAATGAAACCCTCCGATCTTCTTGAAATTTTGCATGTCTCCATAATTTACTGTTCTGAAAAACTTTTTCAAGTAACATTTTGCTGTATTTTCAGTAGAAAAGGCACGTACCTGAAACGATAACAGTTTTCAATCGGTGCACTGAATATTTCAAATAGGATTATTTCAAAAACTGTTACTCCTAACGACTTCAACAGGGTATACCTATTTCAGATACAAGAGGTAGGAGAATCGGTTGTTTCTATATAGACAGATGAATAATACATTAAGCTGCAAAAAAGTTCTGCCATATAAAAGAAATGTGATGTGCCATAAGTGGCGCCCTCTACTAGTGACGTCAAAATTAGTTAAAAATTTGTATTTGCTGTGCCAAAAGACATAATTGTGCCAATTTTTTTTTAATACTCCGACAGGTTTCAAAGTTATTGATATATTTCAAAATAAAATTCTAGCATTGAACACCCTATACTTTTGAAACCAGCAACATTTGTAGAAGGCATATTTGGCTCAATCGACTTTTTGGTGGTTTTTGGTCACCAGTATCTCCAGCTCTGAGATTTCCCAACCTTTCACGGACACGCTGTATACTAATTACCAATTTGTGGGTATCATAAAACGAAAATAATAAAAAATGTAGATACGACTTCTATTCTAACAGGGCAGTATGTAATAGCACATTCTTAATAAAATAAATTGAAAATTTTACGAAGTGCAACTGGCAAACAGCTTAAAATTGTACATTATATGTGTTTGAGATCGGCTACCACCACCTGTTGATGATGCTTTCCACTACGAATGCAATACTTATCGTGCAATGAAAACATAGAGAGCTACCGAGACTTCCTTGATCGCGTTTCGGGAGTGTGTAAAATATGGCAAATACGCACAATGGGTTCTTTTTCTGAGAATTACTGAAGAGAGATTGGGATTGCGTCTACTTGCCTCCACGGTTCTGTTCCGGCTAGAGATGAGTCAAATCCGTATGATTTGTTTAAATTGTACGGATCATGACACTGATTCGTATGATACGAATCCTCTATACTAAAATTATTCGTACCAGTCGTACCACATAACTGGACTTCCGATAGAAAACCAACACCAAATTTTATCTGTTGTTAGTACTTGTTACTTACTTTAGACTGAGGCGCACTCGCACAGTCAATTTGTGTTATGATGATACGAATCTTTGGTACAAATCTCATGGTACGAATCATTTTGTAAAATGATTCGATTCGCCCATCTCTAGTTCCGGCTATTTCAATTGGTGGAGGTTACGCCCATAGTCTTATAACTCTAGTAACTTCACTGAAGTTGATTCCTTTTTAATACCTAAATAGTGTTATATTTTGTAAACTTCAGATAACAATGGGTTTTGTCTGTATATGGTAGATAGGGAGATCGTTGATTCCACCTCAAATTAGCACTAATATTGTTTATTATAGAACATCAGCGCTACAAGTGACCCTGTTTTATGCAGATCATGTTTTGAATCACTCCATACCCATAACAGTTTTGTAATGAACTGCCTTAAAGCGCTAGAGAAATACAAAAATTCCGATAAACAAGCTTATATAAAAACTGAAGAGATTGAAATAAAGCTAGAAGATGGCTGCAAGGGACAGGAAAAGCGGAAAAACATGGATGAGCAGCCTTATATTAAATCTGAAGAGATTGAAATAAAGTCGGAAGATGGAAGTCAAGATAAGTAAGGAAATATCAATCTTTTTTTTATTTTAAAATGTATAGTACTATTGTTTTAAGTTCCATTTAATAAGTACAGAAATATAAATATTGGCCGTATTTTACCATAATCCATGAAAAATATGAGGTTCATTTATTCAATTCAGTTTTGATTTTTTAGTGATCTGTCTTCACACAACTTGGATGAGGAAATGATTGAACACCAAGATATGCAAATATCTGAAGATACAGAAGAAACAAAGTACAAATATATACCTAAACATAAGACTGAAATTCAAATAAATAAATTACAAACTCCACAAGATGTCCAAATATACAAGTGTAATATATGTACTTATGAAACTAAACAAAAGGTTGATCTGAGAAGTCATCAGTTATTGCATAAAGATCCTTTAGAAATTCAGATGTACAAGTGCAGGATATGTAGTCATAAAGCTAAAGGAAAGAGTTCTCTTAAGAGGCATCAGTTGCAGCATAAAAATCCTTCAGAAACCCAAATGTACAAATGTGATATTTGTACTTTTAGATCTAAATATAAGGGATCTTTGAAAGACCATCACTTATTGCATAAACACCCTTCTAAAATCCAAATGTACAAGTGTGATATTTGTACTTATGAAACCAAATATAAGAGTCACCTGAAAAATCATCAGTTAACACACAAGGACCTTTCTGAAATCCGAATGTACAGATGTAATGAATGTGATTACGAAAGTAAACGTAGGTGTGAGCTGACACGTCATCAGTTAACACACAAAAATTCTTCTGAAGTCCAGATGTATAGATGTGATGTGTGTGATTATGAAACTAAATATAAGCATGCTGTGAAAAGTCATCAGTTATTGCACAAAGATTCTTCCGAAATTCAGATATACAAGTGTAGTGTATGTAGTTATAAAACTAAACGAAAGAATTATCTTCAGATGCATCAGTTAAAGCACAAAGATCTTTCAGAAATCCAAATGTACAAATGTGATATTTGCACGTTCCAATCTAAATATAAGGCATCTGTGAAAGCTCATCAATTATTGCACAATCACCCTTCTGAAAGCCAAATGTACAAGTGTGATGCATGTGATTATGAAGCTAAACGTAAAGGTGAACTCAAGAGACATATGTTAATGCACAAAGACTCTTCCGAAATCAAAATGTACAAGTGTGATACTTGTACCGCTGAAACTAAATGTAAACATTTAGTAAACCACCAGTTAACAGACAAAGAAGTTCAAATATACATGTGTGATACATGTGATTTTGTTACTGAACATAAGGGTAGCTTGAAGGTGCATCAGCTATCACACAAAGACCTGTCTCAAATTCAAATGTACGAGTGTGATGCATGTGATTACCGAAGTAAACGTAAGCATGAGCTGAAACGTCATCAGTTAAAGCACAAAGACCCTTCTGAAATCCAAATGTACAGCTGTAATACTTGTACTTTTGAAACCAAATATAAGGAAAGCCTGAGAATTCATCAATTGACACACAAAGAACTTTCGAAACCTAAATGTACAGATGTGGCGAATGTAACTGAAAATAAACATAAGGGTGAACTAAAATGTCAGTTAACCGACAAAAGCTCTTCTAAAGTTCAAACGTCGTAAATGTGGTTATAAAATTACGCTTGATGTGTGTCAAGATCCTTCAGAAAAATTCAAATGTACAGGGTTGTAAAAGTAGACACGCTCGTTTGCCAAGAAGTCATTAGTTATTGCGCATTGTAATAATTTAGTCAGCACCTCTGGCTCTTCGCTCGACAAACTGTATAAACTGTGTTATGATATAGTATATGATAGACCATAGACAAAAAGACAGACGAATAATTAACTACACGACTGCAGTTTTCTTGCCTTGGCTGTTTTGACATTTAAAATTGGCGGTTTAAACGGTACGCCCACCATTCCTGATTGGAGGCCATGGTGTATCTTTTAATGTTTGCTGGTCTATGGGCAGTGGACTATGGGTTTTCATGACGATTATGGTGTCAAATATATACAAATTTTGTATTTATATTAGTTATCAATAAAATTAGAGCAAAATACCGAGTTTAACTTTCCCAGTTAAAATAAAATTATGAATTCAAAAAGTTATTACAGGTAATTATGTCGCTTTTATAAAACAACACAAAGAATTATAAAAACATGAATGAAAGACATTTGAAAAGTAATCACTTAAAGCTAATGGCTGTGTTATGGGCTGTGTATGGCACGGTGTAACATTTAAAATACCTTTTTATTTGATATTATAATTAAAGTGGTTCGTCCCATATCATACAAGCAAAATGAACAGTTTTCTACATATAAAACAGAAAATTAAAACGTTCTATTTTTATAAAATTCTGAATATATTTTATGTAAACAATAATATAACCTCCAGTGTTATTTCCTATGCTTGCTTAATTTATAGGTTATTAATTATAATAACAATAATTATTACAAAAACTAAATATATAACAAAATGCTTATATAATTCTATGCAAAATATTATATACAATTTTATACCCTGTCATACGGCTTTAAATTCAATGACAACGCGTTCTCAACATAACTGAACGAATATCTCTGACAGTTTCAAACCGTTTCCAACTGCTGCAAAAAAAAACTATCAAATAGTTTGCGTACTCGTGAACCACTTTGTTTCAGAATTACTAATTGATTCATATCGTTCCATGGTAAGAAAAGCTCTTTAAAACCTATTAGTCCGCGACTACATTCTCTCCAATGTCTATTCTTGGAATTTGTGAATTTCATAGGTTTAGGTTATGTCCATCATGTCGATTGAAACTGAAAGAGACAATATGCGACTAGAAAACTTTTATAAGAAAGCATTTTGCAAACTGTGTCTTAATATTATAAGCAGTTCAAATTCTGAAGCAACTGAAACCGTTTCGAGACAAATTTTAAAAGTTGTTTTGGCAGATCTGGTAAGATCGAGTTAATATTACTATCTTTTTCTTTCAAATAAATAGCTTTAGACAATATATTACTATCTTTATCTATACATGGTATTTTTTGATAAATTTTAGATTTTGGAAGAGGAAGATAAACATAAGATGTGTAAAGCATGTTCTTCCAAATTATTTACCGCTTTTAATTTCAAGTCGACCTGTATGGGTACTGAGGATATTATTTGTTCGTACATGAATTCCAGTCACATGTTACTGGTTGACTTAAAAGATGTTTATTTAATGCTTAATGGAAATATTCAGTTAACCGACACATGGGAAAATCAGAGAATTTGTCGATTGTGCATTCAATGTGTAACAAACGGATTTGTGTCACTTAATGAAGTGGATAATGACATCATTGATGGAATCATACCTCAAGTGGTAAGTATATCAGTGGCGGCCCGTGGGTTTTTCAAAGGGTGGGCACAAAAAATAAATTTAGATTCATTTAAATGTATTGCAAGAACAGAATGTAATTCTGCAGAAAAGTTAATTAAACCTATATAAATGCCTGATTTTTGAACGAAGTCTTCTCATCATGACCTCGCAAGGCTAATTCGAAGGCTCCACAAAAAACTTTATACACATTATTAAACGACGCAAAATGTGACGATTTTTTCCACCTGTTTATTATGTTCTAACCGAGGTCCTAACTTATAGCGCAAATACGCACTATACTCGCGACAAGAATTCAGACGACTTACGTCATATGAACAAATGAATAATTCATTATATTTTCATCAAAATATTTAAGAAACTGCAACTGATAGTTATAAAACTACATACTCGACTAAAAGTTTGCATTATATATTGCACTAAATTGCAAAAATGACTGTTTATAACGCGACCAAATATCGAAAATTACGTTGACAATATAAAGAAATGTGTATCGTCATCCGTGAAGTAGACTTCTGAATTCTTGACGCGAGTATATCTAATTGTTCACGTATGTGAGTTTTTCCTAAAACACTAAAGTCCATATATGCTTTTAAATGAGTCACAGAATTTTCATGTTTTTTGGCCCTATCCGCTATGTGCTTTAAATCGTCAAGTCCGTATTTGGTCCACGCTGTAACATATGAAACAAACAAAACATAACAATTTATTTGTCACAGAACAACCATATTTCTCGTATATGTTTCTATTAAAAACTCTATTATATGTTCTAGCTTTACTTGTAGATTCGTAATTAATATATAAATCAGTAGGCCTACCTTTATTTTTAATTTAATATTTTTGATCAAATGTCACTTTATTGTTTTTAACAGATACTGAACAGAATTTATTTCTGGTTCCGTATCAATTTATTTTAATAAGTATGTACAAATACAAAGAATCACTTTAAATTTTTATCTATTATGAGAAATCGCCTTTAAAACCTGCAAAGTTAAAACACAAATTTTTGTTTACACAACTATTCTGCAAGCGAAATATATTTGTATATACAAGTACGTACTAAACAAAGCAAGCGACTACTGAGAACTGAAAACTGAATGCCGGAGGAAGACGTGATGGAGATTGGAGACAGTGGAGACTAGTGGAGAAGGGACAGAGACACGTATTTCAGTGCCCTTTGTCGGCTTTAAATCGGCGAATTTCATTTACTCCGAGGAGTCCCGAACGTCGGAAAATGAGCCACGTTTGGAGACAATTCTTGGGTTCCCAGGAAATAAAGTTTGATATAGTTCGGCGTTGATGGTTGATGGGAAATAAGTTTTGAGTAGTTTTTCGCAACCGATAATAGAATTACAAAAAAATATATAAATCTATAATAGCATCATATATTTCTTCGTGACATGTACAGTGAAGGGTGGGCACGTGCCCTTGTGCCCCTTAGCACCAGCCGCCACTGATGTATATATCGGGTATTTTTCAGAAAATTATTTTCTTGTAACATTTTTTTTGTTGCCAGATTGATATTGAGTCCTTAGATATACTCACCACAATACAGGGTTAACTATGACTATACAAATATTTTAAGAGAGGATGGAGAAAAATAAGAATTAACGGAATCATCTATCAACAAATTTCCAAACTTATTTATAAAGCGAAAACACATTTTTATTCAAAACTATATTAAATCCTTATTTATCACTGGCCTTCTGTCAGCCACGAGGTTAGGTATATTCCACCAAAATCAAAGGTAGTGACAGGTCACTGCGTTGACACGTAGTGTATCTGTTTACGTCGCTTTCAAACAAAAAAAACTTAGTTACATTATGTAGATTATTATTTAATGATTTATTAAGAAACACGATAAGGTAGCACAGGGAGGCAGCACATACCTTATTAATATTTATTTCCAGGATTAATATTTGGAGAGATTTTAAGTATGTTGTCATTTTCTGTTTATTTGTTTCAATTAAAACCTGTCATTGCAAATATTTTTGTATTTGCTGGGGACCTCTCCTTCCCTCGACCGTTCTTTTTGTTTAAAGTGAAGTATCTACTTGGTCCGGCGGTCATGACCAGGTTGATTACCTACGTCGGGAAAAACCACAAAGGATAAAAAAATACACGCAAATGTACACATATACATAATAATACTGCCACATGTTTACCGCCAAGGCATTACAACAGTTGTTCAATGTGGTTCAAAAAGTATTCAACAAAATATTTTGTGTACTCGGAAAACATCTTTAGTATTACACTGTCACACTCTCGTAATTCAGCATCTATTCGTCATCTAAGCATTTGAATACGATATGTTTGTAAATCCAAAAAAAAATACTCGAAAATTTAAATTTACAAAAAGCAAGTACTGAAAAATTTGATCAAGAGTACCGTATGCAATATTTTTTGACATCTGATACAGACGCCATCTGTAGACCACTAGTGCAAGGTGCAGTTCACACCGGCAAATTTTTAAACTTCTGTTGTTGGGGAATTAAATTCTGTTAATACTAATAATAGCAACGATATTAACAGTAATGGACGATGTTTGCATAAAATAATTAGTACTATTTTAATCGATAACATCCCAAGATATTTACAGTGTTCTGTAAAAATGTTTCTGAAACCGTAAGCTTCTTTGAGATGTGGAGAGTATTCAACTAGCAATGCAGTATTGTAGATTATTTTATTTTAGAGTAAAAATGTTGTTTTGGCAGTGTGCAACGAAAGAACGAATAGAAAATACTACAGCTAACCGGATTAACTGTTATTTATCAGGTACTTTGGTATTATTAATAGACGATGATTGATTGTCATAGACACCGATTTTCCGAGGGAAAAGAGGGTTTTGCCCCATTTTTTAAACATCCAGGTAGAATTCCGAAATAAATTTCTTATTGTCTTCTAGACCTCCCTGAGCATGTGGTTAAAATTTTTGTCATTTTTCTTATTTAACCCTGTATAAAACTTTCTAGTCTAAATTGGTATCAACATTGTATGTAATTTATGAGGGCTTAATCGCTTGTCTGTTACACGTGTCTAGACAAAAACAATTATTGACATGATATTATTGACTATGTAATCATTGATGTCCCAAAATTTCTATTAATAGTGCACCTGCTCACCCATTTGTAAATAGTATATATGTTAAGTTGGAAATGTTTATGTTGCTGCCACTGTACATCAGATGATCCTATAAGCAAATTTTGTTTGTTGTTTTCTAGTTGTAAAAAGTTGTACTTCTTAGTTTTTACTGTCAGTAATCTTTCTAGAGATTTAAAAATTTATATTTAATTAAATTTTTAAAAGTGTTAAAGCAGACATATATTTTGTTGGAAATTAGTACTACTTTTTTTTATTTTCTAGAACATCAATGCTACCAAAGATCCTGTTATATGCGGATTATGTTTTGATTCACTTCGTATTCACGGTGGTTTTGTAAAGAACTGTCGGGAAGCACAGAGAAAATACCAAAATGTCGATAAACTGCCTTATATAAAAACGGAAGAAATTCAAGTTAAACTAGAAGATGGTCATGATGGGCAGGAGAAATATAGAAACACTGATAAGCAGCCTTATATTAGATCTGAAGGGATGGAGATTAAGTCAGAAGATCAGGATAAGTAAATATATATATATTTTTTTAATATTTAGCACCAAGTTACGTTTAGCAGCTGGGTTTTTACTAAATATAAATAATAATAATAACAATAATAATCTTTATTAATCCTTTGAAACATTAGACATGTATTGGACAAGTCAAAATAAAGTAGATCACAAGAACACAAACAATCTGCATAACATAATTCATGAGCACACACAAATCAGAATAAAACAAACCAAAGTAAAACAAACAGAATGTAAAATACTCATAACTAGAAGTAGTCAAAACTCCCGGTCAGAGAAAAATTCCTGTAAACTATAATAACATTTTTTCAATAGAATTTTCTTGAGCCTAATTTTAAAACCCTTAAATTCCATAGTTTTTAATTGTACTGAAAGGTGATTATATAATTTTATACCTATATATGTAACACACTTTTCAAATTTAGCTGTTTTATGCTTCGGGAGCATAAGCAGATGAGAGTATCTTGTTACATAATTAAGTCAGATCTACAAGGAAATTCCTTAATATTTTTTAATATACAATAACGTACGATAAATATAAATACATGGAAAACTCATGATGCCATTATTAACAAATACAGGTTTACAAGAATGCCTGCGATGTAGATTGAAAATCAATCTTAAAATCCTCCTTTGAGATATAAAGATTCTCTTGCTGTCAGTGGAATTACCCCACAAGACAACATTATATGTCAAATGTCCATAAACCGGGCTGTAGTACACATTTATTAATGCATTCAGTGGCATGCAGTGTTTGATTTGTGATATTGCATAATATGTATGATTAAGCTTTTTCATTAATGAGTTGACGTGATCACACCATCTAAGATTATTGTCAACTAGCACACCTAAGAATTTCGTGCATCTAGTTGAGACTATTTGGGCATCTCTAACAGAAATTACTTGGGGAAGATCTTGAGCTGAATTCAAGCAATGGAATACAAACACTGTGTTTTTGCTACGTTGACCATTAAACCATTATTTTCACACCATTTTATGAAACAAAACTAAACCTCTGATTAAAAATTGGAGACCATCATGAGTTTCCGCTGATGCCATCATGGATATGTCATCAGCAAATAATGTAATCACATCTGCACTTATATTTGCAGGTAGGTCGTTCACAAAAAATTAAGAAAAGCAAAGGGACCAAAACTGAACCCTGGGGAACTCCAGTATTTACATCATACATTTCCGAGGTTTGGTCTTTGATCTTGACACTTAAAATACAAATTTTGTTATCACCAAACTTCAAACTGATACCGGCACACTCACATTGCATCTCCATAGCTAATCGGTTCAAGTCCAGTCTTCGTGCCTGCAGATGGTCCTTAATATTAATCATAGTGCCTCCATGGATATTATTGCTGCTGCAGAAAGATGACACCAATCCATACCCCGGAAGGACCATTAGATTAATATTGTCAAGAGTACACCAATGCTCTGCAATACTAACTATATCAGTCAGCCACTATAACTTCCAGTTTAATAATTTTATTTGTAATACATTGAACATTAAGTTGCAGTATTTTGAGGGTACAATTTTCAATAAATTTACACGTGGTGGTAGAAATAGTACTAAAAATACTAGTCTTATTTTTGGTGATTAGGTTACTTGATTTGTTATCCTGCATTGGTAAAAATACCTCACGAGCCAGTTTAGACCATTTAGAGGGCATCATTGCTTTATCATAACCATCTTGTGATATTGTAAAGGATGAATACCTCTCAGGGTGCTTCGCCTGAAGTGCTTCACGTTTAACCTCAGGGAAATTGCCAGTTAAAAAGGATGTTAGTTGCTCCAGAGTTGGATTAGGCTAATACAAACTGAGGAATCAATTAATTTTTCAATATGCTTAGTATAAAAGAAAATAAGGTACTTCATATATTTTATTTTAGTATTTTTATTTTCTTCTGCAGATTAGACGAGGAAACAATGGAAAACAAAAGGAAGCATATTTCTGAAAGTGTAGGAGAAACAAAGTGTGAATATAACCTTGACTCGCTTCACACCACTGAAAGTTTTGTAAAGAATATCCTGGAAGGACAGGAAAAATACCAAGATGTCGATAACCCGCCTAATATAAAAACTGAAGAGATTGACATCAAACTGGAGAATGGTTACGATGTGCAAGAGACATATAAAAATATTAATGTACAGGCTTATATTAAGTCTGAGGAGATGGAAATTCAGTCGAAGGAAGAGGATCAAGATAAGTAAGGAAATATCACATTTATTATTGTAAAAATTATAGTACTATCATTTTATGTTTATTTTAATAGGTAGTTTAACGGTGTTATTCTTACCTTAGGGCTTTTTATAACGCATGGGTCGCGACAAACTACTTTATTAGGTAGTCGGAAAATATACAAAACATTTAAATAGATATAATACGTGAATAGTATAGCGCGACAGTGTTAACTGTAGAGCGGCCGATACAGGACTGCCGCTCTTGGTGTCCTCGCTTGGTAGGCATTCCGCACTACTAGTTGTGCGCGCCGGCCCAATCCTTAAATAGGCAGTGGCATATCGTTACAGTGGCTATTTTGTACTATTGCATTTGCTGATAGTGGTTCACCATTTTTTCATTTTCTCAATAGGACTACTTCTATAACTAGCCACTTCTGCAGATCAAGGCGCTTTTGCGTTTTTGTTTTTATTTGTAACTGCACTTATCGTCACATTAGAGTTCATATTGCAACAACTCTCTTCTCTTGAAGAAGCGTTGCATTGGGAGGTGTATTGAAAGGTAGGGGAAAATGAACCTAGTTAAATTTATTAACAACCTATTTCTGCATTAATAAGATGTGAAGTATCTATTTGTTTAAGTATCGTATGTTATTGTGATTGAAATTATCTCGTAATTTTTTTATACTCAATTTATAAATGGTCTGATGGTCTGTTTAAAATTAATTCAAAATATGAACTGGTAATTTTGATAAGATCCACAATGAAACTAATTAAAAATGTATTTTGTTTCTTCCATTATAAACAGTTTGACTTTTCCAGCGATTCCCCTTCACATACTTTAGAGGAGAAAACAATCGAAGAGAGAAAAATGCAAATTTCTGAAGATATAGGAGAAACAAAGGATGAATGTATGCTTATGTGTGAGACTGAAGCTCAAATAAATAAATGGGAAACTCCATTAGATATATCATCGTATGACTCTTCTGAAGTTCAGATATATGAGTGTAGTGTATGTGATTATAAAATTAAACGAAAAAGTAGTATTATCAGGCATCAGTTAAGGCATAAAGATCCTTCGGAAATGTATAAATGTGATACTTGTACTTATGAAACTAAACATAAGAAAAACCTGAAAAATCATCTGTTAGCACACAAACATTTTTTGTGTGATATATGTGATTTTGCTACTGGACGTAAGAGTAGTCTGAAATCTCATCAGTTAAAACACAAAGACCCTTCTGAAATTCGAATGTACAGGTGTGATGAATGTGATTATAAAAGTAGACGTAAGGACAAGCTGAAATGTCATCAGTTAATACACAAAAATCATTCTGAGATCCAGATGTACAAGTGTGAACTGTGTGATTACGAAGTTAAACGTAAGAGTGATTTGAAATATCATCAGCTAAAACACAAAGATCCTTCTGAGGTTCAAATGTACAAATGTGATACTTGCATTTATGAAACTTTGTATAAGAATCATTTAAAAGCTCATCAGTTAACACACAAGAACCCTACTGAAATCCGAATGTACAGTTGTGATGCTTGTGATTACGAGAGTAAACGTAAGAGTGGGCTGAAACGTCATCAGTTAACACACAAGGACACTTCTGAAATCCGAATGTACAGATGCGATGCATGTGATTACAAAAGTAAATGTAAGAGTAGCCTGAAAACTCATCAATTAACACACAAAGGCCCTGCTGAGGTCCAAATGTACAGATGTGATGTGTGTGATTATGAAACTAAATATAAGGGAGTTTTGGAAACTCATCAGTTAATTCACAAAGACCCTTCTAAAGTTCAAATGTACAAATGTAACAAATGTACTTATAAAACTAAATATAAGGGTCACCTGAACAATCATCAAATAATACACAAAGACCCTTCTGAAATTCAAATGTACAGATGTGATGCATGTGATTTTGTAGCTAAACGTAAATGTGACCTAAGAAGTCACCAATTAAAACACAAAGATCCTTCTGAAGTCCAAATGTACAAGTGTAATGTTTGTGATTTTATTACTAAGTATAGACAGTATTTAAAAACTCATGAGGCAAAGCATAAAGATTCTTTGCAAATCCAAATGTACAAGTGTTATATATGTACCTATCAAACTAGATATAAGAATCGTCTGAAAACTCATGTATCAACACACAAAGATGTCTCTTAACTCCAATTGTACAAATGTGATACTTGTAACTATGACACTAAAGAATTTAGTGGTTGACGGATATTTTGGATTCTACCCATTATTTTAATAATGGAATTAATAGTTAAAGCTGCATATACTTAGCAACCAATAGTACTCCACCATGTTAGAGAGGGTTGTCTATTATATAACGCACTGCAGAATTATATGTATTGGATTATTTAGGTTAAGTGATGAATTGTGAAAAATGTAGTCAAAAGGATTGCTTTCTATGAGTAGTGTTTATTATTAGCATTATTATTATTTATTTCCAAAATGAGTTCAAAAGAAAATCTTTGATTTGGAATTATTTCAGTAAATCGTGATTTAACTTGAATATATGCAAATTATGCAGAAGAGTTAAGCTCTAGTTCAAGTTGTAATTGGTAGAAATAAAATACAGGAATTACCAAATAGAACTTTTCATATAGAAAATGATTCGACTTAAATGGTTCCAGTATATCGATGGATAAATTAACACTATAAGTAAAATATAAATACTGTTTAAATAAATATTTAAATAGGACTAAATAAACAATATCTTTTTTAAAATATTTTATTTTTTTATAATAATATGTGCTTAATATATTAAGTATACATCTAGTCTGGAAAATATGTACAAATACACGTGTTAAATTCGCGTTTTTTCGTTCTTTTCGCTGATATAAAAATCATAGATGATGGCCACAAGTATATCAAAAGTTGACTGGCATCCAGTAGGCTTAGAATTGTTTCCACCACCACCTACTTATGAAAATTGCAGAAAATTTAAAAGCAAAAATATGCGTAATTGTTTTCTAGATTGTTTCCAAGATCTGTGTTGGGTGTCGTAAAGCCCTGTTGCATCAAGTAACGCAAGTGAATGTAAATATAAATACGTGAAACGAGTGTCAAAAAAATGTTCGATTCGACTAATTATATATTTAGATACGGATTCAGGCATTTTTTAAGACGAGAGGCTAAATCGCCCACGCGATACCAACGTTGCCAAATGTATGTAGTGAAGTAGTACTATATACTAGCGTTGAATGTCAAGATTAATTATTAATTTTTTTCACTCAACGGTACTCTAGAGCCTTTGATAATAATCTGTAAAATATATCACCACAATATATATGATATACTACATACCTACGTAGTGGAATATTAGTTGTATATTTTGTGTGTTTGATATAAACAATTTACAGTTTGTTACAGTTTTAAATTAGTTCGAAAAAAAGTAAAATTGCCCTTATTGTGGGTTATATGTGATAAAGTTTTAAGTTCAAAATCGTCTTATAATAGATATCTACGAGAAGTACATAACAAAAAACCTGAACCTGTCTTATTCTTCTCAAGAAGGAAAAGGAACCAGTTTAAGTAATTGTTGTCTTGAACCAGGATGTAGCTTGCGTTTAAAACCGTCAAAAACTTGGTGGAGCACTTGCAGAATGTCCATTTAATGAAATTTGAAATAGAGTGCCGTGCTAAGTTAATTAAACTATTATATGTATATAAATAATAATTACATGTTTTTATTTTTTTATAATGATTTTTTTGTAGGCTATACTCTTATAGACAATTTCGACAAAAGAGAAGGATCCGGTTCCCTTAAAAGGCACATTGATCCCCAAATAAGATTCGCATCCACCAAAATTGTGTTTTAATTTATTCTCTGGTAATTAAAATTATTTTACTTTTCTTTTATATACTTCTACGTATCGAATGATATGTATATTTACTAATTACTGACTGTTACTTTCACATCATAATCTTTTCAAGATTGTAGGTTTTGAGGAATTAATTAGCAATATACAGGGTGAGTCAGTCATAATGTCATTAATTTTAACCACGTATTCGGGAGGCCTAATAAAGGCAGAAAATCGAAAAAAAAATTTTACTCGACCTTTAAAAAATAAACAAATCACCCTATAAAAATCAGTAACACAATGCTCCTGCTACGCTACGAACTTCGACAAAAAACTAAAGCCACAGACTTGCCGTATTAACCATGGATGCCACATTTACATACATAATATCGTCTAACACATCAGCGTGTTATTCAAATTTACCTCCATATAGCACTCTGCATTTCCCGCATTTCTTCCCCCTCAAATTTGTAGATCATGCCACGCATTTGGAGGGAGGATGGAGAGAATACAAGCAGTAAGTAGTTTGTTTATTTCGGTCTAACCTCACGTATTTGGCGTAAATTCACAACGCATAATTTTACAAATTCGAATATGTGGAAATGGTAGTGTTATACGGAGAATGTTTACAAATGCGACTGAAGTTTATTAATAAAGTGCTATGGACGGATAAATGCAGTTTTACTTGAAATGTGGGCTGTAAACAGGTTAGTATCATACTACTTAAAACAATACATTTCTAGGCTAGATGTATGCGTAACTACAAATTGTACATCTGGTTATGTGTGGTTAATTGTACTTACGAGTAATACTAAAAATTCATATTTATTTGTAAAACGTAGTGAAAACGTAATATCAAAATTATTAAACTGTAATAACCTAACATTCAAAAACATTTATTTATTATCTACATTTGTTTTTATTAACAAATAAATCAATATTTAAGGAAAATTCATTCATGTATCTAGATTAAAAAAAAATAGTTTTACTCCTTATCGTTAAATAATAGTACAAAAACTAGGTAACTAGGTTATTGACCTAATAATACGGTAGGTCAAGGTCAAGATTAACTCTCGATAACTTAGATTACCGGCGTGCCATTTCGGTCTTGGACAGTTTTCTGTCAACAACACGATGGTTTTTTATTAAGTACTTAGTATTTATTACTGTTTAAGAAAGGTATTTTAAGCTAATATGTATCAAATCTCCTACAATTCCTATCAATGAAGTCATATGTATGTTCTCTGATACCAAACATCTAGGTATGCTAATGAACATCCACAGACAAAACTCTATTCAATAATTATCTAAAAATTTAAAATATTTACTAACCTCTGGAGTGGGAACTCGAAATTCAACCACAATAATTGAGATCTCACTTATTTCTACGTTTTATAAGGATCGCTTCATCAGGTGGTCTCCTTTAACTTGAGTCAAATATCTAATTATAAAGATTATTATACTAATAAATTGAAATTATTTGAAATTAAATGTCAAAATGAAATTAAATTTCGACAACGTCAAACTGATTATCTGTCAATGAATATCGTAACGACCTACTAAAATAAATAAAAATTAATAAAAAATTTTACCTTTTATGTATAGTTTTTCATATATTTTCAGGTATTAACAATATTGTGTGAAACTAACTACTCAGTGGACAAAAGCCCCAACCTGCGTTGAATTACACCCACAATATCTACCCATATATTCCTTATTATTAGCTTTTGTAACATTTTTTACTGTTTAAGAAAGGTATTTTAAGCTAATATGTATCAAATCTCCTACAATTCCTATCAATGAAGTCATATGTATGTTCTCTGATACCAAACATCTAGGTATGCTAATGAACATCCACAGACAAAACTCTATTCAATAATTATCTAAAAAATTTAAAATATTTACTAACCTCTGGAGTGGGAACTCGAAATTCAACCACAATAATTGAGATCTCACTTATTTCTACGTTTTATAAGGATCGCTTCATCAGGTTGTCGAAATTTAATTTCATTTTGACATTTAATTTCAAATAATTTCAATTTATTAGTATAATAATCTTTATAATTAGATATTTGACTCAAGTTAAAGGAGACCACCTGATGAAGCGATCCTTATAAAACGTAGAAATAAGTGAGATCTCAATTATTGTGGTTGAATTTCGAGTTCCCACTCCAGAGGTTAGTAAATATTTTAAATTTTTTAGATAATTATTGAATAGAGTTTTGTCTGTGGATGTTCATTAGCATACCTAGATGTTTGGTATCAGAGAACATACATATGACTTCATTGATAGGAATTGTAGGAGATTTGATACATATTAGCTTAAAATACCTTTCTTAAACAGTAAAAAATGTTACAAAAGCTAATAATAAGGAATATATGGGTAGATATTGTGGGTGTAATTCAACGCAGGTTGGGGCTTTTGTCCACTGAGTAGTTAGTTTCACACAATATTGTTAATACCTGAAAATATATGAAAAATACCTTTAGTATTTAAACACGAAACACTTTTCAGCTTCTCAATAATTTACCCATTGGGTATAGGTTTTTATGTAATGTACGTAAATGGTTTATTATTCAGTTTATTATTAGACACGTTGGAGTTTTGTTGCAGTCATAACAGCTACATTTGCTCAGAGAAAAATCGACACGCGAGTGTACGGGTATCGTTTGATTGGGCCGTATTTTCTACGGGAAAACCTGAGTGGACCGCGTTACTTGCAATTTTTAATAGAATTATTTGATTTTATTGGGTATTAACATTTTAAATTATTATTGGCTGAAGTTGAACTGAGCAAGAAAAAATGATATTCTAAAACCTAGGTGGATAGGTACTATATAGAAAAATATTACAACTTGACAACATTGCATCAGGTCGATATCGAGTTGAACTGTGAGTTGTAACCGACCAAGGCTGTGACCGGTCAGTGACAGTCTGAAAAGGGTGTTTAAATAATGATTTGAAAATATTTTTTTTCGGCGTAAATATGCATTTAGATTTTTTTTTTAATCACGTATTCGCATTATACTCATTATTCCCTATCTCCTCTTAAAATTAATGACATTATGACTGACTCACCCTGTATATCTGTGGGATCGTGTGTGCAATCTTTAAAAAGGAGAAAGCTGTTTTGAAAACGAACCACAGCCAGAACAGCCCAAATAAATAACTTATGCTTCCAAACATCTGATTTGTATTAACCTTCCTCTGAAATTCATATAGAATTAACGGATAAAAAATGGAAGTGCATATGTACTGGTAGAGCTGGCGGCTGTCTAAATTTTGTAAACGTTGTGGAGACCTTAATTATTGGTTAATAGATAAAAAAAATCATCAATTATAAACAAAAATAGGGAAAAGAAATATGGACATGGACATTTATATTATTATGTATTAAAACTGATAATAAGTAAGATTTTGTACCTTACAATCATTTTTCTGATGCACAAATTAATAATATTAACACAGGTAGTAATCATACACATACAACAATTCATATAAATTATATTGATAAATTATATTTTTTTTTATGTTGTATCTAGTGGCCTTTAATTAATTACTGATGTTATTTTAGTCTCGCAATAGGTCAATTGTAGTAGAAAAACTAAATTTTTACAAAATGCCAACGTTTCGGCTTATATTTAAGCCATTTTCAGGGCTCTAGAAATGTAATTATGTTACATAACCAATATAAAACTACAATAAAATAAAACGTAAGAAAGAAAAAAGACAAAAAACTTTGAAAATTACACATTAAAATTACAATTTTTTCCTTAATCTTAGAGCAAGCTAAATACCTAGTAATATTTTATTTTATTATTAATTTTAAAAGAAAGGGGACAATGTAGACAAACAAATTAAGCTAAAAACAAATTACAATTAACAATTTTATAATTACCTGTAGTTAAGTTTTTCTTTGTCCAATTTAATGTAAAAATTAATTATCAAAAGTGTCAATTACAGGTGGAAAATATTGATAATATACAGGGTGTTTCAAAACAAAGGCGAAAAATTTCAGGGGGTGATTCCTTGTTGAAAATAAAAGGTAGTTTGTTATATACACGTTGGGTCACAAGTCAACCATTAGGGCAAATTATCCCGTAAATCACTCTCAAAATGTTAAAATAGTACAAACCATTTGCTATCTGTCAAAGCAACAATAGAAACATCCGAAAATTGACAGCAGCCAACTACTTTTTCCTAATAATGGGTGTAGTAAAACTGCCTCTTCCCGACGTGCAATACTTTACATTTAATTTTTTAACGTCGAAACAGTTAATTTTATCAAAAAAATATAAGAGAGATAAAAGTTCTAAATGAATCGGCTTAACCTAATTTATTTTTTCTACGTCGTTAAGGAAGTTTTTTGAAAGTATAGTTAAAGAAACTGAAAGGGGTAGTTTATTTCAACCCTTTCCAATTATTTTCAAAAAGTGAAATAATATGTCTCGAGTGTCTTTTGATCATGGTAACACTTCCACAAAATTTTACCATTCCCACACTTTTCATTTCTTAGAAAAACAACAAAAACACTCTTTTTTCCGCCATCTTTACAACGCGATATCTCCCTAATGGTTGACTTGTGACCCAACGTTTATATAACAAACTACCTTTTTCAACAAGGAATCACCCCCTGAAATTTTTCGCCTTTGTTTTGAAACATCCTGTATACTCATATATAGAATTATAAATAACATCAATGGGAAGCAATACTTGTATGGAAACATGAATGTATACAAAATATTAAAAATTTTCGAATATAACAAGTCATTTTGAAGCAGAACGCAAATCTGCTTTAAACCGATGAGATTCAGCAGTGTTACAAATTTAGACTATTTGAGTAAATAACATTACAACATAGTATTATACTGCTAAATAAAAGTTCTGTGAACAGAAAGCACTTAGAACTTCATTGGCACTTCATAAATGATGTTTTCTAAAACTGCATTGTCTTTATTTTCTATGTAATACTGAATTATTTTTCGTATTCTATTATTTTTATATCCCTAAACCTATTTGTATCTGTACCTAATGCCTATTAAAATCAGGATATGTATGATTCGTTGTTTGTCTCTGTCATAACTTGGCTTGTAAAGAATAATCAATATTTCTAATTACCAGATGAGGCACATAATTTTGTGTGGGGTAGAACGCAAGAAACCCTATATTGTTAAAAGCGTCTGCTTTAATTCAGCCATCCATGAAATATCCTTTTTTTCATCATGGAGAAAATTAGCGGTCACTCGACTTATTACAAATTGTCTTGTGCAGATTCTGTACTTCTCTTCATTCAGCATGAAATTATAATATCAAACTGTTCTGATTATGAAGAACACAACAGATTATTACTTTTCTTCATTCAATATAAAATTATACTACTTTTTAACTGTTCTGGAAATATTTATACAGAAATAATGAGAGAACCAACTTCACACTTCTATCAAGGAAGTAAATTTACACTTACAGCAGTTCTAAAATCTGTCAATAGATGTCAGTCTCTTCGTGATTCATGCCCAATTAGGTTGAGTTTATACTTTCAGAAGAAGAAGAAGGGTATGACTATGAATTATGGGCTGTGGTTAAATGATACTAATGATAGTATTTTGAGGTTAAGGATTTTTTGTTGTGTTGTACTCGCCATTTACATTAATTTTATTATTTAAAGAAATTTACGCAATGACCACATTCAGCGAAAATTCCTGCAGGCTTTGCCTTAACTTTAAGGCAGATGAAGTGATCGATAACTTTACTAGAGACGTTTTAAGCGTTCTTTCTCTAAACTTGGTAAGTCAACAAAAGTAATCACCTGTTTGTTTCTTGTTGGGAAACATTAGCTTACGTTTTGCAGGACTTGGACGAAAGTAAAACATATGTAATGTGTACCACGTGTAGTGGAAAATTAAAGGCAGCGTTAGAATTTAAGTCTGTTTGTTTAGCTACAGGTGACACTATTTACCCGTATATCGATTGCATGAAAGAGTTACACCTGGATTTGAAAGAGATTTATATGAAAGAAATTGAAAATGAACAGGAGATAGATTTACCAAGTGATCAAAATGTATGCAGTTTATGCATGCACCTAGCAGGAGATGAATTTGTAGCAATTTATGAAGAAGAGGTTAAAGCTATTCACAAATTTGTTCCCGAAATGGTATGTATTACATAAAAAGCTTAAAATATGTACATACAGTGAACGAAATTATTGATTGAAAAAGGTAAATTTTTTGTAGAATATAGGCGTCATCAAAGATCCTGTTGTATGCAAGCGTTGTTACGATTCTCTCCATATACAGAGCAGTTTCTTGAACGATTGTTTAGAAACGGATAAAAAGATTAGGCATATTTGTGACAATACGGGACTTAACGTTCATTCGTTTGACTTGTTCATTGAAACATATAAGGTAGAAGTTATAAAAAATGAAAACGAGGAGGAGGAGGGAAATTTGAAAGAAAAAAGACACATTCAGTCGCTTCATTCGAGTCTTATAGTGAATGACTTTAAAACAGGAGTTGAAGAATTTGAAAAGATGCTAATTAAGTCGGAGGATATGGAGATAATATCTGAAGAAAAACAACAGTCAAGGTGAGAAGATATGGCTATTATTATGTTTATATAATTATTTTACCTCCTATAAAAAATTAACTGAATTAAACCTTGCATTAAAAGATACGTTAGTTTTACTTTAATCCAATTTTGAAGATGTTATATACAGGGTGATTCCATGCCGTAACTATCCAGACTTAAAATTTTTCACAGATCCTAAGAAAGTTGCACCCTGGCTGTAAAAAAAATGTTACAATGTACCAAATTTTAATAAAAGTATATCTTACTATTCAAAAAATGCATAAACAGTCTTACATCCTGGAAAATGGAATCATTGCAGGCAAATGTTTACATCTTCTCTTGTTTTCAAATCTGTTATAAAGTCAGTGAAAATATGAATTCTTATACTATACCCGAGGTTCAGAATAATAGAGAGTGATCCATTCACAGCACTTAGATGGGTACGGGAGGTGTTGCATGGGACATGATTCCCTAGGCATGCCACTTGAGTCAAATAACCAAAAATATGTTGACGAGTGAACCTAACACTTAAAAAGTTTATACTCACTTGAGGAATGCCATCCTTATAGAGGGCAATGCCACCACCCACTTACACCTACTTGATGCGCACTCCGCAGATATCACACTTTAACAGATGCATCATTTACATACACTACCAGGATTGTCACTGTAGCAATCACACGTTAACGCTTATCGTTGGCTATTAAGCCTGTTCGTAGAACAATTGGAAACAGTTTCTAACGACAAAAATTCAAGTCACACATAATTTCCAAAAGCACCCTTCTAGATATTCTAAGCCAAGTTTTATTCTGTGAGATAGCAACCAGAATTTTTGTTATTATTGGAAGCTTATTTTTAAAATACCGTCCATGAATTGTTGACGTATTTTGTATCATCAACCTCTATCGTCTACCTTACGTGAGTTTCCGTTTTGCAGTTGTATATTCTTCTTTGTCGTTCTTTATTGCACAATATACACTACTCACAGACAACATTCTTGTCAATGAACTACATATTTCAACCACATCATTTACACTCATATTTTGTTCTACTTTCTACATGCAATTTTTGTATCACTCGATAACCCTCACTTTAGATTACGGCTGTACGATTTTGAGAACACGCTGCAGCATCTATTATTAATGTTGCCATAAAATGATAAAATTTGCGTATTTTTAGGGACAGACATCTTGAAAAGTAAAATAGAACAAAAGTAATATAAATAAAATTTTTGATGTTTTTTTATTCATTGTTACTGTTTAAGCTTTCCTCAAACAAAATAATAACTTTTAATGAGCGGAACCTCTGTAATCAGATATGCAATGTGAGATATGCAACACTTAAACATGAATGACTCTATTATTTTGGACTTCGAGTATAGAAAAGGCAGCAACCCTAATAGTGAAATTGGTTTTATTAGTCTTTAATAGAACAACAATGTATGTTTACAATTTGCGTACTTACACAAGATCTATATTTTTTCAGCAATACACATCCAGTTGACTTGAAAATGGAAATAATGAAGAGCGATATCTGTACTACTAAAACGGAACTGAATCACTCATTAGAATTGGAAATGGACTTGTCTTGTAGCGATCAGTTAGACACGCAAGTACATAATGAACAAAAAAAGGAAGATACCTTAGAAATACATTCGCACATACTGAAATATGACAATCTTAAATGGTCTGGTTTGACACAAAACCACCTTCCCCTTGTGCAAACAAACAAAAGTGACTCTAGCGCAGAAACATTCAAATGCGAAGAGTGCAAGTACCAATCGACATGCGAGAGGTACTTCCGCGCACACCAGATGCGACACCAAAGGCGCAAAGCGTATCAGAAAGTGTACAAATGCAAAAGTTGCGAGTACCAAACGACGGTGTGGATGTCTTTCCAGTGGCATTATTTAATGCACGAAGAGCGCAAAGGAACGAAAATATTTAAATGTGACCAATGCGACTACCGTTCAAAGAAAAAAAAGGGTTTAAACAGACACCGAATGAAACACGAGGATCGCAAGGAGACGCAATTGTACATATGCGACATATGTCAGTACCAGTCGAGGGTGACGAAGAATTTCCGCGAACATATGTTAAGACACGAAGAGGCTCGAGGGACACAAATGTACAAGTGCGACAAATGCGAGTACGAGTCGAAGCTGAAGAAATATTTGTATAAGCACCAACTCAGACATAAAGAGAGCTAAGACGCGCAAATGTACAAGTCGTGTACCAACATGAGCACGATAAAAATTATAGATTTGTTGTAAGGCACTTATTAGAAATAAAGATTGTGGTAGAACAAACGTGTAAGTTTGTGAATACAAAAATGAGAAATTTGACTTTATTGGTAGGAACTGAAGCACAAATGTATTGGTGTGATCAAAGTGACTGCCGTTATAGAAAGAATTGTGTACTGTATGATCATTCGGAGTTTGAGGATGGTCTTAGAGGCCAAATGTAATAGTGCAATCATTCCTCCATGCCTTTTGACATTGTTATCCTAAAATGTTCATTTAAAATTAATAGTAACCTACAGTGTCTCTTTTAATATATATCTAGGATATAATGGAACAGTACTCAATAGAGGTTCAAATACAGTTCATTTTGTCGACTATTCTAAATTTTCTTATTGGTCAATAGACCAAATTAGCGTGACATCACAAGACTTGCAACCTGCAATACCTTGTGTTATAACAAACTAGATTTAGATCAGTTAATGTTACAATGACCCTAATAATAATATTTAATTATATTTATTAATGATACTAGTTTGTATAAATCATCAATAGTATCCGCTTGGGTGCAATATACTTCATTTTTTAAATATCCCCACAAAAATAAGTCCAAATGATTTAAAGACAGGAGATTATGGCGGCCATGGTTCGCTCCTCCTCGTCCAATCCCTTGATATCAATGCTTGGACACGGTATGGATATAATTGAGTCTTGTGGATGATACGCCGCACTGCTGCAATAAACCATGGACGCCCTGGACCTCCATCTCTTCCACGATTTGGTTGCAAATTTCCCTTGTTATGCCAGCATTTGCCCTACACTTGCACATCGTTGAAAAAGTAGCTGCATTTGGAAAATGTTTACCGGGAAATCGTTCTGCTAAAGCATTTTCGCTTCACCATAGATTATCATAATATCCATCAACTGCAAGTTGCTACAGCCGTAAGCCATTTTTGATATTTGAAAGATAATGTAAATACTTGCAGCTCAAAAAAGTTAATACGATAAGAAATCGCCTAGCTAGGAGCAACAGTAACCCAGCAATGTAAAGGTTGAAACTAATAGAACTTCAATAATTTTATAAAAAAAAATTACGATTAATTCCTAAATTCTTTTAGATAAGTTCTGATCACCCTGTATATCTAAATGACATTTCTTAAATGTGCCAAAATAAAAATGTAGTAGTTGATTTTACATACACCATCAAAAGTCTTGAACCCCTATATATAAAATGATTCGATTAAACCTAGTGGTTTTTCTTAATGTGGTAAAAAAGTACATGTACTGAGAGAACAAAAAAGACTAAAAAATTGCACACCATGAACCTTTACCTTACTACCAATGTGTTTACAAATCTGGTCAGTTTGGCCAAGGTATAGAAATAGTTCTACGTCTTTCTATACTGTGAGTTTGGCAGTGTATTTAGCCAAGTGTTTCTTTTAATTTTTGTACATTATAATGCCAGGACGTGAAATTGCAGCATTTACACGAGCAGGAATGACTGTTTTACATGATGCAGGACATTCTAATCATCAGATATCGAACGTGTTGGGCATTCCTAGATCATCTGTTTTACGAATAGTACATAGATATGAAGAATTTGATACAGTGGAAAACAGACCACGTAGTGGACGTCCTCGAGTATCTAATGAAAGGGAGGATCGATATTTGGTGCAATATCACACATCTTCAGTTTCAGCCTTAGGGCCCACTTTCAAGGTACGTTTTGCCGTGTTATATCGACACCTACTATTCGAAGACGACTCCACAACGCAAATGTACGTGCTAGAAGACCATTACGGGTCCCCACTCTACTTCCAAGACATCGTGCTGCCCGTATCCAGTGGGCGCGAGAGCATAGGGGTTGGCTTTTACGTCAGTGGCGGTGGATGTTATTTACAGACGAAACCAGAATTGGGCTGATTGCTGATGACAATCGACAAAGAGTTTGGCGAGAACCAGATCGTCAATAGCGACTTCATTTTCTCCGTGAAGTTGCTCCGTATGAAGGGGGGTACCATAATATTTTGAGGTGGAATAATGTTCAACCTCATTAATTCGCATGCCACAGAATATGACCAGTTAAATTTACATCGAACAAGTTATTACCCCCTACGTAATGGATTAGGTGAAAATTTTGTGTTTTTGGACGACAGCGCTCGACTACATCGCGCAAGAAGGGTTCAAGAGACACACGAAACAGGACATATCAATACACTAGATTGGCCAGCCAACTCTCCTGAAATGAATCCTATTGAAAACGTGTAGGATTTTGTTGCTAGAGCTATTCATAATCATATTCCTCCACCTCACACTGCAGATGACGGCAGAAGAGAAATGGAACAATATTCCGCAAGAAATCGTTAACTGCTTGATTATCTCAATGCACAGACGTGTCGATATGCTATTGGAACGTGGTGGAGGTCATACCGACTATTAGTCAAGTAGAGAACTTGTTTTGTTACTTCTTTTTGATTTAATAAATGTTGTCAAAAATGTCACACAGTTGCTGGTTTATCAAACATATTCTTTTCACAAAAAAAATATCCAAAAAACAATATACTTTTATAAATGAATTTGGTTTTAACGCCATTTTTTATGACCCTTGTAATACTGGTTGTATAATGTATGCTATCAGCTTTTATAAAAATTATCACGACTCATGAGAACGCGTTTTTAACCTGGTCGAACATTTCAGACAGTTTCAAATCGTTCCAACCTGCAAAAAAAAACCTATCTAATAGTTTGCGAACTCGTGAAACACTTTGATTCTGAGTAACTGATTGATTCATTTAGATCAATGGGAAGGAAAGGTCTTAATCACTTATTAGTTCGCGGCTACATTCTCTCCAATGTCTATTCTTGGATTTTGCATTTTTCATAGGTTATGTCCATCATAACGTCGGAATGAAACTGAAACAGACAAAATGCAACCAGAAAACTTTAATAAGGAAGTATTTTGCAAACTGTGTCTTAATATTTTAAGCAGTTCAAATTCTGAAGCAACTGAAACAGTCTCGAGACAAATTTTAAAAGTTGTTTTGCCAGATCTGGTAAGTTCAAGTTAATATTACTATCTTTATCTATACATAGTATTTTTTGATAAATTTTAGATTTTGGAAGAGGAACATAATCATCAGATGTGTAAAGCGTGTTCTTCAAAATTATTTACCGCTTTTAATTTCAAGTCGACATGTATGGGTACTGAGGATATTATTTGTTCGTACATGAATTCCAGTCGAATGTCACTGGTTGACCTAAAAGATGTTTATTTAATGCTAAATGGTAATATTCAGTTAACGGATACATGGGAAAATCAGAGAATTTGTCGATTGTGTATTCAATATGTAACAAACAGATTTGTGTCACTTAATGAGGTGGATAATGACATCATTGATGGAATCATACCTCAAGTGGTAAGTATACAGGCTGTCTCACATAAGAGATACATCCATCTATCTCGCTTAATATGTGAGACACATCAAAAATCTTGAAATAATTTTTGTTGCATTTTTGGATGCCGTTATGCTCGTAAAAACAAATTTGATATCCATGGCCAACTTTATGAGTAATAACAAAAAAACTTGTAAAGTACCCAAACTTTAAGACTGTCTAACTTTTTTATTTTAATATAGAGGATAGAGAAAATTTATTGGTAATAAATTTTGATTGCAAAATTGATACCCTTCACCTGATATAAACAGATTTTTGAAATATCGTATGTGGTTTGCTGCGTCCTCTAGGCGGATATTTTTTTTTACTGAAGCATGCTATGGCCACAAAAAATTACCTGTTTTTTTGTCTTTCATGCAATATACTACATGTTGCCCTTACCATTTGTATTTATTACAGTTTTTCAATTTTAGTTTAAAAAATGTAAATATTTTCATGTTGCTCAAGATAATGTAGAAACTGTTTTAAATACGTTACATTTTTATACTAAAATTGAAAAAACTGTTATAAATACAAAAGATATGGGCGACATGTAGTATATTGTATTAAATACGAAAAAACAGGCAATTTTTTGTGGCCATAGCCTGCTTCGATAGATTTTTTTTGTGTTCGCCTAGAGGGCGCAGCGAACCACATACGATATTTCGAAAATCTGTTTATATCAGGTGAAAGGTATCAATTTTGCCATCAAAGTTTATTACCAATAAGTTTTCTCTACCTCTTAAAATAAAGAAGTTAGACTGCCTGAAAGTTTGGGTACTTTACAGGTTTTTTTTGTTATTACTCATAAAGTTGGCCATGGATCTCAAATTTATTTTTAGGAGCATTAAGGCTTCCAAAAATGCAACAAAAAATATTTAAAGATTTTTGACGTGTCTCGTATATTAAGCAAGATACATAGGAGTGGCCCTCTTATGTGAGACAGCAGTATATCGGGTATTTTTCAGAAAATTATTTTCTTATAACATTATTTTTATTACAAGATTGATATTGAGTCCTTAGATATATTCACCACAATACAGGGTTAACTATGACATTATACAAATATTTTAAGAGGGGATAGAGAAAAATAAGAATTAACGGAATCATCTATCAAAAAATTTCCACTTATTTTAAAGCGAAAAAACATTTTTATTCAAAACTATATTAAATCCTTATTTATCGCTGTCACTGGCCTATGGTCAGCCGAGAGGTTTGGTATATTCCACCAAAATCAAAGGTAGTTTCACGTCACCACGTTGACATGTGTATCTGTTTATGCCGCTTTGACACAAAAAACATTTACAAAATGTAGATTATTGAATGATTTATTGAGAAACACAATATGGTAGCACAGGGAGGCAGCACCTACTTTATGAATATTTATTTCCAGGATTAATATTTGGAAAGATTTTAAGTATGTTGTCATTTTCTGTTTATTTACTTGTTTAAATTAAAACCTGTCATTGCAAATATTTTTGTATTTGCTGGGGACCTCTTCTTCCCTCGACCGCATCTACTTGGTCCAGCGGTCATGACCAGGTTGATTACCTACATCGGAAAAAACCACAAAAGGAATAAAAAAAATACACACAAATGTACACAAATACATAATAATACTGCCGCATGTTTACCGCCAATGCATTACAACAGTTGTTCAATGTGGTTCAAAAAGTATTCAGCATAATATTTTGTGTACTTGGAAAACATCTTTGATATTACACTGCCACACGATAGTGTGCACTTGTCATACTCTCATAATTCAGCATCTTTTCCGTCATCTAAGCATTTGAATAAGATATGTTTGTAAATGCAAAAAAATATGCTAAAATTTAAATTTACTAAAAGCAATATTTTTGACATCTGATCCTGCAAATTTTTAAACTTCTGTTGGGGAATTAAATTCTGTTAATACTAATAATAGCAACAATATTAACAGTAATGGAGGATGTTTGCATAAAATAATTAGTACTGTTTTAAATTATAACATTCCAAGATATTTACAGTGTTCTGTAAAAATGTTTCTGAAACCGTAAGCTTCTTTGAGATGTGGAGAGTATTCAACTAGCAATGCAGTATTGTAGATTATTTTATTTTAGAGTAAAAATGTTGTTTTGGCAGTGTGCAACGAAAGAACGAAGAACGAATAGAAAATACTACAGCTAACCGGATTAACTGTTATTTATCAGGTACTTTGATATTATTAATATAGACGATGATTGATTATCATAGACGCCAATTTTCCGAGGGAAAGAGGGTTTTGCCCCATTTTTTTAAACATCCAGGTAGAATTCCGAAATACATTTTTTATTGACTTCTAGACCTCTCTGAGCATATGGTTAAAAGTTTTGTCATTAGTCTTATTTAACCCTGTATAAAACTTTCCAGTCTAAATTGGTATCAACATTGTATGTAATTTATGAGGGCTTAATCGCTTGTCTATTACATGTGTCTAGACAAAAACAATTATTGACACTATGTAATCATTGATGTTCCAAAATTTCTATGAATAGTGCATCTGCTCACCCATTTGTAAATAGTATATATGTTAAGTTGGAAATCTTTATGTTGCTGCCACTGTATATCACATGTTCCTAGAAGCAAATTTTGTTTGTTGTTTTCTAGTTTTAAAAAGTTCTATTTCTTAGTTTTTACTGTCAGTAATTTTTCTAGATATTTAAAAATTTATATTTAATTAAATTTTTCTTAAGTGTTAAAGCAGACATATATTTTGTTGGAAATTAGTACTACTTTTTTTTATTTTCTAGAACATCAATGCTACCAAAGTTCCTATTATATGCGGATCATGTTTTGGTTCCCTTCGTATCCACGGTGGTTTTGTAAAGAACTGTCGAGAAGCACAGGAAAAATACCAAAATGTCGATAAACTGCTTTATATAAAAACGGAAGAAATTGAAGTTAAACTAGAAGATGGTCATGATGCGCAGGAGAAATATAGAAACACTGATAAGAAGCTTTATATTAGATCTGAAGAGATGGAGATTAAGTCAGAAGATCAGGATAAGTAAATATTTTTTTTTCTTTTTATTTTTAGCACCAAGTTACGTTTAGCAGCTGGGTTTTAACTAAACATAAATAATAATAATTATAACAATAATAATAATCTTTATTAATCCTTTGAAACATTAAACATGTATTGGACAAGTCAAAATAAAGTAGATCACAAGAACACAAACAATCTGCATAACATAATTCATGAGCACACATAAATCAGAATAAAACAAACCAAAGTAAAACAAACAGAATGTAAAATATTCATAACTAGAAGTAATCAAAACTCCCGGCCAGGGAAAAATTCCTGTAAAGTATAATAACATTTTTTCAATAGAATTTCCTTGAGCCTAATTTTAAAACCCTTAAATTCCATAGTTTTTAATTGTACTGAAAGGTGATTATATAATTTTATACCTATATATGTAACACACTTTTCAAATTTAGCTGTTTTATGCTTCGGGAGCATAAGCAGATTAGAGTATCTTGTTACATAATTAAGTCAGATCTACAAGGAAATTCCTTAATATTTGTTTTAATATACAATAACGTACGATAAATATAAATACATGGAAAACTCATGATGCCATTATTAATAAATACAAGAATGCCTGCGATGTAGGTTGAAAATCAATCTTAAAATCCTCTTTTGAGATATAAAGATTCTCTTGCTGTCAGTGGAATTACCCCACAAGACAACATTATATGTCAAATGTCCATAAACCGGGCTGTAGTACACATTTGCTGCATGCACAGTGGTATTTGATTTGTGATATTGCATAATATGTATGATTAAGCTTTTCCATTAATGAGTTGACGTGATCACACCATCTAAGATTATTGTCAACTAGCACACCTAAGAATTTCGTGCATCTAGTTGAGACTATTTGGGCATCTCTAACAGAAATTACTAGGGGAAGACCTTGAGCTAAATTCAAACAATGAAAATACAAACACTGTGTTCTTGCTACGTTCGCCATTAAGCCATTACTTTCAGACCATTTTATGAAACACAAAACTAAACCACTGATTAAAAATTGGAGACCATCATGAGTTTCCGCTGATATCACCATGGATGTGTCATCAGCAAATAATGTAATCACATCTGCACTTATATTTGCAGGTAGGTCATTCACAAAAATTAAAAAAGCAAAGGGCCCAAAACTGAACCCTGGGGAACTCCAGTATTTACATCATACATTTCCGAGGTTTGGTCTTTGATCTTGACACTTAAAATACAAATTTTGTTATCACCAAACTTCAAACTGATACCGGCACACTCACATTGCATCTCCATAGCTAATCGGTCCAAGTCCAGTCTTCGTGTCTGCAGATGGTCCTTAATATTAATCATATTGCCTCCATGGATATTATTGCTGCTGCAGAAATATGACACCAATTCATACCCTGGAAGGACCATTAGATTAATATTGTCAAGAGTACACCAATGCTCTGCAAACTACTATATCAGGTTTTTCATCAGCCACTATAACTTCCAGTTTAATAATTTTATTTGTAATACATTGAGCATTAAGTTGCATTATTTTGAAGGTACAATTTTCAATAAATTTACACGTGATGGTAGAACTAGTACCAGAAATACTAGTCTTATTTTTGGTGATTACTTGATTTGTTATCCTGCGTTGGTAAAAATACCTCACATGAGCCAGTTTAGGCCATGTAGAGAGCATCATTGCTTTTCCATGACCATCTTGTGATATTGTAACCTTGAAGGATGAATACCTCTCAGAGTGCTTCGCCTGAAGTGCTTCACGTTTAACCTCAGGGAAATTGCCAGTTAAAAAGGATGTTAGTTGCTCCAGAGTTGGATTAGGCTAATACAAACTCAGGAATCAATTAATTTTTCAATATGCTTATTATAAAAGAAAATAAGGTACTTCATATATTTTATTTTAGTATTTTTTATTTTCTTCTACAGTTTAGACGAGGAAACAATGGAAAACAAAAGGAAGCATATTTGTGAAAGTGTAGGAGAAACAAAGTGTGAATATAACCTTGATTCGCTTCACACCACTGAAAGTTTTGTAAAGAATATCCTGGAAGCACAGGAAAAATACCAAAATGTCGATAACCTGTCTAATATAAAAACTGAAGAGATTGAAATCAAACTGGAGAATGGTTACGATGTGCAAGAGACATATAAAAATATTAATGTGCAAGCTTATATTAAGTCTGAGGAGATAGAAATTCAGTCGAAGGAAGAGGATCAAGATAAGTAAGGAAATATCACATTTGTTATTATAAAAATTATAGTTTTATCATTTTATATTTATTTTAATAGGTAGTTTAACGGTGTTATTCTTATCTTAGGTCTTTTTATAACGCATGGGTCACGACAAACTACTTTATTAGGTATTGGGAAAATATACAAAACGTTTAAATATATATAATATGTGAATAGTATAGCGCGACAGTGTTAACTGTAGAGCGGCCGATACAGGACTGCCGCTCTTGGTGTCCTCGCTTGGTAGGTATTCCGCACTACTAGTTGTGCGCGCCGGCCCAATCCTTACATACGCAGTGGCATATCGTTACAGTGGCTATTTTGTACTATTCCATTTGCTGATAGTGGTTCATCATTTTTTCATTTTCTCAATGGGACTACTTCTATAACTAGCCACATTAAGGCGCTTTTGCGTTTTTATTTGTAACCTGCACTTATCGTTACAGGAGAGTAGATATTGCGACAACTCTCTTCTCTTGAAGAAGCGTTGCATTGGGAAGTGTATTGAAAGGTAGGGTGAAATTCCTACAGTTACAATTATATTAATGTAATTATATGTATGTTCTTTGATAACAAATGTCTAGGGAATATCTATGCTAAGGATTAATACCATGTAGGATTCGATAAATATCTTAAAATAAAAATAAACCTAGTTAAATTTATTAACAAAAAAAGACACCTGTGTGTGATTCAATAATTACCTGGCTCAGTGAATTGATTCAATAATTTTTCAAAACTCAAAGTACTTGTGAACATATACAAACACACAAAATCAACTGCAATAGATAAGGTCTGATCTACTTCTGCGTTAATAAGATGTGATAAGGATCGATACAAAGTATCTATTTGTTTAAAATTAATTCAAAATATGAACTGGTATTTTTGATAAGATCCACAATGAAACTAATTAAAAATGTATTTTATTTATTTCTTCCATTATAAATAGTTTGATCTTTCCAGTGATTCCCCTTCACATACTTTAGAGGAGGAAACAATCAAAGAGAGAAAAATGCAAATTTCTGAAGATGTAGGAGAAACAAAGGATGAATGTATGCCTATGTGTGGGACTGAAGCTCAAATAAATAAATGGGAGTGTGATACGTGTGATTATAATACTAAACATAAGGGTGACTTAAAAAATCATCAATTAACACACAAAGACCCCTCTGAAATTCAAATGTACAAATGTGGTACTTGTACTTATGAAACTAAACATAAGAAAAACCTGAAAAATCATCTGTTAGCACACAAACAATTTTTCATGTGTGATATATGTGATTTTGCTACTGGACGTAAGAGGAGTCTGAAATATCATCAGCTAAAACACAAAGATCCTTCTGAGGTTCAAATGTACAAATGTGATACTTGCATTTATGAAACTTTGTATAAGAATCATTTCAAAGTTCATGAGTTAACACACAAGAACCCTACTGAAATCCGAATGTACAGTTGTGATGCTTGTGATTACGAGAGTAAACGTAAGAGTGGGCTGAAAAGTCATCAATTAACACACAAAGGCCCTTCTGAGGTCCAAATGTACAGATGTGATGTGTGTGAATATGAAAGTAGATATAAGGGTAAGCTGAAATGTCATCAGTTAATACACAAAGATCCTTCTGAAGTTCAAATGTACAAATGTAATAAATGTACTTATAAAACTAAATATAAGGGTCACCTGAACACTCATCAAATAAAACACAAAGACCCTTCTGAAATACTAATTTTCAAATGTGATACTTGCACTTACGAAGCTAAATATAAGAAACACTTGGAAGTTCACCAGTTAATACACAAAGACCCTTCTCAAATCCCAATGTACAGATGTGATGCATGTGATTACAAAAGTAAACGTAAGAATGGCTTGAAACGTCATCAATTAACACACAAAGGCCCTTCTGAGGTACAAATGTACAGATGTGATGTGTGTGATTATGAAAGTAAACATAAGGGTAGGCTGAAACGTCATCAGTTAATACACAAAGATCCGTCTGAAGTTCAAATGTACAAATGTAATAAATGTACTTATAAAACTAAATATAAGGGTCGCCTGAACAATCATCAAATAAAACACAAAGACCCGTCTGAAAATCAAATGTACAAATGTGGTGCATGCGATTTTGTAGCTAAACGTAAATGTGACCTAAGAAGTCACCAATTAAAACACAAAGATCCTTCTAAAGTCCAAATGTACAAGTGTAATGTGTGTGATTTTATTACTAAGTATAGACGTGGTTTAAAAAGTCATGAGGCAAAACATAAAGATTCTTTGCAAATCCAAATGTAGGTACAAGTGTTATATATATACCTATCAAACTAGATAGAAATATCTGAAAACTCATGTATCAACAAGACAGAAAGGTGTCTTTTAACTCCAATTGTACAAATGTGATACCTACTTGTAACTATGACCCTAAAGAATTTAGTGATTGACGGATATTTTGGATTCTACCCATTATTTTAATAATGGAATTAATAATTAAAGCTGCATATACTTAACAACCAATAGTACTCCACCATGTTACAAAGGATTGTCTATTATATAACGCACTGCAGAATTATATCTATCGGATTACTTAGGTTAAGTGATGAATTGTGAAAAATGTAGTCAAAAGGATTGCTTTCTATGAGAAGCGTTAAGTTGTAGTTGGTAGAAATAAAATACAGGAACTTGAACTTTTCATATAGAAAATAGTTTGACTTAAATGGTTCCAGTATATCGATGAATAAATTAACACAATAAGTAAAATATAAATACTGTTTAAATAAATATTTAAGTAGGACTAAATAAACAATATCTTTTTTTAAATATTTTATTTTTTTATAATAATATGCGCAAGTATACAACTAGTCTGGAAAAAATGTACGAATACACGTGTTAAATTCGCATTTTTTCGTTCTTTTTGCTGATATAAAAATCATAGATGAGAGCCATAAGTATATCAAAAGTTGACTAGCATCCAGGCTGAGAATTTTTTTCCACCTTCACCTACTTATGAAAATTCTAATTTTCTAATTGTTTCCAAGATCTTTGTTATTACAAACTAATATGGATATTTGAAAATAACTGAATATAATGTTAGAAACTTGAAATGAAACAGATTTTAAAAGATTCGGATCGAATGCCACCAAGTAAGAGTTCCAGCATCCGTCATCATTTTTAACAATAAGTGAGATATTAATATCATTGGTTCACCTACCAGATAAGTCAAAGTAGAGATTCACTTTTGCTGACAAATTTTATTCCGTCCAAACCAAAGTTATGAGTCCGCCCAAATCCAGAGGACATTGCTATCAACATCCCCAGATCCAAAAAATTAAGTATTTATTAAAATCATTTATTATATTTAGTACCCTGGTTACCCTATTATAATAGTATAAGTTACAAATTACCTCTTACTGGCATAGGTTCTGAGACCTGGCGATGTCTATTTCAATGCCCGACATTTTACAAACATCAAAAGTTCTGGGCAATATAAAAAATTAAACGGACCTTCTTTTTCCTATAAATCGAATGATTCTGCTCCTAACAAGGTGAAAATTTCAAAATTGTTTAAATTAATTGCATCCTGAAACATTTAATACGCTTTGACATATCATGTATCATTATACATATAAATATATATTATTTCATCTATTTCTAGGCATTCTTGCATTATTGGGCCTATTTTATTAAAAATAAAGTTATTTCTCCTGAGGGTTGAGCTACCTACCAGGCGCGTCCCCAGGTGGCGGGTGACGTAGGTGTGAGCTGACACGTCATCAGTTACAAAAATTTATCTGAAGTACAGATGTGATGTGTGTGATTATGAAAGTAAATATAAGAATGCTGTGAAAAGTCATCAGTTATTGCACAAAGATTCTTTCGAAATTCAGATATACAAGTGTAGTGTATGTAGTTATAAAATAACGAAAGAGTTATCTTCAGTTGCATCAGTTACAGCACAAAGATATTTCAGAAATCCAAATGTACAAGTGTGATGCATGTGATTATGAAGCTAAACGTAACGTAACTCAAGAGACATATGTTAATGCACAAAGACTCTTCTGAAATTCAAATGTACAAGTGTGATACTTGTACCGATGAAACTAAATGTAAACCTTTAGTAAACCACCATTTAACAGACAAAGAAGTTCAAATAATCATGTGTGACACATGTGATTTTGTTACTAAACATAAGAGTAGCTTGAAAGTTCATCAGCTATCACATAAAGACCTGTCTGAGATTCAAATGTACAAGTGTGATGAATGTGATTACAAAAGTAAACGTAAGTATGAGCTGAGACGTCATCAGTTAAAGCACAAAGACCCTTCTGAAATCCAAATGTACAGCAGCCATGATTTAGCCACAACCTCTGGAACCTTCACTTCATGAACTGTAGAAACTGTGGTATGATATGGTTTATGATAGACCATATATAAAAAGAATGATTAACGGGTACTTAACTACACGACTGCAGTTTTCGCGCTTTGGAAGTTTTGGAATTTAAAATTGGCGGTTTAAACACCACGCCCACCATTCCTGATTGGAGGGCATGGTGTGTATTTAATTGTATGGTGGTCCATGCCCATGGGCAGTGGGCTACTCAGAGGGCTCAAGACGAATTTGGTGTGAGAATATATATACAAGTTTTGTATTTATATTAGTTATCAATAGAATTAGAGCAAAATACCGAGTTTAACTATCCGAGTGACAACAAAATTTTTAATTCAAAAAGTTATCACAGGTAAATATGTCGCCCTTGCAAAACAACACAGAAAATTATAAAAACATGAATGAGACATTTGAAAAATAACCACTTAAAGTTAAGTATATGCAATAGCAAAAACAATATCTTTATTTCAAATTTTCAATGCAGATGCAGGATAGGTTTGTTTTTGTAGCAGTTTGAAACTATCAGAAATGTGTATACAACTATTTATTGCGTTAAATTCAATGTTAACGCGGTTTCAACATAACTGATCGAACATTTCTGACAGTTTCAAACCGTTCCAACTGCTGCAAAAGAAATCTATCAAATAGTTTGTGTACTCGTGAACCACTATGATTCTAAAGTAACTGATTGATCATTTAGAACAGTAGGAAGAAGAGTCTTTATTACTTATTAGTTCGCGGCTACATTCTCTCCTATGCTATGTCAAATCTTGGAATTTGCGAATTACATACATAGGTTTAGGTTATGTCCATCATGACGTCGAATGAAACTGAAAGAGACAAAATGCAACCAGAAAACTTTAATAAGGAAGCATTTTGCAGACTGTGTCTAGATATTATAAGCAATACAAATTCTGAAGCAGTAGAAACAGTCTCGAGAGAAATTTTAAAAGTTATTTTCCCAGATCTGGTAAGATCCAGTTGAGATTGCTTTCTTTATCTATACATAGTATTTTTTTGATAAATTTTAGGTTTTGGAAGAGGGACAGGAACACCAGATGTGTAAAGCATGTAGTTCAAAATTATTTACCGCTTTTAATTTCAAGTCGACATGTATGGGTACTGAGGATATTATTAGTTCGTATATCAATTCCAGTCAAATGTCACCGGTTGACTTAAAAGATGTTTATTTAATGCTAAATGGAAATATTCAGTTAACCGATACATGGGGAAATCAGAGGATTTGTCGATTGTGTATTCAGTGTGTAACAACCGGATTTGTGTCACTTAATGAAGTGGATAATGACATCATTGATGGAATCATACCTCAAGTGGTGAGTATATAAAGTGTTTTTGAGAAAATTATTTTTATGTAACATTTTTTTTGTTGCAAGATTGCTGAGTCCTTAGATATACTCACTAGAATACAAGGTTAACTATGACTTTATAGAAATATTTTAAGAGGGGATTGAGAAAAATAAGATCTAATGGAATCATCTATTAAAAAATTTCTAAACTTTTTTATAAAGGGAACAAAATGTTTTATTCAAAACTATATTAAGTCCTTATTTATCGCTGTCACTGGCCTTCTGTCAGACGCGAAGTTAGGTATATTCCACAGACCACCTAGACTGAACTATAGGGCAAAGCCAGTGAAGCCTTCCGTCGGCCCAGCCAGTCATGCTCTCAGTTAATGTTAGACTTTCGTAGTGGTAACATTGTGATTATTTTGTGAAATATACGAGTTTTCTTTGTATAATTATGGAGAAGTGCATTGTTGACAATTGTAATAGCCTATCAGATCGGAATAGTGATGAAATTTTATTTCTTGGGTAAGTAATAATTAGAAATAATGGAACACGTTTTATGGCATTAAACGGCTCTGCGCAGGCGTTGTGCTGACATTTCCAGTATCGGCTCTGTGTTTTTTAGTGCCCATATGTTTAACAATTATTCTTAGCGAGGTAACAAGTATTTAATGGTTTATTAAATAATACCATGTGGAACATTTTGGTGATGCGTGTACTGGCATCTTGGAAACTATAAGAGATACGAAAATCGGCAGTTGGGGGAAAATTCTGTTGCTAACTTAATGACGTTCACTTAATGAATTATTTTGAAAAACAGTTAATATGGCGTTACTCGTCTGTAACTGTTTTATTTAATTTATATTTAATTTAATTATAATTTATATTTGCTAAATAATAATAAGTTAAGAATCTAATTAAGAAATTTACAATATTAGAAATTCGTCCAGTTACGGTTGCGCGAAATCATGATCAACTTAATTTTTTGGTATAGGCGCCATATTGAATTTGAATTTTTTTGCAACCGAAACGTCGCATTGAAAATTTAAATACACAGTGAAATTCTTCGAAAAAATTTGCTGCGGAAAAGTGTTTTCAGATTTTAAAAAGTCCTCTAAATAAAAAAGTTACAGACGAATAACGCCATATTAACATTTTTCAAAATAACTCAAAAACCTAGATCTAGTTGCAAGCGTCATTAAGTTTTTTTCCCCCAACTGCCCATTTTCGTATCGCTTGTAGTTTCCAAAATGCTAGTACATGCAGCACCAAAATGTTCCAAATGGTATTTAATAAATCATTAAATACTTGTTACCTCGCTAACAATAATTGTTAAACATATGGGCACTTAAAAACAGGGCCGATACAGGAAATGTCAATACAACTTCTGCGCAGAACTTTTTAATGCCATAAAACGTGTTCCATTATTTCTGATTATTACTTACCTAAAAATGAAATTTTATCACTATTCCGATCTGATCGGCTATTACAATTGTCAACAATGCACTTCTCCATAATTACATAGTGATTAGATCTTATTAGAGCAATTTCTGAAAAATATGTAGATGTAAGAATAAATCATAAAACAAAAATAATCAATACCTTAAAAGGCACAAAGCATTTAATAGAGTAACACTATTTAAAGGGCGATAAAGATATTAATATAACTAGAATTTTATTTTAAACCCTGATTTAAAAATATTTCACAAAACTTCTCAAAATAATTAAATATTTTATGTTAGTTTATTAACTTTTTAAAAATTTTATCAAATATTATAATAATATACATTTTACTGAATCACTCTGTCAAAAGAGGCGGAGCCAAACTTCTGCACACACTCCACCGATCCCCTGTCGAGGTTTCATTGGTATAGTTGTATTGAATAGCATGGGTACAATCTAGATGGTCTGTGGTATATTCCACCAAAATCAAGGGTAGTAACAGGTCACCGCGTTGACACGTGTATCAGTATACGCCGCTTTGAAGAAAAATAATTTACAAAATATAGATTATTATTCAATGAATTAATGAGAAACACGATATGGTAGCACAGGGAGGCAGCACCTACTTTATTAATATTTATTTCCAGGATTCATATTTGAAGAGATTTTAAGTGAGTTGTCATTTTCTATTTACTTGTTTAAATTAAAACCTGTCATTGCAAATATTTTTGTATTTGCTGGAGACCTCTCCTTCCCTCGACCGTTCTTTTTGTTAAAAGCGAAATACCTACTTGGTTCGGCGGTCATGATCAGGTTGATTACCTACGTCGGGAAAGGATAACAAAAAATACACGCAAATGTACACAAATACATAAAAATACTGCCATACGGTTACCGCCAAGGCATTACAACAGTTGTTCAATGTGGTTCAAAAAGTATTCAGAAGAGATCTTTGGTGTTACACTGTCACACGATAGTGTGCACACTCATAATTCATTATCTTATCCATCATCTAAGCATTTGAATACGATATGTTTGTAAATACAAAAAATATACGCGAACATTTAAATTTACAAAAAGCGAGTACTGAAAAATTTGATCAAACAATTAAGAGTACCGTATGCAACATTTTTTGACACAGGATACACCCGTCATCTGTAGACCACTAGTGCACATCACAACAGCAGCAGCAAATTTTTAAACTTCTGTTGTTGGGGAATTAAATTCTGTTAATACTAATAATAGCAACAATGTTAACAGTAATAGACGATGTTTGCATAAAATAATTAGTACTATTTTAAACTATAACATCCCAAGATATTTACAGTGTTCTGTAAAAATGTTTCTGAAACCCTAAAGCGGGCTTTAATCTATCAATTTATTGAGAAGAAATTGATGAATTAATTCATCAATTACTTCAAGGTCGCACCTTGGTTTTACATTATGTTCATGGCTTGGCAAGTTTCTTAACAATTTTGCTGTCAGATGTCACCCGTACCAACCTAAAAGTAATTTTAACTTTTGACATTATATCATTCCCATTTGTATACGAAACAAAAACTGTTGGAAATGAAAAGTAGTTTTAATAGCTTCCATTGCATTTATTATTACTGCTGCTCGATTACTGGTTAAATATTTACATTTATTTTAGGTTGGTATTCCTGAATTGAAGTAAAAATTGACGAAGAATTAGAACAAGTTTTAAGTCGTCAATAGCTTGAAGAAGTTCTTCATCAATTTATTTGACATGCAAATTTTAGTATTACATTTGTCAATTGATTTGACAAAGCCACTTGATCAATTAATTGACAAAGAAATTGTTAATGTAAAGCAGGCTTTAGATATAACTAAGCTTCTTTGAGATGTGGAGAGTATGCAACTAGCAATGCAGTATTCTAGGTTATTTTATTTTAGAGTAAAAATGTAGTTTTGGCAGTGTGCAACGAAAGAACGAAGAACGAATAGAAAATACTACAGCTAATCGGATTTCCGAGGGAAGAGAGGGTTTTGCCCCATTTTTTAAACATAAATTTTTTATTGTCTTCTAGACCTCCCTGAGAGTGTGGTTCAAATTTCTGTCATTACTCATATTTAACCATGTATAAAACTTTCCAGTCTAAATTGGTATCAATATTGTATGTAATTTATGAGGGCTTGATTGCTTGTCTGTTACACGTGTCTAGACAAAAACAATTATTAACACTATGTAATCATTGATGTCCCAAAATTTCTATTAATAGTGCACCGGCTCACCCATTTGTAAATAGTATATATGTTAAGTTGGAAATCTTTATGTTGCTGTCACTGTACATCACATGTTTCTAGACGCAAATTTTGTTTGTTGTTTTCTAGTTGGAAAAAGTTCTACTTCTTAGTTTTTACTGTCAGTAATCTTTGTACATATTTAAAAGTTTATATTTAATTTAATTTTTCTTAAGTGCTTTACGACATATATTTTGTCGGAAATTAGTACTACTTTTTTTTGTCTAGAACATCAATGCTACCAAAGATCCTGTTATATGCGGATCATGTTTTGATTCACTTCGTATCCACGGTGGTTTCGTAAAGAGCTGTCGAGAAGCACAGGGAAAATACCGAAATGTCGATAAACTGCCTTATATAAAAAGGGAAGAAATTGAAGTTAAACTAGAAGATGATCATGATGCACAGGAGAAATATAGAAACGCTGATACGCAGCCTTATATTAAATCTGAAGAGATGAAGATTCAGTCAGAAGATCAGGATGAGTAAATATTTTTTTTGTTTTAAAATATTTAGCACCACGTTATGTTTAGCAGCTGGGTTGTTACTAAATATAAATACAAACTAAGGAATCAATTAATTTTTCAATATGCTTATTATAAAAGAAAATAAGGTACTTCATATATTTTATTTTAGTATTTTTATTTTCTTCTGCAGATTAGACGAGGAAACAATGGAAAACAAAAGGAAGCATATTTCTGAAAGTGTAGGAGAAACAAAGTGTGAATATAAGCTTGATTCGCTTCACACCACTGAAAGTTTTGTAAAGAATATCCTGGAAGCACAGGAAAAACAGCAAAATGTCGATGACCCGCCTAATATAAAAACTGAAGAGATTGAAATCAAACTGGAGAATAGTTACGATGTGCAAGAGACATATAAAAATATTAATGTGCAAGCTTATATTAAATCTGAGGAGATGGAAATTCAGTCGAAGGAAGAGGATCAAGATAAGTAAGGAAACATCACATTTATTATTGTATAAATTATAGTATTATCATTTTATGTTTATTTTAATAAGTAGTTTAACGGTGTTATTCTTATCTTAAGGGCTTTTTATAACGCATGGGTCACGACAAACTGCTTTATTAGGTATTAGGAAAATATACAAAACATTTAAATAGATATAATACGTGAATAGTATAGCGCGACAGTGTTAACTGTAGAGCGGCCGATACAAGACTGCCGCTCTTGGTGTCCTCGCTTGGTAGACATTCCGCACTACTAGTTGTGCGGCCCGGCCCAATCCTTACATACGCAGTGGCATATCGTTACAGTGGCTATTTTGTACTATTCCATTTGCTGATAGTGGTTCATCATTTTTTCATTTTCTCAATGGGACTACTTCTATAACTAGCCACTTCTGCACATCAAGGCGCTTTTGCGTTTTTGTTTTTATTTGTAACTGCTCTTATTGTTACAGTAGAGTTGATATTGTGACAAGTCTCTTCTCTTGAAAATGCGTTGCATTGGGAGGTGTATTGAAAGGTAGGGTGAAATGTCTACAGTTCCAATTAATGTAATTATATGTATGTTCTTTGATAACAAATATCTAGGGAATATCTATGCTAAGGATTAATATCATGTAGGATTCGATAAATATCTTAAAATAAAAATGAACCTAGTTAAGTTTATTAACAAAAAAAGACACCTGTGTGTGATTCAATAATTTCTCAAAACTCAAAGTACTTGTGAACATATACAAACACACAAAATCAACTGCAATAGATAAGGTCTGACCTACTTCTGCATTAATAAGATGTGATAAGGATGGATACAAAGTATCTATTTGTTCAAGTATCGTATGTTATTGTGATTGAAATTATCTCTTAATTTTTTTATGCTCAATTTCTAAATGGTCTGGTGGTCTGTTTAAAATTAATTCAAAGTATGAACTGGTAATTTTGACAAGTTCCACAATGAAACTAATTAAAAATGTATTTTATTTGTTTCTTTGATTATAAACAGTTTGATTTTTCCAGTGATTCCCCTTCACATACTTTAGAGGAAGAAACAATCGAAGAGAGAAAAATGCAAATTTCTGAAGATATAGGAGAAACAAAGGATGAATGTATGCTTATGTGTGGGACTGAAGCTCAAATAAATAAATGGGAAACTCCATTAGATACATCATCGTATGGCTCTTCTGAAATTCAGATATACGAGAGTAGTGTATGTGATAATAAAATTAAACGAAAAAGCAATCTTAACAAACAATTGTTCATGTGTGATATATGTGATTTTGCTGCTAGAAGTAAGAGTAGTCTGAAATCTCATCAGTTAAAACACAAAGACCCTTCTGAAATTCGAATGTACAAGTGTGATAAATGTGATTATGAAAGTAGACGTAAAGATAGGCTGAAATGTCATCAGTTAATACACAAAAATCCTTCTGAGATCCAGATGTACAAGTGTGAACTGTGTGATTACAAAGTTAAACGTAAGAGTGATTTGAAATATCATCAGCTAAAACACAAAGATCCTTCTGAGGTTCAAATGTACAAATGTGATACTTGCATTTATGAAACTTTGTATAAGAATCATTTCAAAGCTCATCAGTTAACACACAAGAACCCTACTGAAATCCGAATGTACAGTTGTGATGAATGTGATTATGAAAGTAGATATAAGGGTAAGCTGAAATGTCATCAGTTAATACACAAAGATCCTTCTGAAATCCAAATGTACAAGTGTAATCTGTGTGATTATGAAGTTAAACGTAAGAGTGATCTGAAAAATCATCAGCTAAGACACAAAAATTCTTCTGAGGTTCAAATGTACAAATGTGATACTTGCATTTATGAAACTTTTTATAAGAAAATTTTCAAAGCTCATCAGTTAACACACAAGAACCCTACTGAAATCCTAATGTACAGTTGTGATACTTGTGGTTACGAGAGTAAACGTAAGTATGGGCTGAAACGTCATCAGTTAACACACAAGGACACTTCTGAAATCCGAATGTACAAATGCGATGCATGTGATTACAAAAGTAAACGTAAGAGTGGCCTGAAATGTCATCAATTAACACACAAAGGCCCTTCTGAGGTCCAAATGTACAGATGTGATGTGTGTGATTTTGAAACTAAATATAAGAAAGCTTTGAAAACTCATCAGTTAATGCACAAAGACCCTTCTGAAGTTCAAATGTACAAATGTAACAAATGTACTTATGAAACTAAAAATAAGGGTCACCTGAACTATCATCAACTAAAACACAAAGACCCTTCTGAAATTCAAATGTACAAATGTGATGCATGCGATTTTGTAACTAAACGTAAATATGACCTAAGAGATCACCAATTAAAACACAAAGATCCTTCTGAAATCCAAATGTACAAGTGTAATGTGTGTGATTATATTACTAAGTATAGACGGGGTTTAAAAAGTCATGAGGCAAAACATAAAGATTCTTTGCAAATCTAAATATACAGGTGTTATATGTATCTATCAAACTTGATATAAGAATTGTCTGAAAACTCATGTATCAACACACAAAGATGTCTCTTTACTCCAATTGTACAAATGTGATACTTGTAACTATGACACTAAAGAATTTAGTGATTGACGGATATTTTGGATTCTACCCATTATTTTAATAATGGAATTAATAGTTAAAGCTGCATATACTTAGCAACTAATAGTACTCCACCATGTTAGAGAGGGTTGTCTATTATTCAGGGTGTCCGGAAAAGACATGTACAATGGAAGGCCACAGACTCCTGGATTCAAAATAAGCCGATTGAGACCTATTTACTTATTTCCAGAATTGCTTCGTTTAGCCGCTAGAGAGCGCCAAAGTTTGCGAAAAATTTTTGTTTATTCCGAATATCTCAAAAACGACTTGATTGATTTTAACCATTTTTAGGCCACGCAGTTATAAGTCTAACCGACACTTTTTGACATTATTTAGAATCTTTTTCAGTCATGAGAAATATAAGAAAAATGATATATCATGCAAATATAAGCACATATTTTTTTAACCTCCTGTACAATTTCTTTCAGATTTTTTTGTTAGTAGCTGACATACGAAAAATATTTTTTCTGCCTAAACTACTCATCTACTCAAAATTCTGTAAGTATAAAAAAAGTTTTTAAATGAAGTCAGCTACTAACAGAAAAAAAAACAGAGTAATTGTACAGGAGGTTAAAAAAATATGTGCTTAGTTTTGCATGATACATGATTTTTCTTACATTTCTAATAACTGCAAAGGATTCTAAATAATGTCAAAAAGTGCGGGTTAGACTTATAACTGCGTAGCCCAAAAATTGTTCAAATCGATCAAGTCGTTTTCGAGATATTCGGAATACACAAAAAAAATTCTCGAATTTTGGCGCTCTCTAGCGGCTAAACGAAGGAATTTTGGAAATAAGTAAATTGGGCTAATCAGCTTATTTTGAATCCAGGAGTCTGTGGTCTTCCGTTGTACAAGTCTTTTCCGGACACCCTGTATAACGTACTGCAGATGCAGAATTATATGTCTCGGATTATTTAGGTTAAGTGAAAAATGTAGTCTAAAGGATTGCTTTCTATGAGTAGTGGTTATTATTAGCATTATTACTATTTATTTGCAAAATGAGTCCACTTTTTTCAAAAGAAAATCTTTGGTTTGGAATTATTTCAGTAAATCGTGAATTAACCTGAATATATGCAAATTATGCAGAAGAGTTAAGCTCTAGTTCAAGTTGTAGTTGGTAGAAATAAAATACAGGAATTACCAAATGGAACTTTTCATATAGAAAATGATTCCACTTAAATGGTTCCAGTATATCGATGGATTAACAATATAAGTAAAATATAAATACTGTAAATAATATTTAAATAGGACTAAATAAACAATATCTTTTTTTAAATATTTTATTTTTTTATTATAATAATATGCGCTTAATACATTAAGTATACATCTAGTATGGAAAATATGTACAAATACACGTGTTTAATTCGCATTTTTTCGTTCTTTTCGCTGATATAAAAATCATAGACGATGGCCACAAGTATATCAAAAGTTGACTGGCATCCAGTAGGCTTAGAATTTTTTTCCACCTCCACCTGCTTATGAAAATTGCAGAAATTTTAAAAGCAAAAGTATGCGTAATTGTTTTCTAGATTGTTTCCAAGATCTGTGTTTGGTGTCGTAAAGTGACCACACTGATGCATTAAGTAACGCGAGTGAATGTAAATATAAATAAATGGATTATTTATGATCAGCGCCATATTTTGTTTTGTGCCTCTAGCAATGGCGGAGCAGTAGGGGCTTAGCTGGTGGTGAATTGAAATGGAATTGAATTCTGAATATGAAGAATTATTTCGTGCGATATGCTGGTTAATTTTACAGTCCCTTATAAAACATGACATGTTCCAACAATAACACCCACAAAAATACACAAAGAATGACACTGAGATACAAGATAAAAGAAGAAGCCACACTGTACGCCAATGTCGTGTTTACAAACAAAATAATGGGAAATTAAGAACACAATTCATATCGTACGTGCAGATGGTTGTCTCTCTCTCACCCACATACATAACCAATGAAGTATGTCTCTGCTGAGTTCCATGTGCCTCCATTTGTCTGCTCCTAGGGTTGGTACCTTTATTTGGATGCGCAATGGGACTTAACGCATTCCATATCGTATATTTCAGTGCAAATATTACGTCTGATCCAGGGCCTACAGTAACGAGTTTTAGTTTTACCACATCACCAGGGAGCTGATAACCATCTAGCGTCTTATTAGTGACTTAGTACTAATGACAAATGGTAGATTCAGAACCATATTCGTAACATTTCAAAGGAGGAGCTCACGCATTTCTAGACGTGATGCATAGATCTAATGAAATCAATAAGTTAGAACATTAATCACCTATATGATTTAATTAAATTATTGATATGAGTGTAAATATACCTATTAAATCCATCAGATAAGCCTGATACGCGAATTAAATCGGCATTCAATAAATTCAGCCATGCATGTAAATGAAAAAAATAGCTTATGACTTTATCAAGAAGAAATATAAATCAGATAAGTTTTAACACAAGACATCAAGTATTAATTTGATAAATGTAAATAGGTATTATGAACTAAACAATAATGTAACGTATTCATTGAGTTCACTTACATAAAATATATTCCTTAAACGTGTTTTTAATTTTTCAAAACTTTTTATTAAAATTGCACTGTACATATAAGCTTACTCTTTTGATAATTGTTTTATTGAGACTGTTTAATATTCAAGTATTAATTAATTCGATCCTTATTACACAAAACAAAGGAAATTATTAATGAGCAACTTGAAAAAAATACATACAAAATAAAGATATACAATGTTAAAAATATTTGTCATGTAGCGATAATTATTTACATACCTATCAGGCAAATAAACCAGTGTTAACCATGTTTGTTTACAAATTTAAATTTGCCGGCTTCAACATACCTAAAAATGTCGGAAAGCACGGTATTACCATTTCGCGCATAGAAACAGATAATAGAGAGTTATTGGACGTGTCATAAGGTTAAGCAGTATTTAGATTTCCCTTATATTGACATCTAAGCATGCGCATATGTGCTGTATTATTAAGGCAGCAATAATAAGGATAGTGCTCGACTATATTTATGCATGATTAAGGTAACGTTGACCAATCACTTATTTGATAGATCGGGTCGTTCGGCCGTAATCGGTCATACCCGTCCTAACCTAAATTAAAAATAAAATGTTTTTCGTTTTTTTTTTATAAAAGTATCGTCGCATGTTTCAAGAAAAATGAAATAAAGATAAGTAAACGTATTTTAATTTTTTCAAAATATTGACTTCTATTACTTTTCTCATTCATCATTAAAATTGCAATAATTGAGAGATATAAACAAAAGAATAAGGGAATCCCATCCGTCAAATTATTAACCAATAACTATATTTTTCTGAACAAAATAAGGGCAAGCAGTATTTAAATAAAGTCGTTCCTAATACTGTTTGGCAGTATTAAAGGGATTTCCAATAACTCTCTAATATCCTTCGTGTCGTTACTCGTTATACGAAGTGCGAGTATCGATACTTTCGCATATGAAGAATTATTTCGTGCTATATGCTGGTTAATTTTACAGTCCCTCATAAAATATGACATTTTCCAACAATAACACCCACAAAAATACACAAAGAATAACACTAACGAGATACAAGATAAAAGAAGAAACCACACTGCACGCCAATGATGTGTTTACAAACAAAATAATAGAAAATTAATAACACAATTCATATCGTACGTGCAGATGGTTTTCTCTCTCGCACCCACATACATAACCAATGAAGTATGTCTGCTCAGTTTTATGTGCCTCCTTTTGGCTGCTCTAGCTTGAGCGAACAAGCGAATGTTGGAGGATAGACAAGTCAAGTTCATAGTTCTTGGTTTCAGATCTGCCAACTGCAATCTATAATTCATGCTGCCAACATTAGTCAAATTCAAATTACCTTCTTTTATTGTTGCTTTCTGTGATTTGTAGGTTAGTTCCGTTTGTTGAAATAGTTTGTACACAGCTTAAATAACAATCAGCTCACAGACTCGTATGAGCGGGAACGTCTCGCGCAGATCTTCGCGCATGCCGCCATTTTGGGATAAATAGCGGCAGGGACGTGTGATTGTAAAATATGCGTTATTGGCGCACGAATGCTGTATTGTGTGGTTTGTTGATTTTCTTGTATTTTATACTGTTATGTCATTTTATTTTTAAACAATTTCAAGTAAAACAAATTTATATTTAGTATGACACTTTCTAATTTGGGACAACTATTTTTAATCCGGTCCTGACTTGTATCCCGCACGAGAGAGAGACAACAAGCTTCAAGGACAAATATTCAGGTTTTAATACTTTAAAGGTGCCGCCGTAGAGTCTGTGAGCTGATTGTTATTTAAGCTGTGGTTTGTAGTTACGTGGAAAATGCAGCAACTAGCAATAACAAAAATAACTTGCCGGCTGTCGTAATTTCATACATATTAAGTCACGAAAGAGATTTTAAAAACTGTATTGCCGAATTTGGTAAGATCGATATTACTGTATTTTATTATCTATATATAAGTACTTACTTCATCTTTAATATTTCAGATTTTGAAAGAGACATTTGATGTGTAAAACATGTTGCTCAAAATTAGTGGCTGCTTTTAATTTTAAGTCGACATGAATGGATGCTGTGGATATTATTATTTCTTCTTGCATTAATTCTTGTAAACTTACACTGATCGACCTAAAAGAAGTTTATTTGAATACAATATTTTGCAGTTAGATATAGGGAAACCAGAGAATTTGTAAATTGTGCCTTTAACTAGTAACATACGAATTTGTGTCGGTAAAGGAAGGGGATAACGACATAATTGAAGCATACATACCTCAATTAGTAAGTATTCAAGATGATTCAGAACTTATCTAAATGAATTTGGGAATAGGTGCGTTATGAGAAATGAAGTTGATTAGTAAAAATTTTTTTCATAAAATCCTTATAGTTTCCGAGTAAAACACATTATTGAAGTTGTACTATTTTCAACCTGTATATTGCTGGGCCACTGTAGTCTCTAGACAGGCGATTCCGAATATTGAAATCCGATTACTTTTTGTATGCACTAAAGTTTTTGTGACGCCAGTGTTTACATTAGTTTTTCAAGTGTCAAAAATGGCTTACGTGTATAGTAGCAACTCGGAGTTGATAGATATCGTTTTAATTTATTACGCTGTGAAAATGCTTTAGCAGAACGATTTCCCGGTAAACATGTGCCAAATGCAACTACTTTTATCGCAGTGTGCAAGTGCAGTGCAACACAAGGAAAGTTTGAAATCGAATCGTGAAAGAAATGGAGGTCCAGGACTTGCACGGCCTATTGCAGCAGTGTGACATATCATATACGAGGCTCAATAATTATATCCGTACTATGTACAGCATGTCCAAGCATTAACGCCAAGGGATTGGACGAGGAGAACCGGTACCATGGCCACCACGATCTCCTGACTGTCATTTGGACTTTTTGTGGGGATATTTAAAAATTAAAGTGTATCGCACCGAAGTGGATGCATACTATTAATGATTTACGGACACGTATCATAGTTGCCGCCAATAATTTACGAGTTCAAGCAGAAATATTTGTGTTAGTTTGTAGAAACTGGGTAAGGCGGGCCCTAAATGTTATAACATCAGATATGTCAAACTATTTTATTACTTAAAACCACAAATTAAATCTAGCGGGCAAAAGCAGTTAAATTTGCTTATAAAATCGGCGGTATAAAATGTTATTTACTTGAGCATTTCTTTCACTTTTTTGTCCGGTCGCAGATTGGCGCCTTAACAGGATTTACAGTGGACCAGTTTTCAGTGCCATCCAGAAGTGTATTTTTAATCATTTTCGAACTGCCCTTTTTGATTTTCTCTTTACAAAATTATATTTGTAAGAGTCCTCTGTATACTTAGAATGTTTGTTTTAGATAAGTTCTTCATCACCCTGTCTACAGAGCGTCAAAATGCATAAGCTAGCGAGCCACCCTAGATTCTTTACGTCAGGATACGGATTAAATATTTTTTCAAAAACTGTAATATTTAAAGGCCCTCTAGATTATATAAATTCAATTTGAAAATTTTATTATAATTTAATTTAATTCTATTTTCATTCATGAAATTATTAAAATTTTTATGTTTTTATTTTCTAGTTAAAATGCTTATTTTCTTAGTTTCACTGCTTTAAACCTATATTTTCCACATGACATCAGCAGTAATGTTTTTTATTCCAGAAAATGAGTGCTGCCGATGATCCCGTTATATGCCGACCACGTTTTGATTCGTTTTGTATAGATGGCGGTTTTGTAAAGAACTGTCTTGAAGCACAAGAAGGTTGCAACAGTGTCGATAAACAAAATTTTATTAAAACTGAAGATACTGCAATTAAACTGGAAAATGGTTTTGATGAACGGGAGAAGTATAAATACATCGATAAGCCTTATATTAAATCTGAAGAGATTGAGATGAAGACGGAAGAAGGAGATCAAGATAAGTAAGGAAGCATCTAGCAAGTTTTTTTATCAAAATTTAAGACTATTGTTCAATATTACATTTCATACAGTAGCGGCTTGTGAATAAAGACTGAAAATCGAAGAAAAAATGTTTACTCAACCTTTAATTTGTACCTAAAAGTATACAGTGGCAATTGTAAAATACGTGTTACCAAACTTTTAAAATATCAAAAACAAATGATAAATCATGGACCAACTTACACTATCTCATAGATTGTATAAGTATATGTCGTCTTTTTCTCACATATTTGACTTACTATGTATTGCCTGTCTCTAGTTTCTTCATATAATACATAGACATTATATTTCAATGTTACTGAATGTAATAAAGTAAGCAGTTTTTAATTTTTATTTGTTACATATTTAAATTTATACTGAAGGTCTGCCTCACCTGTCATGTTGTCGGACTAGATATAAATACAATGTATTTTGTTGTTGTTTATTCCATTAAGAACAATCAATTTTTTTAGTGAAACCTTTTCACACAATTTAAGCAAGGAGATGAATGAAAATGAAATTAAGGAAACTTCTAACAGTATAGGAGAAAGAAAATATGGACATGTACTTGTAAACAACTGTCTTGAGTCACAGGAAGCATACTTCCATAACAATGCTGATACAGAACCTTATAAAAACACTGAAGTGATGAAAATTAAAGTAGAAGATGGACAGGAGTATGAAAACTTTGATAAATCGTCTTACATTAAATCTGAAGAGATCGAAATAAAGTCAGAGGAAGGAGATGATGATGAGTGAGGAAATTTATATCAAATTTATTTATTTTAAAGTAGTATTACAGGTTTCTTTTTAATAACTAAAGTATTTAATAAATATGGATATGGCTCTCAGATAGTTATGAGTAAAAATTTTGAATATGTTTCTACTCATAAAAATAATATACAGGGTGTTAAAAAAAGAGTGTAAAATATTTAAGGAGGTAATAGTATGAACCAAAATAAGCAGAAAAGTCTCAATGAACATGGGTCCGCAAAGCGGTATGTTTTTAGCCCCTTTTTTATTTTGCAAAAACGTGTATTTTCTTATAATAGTTGGTTGATTTTTAGTGAAATAAACAGTATGTATTTGACATTTGTTCTCAGTGCACAAGTTTTCTTTCGCTATGGCTGGTTACTCTAACGTAGAATTAACAGACATGCATTTCATGTATGGTCGTGCAAGCGGGAACGCCACCGAAGCGCGACGTCTTTATGTTGACGCTTATCCAAATCGCCAGATTCCTTCACAACGCATGTTTGGAAGAATTCACCAAAGATTGCGTGATACCGGTTCCTAGAGAAAACAGTGCCATTTATCCGGAAGACCAAGGTCTGTATCCACTCATAGAGCAGAAGAACAAATTCTAGCACTGGTAGAGCAGAATCCAGGTACGAGTGTGCGGAGAATATCAGCCGAGGTAGGAATTAGTGGTCCTTTTGTTTGGCGAATCCATCACGAGCAACTGCTTTATCCATACCATGTGCAATGAGTACAGGCCTTAAATCCAGTAAATGATCATCAAGCACGTTTGGTTTTTTGCCGCTGGTTTCTACGTCATGATGCTGAAAACCCTCGTTTTCTTGTAAACATTCTTTTTACTGATGAGGCCCGGTTCACAAGACATGGAGTGTTTAATTTTTACAATACGCATATTTGGGCCGATGAAAATCCTGATGCTCTAATAGAATCTAGACATCACGCACGTTTTTCATTAAACATTTGGATGGGTATTGTAGGTGACAGGTTTCTAGGTCCTGTTGTTTTACCAAACCGATTAACAGGCGCTGCTTACCTCAACTTTCTGCAGAACACACTGTATGAGTTTTTGGAAGACATTCCTTTGAATCAGATGCAACAAATGTGGTTCCAGCACAATGGTGCTCATTTTTCCATGGCCGTTAGAGAACATTTACACCAAACTTTTCCACAGAGATGGCTAGGAAGGGCCGGACCTGTTTTATGGCATCCAAGATCGCCTGATCTGAACCCTCTAGATTTCTTTGTTTGGGGATATTTGAAGACATATCTCCGCAACCATTACTTTGCGGACCCATGTTTATTAAGACTTTTCTGCTTATTTTGATTTATACTATTACCTCCTGAAATATTTTACACTCTTTTTTTAACACCCTGTATTTGATATTTATAATGTAACAAATCAATTAATTCTCAAAATATATGTTTCATTTTTGTTTAATCCTTGACAATTTTTATTTTTTCAGTGATTCCTCCTCAGACGGTTTAGTTAAAACAATTGAAAATAGAAAGATGCAAATTTTCGAAGGTACGGAACAAATAAAGTGCAAATATATACTTAAACGTGGGACTGAAGTTCAAATAAATAAATCTAAAACTTTGCTAGATGTATATACAAATAGATATAGAAGAAAGTTCGGAGCTGGTTTAAATCATAAGTTTGTTTCAAAAGTTAAAAACACCTCAGAAATTCACATGTACAACTGTCACACATGTCCATATAAATCTAAATCTAAGGACCACCTTAGATGTCATCAGTTAACACATAAAAGCCCTTCTGAAATCCAAATGTACAAGTGTTATACATGCAGTTTTGAAACGAAGTTTAAGCATAATTTAAAAAATCATCAAGTAATACACAAAAATGCCTCGGAAATCCAAATTTACTTATGCGATGAGTGTTCTTACGAAACTAAACGTAAATATGATGTGATACGTCATCAAATGACACACAAAGACCCTTCTGAAGTCCATATGTATAAATGTGATACATGCCATTTTGAATCTAAATATCAGAAACATGTGAAATATCACCAATTAACACACAAAGACCCTTCTCAGTTCCAATTATACAGGTGTGATGATTGCGATTATGAGAGTAAACATAAGGTTGAGCTGAAAAGTCATCAATTAACGCACAGAGACACTTCTGAAGTTCATATGTATAAATGTGATACATGCAGTTTCAAAACAAAATCTAAATATTATTTAAGAATACACAAAATGGTACACAAAGATTCTTCTGAAACACAACTGTACAAGTGTGATCGTTGTGATTATGAAACTAAACTTAAGACTGATCTGAAGAATCATCAATTATCACACAAAGATCCGTCTGAAATCCAAATGTACAGGTGTTATTCGTGTAGTTTTGAAACTAAGTTTAAAAATTATTTAAAAATGCATTTATTAACGCACAAAAAGTCCTGTGACATTCAAATGTACAAATGTGATACATGTACTTACGCAACTAAATTTAAAGGACCTCTGAAGACTCATCAATTAATACACAAAGATCCTTCTGAAATACAAATGTACAAGTGTGATGCATGCCATTATGAATCTAAATATAAAGGTGGTCTGAGAAGGCATCAGTTAACACATAAAGATCCCTCTGAAATCCAAATGTAGAAGTGTGATGCATGTAACTATAAAACTAAACGTAAGGGTGTTTTGAGGAGTCATCAGTTACTGCACAAAGTGGCTTAAAAGATGGAAATGTACAATTACAGTGTACAACGAAGTATAAAAAAGTATCCAAAATCACCATGCATACTCTTCCACAATTGGAATGTAATACGTGACTATGTACAGTTAAAAACCACTCGATGCATAAGTATTTCTCAGACATTCAAGTGAAGCGCAATGTGTTTTCATATAGTTTTACAAATGATATGAATAGTTTCCCGATAAGTCATGAAAAATCTACTCGATCATTAACACATTTTTTAAATTTTTTGAAATATAAGTATGTAAGTAATTATTTATTTCGAATACAATACAATTTATATTAGATTGAAAACAACTTTTTAACTGCCACTGCACTGGAAGCATAATAAAATAGAATTCTTTGTGATGTACTTATTGAACATAAACAAAATATGTCCATAATTTGTTATCTTGTTAGCGTACTACAATTGCTTTATGTAGTTAGGGAAGATCATGTACTACTAAACTGTAAACGTGATTATAGAAATATGTTTCTTTTTATTACGTCACAAAATAGAATTCTGTCTTATCGTGCTGCAACAGCTGTTATTGATAGAAATTTAGCAAAAAGGCCCATCTCTGAATAATAAATAAGTATTTGCATGTAACAAATTATGAAATATTAGTAAAATATCATGTTTCCATGATCTGTTGTCATGCTTTTAGAATATTTAGTAGTACACGAACCGCTGAATAAAACTATTTTCGTATGGTAACATCACAAATCGTAGAAATATGATATTTGTTCATGCTTGTTACGTCAAAATATAATTCTATTTGATCGTGCTTCCACAGGACTTTTATGGAATAATTTACCATGAAGTTCAAAGTATTTATTCTGTTTCTTGATATGTGCAATCCATTGTTCAATTGGTTTTGTTACAACACATGAGGCTACAACATAGAAAAAAATAGATACTTTTTCTATGGTCTGCAGTAATTACCTCACAAATTGTCAATTGTAAAATAAAAATATAGACAACTATTTATATTGCAATTGTGTCATGTAAAGAAAAACATTACTGAAAACATATTTAACCTCGTAAAAAGAAAATTCACGAAAATGTGTACCACAGCAAATGTTAACATTTCACTGAAGTAACGTTGTGACGTCATAGGCATACACGCATAGGCGAACATAGGTACAAGTACCGATAATCCTGACTAATTTATATTTCTTTGGTACACTTAGTCTACCATGCTCTGTGGTATACCCACGATCCACAGGCCACTATCGCTTTTACTTGTTACCAGCGTTGCCAACCGTACGATAATTATCGTACTTGTACGATTTTTTACCATTGGTACGATGTACGATTGTAATCTTATTATCGTACGCTTTTGTACGATAATTTCAGTCGTGTAGGATTTTTAAAAATCTTAGACTTCGGTCCAGCGTTGCCAGCGTCAGTACTAAAGTAATGATATCATTACTTTTATGCGTCTGTCAGTACTTCAGTGCTACTTTTTCTGTATCAGTACTTTTAGTCAGTTTCGGTGTTTAGGATAAGTGGTCGGTACAGATCTTAATAAATTTAAGGTGAGCGGTCTAACGTCCGATCTATTCACTACAAATAGAACGTGGTTTTGCATCCTAGCGTGTCATGCCACGGCACAAACTTTCTAAGTATTATATTTTCTATGCTTCTAGGTCTTTGTGTCATGGTTTTGTGTATTCTTCTAATATCTGTGGTTTTATGGCTGATTACGAACTATGAACTTTAGTTAGTGGTCTGTGCTATGAACTTTATACACAGCTTAAATAATTTTAAGCTGTTCTTTATACGTACTTAGGGCGTGTACCGTAATTTAACAAATGTTACCGTGGTTATTTACGGTAACTGAAATTGGAGTTGAATAGAGGGACGGTAAATCCACAAAACGATTTACGGGACGCTGAACCGGGGTTCTGGTTAAAATATTTGAATCTACCGTCATATTTTCAATCTATTGGCAAAAACCATTTACCGTGAAGGGACGCGCAAATTCATCGAGTTATGAAATAAACAGTTATAATTTTTAATACATATTCTTTAAGCATTGTTTTTTAAGAAATTTGCATAAAATACCATGAATTGTGCTTAATTTAGCATGTATCTTAATAGAAAATTCGGCTCCTGTCATTGTCGTTTTACCCACAGAACACTTAGTATCTCTCGAGGTATCTCTTTAGGTTTGAGCAACTTTCTATGTCAGTCTTGTTGGAGTGTTTGCGAATTAAAATACTATGTGTAACCACTTTTATTTTTATTACAAAATATATTTACAGCACTGCAATTTGGATGTACAATGGTCGTCCGCTTAAAGTCACCACTTCCATGTTTTGTCCCTTTCTAGCACCGTGTATAATAAATGGCACTAGAAAAGAATGGACCATGGAACTGGTGACTTTAAGCTGACGACCATTGTACAATGGTCGTCAGCTTAAAGTCACCAGTTCCATGGTCCATTCTTTTCTAGTGCCATTTATTATACACGGTGCTAGAAAGGGACAAAACATGGAAGTGGTGACTTTAAGCTGACGACCATTGTACAAGATATAAAAATCAATCGAATGAATATCAATACTTTTTTCCTCGAATGAGTGCTTTTTTTATCCTTAGATCTAGTACCTTAATTTTTTTGATTCTGGCAACGCTGCTTCGGTCGAAGCTACACTCAACTAAATCGACGCATACCGCACAACATGAATGTTGTGCAGCAAAAATGAAACTTGGTAGTAGTAGATAGGTAAAATACATTTAGTGTTAAACTCTACAGTGTATGTTCTTTGGTCTGACGTTGCTAACTTCGTAAAACAAAAAAAAAAAAAAAAATTATTACCTGTTAAAAAACTATAGTGGAACTGTGGAACATAGTATTCCCTATGAAATTATTATGTAAATGTTATTATATATTATGTTATTATGGTGTACGATAATTTCACGTTGAGTACGATAATTTTGAGTGTGCCGATACGATAAATTAGGGTACCGCAGTTGGCAACGCTGTGTTACTACATTCTTCATTACTTAGTTTAGGTTAGATTGGGAATTATTATTTTTTTTAATATATTGTTAGAAGATAAAAATTTGGAGAAAATGCAGCCAGAAAACAGTAATGAAAATGTGTTTTGCAGACTATGTATTAATGACACAAACTATATAAGTTCTGAATTAGTAGAACATGCTAACAAAATGTTAGAAGTTGTTTTGTTGAATATGGTAAGATTAAGGTTACCTTTTATTTATTTACTTCTTTTTATTAAATTTCAGAGTTTGGAAGAGGGACGTAAACACCTGATATGTAAACCTTGCTATTCAAAATTATTAGCTGCTTTTAATTTCAAAATTATGTGTATGCGTACTGAGGATATTATATTACATGGTAATTCCAGTAAAATGTCGGTGGTTGACCTAAAAGAAGTTTATGTGAAGATGAATGAAAATGTTCGGTTAACTGATATAAAAGAAAATCAAAGAATTTGTCGGTTATGCTTTCAATTAGAAACGTACAGATGTGTCGTATTTAATGCAGTGGACAGTAACATCATTGATACATATATACCAGAAGTGGTAAGTATGTTCTAATTTAGGAAAATATTTGTTTCTACTACCTACATGATAAATACTATTTTACTCCCTCATTTCAGGGAGAGAAGTAGTACTTTTCCTCCCTCGGGAGGAAAATACTTTGGCTCGCTTGATAGACAAACAAGTAGAAACTTCAAATAGCTGTGAGAGTAGTGTATAGACTTCTTTTATTGATACATAAACTTCCTAAAAATGTATAATAATGCTTTTCTTTCAAACAGATATTTGATTATTTTTATTTATAAAAATTGAAAACCGTTTAAATTGCGGTTTAAATTGACATCAATAGTATTATTAACATTTATGGTATAATTAGTTAATTAATGAAAATACCCCCTGAAGAAATGTTGGCTCTGCTGGTGGAGATGAGTTCCTGTTTATTATTTTTAGAAATTCATGGTCGTTGATGAAGTACTTGTGGTAGAAACAAAATTTTAAAAAATAAGACGTTTTTTGGTACTTGAAGTAATACTTTTTCCCGTAATTATTTGGGTGACTACCTCATATTTTTTTTAGAATTACAATCATCTAAGTACCCATGTCTTTTTAGAGTGAGAATGTCACTTCCAGTATTGACTAATAACGTAGCTGAAGTACGGCGGAAACTGTGTCCGGTATAGCCTTTCGAATCATCGAAATTTAAAAATATTGCTATTCTGTATGGAATTTTGGCAATTATGTTTTCGCCAATTACTTGGTTTGTACATTTCTCTAGCATAAGTTACAAACAATCTAGAATGACATGTTTTAGGGGACCTACAGTCCATATATTTTCTATATATATATACAAGTCAGATACTCCGCTTACAATCTCGTTTATTATTGTAAATGTCCTTTTGATATTAGTTTTTGAGTCAGGTATTTGCACCACCAAAAATCGCCTTTATCACTGATATCCTCGAGTACCATATTAACTAATTGATCCCTACGGCATGCCTCAGCAATTCTAAATATAAGCACGATCTGAAAAGGGAAAAATGCACTTATGACAACAGCCTAAAATACCACTTGGTATTTTTATATACTTTTTAATAAAAAATGCTGTTACGTTTTTATTTATTATTGAACAATAACGATCAATGTCACCTTCATATGTCAGTAAGTTTCATCTGGAGCTTCTGCAATAAACCTGTTGATATCCTCCCTTGAAAAAGTATTGGCTTTCTTGGCTTTATATCTAGCAGATTTCCTTTTTAAAAAAGCCACTAACTTAGGAAACTTAATGTCGATATTGTCTTTAATTTGGAGTGTAGATTGCAACATGCTGTATTTGTGCTCCATAATATTGAAGGCTTCAAATCGGCGCATTTTTTGGAAAAGAAAATAGGACCACTTCTTCGCATATTTTTCTTATTTGCCTAGTCTCCATTCCACAGTTAAATAGCTGGTACTCTTTTTTTGATATTTTTAATATCTTGAGGAACTTTATCTTCACATTCGAAATACATTATTATAAACTTTTGGGAAGTTTGTTTATTTTGTAAACAAGAAGCCACCTTGGCAATGTTCCATGTACTTTGATTTTTAACAATATTTCTTATCTAAATACCTATTATGACATTTTGACATATTTGGTTATTTGATTGTCATGCGTAAGAAAATATAATAAAATATATGTAAAACCAATGTTAAAACACTGTGAATGGTAGTAGAAAAAAATTATATGTATTACACAGGAGTTAAGTGCCATTTTCTCCCATGGATATTGATGCCCGGCGCCAAGTGGAAACTATCCGCGGGATGAAATTATGCACTTTGCTCCTTGTTATACAAATAGCTATTATCTCTTGGGTATTTTATTTCAACATTAATAAATTTTATAGCGCATTGCTCTTGATGAATGATAAAGTGCACTGTAAGATTGTAACTGATTGTAATAAGTTCTTGATTATGTGCAAATTTATGAATACCTTTTGACATTTTCTAGAAAATTCCAGGCTTTGTTCAATTTGTTTCCACATGTATTTTATTAGGCTATTCTATCTAAAATTTGTAACACCAAACTATTTATGTGACTGTCCTGATTAAGACCCTGTTCGACTTTTTTTTTTCCGTATAGGCAACATATTTTTTTAGCATTTCTATAGTTCTTTAAAACAATGCATATTTCACCTGAGATTAACGCTAATATATTTTTATGTTTAAGAACATCAGTGCTACCAAGGACCCTGTACTATGCAGATCATGTTTTGATTCACTCCATACTCATGGTTCTTTTGTAAAGAATTGCTTTGAAGTACAGAAGAAATACGATAGTGCCGATAAGCAACCTTATATAAAAACTGAAGAGATTGAAGTTAAATTGGAAGATGGCCATAATGCTGATAAGCAGTTCAACATTATAACTGAAAAGACTGAAACAAAAGATGGTTATGATGTGTGGGAGTATAAAAGCATTGATAAATCTTATATTAAATCTGAGGAAATTGATATAAAGTCGGAGGAAAAAGGCCACTATAAGTAAGAATATATATATATTTTTAATTTTAAATTATTCTACTACTGTTTCAAGTTGCTTTTAATAGCTAAGAATATATTAATTCACAACGATGGACCGTTAGAAGCTTACATGGTTGTAGTGATTATTTCTTTCTATTAATTTGACTTTATAATCGAATATGACTTTTCCAATTAAGTAAAATTTTCTTTACTTTTTTTCACATACTTTGCCATTTAAAATAGCTCTCTTTTTATTTGGCATATAGAATATTGTCAAACTCATCATATTAACTCCCATTCTCAGAAATTCATGTGTTTGATATATTTAAATAATGAATTTTTTAGTGACTCCTTTTCACACAAACTAAATGAGGATATAATGGAATACGTAAACAACATATCTGAAGATATAGAAGAAACAAAGTATGAATTTATTCCAAGATGTGAGACCAAAATTCTAGTAAATAAATGTGAAACTCCGTTAGAAACTGATTTAAAGCACAAAATAGTTTCAGAACTGAAGTTCTTTTCAGAAACTCAAATGTACAAATGTGATACTTGCACTTATCAAACTAAATATAGAAGTCTCTTAAAAAATCATCAGTTAACACACAAAGACCCTTCTGAAATTCAAATGTACAGATGCGATCAATGCAATTATGAAAGTAAACGAAAGGGTGAGCTGAAACGTCATCAAATAACACACAAAGACCCTTCTGAAGTCCAAATGTATACATGTGATACATGCAGCTTTGAAACGAAGTTTAAATGTAATTTAAAAATGCATCTGTTAACACACAAAGACCCCTCTGATATCCAAATGTACAAATGTGATTTGTGTAGTTATAAAGCTAAATATAAGCGTCACATAAAATCTCATCTGGTAACACACAAAAATCCGTCCGAAATCCAAATGTATAAATGTGACACTTGTAGTTTTGAAACAAAGTTTAGAAGCAATTTAAAGATTCATCAAGTAATACACAAAGATTCCTCTGAAATAAAAATGTACAAATGTGATACTTGTTTTCACGAAACTAAATATAAGACACACCTGAAAAAACATCAATTAACGCACAGTCTAATGCACAAGTGCGATGAATGTAATTACCGAAGTAAATGTAAGAGTGATCTGAAAAGTCATCAATTATCGCACAAAGACGCTTTTTAAATCCAAATGTACATGTGTGATACTTTTGAAACAAAATATAAAAAATCCATATGTACAAGTGCAATGAATTGAAGTAAATATTGAATGAGCTGAATTAATTAATAATAAAGGATCTTTCTGAAATTCAAATAAACAAGTGCGATATGTGATAATGAAAGTAAATGTAAGTGAGCTGAAAAGTCTAATTGATACACGATTAAGTACTCTCTTAAAATTCAAAAGTTCTAAGGTGTGGTATATCAAAAGTATGGAAAATGATCGAATAATGCATACAAATTTTTCCAGACAAAAATATCTAATCATACATCAAATTTTTTTGGGAATGTAAGTTGTGTAATTATTTAGTAAATTATATACGTTAGTGAGCACCCCCTGTAGCTATATACTTGGTAACGAATCAGCCTATCCCCCATGTAACCACTTCAGCGGACAATGCCCAAATGTATAGAAGTAGTACTTTTCAAAACACTGAAATATACAGCCGATATCGTATAGCAAGACATAAAGGTTTTTGTTATTGTGTTTAATTGAAATTGAACACTATTTGTACTTGTATTTTTTGAAATGTTTTTATATGTATTTGCAATTAAACTGTTGTAAAAATGTATTTAATAAAATACTGAGAATACAGTAGTATTGTGTAATATGTCAAGTTACTTATTGAATAATGTACCAAGCAATGTTTATATAAGGCTTGTTTTTGCAGCAGTTGAAAACGGTTTGGAAACTGTCAGAAATATTCGACCAGTTAAGTTGAGAACGCGTTACCATTGAATTTGACGCAATAAATAGTTGGACGGACATTTCTGATAGTTTCCAAATAGTTTTCAATGCTGCTAAAACAAACCTATAAACATATATATCTGAGTTACAAAATAATAGTGTTTCATTTATAGCATTTACATGAGTACTGGAGTTGAAGGTTCCAGGAGACAAAATTCCATAGGTGAGAAGGGTTAAAAAAAGAAAATTGCCAAAAATAACTTGACGTTGAGTGAACTCATAAAATGCCGTTCTTTTAGAAGGCGATGGTCTATCACTGCTCACACCTACCTGATACGCACTCGGCAGATATCACACTCTAAGACATCGCATTATATACATACACACTATAAACTATTAGTTACTAACACTCACTATAATGATCACACACTAACACATCGCCGGCTTTTTTTGTTTATGAAATACATTTCAACAGCTTCACTTACATTCACATTTTAGCCTCGAGCTAGGGTTCCCGCAGCGTTGCTGTATATACGAAAATTTCTGAATAATATTCAAATATTTTTGAGTTAAGGATTTCCGGGATTTTTTATGTCCCTGGCCGTAAAAACTTTTACCGGGACAAACTTTCTCATTCCTGGTTAATCCCGGCCAAACCGGGACGGTTGGGAACCCTACCTCGACACCTAATTACTTCATAAGTTTTTTATCATTGATATTTCTCTTGTTAGATGACAATTTTGAGAACACGCTACATAGCTTGAATTATTGGTAATTATTTAAATTAACGTAAACCACTCAATCTTAACAAAAAAATTCCTACCCCCTATTTTCGAGGTGCTGATCACGAATCTGAAGTCAGATTTCGGTGCTCGCATGTAGTTTTCGAAAAAAAATTTTTTCAAAATTATAACCTCTATTTATACATTACATTAGGTTGAAATTGCAATGTACATCTCTGCCTTCTTCATTTCACGATGACGTCACACTGTTGTCAAAATATATAGGAGTTATATTGCAATTTGAACCTAATGTAATGTATAGTACATAGAGGTTAACATGCAAGCACCGAAATCTGACTTCAGATTCGTGATCAGCACCCTCGAAAATAAGGGGGTAGGAATTTTTTTTTTTTTTAAGATTGGAGAGTTTTACGCTAATGTAAATAATTACCGAATTATTCCCCATTCTTAAGAACACACAACACTATCGTTAATAAATTAATTACAATCACAATTGAATTAACGAAAATTTTCCCAGTTATACGCGTGGTAGAGCACTGGGTAGTGGGTGCAGATTCACATTTTAAAATTTGGGATTTATGTCACTCATCTGTACTATTAATTTGTGGCGACAACATGAGCTTATGAAGAAGAAGAAAATTTGTTTGGTTTATGCCACAGGTTTATTTAAGGTTATGTAATTCTTAATTTTGAGCGAATGTGGGATGAAAGAAAGAAAATGCAGCCAGAAAATTTTAATTCAGAACTACTATGTTGCAGATTGTGCCATGATATGATAAGTTATACAAATTCTAAAGTAATAGAAAAAGATGCGTTGAAGGCTTTAGAAGTTATTTTACCGACTTTGGTACGATCAAACTATTGGATTACTTTTTATCTATATATAATTCTTTTTGATAAATTTCAGAACTTGGAAGAGGAATATAAAGACCTAATGTGTAAAGTATGCTGCTCGAATTTATTTGATGCTTTTAATTTTAAATCTACATGTATGAATACCGAGGATATTATTCTTCCTCATATTAGTACCAATGAAATGTCGGTAGCCAAATTAAAAGATATTTATTTAAAGGTAAATAGAAATACCTGCTTAACTGATATGCGTGAAAATCAGAGAATTTGTCGATTGTGTTTTCAACTGGTAACATGCAGATTTGTGTCGTTAAATAAAGTGGATAATGGCATAATTGATAGGTGTATACCTCAAGTAGTAAGTATATATCAAAGTATTTAGGAAAATGTTTTTATTAGGTTATATTGAGAACGTCTACTACCTCAAAAAGGGATGACCTCACTCTTAAAATTACTCTATTGTGTGACACTATTGTAAAGGATATTCAGTTAAAGATGAAGGACACCTCCACTTAGGGGTACAAATTTAAGGAGAGATGACATATATGTCCTCGTCAAAACAAAAGTTAGCGTGTTCAAGTCTTTTTTTTTTTTAGTTTTTGTTTCAAAACAAAAAACCTGGGAGACAATTTTTGGTGACTAATATCATATTTTTATTGTAGAATATCAATGCTACCAGGGACCCTTCTGTTATATGCAGACAATGTTTTAATTCTCTTCATACCCATGACAGTTTTTTAAAGAACTGCCTTACAGCACAAGAAGAATACAAAGGTGCCGATAAACAATCTTATATAAAAACTGAAGAGATTGAAATCAAACTGGAAGATTATCATGATGTGCAACAGGAATATGAAAACATTAATGAACAGTCTTGTATTACGTCTGAGATTGAAATAAAGACGGAAGACGGAGATCAGGACAAGTAAGAGAATGTTGATATGTTTTATATTCAATGGCACTAAAAAATATATTTTTTGAAAGTAGTTACTAAAGAAAGTAATGTGTTTTATGTTAATTATATTGTGAACAATTTTGATCTTTTCAGTGATTCCTCTTCACACAATTTAAATTGGGAGACAATTGAAAACAAAACGCATATTTCTGAAGACAAAGAAGAAACAGGTGTTGAATATATGCTTGAATGTGAGGACAAACTTCAAATAAACAAATTTAAAATCCAATTACACAAGTGCGATGCATGTGATTATGAGACTAAACATAAGAGTATTTTGAAAAGACATCAATTGACACACAAAGACCCTTCAGAAATCCAAATGCACAAATGCAACAATTGTAATTATGAAACTAAATATAAGAGTTGCCTGAAAGTTCATCAGTTAACACACAAGAACCCTGCCGAAATTCAAATATACAAGTGTGATGTGTGTGATTTTGGAAGCAAACGCAAGGATAGGTTGAAAAGTCATGAGTTGTTGCACAAAGACCCATCTGAAGTGCAAGTGTACAAATGTAACGAATGTACTTATGAAACTAGGTATAAGAGATACCTGTCCAATCATCGATTAACGCACAAACATCCTTCTGAATTTAAAATATACAAATGTGATGCATGTGAATATGAATGCAAACGCAAGGATAAGCTGAAAAGTCATATGTTATTGCACAAAGACCGTTCTGAAGTTCAAGTATACAAATGTAACAAATGTACTTATGAAACTAGATACGAGAGATACCTGAGCAATCATCAAATAAAACACAAAGACCCTTCTGAAATCCAAATGTACAGATGCGATGCATGTGATTTTGTAGCTAAACGTAAAAGTGACCTAAGAAGTCATCAATTAAAACACAAAGATCCTTCTGAAGTCCAAATGTACAAGTGTAATGTGTGTGATTATATAACTAAGTATAGACGGCATTTAAAATCTCATGAGGCAAAGCATAAAGATTCTTTGCAAATCCAAATGTACAAGTGTTATATATGTACCTATCAAACTAGATATAAGAATCGTCTGAAAACTCATGTATCAACACACAAAGATGTCTTTTAACTCCAATTGTACAAATGTGATACTTGTAACTATGACACTAAAGAATTTAGTGATTGACGGGATATTTTGGATTCTACCCATTATTTTAATAATGGAATTAATAGTTAAAGCTGCATATACTTAGCAACTAATACTACTGATCATGTTGGAGAGGGTTATCTAATCATATAACGTATTGCAGAATTATATGTCTCGGATTATTTAGGTTAAGTGATGAATTGTGAAAAATGTAGTCTAACGGATTGCTTTCTATGGCTTGTGATTATTATTAGCATTATTACTATTTACTTGCAAAATAAGTAATATTTGGTTTGCAACTATTTCAGTAAGTCGTGAACTAACTTGAATATATGCAAATTATACAGAAGAGTTAAGCTCTAGTTCAAGTTATAGTTGGTAGAAATAAAATACAGGAATTATCAAATATAACTTTTCATATGGAAAATGATTGGACTTAAATGGTTCCAGTTTATCGATGGATAAATTAACACTATAAGTAAAAAATAAATACTGTTTAAATAAATATTTAAATAGCACTAAATAAACAATATCTCTTCCAAATATTTCATTTATTTATAATAATCTATTAATATATTAATAAGTACACGTCTAGTCTAGAAAAAATGGTAAATTCGCATTTTTAGTTCATTTCGCGGATATAAAAATTATAGATGACAACCACAAGAACATCAAAAGTTGACTGGCATCCAGTAGGCCACTTCCACCGACTTATCATAGTTGTAGAAAATTTTAAAAGTAAAAATAAGCGCAATTGTTTTCTAGATTGTTTCCAAGATCTGTATAGGGTGTCGTAAAGTGACCACCCTGTATGTTGCATTAAGTATTCTTTTGCGTTACTAGTAAATATAAATGAGTGAAACTAGGTTGTCAAAAAATGTTCAATTCGATATTAATTATTTATTTTGATACGGTTTCAGGCATATTTTAAGCTAGTATTTATTAAATTTGATTCAGACTAATATAGAAATCATAAAATATATTGAAAGCCAGAAGCCTTTACATTAGGCAAAATTGTCAGAGGAGGGGCTTAGAAATTAGCCATCTAGGGAAAACGAGATGTGAGCAATTGGTCACGCTGCATTTTAATCCCAGCATACAATTGAATCCAAAACGGAAAATTCGTAATTGGACCATAGAAGTAATTGAAGTAACATACTGGACGTAAATTCAATTCATATTTTGAAATTCCCGCCTGTTAATGTGAAGCTAACCCGTTAGTGTAACCAACTCATGAAAGCTAAGTTACTGCAATATCACCAGACTCGCGTTTTTTCCATAGGTTGACTATTTTTATACTTCTTTTGGCTTGTTTCCTTAATAGCCACGGATTTCTTGTATAATTTAAGAAATCCGTGTTAATAGTTCACTAAAAAGAATCGGTTTTTTTCTACTTTCTCCTTCGTTGTAATTGTTAGTGGTCCGTGCTCAACACGACCCACAAACTATTTATACTGTCTAGTTATGTTCTGTGATGTGTCTTATCTTCTCCCTTCTTGTATGTTTTGTTTTATGAATTTTAGGTTAGGTTACGTCAAATATGACATCTCATCAATATATCGTCGAAGCAGAAAAAATGCAACAAGAAAACTTTAATAAAAAAATTACTTGCAGACTGTGTCTTAATATCATAAGCTATACAAATTCTGAAGTGATAGAAACGGTCACGAAAGAAGTTTTGGAAGTTGTCTTACCGAATCTGGTAAGATCAACCAGATTGCTTTTTTTTAACTGTAAGGATTATAATTCATTTTAATAAATTTCAGATTTTAGAGAAGGGACATAAACACCTGATGTGTAAAGCGTGTCGTTCGAAAGTATTTGCCGCCTTTAATTTTAAATCAACATGTATGGGTACCGAGGATATTATTTCTTCATGTCGTAATCCCAATAAAGTGTCGCTGGTTGACCTAAAAGAAGTTTATTTAAAGGTGAATGCAAACATGCAGTTAACCGATATATGGGAAAATCAGAGAATTTGTCGATTGTGTATTCAATTTGTAACGTTTGAAGTTCTATCGCTAAATGAAGTGGATATTGGCATAATTGATGCCTACATACCTCAAATAGTAAGTATAGTTCAGCAAAAATTCGGACAACTTTCGTCACGCGAACAAATGAATAATTCATTATATTTTCATAAAAATATTTAACCCTCCGTTAGTCGCGTATGTATCTGACAGATACATTGTTAATATTTATGAGAATTTCTCAAAAACTACTAATTCTAGAGTTCTATAATTGGCAATAATCCTCAGGTAACATATTTTAAATAGTTTTATAGTATTATAAACCCATATCTTTCCTGGAAATTTTATTAATTAGGTAAAACTGGGCATGTGTTGGGATATGTACCTGCTAGATACTATATATGCGCCCATTCTTGTTACAGTCGATCGGTAGTTACCTCGTAGTATTGATTTTTGGGCAATAAAAACAAATTTTGTAGACGGCGACACTATCTAAAAAATTGGGTCTAACATTATTGAATCAACAGCTACATAGAAGAGCTCAAATGACAAATTTGCCAAGAGAAATCACAAGTATGTTGCAGAAATACAAGCAGCCTGAAACACTACACGATGAAAAAGAAACTTCAGCGGTAGCTGGCATATCAGGAGCCACAAAGAGATGTCAGCCATGCTACCTAGAAAAAAAGAATTCACTTTCGGGATATAAATGTCAAAAGTGCGATGTGCATTTATGTTTAAAATTACATGCAAGGACAATATGCAACAGGTGTCTGAATCCAGAGGTAGTGGAATATGATTCTTCTTCTGAATAATTTTGTATAATTTGAACGTATGTTTGTTTATGCTGTGTAAATAAAAATAAATTTTTCAATTGCTATAAAAGTTCCAGCTCAAGTCAGAAATTTGTATTAGATTTATATATACCATTAGTCACTTCAGTGTATTTAAAAAAAAATTGTTATAATTTATACTAAATACGTGTTTTACTGTAAACAATAAACAATATTTTAATGATTTTACAACCCTCAGAATGTATATTTTCAATAAAAACATTAAATCGTTTTAATGTATCTGTGAGGTACAACGCGACTATCCATGTAATGAATACCCACGAGCCTAACGGAGGGTTAAGAAATTGCAACTTAGAATAATAAAAGTATATACTACACTAAAAGTTTGTGCTATATATTGCACTAAATTGCAAAATGTGATTGTTTTTAAATCGATCAAATATCGAAAAGTATGTTGACAATAAAAACAATTGCTTAACGTCAGCAGTGACGTAAGTTGCCTGAATTCTTGCCCGACTTTATATATACAACGTGGCTTGTAATTAATGAGCCATAGACCAACTGTAAATTATAAATAGTAAAATATAGGTACTGTTTGAGCCATATTGTCTAGAAGAGAAATGTCCACCATTAACATAAATTTATTTTCTTTATAATTGTTGTTTTATTCACCCCTGTTGCTGCACATAAGTCTTGTGCTTATCTCAGGATTATCAACTACACTCACCAAGATATCTTCTTCATGTTGAACAGTCACCATTTTTGGACGACCAGTTCTTCGCTTAGGACGAATATCACTCGTTTCACCCAATTGTATAAAAAGTCTGTGATAAATGTTACGATTTGGCTGTCTGCGGTTTGGGCACAGTTGAAAATATTTTCTAGTCAAGGCACAGCTATTGTATTTTACTTGAGCTTATACACAAATCATTTCTCACTACAATATTTCATTTGTTCGCAATAGCAACAGTGTTTTAACTCAAAGCCTACTTGTGTTTGTTTTAAAAAATATTGTTTACTGACTTTCTAAGAAATTGAAATATTTTCCGTTTAAAGTGGTTGGTGCTTTTAAGACTCATTATTTTGTTGATTATCTCTCTCCCTATTCAAGATTATAAAGACAAACCCAGAATTAAAAAGAAGTTACTGTTTTTAGGAAAAAAAACTGATAAACTATAACAAATAATTGTTTCCATAGCTCTAACGATTTTCCTCATACACTATTTCAGAGTAACCCTGTATATTTTACATGAGATTAGCACTAATATTTTTATATTCTAGAACATCAACGCTACCAAGGACCCTGTTATATGCAGATTGTGTTTCAATTCGCTTCGTACCCATGGCGGTTTTGTAAAAGACTGCCTAGAAGCACAGAAAAAATACCAAAATGTCGATAAACTGCCTTATATAAAAACTGAAGAGGTTGAAGTTAAACTGGAAGATGGTCATGAAGAGATCAAGATAAAGTCAGAAGATCAAGATAAGTACGAAAATATCAACATTATTATTTTTTCTATTTTAAAACGTTTAGCATCAAGTTACGTTTTACAGCCCGGTTTTTACTAAATATAAATATACACTAACTTAATAATAAATTATTCAGTATGCTTAAGTATTGCACAAGTAATGAACATATTTCATTTATTTTATTTCAGTCTTTTCATTTTTTCACACAATTTAGACGAAGAAACAATTGAAACCAAAATGCATATTTCTGACGGTATAGAAGAAACAAAATGTGAATACGTACTTAATTCGCTGCCCACGCACGAGGGTTTTGTAGAGAACTGCTTGGAAGCACATGGAAAATACCAAAATGTCGATAAACTGCCTTATATAAAAACAGAAGAGTCTGAAGTAAAACTGGAAGATGGTCATGATGCACAAGAAAGATATAGAAACGGTGATAAGCAGCCCTATATTAAATCTGAGGAGATGGAAATAAAGTCAGAGGAAACAGATTACTATAAGTAAGGATATGATTTTTTTTATTTTAAATCATTCTACTATTGTTTCTTTTAATAGCTATTTAATATTTATTCATTAGGATGGACCGTTAGAAATTTGTAAGGTTGTACCTATGAAAAGAATTTTTTAGTGTTAAGAATTTATGGGACTATCATTTGGAGTTTCTTTTAGGAGTGCCGTATTCTTAATAATAGACACGACTTTACTAAGTATTTTTTGGTAGCGGTAAAATCAAAATTCATTTCATGAACCAAAAAATGATTCATTACACAATGGAGAGTGTCACTATAAGATTGATCTGATATCGATATCAAAATTTTTCAATGCATTACGGCTTAATAAAAAAAATTTATATATAGAATTATGTATTATTATTGTGTTTAAATTTATTTGTAGATGACATGTTTAAAATGATTTTAAAACTGAAAAGTCACCATAATTTAGTTTGTTTTATCATAAAAGTTATTGCCAAGCTTAGAAAAACATTTCAGTCTTAATAAGATTTATCAAAATGTCTGATTTCATGATATCTAGAATGTAACTAATTAATTGATTTGTCAAAATTCTTATTGAAAAAAAAAAATGTTTTATTTATATTTATTCCATACTGAAGAATTTTTATCTTTTGCAGTGATTATTCTTCACACAATTTGAATGAAGAAGGAAGTGAGAACAAAATGGAGCAATTTTGTGAAGATATAGAGGAAACAAAATATGAAGACATGCTTAAATCCGAGACCAAAGGTCAAATGAACAAATACAAAGATGTAAAACATCAAACTGGTTCAAAGAAGAACTCAGAAATTCGAATCTACAAGTGTGATTCCTGCGATTATGTAACTAAACATAAGGGTGACCTGAAAAGTCATCAAATATTACACAAAGACCCATCCGAAATCCAAATGTTCAAGTGTGATATGTGTAGATTTAAAACGAAGTATAAACCTAACTTAATAAAGCACCTGGTACTACACAAAGATTTATCTGAAATTGAAATATTCAGGTGTGATGCATGTGATTATAAAACTAAACGTAAGAATGACCTGAAAAGACACGAATTAAAACACAAAGACCCATCTGAAATCCAAATGTACCGATGCGATGAATGTGATTACGAAAGTAAACGTAAGAGTGAGTTGAAAATTCATCAATTCACGTACAAACACTCTCCTGAAGTTCAAATGTACCAATGTGATGCTTGTCCTTTTAAAGCCAAGTATAAAAGTCGCTTGAAATATCACCAGTTAAGACACAAAGACCCTTCTGAAATCCAAATGTACACGTGTGACGCATGTGATTATGAAGCTAAATGCAAAGGTGACCTGACAAGTCATCAGTTAACACACAAAGACCCTTCTGAACTTAAAATGTACAAATGTGATGTGTGTGATTATGAAACTAAACATAATAGTAACCTAAAAGGGCATAAGTTAATGCACAAAGACCCTTCCGAAATAGTAATGTACAGGTGCGATGTGTGTGATTTTGAAGCTAAACGTAAGAGTGATCTGAAAAATCATCAGCTATTGCACAAAGGCCCTTCAGAAATAGAAATGTACAAGTGTTATACTTGTAGTTTTGTAACGAAGTATAAGAGAAGTCTCAAAAATCATCAGTCAAAGCATACCAATTGTTCCACAACAGGAATGCCATCTGTCGGTACATAAGAACCAATTAAGTACAAAGAGTTTAAAAACTCAAGTGCTAAAGACCAATATATTTCAGAACCGCAAATATACAGGTCCCAAAATAGAAGGTCATATCATTAACCACATATATTTGGACAAAAATAATGCGACTTATGCCAATTTTTTATTTGGGCGTCCCTGTTTCAATATACAAGGTGTTAAAGTTACATTTTAAAAAACTATTTTTGTTAATAATTCCATTGTTTTGTAATTACCCATTTTGTTTTAAATAGCAAATATTCATTCAGTAAGTATTACGTTGTTAAGTTGCCAAGGTATTGTAATGATAGGTATATTCACAAAATTTCAGTTTCACTTGAAAATGTTAGTGAACTATAGATTTATGGGCACTACAAATTGCCGTTTTTCTCCAGAACGGAGCATTTAAACAAAAAAATACAAAGGAGATAAAATGATCGGAAGAAAATTCTACGTTTGATATTTCAAGAAAAAGCTGCATAGGCGTACTTAGAAATTGGAGGGGATAAAGGGTACTGCATCCCTCAGTTACCTCCATTCGCCGTTTGAGTTTTTTCACCAAAATTACATGATAAGTAGTATGCCGGAGTAAGATAAAAGTATGTGCAAAATTTCAAGTCTGTATCTTAGAAAACAATGGAATTATTAAGAAAATTAACACCCTGTATATTGAAACAGTGACGTCCAAATAAAAATGGCATAAGGAAAGTCGCATTATTTTTGTCCAAAGAATATGTGGTTAATGGTATGGTCTTCTATTTTGGGACTCCCTGTATATGTGATGAATAGATAAATATTTTCCAGATGAAAAAAATCTAATGTATTTGTTAACACCTAACATTTATTGGGAATATATATGTGCAAGTAATTAATAAGTATACATACCACATTCACTAGCAACTAAAAATTTTTGAAATAGAAGGTATTATGGAAGATGGAGAATATTTTAGTCAACTGTTTCTTTTATTTGTTACCTTGTTTGATATTGAAAAATATATGCTTTTTATATGAATATTTTACATGTTATACCAGCTTTGGTTATAAATAAATATTTATGCAACTATTAGTACACTTGATTCAATCAGATTTATTTGATTAAACAATATTTAAATATTGCTTTTACACATTGTAATATAATATTTGCCTACTATATTTTATTCAGGCATGTACAATTTCATTGTCATATGTTTGCAATGTAAATTATATAATGGAAATTACGTTTTCTTCAGAAGTGTATACATTAAGCGGGAATTACACTTACAATTTCTTCAAGGTCGCACTTTGGTTTTGCATTATGTTCACAGATTACGGAAACAAGTACGCTTAGCGAATGATAGAGAATACCACCCGTCCAGATTAAAGAAAAAGTGACATTAAAATATGATATTAATCGTAAATTTTATTATAATACAAAAAAAATATATAAATAATATAGTGGCCTTGTTTCTAAAGAATTGTGTCACATTAAATGAACCACCCGATATTGCAGAAATAACAAAGTTACTGACATTTGTTAACAGGTTTCAGAACTGCTGTAGAGGTAAAAATTATTTGCGTAATAGAAGTGTGAAGTTTTGTGTGCTTTTTTATACTTTTCTATATTTTTTTTCTGTACAATTAGTACAGAACAGTTTGAAAATAGAATAATTTTATTTTGAGAAAGTATATTTTAGGCGTTATCAAATTTTAATGTTAGGCAAATTGCTAGAGTGCATACCTATATCTTGAATTCTAATATGTTTGTCACCTCATAGGTGCGACAAGGCACATACTTTTTACGGGTGCAGTCCCAAAGTTGTTAAAAATCTGTGTTTACATACGTCCACAGAACAGCCTCAGTTGCTTTAGTTGTAATAAATGTAATACAGATTTAAAAACATCCTGTAAGCACAGATGTTCCGAGATTTTGTGCAAATATTTTTGGGTGTGTTCTGCATTTTTGTAAACTTTTTATAACTAAATATTGTACGATCTCAATAAAGTTTGCAAAATTACTAAAAAGTAGAACAAATTTCCACCACACCTACACATGCAAAATAGAATTGTTGGATTTGTTGTTTACCCCCACATTTGATTTATTACAAATTATCTTATTCTGTACTATTCTTCATTCAAGATAAAATTATACTATTTTCAAACTGTTCTGAAACTATATAAATATAGAAATGACATAAAATTATTATAAAAGAAAGCTTCAAACTCCGATTATGCAACTAATTTGGATAACTTTTACAGTAGTTCTGAAAGTTGTCAACAGATGTCACATACTTCGCGAGTCTCTCCAATAGTGTCACTTAATCTTTGATATCAGGTAGTAGTTATTAACAAGAAGAAGAAGAATGTTGGTATAATAAAGTTAGGTTAACATTTTCAAAAAGTATGTTGTAGAAAAGTATTTACTAAATAACAAAATAAGTAAATCCACCCGGAACGGAAATTAGATACTTTTATCCTTCTTACAAAGGTAATTAAGAGAGACAGAATCGTACAATTCTCAGTCGAATTTTTTCCGCTGCATTCGAGATTCGAGGCCCAAATGTGATTTTACAGAACTAAATTTTAGTTTAGTCTGGGGTCAAAGTTCAATGGTATAATGTTTTTTTGAAAAACAAATATTTTTTTGGTTGTTAAACTACTAGGCACATTTTTAAGTAATGTTTTTCTCAGCGTCGGTAAAACAAGTTCAGGTAAATTTTATATATTAAATATTGAAGTGTGGGTGATATTTTCTTGTGATATATTTCAGCGTTTAAGTGAATTCTACAATGGTCAGCTTCCAGATAGATATCCAGTGGGGATTCACAAGGCAGTGCTTGAAGGGAATTTGGATATGGTAGCGCAGCTTATTGTGTCTGGAGAAGACGTAAACAGCAGAGATTCATTTCATGGTTGCACCATTCTACATCTTGCCGTTATAATTAAAAAGTGAGTTGTCTAGGCATGAGGAGTTGTAGATACCACTTACGTTTGTTTCAGCATAGCATTGTTAAAATACTTCTTGGACATGGTCGACATAAAAGTGGACGTGAAATGCTTGGAAGGCAGAACGCCCCTTTATGTAGCTGCTGCGTTGGGTTATCTCGAATTTGCGCAGAAACTAATTGAAAATGGTGCCGATGTAAATGTTTCTGACCGTGCAGGTCAGGCTCTTTCACACGTCGCGATATTTCACCCTGATGTTTGTCACCTCCTTATAAGACATGGTGTTCGAATCGATGATGCTGATTGGTTTGGTATAACTTTGCTTCATACAGCTGTGGAATACAAATGTAACGAAGTGGTGCACATGCTGTTATATTACAACGTCGACACTAACGTTACAGACATGGACCAATATACTCCATTCATGGTGGCCCTCACACTTGACTATGTCGACATTCAGGAAGCTCTTTTGGAGTACGTGGACGACTTCAACAGGACCTCCTGTGAACAGGGCAGCTACCCTTGCCAGGTTTTTACTCCAACTCGGTATTTTGGTTCAATTTTGAGTTTTGCGTTAGAAAGGAACTCCCCGTTTGTCAAGGATATAATAGAACGAGGTGCCCGTGTCAATTATGGGGATGATCCGAAATTCATGGATGACAGTGCATTTTCTGCTTGTTTACAATGTCCTGTAGATTTGGCTACATTTAAACTGGTATGGGAGAAACTCCAGTACAATGAAGGTAAAAACACGATCGATTTGCTCGATCTGTTCAGGCGCCCCAAAGTGTTACCTACGTTTCTGTCTGCCATCATAGAGAGCGACAATTTCGAAATTGCCGTACAATTTTTTTCTGAAGGAGACAAGTATCATTTATTCGTCAGTGAATTTGCCGAAAAAAAATTTGAACTGGAACAACTGACCGCTCTCACGTGTCGTTTGCTAGAATACGGCTTTCAAGCAAGTAGCTACGATGTTCATGCAATTTTCTCTTACTACGGTTATTGCGAATTGTTTAGAATAATGTTATATATGGACAATGATTTTATAAGGGGATGGCTGCCGCATATGGCCTTTTCTAGGTTGATATTTGATATAAACTACGATTTAAAGAGCCTTGGACATCACGTGAATGGTTTTCCTAAGGACACCCTGCTGCAATTATTGGAATATTCTGCTTGTCCTCGCGTAATCAACGCTTTAACCATTCAATACAACGACGAGAGTATGAGCGCTATTTTGGATAAAATGCCAAGAGTGCCTTTCTTGATAGAATTGGCTCGCAACGCAGCAAGAAAACATATCTGGCAATCATTTAAAATCATTAACCCACATCAGTTTTACACCACAATCGACTCCTTGGACATGCCAATTATATACAAGAATATTTTAAAATTCAAGAGGAAAATATATAGAGTAAAATAAAAAGTTTGTACGGTGGAATATTATTTATAGCAGATTAATGAAATATCGTTATTTGTACAGGATTAACATATTTTTTAATAAAGAAATTTTGCTAATTTCTGGTTGAAGGGATTTCAAATTTGTTAATCTTCTTGAGCACATTCCTTATTAACTTTATCTTCAGGAATACGTCCTTTAAAGAAATTTTAGAAGAAAAGTAAAAAAGATAACCTCACTTTCACGAGTGCTATAAATTCTAAGTTTAATAGTAAATCGAAAATCTTTCCCTCATTTATGGTTGTAAAATGTATTAAAAAAGAAAATAATGTAATTTTTTACAACAGGTGCTGAACACGAATCTAAAACTATTTTTTTCCGCCGGAGCCTAGTTGTCGAAAAAAAATTGTTTTCAAAATAGTAATTTGTATTTTTTTATATATTTTCATTTATTAACAATATTGTTTGAAACTAACTACTCTGTGGGCTAAAGCCCCAACCAGCGTCGAATTACACCCACAATATCTACCCATATATTCTTTATTATTAGCTTTTGTAACATTTTTTACTGTTTAAGAAAGGTATTTTAAGCTAATATATATCAAATCTCCTACATTGGCAAAAATTGTAGGAGATTTGATATATATTAGCTTAAAATACCTTTCTTATACAGTAATAATAGTAATTTGTATTTATAACAAGGTTATGTTGTGAATTATTTAAGGATGTTTTTTATGTGTATTACACATTATACTGCCATTTTTTCCCATTACTTAATACTGTAGATATGTGTGGCACATGAACGAAACCAGAAAATATAAAAACTTTTACATAAAGGGTACACATTAATCAAGTAGATATGTCATATTCACTGAATTATAGTAATTAATAATTATACGATATGGAATGCGTTAAGTCCCATTGCGCATCCAAATAAAGGTACCAACCCTAGGAGCAGACAAAAGGAGGCACATGAAACTCAGCAAAGACATACTTCATTGGTTATGTATGTAAATGAGAGAGAAACAACCATCTGCACGTACGATATGAATTGTGTTCTTAATTTCCCATTATTTTCTTTGTAAACACGTCATTGGCGTACAGTGTGACTTCTTCTTTTATCTTGTATCTCAGTGTTATTCTTTGTATATTTTTGTGGGTGTTATTAGGTATTCTGTGGTGTTATTGTTGGAACATGTCATGTTTTACAAGGGACTGTAAAATTAACCAGTATATAGCACGAAATAAGTCTTCATATTCAGAATTCAATTCCATTGCAATTCACAATCAGCTAAGCCCCTACTGCTCCGCCATTGCTGGAGGCACAAAAACAAACTATGGCGCTGATCATAAATAATCCATTTGCGCAGCTTTTAGCGCATTCCAGTCATCATAATATAAAATTACATTTCAGTGGTCATATTTAATTCATTGACAGGCTGTCACTTTTGTCATTGTCGATTTTTAACTTAAAATAATTTTAATTTTTATAATAATTATTATAGTTAGATATTTTACTCAAGTTAAAGGAGGCCACCTGAAGAAGCAATCCTAAAAATGCAGAAATAAGTCAGATCTCATCTATTGTGGTTGAATTGTCGTGTTCCCACTGCCAAAAGTGAAGTTAGATATTTAGAGTGTTTGCATTAAAGCAGGTTAGTAAATTTAGATACATTAATTATTTCTTTAGATAATTATTGAATAGAGCTTTGTCTGTAGAATTGTTCATTAGCATACCTAGATGTTTGGTATCAGAGGACATACATATGACTTCATTGATAGGAATTGTAGGAGATTTGATTTATATTAGCTTAAAATACATTTCTAATTCAGTACAAAATGTTACAAAAGCTAATAATAAGGAATATATGGGTAGATATTGTGGGTGTAATTCAACGCTGGTTGGGGCTTTTGTCCACAGAGTAGTTAGTTTCACACAATATTATTAATACCTAAAAATATATAAAAATAGTTATGCTACGACCACTGAAATATACGATATGGAATGCGTAAAGTCCATTGCGCATCCAAATAAAGGTACTAAACCTAGGTGCAGACAAAAGGAGGCACATGAAACTCAGCCAAGACATACTTCATTGGTTATGTGTGTGGGTGCGAGAGAGACAACCATCTGCGCGTACGATATGAATTGTGTTCTTAATTTCCCATTACTTTGTTTGTAAATACGTCATTGGCGTACAGTGTGGTTTCTTCTTTTATCTTGTATCTCGTTAGTGTTATTCATTGTGTATTTTTGTGGGTGTTATTGTTGGAACATGTCATGTTTTATAAGGGACTGTAAAATTAACTAGCATATAGCACGAAATAATTCTTCATATCCAGAATTCAATATCATTTCAATTCAGAATCAGCTAAGCCCCTAGTGCTCCGCCATTGCTAGATGCACAAAATAATCCATTAGCGCAGCTTTTAGCGCATTCCAGTCATCATAATATAAAATTACTTTTCAGTGGCTACGCTACGACACATTTTACGGATCGTGACAAAATGCTACCGGAAAACTTGAATAGAAAAATATTTTGCAGACTGTCTTATGGCCAATTCCACGCTTACGCCTTAAGGAACCTTAAAAATACAATTTGCCTTCCACCGTTTACTAAACCCGACATAAAATGTCTTAAACCTTAAATATAAGCCCTCGAAATTCTAAGCTTATCTCTTTTAACTATACTTAAAGGTTCTACATAACCTAATTCATGTATCAACCTTGTCGTGGTGAAGGGGCTTGCGAGTATCAATGAGTCTGAGAGCCATGCCGACGGTAGTTTCTACCGGTAGGGTCTCCCATGTCGGACGGGTCTCGGAGGAGATACCAGACAAACTGATACAGCACACACACCACTACTACACTGCCACACTCACAACACAACACTTCATAAACACGTACACTTATACATACACACATATAGGACACATACTTTCAACACGCTCGGGCGCGGTCATTCTGACTCCCTACTCTTCCGCTTGCAATTCCGAGGCTGGACCCCAGAGGAGGAGGAACCTGGAGGGGTAGCGGTGAAAGAAGCTAGGATGGTACACCTGGTGCCGCTCGACAGCACAGGGGCCCACCCTTGCCTAGCCGGTGTAGGGGCTGCCCTATCATCGAGTGTATAATCTCGGAACGTGTAGTAGTGCCAGGTGGCGCCTGGATAGGGCGCTGCTGCATGTTCCGGGGCTTCACCTGCGGCTGCCAGACCTTCTCACTGGGAGCAAACGTTCGGCCATGGGTTAATAGTGGAGGTGGGGACTTGGAGTACTGTGAAGTTTATGGTACCGAGCAAAGACATCACCACAGAGAAAACACTTTTAAAAAAAGCATCCCAATGGAAGACAAAAAAATAGAAAACGTAAACGTACCACAAAAGGTAGAAACAAATACAGAGAACCCTAACTCTACGAGGGAAGATGCGATGGAGGTGGGTGGGGCTAATTTTGCCTCGCCCAGCTCGTCGTTAAGAGAGGAAGAACTTCTGAGGTCCTCAGGGGTGAAACCGAGGAGGCACAGGAATGTGCTCCCATGGATTTAGCCACCAGGGAGGCCCGGAGGAAAGAAAAAGGCAGGAGAAAAAGAAGGCTAAGACAGAGGAGAAGGAAGGAGGAAAGAGAGGCCAGAAAGGGGCAAGGACTGCAGGAGGCACCACAAAGTGCCCCAGCAGCTGCACCTGAGGCCTGTTCCTCTGCGCCGGAGCCGATGCACTGCCAGCCAGGGACCAGCACCACCATGGAGGTCCCAGGAAAAGGCAACCAAAGGCCGGCGGCCCTCGTGGCTCTCTTGCAAGGCGGGGGCGGAGGGAGGACAAGAGGAAGCCAAAGGCGATCCTTTGTCCTACCCACTGCTCCTGCTGCGGTTAGGGATGGGAGGCCGGGAGGTCCAGAAGGACAGCCAGGCCCTCATCTCAGACTGAACGCAAGAGGGTCAGGACGGACAAGGCTACGCCGCCAGAGCGGCAGAAAAAGAAGATAAAGCGTGCTGACCCCTCGTCTTCTGCGGGGGGGCCTTCCCATGTCTCTCCTCTGCTCAGGGGCAGAGGGGGGAGGGGAAAGCGCCAACAAAAAGGGAGAACCAGGTTGTCATACTGTCCAACCGGGAGGATGGTGTGATAACCCCTGCTGAAGGAGGAAGACTGCGGGAGTATCTCGTCTCTGAGATGTTCCGAGCCATGGTGGGTCCTGAAGGGGGCCCCCGAGGACCGGAACTTCGTTTCAGAAACTCTGGCCTGGTTGATCCGGGCTGGTTTCTGGTGACGACCAAAGACGAGATCTCCATGGGCTGGCTCCTTGAGAACTGGAAACCTCTGGTCGAGGAAGGCGTCGCGTTCAGAGCGATCCGGGCGAGTGACGCGCCATGGCCGGAGAAGATTGGGTTCTGGTTGAGGAGCCCAGAGGTGGACCTCCTACAGTGTTGCCAGATTTTTATAGATCATGGTCGCCAATATATTCGCAAAACTTAACCAACTGTAGCCAAACCTCGAGCCAAACAAAACGGGCCAAATATAGGTTGCGTTGAGCGAATATTCAGACCAATGCAAAAACGTTCAGCGAATGATCGGACCAATAAAAAGCGTTCAGCTAGTAAATATTTCGAGGGTCAGCCCAATCAGTGGGCTTCTCCGTTGTTTACGGCTTCAGTAGCCAAATTTGTAGCCAGTAGCCGAAAACAAATTTATGTCGCCAAATCACATATTCTTGTAGCCCAATTGGCTATAAGTAGCCACATCTGGCAACACTGCCTCCCTAAGGTGACGGTAATGTTGGATCTCCAGAACCGCTCTTTGGAGGTCACAAGGTGGAAACATCTGGAGACAACAGGAGGACCTGGAGGGTGGCACTTGACCTTTATGGTAGGCCAGGACATATCCAGGCGCCTAGAGGAGGCCGGGTGGGTGCTCTACTTTGAGCTGGTTACGTTGGCGGTTCGCCGAGTACAGGCTTGGAGTGGAGTGGCACGCCAGGCACCCAGGGCGTCAGGAGAGTCCAGGCCAGCCGAGGGGAAAAGTGAATACCCCTGCACCATTAGGCCTCAAAATGGATACATTGCAGGTAAGACAAATTAATCTTCAGCACAGTCAGTCGGCTACCGGGGAACTGGTAAAGCTACTGACGGGTAAGACTGGAGTATTAATTTTGATTCAGGAGCCTTATGTTTACAGGAATAGAGTAGTGGGGCTGGAAGGCATGGGCTATCAGCTGATAGTCGGTAAGGAAGATGGTACCGAGGCACCGCGGACTTGTATACTGGCGTCCAAGGAACTCCAGATGGTGCCACTACCACAACTGGGGACCAGGGATGCTACTGCGGCTATCCTCGAGTATAAGGTGAGTGGAATTAGTTGTAAGGTTGTAGTTAGCAGCATATACCTCCCATATGACAATGAAAGATTACCACCTACCAGAGAGTTAGAAAGTATAGTAGATTTCGTTAAGGATATAGGTCTGTCTGTAGTGATTGGGTGTGACGCGAACTCACACCACACAATATGGGGAAGCGGGGGACATCAACTCCTGAGGGGAGGCGTTACTGGAATATATAGCAACAACGGATCTACAAGTTATTAATAGAGGAAGGGAACCGACGTTTGTGAATCGTATCCGAAAGGAGGTGATTGACGTTACGTTGGTTTCACAGAACTTGAGTGAATGTATCTCTGGATGGAGGGTGACGGACTATATCTCGATGTCCGATCATAGGATGATTGGATTCGAGATGAGGTCTGATCTAAAAACAACAACCCTCCGAAGAAATCCGAGAGCAACTAATTGGGAGATATATCGTAATAGTCTGGGGAGTTCTGTGAGACAGAACAACCAGGATGAACGGATTATCTCTCATAGGCAGTTAGATGATGAAGTAGAGCACCTAAGTAGTTGCATCATCTCAGCATATGAGGAAGCCTGCCCTCTCAAGGCGGTTGGAGAGCGCAAGGTCCGCTGGTGGAATAGGTCCCTAGAGGATCTCCGCCGGTCGGCCAGGCGCACACTCAACCGAGCCGTCAGGGGAGGGGATGGGTCCTCCTGGGAAGACTACAAGGTGGCAAGGAGAGATTTTAAGAAGGAATTAAGAAATAGTAAAAGGTCTGGCTGGAAGGCATACTGTAGCGAGCTAGAGTCACTGCCGGAAACGGCTAGACTGATGAAAATCTTAAGTTACGATAAAAGGGAGAAGATAGGTTCATTAAAAGGGGTGATGGGACGTGGACCATCTCCAGCGAAGAATGTTTAGATCTCTTGCTGGAGACTCACTTTGCGGGTGAAGGGCACGTTGCTGGGACTACCACAGCGGGGCCAACGCTAAGCATAGATTGGCCCCTTGCTGGGGAAATATTCAGCGGCGAAGCGGTAACCTGGGCAGTGAACGAGTTCGAACCCTACAAGGCTGCAGGGCCAGACGGAGTTTTTCCTTCGCTGTTACAGAAGGGCCAGGACATTCTCTGCCAAGCATGGTAAGGGTTTTTCGGGCCAGTCTGGCGATGGATATGTTCCAGTGGAACAGTTCCACTGGCATGGAGGGCAGCCAAGGTAGTCTTCATCCCCAAAGCTGGGAAGGAGGACTACACAACGGCAAAGGCGTTTAGAGCAATCAGTCTCACATCCTTCCTATTCAAGACGATGGAAAGGATTGTGGACAGGTATCTCGTGGATGGGGTGTTGATCAGACACTGATTCATGTGAACCAGCACGCTTATAGGCGAGGCAGGTCCACGGAGACAGCGCTACATAGTATTGTACACAAGGTAGAGAAGGCCCTTCAGTACAAGGAGGTCGCATTGGCCATGTTCTTTGACATTGAGGGTGCCTTTGACAAGGCAAGAACAAAACTATATGTGACTCACTTCAGGACCGGGGCACACCGCCTGCCATGGTCGGATGGGTGAGATCCGCATTGGAGGAGAGAAGAGTTAGTGCAACTATGGGAGATAGCCACAGGGACCTGGGAGTGAGAGGTGGCTGCCCGCAAGGTAGCTGTTTTCGCCGCACCTATGGTGCCTGGTGATGGATGGTCTCCTAAATCGCCTTACTCAAGAGGGATACAGGGACACTCAAGCCTACGCTGATGATGGCGTGGTTTTAGTGGTAGGCCGGTTTCTGGGCGTAGTATGCGACAGAATGCAGGGAGCTTGTAGGATTGTAGAGAGATGGTGTGATGAGACGGTCTCTCAGTCAATGCAAGTAAGACTGAGTTGATCCTCTTCACAAAAAGGAGGAAGATAGAAGATTTCAGGGCCCCAACTATGTATGGAAAACCCTTACTTTAAGTAAGGAGGTAAAATACTTGGGGTAACCTTGGACAGTAAGTTGTCTTGGGGCCACAGATTGAACGGGTTACCCGGAAATCGATGGCAACCTTTGGCAATTAAGGAAAGTAGTAGGCAAGAACTGGGGACTCAACCCAAGGGTGCTTCACTGGGTGTACACGGCGGTGATCAGGCCGAGGCTGCAATATGGGGCCTTGGTCTGGTGGCCGAGTGTGGGCCGGGTGACTGTAGCCAGGGTGTTGTCGAGGATCCAAAGACTGGCTTGCTTAAGTATTACAGGAGCAATGAGGACAACCCCAACTGCCGCCCTGAAGTTTTGTTAGTTGCCACCCCTCCCAACATGGATTGTAAAGGAGGCGATGGCGACCTATCTGAGAACAAGGGATGCAGGCTGCTGGAAGGCAGAGGGTCGTGTGGAGGGTCACGCTTCTATAGCCTTGAGGGCGGAGAATGAAATCCCAGTATCCGCTCTGAGGGTTATTGAAGCAAAGGATAAACTAAGGCTGGGTAGGAGATATACCACTGTTTTCCCTTCGAGAGAGCAGTGGGAGAGGGCAGAAAACATGTTTCCCGGGATCTCTGATATGCTATACAGATGGATCCCGGGTAGGGGATGAGTTTTCTGGAGCAGGAATTTATCTGGAAAACCTGGACATCCGGCAGAGCTTTTCGCTGGTACACACTCCACGGTTTTCCAGGCGGAGGTTTTGCTATTTTGATGGTAGCAAGCAAGGAAGAAGTAAGGAATTGTGTGGAGGAGAAAATCTTCATCTGCTCGGACAGCCAGGCTGCACTCAGGGCTCTTAGCTCTCCGGTGACTAGATCTAGTCTGGTCCAGGAGTGTGGAGATGCCCTTGAGTCCCTGGCCAGACAAAGAGAAGTGGAGTTGGTCTGGGTTCCTGGCCATAAGGGAATCCCCGGTAATGAGACGGCTGACTTGCTGGCTCGTCTTGGATCTGGGGCACCGTGCCAGGGACCCGAACCCTTTTTGGGAATTACGCGAGGTAGTGTGAATAGTGCCCTTAATAAATGGGCCTATCAAACACTAGGAGGGAATTGGAGAAGGAATGGAGGATGTAGACAGGCCCATGACTTCTTCAATGAACCTAATAAATCTAGGACAAAGTGGCTGCTGAGCCTTAGTCGAAGGTCCCTGAACCAAATGGTGGGGGTCCTGACAGGCCACTGCAGACTCAGGAGGCATTTGAATTTGATAGGCATAGAGGATAGTCCCTTATGTCCGGAATGCGGAGAGGGGAAGAGACCCCTATCCATTTTCTAGGACACTGTGCGGCTCTTGGAAGACTAAGATATAGAATCTTTGGCACCGAGGAGCTGCAAAGGGAAGAGATGAGGGGCCTACCATGGACCAGGATCCTGGCGTTCATTAGGACGTCGGGTAGGTTCGAGGAAGGCCGAGGGCGAATAGTGGAGGGGTGATGGGATGCCAGGGTAGGCAAAAAGGGCCCACTTGTGGCCTACTTGCCAGGCTAAGGCCGCCCGTACTTACTACTACTAACCTAATTCAATAATTTGGTTTTATTATTTCCACTGAAAAATAAACAAAAAATAATGAACTATGATGAAAGTGATATATTTAATAATGATTTAAATATATTAAGAATAATAGAGTATGGGTTTCCTCGAAAAGTGTACAAGAGAAGTGATCACTTCCAATACTTCCATATGATGGATAATTTAACTTTTTTTAGAAGAAAGTACATGTAAAGAAACAGCTGCATATTTTGACCTTGATCGAAGAAGATCTTGAATTTCCAAGTAATATGTAAGCTCTTAAAAAGAATCACTAGTAAAATTACCAAAAAAATACATCTATTTTTAATCTAGTAATAATTCTGTATCGCCAATAAAACGGACTTCCTTTTTGTTTTCAAAAAACTTTTAACGATTCTGCTGTTCTGTGAATATTATTTGGCGACAGTGAGTTAAATTCACCTGCTATCATTTTTCTTGTACAGACATTATCGGTTTTTTTATTCTCCACCGTACTTTTATAGTTTGCTATTATGTTCTACATAACCTAATTCAATAGTTTCCACTGAAAAATATACAAAAAGTAATGAACTATGATGAAAATGATATATTTAATAATGATTTAGATATATTAAAAATAATAGAGTATGGGTTTCCTCGAAAAGTGTACGAGAGAAGTGATCACTTCCGTACGATGGATAATTTAACTTTTTTTAGAAGATACCAGCTGAAGAAACAGCTGCACATTTTGACCTTAATCGAAGAAGATCTTGAATTTCCAAGTAATATTAAGCTCTTAAAAGGAAGCACTGATAGAATTACAAAAAAAATACATTTAATTTAATCTTTAGCAATAATTCTGTATCGCCAATAAAACGGACTTCCCTTTTTTTTGTTTTCAAAAAACTTATTTAATGAGTCTGTTGTTCTGTGAATATTATTTGGCGACAGTGAGTTAAATTCACCTGCTATCATATTCCATGCATTTGTTTTTCCCTGTACAGACATTATCGGTTTTTTTATTCTCCACCGTACTTTTATATAATGCTATTGTTAATTAGTAATACTTTTTCTTCATTGCTGAAATTTGCCAGTTGCTTTTTTTTGGAAATTATTTCCATTATAAATCCTACCAATTCGAAAACAGAACTTAGCAGAACAACATAAAGTCAGAACAGGGAGAGTGAAGTGTCACACTTTTGAGGTTAAGAAATAGTCATGAAGCTAACAACTTGTGCAAAAAACCGAAAAATTATGAATATTGGCTTTTTAGGTAGACTTTACAAATGCTACTTAATAATTGTGCGGTGGAAACATTACTATTTTAAACTAGGCCTAAAATTTTAACCGTCCTTAGTTAACTATACTTTAAAGGCAATGCGGTGGAAATGGCCATTAACAGCACAAACTACACAAATTCCAAAGTAATAGAAAAAGTTACGATAAATCACTTATAAGTTGTTCTACCGGATCTGGTAACATTAACATGAGTTTACTTTTTAACCATGTATTTTTTTGATCAATTTTAAATTTTTTACTGTAATTGATGACAATTAAAATGACAGCAATTTAGTTTATTTCATATTGCAATGCAGCCATCATATTTGCATAACCGCCAACATAAAGCAAATAAAATATTCATTTTCAGAACCGTAAGACCCTAGGCAACCCCGGACTGTTACGTGAACTAATGGGCGTATTCAGACGAGGTCAGCCGCTAACTAAAAGCTGCTAGAATGCTAACAGGGCTGTTAATCAGCCGCTTAAACAACACCGAATGGTGTGCTGATTCAGCAGATTGTTCCCCGCGGAGCTGCGAAGAAAATATATGTAAGATAACCTTACATTATCATACTAAAGTCATAATCAATTTTTCATAAATTGGGCCATTATTAAGTATATAGGTCTTATGGGCGGGGTGGCTATATCGGTTTCAAGTAGGTCACACTTTATGTACTTATAGTATTCCATGTATGTACATGTAACTATCACATATTCTTGTTCTTTTTTAAAAATAAAATATGAAAAAATATTGTTAACTTTATGGTACAACAAAAATTAAAATTTTCTATCTACGTTATTGGTAATTTTATCTTATTTTTTTTGATTTTGATTCCAAGAATAGCTCAACGTCAGTGGTGAAATTATGACTTTTTAGAGCTTGATTCAGAAGCCCCTTGCATATTTTTTGTTGGTTGTCTAGGGATGAGGGCGAATTATAAAAAAAAATATGTAATAGCCTTGTAATAAGCAAATTTATTTATATTCTATAAGAGGCAAACCTAGAGCAAAACATTCATTGAATTTCCAAAGCGTAACACTTGGAAAATTGTAAATACTTAACAGAATAACAACTATGTAAATAAATAACATAACCTCTATAAATACTCAGCGGCTAACAGTTAGCATTTAGTCAGCGTTTTATTCAGTCTGAATTTCTTACTTAGCGGCTCAGCGGCTGACCTCGTCTGAATACGCCCAATATCATGAACCGACGCTGTCTATATTTTTTCTAGATTTGTGCAAAATCACATCGCGCACTTCCGTATTTTTGACGTTTCGAAAAACTCTGCGTTCTCAAAATAGTAAATGTATTAAAATTACATTTATGAGTTAGATGCACTAACGGAGCAGTTCACACCAATGTGCGGGAATTTCAAAAATGAAATCTACACCAATTCTTAGAAACATATGTGATTCTATGGTATTATTAGTATTTACAATGTTGGTTCCTAAAAATGTAAATTATTTAGGACTAAACACTTTATGTGGAGCAATAAATGATACCAGTGTCGTATATTTTAGTCTTAAAAAAGAAAATTAGACGAGTACTCTTTACTAAGAGGTAAGTTTCAATATCGAACTTCAAATTCTGACATTTCATGCGCTGAATTTGTGATTCCAAATAGTACGTACATTACTATATTTCTATAATTTTATGACATTTTTCAAGTAATTAATAATACACAATTTTCCCCTAACCCATGCATATTGTCACGGAATTTGCCCCACTCACTCCCAAATCCACGACTGTGGTTTCGCGAAACACGAAATTGCCCCGATCGCCCCTACGGATTCTGATAAACAAACAACATGCCGTGAATCGAGGCGTTACTGGAAAATTGGGGAAACGACGAGAAGCGTTCCAGTCGTTCGAGAAAATGGGTCTATAGATGCTAGAATATACCTGGAACATTCGTTGGGTCTATAAAAGAAGAATAAACGACCCAGTTAGTTAGTCTTGTATGAGGCTTGTATTACAGTGTTGAAGTGAAGTGTTTAGTTAGAGAGATCAAATCGATTTAGATAGCGATTAATTAAATAAGTGTTTAGTTGACCTGTTGAGCAGTTAATAAAGAAGTGATTAATTAACGGATTGTTTTTCTGGTAATAAGAAAATTCGGATTGGGGAAATCCGTGACAATATATTCATATTACAATACTAACATGATAAATCATAGAAAATACATGATTTGTAACAACATTCGAACTCAGTAGCAAATAAATCTAATGTGGCTGCCCCATAACGTCTGGCAGTAGTTACATAATTGAAAATTCTAGAAATTCAATTCGTTAACAATTAGTGTCAATTAGTAAATACTAACAGATAACAGCAATATTATAGATGAATTAGAAATAAGACGATATCAAGGCTAGTGTTAGAAATATTTGTTGTTACAAATTAAGTTCTATTTTAAAAAACCAATCTTTGCATTAGTTATTTTGCTTAATGATCTCCCTGTATATGCATGGAGATCATTGTTCTCACTCATGATATTATAACGTTTAGTCAATTTAATCAATCAGTTACTTTAAAAGCATTCACATCTGATGTTATAAAAATGTATTTAATCTACCTAACCTAATGAAATAAAAAACTTTTCAGGTATCTTAAATTTTATTATTGTCCATAATATATTATTTGTGCCCGATTAAATTGTTCATGCTTTATCTGGAATCTGGATCGCACTTGCATATTTGCAGTCTGTAATAATTTAGATGGGCTTTTTAAATTTTGTCCAATAGCAGTCTTGAAACCATATTACTTTAAATAAGTTGAATCTGAAGAATACCCATAAGCAACATGATGACTTTTGAGACTTATATTTAGTGACATATATGTCACATTCGTAAAGTTCAATTTTTGAGGGATCCTATAGTAGCAATTAGCACGACTTTATTTAAATACTCCTTTTCCCACAAAAACATAGTTATTGTTTAGAAATTTGTCAGATGGAATCCTGTTATATCCTTTAGTCAAAAGTACATCACTAAAAATATGGTTGATTATGACCGAACAACTCAATTTATTAAATAAGAAATAGTTTGACGTAAAATTAAACATGCAAAAGCACTATCTTTACTACTGTTCCCTGAAACAGCAGATATGCACATGCTTATAGATGTCAAAATAAGAAATACCTAAATACTGCTTCATCTTACGAGACGGTTAATAACTCTTTAATACAAAAATAATGCAAACTCTGCCTGTCCTCAAACATTGCAAACATCTGTTGACCAACAGACTCGATTGCATCCATGTGCCACTTATGTGAGAAAGAAATGCAACCACAAACACCAATTCCTGCTTACCTGCTTTTTTTGAGTATAGTTGTCAAATTTATAGATCCCAAATTGTCACCGTTAATGGTTATTGTTCAAAAGTGTTTTGTATCACTTCAGGAGTTCCTCAGGGGTCTCATCTTGGCCCATTGTTTTTCATGGTCTATATTAATGACATTGGAAGCTCGTTATAATTTTGTAAATCTCTTTTATATGCGGATGATATTAAAATTTTCACTAAAGTTAATTCGTGCCAAGATTGTTTATTGTTATAGAACGATTTAGACAACTTTTCAAAATACTGTGTTAGTAATAAGTTACATCTTAATTTTAATAAATGTCACTGTATTTCTTTCACAAAAAATGTTACTCCAATTAAATTTGATTATAGGATAAATAATGTAAGTCTTGAAGAAATAACGGAGATTAAGGACTTGGGAGTAATTTTTTATTGTAAAATGAGTTTTACATCTCATATTGATTATTTGGCCCATAAGTGTAATAAAATGCTTGGTTTTATTATAAGAATATGCATATATTTACAGTAGATTGAATTTTGCCCGGGTCATATGGAGTCCTTATTACGATGTACATATATTTTGCCTGGAAAGAATTCATAATAAGTTTGTTAAATTTCTCAATTACAGGATTCATGGACTATATAACGTGCACGATATCTCGTCTACTAGTTTATTATTTGGCTCAATACCTTCAGAATTTCATAGGTTTCAGGCGGACCTGATATTTTTATATAAGTTACTAAATAATTTTATAGATTCTCCCGAGTTGTTGTCCATCTTACTTTTTCATGTACCAGTTAGGAAAATACGTGTTTTGTCTCTTTTTATATTGACCATAGTAGAACCCACTTAGGGCTAAATTCGCCATTTCATCGAATATGTATGAATTACGACTGTTAATCTAGTAATATAGTTGTAGTAATGTATTTATATTGTATCACTTGTAGCCACACTATGTACTATGTACTTTTTATTACAGTTGTGATTACTGTTTTCTAAACTTTCTAAAATAAAAATAAAACAAAATAACTAAATAGTGCATTTATTGTCACAACTTTAACGCTTTACACTGAATCTAATCAACTTTCGTTATAACTTTCTTGGTGGCACTGGCTAAGTTATTAACATATCCCTGAATATTTTTGTATAAATTTGGAATCACTTTGTATTTATTTACATAAATGCAAGTATCACACTATATCCTGATTTTCAGAGTCTTTGTGTTTTAACTGATGAGTTTTCAACTTATTCTTATATTTAGTTTCAAAGGTACAAGTATAACATTTGTACATTTGGACTTCAGAAGGGTTTTTGTGCTTTAACCCATGACTTTTTAGCTCATATTTGCGTTTAGTTTCATAACCACATACATCACACATGTACATCTGGATTTCCGAAGGGTCTTTGTGGATTAACTGATGCGCCACAAGATTATTCTTTCGTTTAGCTTTATAGCCACATATATCACACTTAAACATAAGAATTTCTGAAGGGTCTTTGTGTGTTAATTGATGACGTATCATATCGCCCTTGCGTCTATTTTTATAATCGCATTTATAGCACTTGTACTCAACTTTTTCGACTACGACACTTTCAACTTCAGAAGCATCTTTGTGTGTTAACCGATGAGTTTTCAGGTTATTCTTATATTTAGTTTCATAAGTACAAGTATCACACTTGTACATTGCGATTTCAGAAGGGTCTTTGTGTGCTAACTGATGAGTTTTCAGTCGACTTTTATATTTAGTTTCATAAGTACAAGTATCACACTGGAACATTTTGATTTCAGAAGCGTCTTTGTGCGTTAATTGATGAGTTTTCAGGAAACTTTTATATTTAGTTTCATAAGTACAAGTATCACACTTGTACATTTGGATTTCTGAAGGGTCTTTGTGTATTAATAATTGATGACGTATCATATCACTCTTGCGTCTATTTTTATAATCACATTTATAGCATTTGTACATTTCGACTTCAGAAGCATCTTTGTGTGTTAACTGATGAGTTTTCAAATGACTCTTATATTTAGTTACATGAGAACAAACATCACACTTGAACATTTCGATTTCAGAAGGGTCTTTGTGCGTTAACTGGTGACGTTTCAGCTTACCGTTACTTTCACATCCGTAAGCACATTTGTTACACTTGTACTTCAGATTTGAAATAATTTTGGTTTTTAAGTTGCCTTCAAACTTTCTTTTATATCTATTCTCATGTGATGATACATCTAACGAAGTTATGAATTTGTTCATTTGAATTTTGGTCCCACATTTGACTATACCGTAATACTTCGTTTCTTCTATATGCTCAGAAATTTGCTTATTTCTATTTTTAATTATTTCCTCATCTAAATTGTGTGAAGGGATATCACTGAAAAATAATCAAAAGAATTCATAATCGAATTATCAAAAATGAATCATAAATTTCTTTTCAAAACTTCAATCAGTTAGTTACATTATGGAAAAATATCTGATTCTTTTTTTTTTTTTTGAAGGTTAATTATGTTTTCAGGTTACCAAAATTAAAAAATAAATAAGTTAATCATATCCAAATTATGTGCAGAATTGCAGAAATTCAATGATCACACATTTTCAATATTTTATTGACTTAAAAACAATATGTTTAATTATAATTTGCTGTAATTTATAGTGTAAACCTTAAATGTGATACACAATTTTATTATTTTCAGTTGCAGTTTCTTAAAGTATTTTGTTGCACATACTGACACACATTTACACAAACAATGTGCCATCATTGAACACCTGCCACTAATAGTAATAACATATTCCTTGGCAGCTTATTAGTGTTAGGCAATATAAAAGTTTTGCAAACACGGAATTCCAGGAAACAACTACTCTGCGGGCTGACCCGACCAGCATTGAATTACACCTGGAAAACCTATAGCAACAGCTAGAGTCATTGGTCAAAAGCCCACCAGACATATACCGGTTTCGAGCTTATTAGCTCTCATCAGTATGCCATAGGTAAGGTATCCGACGAATAATCCTAGCTGTTTAGTCTGTCTAACCCGACAGAAGGGACCATGAGTACGCGGTGTAGAACTAACTACATCTATTGGCCATTTGCTACTCCATGCCGGACTGAAAATGTCACAGACACGAAGCGTTCTACATGCAGTAGACACTATTGAAAGCTGTCGACCTTTATCGCGATCGGCGAGAAACGATATTTTGCAAACACGGAATTCCAGGAAACAACTACTCTGCGGGCTAATGCCCCGACCAGCATTGAATTACATTAGCTAATAAGCTCGAACAATTATTGAATGCCTGCTGCTACTATAGTACTACAAATTTTAAAATAAAAAAATATGTACATTCCCTTACCTATTTTGATATTCTACTTCTGACTTTATCTCTATCTCATCGGATTTAATATAAGTCAGCTCATCAATGTTTTTATATTCTTCCTGCGCATCCTGATCATCTTCCTGTTTTATATCAATCTTTCCTGTTGTAGTATCGAACTGTGTATCAATGTTTTTATACCTCTCCTGCGCATTATGATCATCTTCCAGTTTAATATTAATTTCTTCAGTTTTAATATAAGGCAGTTTATTGACATGTTTGTAGTTTTCCTGCATTTTGTTACAAAACCACCATGGGTACGAAGCAAATCAAAACACGGGTTGCATATAACGGTATCTTTGGTAGCACTGATGTTCTAGAATAAAAAATATTAATAGTAATCTCAAGTGGAATATATGTTATTATGAGCGACTAATCAAAAAGTAAAATATAAATATTAAGTACCTATACAAAAAAATACTGAAATAATACAAACTAAGAAATTGAATGTGACGACAATAACAAATTGTTTGAATTCAGCCATCGCATCGGGAAAACGGTCATTTGATTCAACGGGGATCGGCAAAAATTTTAGAGGAGGATAACGCAACAAAAAGAAAATTAAAAGAAACCGCGACTATTTTGTTGAACGAAGTGTGTGTCAAACTGTTTAGTAAACACTGATTATTGTTGGCTACAGTTGTATCAAGAAGAAGTAAGTAACAATAAAATAAAAATCATTCAACATCTCTATGGAAGCAGATAAACAAATTTTGAACTGTCAAACTGGACATATGTTTAATAATTTTACTACTATTTTGAGAACGAAAACAGAGTTTTTCGAAACGTCAAAAATACGGAAGTGCGCGATAGTGATGTGATTTTTGTTATTTTTTACTTATCTGCTTTTTTCAGTGCGAGATTTTTTGGTTAGGCAAACTTAGTTTCAAAAATAACCCTTGACTGATCCAAGGCAAGGATTTATTTAATTAATTTTTATTTTCAGAAATGTGGCAAAAACCCAATAAAAATTCTTGCCAAAATTTGCAGATATTTTTTTTATAATTTTCACTAAAATTCTAGTGTGTAAAACGATTCATTATTCCTTTGTCCACTTCATTTAGTGACACAAATCCGTATGTTACCAACTGAGGACACAAATGACAAATTCGATGATTTTCCAATATTATTTTTAATCCAATATTTTCATTCCCCTTTATCGTAACGAAGAAATAATATCATCAATATCTATATGTTTCGACTTAATAAAAGCAGCAATCTCATCTCGATCTTACCAGATTCGGTAAAACAACTTTATTGTGACTTCTATTACTTTGGAGTTTGTGATATTAAGACAGCCTGCAAAATATTTTTCTATTCTTTCCTGGTTGTATTTTGGCACTGTGTAAAATTCTGACTGGATTTACAACTATTTATTGAAAAAAGCCTATCCTGCAAATCATAAAAAATGTATTATTTATTTGTATGTCATGCACAGATTACTGAACTATGTCGTGAGTACAGTGAAGGTAGCATTAAGTTCAATAGTTAGAAACAATGAAGGTAGTTTGAACAGTGTTGCCAATAACACATTTGGACACTGTCTGTTCGCGAAATTCAGCTAACACTAGATGGCGCTATAATATTCATGATAGCATTGATACCTGTAGACGTGTTAGAGTTCAAACAGTTCATGTCATGACAGAGTTCAGTGATAATGTAACCAAAAATTTCAAATATTCCTAATTCTGACTATTTTGAACTACAATTCCGGAGTGTAACGCACTTAATTAATAATGTGTTAATTCGTAACAACAGCAGACAACAGCAATATTATTGGATGAATTAAGTAAGCCAATACTAAGTTTAGTGACCAATAAAAGGATATTTTTTTCTTCAGGCTTAATTCCAAGTAACTTTACGAATGGTATAAATTCTAACCAAATTAAATTCTATTCAAAATAAAAATTAATGATTTCACTATCTATCGAGATCGTTACTTTTCCCCACTATATGAAAATAACGCCAATCGAAGCAACTGCGTGATTAAAAAATTGTTGCAAGACTTCACATTCATCCAATCAGTTACTTTAAAAGCATTCGCATCTGATGTGTTATAAAAATGTATTAAATCTAACTCTAACCTAAAGAAAGAAAAGTTTTCTTATATATAATAAATACATTTTTGTAAGCACATTTGTTACACTTGTGCTTCAGATTTAAATCACCAAACATTCAAAAGTAATCTGTATTATGTTGTAGGCAGAGTTTAAAACTCAAGTGCTAAAAGACAAATATACTCGTATTTCGATACCGCAAATATATGAATCGATAAATATTTTCCAGATGATGGGAAAAATGTATTCGCTAATACCTAACATTTATTGGAATATATATGAGCAAGCAATTACAGTAAGTAAATTATACATACCACATTCACCAACAACTAAAAATTTTTGAAATAGAAGGTATTGTGGCAGATGAATCGGAACAGATAAAAAGTGTGATATCTCACACGACTTAATTTTAAGTTAATGGCACACAGTAAACCAATAGAAGATATGGTGGACTTAATAGATCAAATTTACACCAGTGTGCAGCTTTAACAATAACTATATGTGTTAGCTTTTTGTACATAGTCAACAATTATATAAATAAAATATTATAAAAATATTGATGAGTAAGGCAGCTCACCTACCTTATTTAGAATGCTAATTAAGTTTCTGATTGCTTTTAAATTTATAACTCTTGTACTACTTTTCTAGAAAATTTCAGACAGTATCTGATTTGGTGATGTGTTAAATGATATGAAATGCCAAAGTGAAATAGGAACAATGGTTAAATTTTATTGAAACCTATTAACTGTATGGCATATAGTAACAAATTTTGTTTGTTCAAATCACTGAAATGTAATTTTATATTATGATGACTGGAATGCGCTAAAAGCTGCGCGAATGGATTGTTTATGATCAGCGCCATATTTTGTTTTGTGCCTCTGGCAATGGCGGAGCAATAGGGGCTTAGCTGATTGTGAATTGAAATGGAATTGAATTCTGAATATGAAGAATTATTTCGTGCTATATGCTGGTTAATTTTACAGTCCCTTATAAAACATGACATGTTCCAACAATAACACCCACAAAAATACACAAAGAAATAACACTGAGATACAAGATAAAAGAAAAAGCCACACTGTACGCCAATGACGTGTTTACAAACAAAGTAATGGGAAATTAAGAACACAATTCATATCGTACGTGCAGATGGTTGTCTCTCTCTCACCCACATGCATAACCAATGAAGTATGTCTTTGCTGAGTTTTGTGTGCCTCCTTTTGTCTGCTCCTAGGGTTGGTACCCTTATTTGGATGCGCAATGGAACTTAACGCATTCCATATCGTATATTTCAGTGGTTCAAATCAAGTAATTTAGGTGAATATAGAGGAGGTTAAAGTATGTTCCTTATGTAACAGTTACAAAGAATATCTTCAGTCAACTGTTTATTATTTTATTTCAATATCTTGTTTGATATTGAAAAATGTATGCTTTTTATATGAATATTTTAGAAGATATGTTATATCAGCTTTAGTTATTAATAAATATTTTTATTAGCTTTCTGTAAAATAGGAAATCTGAGACATATTCTCATTAAAATTAGTTAGATTTTTTTTTACCTCATGGAGAAAAAATTGGAACTATCCATGAGTGAAAAATTAATGTAGCATATTTAAGAACTAATGTTTAAATTATTTAAATATTTCCCACCTGACGCAGTTAGGACGCCACATGCATTTTATGTGTCGCTGATGTTTTTCTGCTGTACAAGATATCTGTATTTGTACACTCAAAGGATCTAATAGTGGTCTGTGGTCATTTATCATGTTTTGTGATATTTATGATTGAGGTTAGGTCCACTGTGACTGCTGAAAGGCTTCTGAATGTGCTATTGGAAGAGAGAAAATGCAGCCAGAAGACTCTAACAAAAAAACAGTTTGCAGGCTATGTCTTAATATCACAAACTATACAAATTCCGAAGTAATAGAAGAAGTTACCAGGGAGATTTTAGACGTGGTTTTACCAAACCTGGTAAGATCAAAATTACTTTTTATCTATATATTGCTTTTTAATAATTTTTAGAATTTGGAAGAGGGACAACACCTGATGTGTAAAACATGTGGTTCACAATTACTTTTCGCCTTTAATTTTAAGTCGACGTGTATGGGTACTGAGGATATTATTTTTACATATGCTAATTCTAATACCTATTCTATGCCACTGGTTGACTTAACAGAAGTTTTTTTAAAGATGAATGGAAATATTCAATTAACCGCTATACGAGAAAACCAAAGAATTTGTCGATTGTGTCTTCAACTGGTGCAGTATGAATTTCTGTCATTATATGAAGTGGATAGTGACATAATTGATGCATATATACCACTAGTAGTAAGTATTTTGTCGTACTTTGGATAATCTTATGTGTCATTGTCTTCCTCACAATTGAAAGACAAAAATATATTTCTGTACATTTACATTAATATAATATCGCTTATAGCATATCCAATTAATGTTAAAATAATAAGGTTTTATAACATTACTCACTCTCTACATTTGTGGCAGTTGGGTATAAGTTGCAGAATAATTGCAGTAATCGTTGCGTCGCAGACCGTAGTATGGGAAAACAAAATTCATCGTGTTTTTTATTCTAGAATGTCAATGCTACCAAGGATCCTGTTATGTGCCACCCATGTTTTGATTTGCTTCGTACCAACGGTGGTTTTGTAAAATACTGTTTTGAAGCACAGGAAAATTATAAATGTGTCAATAAACAGCCTTACATTAAAACTGAAGAAATTGAACTGGAAGATGGTTATAATTTTCGGCAGACATATAAAGACATTGATGAATATATTACAACTGAAAAGATGGAAATAAAACAGGAAGATGATAAGGATGTGGAGGAGGAATATAGAAATATTGATGCACCATCTTATATAAAATTTGAAGAGTTTCAAATAAAACTGGAAGGTAGTCACAATGTTCAGGATGAATGTATAAACATTGATAATCAGATGTATATTAAATCCGATGAGATGGAGATAAAGTCCGAAGGAGAAGGTCAAGATGGGTAAGATGTAAATTAAATTTTAAAAAATTTGTAGTACTATAGTAGCGATAGGCATCCAATGATGGGACAACATATGAACAATTCAATATATTCATTATACACAGTGTTCGGAATATGAGTACCTTAATTTTGCCATATGATAAGTTGTACTGAACAAAACATATTTGACTTAACAATTTTTTTCCTTTGACCAACGGCAACAGAATTGTAACAGCAAACAGGTCTTGAATATGTGACGTCGCTCACTTACTATCTTGGAATTGTTATGTTTTATACATATAACTATTACAAATAGGTACACCTAAACATATGTACTTACTGTGAATGGTTTTCTTAGAGCTCTTTTCACAACACAGAATAATAGTTACAAGTGTTTAAAATTACTTCTGTTTCTTGCAAGAAGTATTTACTGTACAAACGTCTCGTAGCCAGAGAGTTTTGCCTAGATTTGTCGTAAATTAACATGCGATGCAGCTGGTTATGATTACTATAAATTGTTCCATTTTTGTTTATGTCCACTCACAAACATCAAAGAAAAATGAGACAAGAATGAATTGCACTAGCTGTACGCACCTATATGACTAATATTACTTTAAGGTTATCACCAGCCGTCTGTCACTGCTACGTTGTCGTACATTACAATTTTAATGAATTTTTCGGAAACTTCAATTGTTTGCTTCATTAATACTATTCCAAAAATCAAATTATGAACAAATTACGTTACAGGCGCTTTTACTTAACCTTAACTGTACCTTAGTTTATAATTTCGTATCATAGTTTTGCATATTATTGCAGTTGATTTTTTTTTCAAAATGAATTTGTACAAACTATTCGTTTTAGACATTTTTTCCTTAAAAGTCTACTCAAACCAATGCGGGACTGCGGGAACGGGAGCGGGAGCGGAATTCGCACGGGACATATTTACACTGCGGGAAATAGAAGCATACACACCAATGCGGTAGCCAGCTCGACGAAACGCAATCGTGCTGCGAAATTATATCGGTTCGCAGCGTTCACCATTTTTCCCGCGGTTCGCATTCTTCCCGCGAGTCATTTCTTGCTTTGTTTGTGTTTGTAGACAGATGTGCGAGATGTCTGTAACCGAAAGAATTATTGAAATTTATATATTATGTACATTAGCAGTCTTCTTTAATGCCTTTACAGTTTTCGTTATATTCGTTTAGCCAATATACATTCTTATCATCTTCTGCCGCTAGCATCAACAGCACTTCCTCCTCATCCGATGAACTATTATACATTTTAATTTAAACAAAAATAAACTTTTGACGCACCGATGCCGGTGTGAATACAAAAAATTACCCTGCTTGCCGCACGTTCCAAACCTTTACCGCTCCCACTCCCGTTCCCGCAGTCCCGCATTAGATTGAGTAGACCTTAAGAGTTTTTTATTGCACTTAGTCAGATATATAAGCCCTTAAAATTACGGTACTCATATTCTGGACACCCTGTATTTTAATCAAAACATTTAAGAGACTGCACCTGAGGATAATAAAACTATACAAGGTGATTCAGTCATAATGCATTAATTTTAACCACACATTTCAAGGGTCTAAGAAAGACAGAAATTAAAGAAAATAATTTTTACTCGACTTCTTAAATTCAAGCAAATCAACCCATATCCCCCAGTAATATGGTGCTCTGTGTTGACAAAAATTTCCTAGTCATGATTTCACAGTGTCGAACAGTGAAATGAACGTCACACTTGCGTTACTACATCACAGCTAAATATTTGTGTTCTTTCATAGCTATTATCCGCTAATACTTATATGTATGAAACCAAGAGAATAAAGGAGCATGATGCATTTTCTCATAACTGATTTTAATAATAGTATTAATTTATCCATGGTTTGGTAAGTACAAATTTTGCACTTGCCAATTTTCATTAACAAAATAAAACAGAGGTATTTACCTGTTTGAATTTGCATTCGAAAATTTATAATCAAAACGGCATACCGCATTTTATAAAATAAAAATTTCAGAACAATAACATATACAAAATATAACCTCAAATACACAAAAAGTTATAAAGCCACTTCTTTGACGAGAACAATTTCAGGGTAATTTTAGAATGCAGATATCCCAAAGCAAGGTCTGGAACACTTTTAGATGCGAAATTATTACAATAAACGTAAGGCTTACATGTGGTAAGCAATGTTTACACATTTATTCCAACTTTGGGATTGTAATTGTACTGCTGGTTGCATATTTACACTTTCCTCGACTTCATGAGAGATATAGAGGTGCGAGCTATTGCAATAATAATGACAATTCCTTAAACTAAGTTTTGATGCACTTTTCTTGAGAACTCTATTATTGTGTGGTGATTTAAGAAATTATACAATAGTTTAAAGTAGATGTTATTACAAATACGTCAACAGTTTAAATCAAGTCTCCAGATTTGTTTTAAAGAGTGTTGTTCTGGCAATAGACAGTACGTAGTCAAACTTACTTTATGATTAAATTTGACAACGTTGCACCCAGGCTGTCTAATGCCCGTATTCATAGTCGCACCCTCAAGCTGAGTGCTGAGGGCGACTTGCCTAAGGGTCCCTTAACACTCACACTCCCACTTGTTTCATAAACAGCACTCAACCATCCCTTAGGTGAGACGGTGAGATGCTGAGTTTGTGTTGGCAACGTTTACATATCCAACCGATCTTATTGGTTTTGGTATGGACCATGCGCTTAGGTATAGCGCGATGTTTAATTATTTTATTTCTTTATTACTTATTGTGCACATATAAAATTTTAAATTTTATTACAAGCTGCATTATTGCAATTTATGTCGTGTTGAGTGCATTATCAGAGCAATATTTTTATTTTAAAGAATGGATAAAGTTGTGTTCATCGAACAAGAGAAATTATTTTTAGTGCAATTAGTTACTAATGAAAAGGATATTTTAGAAAATAAAAAAACTGATGGCTGCACTTTAAAATAAAAAAATGAAGTATGGGAAAAATTGCTTCAATTTTTAACAGTCAAGGGTTGTCAAATCAAGCCTTATTTCACATACCTATCTACAAATAAAAGTAAACAATTTTATATATAACACAAGTGAGTTTTATATTATAAGAATATTTACATCTAAAATTAACCTTTGAAAATTGTTCAGGTGTCATGAGATAACATTGCAATTATTTGTTAAGCATTTTATAGACCAGTTATAATGTTTACAAAATTTTTATTTGCAGAAAACAGTATTTTAAGAATAAAATGCCGTAAAACATCACAAATTTATATAAATTATTTATGGTTGGTATTTCCATACCAACATTCTGCACTGTTTATATATTATATATGAATTATTTCCTAGAGTATTGTTATGCAGATTTTGTTTTAAATTATTTGGGTGAAAGAAGGTAGGTAAATATTTTACTACTCATTTCAAAACTATAAACCACATCTCTGTGTATCCTATAAATTTTTTTTTTGCATATCTTACATATTTTTTAGGTACGCGATTAACTTGAGCCTCATTTTCATCTTCAAAAAGTTATCAAACTATTCCATTGTAAAAATTTAAAATAAAACAGTTTTTCAAACAAAAGTCAAAACAAACAGATGCATACACAATCTGAATCTAACCTATAAACATATTTTGTGCTAAAAATCAGGCCCTCATCAAGGGATGTATCAACTACACTTAACTTGAGGGCGTGTTTTGCGCCTTACCTCACGTGTTCTCGTTTATGAAATACGTAAGGGACCCTCAGGCTCATACTCACGCTTGAGGGCGAACTATGAATACAGGCTGTCAAAGAGTTGATTTCGGAGTTGTATGAATCGGTCAGTGACAGCCTGGAAGGGGGGTTTAAGTACTTATTCAACTTATTGCATTAAAAGCAATCATTTTTTATAATTTAGTGTAATATACAATGTAATAATTTAGTGGAATATACAGAGTTATTCAGCCATAATGGAGGAGATAGGGAAAAATGATTGTAATACTATGACGTTAAAAAATATTTTCAAACCTGAAAAGGTATTTGCCCATAATGTTAATGTTTAACTTCTTAAAAAAAAAATTGATTAATTTTTGTTAATTCCGTTATTAACGCTTTTGATTTTTTTCAGTGATTTTCTTTCACACGATTCAGATGAGCAAACAATTCAATACAAAAATAAGCAAATTTCTGAACATATAGAAGAAACAAAGTATGATGGTATAATTAAATGTGAGACCGAAGTTCAAATAAACAAAAGCGAAACTCCGTTACATGTATTGTCATGTGAAAATAGATATAAAAGAATGTTTAAAGGTGATTTAAATCTGAAGCACAAGTGTAACAAATGTGCTTACAGAACTAAATGTAGCAGTAAGCTGAAACGTCATCAGTTAATACACAAAGACCCTTCTGAAGTCCCAATGTACAAATGCGATATTTGTTCCTTTGAATCTAAATATAAGAGATCTGTGAAAGATCATCAGTTATTGCATAAACACCCTTCTGAAATCGAAATGTTCAAGTGTGATATGTGTGCTTATGAAACTAAATATAAGGGTCATCTGAAAAATCATCAGTTAACGCACAAAGACACTTCTGAAATCCAGATGTACAGATGTGATACATGTGACTATGAAAGTAAACGCAAATGTGATCTGAAAACTCATGAATTATTGCACAAAAATCCTTCTGAAGTCCAAATGTTCAAGTGTGATGTTTGTTCTCATGAAACTAAATATAAAAGACATCTGAAAGCTCATCAATTAACTCACAAAGATGCCTCTGAAATTCAAATGTACAAGTGCGATAAATGTGATTACCAAAATAGACGCAAGAGTGAGCTGAAACGTCATCAATTAACACACAAAGACCCTTCAGAAATTCATATGTTTGAGTGTGATACATGTGGATATAAAGCTAAACGAAAGAATAATCTTGAGATTCATCAGTTAATCCACAAAGATCCCTCGGAAGTCCAGATGTACAAGTGTGATGTATGTAGTTACGAAACTAAACGCAAACGTGAGTTAAAAATTCATGAGTTATTGCACAAAAACCCTTCTGAAATCCAAATGTACAAGTGTGATAATTGTACTTATGAAACTAGATATAAGAAACATATGAGAGGTCATCAGTTAACACACAAAGACCCTTCTAAAGTTCAGATGTACAAGTGTGATACGTGTGGTTATGCAACTAAATATAAGAGTGGCCTGAAAATTCATCAGTTAACACACAAAGACCCTTCTGAAATCCAAATGTACGTGTGTGATATATGCAGTTATTCAACTAAACATAAAAATCATTTGAAGACACATCAATTGTTGCACAAAGACCCTTCTGAAATCCAAATGTACAAGTGTGATGCTTGTAATTATGAAACTAGATATAAGCATCATTTTAAAACCCATCAGTTAACACACAAAAAATCTCTGTAAATACAAATGTAGTAAATACAGTTATTCAAAATTTATCCGAAAATCTTTATTATTAGATATGTGGTACCCTTAAAAACTGAGCCGATACCACCAAAGAAAACCGTATTGAAAGTCGAACAGATTTTGATTGAAATATACAATCATATACTCTCTAGTTAGTTCAAATTATGCCAACATAAATACCTGGAGTGTATGGTTGCATCAATATATTTTCTTAGTTTTTTATTGCATTACAACATTTGTACATAATATTTTTGGATAAGATTTGAACCACCCTGTAGAAATATTTGAAACTTTGCCAGCTATTGCAAGGATCCTTCAAAAATTGAACTTTACGAATGTGATGCATATATGTAACTGTAATGTACTGCAATCAACATTCTTCAAGTTCAAATATCGCAGTAATGTTTCAAGACCACTGTTGAACAAAGTTTAAGAATTAGATATAAAAGACCAAGATCTCAATAGACTGCAAATTGAAAATATTTATTCTACAATTTTGTATCAATTGGTTAAACAAAAGCGTGCAAAATAACGTCTTATTAATTTCAAATATTATATACCATTAGTACGGTAATGTTGATAAGAATAATATGAGAAATCTAAAAGAGTATGATAATGATACAAATAATGGTATACATACTTGGAAAGTGAGGATCTTGATGGTGAATTGTGTTTTGCGGCTTACATGTATTTGTGTCATGCTACACGCATACTTCCACCACAGCGTGCTTCCACTGTTCGCATCAGGCCATCAGGTGAACGAACTACATTGACTACAAAATTTTGTAAAAAATCTGTTCAATTTTTATATTTGAACTTTTAATTTTTTTACAAAATTTTATTATCAAGGATTATGAATTTTATTTCATATGTACGTTGCACTATATATTAAAATAAATTCAAATTTACCGCCAATTGCTGCGTAATAAAGCTTATTATACAGCGATATCTATTGTATAGATTTTGAGAGTTATAGTTTTCTCAAAACAGAAAACGTAGCATAATGCAAATCCTATTTTTTCTCCAAATGAACGTAAGATGCCGCTAGGTATGTCTGGAGCAAGTCGTGCTTCCCATGAGAGACAGGGAAAAGAAGCCTCTTATTTAGTTACTGATATGGCGTTGGCGATACGGAACAGATTACCGTAGTAGTGGGAATGCTAATGGCCAATGCACGGCGCCGCTTATACTTCGTACCTTCTCTGGGATGAGCAAGGCAATTTCTACTTTCTCTGTAAAGATCCCCAATTTCCGATTCTGTATGTACAATAATAAAATTTATGATATCTGAATATCTCCATGCATATACAGGGAGATCATTAAGCGTAAGAACTAATGCGAAGATTGGATTTTATTTTTATTAGAATTTAATTTGGATACATTTTGTAACATCCTGAAACTGCTTGTAATTAAGCATGAACAAATACTTCTAACACTAGCCTTGATATAGTCTTAACTTATTTTTATTTCATCTACAATATGGCTGTTAGCTGTTATCTGTTAGTACTTACTAATTAACACTAATTGTTAACGAATTGAATTTCTAGAATTGTCTATTATGTAACTCCTGCCAGATGCCACATTGGTCTTATTTGCTACTGTTTTAATGTTGGTACAAATCATGTAAAGAATTATATATATCTATTTCAATGATTTATCATGTTAGTATTGAAATATGAATTTATGCATGGGTTAGGGAAAGATTGTGTATTATTAATTATTCTAAAAACGTGATAAATTATAGAAATATAGTAATGTATGACTATTTGGAATCACTAATTCTTCGCGTAAAATTCATAATTTTAACAAAGAGTATTTATCTAATTATCTTTATAAGAAAACATTCCATATACTATTTGAAGACAAAAATATATGACACTGGTATCAGTATTGCTCAACATGAAGTGTTTAGTCCTACATATTTTACATTTTTAAGAACATTGGGTAAATATACCATACAATCACAAAACTAGGGAAAACTTAATGTATGCTGTTGGTTATATTGTATTTTAATCCCAGCATACAATTGAAACCAAAACGGAACATTTGGACCATAGAAATCACGTTTCTAGGAATTTGTTGTGAAAGTTTCTTTTTGAAATTCCCGCATATTAGTGTGAAGCTACTCCGTTAGTGCATCCAACTCAAAAATGCTAAGTTACTGCAACATTACCAGACCCGCGTTTCTTCATAGATTGACCATTTTCGGACACTCTTGTTGTTTATATATATTTTATAATTTCTATGGTAAATACAATATACATAATCTTAAGATGTTTCAAATAATCAATTAAACATGATAATATAAACAAAAACAAACATCTCTACATATATTTTACATTTGTCATAATTTCTAAGAAATATCAAACATAACAATTTAACAATTGACAAAGCTACTGTGTTGTGCTGACACTCGCGGTGAATCACTGTAATAGAGCAATGGAGCAGCTACATAAAGCAAGACTATATAGCAGACGATGCCATAACAGTTGATAACAGTCTTTTTAATTATTGTCAATTTTAGAAATGTGAAGTTGGCAACGTTGGCCAAACCACTAATGATCTTCTAAACTCACCACAGATTTATAGATGCTACCTTCATTCTCCACCTAGTTTCGAAGTCTATGTTCTATGTACAACTATCATATTTATATTTATATATGTTCTGTGATGTACTGGTTATGTTTACCCAATGTATCAGTTCAGTAATCTGTGCAATGTATTATCGGAAGCAAGAAAATGCAGCCAGAAAACTCAAATAAAATACCTTGCAGACTGTGTCTTAATATTGTAAGCTATATAAATTCTGAAGTAATAGAAGAAGTTGAAGGAGGTTTTAGAAGCTGTTTTACCGAATTCGGTAAGATATTAAGACTACTGTTTTGTCTATACTGTATAATATATGGTGGGTTTATAAAAAATCTTAATCCTAACTTAGTCCTAACTTAGCCTTAACCTTAGTCTTAATCTTAATCCTAAGATTTTGACACTGTTTATAAATATTTAGTCGTAACTTAACCTTTATTTTGTCTCTACAAGCCCTGGCCAATCGCTGACGCCGTAGAAGGCATGTAGAAGGAAATGGAGCACTTTTGCGCATGCGTACATATTTGGTCTTAATCTTAGTCCTAGGAAGTTAAAAGATAGGAATTTTCAAGATCAGGTCTTAAGACCTCCTTAGGACTAAGACTTAGTTACGACTTTTATAAACGTACACATAGAAATATGTACATTTAACTTCTTAGGGTAAAGACTAAGGTTAAGTTAGGACTAAGTTAGGGTTAAGACTCTTTTATAAACCCACCAATAGTCTCTTTCATAATTTTCAGATTTTGGAAGAAGGGCATAAACACCTGATATGTAAACCATGTTGCTCAAAATTATTTGCTGCTTTTAATTTCAAGTCGAAATGTATGGGTACTGAAGATATTATTTCTTCATACGTTAATTCCAATAAAGTGTCACTGGCTGACTTAAAAGAAGTTTATCTAAAGGTCAGTTCAAATATTCCATTAACAGGTATATGGGAAAATCTGAGAATTTGTCGATTGTGTCTTCAATCTACAGGACTTGGATTTGTTTCACTAAGTGAAGTGGATAATGGAATAATTGATGCATATATACCTCAAGTGGTAAGTATATACAGGGTGTCCCAAAATAGAAGGCCATACCATTAACCACATATTCTTTGGACAAAAATAATGCGACTTTCCTTATGCCATTTTTTATTTGGGTGCCCCTGTTTCAATATACAGGGTGTTAAAGTTACATTTTAAAAAACTATTTTTGTTAATAATCCCATTGTTTTGTAAGATACACACTTGAAATTTTGCACGTACTTTTATCTTATTCCGGCATACTTTTCATGTAATTTTGATGAAAAAAATCGAAGGGTGAAGGAGGTAACTGAGGGATGCAGTACCCTTTATCCCCTCCAATTATTTCTAAGTACGCCTATGCAGCTTTTTCTTGCAATATCAAACGTGGAAAATTGACTTCTGATCTTTTTACCTGTTTTGTAATTTTTTGTTTAATTGCTTCGTTTTGGAGAAAAACGTCAATTTGTAGTGCCCATAAATCTATCATTCACTACCATTTTCAAGTGAAACTGAAATTTTGTGGATATACCTACCTGTTATTACAATACCTTGGCAACTTAACAAATCGTAATACTTACTGAATGAATATTTGGTAATTAAAGCAAAAAGAGAATCTTTCAAAAGATAAGGTTTTCTCTACTTAAAAGGGCACGTACCTACATGTGTTAGTGAGGAGGGTGGCCAAGTAGAACGTTTGTTAAATTAGTAGTAACTGCATAGTTCATTGTACAATATTTTAACGTAGTAGGCGCAAAATTCCCTTGAAAATTGGATATGTTAAAGGTAGATCAACAAGCCATAAAATTTGCACTGGCGTAAAATTGTACATATAGTATTATTCAACATGCAACATTTTTAAAATGAAAGTCACCGATTCTTGCAGCTCCAGATAGTCGTCCTGAATTAGTTTGTGGATGATCCACAATGCGAACAAATTTTTCGTCTTTTTCTGTCAGTGTGTTTTTGTAATAAGTTTTTATGTACCACATGTTGGCTGAATTCAAACAAAAGTTTCCAGTTTCTTATTTTTTACTATTTCACTGTTTTCTGTGCATTCAAAATTTATATTTTAGTTATTCTTTAGTGCTTTGTACAATATATCTGATATCGGTACAATTTTTTTTTTTTATTCTAGAATATCAGTGCTACCAAGGATCCCGTTATATGCGGACCATGTTTTGATTCGCTTTGTACCCACGGCGGTTTTATAAAGAACTGCCTTGAAATAAAGGAAACCTATAAAAGCTCCAACGGAGAGTCATATATTAAATCGGAACAGATTGAGGTTAAATTAGAAGATAGCCATATTGCCCAGGAGACATATAAAAACATTGATAGTCAATCCTACTTTACAACTGAAAAGATTGAGATAAAACTGGAAAACGATCAGGATTCACGGGAGGAATATAAAAACTTCGACGAGCAGGTTTATATAAAAACCGAAGAGATTGATATAAAGTCTGAAGAAGGAGATCAACATAAGTAAGGAAATATTTATAAAATGCTTGTTTGAAATGATTTTAACTGAATAGTTTGGTTTATAAATTTTTATCATAAGATACCTATATTACTAAAATCAGAAGTCAAATAGTTGTTTCTTTTTAGTGGTCCCACATCACACAATGTAGATGAGAAAATAATTGAAAATAGACAGCAGCAAGTTTGTGAAGATATAGGAGAAACAAAGTACAGGTTTGATGTCTGTGATTATGAAGCTAAAAGTAAAAATAATCTGAAAAATCATCAGTTAACACACAAAGACCCTTCTGAAATCCATATGTACAAATGTAATGAATGTGACTACGAAAATAAAGGCAAGGCTGAGCTAAAACGTCATCAGTTAATACACAAACACCCAACAGAAATTTATAGGTTCAGGTGCAATACTTGTGGATATAAAGCTAAACGAAAGAGTCATTTTGACATGCATCAGTTAACCCACAAAAGCCCTTTGAACATCCAAATGCACACATGTGATGTATGCGGTTATGAAGCAAAACGCAAACATGACCTAAAAACTCACGAGTTATTGCACAAAAACCCTTCTGAAATACAAATGTACAAGTGTGTTACTTGTACTTATGAAACTAGATATAAGAAACATATGATAGCTCATCAGTTAACACACAAAGATCCCTCTGAAATTCAAATGTACAAGTGTGATACATGTGGTTTTGTAACTAAATATAAGGGTGACCTGAAATCTCATCAGTTAACACACAAAGACCCTTCTGAAATTCAAATGTACAAATGTGACATTTGTCCTTATCAGTATAAATATAAGCGTGGCCTGAAAAATCATCAGTTAACACACAAAGACCCTTCTAGAACCCAAATGTACATGTGTGATATTTGTGGTTTTGCAAGTAAACATAAGGGTCATTTGAAGAGACATCGATTATCACACAAAGAGCCTTCTGAAATTAAAATGTAGAAATATAGTACTTGTACTTATGAAATTAGATATAAACATCATTTGAAAACTACAGCCAAAGGTTCTCCTTAAATCCAAATTTAGTGATACTTGTATTTATGAAAGTAAATATAACTTATCCGAAAAACTTTAGATATATGCTTCCTTAAAAACAGTGGAGAACACCCAAAAAAATTAAAATGAAAGTCCAATAGATCTCGAGTGAAATATTTTTAAAATTGATAATACAATACGCTATTTAGTTGCACTGTAGTCTCTAGTTCTTCAAATTTTGTCAACATAAAATCCTCATGGGACAGAACATTTTTTAATGATTTAACGGGGTGCGTTTTCTTAACTTTTTATTGCACTACTTCATTTATACATGTATCTATATATTTTTTTTCGGATAAGATCTAAATCATCCTATACAAACATCTGAAAGTTCAGCAGCTATTGCTACAAGAATTTTTCAGAAATCGAACTTTACGAATGCGTTACAGTATGTTTCAAAAGTTATGACATCGGTATTTTTCACGTTGAAATACTCAATATTTTATAACCACTATTGGACAGAATTTAGAATGTCGATATAAAAGATACCATGCACATCGATACACAGCTAAACAGTTTACGATGTCTTGCAAGTGCCAAACGATCACCGATATTCTTCGCCACCACGAAAAAAACAAGACGCTCCTGAAGCCATTCTTGGAAGAGCTCCAATCAATTCCTGCATCTTCATGGGATAATCCTGGGAAGAGGATCGCCCGAGAAGTCCTGGATAGACTCCGAGTCGGGACCAAATCCAGGAGGGCCGACCTGAAGAAGCAGGAAAGCTTCTACGGAAAGCTGGTCAACGACCGCAGGAGCATACTAAGAAGACGACGCAGAAATGCAGATTACCTAGTAAAAAAGCAGAACAAATAAAATAAAATTTAAATAAAAAAAATAAAATAAAATTTAAATAAATAAAAATAAAATAAAATTAATATAAAATATTTGGTTCGAGTTGTGTTAAATGAATATGAAATGCCAAAGTGAAATAGGAACAATGCTTAAATTTAAATTTTATTGAAACCTATTAACTGTATGTCATATAGTAACAAATTTTGTTTGTTCAAATCAAGTATTTTAGGTGAATATAGAGGAGGTTAAAGTATGTACCTTATGTACAGTTACAAAGAATATCTTATGGTGAGTATAAAAAAATCTTAATCCTAACTTAGTCCTAACTTAGCCTTAACCTTAGTCTTAATCTTAATCCTAAGATTTTGACACTGTTTATAAATATTTAGTCGTAACTTAACTTTTATTTCGTCTCTACAAGCCCTGGCCAATCGCTGACGCCGTAGATGGCATGTAGAAGGAAATGGAGCACTTTCGCGCAGGCGTACTAATTTGGTCTTAGTCCTAAGAAGTTAAAAGATAGGAACTTTCAAGGTCTGGTCTTAAGACCTCCTTAGGACTAAGACTAAGTTACGACTTTTATAAACGTACACATAGAAATATGTACATTTAACTTCTTAGGGTAAAGACTAAGGCTAAGTTAGGACTAAGTTAGGGTTAAGACTTTTTTATAAACTCACCATTAGTCAACTGTTTATTATTTTATTTCAATACCTTGTTTGATATTGAAAAATGTATGCTTTTTATATGAATATTTTAGAAGATATATTGTATCAGTTTTGGTTATAAATAAATATTTATATAACTATTAGTAACATTTTTTAATTAGGCAAAATTGAAGCGATTTAAAACCGCTTGTGGCGCCCTTTGGCAGAGAGCCAATTGTACATAAAATTTGAATTTCTCGTCCCAAGAAACCTCCACTAAAATTTTGTGAATATAACTCGAAGAAGTCGAGAGTTATTAAAGAAAATGGAATAATTTTTTTTTAATTTGACATCCTGTATATCATAAATGAAGCGCTTCTAGATCTAAGTTCATAGGAAATTTTTTGCTTAAAATTTAATGTAAAATAACATACTGAAGTGTGTACATCTCGTCCTGAAGCACCCTGCAAAATGGAAATTGCTTCAAGGAAGGTATATAGTGGAATATTTTGTCAGTATTTTACATATATATAATTTGTTTCGTTTAGAAATTTTTATTAGCTGTAAAATAGGAAATCTGAGACATATTTTCATTAAAACTAGTTAGTTTTTGTACCTCAAAGATAAATTTTCATGGAGAAAAGATTGGAACTATCCACGAATGAAAATTAATGTGGCATCTTTAAGCATTAATGTTTTAATTATTTAAATATTTCCCACCAGTCGCAGTCAGGACGCCACAGGCATTTTATGAGTCGCTGATGTTTTGCTGCTGTAGAAGCCATCTGTATCTGTACACTCAAAGAATTTATTTGTAGTCTGTGGCACTCTGTGGTCATTTATCATGTTTTGTGAGATTTATGTTTGAGGTTAGGTCCACTGTGATTTCTGTCTGGAAGGCTTCTGAATCTGAACACAGTATACTAAGCAATGCTTACTATACTGTGCTTCTGAATGTGCCATTGGAAGAGAGAAAATGCAGCCAGAAGACTCTAACAAAAAAACAGTTTGCAGGCTATGTCTTAATATCACAAACTATACAAATTCCGAAGTAATAGAAGAAGTTACCAGGGAGATTTTAGACGTTGTTTTACCAAACCTAGTAAGATCAAAGCTACTTTTTATCTATATATTTCTTTTTAATAACTTTTAGAACTTGGAGGAGGGACATAAACACCTGATGTGTAAAACATGTGGTTCACAATTACTTTCCGCCTTTAATTTCAAGTCGACGTGTATGGATACTGAGGATATTATTTCTACATATGCTAATTCTAATACCTATTTTATGCCACTGGTTGACTTAACAGAAGTTTATTTAAAGATGAATGGAAATACTCAATTAACCACTATACCAGAAAACCAGAGAATTTGTCGATTGTGTCTTCAACTGATCCAATATGAATTTGTGTCATTATATGCAGTGAATAGTGACATAATTGATGCATATATACCACTAGTAGTAAGTATATTTTGTCGTACTTTGGATAATCTTGTGTCATCGTCTTCCTCACAATTGAAAGACAAAAATATATTTCAATACCTACGCATATTTATTTACATTAATATAATATTGCTTATAGCATATACAATTAAATGTTAAAATGATAAGGTTTTATGACATTACTCACTCTCTACATTTGTGGCAGTTGGGTATAAGTTGCAGAATAATTGCAGTAATCGTTGCGTCGCGGACCGTGGTAGGGAAAAACAAAATTCATCGTGTTTTTTATTCTAGAACGTCAATGCTACCAAGGATCCTGTTATGTGCAACCCATGTTTTGATTTGCTTCGTCCCAACGGTGGTTTTGTAAAGTACTGTCTTGAAGCACAGGAAAATTACAAATGTGTCAATAAACAGCCTTACATTAAAACTGAAGAAATTGAACTGGAAGATGGTTATAATATGCGACAGACATATAAAAACATTGATGAAAATGTTACAACTGAAAATATGGAAATAAAACAGGAAGATGGTAAGGATGTGCAAGAGGAATATAAAAATATTGATGCACCATCTTGTATAAAATTTGAAGAGTTTCAAATAAAACTAGAAGGTAGTAACAATGTTCAGGATGAATGTATAAACATTGATAATCAGATGTATATTAAATCCGATGAGATAGAGATAAAGTCGGAAGGAGAAGATCAGGAGAGGTAAGAAGATGTAAATTAAATTTTAAATAATTTGTAGTACTATAGTAGTTAGGCATTGAATGAACAAATCAATATATGCATTATACAGACTGCGCGGAATATGACTACCTTACTTTTGCCATATGATAAGTTATACTGAACAAAACATGTTTGACTTAACAATTTCTTTTCTTTGACCAACGGTAACAGAATTATTACAGCAAACAGGTCTTGAATATGTGACAACGTCACTCACTTACTATCTTAGGATTGTTATGTTTTATACATAATTATTACAAATAGGTACACCTAAACATATGTACTTACTGTGAATGGTTTTCTTATATCTCTTTTCAGAACACATAATGATAGTTACAAGTGTTTAAAATGACTTCTGTTTCTTGCAAAAAGTCTTTACTGTACAAACGACTCGTAGCCAGAGAGTTTTGCCTAGATTTGTCGTAAATTAACATGCGATGTAGCTGGTTATGATTACTATAAATTGTTACATTTTTGTTTATGTACACTCACAAACATCAAAGAAAAATGAGACAAGAATGAATCGCACTAGCTGTACGCACCAATGTGACTAATATTACTTTTAGGTTATCACCAGCCGTCTGACACTGCTACGTTGTCGTACATTACAGTTTTAACGAATTTCTCGGAAACTTCAATTGTTTGCTTCATTAATACTATTCCAAAAATAAAATTATGAACAAATTACGTTACAGGCGCTTTTACTTAACCTTAATTGTACCTTACTTTATAATTTCGTAACATAGTTTTGCATATTATTGCAGTAGATTTTTTTTTCCAAAATGAATTTGTATAAACTGTTTGTTTTAGACATTTTTTTCTTAAGAGTTTTTTATTGCATTTAGTCAGATATATAAGCCCTTAAAATTACGGTACTCATATTCTGGATACCCTGTATTTTTATCAAAACATATAAGAGACTGCACCTGATGATAATAAAACTATACAAGGTGACTCAGTCATAATGCATTAAATTTAACCACATATTTTAAAAAGACAAATTAAAGAAAATAATTTTTACTCGACTTCTTAAATTCAAGCAAATCAACCCATATCCTCCAGTAATATGGTGCTCTGTGTTGACAAAAATTTCCTAGTCATGATTTCACAAAGTGTCGAACAGTGAAATGAGCAACGTCACACCTGCGTTACTACATCACAGCTAAATGTTTGTGTTCTTTCATAGCTATTATCCCCTAATACTTATATGTATGAAACCAAGAGAATAAAGGATCATGATGCATTTTCTGAGTTTTGATGCACTTTTCTTGAGAAGTCTATTATTGTGTGGTGATTTAAGAAATTATTCAAAAGTTCAAAGTAGATGTTATTACAAATACGTCAACAGTTTAAATCAAGTCTCCAAATTTGTTTTAAAGAGTGTCATTCTGGCAATAGATAGTACGTAGTCAAACTTATTTTATGATTAAATTTGACAACGTTGCACCCAGGTTGTCAAAGAGTTGATTTCGGAGTTGTATGAATCGGTCAGTAGCAGCATGAAAGGGGGGTTTAAGTACTTACTCAACTTATTGCATTAAAAACACAATCATTTTTTATAATTTATACAGTGTAATCATTTAGTGGAATATACAGAGTTATTCAGTCATAATGGAGGAGATAGGGAAAAATGAGTGTAATACGATGACGTGATTAAAAAACATTTAAATGCATATTTAAAAAATATTTTCAAACCTGAAGATATAATCAAACTCCAAAAAACTAGGTATTTGGCCATAATGTTACTGTTTGACTTCTTAAAAAGAAAAATGATTAATTTTTGTTCATTCCGTTATTAATGCTTTTGATTTTTTTCAGTGATTTTCTTTCACACGATTCAGATGGGGAAACAATTCAATACAAAAATAAGCAAATTTCTGAACATATAGAAGAAACAGAGTATGATGGTATAATTAAATGTGAGACCGAAGCTCAAATAAAGGAATGCGAAACTCCGTTACATGTATTGTCATGTGAGAATAGATATAAAAGAATGTTTAAAAGTGATTTAAATCTGAAGCACAAGTGTAACAAATGTGCTTACAGAACTAAATGTAGCAGTAAGCTGAAACGTCATCAGTTAATACAGAAAGACCCTTCTGAAGTCCAAATGTACAAATGCGATATTTGTACCTTTGAATCTAAATATAAGAGATCTGTGAAAGATCATCAGTTATTGGATAAACACCCTTCTGAAATCGAAATGTTCAAGTGTGATATGTGTGCCTATGAAACTAAATATAAGGGTCATCTGAAAAATCATCAGTTAACGCACAAAGCCACTTCTGAAATCCAGATGTACAGATGTGATACATGTGACTATAAAAGTAAACGCAAACGTGATCTGAAAACTCATGAATTATTGCACAAAAATCCTTCTGAAGTCCAAATGTTCAAGTGTGATGTTTGTTCTCATGAAACTAAATATAAAAGACATCTGAAAGCTCATCAATTAACTCACAAAGATGCCTCTGAAATTCAAATGTACAAGTGTGATAAATGTGATTACCAAAATAGACGCAAGAGTGAGCTGAAACGTCATCAATTAACACACAAAGACCCTTCAGAAATTCATATGTTTGAGTGTGATACATGTGGATATAAAGCTAAACGAAAGAATAATCTTGAGATTCATCAGTTAATCCACAAAGATCCTTCGGAAGTAGAGATGTACAAGTGTGATGTATGTAGTTACGAAACTAAACGGAAACGTGAGTTAAAAATTCATGAGTTATTGCACAAAAACCCTTCTGAAGTCCAAATGTACAAATGTGATACATGTACATTTGAAACTAAATATAAGAATAAGTTGAAAACTCATCAGTTAAAACACAAAGATCCTTATGAAATCAAAATGTACAAATGTGATATTTGTACTTTTGAATCTAAATATAAGGCATCTGTGAAAGGTCATCAATTAACACACAAAAACCCTTCTGAAATCAAAATGTACAAGTGTGATACGTGTGGCTATTCAACTAAATATAAGTGTAGGCTGACAAATCATCAATTGAAGCACAATGATCATTCTGAAATACAAACATACAAATGCGATGTTTGTACGTTTGAATCTAAATATAGGGAATCTCTGAAAAGTCATCTGTTGTTGCACAAAGATCCTTCTGAAATCCAAATATATAATTGTGATACTTGCACTTTTGTAACTAAATATAAGGGAAATCTGAAAAATCATCAGTTAACACACAAACAAGAATTTTAATTTGAACAGCTAGTTAATATACAGTGTGTCTCAATCTCAATAATATGGGCCTACTGTGAGGATACAAAAAATTTAAATAAAATTTAGAACACATTGTGTTAAATGGAATGGGGTAAGCTCCATTTTTAATCGAAAGTATTATCTTTGAGATTTGAGAGAAAAGACTATAATGACATCAATTATATTTTTCCAGAAACATACCCAAATCTCTTGCTGTTAAAAAGCTTTCTTTTTTTAATAACCTTTTATTAGAGAAATGTTTTTGTATTCCTGTTTAAATTTTCAAAGCGATATTGTCTTAGAGAGTCTGAAAAGAAATACCACTTAAAAATCACATTAGCGGTGGAACGATCAAGTAGTCGTTGGAAAATAATTGAATGGTCGCTGTTTAAAGTGCGTAAATGTCACAAAATGCTTGTTATTACTCAATATGAACATCAAACATATAACTTTTGTGCTTACAAAATAACTAACTCTGTACAGTTATATCGAGAAAGGTATCCAGAGCGGCCCATTCTTGGTCATAGAACCTTTGCAAGATTGGAGGCAACCTTGCGACGAAATGCATTTTCTGTTCGAAAGAATCAAATAATTGACCGAATGGTACGAAAAAATATTAATACAGCTAAACTGTTACAGTACCTATTTCAAACAAAATCCACAAAATTTTATCCGGCATGTTAGTCGGGAAGCTTTTTAACAGGAACAAAATTTGGCTATGTTTCTAGAAAAAATATAATTAATTACATCATTAGCCGTTTCTGTCAATGCCAAAGATAATACTTTCAATTGAAAATGGAGCTTATTTTAGCACCACGTGTCCGAAATTTTATTTAAATTTTTTGTATCCTCAGTAGGCTTATACTATCGAGTTTGAGACACCTTGTACATAAACCACAAATGTGCAAGGTTGACAAATATTTCCCAGATAAGGCATACAAAACTCTCCTAATAAAGAATTAGTTACTGCATAAAACATATTCAAGAGTGTAAATGAAAATATATTTGACAAACCAATCATTCAAAGTCAAAGATTCTAATGATGTAGTAGGGTATGAATATATAGGAAATAGAGAATAGTATTATTTAATGTTACGTCCAATTAGTAAAAATATTTTAATGGACTATATCCTTTAAATGCCTCTATAGTATTGGATCGTTTAAATACCTGTATAGTATTGTTTAATTTTGTAAATAAATTTAAAATACCTATAAAGTACCAATACGGAGATCATTAAGTGAAAGAACTAATGCGAAGATTGGATTTTATTTCTAACAAAATTTAATTTGGATACTATTTGTAATATCCTGACACTGCTTGTAATTAAGCATGAACAAATATTTCTAACACTAGCCTTGATATTGTCTTAACTTATTTTTATTTCATCTACAATATCACTGTTAGCTGTTATCTGTTAGTACTTACTAATTAACACTAATTGTTAACGAATTGAATTTCCAGAATTTTCTATTATGTAACTCCTGCCAGACGTTATGGGGGAGCCACATTGGTCTTATTTGCTACTACAGTTTTATTAATGTTGATACAAATCATGTAAAGAATTTAATATACCTATTTCTATGATTTGTTATCATGTTAGTCTTGTAATATGAATTTATGGGTTAGGGGAAGATTGTGCATTATTAATTATTCTAAAAACGTGATAAAATTATAGAAATATAGTAATGTATGTCAATATTTTATCTATGATGTATGTACTATTTGGAATCTTAAATTCAGCGCATGAAATGTCAGATTTTTAATAGAGTAGTTGTCTATCTATATAAAAAAACATTCCATCTACTATTTTAAGGGCGCCGTATTCTTGAAATAGTGTTTTCTACAAATATAAATAATTTTAGACATTTAAGAACTGAATAATATAGAGTTTAGCAAATAACTAGAATGTTATTTCATGCCACCTGCAAATATTCAAATGTACCGAAGTCAAATCAACATATAACAGCAGAAAGCGATCTATCCAATGAATTTTTAGGTACTGAAATCTTTCAAAATACGTATTTTTAAATTCAACTATAGATGTAAACATTGTTATAACATAAACTTACATAGTTCTGCATATAAGATTGTTCACTTTTGTTTATAAGTATGTGAAAATAATTGTTAAAATGTGGGGTTAAAATATCGAAATTATGTGTGTCATATAAATGCATTTTAAAAGTTATTACATTATTCGAGGAAAGTTTAAATAGTAAAAGTGGATAAACAAAACATCAATAATTCCATTTTTGATATTACTTTTGCTCTACGTGTTTTATTTTTCGAGATTTCAGTACCTAAAAACACCACAAATTTGATCATTTTACGGAGAGAGATACGGGCACCTTAAGACTAAAATATATGTCACTGGTACCCATATACATAAAGATAGATACAGCGTGAGTGCGACGACCGACACGTGCAACAAAGGGGGCTGCCATTTTGATGTACTCATTGCCAACTGTTTAGTAAAAACACTACAAATCCCAAATATTTTGTGGGCGGTAAATATAATGTTCGTTTCTAAATTTAAACATCTTTTGTAAGAAATTAAATTATAACTAGTCTGTTATTAAAATGTAATAGATAAGGATTAAAACACTAAAACCAGATGAACAAATTAGGACTACAGAATCAAGAAACCAAACCTGAAAACAGTTTTATTTTGATTACATCAATTTTTATTTATAAAGAGGAAGTAGAAGTATTTATTTTATACTGTTAATAATTAATGCTTTACGAAAATTTATTGGTAAGGTAAGAGTTTAATTTACACATAAAACATAACAGTCAAAATAAGTAAATTATAATATACAGGGTGTCATAGAGAAGTTGAAAGGTTTACATCCAAATAAGCTATATGAGGAATATGAAATTAATTTTTTTTATAATAGGCTAGTGACTAGTATGGAAAAGTATTTAATTATCATTTCTGCTTTATACAGTGTAATACATATAGGAATAAGGGTGCTTCTAATTGTCGATATTGTCTAAAACTATCTGTAGGCCCTCAGACATGTCAAGCATTACGTTTGGCATCGCTAGATCTCAAGATCTGTGCCAGAAAGACAGATAATTTGTTACTTATACTATTTTAATTGAATGATAAAGGTAATAAATGCTTAATTTATTAGATCTGAGGGTGTTGATCACAATGCTTTTTTGGATTTAGATGGCCTCGTAACTTTGTACGGCTTAAAATTTGTCAAAAAGTGAAACCTTACTTAGACATATCTGATAGCCAAACTAATAAAATCAATGATAGTTACATAGTTACTTATTGGCAACCTTACTAAATTACATACACTAATTCAAACCTTTACAACATATTTTCACTTTTAACACTATATCTTTAAACACTATATTTTGCATACAATATATTTAGATGTTTACTATCTTCAGCTTCTCTATGATTCTCTCTGATTATGGAACACTGTGTATATGATATCATTATTGTATAATTTTATAAAAGTTTATGGTAATCTTCAGTAAATTTAAAAAGCTGATCTAGGTGTCTTTTGTATAAATTGTCAAGTGATGCAAATAATTTTCTTAATACAGCAATAATATCTGCCATCAAAGCCATGAGATGGAACATGTACTTTTCTTGACGTTAAATGCTTCACCACATCTTTTAATGACAACTCTAATATTTTTATACACTGTTTGGCCCTATACATTTTCTTCCTTCGATATATTTGTTTCTTAATTTTTCACTTTCTTTTGGCAGATCGAGGACTTACTCTAAAATACCAAATGTGGATTAATAAGTATGCTTACATTTTTATATCTAAAACATGCAGGATACTTACAAATATTTGTGCTCAGCTTTTTAAAGTTTTCTTCGACTAGCTGTACTCGAGCCGTTTCTTGATGAAACCCAACCTGTTTCACTCCCATTGAAATTGAATTGCCATCCTATGTATTTGTTTTTTTTGTTTTGTTTTTGGAAACAGATAACATTGAAGACGAAGGTGTCAAAAATATATCGGATGAACTCAAGTTGTACTGTTTTTACTATAAAATATATTTTTAAAAATAAACAAACAAAAACAAAACACGCATTTAAAACATACGTATAAAAAGATATAGAGAGACAGATATATTAGTAAATTTGCTTGATTTATATATATTTAATCTGTGTTTGATGTGTCTATGAAAAAGTCACTTCGGAATCCTAAAAACATTTGTGGAGGCAGCAGACTTCTAACATTTTTACAACTTCTAATAAAGCACATGTTCTTCATGCACAGAATAATAAAATATTCTATTAAATTAACATTTTTGTAAACCAAATAAATTCCAAACCTAACCTCACAAACCAACAAACGTAAACATAAACATGAGAAGAAGAAGAGAGTATATCAAAATGGTGGTCATTTTCCATCCCCTTTTATTGCATGCTCCGTACCGATGCGCAGTCGTCCAAGAGCAGTATATATCTTTATGTATATGCTGGTACCATTATTGCTCCACATAATGTTTCGTCCTAAATATTTTACATGTTTAAGATCATTGGGTAAATACCATACAATCACAAAACTAGGGAAAACTTAATGTATGCTGTTGGTTATATTGCATTTTAATCCAATTATACAATTGGAACCAAAACAGAATATTTGGACCATAGAAATCTTATGTTTCTAGTAATTTGTAAAATTTTCTTTTTTTGAAATTCTCGCACATTAGTGTGAAGCTACTCCGTTAGTGCATTCAACTCATAAATGCTAAGTTACTGCAATATTAGCAGACCCACGTTTTCTTCATAGATTGACCATTTTGGGAACTTCTTTTGGATTTCTATATATTTTATTATTTCTATGGTAAATACAATATACATTATTTTAAGATGTTTCAAATAATCGATTAAACATGATAATATAAATAAAAACAAACATCTCAACATATATTTTACATTTGTCATAATTTCTAAGAAATATCAAACATTACAATTTAACAATTGACAAAGCTACTGTGTTGTGCTGACACTCGCGGTGAATCACTAATAGAGCAATGGAGCAGCTACATAAAGCAAGACTATATAGCAGACGATGCCATAACAGTTGATAACAGTCTTTTTAATTATTGTCAATTTTAGAAATGTGAAGTTGGCAACGCTGGCCAAACCACTAATGATCTTCTAAACTCACCACAGATTTATAGATGCTACCTTCATTCTCCACCTAGTTTAGAAGTCTATGTACTACCACTGTCGTATTAATATATGTTCTGTGATGTACTGGTTATGTTTACCCAATGTATTATCGGAAGTAAGAAAATGCAGCCAGAAAACTCAAATAAAACAATACCTTGCAGACTGTGTCTTAATATTGTAAGCTATATAAATTCCGAAGTAATAGAAGAAGTTGCGAAGGAGGTTTTAGAAGCTGTTTTACCGAATTCGGTAAGATTATATTAAGACTACTTTTTTGTCTATACTGTATAATATAGTCTTTTTCATAATTTTCAGATTTTGGAAGAAGGGCATAAACACCTGATATGTAAACCATGTTGCTCAAAATTATTTGCTGCTTTTAATTTTAAGTCGAAATGTATGGGTACTGAAGATATTATTTCTTCGTACGTTAATTCCAATAAAGTGTCACTGGCTGACTTAAAAGAAGTTTATCTAAAGGTCAGTTCAAATATTCCATTAACTGGTATATGGGAAAATCTGAGAATTTGTCGATTGTGTCTTCAATCTATAGGACTCGAATTTTTTTCACTAAGTGAAGTGGATAATGGAATAATTGTTGCATTACCTCAAGTGGTAAGTATATATATTAAAATATGTTTAGAAACATTTTTTATTTGAGAAAATTGTATACTTAAAACCGTTTTATACACAGCAGATCTATAACAAAATTTATCGGCACATTTATTATACAGGGTGTTAAAAAAAGAGAGTAAAATATTTCAGATAATAGTATGAACCAAAATAAGCAGAAAAGTCTTAATAAACATGGGTCCGCAAAGTAACGGTTGCGGAGATATGGACCACTATTCGTTTTTCAAACATTTTATTTTATTAGGAATAAACCGCCATGTTCAAAGTGCCCTCCGTCCATTTCCAAGCAGGCACGACATGTCTCAACGATATTCCGAACCTGTTTTATGGCCAAGATCGCCTGATCTGAACCCTCTAGATTTCTTTGTTTGGGGATATTTGAAGACATTAGTGTATGGTACTTCTGTAAATAGCCTGGAAGAGCTGCGGCTACTTTGTTTTTTGTTTGTTAAAAGCTTCCTTTGTCGGTTTATTCCTAATAAAATAAACTGTAAGTTCCGTTTCCTAACCTGGTTGACCAACTGGTAAATAATTATTTTGAGAGCGGTTTTAGAATGATCACTGAAAGTGTGGTTATTTATAGAACGATGTTGTTAATGGTTATGATTGCAAATCAAGTTCTTATTAAAAAAAAAACAACCCAGATTTCAATAACGAGCCATTAATTAATATTTGTGAAACGCACAACCGTAACCAAAACTGGAAACGGAACACGCCCTAAGTGTTTGAAAAACGAATAGTGGTCCATATCTCCACAACCGTTACTTTACGGACCCATGTTTATTAAGACTTTACTGCTTATTTTGGTTCATACTATTACATACTGAAATATTTTACCACTCTTTTAACACCCTGTATTTGATGCACACATATAATAATGCATGTTATCTATGAATAGTGCAATGACGAGGCATTTCAATTATCAGTATTTTTAACATGTAACCAAAATAATTACAATAATGCCAAGACAAGACAAGTTTGCAACTTAATTACACTTTCTTTGAATGTATCAACTTAAAAATTTGCGAATAGATATTTTAGGATATGAGAAATCATAATTTGTTGCAAACGTGATCAAGTTTTTATTAAAAATATTAAACCTACGTTGTTTTTGAGGAAAAAACGTATACTTGTCCTTAGTCTCAGAAATTGGCCATTTTGGAGAAAATAATTCTCAACAATCGGCATAGTTCATTGTACAATATTTTAACGTAGTAGGCACAAAATTCCTTGAAAATTGGATATGTTAAAGGTAGATCAACAAGCCATAAAATTTGCACTGGCGTAAAATTGTACATATAGTATTTTTCAACATGCAACATTTTTAAAATGAAAGTCACTGATTCTTGCAGCTCCAGATAGTCGTCCTGAATTAGTTTGTGGATGATCCACAATGCGAACAAATTTTTCTTTTTCTCTGTCTGTGTGTTTTTGTAATAAATTTTTATGTACCACATGTTGGCTGAATTCAAACAAAAGATTCCAATTTCTTATTTTTACTATTTCACTGTTTTCTGTGTATTCAAAATTTATATTTCAGTTATTCTTTAGTGCTTTGTACAATATACACAAATATCAGTATCAATAATTTTTGATATGTTGTTTTTATTCTAGAATATCAGTGCTACCAAGGATCCCGTTATATGCGGACCATGTTTTGATTCGCTTTGTACCCACGGCGGTTTTATAAAGAACTGCCTTGAAATACAGGAAACGTATAAAAGCTCCAACGGAGAGTCATATATTAAATCGAAACAGATTGAGGTTAAATTAGAAGATAGCCATATTGCCCAGGAGACATATAAAAACATTGATAGTCAATCCTACTTTACAACTGAAAAGATTGAGATAAAACTGGAAAACGATCAGGATTCACGGGAGGAATATAAAAACATCGATGAGCAGGTTTATATAAAAACCGAAGAGATTGATATAAAGTCTGAAGAAGGAGATCAACATAAGTAAGGAAATATTTATAAAATGCTTGTTTGAAATGATTTTAACTGAATAGTTTGGTTTATAAATTTTTATCATAAGAGATATTACTAACACCAGAAGTCAAACAGTTTTGTTTTTTTTAGGGGTTCCCCATCACACAATTTAGATGAGAAAATAATTGAAAATAGACGGCAGCAAGTTTGTGAAGATATAGGAGAAACAAAGTACAGGTTTGATGTCTGTGATTATGAAACTAAAAGTAAAAATAATCTGAAAAATCATCAGTTAACACACAAAGACCCTTCTGAAATCCATATGTACAACTGTAATGAATGTGGCTACAAAAATAAAGGCAAGGCTGAGCTAAAACGTCATCAGTTAATACACAAACACCCAACAGAAATTTATAGGTTCAGGTGCAATACATGTGGATATAAAGCTAAACGAAAGAGTCATTTTGACATGCATCAGTTAACCCACAAAAGCCCTTTGAACATCCAAATGCACACATGTGATGTATGCGGTTATGAAGCAAAACGCAAACATGACCTAAAAACTCACGAGTTATTGCACAAAAACCCTTCTGAAATCCAAATGTACAAGTGTGATACTTGTACTTATGAAACTAGATATAAGAAACACATGATAGCTCATCAGTTAACACACAAAGACCCTTCTGAAATCCAAATGTACAAGTGTGATACATGTGGTTTTGTAACTAAATATAAGGTTGGCCTGAAAAATCATCAGTTCACACACAAAGACCCTTCTAGAACCCAAATGTACATGTGTGATATTTGTGCTTTTGCAAGTAAACGTAAGGGTCATTTGAAGACACATCGATTATCACACAAAGAGCCTTCTTAACTTTTTATTACATTACTTCATTTATACATGTATCTATATATATTTTTTCGGATAAGATCTAAATCATCCTATACAAACATCTGAAAGTTCAGCAGCTATTGCTACAAGAATTCTTCAAAAATCGAACTTTACGAATGCGTTACAGTATGTTTCAAAAGTTATGACATCGGTATTTTTCACGTTGAAATACTCAATATTTTATAACCACTATTGGACAGAATTTAGAATGTCGATATAAAAGATCAAGAGCTTTAGAGACTGCTAATGGCATAAAGAATATGATTTGGAATTAGTTAATACGTATAATACCAAAATCTCAAATAAATGAATTATAATATCTCTACTCCTCATTCTAATTGCGAGGATTAGCCCAGAAGTTCGAGACTTGTCTGGGAGAGGGGGCGGCATATTATTAAGCAGGCCGCATTTGCGCCCAGCAATGACTTACATTGGTAGGCCCTAACCACCATTCAGTGCAGGAATAAGGGAAACCTGGAAAACCTCATTAATTAGGCGGGCAGTCAAATGTCAAACAGTATCAATATCTCCACGAATATAGCTTATATACGGTGTACCGGCTGCGGGGTCGAACACACAGCGATCTAGTCACCTCGATTCAAGTACTGACGCCTTAAACCGCGCGACCACTGACCGATCTGACCGAATGTAGAATAACATCATTTTGTTAGATTTCAAATTGTAGTAACAATGGTAATAATAATAATTAATGTTAATAAATAACCAGAAGAATATATGAAATGTGGGAGAACAAGATAATAAATTGTATTTATTATATACAGGGTGTTCTACATGCTCTATGACAAATTTTGGTAGATGGGTATTTGGGTTAATGTCAAACAATTCTTCTTATATGAACACATGTCGGATTTGGTTTTGTTTAGAAGTTACAAGCATTTTAGAAGATATAATTTAATTCAAAGCAGCCGGATAAATAGAAATTATTATTATTTATTAGGAAATGATCATTTAACCAAGCTGGTGGTACACCATTGTGCTGATACCACATATTTTGATCAATATTAAGCCCTACATCATCAATGAAGTTAAATAGGTTGTTTTCAAGAAAGTTCTATACAGATTTGCATTTAAAGGAATTTAACATAGACAGTAAATTATTGTTGAAAATGACAACAACTGAAAGGTTGCTGAAGTCGTCTCGATCCAATTGCATGTCGATTTTGTAAGGTGCCGATATGTTAATTATGATTATTATTTATGCCAACACGCTTCATCAGACCATATAATAAGCAAAATGATTCTATCATTTTATACAAGTGGTTGAAATAACCAGCGACAAAATTGTAATTGCTGAGGAGCATCTCCACCATCTAACGCTTGTAAGTATTCCAGATATACTCGGCGTCAAGAATTCGGACGTCTTACGTCACAGCTGACGTTACACATTTGTTTTTATTGTTAACGTAATTTTCGATATTTGGTCGCGTTAAAAACAATAATTTTTTGGAATTTAGTGCAATAAATAATGCAAACTTTTAGTGTAGTACATAGTTTTATTACTATCAGTTGCAGTTTCTTAAATATTTTGTTGAAACTAAAGCAAATTATTCATTTGTTCGTAATACGTCTGAATTCTTGTCAGTATACCTATTTTATTTTTTTAAGTATTTCATATCAGTAATTTTCCAGATAACGGTCAACGTAATTCTTGATGGTACACTGTGTATGTTTGTTATATATTCTCTGTATTTTTGTATATTTTTATTTTCATATTTGTTCTGTAATTACATTTGTTTGTTGAAAATACAGGGTGTAAAATATTTAAGGAGGTAATAGGATGAACCAAAATAAGCAGAAAAGTCTTAATAAACATGTGTCGGCAATGTAACGCAGTTATGGAGATATTGACCACTATTCGTTTTTCAAACATTTTATTTTATTAGGAATAAACCGACAAAGGAAGCTTTTAACAAACAAAAAACAAAGTTACAGAAGATGTTCAAAGTGCCCTCCGTTCATTTCCAAGCAGGCACGACATCTTCGTCTCAAAGATATTCGAACTCTTTCGAAAACACCCTCCTTAGTTTGGATTTCTTGACACATTTGATTAATCCGTAGCTTCAGCTCTTCCAGGCTATTTTCAGGAGTACCATACACTAAAGTCTTCAAATATCCCCAAACAAAGAAATCTAAAGGGATCAGATCAGACGATCTTGGAGGCCATAAAACAGGTCCGGCCCTTCCGGAAGATGGGTATTGTAGGTGACAAGTTTCTAGGTCCTGTTGTTTTACCAAACCGATTAACAGGCGCTGCTTACCTCAACTTTATGCAGAACACACTGTATGAGTTTTTGGAAGACATTCCTTTGAATCAGAGGCAACAAATGTGGTTCCAACATGATGGTGTTCCAGCTCATTTTTCCATGGCCGTTAGAGAGCATTTACACCAAACTTTTCCACATAGATGGGTACGAAGGGCTGGACCTGTTTTATGGCCTCCAAGATCGCCTGATCTGAAACCTCTAGATTTCTTTGTTTTGACTAGGAAGGATAAGTTGAACAATCATCAATTAATACACAAAGATCATTCGGAAGTCCAATTGTATATGTGTGATATATGTAGTTTTGCAACTAAAGTTAAAAATCGTTTGAAGATGCATCAGTTACTGCACAAACGCCCTTGTGAAATCCAAATGTTCAAATGTCATTCTTGTACTTATGAAACAAAGTATAAAACATGTATGATAAGTCATCAGCTAACACACAAGGACTCTTCTGAAATCCGAATATACAAGTGTGATACTTGTGACTATAAAAGTAAATGGAAGGGCAACCTAAAGAATCATCAGTCAACACACAGAGGCTCTTCTGAAATCCAAATGTTGTGAAATAACACACTTTATACTGAAATAAGTGGTAGACTTTATTAAATAAATACAGGGTTAACTATGACTTAGTACAAATATTTTAAGAGGGATAGGGAAAAATAAGAATTAACGGAATTACCCTTCAAAAAAATTCCAAACTTATTTATAAAGCCAAAAAAATTTTTTTTCGAAACTATATTAAATCCCTATTTATCGCCGTCACTGACCTGTCAGCCGCGAGGTTAAGTATAATCTGCCAGAGGCTAGGTTAGGTATAATATGCCAAAGTCAAAGGTGTCAAACATAGTGACAGGTCACCGCATTGACACGCTTCCAAAGAAAAAAAAACTACAAAATGTAGATTATTATTTAATGAGAAATACGGTATGGTAGCACAGAGAGGCAGCCTTTATCTTACTAATATTTATTTCCAGGATTGATACTTGGAGAGATTTGAAGAATGTTTAATCATCTGTTTTCTTGCTTGTTTAAATTAAAACTTGCAAAGATTTTTGTACTTGCTGTGGACCTCTCCTTCCCTCGATCGTTCTTTTGTGTAAATCGAGGTAACTACTTGGTTTGGCGGTCTTGACCAAGTCCTATTACTTACGTCGGGAAAAAGCACAGATGATAACAACATAATACACGCAAATGTACACAAATACATAAAAACACTGCCACACGTTTACTGCCACGGCATAAAACAGCTGTTCGATGTGGTTCAAAAAGTATTCAGCATAATATTTTGTATACTCGGGAAACGTCTTTGACGATGTTGCACGATAATATGCATTTGTCACACTCCCATAAATCAGCACCTTATCCGTCATCTAGGCATTTGAATACAACATGTTTGTAAATACACAAAAAATACGCCAATTAAATTTTCGAAAAACAAGTACTGAAAAATTATTTCAAACTATCAGACTGTAACCATATACTATACATCTACAAACGACATCTGTAGGTCACTAATGCCAGGTGCACTCTTCTTCTTTTTATGGCCTACTCACGGCACATAAACAAGGAGAAGAAGAATTTTTAATTTTCATGTGTTGTTAATACTAATAGTAGCAACAATATTAACAGTAATCGACGATGTTTGCATAAAATAATTAGTAATACTTTAAACTATAACATCCCAAGATGTTCACAGTGTTCTGTAAAAATGACCCTTAGATTATAGCTAACTTCGCGTTTCTGCATTGTTTGGAGCATGGAAAGTAGGCAACTAGCAATGCAATATTCATAACCTAGAACTTACTGTTACTTTAAATCAGCTAAGTGACTAATTTTAAACGTGTTATAGTAATTAAATAAAGTATTTTATGTCGGATATGTTAATTATGATGAATCTGCAAGGAATGAAAATGTGCAGTGTGCAACGAAAGAACCAAGATCCAATACAATATACTGCAGCTAAGCGGATTAGCTGGTATCTATCAGGTACTTAGACATTATTATTTTAATAAATATGTTTATTTTCGTCGTTTCTACACTTGACAATGTTGATAAAAACGACCGCATGGTTGTTGACATATCTAGCCATGTCGGATGATGATTAATTGTCATAGGCGCCGACTTTCCGTAGGAAAAGAGGATTTTGCCCTATTCTTCATATATGGAGCTGGGATTCCGAAATTTTTTTTTGTCTTTTAGAGCTCCCTGAGCACGTGGTTAAAATTTTTGTACTTAGTCATAGTTAACCCTGTATATTTAATACAATATGATTGGCTAAATGATGCTTCATGTACCTTTTTGTCGAAATACCATAGGTAAGCTGTGCTTGTAGAGAAGATTGGCACTCTTCGTACCAGTACGGTAGGGTAGAACAATGTTGGCCTGGGTGAAAGTGAGAGGTTGATACCAGTCGCCGTTTGACCATCCCCCTAATTAATTAGGTTTTCCCGGTTTCCCTGATTCTTACACTGAATGGTGGTTTAGTTAGATTAAATACATTTTTATAACACATCAGATGCGTTTTTTTACTGTTTAAGAAAGGTATTTTAAGCTAATATGTATCAAATCTCCTACAATTCCTATCAATGAAGTCATATGCATGCTCTCTGATACCAAACATCTAGGTATGCTAATGAACACCCACAGACAAAACTCTATTCAATAATTATCTAAAAAATGTATTCTATTTACTAACCTGATATACTCTATATATGTAGTGGGAACTCGAAATTCAACCACAATAGATGAGATCTGATCTATTTCTGCATTTTTTGGATTGCTTCATCAGGTGGCCTCCTTTAACTTGAGTCAAATATCTAACTATAAAAATTATTATACCAATAAATTAAAATTATTTGAAATTAAATGTCAAAATGAAATTAAATAATGTTGACAGCGTCAAACTGATTAACTGTCAAGTATCATAACGACCTACTAAAATAAATAAAAATGTACCTATTATGTATAGTTTTTTCATATATTTTCAGGTATTAACAATATAGTGTGAAACTAACTACTCAGTGGACAAAAGCCGCAACCTGCGTTGAATTACACCCACAATATCTACCCATATATTCCTTATTATTAGCTTTTGTAACATTTTTTTTTACTGTTTAAGAAAGGTATTTTAAGCTAATATGTATCAAATCTCCTACAATTCCTATCAATGAAGTCATATGCATGCTCTCTGATACCACCTGATGAAGCAATCCAAAAAAATGCAGAAATAGATCAGATCTCATCTATTGTGGTTGAATTTCGAGTTCCCACTACATATATAGAGTATATCAGGTTAGTAAATAGAATACATTTTTTAGATAATTATTGAATAGAGTTTTGTCTGTGGGTGTTCATTAGCATACCTAGATGTTTGGTATCAGAGAGCATGCATATGACTTCATTGATAGGAATTGTAGGAGATTTGATACATTAGCTTAAAATACCTTTCTTAAACAGTACAAAAATGTTACAAAAGCCAATAATAAGGAATATATGGGTAGATATTGTGGGTGTAATTCAACGCAGGTTGGGGCTTTTGTCCACTGAGTAGTTAGTTTCACACAATATTGTTAATACCTGAAAATATACGAAAAACATCAGATGCGTATTATTTAAAACTGATTAGTTAAATTTCTTTATTTTTAATAGAATTGTTTGTATTCATTAACACTTATTACTAACAAATTGAATCGAGGATTATGATTATACCGTATATAGAAACAAAAGTATTTAGGTTTCCCTATATTAACATCTAAGCATGCGCATATGTGCTGTATGATCGACCATATTTAACGTTGAGCTATCCCTTATTTGATAGATCGGGTCGTTCGGCCGTAATCGGTCATACCCGTCCTAACCTAAAATAAAAGTAAAATATTTTTCGTTTTCTTAAATAAGTTCAGTCGTATGTTTAAAGAAAAATTAAATAAAGATAAATAAACATCTTCATTTATATTCACTTCTATTGCAGTTCTCATTCACCATTAAAATGGCAATAATTGAGAGATATAAACAATAGAATAAGGGCATCTCATCCGTCAAATTATTAACCAATAACTATATTTTTCTGAATAAAATAAGGGCAAGCAGTATTTAAATAAAGTCGTGTCTAATACTGTTCGGCAGTATTAAACGGATTTCCAATAAATCTCTATTATGCTTTCAGAATATTTAGTAGTACTCATTCTCCCCTAAATACGTGAAGCGTGATTTTTAGTATGCTAATTGCTAACATCGCATGATCGATCATATTTAACTCACGTTTGTTCCGTCACAAAATAGAATTTTATATTATCATGTTTTCACTACTGACTGGAAATAACAGAACACAACGTATAGATTCATATATGTTCTATGTTCTGTGATTTGCAGTTATGTCTTCCCAATTTTTATATTGACTTGTATTCTAATAGTAACATTGGAAGTGAGAAAATGCAACCAGAAAACTCGAATAGAAAAGTATTTTGCAGACTGTGTCTTAATGACACAAGCTATACAAATTCCGAAGTAATAGATGAAGTCACGATAAAGCTTTTAGATGTAGTTTTACCGAATCTGGTAAGATTATGATAAGATTACCTTTTTTTAACCATGTATTTATTTTTTTTTATAAATTTTAGATTTTGGAAGTGGAACATAAACACCTGATATGTAAATCATGTTCCTCTCAGTTGTTTTCCGCTTTTAATTTTAAGTCGACGTGTATGAATATTGATGACATTATTTCTTCGTACGATAATTCCAATATATCGTCAGTGGTCGACTTAAAAGAAGTTTATTTAAATGTGAATGGAAATATTCAGTTATCTGATATATGGGAAAATCAGCGAATTTGTCGATTGTGTCTTCAGTTGGTAACATACGGATATGTATCACTAAACGAAGTGGATACTATCATAATAGATACATATATACCTCAAGTAGTAAGTATACAGGGTGTCCAGAAACTCTCCTGACAAACGAAGACTGGAGATTCCTCAGATAATTTTAAGACAATTTAACCCAATTCATCTAGTCCGAAAATGCTTCCTAAGGGAACTAGAGCTCTTTGAAGATGGCGCCTTGTAAATAGTTTTGTTTAAATACCTCCAGAACGCTTCTACTTAGAAAAAAAAACTGGTACGCTTGTTTAGCCTTCAGAGATGAATCGATTCCATCAATTGAGAATTTCTAGTACCGGTCATAGGCGTCCGTTTTGGGTAGGTCAACGGTTATTTTAACGCATAACTTTTTGTCCTTAACTTTTAAGCATTTGTGACACTAGATTATTAAATTTTCAGGTATTCTAGTACTAAAAGGTACTTTACTTTAAGTCATTAGGATACACCGTTTTCTAGAAAAATGGATTTGAAAATTTTTCGTTTTTTCGTCATTAAAGTTCAATTTATATTTTTGCACTAGTTGTTTCTGAACTGCCAACAAAAGTAAAACATACGTTTTTCATTGTCAAATTGTTGTCAGTTTGCGAAGTTTATCTTATAATTTTTTACTTTGTGGAATTCAAACACAACGATTTCAATTTTTTTTAAAATGATTTTTATAAATGAGGAATACGGTGATATGCATTTAGTTTATGGCGAAATGAGATGTAACGCTCGAGCAGCGCAATGCAGATACGCTGAAAAATTTTCCAATCGTGAGCATCCCACTCACTCAACATTTACAGCTCTTCATCAACGAATAAGAGAAACAGGTTCAGTTGTCCCAAAAAATAATGAAACAGGGAGACATAATGATGTAACAGCAGAACATGAAGATGTTATTTTAATGGAAGTTGATGAAAATCCAGGAATTAGCGTTCTAAGACTATCTGCCATGTACCCCACAATATCAAAATCTTCCGTAGGAAATATCTTACACAAAGAAAATTTATATCCTTTTCATTTTACAAAGGTGCAAGCACTGCTAGAAGGAGATTTTCCTGCTAATGTAGAATTCACTAGATGGTTACAAAACCAGAAAAATCAAGATGAAGATTTTTTCAGATACATTTTGTTTGGTGACGAAGCTACATTCACAAAAATGGAATTTTTAATGTACATAATGCACATTATTCTTCGTGACGTTGGTGACAATCCCCACGTTGTTCAAGAATTTAAGCATCAGCATAGGTTTAAGAGAAACGTCTGGATAGGAGTAGTTGACGATTATCTACTTGGACCTATGGAATTACCTGCTCGTTTAAATGGTGCTGATTATTTACATTTCCTGCAAAATATTTTACCTGATTTGTTAATGAGGTGCGTTTAAATATTCGGCAAAACTTATGGTTTCTACACGACGGCTGTCCGGCCCACTTTAGCAGGAATGTACGAGACTTTCTCGATAATAACTACGAAGACCATTGGATTGGAAGAGGAAGTCCAGTTGCTTGGTCAGCAAGGTCGCCGGATTTGAATCCTTGCGATTATTGTGTTTGGGGATACATAAAAGCATTTGTTTATTCCGTTCCGATACAAAATCGTGCACAACTCTGGCGAAGGATACAAGATGCTTGCAACGAATTTAGAAATAACTTTGGAATTTTTGTAAGAATTCGGCGTTCTCTAAGCAAAGGGTAAATTTATGCATAGAGATTAATGGTCATCATATCGAGCATCTTTTGTAACTATCTACCTTTGATACTTTTTTGTTACTTTCGTTCCATTGTAATAAATACTTTGTTTTTAAAAATCTTTAACAAAAATTTTTAAACTTTAATGACGAAAAAACGAAAAATTTTCAAATCCATTTTTCTAGAAAACGGTGTATCCTAATGACTTAAAGTAAGAGTATCTTTTAGTACTAGAATACCTGAAAATTTAATAATCTAGTATCACAAATGCTTAAAAGTTAAAGACAAAAAAGTTATGCGTTAAAATAACCGTTGACCTACCCAAAACGGACGCCTATGACCGGTACTAGAAATTCGCAATTGATGGAATCGATTCATCTCTGAAGGCTAAACAAGCATACCAGTTTTTGTTTTTCTAAGTAGAAGCGTTCTGGAGGTATTTAAACAAAACTATTTACAAGGCGCCATCTTCAAAGAGCTCTAGTTTCCTTAGGAAGCATTTTCGGACTAGGTGAATTGGGTTAAATTGTCTTAAAATTATCTGAGGAATCTCCGGTCTTCGTTTGTCAGAGAGTTTCTGGACACCTGTATATCAAAATGTTTTCAGGGATTATTTTTATTTGAAAAAATTGTATAACTCAAGCCCTTTATATACACTTGAATCATAGTGAAAATTATACTATATATTATATATAGAAGTTTATCTGCAAATTTTGGCAATAATTTTTAGCAAAATTAAATATTATTTGATAATTTATTTGATGCTCAATGACAGGACATTTTAATTTTCAATGTTTTTAAATTGTAACTTCAGAATAACTACAAAATTGACGAAACTTTTGGCTTCTATATCAGTTAGTTGTTATTTAATTTTTATCATTTATTTAAAAATAGTTACAAAGGAAGCGAATCAAATTTATCCGAAAATGACTGCAAGGGAAACCTGGGAATGACACTTTAATACTTTTGAATTGAAAGCACAAAAACATAGTAATAAGCCAAGTTATATGGGAAATTGGGGAATGATTGGTAAACGTGATGTTTATTTTAGCACGGTGACATTTACGTAAACGCCTGGTTAACTTTGGATCTACGCTGTTTTTTTACACTTTTTCTCGATTATAGTCATACAAATATGGAATATCGCAGCTAACAATTTCCTGTTCTATAAAAATCATAAGAACGTTCTCAGAGCAAATTTTATAGACCAATGTTTGTTCTAAGAACATTTTCAAAACATTCTTACAACACTTATTCCATAAAAATGGGCACCGTTTTACAGAACTATGGCTGAATTAAAACAATTTGTTATTGTTGTCATGTTCAATTTCATAGTTTCTACTTTCAGTATTTTCAGTATACTTAAAATTTATATTTTACATTTTCTTTAGTGCTTCATAACACCAGATATTCCACCTGAGTTTATCACTAATATGTTTTATTCTAGAATATCATAGCTACCAAGGATCCTGTTATATGCAACCCGTGTTTTGATGTGCTTCATACCCATGGCGGTTTTGTAAAGAACTGTCTCGAAATGCAGAAAAACTACAAACATGTCAATAGGCAGTCTTATATTAAAACAGAAGAAATTGAAATTAAACTGGAAAGTGGTCATAACGCACAGCACACATATAAAAACTTTGATACACAGTTCGATATTACAACTGGAAAGATTGAAATAAAACAGGAAGATGATCAGGATGTGCAGGAGGAATATAAAAACATTGATGAACAGATGTATATTAAATCTGATGAGATAGAGATAAAGTCGGAAGTAGAAGATCTAGATAGGTAAGGAAATGTAGATGAAATTTTGTAATTTTAAAAGTTGTAGTACTGTAGTAGCAGCAGGCTTTAAATAATTCTTCACAATAAATATGTTAAGGGTAGGTATAAACGTTTTTCCATTTGGATTGGTATAAAGTATCGATAACTTTTATATTGCCTAGCAGAAAAATCCGCCAAGTTAGCAGCAGACATTGAATGATTGAATCATTATATTTTTAGCAAAATATTTGAAGAAACTGCAACTGAAAATACTGTGACTAAACTATATATTACATTAAAAGTACACTGTACAGGGTGTCCGGAACATGAGTGTCTTAATTTTGTCACATGATAAGTTGTACTAAACAAAACATATTTGATTGAACATTTTTCTCTGACAAACAGGTCTTGAATATGTGACTACGTCTTAAGATTTTTATGTATTTATACATAATTATTACAAAAAGGTATACCTAAACACATGTACGTACTGTGAATGGTTTCCTTAGAGCTCTTTTTACAACACAGAATAATAGTTACAAGTGTCTAAATTGACTTCTGTGTCTTGCAAGGCGCATTTACTGTACAAATGTCTTGTAGCCAGAGAGTTTTTCCTAGATTCTTCGTAAATTAACATGCTATGCAGCTGGTTATGATTACCATAAATTGTTCCATATTTGTTTATGTACACTCGCAAATATCAAAGAAAAATTGGACAGAAATGAATCGCACTAGCTGTACGCACCAATATGACTAATATTACTTTTAGGTTATCACCAGCCATCTGACACTGCTACGTTGTCGTACGTTACAGTTTTAACAAATTTCTCATAAACTTCAATTGTTTACTTCATTAATACTAATCGAAAAATCAAATTATTTATTTATTTATTTAAATAGTGTCCAACGAGACAAATCCCAGTTACAGGACAAGGAAGAAAAAACATTTCAAAATATACAAAATAAACAATGACAGAGAAATAACTATAATATCAATAAAATATCAAATAACAAACAAACAGTAATTAGCAAAAATATAACATAATTAATAAAAAAAAACAAGCAGTAAAATCACAAATATGTGTTACAAAAACTAAAACAGTCAGCTAAACAAATAGAGATTTAATAAAATTAATTGAGTGAAAAAATATATCAAGTCGATCTTCATACAATTGGTAGTTAGTAATAATTTGATGAAGAGGGGATGCTGTAAGTATATTAGTATGAGCAGTTGGCAACTGCAATATAGAACTAGATCAAGAATTTAATCTAGAACTCGATAAAAAATTCTAGATACTAGGGGCATTTAGAAAATTATTAACAATTTTGTGTAGAAATATTAGAGAGTACATAATGCGTCTTTGGTGCAAGCTAATTAAGTTAAATGTTGATAACAAAATATCTTCTGGAATGCCACGAACCGGATACCACCAAAGTTGATAAAATGCAGTATCTTTAAATATCTACCCTGTACTTTTTCTAATAGGGTTATACGAATGTTATAAATCGGACACCAAACAATAGAGGCATATTCAAGTTTGCAGGGAACAAAACAATTAAACAGTATATTCAATGTCACCATGTTGTGAAAAGCCTTAGAATTACGCAAAATAAAACCCAGGCTTTTAAATGCAGATTCAGTTGTTAAATGAATATGCATGTTAAAAGACAGATTATCACAAAATGTTACACCAAGGTCCTTGAACTGCGACACTCTTTAAAATAGTAGGATCCAAAAGATAATCAAAATGTTGAATCACCTTCCGGCGGCTATATGACATAATATTACATTCACTGATATTCAATGGTAAATAGTTAGTTATCTTCACACCAACGGTGTACTTTAGTTAAGTTATCCTGTAATCTATAACAATCAGATAGTGACTTTATCTCAACAAACAGTTTAAGATCATACGTAAACAATAAATGAGTTAAGTCATTGATAAATATAATGAAGAATAAGGGCCACAAAATAGATCACTGAGGAACACCTGAAAATTGAGAAAATGTACTGAAAGCTACGATACTGAACATATTGGAAACGGTTTGTAAGGTATCAGCGAAACAGGGTTAATAGAGCACCAGATATATCCGCAGAATGCAGTTTAACAATCAGTAGACCATGGTTAAGACGATAAAACGCCTTAGAAAAATCGGTGTATATTACGTCTACCTGACTGCCCCTATCTAATACCTCGGAAATATATTGTACTTTGTAGACTAAATTTGTTGTCGTAGAACGCCCTTTTACAAATCTGTGTTGATGTTGGGAGATATATTTCTCGACATGAGGGTGATTGTGGATAACTATTTAAATTTTTTTTTAAAATTGCTTATAATTGCAATAGGCCTGTAATTAGTTACATTATTTTTGGAACCTTTTTTATAAACAGGACAAATCGTAGAAAGTTCCCAAGACTCTGGAAAGACACTAGATTTAAGTGTGGCATTGCTTGATAGCATATATTATATCATCTTTCAATATTTCAAGAATGTACAGTAAGTCATGGTTTATAATGGTATCAATTTATGAACAAATTGTGTTACAGGCACTTTTACTTAACCTTAATTGTACCTTAGTTTGCAATTTCGTAACATAGTTTTGCATATTATTGCAGTTGTATTTTTATTTTTCAAAATGTATTTGTAGACAAACTATTCGTTTCAAACATTTTTTTCATAAGAGTTTTTTATTGCATTTAGTCAGATATATATACGCCCTTAAAATTACTTCACTGATACTCCATATATTATATTAAATGTTTACACTATATATTACAGTGAATTATGAAATAAAAATATTGTTTTTAAGGCGATAAAATATTGAGAATAATGTGATAATAAAAACAGTTGTGTAACGTCACTCATCACGTGCACACAATTTGCAAATATTTTATTTATTTTTATATTTCTTTAACCTGGAGACATAAACTCCAAAAACAAAAACATATAGATAGATAGATAGATAGAATATATTTAGTTCAGATGCATATAACATACAAAATGCTCAAAAACGAGCGTTGAACAAGTCAAATAAACCTAAGAACTAGACAATGGTAAAAAGCTAAAAAAGTGATATTAAAATTAATTTAAAACTATATGGATAAATAATATAGAAAAAACTAAAAAAAGACAAAAACACTGAGTAACAAAATTTCTCATACGTACCTATAACATGTTATCAAAAAGAGAATACAAGTAATATAATTCGTATCACACAGAAAAAATAACCGTCACATGAAATGTTATGTTACTAGTTTCTGGCGATATAAATACAGTTTAGAAATAATTTATGTTTAAGTCATCATCGAAATATTCATCCACAGTATAATAAGCCCTTTCTATCAAAAGTGATTTTAATTTTATTTTGAGAATTTTGAGAGGTAAGGTTCTAACAATAATAGGCAATTTATTAAAAACTTTTATTATAGAAAAAGGTATATTTCTCTGAATATATGCACATAAAGATAAGTCAGGTGTTAGCGCAGCTTTATTCCTTGTAGGGTATATATGTTGTTTCTTATAGTTTTCAAAGAAACAATTATTTTCAATCACAAACATTACAGCTTCATATATGTATAAACTTATCAACGTGAGTACTTTTGCAGAGACAAAAACACTTCGACAGGATTCCCTTTGTTTCATATTTAGAATATTTCGAAGACACCTCTTCTGCAAAACAAAAATTCGCTTTGCATCAGAAGAGATTCCCCAAAAAATTATTCCGTACCTAATTTTAGATTGAATATATGCGTAATATGCGGTAAAAGCAGCATCGGAACCAATATTTTGAGACAATGTTTTCAAAGCATAACAATATCTAGACATGTTCAGCTCTAAGAAATCAATATGAGATCTCCAATCCAGGCGCGAGTCAATTCTTATACCAAGAAATAATAAATTATTTACAGGTGTTGGCATATTTGGTATATTAATAGATGGTAATTCACTAGTATTTGTCCTTGAAAATGATATTATCTGAGTCTTATCTTTGTTTAGTTGTAAGTTTAGTGATGCGAAATAATTATGCAATGTTTCTAAAGACCTATCAATAGTATTTTGAATGCTGTTTGGGTCAATTTTGTCAAAAATTATTGTGCTATCATCAGCATACTGTACTATATATTCATTGATTCGTAGCGGCAAATCATTAGTATAGATGATATACAGCAAAGGTCCCAATATGGATCCCTGAGGTACACCTCTTTGTATTAACATTTTTCTGATTTTAGCAACTTTCCTGATATATCCACCTCTGTAACACATTGCATTCGACCGTGAAGATATGACGCTATAAGATTTTTGAAACACCTCTTATGCCATATTCTGAAATTTTTGTTAATAATATGTCATGATCGACACAATCGAACGCTTTAGACAAATCCAAAGAAACAGCTACTGTTTTACGTTTATTATTCAGTCCTTCTATAACTTTTAACAGGGCTTGATAAACTGCTCTAATGGTTGATTTCTTTTTTCTAAATCCATTTTGCGTGTCTGCTAACAAAAAATGTGTTTCTAAGAAATGTATTAATATAATATAAATAATTTTTCAAATATCTTACTAATGTTGGAAAGTAATGCTATAGGTCTGTAGTTGGAAATGTCATCTCTACATTCTTTTGTATATCGATTTTATGTACGATACTTTTAAATTCTCCGGAAAAATACCATTTACCAAGGACAAATTTATAATATGAGATAGAGGACACGAAATCTCAGCACCAACAAATTTCAGAAGTTTTACAGGAATTTCATCATCACCTACAGAGTTTGTATTCTTTAACCCCATCACCACATTATACACCTCATTTGGACAAGTAGGTTCCAAAAATATGCTAGGCTCAACACCAGTTACAGATTTATATTGCACAATTGGTTCTAATTTCGGGCACAGATTTATAAAATGTCTATTTATATTATTCAATACTATTGTCTTGTTATTTCTTCAGTGTTAATGTGCTGTAATATGGAATCTTTACTATATTTTTTAGAATATGTGATTTTTTTACTAAGTCCCACATTGCTTTACCTTTATTTCTTGTCGATTTAATAAAATGTGTATTTGACATTTTCTAAGCTTCACATATAACATTTTTTAATACAGTACTTTTTATAAAAATCTTTAGTAATTATTCCTTGTAATTGCTGCGTATATAGAACACGTTTTCTCTTGCTCGATATTTTAATACCTGTTGTTATCCAAACGTTAGATTTGTTTTTACCTGTATAGATTTCAATGGGAACAGTATATTAATTAGACTCTTGATTTTACATATAAATAATTCATAAGAAATGTTTGGATCAGAGCAAGAAAAACATTGTTCCAATTTAAAAGCTGAAATTCGCATTTGAAGTGTTGCATTTTAACTTCTGAGAAAAATCTTTTAATTATTTTTATTATTAATAACTGCAAATGTGTCCTGTATCTCAACGTCTAAAAGTTGCCCTTTGTGGTCTGATAAAGCTGTGCTAACTACTTCCCCTGTGTATGGATTGTCACAATTAATAAAAATATTGTCCAGTAATGATGTTGTAGTTTTGGTAACCCTTGTTGGCTCAGAAATAGTCTGACGTAAATTAAAACATAATAGTAGTGATAAAAACCTTTTTGTATTGTCATTATCCTTACTCTCAAAATGTATATTGAAATCTCCACATAAGATAACTTGAAAACATTTATAGTTTGTTTGGATTATTTCTAGATTGTCAGAAACAGATTTAAAAAATATATCCAAGGATTCTTTGTCATATCTTGGAGGCCTATATATACACATAATAAGAGTTTTCATCGACTTACATATTACAGATGAACATTCAACGATACCTTCTACACTATTTAGTCGCAAATTTTCGAGTTCGTCAACTTCCACATCATTTTGAACATAAACACAGGACCCTCCATGTCCAAACATCGATCTTTCTCTACAGTAGATGGAGATTAGGTCATAGCCCTCGAGGTCATTGCATGACTTTCATGACCAAGACACCAGTGCTCAGTTAGGCAGATAAATAAAGGTTTCTTATTCATAGATTTAATTACCAGACTTAATTCACCTATTTTGTTTTGATGCTTTGAATATTTTGGTGAAAAACTGTAAAACCATTTAGTGTAGTTCTTTCATTTACAAAATCAAGACGTTTTTTCTTGCGTGACTTTGATTTGATTTTGTTTAGTTTTATTATTTTTTGTATTTAGTGAAAATCCTGGCTTTCACCTAAACGTTTAGTTATATCAAAGTCAAATCTCCTAAAAGCAACTTTCTGAGGCCAGAAATTTTCCTCATAAACCTTTTCTTTTAAATCAAATTTTATACCGACTTGAAAACATTGGCAATCTTTCCTAATATCATCATATTTTGTTTTCATTCGTTTTACAATCACCTCATCGTCCTGTATTATATTTGCTTTAGTTTTTATGTAACCTTTTATTTTCTCCTCAGTGACATGGTCCTTTACTCGGGATATAAATAACCATACCTTTTTATTGTTATCTTCTTTCCCTGTAAAATCGGTTTCCAAATTTACTGAGTCTGCAGTCCCTACATTTATTTGTTTGCGTTTATTAGTTCGCTTTTTATACTGGTCCGATCTTGAAACATTTGTATTTGCTGATTGTGGTTTAGGTTTTAACAATACTTGAATGTATTTTGGTGAGGAGGGATTATTTTGAATTGTTGATTGAGAGCTAGCCTGCGTCGTCTGTGTTTCAATAGCAATATTATCGACGTGTTGATTTTGTTTTTACCAAGATTCCCCTTTGTTCGCGCCTTTGGTATTTATTGCTTCTAATCTCTGTTCCAAATCTCCCACTTTTTGCTCCAACAGTTGTTTGTTTTGAACCAGCAAAGATTTTTCTTCCAGCTCTTTGATTAAACGTTTCAAAAAATTTTTCTTGAATTGCCATTTCACTGTCCTTAATGGATGGTGACATTTTTAATTCAGTAGCTTTCTCACAACTAACACAAAACCATTTTTTCCACTCTCAGAGTTACCTTCTTTATTATATAAATGTATATCTTCAATTGTCAGGTTGGCACAATCTCTATGATACCATAGTTTGCACTTTTACATTGAACTTTATATGCATTTGTCCAGATAGCCGCAGTGCACTGAGAGCACACCAGCACACTCGGACTACTCATGACTATCTTTCCGTAATGTAACTAACTGATTGATTTTATGAAAAGAAATTTATGATTCATTTATTTATTCTATTATAAATACTTTTGATTTTTTTCAGTGATATCACTTCACACAACTTGGATGAGGAAACAAAGTGTGAAGGTATGGTTAAATGTGAGACCGAAGTTCAAATAATCAAATGTGAATCTTCATTAGATGTATCGTCACATCAGAATAGATATAAAAGAAACTTTGAAGGTGACGTAAAACACAAAATTATTTCAAATCTAATGTACGAGTCTAACAAATGTGCTTTCACATGTGAAAGTAACTGTAAGCTGAACCGTCATCAGTTAAACCACAAAGACTCTTCTGAAATCAAAATGTACAAATGTGATATTTGCCCTTTTGAATCTAAATATAAGTGGTCTGTGAAAAGTCATCAATTAACACACAAAGACCCTTCTGAAATCGAAATGTACAAGTGTGATACTTGTACTTATGAAACTAAATATAAGTCGTCTGTGAAAGGTCATCAATTAACACACAAAGACCCTTCTGAAATCGAAATGTACAAGTGTGATACTTGTACTTATGAAACTAAATATAAAGGTCTACTGAAAACTCATCAGTTAACACACAAAGATCTATCTGAAATCGAAATATACAAGTGTGATACTTGTACTTATGAAACTAAACATAAAATTCTACTGAAAAATCATCAGTTAACACACAAAGATTCTTCGGAAATCCAAATGTACAAGTGTGATGTATGTGGTTTTGAAACTAAACGCAAAGATGAGCTAAAAAGTCATGGATTATTTCACAAAAACCCTTCTGGTATGCAAATGTACAAATGTGATACTTGTGCTTATGAAACTAAATATAAGCATCATTTGAAAACCCATCAGTTAAAACACAAAGACCCTTCTGAAATTGAAATGTACAAGTGTGATACTTGTACTTTTAAAACTATATATAAGAATAATTTGAAAACTCATCAGTTAAAACACAAAAACGCGGCAAATTAAGATGTAATGTGATACTTACACTTATGTAAGTAAATACAAGGTGATTCATACTTTTCAAAAATCTTCAGGGATATGTTAATAACTTAGCCGGTGCCACCAAAAAGTTATAAAGAAAGTCGAATAGATTCAAAGTATTAATGTTCATTATGATTATTATTATTATTTATGTCAACACGCTTCATCAAATCACATAATTAGTGAAATTTAGTCTATGCATGCTGAAGCAACCAGCGAGAAAATTCTAATCGCTGACAAGCAGTTTCAGCATGTAATACTTGTAGTAGTCTATGACAGCATCTATTATATCTTTTCCATATTGTACAAAATGACAAATAATAAATATTGTTATAGCAACCATGATTTTTATTTATCAAGCTACTTTGATTGAAATTATATATTTTAAAATGCTTGGACCTTCAAACAAAAACGGAATTGGACCTATATTTATATAAGAACATTTTTTTGACATTAGCCCTGCTATAATCTGTCAAGTTTGTCATAGGGGTTGTAGAGCACCCTGTATATCTACCTATCTACAGGGTGTGCCATTTAATACCCTCGCTGCCAATATCTTGAAAATGAAGAAACTTAGTTCTCGAAACTGCTGGGGTGGTTAGGTCTCTATCAGTTTTAAATTGCAGTAAGATTATTAGTTCAAATCTTTTTGTCTAGATGGTGTGGCGTTATTATAACAATTTTTGGTCCTGGAACATGGAAATGCGGTTTGTCTAAAAGATTGTTAAATTTTGAGTACTTTTTGTAATATAGTTTTTCCCAATATTTACTTGTTTTACGAGACATATCGACTTCAATATGCAATGTATGATGAAACAGGAAAATTTATTATTTTATATAAATCACACTGATTGAAATCAAAAAATTTGTCCAGACGAGTAAAATTTAGAATGTATAAAACAATTTTGAGACCGACAGCACTGTATGGTAGTGAAACCTGGGTTCTCAATAAGAAGTCAAGAGAAAACCTTTTAAGGTGGGAAAGGAAGATCTTAAGAAGAGTTCTAGGGGGTAAGGAGACAGAGGAAGGCTATGTAAGGAGAAATAATGAGGAAATATATGCAATGTACCAGGCACCAACAATAGACGAATTTGTAAAAGCCAGGAGAGTGCAGTGGCTGGGGCATCTAGAACGTATGGAGGATGAAAGGGCAGTTAAGAAAATAGTAGGGAGTAAACCTAACTACAAGAAAAAAAGAGGAAAGGGAGAAAAATGTAACGGATTGGAAAAGAAAGGCGAAGGACAGAATGGAGTGGAGGAGAATAACACAGCTCTGGGCCTAAAAGGCCTGTAAACAGCTTTATATATTGTTATATTTATGTGGGTGTGTGTGTTTTTATTTTAATTAAATTTATTTTTATTATTTATTTTAATTTTAAATATTTTATTATGTATTTAATGTAAAAGTTTAAATATTAATTTTTGTTGGGCGCCTTGATCCTTTTATGTATTATGTTTTATGAGTGTATGTTGTGTTTAAGCTATATTTTGTTCAATACAAACCTTTTATATAAATTTTTTTCTTTTTATCTTACCTTATTTATACAATTTTTGTTTATCCCTTGCTAGACCCAGTTTCACAAATCAAAAGAGTAAAAGAAACTTAACTCAGGAGTTGGTTCAAATTATGTAGGTTTTTTTTTTTATTTTGTAACAAATAGTAACACACTTGAAAGATTAACAGTTTTTTTTGGTTCTAGAATCAATTTGAAAACAATAAAGAATATTTTCTTTTTAATATTACTTCTCTGATGATACTTTTACCAAACCACTGTAAGTTAAAACTTTGTTATTGAATTTAATTGGAGTTTTATAAATTATGCTAAAATATTCTTTATTTTTGTAATGTTGGTTGCATTCCTACAGATCATAATATTCTAAAAATAATGGCTGCTCTTGCATGACAGATATTATTATCCAGTGAAATGATTGAATGTGGTTGTTATATTTCTTGGATTCGACTTAATTTATACAGGTAAGTCCTGTAGTTTATTTTTAATACTTTGCAAAGATTGAAATAGTTGAAATCTGTTTTAATTTACTATAGCTATAGAAATTTAGAGTGCACTTAATTTTTTTAATGTACCTGAGGTTAGAAATGTATTATTTTCCTTCCTGGAAACTGGAAACTGCCTGGTAACTGGAAACTATCCTGTAGGATTCTATGGAACTGCAAAATTTCCCTGGATACGGTTGATATCTTCTGTAGTGGCAATAAAAAAACTTTACTGGATGATGGAGACTGGTAAATTTAGCTGGTAAGTCGATATTTTCTTGATTTATACTTGTTGATTCTAATAAATTTTTTAGATTTTTTGGGGAGCTCTCTTGCGATCGTCTACCTTGTTCTAAACCCAAGCCGTAACTAACAACAACTTCTTTATTTTTAATCCTTGCTGCAGATTGCCATGTTAAAAGGTCCATTCACATGATTTTCTTACAGTCTTTGGATGTCTTTTTATGCACAAATTCACAACACAACTTATAACTAATACAATTTTAAATGTCCTTTTATCTTAATTATACAATTTCATTTATTTTATTTATGAAAATAGTCTTTATTTAGTGTTTTTGGTCATGTTCAAGGCATTCTTGTAAAGTCACCTTTACTTTTGACAGTTCTAGAATTAATTCTAATAATTTGACATTTCAATTTATTTTCAGGATATGCTTTATTTTTAATGGAAATATCTTTCATAATGTTACTCGTCTGCCTACAATATGTATATCAGATTAATCTATAGACTTTCACCTTTCATTCAATATATGGTGGTCTGAGTTTAATTTCCTTTTCTTGATGTACTGAGTGATAACAATTGTCAACGTCATGCAAATTTATGAAATTTATTTTTTAACTTGATAATAAAATTATTAAATTAGTATTTTTATGCTATGTAATATTATTTATTCTTAGTAACTTTATATCCAGGATATCTATATTAACAATTCTTTATATTTTTTTATAAATTGACACTAATAATTATTAATTTTATTCAACTTTAAGTTCGGTCAGGTGTTATTTTCATTTGATTTTCTATGTGTATATTTCAAATTGTTACAATATATACTGAGACAAAATACTTTAGAATATCGATATGATGGCTTTATTCACACCACCTAATAACTAACAAACAATTATAATTATAAAAAAAAATACAGTAAGTACAAGGTTTATGAATTACTTATATATTCATTAAAAAAATACTAAAGGAATCGATAGAAATCGAAAAATATATAGAAGCCTTTACATTAGGCACACAAAATAGGCAGAATATGGAGGAGCTTAGAAAGCAGCTATCTATGGAAAACTTAATGTAAGCTGTTGGTTACACTGCACTCAATCCCAGCATACAATTGAATCCAAAACGGAAGGTTTGTAATTGGACCATAGAAATCACTAATTGGACGTAAATATTTCATATTTTGAAATTCCCGCCTATAACTGTGTAACCACCACGATAGTGTGATTAGTCACTCTCTAGATTTTTGGAAGTCAAGTATAATAACTTACGAGTGTAAAAGGGCAGAAACATTTGTGTTAGTTTGTAGAAACTGAGTAAGATAGGCCCAAAATTTTCAGGTATGCCAAACTATTTTATTAATTAAAACTTCAAATTAATTCTATTGGTAATTAATAAGAATAGCGGCAAAAGTAGATGAATTTACTGTATAAAATAGGTGTTATAAAATGTGAATTATTCCTTTCCTTGGAAATATTTTGGCCGGTTTCCAATTCCGTACAGAAGTAATTTTTTAATAATTTTTAACTGCTCCTTTTGATTTTTTCTTTACAACATTGTATTTGTAAAGTGTACATTCTAAATTTTTTTTATATTTGTTCTCAATCATTCTGTATAAATAGGAGATATAAATTTGAGAAAAAAATAGCAAGTTATTCATAAAAATAATAAAACAATTGCAAAAACTGCTTAGTTCAATAAAATTATAGTGGTATATTTAAAACAAATAACTTTGGAGTTATGAAACTAATAATATTTAGTTTTCGTCAAAGTATTAGTGTTGGGTTACAATACTGCATATTTTTTGTATTTTATCAATATTTCTGTCACCAATGTATGAAGTATTGAACTATTAGCGGCAAGTATTGGTGTAGCTTGTATCAAGTAAATAATCTCTAGAAACAGTTAAAGAATATTAATGTTACACAATTACTGGTTTTTTGTTTGTCTCCATTTAGATATCAGAAACAGAGTAACAAATAGCATATTGCTGTTTTTATTATAAATAGTGTTATTTATATTTGACATTGTAAATAATGTATTTTAAATCATTATTTTTATTAGTAATATATTATATAGAAAATTATTTGCTGACTATATTACCTACTTTTAAAATATATTGTCACGGATTTCCCAATCCAATTTTTTTTGCCAGAAAAGCAAACAGTTAATTAATCACTTATCTTTATTAACTACTCTGTGCACTACTGAATACTAATTACTCAACTAAACGCTATTTCACTTTGAAACTCCAGGAAATTTCCAACTAGAGACTCCAATTCAAGACTGAGTCACTCGACCGTTTATTCTTCTTTTATAGACCTAACAAATATGCCAAGTATTTTCTAGCATTTCTCGAACGATTCTCAATATTCCAGTCGCGCCTTGATATACGACATTATTTTGTTTGTTTACCAGCAGTAGGGGAGATCGGGGCAATCTAGAGTTTTGCGCTACCACAGTCGTCGACAATATTTTCTTAAAATATGATTTAATTTGTGTTTGCAAGAAATCAAGACATTGAATATTAAAGGTAATAATGTAAATTTATCAAATTTTCTGCTCACGTTACAGAAAGTTTGTTTAAAATGATTTTAATATTTAAATAGATCTCTAAATTTTTATCCTAAGGAATATTATTAAGGAATATTATAAAACTCAGACATTTTTAATAAGAAATATTTTCCAAATGCAAATGCAAAAAGTATGTATGTTTTATGTATTTATTCCATTATGAGCAGTTTTGATTTTTTTAGTGATTCCTTATCACACAGTTTAGGTGAGAAAATAATTGAAAATGGAATGAATCAAATATTTGTGAAGATATAGAAGAAACAGTGTGGTATACTTCAATGTGACACCAAAATTCAAATAAACAAACGTGACGCCCCATTAGATGTATCTTCATATACAAATAGACATAAAAAAATTTAAAGCAATTTAAAACATGAAATTGTTTCAAGACTGAAGTACCTATGCGATGAATGTTGTTACGGAAGTGAACACGAATATTGTCTAGAACGTCATCAGTTGACACACAAAGACCCTTCTGAAATCCAGATGTACAGGTGTGACACATGTAACTTTAAAACTAAATATAAGGGTGCTCTGAAAACTCATCAATTAACACACAAGGACTCTTCTGAAATCCAGATGTACAAGTGTGATATGTGTGGTTATGAAGCTAAACGCAAGGGTGCGTTGTACCGTCATCAATTAATACACAAGAACCCTTCAGAAATCCAGATGTACAAATGTGATACTTGTACTTATGAAACTAGATATAAACAAAACCTGAAAAACCATGAATTAAAACACAAAGAGTCTTGTGAAATCCAAATGTACAGATGCAATGAATGTGGCCACAAAAGTAAAAGCAAAATTGATCTAAAACGTCATCAATTAACACACAAACACCCATCAGTAATTCATGAATGTAATGTATGTAGTTATACAGCTGAACGAAAGAGTAATCTAGAAACCCATCAGTTAATCCACAAACACTGGAACTATGGAACTAAACGCAAACGTGAGTTAAAAAGTCAAGAGTTATTTCACAAAAACCCTTCTGAAATCCAAATATACAAGTGTGATACGTGTGATTTTGAAACTAAACGCAGGTATAACTTGAAAAGTCATCAGTTAATACACAAAGATCCTTCGGAAATCGCAATGTACACATGTGATATATGTAGTTTTGCAACTAAATATAAGAATCATTTGAAGACCCATCAATTATTGCACAAGAAGCTTTCTGAAATCCAAATGTACAAATGTAATATCTGTACTTAAGAAAGTAGATATAAGTATAATTTGAAAACTCATGAGTTGAAACATAAAGTCGCTGAGCAAGATGTAGTGTGATACTTGCATGTATCAAAGTATAATGAAAGTCAATATATTCGGTCAGTGGTCGCACGGTTTAAGGCGTTAGTACTTGAATCGAGGTGACTAGACGGAGTTGGTTCGAGCCCAGCTGCCGGTAGACCGTATATAAGCTATATTCGTGGAGAGGATTGGCACCCTCTCTGTGGGTATGGTAGGGTGGAATAATGTTAGCTTGGGTCAATGTGAGAGATTGATGCCGGTTGATATTTGACTACCCCCCTAATTAATGAGGTTTTCCTCATTCCTGCACTGAATAGTGGTTAGGGCCTACCAACGTAAGTCGTTCCTGCTTAATAATAATATGCCGCCCCCTCTCCCGCACAAGTCTCCGACTTCTGGGCTAACCCCTGTGATTAGAATGAGGGGTAGAGATATTATTATTATTATTATTCATAGTAAAATATTGTGACACAATGTGATACATGTGTAAATAAATATAAGAAGTCATCATGTCTTTTATGTGTATTCTTCACTTTGAAGTATTCCAAGTAGTGTGGTTCTACGATCATTATTGGAGTTTGAAATGTCGATCAAAAAGACTCAAAATCTTTGAAGACTGCATGAAGGCATGAAAAATCTAATCAGAAATTAATTAATACATAATAACAGAATATAACGGTGAAAATATTTATTTGATATATTTTGTATTAAATGGTCAAATAAAGGGGTGTAGAATAAGTTGTTTTAGATTTCAAATATGTAATAATAGTAGCAATGGTAATCAGCAACGAGAAGAATATATGAAATGTAGAAGAACATTTTATTTATGATATATAAAGCTATTGTATATTTCTTTCTATGGTTGGAAATAAATATATTTTTATAACACGTCAGACGCGTATACGTTTAGATTAACGATTGGTTGAAATTATAATTTAAAATAAATTTTTAATTATAGCTTTCTATTTAATTTTTTAATATGTAATTTAATTTGGAAGGGCCTGAAACTATTTGGAATTAAGCATGAAGCAAATATCTTTTTATTGGTCACTAAATCTTCTATTGTCTTACTTATTTTATCTAATATTTATATTTGAAGGTGATCAGATCTAAAAAAGTGAAAGAAATTTCATTATATAACATCCATTATTTTTAGTAGAAACAGTGTAAATGTAAAGTTTTTATCTTGTATTATCAATTATCCAAGATCGAAAATAACAGAGAGTGACTAATTTACAACACAGAAATGAGTGCGAAAGCTGAAGGTAGCGTGAATATCTAAGCGTGCCACTTGAGAAGGGTTCAAAGCACAAAATTCTCAAAAATAAGTTGACATCGACTGAAACTAGCACATTAACAATTTACTTTAAATGTGCCTCTGTACAAATTAGAATGCCGTCCTTTTGGACGACGAAAACAAAAATCCATTACCTTGTATGTCATCCGGTCTCAAAAAATACTGCAATGCCATAAAGTTATTATATAATAACTCTATGTGCAATGCTATTGGACGAAAGTTAGTGGAATCTCCTCTGTTTAGGGATCTTGGTGCCCCCACTATCGCTGTTTTCTATGGCTATTAATGATGTTTACTTTTCTTCAAGATGACAGATGTTCTATGCTTTTGTAGGTTATGTCCTACGAATGTATCACTGGAAGTCTGAAAATGCAACAAGAAAACTTTAATAAAAGCATATTTTGCAGGCTGTGCTTTAATGTCACAAGCTACACAAATTCCAAAATAATAGAAAAAGCCACAAGTAAAAGTTTAAAAGTTGTTCTTCCAAATCTGGTAAGATCAAGTTATTACTTTTTTATATGGTTTTGTTTTTGATACATTTCAGATTTTGGAAGAGGGACATGAACACCTTATGTGTAAACCATGTCATTTAGAATTATCTGCCGCTTTTAATTTTAAAATGGCATGTATTGCTACTGAGGATATTATTTCTTCATACATTAATTCCAATATACTGTCAGTGGTCGATTTAAAAGACATTTATTTAAAAATGAATGGAAATATTCAGGGAACCGATATATGGGAAAACCAAAGAATTTGTCGATTGTGTCTTCAATTGGTACCATACGGATTTGTACCACTAAATGAAATAGATGATGGCATCATCGATACATATATGCCACAAGTAGTAAGTATATATCAAAATATTTTTAATTGAAAATACTATGTGCTTCAAGCCGTTGTACATATTACAATTGTATTGAAAATTATAATGAAATATATCGGCAATTTTATTTTAACATAATTTTGATAAAAGAGCGGTCACTGTCAGGATTATAATATATTTGATGCGTACACATAACAATGCATGTTGTTTGCCAATAATGCAGATAGCAAAATAATAAGACATTTCAATTTCCATTATTCTTAACCTTTAGCTTCAAAATAATAAAAATGCCAAAACAAGACAAATTACTATTACTATTAACATTTAGATGCTACATCAATTTTTGCTTATATTTTATCAGTTACTTAACACAATGTTACAAAGCCAGCGTACTAAATGGTTGCAGAAGAAAAATGGAAACAGGATTTTAACACTTTTGATCTGACAGCACAAAAGCTCAGTAATAAGTCAAGTTATATGAATAGTTGGAATATTAAATAAAAGGGTGTTTTTATTCTGTCATGATGTTTATATACATGCTGTTTACAGGCCTTTTAGGCCCAGAGCTGTGTTATTCTCCTCCATTCCATTCTGTCCTTCGCCTTTCTTTTCCAATCTGTTACATTTTTCTCCCTTAGATCTATTGCCACTGCCTCTCTCCATCGCTTCCTCGGTCTACCTCTTTTTTTCTTGTAGTTAGGTTTACTCCCTACTATTTTCTTAACTGCCCTTTCATCTTCCACACTCTTCTGGCTTTTACAAATTCGTCTATTGTTGGTGCCTGGTACATTGCATATATTTCCTCATTATTTCTCCTTACATAGCCTTCCTCCGTCTTCTTACCCCCTAGAATTCTCCTTAAGATTTTCATTTCCCACCTTATGGGTAACAGGTTTTCTTTTTTTTTTTTTTTTTTTTCTCTCTCATATATTTTCAGGTATTAACAATATTGTGTGAAACTAACTACTCAGTGGACAAAAGCCCCAACCTGCGTTGAATTACACCCACAATATCTACCCATATATTCCTTATTATTAGCTTTTGTAACATTTTTTACTGTTTAAGAAAGGTATTTTAAGCTAATATGTATCAAATCTCCTACAATTCCTATCAATGAAGTCATATGTATGTTCTCTGATACCAAACATCTAGGTATGCTAATAAACATCCACAGACAAAACTCTATTCAATAATTATCTAAAAAATTTAATATATTTACTAACCTCTGGAGTGGGAACTCGAAATTCAACCACAATAATTGAGATCTCACTTATTTCTACGCTTTATTAGGATCGCTTCATCAGGTGGCCTCCTTTAACTTGAGTCAAATATCTAACTATAAAGATGATTATACAGAGAACATACATATGACTTCATTGATAGGAATTGTAGGAGATTTGATACATATTAGCTTAAAATACCTTTCTTAAACAGTAAAAAGGTTTTCTCTTGACTTCTTATTGAGAACCCAGGTTTCACTACTATACAGCGCTGTCGGTCTCAAAATTGTTTTATACATTTTAAATTTTACTCCTCTGCACAAATTTTTGATTTCAATAAGTGGTTGACTGCTGCCGAACTTCTGTGTGCTTTTATTATTCTCCTATTTATTTCTTGTTCCTCATCACACTTAGCACATATTCTTGAACTTCCTCAAACTCCATCTCCCCATGCTCTGTCTGCAATTTAAAATTGGTATCCTTTTTCATGATGTTTACATGATTATAATAAGAAAATATGTGTTATAGTAAAAATATAGAACATATTCTATACAGGGTGATCCACAACTTATCTAAAAAAATTTGGAATAGATGTGTCATGAAAAGTGGAGTCAGTATCTTAAAAATGTTTTGTAAAATCCGTTATAGTTTCCGAGAAAAAATTGTATTTTCCACCTTTACATCCCTGGGCCACTGTAGTCTCTAGCCAGACGATTTCGAGTATTAATGTTTTTGTGATGCGAGTATTTACATTAGTTTTTCATGTGTCACAAATGGCTTACGATAAAGCAACTCTTAGTTGGTGGATATCGTTTTAATTTATAGTGAAGTGAAAATGCTTATGGTCCCGAGCATCCACAGTGTGTTGCAGCAGTGTGGCATATCATACACGGGCTCATTAATACCAAATAATGGGATAAAGACAACTGGTACCATGGCTGTCACAATCTCAAGTGTATCGCACAGAAGTAGACACTATTGACGATTTACACAAAGTATCATAGCTACTGCCAATAACTTACTAGTTCAAAAGAGACAAGAAGCAGAAACACTTGTGTTGGTTTGTAGAAACTGGGTAAGACGGGCCTAAAATTTTGTTGTAACAGTTATCTCAAACTATTTTATTAGGTAATTAAAACTACAAATTGATTATATTATTAACAATAGCCACAAAAGCAGTTGAATTTGTTGTATAAAATAGGTGTTATAAAATGTTAATTATTTCCTTCCTTGTGAAGTCCTTTAAATTTTTGTCAGTCGCCGATTACATGCTTTGCCTTGTCAGGTATTACAGTGGACTATTTCCAGTGCCGACAGAAGTATATTTTTAAATCATTTTCAAACTGCTTTTTTGATGTATGATTGATTGTATTTGTGAGACATTAAAAAAATTTTTTAGATAACTTCTGAATCACTATATTTTTATGCCAAAAGTTTGAAATAATTTTCTTATATGTAAAACAGTAAATAGGCGTCCCGAAATTTTTCAACAAAATTGTGGGGCAAATTTTCACTACAATTTTGTTTTGTCTTAGGTAAATTGAGTTTTTCTAATAAATTTGTATGTATTACATAATGGCTGATACAAAACTTTGTTGTTGTTTTCACGTTATAAAAAGTCTTAGTTATTACTGAGTATTTTCTGTATATTTTAGTTTTTATTTGGATTATATGCCACCTGATATTGGCATTAATAATTATTATTCTAGAGCATCAGTGCTACCAAAGATCCTGGCATATGTGGACCATGTTTTGATTCGCTTTGTACCCATGGCGGTTTTGTAAAGTGCCGTCTTGAAGCACAAGAAAAATACAAAGACTCCGGCGGTCAGGCTTATATTAAATCTGAGGAGATTGAGGTTAAATTGGAAGATGGATATAATGCACAGGATGGATACATATGAAAGCATTGATAAGCATGCCTATTTTAAAACTGAAAAGATTGAAATAAAACTGGAAGATGGTCGGGATTCACAGGAGGAATATAAAAACATTGACGAGCCATTTTGTATCAAATCCGAAGATATTGAAATGAAGTTTGAAGAAGGAGATCAAGATAAGTAAGGCAATGTCTATAAAAATTTTTTATTTTAATATTTGTGACACTATCATTTCATGTTTCTTTTAATCGTTTAAATGTATTTTCTTAAAATATGATTTAAATTGTTTAAAATTATTTTAATATTCGAATCGTTTGACTTATATATTGTTTTCCTAAAGAATGTTATTAAACTTGGAAAAACAAATATAGGTATTTTTGATAATAAATGTCAAAATGCTTATTGTAAAGAAATACAGTAGACTTTCAACTATCCGGCTTGCAGCTATCCGAATTCCATGTTATTCGACCTTGCATTGAAGCGGTCAGATGAAATTTTTAAAAGTAGCGCAAGTTAAATGCATGTAGTACATATGTACATGCATGCATTTTCATTTGGTGCATAGACAGGTTGTTTGCAAATTGATTTATCTCGTAATGAGCAATAAACGGAAGAATATAAATAATTCGATTTATCTACCTTTTCCGTTACCCGAACTAGGTGTCCGCCAGATAGTTGAGACTCCATTTTGTATGTTTTATTCCATTACGAGCAGTTTTGTTTTTTCTAGTGATCCCTCATCACACAATTTTGATGAAAAAATAATTGAATATCGAAACAAGCAAATTTGTGAAGATATACGAGAACCAGAGTATGATTTACTTACATGTGAGACCAAAATTCAAGTTAACAAACGTGAAACCCCACTAGATGTCTCATATAATAATAGACATAATAAATTAAAACATGAACTTGTTTCAAAACTGAAGTACCGATGCGATGAATGCGATTACGAAAGCAAACGCAAGGATGGTCTGAAACGTCATCAGTGGACACACAAAGACTCTGCTGAAATTCAAATGTACAGTTGTGATGCGTGTGACTATAAGAGTAAATATAAGTGTGCTCTGAAAACTCATCAATTAATACACAAGGACTCTTCTGAAATCCAGATGTACACGTGTGATGTATGTGGTTATGAAGCTAAACGCAGGGGTGAGTTGAAATGTCATCAATTAACACACAAAGACCCTTCAGAAATCCATATGTACAAATGTGATATTTGTACTTATAAAACTAGATATAAACAACACTTAAAAAACCATGAGCTGACACACAAAGACCCGTCTGAAATTCCAATGTACAAATGTAATGAATGTGATTACAAAAATAGAAACAAGTATAACCTGAAACATCATCAGTTAACACACAAAGATCCTTGTGAAATCGAAATGTACATGTGTGATATATGTAGTTTTGCAACTAAATATAAGAATCGTTTGAAGACACATCAATTATTGCACAAAGACCCTTCTGAAATCCAAATGTATAAGTGTGATACTTGTACTTATGAAACTAGATATAGGAAATATATGATTGATCATCAGTTGACACACAGAGACCCTTCTGAAATTCAAATTTACAAGTGTGATACCTGTGGTTATGCAACTAAATATAAGGGTGTCATGAAGAATCATCAGTTAACACACAAAGACCCTTCTGAAATCCAAATGTACAAGTGTGATACATGTGACTATGAAACTAAACGCAAGAGTAACCTGAAAAATCATGAGTTAACACACAAAGACCTTTCTGAAATCCAAATGTATACGTGTGATACATGTAATTTTGTAACTAAACATAAGAATTATTTGAAAAGGCATGGATTAGCGCACAAAGAGCCTTTTGAAATCCAAATGTACAAGTGTGATACTTGTAATTTTGAAACTAAACGAAAAGAATCCCTGAAATGCCATTTATTGACACACAGAAGTAACATAAAAGGCAGGTGTTTATGGTTACATTCTTAAATGCAATAGGTGGTACATGGGTATAATTTTGTCAAGTGACATTCACAGTGCTTCAAGAGCGAAAGGGTTCATTATTTCTACATTATCTTAGTACTGTTTTCTATTTTATATTTATTGTATTCAGCGCTTAATTCCGATTCCAAATAACATGTTATTTGAAGCATTTATATAATTTTGTTGAAAACATAAACAAAAGTGCTAAATTAGGTTTTTTTTTTAAATGTTTAATTAGAAATGAAATCAGCAAATAGGAATAAAAATGTTTTAAAGTAATTTAAAAAAATAATAAATAAATGTTAAATATCATTGTTTATTACTTTTATTTATTGGTTTTCAAATTAAAGCAAGCAGTTTAATGTGAAATCAGATTGCATCATTTTATAAATCCCTCAAGTAAAACCATTTATCTGGTACTTAGCCAACAGCATTGTCGCTGTAGTTGTCATGAGCAGATCTATATTGTAAGCAAAGGAATAAGATATTTTTAACAATACCGGAAGATCACCACATCACCACTAATAATGATGACATTACCTACACAGTATTTATACAATGTATCTATGACACACAAATGCTGCAAAAATACAAAAAACAAATGCTTGTTTATGTCACTAACACTGACCTACACCTGTTTCCACAAAAACAAACTAATAAACTTAATATTGTAACAATATTTTATGCAGATATGTTTAATGAAGAGAGCGAAAGGGAAGGAGACGATCAGGAGGAGATGATGCTGGTAAGGGAAGAGGAAGTTGAAGTAGAAGAACCTACAAAAAAGGAAATAGACATAATTGTAGAAGCTTTAAGGAATAACAAAAGTCCAGGGAAACACGGAATAATGGCAGAGAACATTAAGTACGCAGGAGAGGATTTAAGACAAAGAATATACGAAATGATTCGAAAGATTTGAAGAAGAGAATGTTTGACTTAAGATTGGAGAGATGCTATGATTATACCAATTTTAAAAAAGGGAGATGCAGCAGACTGCAGAAACTATAGAGGTATATCATTGCTAGATATAGGGTATAAAATCATGGCAACGTTAATAAAACAGAGAAGCAGGTTTTAGAAAGGGGAAGTCAACAACGGTTCAAATCTTCATAGTGAAGGAAATCCTGACTACATGTTATGAATATGGGATTAAAACAATGGTCATATTTGTGGAATTCAGCAAAGCATATGATTTAGTCAAAAGAAATAAACTAAGAAAAATATTGAAACAATTTGGGATACCAACCAAACTGGTTAGGCTATCGAAAATTACCTTAAAATATTAAAAGTAAAGTACGAATAAAAGGTGCATCTTCGGAAGGTTTTACTATTGACCCACTCTCAATGCTTCTTTTTAATTTAGTACTAGAAAAGATCATAAGATATAGTCAGTTGAACAGAGAAAGATGTATAGTTTAAAAGTCACCAAATAGTAAGTTATGCAGGCGACATGGCCATAATTCCTAGTAGGGAATTAGAAGAAGTAAGGAGAAAACTTTTGGAGGAAGCATGAAAAGTGGGATTGCAGATAAATCAAGAGAAAAGTAAGCCTTTGAGAATAGGAGAACAGAAAAAACATACCAATTTCAAATTGAGAACGCAGCATGGAGATATGGAGTTTGAAGAATTTCAAGAATATGTGTATTTGGGGGCGCTGATAATAGCTAACTGTGATGAGGAGCAAGAAATTAATAGGAGAATAATAAAAGCAAACAGAAGTTCGGCAGCAGTCAACCACTTCATGAAATCAAAAAAGTTGTCCAGAGGAATAAAATTTAGAATGTATAAAACAATTTTGAGACAGACAGCGCTGTATGGCAGTGGAATCTGGATCCTCAAAGAGAAACATATTAAGATGGGAAGGAAGATCTTAAGAAGAATAGGGAGAAGGAAGACGGAGGAAGGCTATGTATGGAGAAATAATGAGGAAATATATGCAATGTATCAGGCACCAAAAATGGACGAAGTTGTAAATGCCAGAAGACTGCAGTAGCTAGAGCATGTAGAACGTATTGAAAATGAAAGGACAGTTCAAAAAATTATAGGGAGTAAACCTCCAAGAAAAAAAAAGAACAGAATGGAGTGGAGGAGAATAACGCAGCTCTGAGCCTAAAAGGCCTGTAAATATCTTTATATATAATATTTAATTTGGATTATTTTATTACTCTTGATATTTTTTGTAAAACTCTTATTATTGGTAGATAAATTACTGAGGTTTTAAATATCTGATATCGATTTTGTACAGTGTTTCTGAACATAAGGCTAGCCAGCTTTTCAATTTTTTTGTAAGATGATGTTTTTCCGAATCTATGGAGAATATTAATCAATTGAAGTATCTTATAAATGTGACTGAATAGTTTTGGCAAATATCATAGGTTTTTCGAAATATTATATTTTTAGTAATTAAAAAAGCCTGTTAATTAATTTTCTAGGCAGACAGACACATAGAGTAATTAGTGAGCTAAATATGGGATTATTGAATTAAAATAATAATATCTCTACCACTCATTCTAATCACGAGAATTAGCCCAGAAGTCGATGTCTTGTGCGGGAAAGGGGGTGGCATATTATTATTAAGCAGGCCGCATCTATGCCCAGGAGCGACACATTGGTAGGCCCTAACCACCATTTAGTGCAGGAATGAGGGAAACCTGGAACACCTCATTTATTAGGGGGGTAATCAAACGTCAACCGGTATCAGTCTCTCACATTGACCCAAGTCAACATTCTTCCAGCCTACCATACCTGCAGAGATATAGCTTATATACAGTCTACCGGCTGCGAGGGTCGAACCCACAGCGATCTAGTCGCCTCGATTCAAGTACTGACGCCTTAAACCATGCGACCACTGACCGATCATGATCAAATATAATATTACTAGGTTAAATTAAATTATAGTTTTTAAGTGTGTTTAACTAATCTGTTTATGTTTTCGTTTTGTTAGCAAACAAAATTAAATAGGTAAAAAAATATTTGTGTAAATACGGTAAATTTTGTTACCTCTACCTTTGTTACCAATTTTTCAAATTTTTGGAATCAACTTTGTTTTTCCTTATAACGATGAACGCAGATCTTGATAGGACACCCTGTATGTATATATAAATTTGATTACTAGACCACATTTCATTAAATATGAATTACATAAGTTGCTAATGTAACTGAAAAAATAATAGATGTTAAGAAAAAGCAAATAATTTTTTGTTTATGATATTGTGTAATATTTTATATAACATGTATTTGCATATTAATATATATTATACAAATTTATTTGCTTATTTATACCCATTACACTTTAATTATGCTACAGTGATTCAAAATATTTGGTGATTAAATTATTTCTATAATAATTATTTGAATCTAAAAATCTGGATTAATACCATCCATAACTCGTATCGTTTCTGACACAGCTTCATTCTCTTCAAGATCTAGTTCCTTTGTTTCTCATGCTGTTATACAGCACAAGCTACAACATTTTCTAGTTTTAAACGAATACTGTTGGCCAAAACCAAGTGTTTCTTTAAAATGCTAAAGAGACGTTCCACACAATATAATTTTTTATCGACAAGCAATTAATACACCATTTAGAAATTATTAAAAATTGTGGAATCGCGAGTTGACCCCGGCCATCGACATACTATGTCCATAATTTTTAAATTGCTATCTGAAACCACTTGTACATTCATAGAGGAAAAGTTTTGTCTCTATAAATTTTTGCATTCTGGCGATTGAATTTTAACAAGGGTGCAGTCAATTGCACCGATATACAGCTTGGGAAACGACTGATATAAAATTTGTTGTTTATATCTTGAAATTCTTCTAGAGATTGTTACATTTTAATAAATTTTCTATTAAGTTGAGCAATAACTCGAACAACTTTCGATATAGTTCAGTTTGCACTTATTAAATTTAAAATTATGTACAACCTACAAAATTTTTTTCTGTGGCTAAATATAGCAAGGTACTTGTAACACTGTAGATGGAGTTAGAGCTGAATTTCTAAAATACGAAACATATTAGCAATTTCACACTGAAAGTATGTTTTAGAAATATTTACTAGCTGATAGATCAGTACCTACACATTCTTAAGGTCAGCTAAATCTTTATTTATCTTTTCTAGAATAAGTCTTACAGTGTCCTTGAGCAATTTGAACCGTTCCCAAAATTCTGTATCGTCGCATTTTTGGAAATGATCAATTATTTCACAAAAAGTTCTGGGTGTTCTAGGAAAAGCTACAATTTACTACTTTAACTAATTCCAAAAAATCGTCGTCAGTTAAACCTCCATGATCGTTAACTCCAATATCCATTGTATTCCAAATAGCGGACGATGGTAAGGTAACGCGAATTGTAATAATTAATATGCCTAGCGCAGAAATATGTGTTTTATTTAGCCGTCCTGTGTAGTTTACGTCCATGCATTTTGCTATTAAAGTTACAGTATTTTGGCAACACTGCTGAATCTACCTTCATCGCTTTCTTTTGCTTAACTTTAATTTTTAGGTTGGAAGTGAGAAAATGCAAGCAGCACCCGAAAACTTGAATAAAGAAATATTTTGTAGGCTATGTTATAATACTATAAACTATACAAATTGCGACGTGATTGAAAAAATCACGATAGAGCTTTTAGAAGTTGTTTTGCCGAATCTGGTAAGATCAATTCAGATTACTTCTGTGTCTATGCTATATAAGTATAACTTTTCTTGATAAATTTCAGATTTTGGAAGAGGGACATAAGCACCTGATGTGTAAACCATGTTGCTCAAAATTATATGCCGCATTTAATTTTAAGTCGGCATGTATGGATACTGAAGATATTATTTCGTCGTGTGTAAATTCCAATATACTGTCAGTGGTTGACTTAAAAGAAGTTTATTTAAAAGTGTATGGAAATATTCAGTTAAAGGATATATCGGAAAATCAGAGAATTTGTCGATTGTGTCTACAGCTGGTAACATACGGATTTGTGGCACTAAATGAAGTGGATAATGGCATAATTGACGCATATATACCTCAAGTAGTAAGTATACATCAAAATATTAAAGAATATCATTTAATTTGGCGAAATTATATACTTACTCTGTTCAGAGGCGGCTTGATTAGAAGATTTTTGCTGCAAACTTATCGATGATGTGGTCGTAAAATGGTTCTGCATTTAAGTTTAATAAATAACCCTTTAACTGAATTTTTTATCAAACTTCTACGTCTTGTTTTCATGGTTAAGTTTAAACTTTTTTTAAGCGAGAAAAACTTATCAATCATAACATTAGCAAGAAGAATCGTCACGATTATACGATAATATAGTGTCATAAAATGGCGATATCAAAAATTGCGGTTGCTTTTTTTTTACAAAGAGGAAGTGACATCATATTTGCAGCAATAATGTCAAAATATGTGCGCATTTAAAAATTAAGGTTGTCGGAACGATTTTTTTTGTTTGCTCTGTACAAATTTTATTGCATTTGTTCCAACATTTACGTCCTCATTGTATGTGTGTCAGAATTTAAAAATTAAGTTTGAGTGCGAGCGATTTTGTTTGTTCGCTCTGTACAAATTTTGTTACGACATCACCACGTAACATTTGTTATATTATTTGAAATTGGTAGTCATGCTCAGGGAGAGTGCTGATTCTCTGCGAACGCGTTCGGCGCCCTACGTTTTAACATTATTTTTACCGATTTTGATAAATTATGCGATAAGACACAAATTACAAAATTTATATTACGATGAAATATAATTTGCATTAGCAATGCGTTCTTAGTTTTAATTCCTTTAGAACTTTCTGTGCATAAAATTTGTGATTTAGTTTTGCTTTAGTGTTTTAAGTGCTATATTTTCCATCTTGATGTTTACACTCATAGTTTTTATTCTAGAACATCAGCGCTACCAAGGATCCTGTTATATGTGGACCATGTTTAGATTCGCTTTGTACCCATGGCGATTTTGTAATGAACTGCCTTGAAGCACAGGAAAAATACAGAAGTGCTGGTACACAGCCTTATATAAAAACAGAAGAGATTGAGGTTAAATTGGAAGATGGTCATAATGCACAGGAGACATATAAAAACGTTGATAAGCAGTGTGATATTAAACCTGAGATCAAAATAAAACTGGAAGATGATCAAGATGCACAAGAAGGATATAAAAACATTGACGAACAGTTTGATATTAAATCTGAAGAGATCGATATAAAACAGGAAAGCGGTCAGCATGCACAGAATGAATGTAAAAACATTCATAAGCCTGATTGTATTGAATGCGAAGAGATAGAAATAAAGTCGGAGGAAGGAGATCAAGATCAGTAAGGAAATATTGATATATTTTTTTAATTTTAAAATTTGTTAGGCTAGTTCAAGTTCTTGTTAATAGGTTGATTTACCAAGTATATAAATATGGGTCTCTGAAAATTAAGAGTAAAAATTGTACAAAATTAAGAGAATTGCTTAGTTGAAAGTTATTGTAGGATATTTTCAACACAAATAACTTTGAGGTCATCTAACTCTACTAATATTTTGTTTTCAAAGAAGCATTAGTGTTTGGTTTCAATATTCACGATTTTACATGACTTCTCTCCCCAATGTATAAAGAATTGATCTATTAACGGGAAGTGTTGGTGGAGTGTGTATCGAAAAAAATTTAGTTTAGGAATAGTTAGAGAATATTACTATTACAGAATTACTGTTTCTTATTTGTACCATTTAGAAATCAGAAATTCTGTTACAATGTGACAAACAATATATTGCTCTTTTTATTACGGATGGTATTATTAATATTTAAATAATGTTTCTTAAAGCATTTATTTTGTTACAAATATTTATATTTTATACATACATACATGTATTAATATTTAGTAAATTATTTGCAGTCGTTGGTACGTAAATTTATTTTCTTAAAATATGATTTAAATTGTTTTTGCATAAAGAAATCAAGACATTCGTTACATTAAATATTAAAGGTAGTAATAATATAACTAAATTTATCTAATTGTTTTGCTCACTTTACAGAAGGCTTGCTTAAAATCCTTTTAATATTTGAATAATTTGATTTATTAATTAGGTATATTTAGTAATAAATCTTCTCAAAATGCTTGTTGTAAAGAAGTATATGTTTTAATTGTTTATTCCATTACGATTTTGATTTTTTAGAGATCCCCAACCGAAGTACCGATGCAATGAATGTGATTATGAAAGCAAACGTGGGGATTGTCTGGAACGTCATCAATTGACACACAAAGAACTCCAAATGTACAGGTGTGATGCATGTGGCTATAAAACTAAATATAAGAATGCTGTGAAACGTCATCAATTAATACATAAAGATCCTTCAGAAATCCAGATGTACAAATGTGATACTTGCACTTATGAAAGTAGATATAAACATCATCTGAAAAACCATGAATTAACACACAAAGACCTTTCTGAAATCCAAATGTATAGATGTAATGAATGTGATTACAAAAATAAACGCAAAATCCAGCTGAAACGTCATCAATTAATACACAAACACCCATCAGACACTCATATGTTTAAGTGCAATACATGTGAATATAAAGCTAAACGAAAGAGTCATCTTGACAAGCATCAGTTAATCCACAAAGGCCCATTGGATATCCAACTGTACAAGTGTCATGTATGTGATTATGGAACGAAACGCAAACGTGAGTTCATAAGTCATAAGTTATTGCACAAAAATTCTCATAAAATCCAAATGTACAAGTGTGATACATGTGATTATGCAACTAAATATAAGGGTGGCCTGAAAATTCATCAGTTGACACACAAAGACCCTTCTGAAATCCAAATGTATAAGTGTGATACTTGTACTTATGAAACTAAATATAAGAAACATATGCTAGATCATCAGTTAACTCACAAGGACCCTTCTGAAATTCAAATGTATAAGTGTGATACATGTGGCTATGAATCTAAACGCAAGGATAATCTGAAAAATCATCAGTTAACACACAAAGACCCTTCTGAAATCCAAATGTACATGTGTGATATATGCAGTTTTTCAACAAAACGTAAGAATCATTTGCAGGCACACCAATTATTACACAAAGAACCTTCTGAAATTCAAATGTACAAGTGTCATACATGCGACTATGAAGCTAAACGCAAGGACAACCTGAAAAATCATCTGTTAAAACACAAAGACCGGTCAGAAATCCAAATGCACAAGTGTGATATATGTAGTTTTGCAACTAAACATAAGAGTCGTTTAAAGACACATAAATTATTGCACCAAGAGCTTTCTGAAATCCAAATGTACAAGTGCAATACATGTGGTTATGCAACTAAATATAAGAGTGGCTTAAAAATTCATGAGTTAAAACACAAAGACCCTTCTGAAATCCAAATGTACAAGTGTCATACATGTGATTATGAAGCCAAACGGAAGAGTAACCTGAGCAATCATCAGTTAACACACAAAGATCCTTGTGAAATCCAAATGTACATGTGTGATATATGTAGTTTTGCAACTAAATATAAGAATCGTTTGAAGACACATCAATTATCACACACAGCCAAACAAGAATTGTTTGAAGTCGTATCCATCAACGATTTGACTTAAACAGTGATTTCTGCTCTGATAACATTTTTTAGTTTTTTGTGTTTATTCACAATGAATCTGAATCATATTAATAAACTGTATAAAATACACCATAATAAAAGATTATGTTGATTGCACCGAAAGGTATAAGTCGAGGGGTAAACCACTGAGGTATTTTACTGTACAAGCTGTAGGTAATTAAAGGTATTTTTTTCATTTTTTGGGTATTTATGTGGATTTATAGGTATTTTTTCGGTATTTTTAGGTACTTTGTGTATGTTTGAGTACTATCAAGGTAATAATGGGTATTTAATGAGTATTATGAAGATAATTAATGAGTATTTTAAGAGAAAACTAGTATTTTCTCGCCAATTTTTAAATACATCAGCAATCGCGCATGCCTTATTACAATGGCACAGTTTAAATATATGCAATGGCAAATATAAAAATTATTTCGGAGGCACTGTTAAACCACGATGTGGCCTTTTATTGTCTTTGTAAGTTATTAGTTTAGAAAATAATATAGGGTGATTCAAATTAGATACATTCAATTGCAAAAATAATGACACTTCCTCAAATCATTTTTTTTTTACTACTCTGTGGGTGAGTGGAACAACTAAGAACTAATGTTTAAAATTGAAAGTAGATTTCATTACGAATATGTCAGCAGATATAAATAAATAGTCAAATTCAACTAAACAATGCCTTTATTATTGCAATAGATTGTACAGTACAGGACCATATAAACAAGTATCATATGAATGTTTTATAAAGCGTTTACGCAGAATATATCCACTCACATAGTAGCACATTCCCCTCTTCTGTTAACAAATTTTAGTATGGTATAATTTCTTAAACTTTATCTTTAAATCAATATATTACATATTATTCGATACGACGTGTTAACGATAAGTTTGGTCAAACTTCTCCGACATATTCTATTGACCAAAATATGTAATAAAAAGAGAATGAGAGTCTATACTAAAAATTAAAATATTGCTAAATTAGGTTTTCCTATCATATTTATATTCTATTTTATAAAAAAGGAGCCTTTTTATGTAAACAACTGCCAATTATCTAATTCTAATCATACATGACGGAAAGCAAACTAGGGCTGAAATTGAATTCTCCCTCGATACCCATGCATTTACACTTGCTAATGGAAGATTTTGGTTGTACTTTATACTGGAGACGCCGATGGCACCTGATGAGTATTTGGGATCCGGACAATAATTTTAGGGACACCCCGTATAGACCGAATATTATGATATCATAGACGAGGAAGAAGTTTGTTTTTAGTTGGTTTGTAGGGGGCATGGTGTAGGTATTGGCACTCTTCTTGGGTGCTCCAATGGATTTATGATACATTTTATGTAATCCAAAATGTTATTTCCAGATGATGTATTCAGATCGAGTCAAAGGAGCCCTTAAAAAAATCTATATTATTTACGTAGATCTGTAAATGGAATAATTTCTAAGGAAATGAAAGACAGTTTTGGAAAATTAAACGTATATTAAGTAAAATCATGAGTCATTTAATGTATTTTTCGTTTCTTAGATATCTGGGTATTTCAGGGTACTTTTGGATACTATTTGGTATTTCTGGGTACTTAACGGATTTTTAGGTATTTAAGGATATTATTGGGTAATAGTCATAGCTGTTCTTTGGGCACTTGAGGGCAATTCGTGGTTTTTGGGTATTGTTGAGGTATTTGCTTATTTGATGAGGTATTTTTTTGGATATTTAAAAAAAAATGGTATTTCATTGTCCAATTTCAAGCAGTGGTTTACCCCTCGGTATAAGTACATAAAGATGAAATATATAAATGAATTTTTCAAGCTAATCAAGTGCAATCAGACCAAATTAAATAAAGATAGACAAGATCCACCATATCCACGCATAATTATTTAAATATGCTTCAAGAATTTTGCTTTATGTGGTGTGTTAAAAAGTATGCAAGAATTGACGGAAATTGCAAGATATGTAGACGAAAGAGATTTTGTCATTTGAAAATGTAGTTTTTCCATATTCATTTAAGGTTGCAGTAATTTCACCTATTTATAAAAATTTATTATTTATATTTCTGTTCTGCTATGCCTAGCGAGTAGACGTATTTTAATTGGGCTCCTAAGAATTTAAGTTTACATTGCCTAGAAGTATATAAGTTGACAAGTTGTTTATAACTTACAATTGTTTACAAGTATAGTACGAGTGAAAAGTGAATATATTTAATTAACTGGTTGATAAAATGAGCAATAAAAATAAATAATTGTCTTTAACGGATCTTGATGTTAAACTGAATAATTTAACATCTCAGTTTACGGATGAACTATCAAAGTTTAAAAATCAATTAAAGCAGAAATCAAGTGAAGATACTACAGGAGATGATGCAAGCTATGGTGATATCATAAAGAGAGTCAGTGAATTTGAAACTGCTACTAAGGGAGCTCTGGGCAGTATAAAATCTGAAATTGATAATCTCAAAAAAATATGTAGTAAAGTTTGAAAAGATATGGATGCACATATTCAAAAGCAAAATATCAACAAAATTGTATGTTATGGTTTATCCCAAGAAAAACCGGAAGATGTAATTACTGAGGTATGTCAAATATTATCTGAAAAACTGCAAACAAATATGTATAAAAGTGATATATTTAATTGTTATCGCTTAGGCGCAATAAAAAGTCAACCAACAAAAACTCAAACAATTTATTTCGGCCTGGAAAAGGAACGAAATATTTAATAAGAAATCATATTTAAAAGGAAGTAAAATAATACTATCGGAGATGCTAACGCCAACAAGGTATAAAGTACTGCAAGAGGCAAAGAAAATATATCAAAAACAATGCTGGGTCCACAATGGGGTTATTGTTATTAATAAATTAGGCAGGAAACATTACATAACTGATATGTCCCAATTATATGAACTATCGGAAAATGAAATACATATAGGATGCCGAATTCTAGGTACAATTTTAAATCGTTATTTCAGTATTATATTTTTATTTTTTATTTATTGTTACAATTTATTATATAAAATTTTTATAAGTTTAAGATACTATAGATTAAGTTCATATTGTATTTTTTTTCAATACATAATAATAAACTACCTGTTGAATAATATTTTTTTTTTCTAATTCTGGATAATATACTATTATTATTGTTCTTATTTTGTTAATAAGTTGATTATATCTGCTTAAGTGTGTGTATATTTTTAATGCATATAGGTTCTTCTACTAATTAATATTGAGTTGTATAATTAATAAATTTAAGAAAAGATGAATTCATACATTGAATCATTTGAACTTAAAGTCAAGACAAAAATTGCTAAAAATGTATCAGAATGTAATAAACTATTAAAAAGTGCACAAAATCAATTTAGAATATTTCATAACAATATAAGAAGCATTGCAAAAAATTTAGATGAATTGATTATAACTTTATCAAACTTTGACCAACAATTTGATTGTATAGTGTTTTCTGAAACCAGAATACTGGAAGATTTGAGTCTCTTTCAAATACCCGGTTATAATTTAATTTATAATGAGGGTGTATTTAATCAAAATGATGGAGTGGTTGTGTATATTAAGGACTCATTATCATATTCTTATAAAATCGTAAATTTGGAAGATATAAAAGTTATCAGTTTAACAGTAAACTCCTCAAAAAAGATTCATTTAACTGCAATTTATAGATCACCTGCATCTTCTCCAGTTACGTTTAATAAAGAATTATGTAAATATCTTGATGACATGAATAAAAATAGTTACGACATATGCATACTTATTGGAGATGTCAATATAGATATTCTAGGTACAACTGACTATGCAGAAGAATATTTAAATATTTTAAGTACATGGGGATATATTTCTGTAATTAATGATTATACAAGAGTTCAAAACGATAGCAAAACATGTTTGGATCATATATTTACAAAAAATTAAATAATTACGGATAAATTTGATTCAATAATATACAGGGTGTTTCAAAACAAAGGCGAAAAATTTCAGGGGGTGATTCCTTGTTGAAAATAAAAGGTAGTTTGTTATATAAACGTTGGGTCAGAAGTCAGGACTTGTGACTCCGCAAAACCTGCGCCGCGACTGAGCTCAGTTCACCACTGAAGATGCCGACAGTGAAGAGCGGCGAAACGTTTGGAAGCATGGGATGCGACCAGTTACAGCGGCGGCTACGGAACGACTCGGAGGACCACCAGTATTTGAGAAGCGGTTCCGACCGTAGGAGTCGTAATACCAACAGTAGGAACCGAAATCAATATATGGACAGGCCCAGAGACACCGATAGCGGGTCTGTCCCCACAGAGCCTAGCCCGAGAACAACCAGGGCAGGTAAAAGTATCCCAGCTAATGCAAGGGATGTGCATTTTAACTCTGTTTCTGGCAGCTACCAGTTACCGAGGTCACGGCATAACAACCCGGAAAATCACCATGTATCAAATTACAACACTGGCCGTGAAAGCCTAAAACCACTAAAACTACTTTTTATTTTCAACAAGGAATCACCCCCTGAAATTTTTCGCCTTTGTTTTGAAACACCCTGTATAAACGTAATTTGACTGATTACTTTTCCACATTACTTCAGTTCAGTATAATACCTGAAAAAAGAAATAATAATGAAGTAAATTATAAATATTACACGGACAATGAAAAACTGAAACTCGAAATTGGGAAAATAAATTGGGACCAAATATATGTATATTGAGCAGAATGTAGATAGGGCAATAAGTAAATTTATAAATATTTTAACAAATACAATAGAAAAAAGTACAGATCGTAAAAAAATTAATAGGAAATTTAGAAAAAGGTCAGAGTGGATTACCTCAGGTCTCACAAATTCAATAAACGTGACTATTTATATAGAAAAATTAAGCAAAATCCACAAGATAATAAGGCTATAATAGAATTTAAAAAATACAAAACTAAACTGCAGAATATCACAAAACAAACTGAAATAAATTATTATAGAACTCAAGTAACTACCTATCAAAATAACTCACAAAATTATGGAGAAAAATTAATAAAATTTGCGGTGAAAATCAAAGTAAAGATAAGCATCAAATTGTTGAAATATTTGCGGATCTTTATAGTACTGGGGGCAATGAAATGGCACAAAAGATAAATCAGGAAAATTTAGTTGCATACCCTGAAAAATCAAATAATTCTTCTATATTTTTACAACCAACAGATTTGACAGAAGTAAAACGAGCAATAAATGATCAATTTTTTCACAAAAAGTTCTGGGTTTTCTAGGAAAAGCTACTTTAACTAATTCCAAAATATCGTCAGTTAAACCTCCATGATCGTTAACTCCAAAATCCATTGTATTCCAAAGAGCAAACGATTTTATCTATGCGGACGATTGTAAGTTAACGCGATTAGTTACAATTAATATGCCTAGCGCAGAAATATGTGTTTCATTTAACAGTCCTGTGTAGTTTATCGTCCTTGCATTTTGATATTAAAGTTACAGTATTTTGGCTACACTGCTGAAGCTACCTTCATCGCTTTCTTTTACTTAACTTTGATTTTTAGGTTACGTTTTCTTATTGTATCATTGGAAGAGAAAATGCAAGCAGCACCCGAAAACTTGAATAAAGAAATATTTTGTAGGCTATGTTATAATACTATAAACTATACAAATTGCGACGTGATTGAAAAAATCACGATAGAGCTTTTAGAAGTTGTTTTGCCGAATCTGGTAAGATCAATTCAGATTACTTCTGTGTATTCTATATAAGTATAACTTTTCTTGATAAATTTCAGATTTTGGAAGAGGGACATAAGCACCTGATGTGTAATCCATGTTATTCAAAATTATATGCTGCATTTAATTTTAAATGGGCATGTATGGGTACTGAAGATATTATTTCGTCGTGTGTAAATTCCAATATACTGTCAGTGGTTGACTTAAAAGAAGTTTATTTAAAAGTGTATGGAAATATTCAGTTAAAGGATGTATCGGAAAATCAGAGAATTTGTCGATTGTGTCTTCAGCTGGTAACATACGGATTTGTGGCACTAAATGAAGTGGATAATGGCATAATTGATGCATATATACCTCAAGTAGTAAGTATACATTAAAATATTAAGGAATATCATTTAATTTGGCGAAATTATATACTTAGTCTGTTCAGTGGCGGCTTGTGGACTTGATAATAGGTGAAGCAGAAGAATACATAATATTTCGAGGCAAATGTGTCATTTTATAGTAAAAAGTACCTATCTAATTCACCCATCTTCTTTTTAAATCTATCCTAAGATTTTTGCTGCAAACTTATCGATGATGTGGTCGTAAAATGGTTCTGCATTTAAGTTTAATAAATAACCCTTTAACTGAATTTTTTATCAAATTTCTAAGTCTTGTTTTCATGGTTAAGTTTTAACTTTTTTTAAGCGAGAAAAACTTATCAATCATAACATTAGCAAGAAGGATCGTCACGATTATACGACAATATAGTGTCATAAAATGGCAGTATCAAAAATTGCGGTTGCCTTTTTTTACAAAGAAGAAGTGATATCATATTTGCGGCAATAATGTCAAAATATGTGCGCATTTAAAAATTAAGATTGTCGGAACGATTTTTTGTTTTGTTCTGTACAAATTTTATTGCATTTGTTCCAACATACTTTACTACTTTAACTAATTCCAAAATATCGTCAGTTAAACCTCCATGATCGTTAACTCCAAAATCCATTGTATTCCAAAGAGCAAACGATTTTATCTATGCGGACGATTGTAAGTTAACGCGATTAGTTACAATTAATATGCCTAGCGCAGAAATATGTGTTTTATTTAGCCCTTCTGTGTAGTTTATCGTCCTTGCATTTTGCTATTAAAGTTACAGTATTTTGGCTACACTGCTGAAGCTACCTTCATCGCTTTCTTTTCCTTAACTTTGATTTTTAGGTTACGTTGTTACGTTTTCTTATTGTATCATTGGAAGTGAGAAAATGCAAGCAGCACCCGAAAACTTGAATAAAGAAATATTTTGTAGGCTATGTTATAATACTATAAACTATACAAATTACGACGTGATTGTCACGATAGAGCTTTAGAAGTTGTTTTGCCGAATCTGGTAAGATCAATTCAGATTACTTCTGTGTATTCTATATAAGTATAACACTTTTCTTGATAAATTTCAGATTTTGGAAGAGGGACATAAGCACCTGATGTGTAATCCATGTTATTCAAAATTATATGCTGCATTTAATTTTAAATGGGCATGTATGGGTACTGAAGATATTATTTCGGTGTAAATTCCAATATACTGTCAGTGGTTGACTTAAAAGTTTATTTAAAAGTGTATGGAAATATTCAGTTAAAGGATGTATCGGAAAATCAGAGAATTTGTCGATTGTGTCTTCAGCTGGTAACATACGGATTTGTGGCACTAAATGACGTGGATAATGGCATAATTGACGCATATATACCTCAAGTAGTAAGTATACATCAAAATATTAAAGAATATCATTTAATTTGGCGAAATTATATACTTAGTCTATTCAGTGGCGGCTTGTGGACCTGATATTAGGTGAAGCAGAAGGATACATAATATTTCAAGGCAAATGTATCATTTTATAATAAAAAGTACCAATCTAATTCACCCATCTTCTTTTTAAATCTATCCTAAGATTTTTGCTGCAAACTTATCGATGCTGTGGTTGTAAAATGGTTCTGCATTTAGAGAATAAATATCTACTTATATTTTGGCTTTAATATTCTATATTATGTTTTATTTTATTATTTCACATTCTTTATTTTGATATTTTATATAAGTTCAAAGTTAATACTCATTAACTCATTTATATAACTTTTGTTTTCTTAATGGCAGTATGCAATATATTTTAAGGTTACTTGTGTTTACAAGTATATTTTATGTTACTAAATAAAGTAAAATAAATGCGCATATTAAAAAAATGTCCTTTTTTTTGCTCTGTACAAATTTTTTGTCACAATTTGTTCATACATTTACATGTTTCCTCATTGTATGTGTCAGAATTTAAAAATTAAGTTTGAGTGCGAGCAATTTTGTTTGTTCGCTCTGTACAAATTTTGTTAAATTTACGTCCTCTTATGCTTACGACATCCCTACGTAGCATTTGTTAAATCCATCCTTATATTCACATCTGATTTTAAACCTGCATTAAACAGCTTAAAAAAAGGTTTTTTAAATATCTAAATGTTTCCACACAGCCAGTTATTTGACCAAACGGGACCATAAACTGTAAATATTTCGACAAACTTCAATATTTATAACCGAACACATTCATAGATAGATAGATAGATAATTTATTGGTGCTAAGACATGCCTTTGCATGTTTACACAAGTCAAAGAACAGAACAAGGTATAAAAATGTATAAACAATGTATATATATATGGGTACAAAAAATACAAACACATTGAATTACAAAACAAAAACACAAAATTAAAATAACACTACTGACACATAAAAGCTTTATTTCAGTTGTATAAACAGGCAAAGCAGCTCTCGACCTCCGCGACACCCGCAAGTGTTGGTCAACTATGAGTTTTGCCGTTGTCATGACAACCGCCATAAACAAGGCTGGTGATTTGCAGCGGTGGAACTGCATCCGTAAAATATTTCTGCATTATTTGAAATTGGTAGTCATGCTCAGGGAGAGTGCTGATTCTCTGCGAAGGCGTTCGGAGCCCTACGTTTTAAAATGATTTTGATAAATTATGCAATAAATATAAATCACGTATTTTAATCACAAATTACAAAATTTATATTACGATGAAAAATAATATTAAGTGATACGCACAGCCGATTGTTATAGGTGCAGCAATACGTTCTTAGTTTTAATTCCTTTAGTACTTTATGCGCATAAAATTTGTGATTTAGTTTTGCTTTAGTGTTTTAAGTGCTATATTTTCCATCTTGATGTTTACACTTATAGTTTTTATTCTAGAACATCAGCGCTACCAAGGATCCTGTTATATGTGGACCATGTTTAGATTCGCTTTGTACCCATGGCGATTTTGTAATGAACTGCCTTGAAGCACAGGAAAAATACAGAAGTGCTGGTACACAGCCTTATATAAAAACAGAAGCGATTGAGGTTAAATTGGAAGATGGTCATAATGCACAGGAGACATATAAAAACGTTGATAAGCAGTGTGATATTAAACTTGAGATCAAAATAAAACGGGAAGATGTTCAAGATGCACAAGAAGGATATAAAAACATTGACGAACAGTTTGATATTAAATCTGAAGAGATTGATATAAAACAGGAAAGCGGTCAGCATGCACAGAATGAATGTAAATACATTCATAAGCCTGATTGTATTGAATGTGAAGAGATAGAAATAAAGTCGGAGGAAGGAGATCAAGATCAGTAAGGAAATATTGATATTTTTTTTTAATTTTAAAATTTGTTAGGCTAGTTCAAGTTCCTGTTAATAGGTTGATTTACCAAGTATATAAATATGGGCCTCTGGAAATTAAGAGTAAAAATTGTACAAAATTAACAGAATTGCTTAGTTGAAAGTTATTGTATGATATTTTCAACACAAATAACTTTGAGGTCATCAAACTCTACTAATATTTTGTTTTCAAAGAAGCATTAGTGTTTGGTTTCAATATTTACGATTTTACATCACTTCTTTCCCCAATGTATAAAGAATTGATCTATTAACGGGAAGTGTTGGTGGAGCGTGTATGGAAAAAAAAGTTTAGTTATAGTTAGAGAATATTACTATTCAAACAATATATTGCTCTTTTATTACGGATACAGTGCAGACTTGATAATCCGTACTAATTAAAACCAGCCTGATTCGTATTACCGAAAAATCCGGATTACTGCAACTCACGACTGATATGTAATAAAATTTTATTTTAGGACTTATTTTTATTTATGGAACACAGCTTGTATAAAACGGAATATAAATTCATCTTAATTTCATAAAATAAACACTTAAACTTCAAAAAACACAACATAAACTCATAAATACGTATGTTTGTACATTAACGAAGGAAGTCCGGAATTTTTTTTTGCCTGATATTTCTCTGCGAGGTGATGCGCGAAGTCCCGTGCGCCGGGTTTCTGGGTCCGGATTACCGAAACATCAAAAATCCGAATACAGAATACACAGTGTTTGAAATAATGAGTCCGGTTTTTATTGCCAAAGAATCCGAATTATAGAGTGATCCAATATCAAGTCTACACTGTAGTATTATTAATATTTAAAGAATGTTTCTTAAAGCATTGTTTTTGTTACAAATATTTATATTTTATACATACATACATGTATTAATATTTAGTAAATTATTTGCAGTCGTTGGTACGTAAATTTATTTTCTTAAAATATGATTTAAATTGTTTTTGCATAAAGAAATCAAGACATTCGTTACATTAAATATTAAAGGTAGTAATAATATAACTAAATTTATCTAATTGTTTTGCTCACTTTACAGAAGGCTTGCTTAAAATCCTTTTAATATTTGAATAATTTGATTTATTAATTAGGTATATTTAGTAATAAATCTTCTCAAAATGCTTGTTGTAAAGAAGTATATGTTTTAATTGTTTATTCCATTACGATTTTGATTTTTAGAGATCCCCAACCAAGTACCGATGCAATGAATGTGATTATGAAAGCAAACGTGGGGATTGTCTGGAACGTCATCAATTGACACACAAAGAACTCCAAATGTACAGGTGTGATGCATGTGGCTATAAAACTAAATATAAGAATGCTGTGAAACGTCATCAATTAATACATAAAGATCCTTCAGAAATCCAGATGTACAAATGTGATACTTGCACTTATGAAAGTAGATTTAAACATCATCTGAAAAACCATGAATTAACACACAAAGACCCATCAGAAACTCATATGTTTAAGTGCAATACATGTGAATATAAAGCTAAACGAAAGAGTCATCTTGACAAGCATCAGTTAATCCACAAAGACCCGTTGGATATCCTACTGTACAAGTGTAATGTATGTGATTATGGAACGAAACGCAAACGTGAGTTAATAAGTCATAAGTTATTGCACAAAAACTCTCATAAAATCCAAATGTACAAGTGTGATACATGTGATTATGCAACTAAATATAAGGGTGGCCTGAAAAGTCATCAGTTGACACACAAAGACCCTTCTGAAATCCGAATGTATAAGTGTGATACTTGTACTTATCAAACTAAACATAAGAAACATATGCTAGATCATCAGTTAACTCACAAGGACCCTTCTGAAATTCAAATGTATAAGTGTGATACATGTGGCTATGAATCTAAACGCAAGGATAATCTGAAAAATCATCAGTTAACACACAAAGACCCTTCTGAAATCCAAATGTACATGTGTGATATATGCAGTTTTTCAACAAAACGTAAGAATCGTTTGCAGGCACACCAATTATTACACAAAGAACCTTCTGAAATTCAAATGTACAAGTGTCATACATGCGACTATGAAGCTAAACGGAAGGACAACCTGAAAAATCATCTGTTAAAACACAAAGACCCGTCAGAAATCCAAATGCACAAGTGTGATATATGTAGTTTTGCAACTAAACATAAGAGATGTTTAAAGGCACATAAATTATCGCACAAAGAGTTTTCTGAAATCCAAATGTACATGTGTGATATATGTAGTTTTGCAACTAAATATAAGAATCGTTTGAAGACACATCAATTATCACACACACGCAAACAAAAATTATTTGAAGTCGTATCCATCAACGATGTGACTTAATTAAACAGTGATTTCTGCTCTGATAACATTTTTCAGTTTTTTGTGTTTATTCGCAATGAATCTGAATCAGATTAATACACTGTATAAAATACACCATAATAAGAGATTATGTTGATTGCACTGAAAGGTATAAGTCGAGGTATAAGTACATAATTGAAAGATGAAATATATAAATGAATTTTTCAAGCTAATCAAGTGCAATCAGACCAAATTAAATAAAGATTGACAAGATCCACCATATCCACACATAATTATTTAAATATGCTTCAAGAATTTTGCTTTATGTGGTGTGTTAAAAAGTATGCAAGAATTGACGAAAATTGCATTTAAGGTTGCAGTAATTTCACCTATTTATAAAAATTTATTATTTATATTTAATTTATATAAATTAAAATATGACCAACTATAGGCCTAAAATTTATGGAAAAAACTTAACTTAAATTATTTAAATAAACACATTATCTGGACAGCAATATGTATTTAGAGAGGCAAAATCGATAGAGCATGCAATTCTGGTATTAACAAATTCACAAAACATTTGATGGTTTTTGTGGATTTGGCCAAAGCATTGAATACCATAGCCAACTTCTAGAATCTCTGGAAGAAATAGGTATAGAGAACGAACGCCATTCGTTACAACATATTAAATAGTTTTAGGAAAGTGAAATATGTGGTTCCTCAAGGTACCATTTTAGGGCCGTTTACTTTTTATAATTTATTTAAGTGATCTTTTCAAAATGCTCTCTGATGGTTATACAGGGTGATTTAGAATTTATTTTAAAAAAAGTTGTTTTAATGTACAGGGACTTACAAATACAATTTTGTGAATGTAAAATCAAAAAGAGCAGTTTGAAAATGATTTAAAAATTCACTTCCGCACGGCACTGAAAACTGGTCCATTATAAAACTTGATAAGGCGTATAATCGGTGACGGGACAAAAAAAGGAAAGAAATAAATAACATTTTACAGCTCCTATTTTTATACAGCAAATTCAAGTGCTCTTGCTGCTATTGTTATTAATTATTAATAGTATTTGTGGTAATTAGTAAAATAGTTTGACATACTCGATGTTACAACAAAATTTTGGGCCCGTTTTACCCAGTTTGTACAAACTAACACAAATGTTTCTGCCTCTTGTCTGTTTTGAATTTGGCAGTTATAATACTTTTGCGTAAATCATCAACAGTGTCTACTTCGGAGCAATATACATCATTTTTTAAATATCCCCACAAAAATAAATCCAAATGATTTAAAGTCGGCAGATCGTGGTGGTCATAGTACCAGGCCCTCTTATCCAATCCCTTAGTATTAATGTTTGGACACGCTGTACATGGTGCGGATATAATTGAGCCTCTTTGTATGATACGCCACACTGCTGCAATACGCCATGGACGTCCTGGATCTCCATCTATTCCATAATTCAGTTGCAAATTTCCCACATCACACCTCCGCTTGCACTACACTTGCACTCACTGCACACCATTGTAAAAGTAGCTGCATTTGACACATGTTTACTGGGAGATCGTTCTGCTAAAGCATTTACACTTCACCATAAATTAAAACGATATCCATCAACTGCGAGTTGCTATACCCGTAAAAGATTTTTGATATTTGAATAACTAATAATGTTTTTCTTGGAAACCATAAGGATTTTACAAAAATTTTTTCTACGGTATTGATTCCAGTTTTCAAGACACATCTATTCCCAATTTTTTTTAAAATAAGTTCTGAATCACAATGAATACTAAGTTTCGCAGGTGATAATGTAATTTTATATCAGAGTGATAGTTGGGAGGGCTTGAAGATAATAATGTGCGAGAATGAGCTTAAAAGAATTGTAGTGGTTCAATAGCCCTTTGCTCACCGCTTTGAAAAAACGTGTTATATCCTTCATTTTTTATGCAGTTAAATTACCACAATATAACTCCTTTCCACTTTGTTAAATGATCATGTTACAGTAAGGATAGACTCTGTGGATAGTACTATATATTCAGGATAATATATAGTATATTTTTGCAGCGGACCAACTAAGGGTGTTGTATTTTTCATTAGTCCGAAACACATCTAATGTATGCTATAGCAGCTTGAAGAAGTGTAACCCCATCATCTACAAAGTTTGGAAATAATACAAAAATACATTATTAAAAAAATTATAATAATGTACTTATACTACAAAAGAATTGTCGTCAATGTAAGTTGTTTGACATGGGCAGTTGTATTGCTACTCCCTTTTAAAAATGCAATATAAGAATAAAAAACTTTTTCCAGTTTATCATGTATGCAACACTAAGTACAAGGAATGAATGTATAAAGTTATTAGGTAGTAAAAATGCAAAGTTTTCTTGTACTTCGTGCCAAACATTTATAATTTGTTACCTCTGCAGTAGCGGTTACCTCAGGTATGCCATATCTCAATAGCCAGACATGGGGCCCAACCCAAACTTTAGGGTATATGTACTGTGGCTATATAGAGAACTTTGATAAAAGAAGAACGATTTTACAGTTTGCAAAAAAAAGTGGGTCTTACCTCAAATTTTCAAAATGGCTTCTTTAAATTTCAAGAAACATTTTTTTCCATAAACTAGAAGTAATTTTACGGATAGGTTTCAAGTTTTATTAAAAATAACTATGTAGAATTTATACCATTTTGAAATTTTTATAACGTATCACAAATACAATATTAATTTTCAAACTACTGTAACTTTAACAAAAATTTAATTTTTTTTTGATAAAATCTGAAACCTATCGGTAGAATTATGTCTATTTTATGAAAGAAAAATGTTTCTCGAAATTTAAGCATGCCAATTTGGAAATCTTAGGTGAGGCCCGCGTTTTTTTTTAACTTTTTTTGCAAACTGCTAAATCATTCTCCTTCTACTGAAGTTCTCTATACAGAATCGGAAATTGCGGATATTTACAGAGAAAGTAGAAATTGCCGCTTCATCCCAGGGAAGGTACGAAGTATAAACGGCGCGGCGCCGTGCATTGGTCTAGCATTCCCCACTACTACGGTAATCGGTTCCGTATCGCCAATTCGCCATTGCAAATCTAACTGTCCGGTCACCTGATGCCAGTGTTGCCAGGTCTCATGCTTTTACATGAGATCTCATGCATTCCGAGGAAATCTCAGGCTCACATATTTTGATTACAAAATCTCATGCTTTTTAATAGACACAAAAAGAAATAATGAAATTATTAAAATTACTCTTTGAAATCTACCAAAACAAAGACCTAACGAGAAATAAAGGCAACATTGAATAGATAGAGGTAGGTATCTACAATATTTGGGTACTTGAAATGTCCTTTATTGTAGACTGCTCTCTTAATAATTAACAATGAATACATAAACGGGTATGACAGTCGACGGATATGCGGTGTGTGTGCTGTATTCACGCTGTATTGCAGTGATTCTTAACTCTATTCCGTAAGGGTACCTACATTTTCTGGAAACAACAGATTTTACGACCCGTGAGTCACCCTGCGTCACGTCAACTGCGCCTCAACGGTCGCCCGGCCTAACAATAAAATAAATTAGAAAGGTTACGTGGTTAATAACTTTTAAGTAAGTACCTGTAAGTACCTACTTACAATGTAATATTATGATAAAATAGCATAACACAATGCTTTTTAATGAAATAAAAATGGCATTACAAAAGTAATTAAAAATTAAGCTGTGCCAAGAGGTGTTTTTTGATAAATTAAGCCATCTCATGCTTTTTTCTCCAAACCTCATGCTTCTTTGAAATTATTCTCATGCACTGAATTTTTCCCACTTGGCAACACTGCCTGATGCGAACAGTAGAAGCACGCTGTGGTGGAAGTATGCATGTAGCATGACACAAATACACGCAAGCGGCAAAACACAATTCACCATCAAGATCCTCACTTTCCAAATCTGTATAGCCACAGTACATATATACGAAAGTTTGGTTTGGGTCCCATGTCTGGTTATTAAGATATGACATACCTGAAACTTCACCAGCCGCCACTGGTTACCGGTGGTAATAAAAAACAACTTGTTTAATATATTTAGAACTAAAAAGGAAAATGGCTATATAATACACTGAGATTACAGGTTCATAGTTTAATTAATACTGTATATACTTACCTATACGAATTTCCCTTATATTGTGAATAACATATAGATGTATAAATAGTATGTGTATGTGTGATATGTGTATGTAGTGTGTAAGAATGCATTATATTTTACATATTAGAGATATTTATTTTAGTCTATTGTATTTAGGTGGAAATTAAAATATAATATCTGATGTAGTACCAATATGTTATATAAATTTTAGTCTTAACGTCCGCCTTTTGTGGTATTTTGTTTAAATGAAAACATGTATTACAATAACAGTGTTACAATAAAGTTATAATGCAAATCAATCATTATTATTTATTATTGTCATTTTCAAAGTTCCTTCTGTTTATTAATTCAATGTGGTATCATTCTTTCATTATTTTCTAAAAATGATTTATTTATACAAGCTGAATTAAAAGATATTTTGTATTTACTTTTTTAATGGCAAAATTTGACACGAGTTGCTTAAATGTATATTTCCGTCTACTTAGACAACAGTTCTTGATTTGGGTTTGATTTTACTTTAAATGGCGAAACTAAAGTGTTTTGTTTAAGGGTAGTAGCCCCATATAAAAATTATTAAATACTTATTATACACATTCATTATTGACTGCTGTGGCATGTTACAGCACGAACAAAAATATTCCTATAAAGCCTATAAAACTCCGATGGATAGTGGAACGATAAATAGGTATATAAAACGTGCCAGAAAGTATAGATAGCCCGTGGCAAAGTTTGTAATCATTAATATCTTAAGCTGTGCGAGTATATCGAAATTTAAATAATGTTTCATTGGTTTCTTTAAAGTTTCAAACAAAAAATAAATGTATTGGTGAATTTTAATTGCTCATATCTTGACAAGAAAGTGTTTATGAATATATAATTCGTGCGAAATTTATCACATGGAAAATACTTTGTTATAATAGTTTAATTCGTAGAAATCATAAAATATATAGAAAGGCAGAAACCATTACATCAGGGACTTTAAATTAGTCAGTCATAGTCTATGGAGGGGATTAGAAGGCATCTAGGGAAAACTTAATGTAAGCAGTGGTTACACTGCATTTTAATCCCTGCATACAATTGAATCCAAAACGGAATGTTTGTAATTGGACCATAGAAATCACAAATTGGACGTAAAATTTCATATTTTGAAATTCCCGCTTATTAGTGTGAAGCTACCTCGTTAGTGTAACCAACTCATGAAAGCTAAGTTACTGCAATATTACCAGACCGGCCTTTTCTCAATAGGTTGACTATTTTCGATACCTCTTTTGCACTGAAATGTATGTAAGCGGCATAAAATTGGCGATTGGAATTCCATCACAGGCGGCCAGCTTTAGGCGACATTGTTTGGGTTTTAAGCAAAGGATAGGCGCTATTTCAATATAAACATTTGTGATTTGGAAGCGGGCTAAGAACGCCTGATTCATTCGCTAATATAGAGTTAATACGTTAACTCGCTATGTATCTTATATGAATAATTAATCTACTTTTTATTATATATCAGTTTTTCCTCATTTGTAGTGTTTAATTTAAATTCCTTATATGTAATTTTATATTATGTTGACTAAAATGCGCTAAAAGCTGCGCGAATGGATTATTCATGATTAGCGCCATATTTTATTGCTTTGTGCCTCTAGCAATGGCGGAGCAGTAGGGGCTTAGCTGATTGTGAATTGAAATTAAATGGAATTCTGGATATGAAGTATTATTTCGTGCTATATGCTGGTTAATTTTACAGTCCCTTTTAAAACAAGACATGTTCCAACAATAACACCCAAAAAATATACAAAGAATAACACTAACGAAATACAAGATAAAAGAAGAAACCACACTGTACGCCAATGACGTGCTTACAAACAAAATAATAGTAAATTAAGAACACAATTCTTATCGTACGTGCAGATAGTTGTCCCTCTCGCGTCCACATACATAACCAATGAAGTATGTCTTTGCTGAGTTTCATGTGCCTCATTTTGTCTGTGCCTAGGTTGGCAACGCTGAGCTTTCTTTTACCTGTTCTCTGATTTTTAGGTTATGTTTCGTCAATGTGTCATTGGAAGAGAGAAAATGCAACCAGAACCAGAAAACTTGAATAAAAAAGTATTTTGTGGACTGTGTCTTAATATCATAAGCTATGCTAATTCCAAAGTAATTGAAAAAGTCACGATAAAGCTTTTAGAAACTTGTTTGCCGAATGTGGTAAGATCAAATTAAAATTACTTATTTCTGTCTACTATACATGTTTTTGATAAATTTCAGATTTTGAGGGAGGGACATAAACACTTGATATGTAAACCATGTTGCTCAAAATTATGTGCTGCATTTAATTTTAAGTTGACATGTATGGATACTGAAGATATTATTTCTTCGTACGATAATTCCAATATGCTGTCAGTGGTGGATTTAAAAGAAGTTTATTTAAAGGTGAATGGAAATATTCAATTAGAAGATATATCAGAAAATCAGAGAATTTGTCGATTGTGTCTTCAACTGGTAACATTCGGTTTTGTGTCACTGAACGAAGTGGATAATGGCATAATTGATACATATATACCTCAAGTAGTAAGTATACATCAAAATGTTTTTGGGAATAATATTTTAATTGGCAAAATAATATGCTTACTCTGTTTTTTGATAAATTGAGTATTTCTATCCTATACTTGCGGCCAGAATTCAGGCAATTTACGTCATATGAACAAATGAATGATTCATTATATTTTCATCATAATATATAAAACCGAGAATAAGAAAACTATATTCTACACTAAATGTTTGCACTATATATTACATTAAATTGCAAAAAAAAATATTTTCAACACAACCAAATATCAAAAATTACGTTGCATTAAAAACAATTGCGTAACGTCACCCATGACGTAAGGCGTCTGATTTCTTGCCACGACTATAATGACATTTGTGTACAGGGTGCCCAAAACTCGATACTATGGGCCTACTATGAGGATACAAAAATTTTTAATTAAATTTGGGACACATGTTCAATGGGATGAGGTAGGCTCCAAATTTTTCTGTATTCCCGTTTGAAAGTTATAAGCGATATTGTCCTAAGGAGTCTCAACAGATATACCACCCAAAAATCACATTAGCGGTAGAAGGATCAAGTTGTTGTAAAATAATCGAGTGTTCATTGTTTAAAGTGCATAAATGTCATTAAGAATAAATAAAAGGATTAAACTCGATAATTCTTTAATACAGTGAAAACCGAGGGGTGTTTCACGTATTAAAAATTTGTATACCAGTGCCAGTTTTAGGCAGTGCTCTTTAAAAATTACCATTATTACACCAATGCCCTAGGTACTGCCTAAATGCCCAGCAACACTACCTCAATGCCGACAGTGTCGATCATCATTCTGTTAATGTTGGTCACCACATATACAAGGTGTAACAGTAGTAAGTATTCAAAACTTGTGAGCTTGTAAAACAAGTCGAAGAATTACGAAAACCTTAGTACAACTTTTGTCAGTGGCGGCTCCTAAGGGAGATACGCTCACTTAAAGAGGTAACCTCAGAAACAGTTTTTAATGCGTAACATCTAAACGGTTCAACATTAAGTCATGAAATTTTGGTGAGATATTAACCTTGACGTGCTTAATAAGTCTCATTAACTACATTTCAAAATTTTCTACAGGGGCGTAAGAAAATGCAAGGCTCTGGTACAAATTTAATCATATCTTTTTTGTAGTTAATTTTTTCTAGTTAATTTTTTCTAGTTTCTCACTCCAAAATATTAAAATATTAAGTATTTAACATAAAAAATGTACTCTTGTTAAACTTCAATAGGATGTACCGTTTTTCAGTAAATTCAATTTCAATCATTCCTAACGTGATCCACATTTAACATCCAATACATACCCACAAAAATTAATTGCAGTGTGCCATGGAAAAAACAACTAGTCTGACAGTTAACAGAAATGTCAAGTATTTTTAGGTTCAAAATTGTATTATATGAGTCTACGCAGTGCCATTTTATAGTGAACAAAAATAGATCAAAATTATTTAAAAATGCAACTTGTATACATATTCTGAGTATGTAGATATGCTTTTGACGTTAGGTGGAGTGTCATGGGAGCGCAAGAGCAGCCGCACACCAATATGGTATAGAGTTCCCCAATAGAAATGTACCTACCCAATTATAAAATATTTGTTTGCACCGAAAGGTGTTGTTTTTCTGTTATTTATATTACGGTATTTTTATTTGTACTATTGTTTTTAATTGTTACTGTTAAGAGTGTTAAAAATACTTGACATTTTTGTCAACTGTCAGATTAGTTGTATTCATCATGGCACACTCCAATTAGTAATTTATTTGGCTATGGATGTTTAATGTGGGACACGTTAAGAATGATTGAAATCAATTTTACTGAAAAACGGTACATCCTATTGAAATTTAACCAGAGTACCGTTTTTATGTTAAATACTTCAAATTTCAATATTTTCGAGTCAGAAACTAGAAAAAATTAACTACTAAAAAGATATGATTAGATTTGTCGATGAATCTTGCATTTTTTCTGCAGTGCTTTCGAAAAGTAACGAAAAAATTCATTATTTTTGAAATTGAGAAGTTTTCGAATCCCCGTGAAAATTAAATTTTAAAATCTTCAAACATTATTTTCTTTAATTTTTTGTTATGTAACACCATAATTTTTCATGATGTATGTATGTAGAATGACACGCACTTTCAAATGGCATGGTCAAAATTGGGGGTTACTATTTAAAAAAATTGTCGATGACATCATGTCTCGAACAACGATGACGTCACAAATATGGGTCGTATGTCAAAAAGTGGCTTTTTAAAAAAACTGAAGCGACGTTCCAGGGAATTTTTTCGAAAACTTCTCAATTTCAACTGCTTTCTGCACATAAAATTTGTATTTTATTTTTGCCTTAATGTTTTAAAAGATTTTTTAAAATTTTGTTTCCTGATTTTCGATTTTGTTCTAGAACATCAGTGCTACCAAGGATCCCGTTATATGTGGACCATGTTTAAGTTCGCTTTCTATCCATAGCACTTTTGTAAAGAACTGCCTTGAAGCACAGGAAAAATATAAAAGTGCCGATACACCGCCTTATATAAAAACTGAAGAGATTGAGGTTAAATTGGGAAATGGCCGTAATGCGCACGAGACATGTAGAAACACTGATAATCAGTCATATTTTACTACCGAAACAATTCAAATAAAACTGGAAGGTGATCAAGATGCACAGGGGGTATATAAAAACATTGATGAACAATTTGATATTAAAACTGAAGAGATCGAAATAAAACAGGAAAGTGATCAGCATGCGCATAAACCGAATTATATAAAATCCGAAGAGATAGAAATGAAGTCAGAGGAAGAATATCAAGAAAAGTAAGAGAATGTAGATATATATTTTTTAGTTTTAGACTTTCTCAAGTTTCTTTTAATACATTAATTTATCAAATATAAATACTTATGTCTGGAAATTATGAGTCAAAATTATTCATAAGAGAAACAGAAAATTGGAAGATGCTTAGAAAAAAATGTGCCATATTTCCAACACAAATAACTTTGATGCATATTAAGGTGGAACCCCCTTCAATGAAAAAAAAAAAATGTTCGGACCTATCAACGATTTTTGTACTAATTTATCGCCTCAGTCTTTATTTTTGTGTTCCAATAGTTTGGCAGGAATTTGAAGTATAAATGGGGGGGGGGTCCAGCTTAACGTTAAAAAAATTATTATAGCAACAAATTTATAAATAATTTAGGAGTATTTTTTGTGAACTGCAATTATGGCCTACATAAACATGTCTCTTACATTACTGTGGAAGTAGCAGCAAATTCTGCTCTTCAAATATGATTTAAAATGTTGCATAAAAAATTCAAGGCAGCAGTTACATGGAATATTAAGGGTTAAGTAACTAAATTTATCAAATTGTTTTGCGCACTTTGCAGAAGGTTTGTTTAAAATTATTTTAATATTTGAATAGTTTGATATGGATTATTTGTTTATTCCATTATTAACAGTTCCGATTTTTTAGAGATCCCTCATCACGCAATTTAAATGAGAAAATAATTAAGAATAGAAAGAAGCAAATTTGTGAAGAGATGGGAGAAATTCAGATAAACAAAAGTGACACCCCGTTAGATGTTACTTCATATAAGAATAGACCTAAAAAGAAAATTAAAAGTAATTTAGAAATAAAAAAGTACAAGTGTGATGCATGTGGCTATAAAACTGAACATAAGGGGGCTCTGAAAAATCATCAATTGGTACACAAGGACCCTTCTGAAATTCATATGTACAAGTGTGATACTTGCACCTATGAAACTAAATATAAGACTGGCCTGAAATATCATCAGTTAATACACAAAGATCCTTCTGAAATTCAGATGTACAAGTGTCTTGCTTGTAATTTTGAAACTAAACACATGGGTAGCCTGAGAACTCATCAATTGACACACAAAAAGCCTTCCAAAATATACAAGTGTGATACTTGTACTTATGGAACTAGAAATAAGAAACGTATGACAAATCATCAGTTAAGACACAAAGACCCTTCAACTATTTATAAGCGTAGGCTGAAAAGTCATCAGTTAAAGCACAAAGATTATTCCAAAATTCAAATGTACAAGTGTGATACTTGCAGCTATGAAACTAAATATAAGGGTCGCCTGAAAGATCATCAGTTAACACACAAAGACTCTGAAATCCAATTGTACAAGTGTGATACATGTGGATGTGAAACTAAACAGAAGTATTACTTGAAAAATCAAAAAGGCAAAGACACTTCTGAAATCGAAATGTACATGTGTTATGTATGTAGTTTTGCATCTAGAAAGAAACATTAATTATCACATAAAGAGTTTTCTGAAATTCAAATGTACAAGTGCAGTATTTGTGTTGTGCAACTATATAAAGCAGTTGCTTGAAAAATTAGCTTTTAAAACACAAAATGCCTCTAAAATCCAAATATACATGTGTAATATGTAGTTTTTTTGTAACTAAACATAAGAGTGTTTTGAAGGAACATCAATCAACACACAAAGATCTTTCTGAAGTCCAAACGTATATGTGCAATATATGTAGTTGTACAACAAAATTTAGGAATTGTTTGAAAACACATCACACAAAGAACCAAGAAACTAAACACAAGGATAACCTGAAATTACATTTATTGAAACACAAAAACTCTTCTGAATTTAAATGCACGCATGTGCAATATGTAGTTATCCAATTAAACAAGAATAGTTTAAAGACGCATCAATTAGCGCACAAAGAACCTTCTCAAATACAACTGTACAAATGTGATACTTGTACTTAAAACTGGATATAACCATCATTTGTAAATTCACGAGTTAACAGGGTAGGGTGATTTAGAACTTATCTGAAAACTTTAGAGGTATGTGAGGCCTTAAAGACAGCCGATACCACCAAAAAATTAAAATGAATGTTCAAGTTGAAGATACAATACACTATTTAGTTGGACGACTGTACTCAGTTGTTCCAATTTTATCAACATGAAGGTGGGTGATTATGATTGCAATCTTAAATCGTGCAAGTGGCATATTGTCTAAATTGTGTCTCTATTATGATGACGTTTCAGGAGGAAGGGTTTGCATTATTGTCTTAGTACTGCAGTTTAATTTGAAACGTTATCATCAGTCCTTAATTTCTGAAAATGATTTATTTGTACAACACGCTGAATCAGTAGATATATTGCTAATTTATTATTTACTTTATGATAAAGTTAATTGTTTGTTTTCACTAAATCAATTTATAAAATACTTGGATTCTTGGTTATTCGAATTGTATTCTTGTGAAAAACTGCTAAATGTCACTATGTGTCGTCATTTACTTTTTGTTAAATCATCTTTAATTGTGCTTCCCCATCTCCACTCTGTAGTTAGCAAGTCCATAGCCAATTGAGGGTGGTAATTTTCTTGTGGTAACACACAGAGTCCTCGTAAATTCAAATGTAAAAATGTGATATTTGTACCTATGATACTAAAGTAAAGTTTCAAATTTAGAACAACCGTCTTAGAAAACTCTAATCACATAATGAATTAGTCAAATTTTAGAGAATAGTTCAAAGAGTTGACTAGTGGTGTATTATTAATATAATTAATATTAATTGATATGCTTTGGAAATAAGCTTCTAATGTGAAAAATGTGTATTTTCAGTTTTAATAAATAATGATATAAATATTCTTATTTTCATTTTATCTCACTATAACTAATAAATTCTAAATTTGCAATGTGTAATGTTAGAATAATTTATTATACTGTTTTTTACATATTAATCAATAGTTAATATACCTACCCACATGTTTATAAAATTCATACAATCCAGTTTTGGCAGACAATCCCCAAGTATTTTAAAATATTTGTAGTCATACGGCTTTAACGAGACAATGTAAAAATCAGAGAGACTGACAAAAAAAAGGTAAGTATTTAAGAGTACAGGACTTATAAATAAATGTAGGTATTGATACTAATAAATTTGAAATTAATTCTTGTGAATTTGCTGTAGGAGTCACGCTCATTTAAAAATGTGAATTTGTAAATTTTAATTTACAATAAGCTTTTCATATTTAACACTATTAATAATAATTGCAGATAAGGAAACATGTAACACAAAACTTATCAAGTTTTCTTTAATTGGCGGTCTTGCTTAGTTATTCAAGTGGTTTTTTCTTAGTGGGATAAAGACCAAAAATAGAAGGACTTTACATTTATTTCATTGCCAACGTTTCGGTGTTGATTTTTACACTATATTCAGGGCTCGAAATTTATTGTCAACACTACATTTTTAGACAAAAGACATTTTAATTTATGTCCATGGACCATAAATGGATATTCGATGGACGTCCTTTATGGGACATATGTTAATGGTACATATATTGGATATCCTTTATGGGACATATTTTGATAGTACATATATGGACATCCGATGGATGTCCAGTATTGTACATGTTCTGTTATAATTTGAATTGTCCGCTAAAATTCGTGCAGCGTATGTGTGTTGAAAAAAAAAATGGGTCAAATCCAGATGTAACGCTAACTTTGAAAGTTTAAACAAACTGTTCTGTTCTCTTTGGTGACACTGATATAGTGATAAACGTTGATAAGTAAACCGTATAGAAGAGTAAATTAGGAAACCGAAGCAATATAAATCACATTTTGTAAGCAAGTAAATTTGTATTTTCTACTTTTAGTCTATTTATAATTATATACTAACAACCGACAACAGGTTTCATTTTCACTCTAGTTGTTGATTTTTCTTGTCTAATTACTAAATAATACAGCAAATTTTCACTACACCTACAAATACTAATAATGTTCTCTCCCACATCTCTGACTTATTTCAAATTGTCTTTACAATTCTCGTACTATTGCAGAAATGCAGAAAAAAATATAGGGAAATAAAAAACAAAACTTAACACTGTTATGTTATGCGAGAAATTTGTTAACTGACCTCTACAGCAGTTCCAAAATCTATCAATAGATGTCAGCCAATTTGTGATAATTGCTGTGAAGCTGCTCTGTTAGTGCAACCAATTGAACCAATCCATAAAAGCTAAGTTACTGCAATATTACTAGGCTTGCGTTTATTTCCATAGATTGACTATTTTCGGAACCTCTTTATATATTTTATGATTTCTATGGCGACAGTGCATAATTTTGAAACTGTTTAAGACAATTGAAAAAGTAATCGCGAGAAAAAATCTATAATTTACGTGATAGTAGTGCAAACTGCTTGCTTTGAATGACTAGCATTGTTTATAAAAATTATAAAATACAAAGGCCATGACTATGGTCGTGTTCTTTTATTCAATATTTCAATGCGCTGGATTCTGTACGGCCAATGAAATATTAAGAATTATTAAACTGACCAATAGTAACACATTGCTAGAATCCATCAAGCTAAAATGTTGAATAAAAGAACACGGCCTATGTTTCTGTAACATCCAACAAAGTAATGGTATTTATCTTAAGACCACTTTACATTTATGCAATTCTTATTGCATGCAAAGAAAGTTAAAATTAATGACAGACGCAATTTTCAGTCCATTGCACGAATATAGAGTCTGCTCTAATTTGATTGCATTGCACGTGAAATTTTGGTTCCTTTTCTGGTAATATTCAGTTTTGCCATCCTACACAAAAGGAACTATATAGTGAGGAATTAAGTAAACAGTGAATTAACCTCAATTAACCATAATAATCTTCTTTTTTATTTCATCCATTGAAACTCTAGGTTGATTCAAATTTTACACCACAGTACACAACACCTGTATGTTTTGATGGGTTTGCAGCAGACCAGCAGATCGAAAACATTTTCATTTTACTAATTTGGCAATGGGCAATATATTGCATAAATGTAAAACAAATGACACCTTGCAATATTGCAGGAAAGATTTTGCTGCAATATAGTTTTCACTGCATTGCATGCTTCATTGCCTAAATGTAAAGCGGCCTTTAGAATTATAAAATACTAGCTTTGTTCGTAAACCTACACAAAGTGTAGTGTAATGTAGTGTAGTGGAATTCAGTGTTACACTGAAATAATAATTGTGCACCATTTTTAGAGAAAACATTTGGCTATTCGTAAATTCAAGTTGGGTAAACTTAAAACTGGCATAACCTAATTTCCTATCCGGTTTTGTTGTACCACTGATTGAACTAATTGTAAATTATGATAACATCACGAATTTATCATCAGCCATTTCAGAGTAAAATCAAATATTGCTAAATAGAAATCATAAAATATCATCATAATCATAAATTTTTAATGAATGAATATTCAAAATACATACAAAAATTTTTTAATGCATATTTTATCTGAATTTTTTATACAAATAAATTAATAATTTTGAATTGTCCTAACTTCCCCATCATACTCAACGTTATTATTCTGGTTTTCCTCCGAAGTTAATAGTGTCAATTTCTGACTGAGGCACAAAAATATCTCTTTCAGAATAAAATAATACATTTAGGTATAACAATAGTATCTTAAAAGTTAAATTAACGTATCATCAATAATTTCCAGATTACCACCAAACACAAATTTATATCCCTGCAATTCCAGACAAGGTTGTTCGTTATTATACTGTAAATATGCCTCTTTGCATATTTCGGAATTATCCATTTCTGAGACAAAACATGGACAAAACGAAAACCTATTACTGTTAAGGTTATGATGTTTAAAAATATCTACCAAGATGTGACATTTGTGATAAGAATTTAATTTTCGCGCCACAAATATACTACACTACACTTTACACCACCTTGTTAGCCGGTGTAGTAGTGTCTGCACTATTACACTACACTGGCATTTTTGAACACCTGGGTTATACCTGCACTTGGCTACACTGCAATAAACGAACAACGTATTACTACACTAGTGCAGCAGTGGAAGGTTTACGAACAAAACTACTATTTATTTTATTATGTTAATAGAAGATTTTGAAATTGGAGCCTTTAAACACAGATAATGGGTTCTATAATCAGCTGATAGTAATCTATCCAATCTTTGTTACCGGTTTTAAAAAAGGAGTTCTAGTTTTAAATTTCAGGAATTTGAGATTGGCGACTTTCTTTAACGTGATCCGTGGTTTTTAGGTTAAGTCCCTGTTAAGTCTTCTCAATGTAATGTAAAATGTAATGTATTATTGGAAGTGAGAGAAAATGCAATCAGAAAACTTGAATAAAAAAATAATTTGCAGGCTATGTCTAAATATCATAAGCTATAAAAATTCTAAAGTAATTGAAAAAGTCACGATACAGCTTTTAGAAGTTGTTTTACCGAATCTGGTACGATCAAGTTAAGATAACCTTTTTTACCTATGCTATAAGTATATACCTATCTATATATTTTGTTTGTGATAAATTTCAGATTTTGGAAGAGGGACATAAACACTTTATGTTGTCGCTTGTGCCTTCAACTGGTAACATATGGATTCGTGTCACTAAATGAAGTGGATAGTGGCATAATTGATGCATATATACCTCAAGTAGTAAGTATATACATAAAAATCCGATTAAGAAAATATTTTAACGTGACAAAATTTTATAGGTACGTACTCTCTTGTTCTTTAAGAAATTGAGTATCTTAATCTTTATAATGGCCGAGTTAAAGCAGAAGTTGTTTTTCCGTTATAAAATAATTAAATATCTTAGTTTTTATTATTTCAATACTGCCTGTATAATGAAAATTTGTATTATAGAACATCAATGCTACCAAGGATCCTGCTGTTATATGTGGACCATGTTTTGATTCGCTTTGTACCCATGGTGGTTTTGTAAAGAACTGTCTTGCAGCACAGAAATACAAAAGCTCCGACGAACAGCCTCATATTATGTCTGAAGAGATTGAGGTTAACTTGGGGAATGGCCATAATGTGCAGGCGAATTATAAAAATATTGAAAAGCAGTCTTATTTTACAACTGAAAAGGTTGAGATAAAACTGGATGATGTACATAAGGAATACAAAAACGTTAATGAACCATCCTCTATTAAATTTGAAGACATTCAAATAAAACTGGAAAGCGATCAGGGTACGCAAGAAGAATTATGTAAAACCATTGATAAGCCCAATTATATTAAATTGGAAGAAATGGAAACAAAGTTAGAGGAAGGAGACCAAGATAAGTAAGGCAATGTCAATAAAATATTTTAATTTGTGACATCAATTCAAGTTTCTTTACATAGGTAGTTATTTACTAGGTAAATATAAACACGAATCTTTGAAGAAATTATGAACGTTTGGTGAATTATTCATAAAAGTAGTATAACATTGAGAAAACTGCTTTGTTGAATGAAAGTATAGCAGAATATTTCAAAACAAATAACTTCCAAAACTTGCTATTTTACATCAATACTTCTATCCCTAATGTATGGGGAATCAATCTATTACTTAGTGTCAAGTAATTATATAGCTTATATCGAAATAAATAAATCTTTAAGAAAAGTGCTTATTATAAAAATATATGTTTTATTAGTTTATGAACAGTTTTGTTTTTTTCTTTTAGTGATTCATTGTCGCACAATTTAGATGAGAAAATAATTAAAAATAGAAAGAACCAAGTTTGTGAAGATGAACAAGAAACAAAGTATGAATATATGCTTGAATGTGAAACCAAAAGTAAAATAAACAAACGTGACACTTCATTAGATGTGTGTTCATATAAGAATAGCCATAAAAGGAAGTTTCAAGGTGATTTAAAACATAACATTGTCGTAAAACTGAAGTACAGATGCGATGAATGTGATTACGAAAGTAAACGTGAGGGTTGGCTGGAACGTCACCGACTGTCACACAAAAACTCTTCTGCAACCCAATTGTACAGATGTGACATTTGTACTTATGAGACCACTCACAAGGGACACCTGAAAAGTCATCAGTTAACACATAAAGACCCATCCGAAATCCACATGTACAGGTGTGATGCCTGTGATTATGAAACTAAACGAAAAAGTAGTCTGAACAGTCATCAATTATTGCACAAAGATGCATTTGAAATTCAATTGTACAAATGTGACTTTTGTGCTTATGAAACTAGATATAAGCAAAACCTGAAAAACCATGAATTAATACACAAAGACCCTTCTGAAATCCAAATGTACAGATGCAATGAATGTAGCTACGAAAATAAACGCAAGGTTGAACTGAAACGTCATCAGTTAATACACAAACATCCAGCAGAAACTCATATGTTTAAGTGTAATGTATGCAGTTATATAGCTAAACGAAAGAGCCATCTAGACATGCATCAGTTAATCCACAAAGATTCTTCAGAAATCCTAATGTACAGGTGTGACACATGTAGTTATGAAACTAAACGCAAACGAGAGCTGAAAAATCATCAGTTGTTGCACAAAGACCCTTCTGAAATCCAAATGTACAAGTGTGATTCCTGCACTTATGAAACTAGATATAAGAAACATTTCATAGAACATCAATTAACACACAAAGACCCTTCGGAAATCCAGATGTACAAGTGTGATACTTGTGGTTATGAAACTAAATATAAGGGACATTTGAAAACTCATCAATTAACACACAAGGACCCTTCTGAAGTCAAAATGTACAAATGTGATATTTGTACTTATGGAACTAAATATAAGAAATGTTTGAAAGGTCATCAGTTATTGCACAAAAACCCTTCTGAAATTCAGATGTACAAGTGTGATATTTGTAGTTATGCTAGTAGATATAAGAATAATTTGAAAACTCATCAGTTAACACACAAAAACCCTGCAAATTTAAATGTACAAATGTAACTTGCATTTATGAAAATATAAAAGATATTTTAGTTAAACTTGCTTATTTTAATAACTAACCATAATCTATGTAATATAAGCAGTAATCCATCAGTATAATAAAACATATAATCTGTATCTCATATATTTAGTTATTTTTAATACTTTAATAAAGGTAAAATTATTACTTGTAGAATAACAGATATAGTAAAATATCTTGCATTCATATATTTAATTGAAAAAGCCTAGAAAATATGAGCAGATCAACATTTTTCTTTGATTTTTTACTATCTTCAAAACATTGTAAAATCATCTATGCTTCTGCTTGATTGATCATATATATATCTCACGTACGTAAAATTATTTTAACGACTTGCAACATGGTCTCCAATGACGTCAGTGTATAAATGCTATTTGGTACCAGTTTTATTATAATCTAGTCTCCGTCGTCCTTCTACCTTGTTTACATATTCTGTGATATTCAGGTTGTGTTACATTTCATTTTTAGGTTACGTTTTCTCAATGTACCGTTGTATGTCAGAAAATGCAACCAGAACACTCGAATAAAAAAATATTTTGCAGACTGTGTCTTAATATCATAAGCTATACGAACTCCGAAGTAATAGAAGAAGTTGCGAATGGAGTTTTAGAAGTTGTTTTACCGAATGCGGTAGGATTAAGATTACGTGTTTATCTATGCCACCTATAAGTACATTATATATTCTTGTTATGATTTCAGGCTCTGGAAGAGGGACATAAACACCTCATTTGTATAGCATGCCGCTCAAAATTATTTGCGGCTTTTAATTTTAAGTCCACATGTATGGGTACTGAAGATATGATTTCTTCGTTTGTCGGTACCAGTATAGCGTTAGAGGTTGACTTAAAAGAAGTCTATCTGAAGATGAATGAAAATATTGAATTGACTGATATGTGGGAAAATCAGAGAATTTGTCGATTGTGTCTCCAATTGGTAACAGACGGATTTATGTCACTAAATGAAGTGGATAATGACATAATTAAGACATATATACCTCAAATAGTAAGTATACAGGGTGATTCAGAACTTATCTAAAAGAATTTGAGAATAGATGGGTCATGAAAAAAAGGAGTCGATATAGTAAAAAAAATTTTTGTAATATCGTTATAGTTTCCAAGTAAAACTGTGGAAGTTGTAGTATTTTCAATATTTACGTCACTGGGCCACTGTAGTCTCTAGACAGGCGATTCCAAATATTGAAATCAGATTACATTTTGTAGGCACTAAAGTTTTTGTGATGCCAGTATTTACGTTAGTTTTTTAAGTGTCAAAAATGGGTTGCGTGCATAGTAACAACTTGAGGAATATCGTTTTAATTTATTACGCTGTGAAAATGCTTTAGCAGAACGATTTCTGCATACACGTGTGCCAAATACAGCTACTTTTACCGCAGTGTCCGGAGATTATGCGTCAAGACTTCAGGAGGTGATTCCTTGCAAGAAATTAGGGTCACGATGTCCTATAACAATTTTTCGAAAACTTAATAGTAACGGAGATACAGGGTGTTAAAGTTAAAATTTTGTTTTTGATATTTATAAATAACTTCTTAAGAAATCCAAATATTTACATAAAATTTGTAAATCGGGGGTTTTTGGGGAGGAAATATTCAAATATGATTCTAATTTTGACGTCACTAGTAGAGGGCGCCGCTTATGGCACATCATGTTTCTTTCAAATGACAGAACTTTTTTGCAGCTTAGTGTATCCATCTGACTATCGAAACAATAGATTCTTCTACCTGTTTTATTTGAAAAAGGTATACCTTGCTGAAGTCGGTAGGAGTAACCATTTTTGAAATAATTCTATTTGAAATGCTCAGTGCATCGAGTAAAAACTGTTTTGGCTTAAGGTAAAGTGGCTTTTCTGCTGAAAATACAACAAAATGTTACTTGAAAGAGTTGTTCAGGATCATAAATTATGGAGAATTGAAAAATTTGAAGAAGATCGGCGAGGTTTGATGAAATCACTTTTCAACAAAGCACAAATATTTTATTATTTCAAAAACTTGGTATTTTTCAGAAAATATATACATGCTTTCTTTAATTTAAATATTTTAAAACAAGAAATTTGCCAATATAATTATTTTTTATATGTACAAAAAATTACAATATTGGTAGGTATTGTGAAATACCTAATTCTATATTCCATCTGATACTGACAGTAATATTTTTTCAGAACATCAGTGCTACCAAGGATCCTGTCATATGTGGACCGTGTTTTGATTCGCTTCATACTCATGGGGGTTTTGTAAAGATCTGCCTTGAAGCGCAGAAAAAACACAAAAGCTCAGACGGACACCCTTATATTAAATCTGAAGAGATTGAGGTTGACTTGGAAAATGGCCACAGTGCAGTGGAGACGTATAAGAATATTGACAATCGGTCCTATTTTACAACCGAAAAGATTGGGATAAAAATGGAAGATGATCAGTATGTACAGAAGGAATATAACGTTGATGAACCGTCTTACATTAAATTTGAGGAGATTGAAATCAAAACGGAAGATGGTCAGGATACACAGGACGGATATAATGACATTGATAAGCTGAGTTATATTAAATCGGAAGAGATGGAGTCGGAGGAAGGAGATACGTAAGGAGATGTAGATAAAATTTATTTATTTTAAAATTTAAGCACTAGTGTTTCAAGTTTCTTTTACTAAGTGACTATTTGCTAAATATAAATACGGATCTCTGGAACTTGAGTAAAGATATAGCAAATTATTCATAAAAATTGTCACAAAATTAATAAAACTGTATAGTTTTACGTTTCATCATAAAATGATAACAGAATATTCAAAATAAAGAACTTTGGGGTTACGTAACTCTAATAGTATTTAGTTATTATAGAAGCACTAGTGTTGGGTTCCAATACTTACTATTTTACATGAGTACTTCTTTCCCCAACGTAAGTCAAATTGAAATAAATAATTAGGAAAAGTCCATTTCTGTTACAGAATTATTATCTTTTGTTATTGTTTGTTCCTGGGCGCAAATGCAGCCAGACTGCTACCCTCTCTCCTGACTTCTGGGCTAATCCTCGTGATTAGAAAGAGGGGTAGAGATATTATTGTTATTTGCTTAAACATAAAAAATTCTGTTACACAGTAACAAATGACGGATTGGCGGTTTGATTCACAATTGTGTTATTTATATTCCAAAAATATTTTGTAAAGCATTATTTTTGTTATTAATGTTACAGGTTAACTATGACCAAGTACAAATATTTTAAAATAGGATAGAGAAAAATAAGAATTGACTGAATCGTCCATCAAAAATTTCCAAACTTCTTTATAAAACAAATTGAATAATTTTCTGTTGACTGTAAAAAAAATTTTTTTCGCTTTATAAATAAGTAGAAGTTTTTTGAAGGGTGATTCCACTAATTCTTATCTTTCTCTATACCCTCTTAAAATATTTGTACTTAATCATAGTTAACCCTGTATACAGATTTGGAAAGTGAGGATCTTGATGGTGAATTGTATTTTGCCGCTTGCGTGTATTTGTGTCATGCTACACGCATACTTCGACCACAGCGTGTTTGCATCAAGCAGTGTTGCCAGGTGGGAAAATTCAGTGCATGAGAATAATTTCAAAGAAGCAAGTAATTTTCAATTACTTTTGTAATGCCATTTTTATTTCATTAAAAATCATTATGTTCTGCTATTTTATCATAATATTACATTGTAAGTAGGTAGTTACAGGTACTTACTTAAAAGTTATTAACCACGTAACCTTTCTAATTTATTTTATTGTTAGGCCGGGCAAACGTTGAGGCGCAGTTGACGTGACGCAGGGTGACTCACGGGTCGTAAAATGTGTTGTTTCCAGAAAATGTACCCTTACCCTTACGGAATAGAGTTAAGAATCACTGCAATACAGCGTGAATACAGCACACACGCCTCATATCCGTAGACTGTCATACCCGTTTATGTATTCATTGCTAATTATTAAGAGAGCAGTCTACAATAAAGGATATTTCAAGTACCCAAATATTGTAGATACCTACCTCTATCTATTCAATTTTGCCCTCGATTTTTCCTTTTTTCTCGTTAGATCTTTGTTTTGGTAGATTTCAAAGAGTAATTTTAATAATTTTATTATTTCTTTTTTGTGTCTATTAAAAAGCATGAGATTTTGTAATCAAAATATGAAAGCATGAGATTTCCTCGGAATGGATGAGATCTGACAACACTGGCATCAGTTGATCTGACAGTTAGATTTGCAATGGCAATACGGAACCGATTACCGTAGTAGTGGGGAATGCTAGACCAATGCACGTCGCCTCCCCTCTTAAAGTTCGTACCTTCCCTGGAATGAAGCGGCAATTTCTACTTTCTCTGAAAGATCCGCAATTTCCGAATCTGTATGTAAAGCGATATTCTTAAACTCAATAAAAGTGTCTCAAAATGCTATTGTAAAAATGTGTATGTATTATTACTTTCTGATCAGTTTTGATTTATTTTAGCGACCCTTTATTGCACAATTTAGATGAGAAAATAATTGGAAATGGAAAAAAACCAATTTGTGGAGATGGAGGAGAAACAAACTATGAATATATGCTTAAATGTGAGACCGAAGTTCAAATAAACAAAGGTGACACTGCATTAAATGTAGTTGGTTTAAATCACAAAATTGTTCCAAAACTAACATACAGTAATGACTGCTACGATAGTAAATGTGAGGATTTGCTGGAATCTCATCAATTAACACGCAAAGTCCCTTCTGAAACCCGAATGTACAAATGTGACTTTTGTACTTATGAAACTGGTAATAAGAGTCACCTGAGAGGCCATCAGTTAACACACAAAGACCCTTCCGAAATCCAGATGTACAGATGTGATGCATGTACCTATAAAACTAAACGTAAAGACAGTTTGAAAAGTCATCAGTTATTGCACAAAGATCTGTGTGAAATTCAATTGTACAAATGTAATTTTTGTACTTATGAAGCTAGATATAAGCAACTTCTGAAAAAACATGAATTAGTACACAAAGACCCTTCTGAAATCCAAATGTATAAGTGCAATGAATGCGACTACGAAAATAAACGCAAGGTTGAGCTGAAACGTCATCAATTAACACACAAACACCCAATGCATATGTTCAAGTGTAACGTATGTAGTTATACATCTAAAAGAAAGTGTAATCTAGACATGCATCTGTTAATCCACAAAGATCCTTCTGAAATCCAAATGTACAGGTGTGATACATGTAGTTATGAAACTAGACGCAAACGTGAGCTGAAATATCATCAGTTGATGCACAAAGACCCTTCTGAAATTCAAATGTACAAGTGCGATTCTTGCAATTATGAAACTAGATATAAGAAACATTTCTTAGAACATCAGTTAAGACACAAAGACCCATCTGAAATCCAAATGTACAAGTGTGATACTTGTTCTTACGAAACTAAATATAAGGGGCATCTGAAAACTCATCAGTTAACACACAAAAACCCTTCTGAAATCCAAATGTTCAAATGCAATGACTGTGATTACGCAAGTAAACGTAAGGCTGAGCTGAAACGTCACCAAATAACACACAAAGACCCTTCTGAAATCCAAATGTACAAATGTGATATGTGTCCTTATCAAACCAAACATAAGAAATGTTTGAAAGATCATCAGTTGTTACACAAAGACCCCTCTGAAATTCAAATGTACATGTGTGATATATGTACGTATGAAACTAAATATAAAAAGTGTTTGAAAGACCATCAGCTATTGCACAAAAACCCCTCAGAAATTGAGATGTACCAGTGTGATCTTTGTACTTATAAAACAATATATAAAGGTTATTTGAAAACACATCAGTTAAGGCACAAAAACTCTGCAAATTTAAATGCACAAGTATGAGTTGCATTTACGAAAATAAATATAAACGATATCTGAAAGTTCATAAGCTATTGTACAAAATGTCTTCAGCAATGGATATATATATGAACGTAGTGTGATACATATTATAGTTATGTAACTAGTATAAGAAATGTCTCAAAAATCATCAATTAATACATGCATCCCCTTCCATATTTGGAGTTAATACATTTGACTATGTGCCACAGTTGTATAAATACTATCATTTATGTCATTCGTTGATATGTCATAAGCCTTTATTACAATTATGTGTCTACATCCAACCACATTTAATTTCAGAAATTATTTAAAATTACAATATAAATATATATTTATTGTTTCTTTTATCCCTTGGCAATGTCTTAAGGGTTTTTTTTGTACAAAAAATAAAAAATGTAGGTATATGTCGTTTTTATGCTACTTACCTCCCAAGCCAAGTGTATTTTTTTATCCATTAGTAGGATCAAGGTACAAAACGTTTTAATCTTTCCAAATAATAGTAGTGAAACACTATAATTTGAGTTAAATTTGTCCCAATAAAACAATACATTTTCATAAAAAATCAATCGGTTACAAGTCATTTTATTTTTATTATAAAAGAAATCTACATTTATTGTAATAAAAAATTAGCACAGTAAATAAAAGGCAAATGTAAGATTAAATATATCGGTTGTTATTAAGTCTAAATATAATTTTCTCATTTATTTATTTTATTTTTTTTTTTTGTATAATTGTATTATGGTCTGGGTACCACTATTTTCATAAATGCATGTTCATTTCCAAATTTAAAAATATGAGTTTCTGATATATTATCACTTAATTATTTCACTAATTAGTTTAACAAGGCTAAATCAAAATATAACAGAAAAATTTGTTGTATGGTACTTCTTTTTGAAGAATTCGTTTAAAACCATTTTCAAATAAAAAACATTCTATTTATATAAGAATTAAATAAATCTTTTTATATCTGTTTATCCATTCAGATTTTATAGTTGTTATATTTTTATTATGGTTTGTTAAAAATATAAAAAAAATTCCTCTCGATTGTTTTCTTTGTGGAGGAATTGTTGATGAAGTCTTAAACTGACATTTTTATCGTTATCTATTTGAAATTAATAACAGTGTTTAATTAGTAAACACAAGTTTTTTGTATCTTCAAAAAAATATGAATAAGTATGAGGAATATTTACACTAATTAACGAATTGTCAATATAAACCTAAATTATTGCTCAACAAATACGGTTAACCATTTATTTTATATACATTGCGATTCAATGAAGAAAATAACCTCAACTACACAAAAATTACAAAATATGTATAACATTAAATATAATAATTTCACAACGGTAATGTGGGGACGTCACAGCCACGCATGCACTAGAAAACAATGAACAAAACATAGGTATTAAGTATTCTGTCTAGTATGCATGGATTTGGTTGTTCCTGAAAAGTAACTGCTCTACACAACAGATGTCACACATGTACAAGTGTGATGCTTGTAATTATGAAACTAAATATAAGAGTCACTTGAAAACTCATCAGTTAACACACAAAAATCCTTCTGAAATACAAATGTGATGAATGCGATTATGAAAGTAAACGAAAGAGTGAGCTGAAACGTCATCAAATAACACACAAAGACCCTTCTGAAATTGAAGTGTACAAATGCACTATTTGTACTTATGAAACTAAACATAAGAATTGTTTGAAAGACCATCAGTTATTCACACACAAAGACCCTTCAAAAATAGAAATGCACAAGTGTGATACTTGTGATTATGCAACTAACCGTAAGCACCATTTGAAGAGGCATCAGATATTGCACAAAGATCCGTCTGAAGTCCGAATGTATAAGTGTAATACTTGTACTTATGAGACTAGACATAAGAATCGTTTGAAAGTTCATCTACTATTGCATAAAAACCCTTCTGAAATTCAAATGTACAAGTGCAGCGTTTGTATTTATGAAACTAAATATAAACATCGTCTGAAATCACATCAGCTTTCACATAAGGATTCTTCAGAAATTGAAATGTACACGTGTGATACATGTACTTTTACAACTAAGTATAGGAAAACCATAAAAAATCATCAATTAGTACATGCAAACTCCTCTGCAACAGGAATGTGACTGAATATAAGATTGTTCCAATATATGTGTGTGATATAGCATATGTGACTATGGTACAATTGATTATTTTCCTGCTTAGCATCTATTGGTACATAGGCATTCTTGAGACATTTAAGTTTACAAAAGTGATGTGTTTCCAAGGCCATATTTAGATAGACAGAGAAAGCTTTTCCTAGGTAAATTTTGTATACCACATGGGAAATATCTATAAAGAAAACTTTCTTCAATCTAATTTGTCTTGAAACTTTAAACATACAAGAAAGAAAATGTTTAATATTTTTATCATATGTGTAAAATAAACTATTACAATAATTTAACAATTTACTTTTTCTGGCATAAATTGATTTGCATAATATGATGTAACTGATGCACATTGCTCTGAAATAAATAAAGTAGCACATTGTTTACCTTTTCAACAAATTTTTTATTAATTTAGTCGAATACTTACATTCTAAATTTCTGAATTTCATATAAATTCACGGATATCTGTCTATATCTATAAAGTTATTTAATGTGTACTACCCTACACGGTTAGTTGCAACTCCAACTAGCTAAATTATATACATACATACTAAACAATTTAACATTTACTATAATCACTGTAGCACAGATTTTATACGGTCTACTCTCGATAAACAGTATTTAACTAGTTAAATATGGTTTCATATTACAATTTGTCACATACAAGTATTTATTATTTAATGATCGGCAGATGTCATATAAAGTTATTTCCTTATTTGATAAATTTGTAGCAACAACAAGGCATATATGGAGTGTACCAATTTATTGATGAGGTACTGTCCTTTGTATGGTGATTTTATGTTTTGACTAGACAGTCTGGTGTACTCCAAGAAGTGTCTGAATTTCTGTGATATAAATCAGAGATTACTACCTATTTTTTGAAATACAAAAATTTTTCGAAACGTTACCAAAATGTTTGTTTTTGTTCATAGAAAGTCATTTTTATTGAAAACAGTTGACTTTAGAGCAATGAACCAAGAGAACTATTTTTGTGTAAAATTCATTGGCGCTTCAGAATTTGCTGTCAAATGTCAATTTTTCCAGTGGCGTAAAAGTTATGGAGGAAAAAACCCTTCCGATACCTAAAAATCTCCACCACTAGACGTGCCAATAAATTCGAAAAGAACACGAAAAAGTAGCTATTAACAGTGGTAATGTGTTTACAAAAGCTCGGTCCTGTAGTTCAAACGGTTCCTAAGATATTGGAAAAAAACTAAAACTTAAGTTTTGGCCCCGTATCTTGAAAACAAAAGTCCAGGGAAAAAAATGGAACCAGAAAAAAATGTTTCTTTTTTCAAGAGGAATTTAGTTTTCCATTGCGACACTTATTTAGGAACACCCTGTATACTAGGAGGGAACTTGGCTAATACAGGTTTTTCTAATATATTAATATTTTTATAATTTTATAGTAGGCACTGTTTAATTTAGCTAAATGCAAATATAAAATTATGTTACCTACTTAAAACTTTCTCGTTTTATGTGAACTTGAAATACTGGATGTAAAGGACTGCATGGCATTCCTTCAGATCTTGATAACTTTTCTCTGGCGAAGATAATGTCACAGTACTACTAGAATCTTCAGGAAGTGCACTACAATTTCAGGGAAAACTTCTATCCTGTACTGTACACTGTAAATTTGGAAGATATACGTTAAATTGTTCATCTCTGGGAAACATAAAAGTAAATTAATTATTCTTAGACATGGTGTCTGCAAATATATTAAATTATTTGTTTATACTATATCGTATACATAATATGATAGATTAATGTAAATTTTACCATTACTTTTCGATCTTAATGTCGGAAAAAATATGTATGCTACGAAGATTTACCTACGGTATGTTTGAGTAATTCCTTTTATTAGATGGGAAACGATTTAACAATTTGGAATTGAATAAGACATTCTGTCTATTTGTTCATATTTTACATATCTATAAAATGCAATTTATCATCATCTACTACATATTAAAATATATTACTCCTTTGTAGGAAGGAAAAATAACTTTCGATAAGAAAAGTCTTTAATAATGGTTAAATAATGTATAAACTGTAAATGAAAACTAGATATAACTACAAACACTATATTCAAAAGTTATGTTGTAATAAACTATCTAGGGTTATAAACGAAGATAAGCAAAACCACAGAATACTTGTTTGCAGTTTGATTTGTAAACAAACCACGGAACAGAGTAAAAATGGCTGCCAGCAGGTTCTGACACAAAAAGTGGATGCGTAGCCATCTATACTATTTCTATATTTATTTTTATCTATGATTGCCATGGTTTTATTAGATGTGAATATGGCTTTTTAATCTGCGACAGAACACAGATATTCTGTACTGTGGTTCTGTGTTCATAGAATAGGTCCAGTAATCTGTGGTTCATTGACTTAACCTAACATCTCGTTCATGAAATTTTGCATGAGTTACTGTTTGGTTAATATTTGTGCATTTAAAAATGCCGGCAGCAACAAATCTGTGTTGTATATTATCGTGCCCCAATAGATATGCTTGCAATATAAATTTCAAGAAACACAGCCTCTTCAGATTCCCAAAAGACCCACCTCGGTAAACAAATCCAATGTAAATGACAAAAAACAGGAATACTAACGTAAAATTTTGTTTATTAGATGCGAGGTTTGGTTGAAGCATACCGGTCGGGAGGATCTTAGACATTTCTCCGCCGAAGAATTGCATAACAAAAATTATAGAGTCTGCAGTTTACATTTTGCTGGGGAAATGTTTGCAGGTGTTCGGCTGAAGAAATTTGCTTTTCCCACAATAAAAGGTCAGTACCTAGGCAGCTGCAATTACCTCACATAAGTCTTACTTGAAGTTATTAAAGAAAGTTGGTGTAATTTAAATTTGTTTCCTTTATCGTCGTCGTACATGATTGTTAAAATTTTGTAGGAGGGGAAACTGCTTCTTTGGCTCCGTCACAAGCAATAGCGCCTGAGCAAGAATCTGCTGAAAGAGAAAGTGGTATGTATCTTTGAAAAACCTTAACATGCTCTTGTGGGTCAATTGTCTTCATTTGCGTTCAAATATTGAAGCTTTATAGAACTGTCCGACAGCGTTGCCACTCAGTGCTACATACATATGATAAGAGCATGTTCAGTACTGAAGTGACACATTTTTTTTTCTAATGACAAACTTCTTGCTTGAAATGTATGCATTTTGAGGTATTCATTAAGCGTTTTGTCAAGTTCTGACGTAAAATTCTTTCATCATGCCCTCGTAATGCAATGTCAAAAGCTCTGCAAAATTGTATACAGTAAATAATTTTGAATAAAATATTAAAAACATCTATTTTTTGTCACTTTTTCGTTATCCTCAAATAATATGAATCACATTTGATTATGAATATGAATCAGATCCATCTATTACTGATGATATCAGTAGGTACCGAATATCACAGCATATGTCGCTGAAGAATCCACTGTGCCTAACTTCTTCGGAAACACTCTGTATTAGCTTCACTGTCAGATAAGTTAAAGTATGGCTGACATCTGCTTACAAATTTTGACGTTTGTAGACTGTCACGATACAGGAGACACTGCAATCAACGTCTTCATCTCGGATGTATTTTATTATTATTTGGGTACAAATTTAAGTAGTAAATTTCTTCTTTTTGTAGCACCAGTCAAAATTTGACATTCTCAACAGTCAGACTCAACTCAATTCATGAATCAAATTTATCTCTCAAAATATTTATATCGATAATATTTGTATTGTATTTTTTTAGGGTCTGAAAACACAGTTTCGAACAGTCCTGAAGTTTACGCTGATGTTCCACCAGTGCCACCTTTGGAAGTAGAGAATTTTGGTAAGTATAATTCACTGGCGGCTGGTGAGATTTCAGGTACGCAACATCACAATAACCAGAAATAGGACCAACAAATTTTAGGATAAATGTTTGACTAGAATTGAGAATGCCAATCTAAACCTCACATTTTTTTTTCGCAAACTGCAAAAACGTTTTCTTTCTACAAAAGTTGCCTATATGGCTACAGTACATAGATCCTAAAGTTTGGTTTGGGTCTCATGTCTGGTTATTGAGATAAAGCATAACTAAAATTTCACTATCCCTTTGGACTTGTTTACTATTTTTATCTGAAAAAGAAACAGTCGTAATCTTTTTATTATATTTTGAATAATTGAAGGGGTACGTGGACGATTGTTACAATTTTCTTGAAGTTGAGATATTTGGTGGAAGAACATGTTATGCATCATATAACAGACTTTCATAAGTATACTGATAATCTTTCATGAATTTTTAGAGTGAAATATCATGTCGCAAAATTTTGTATTTAGATCTTACTTAAAATCAATTTTGTGACAAATAAGTTAATTGTACAATAACATCTTTATCCAGTTGGTCCTTAATTTGCTTTATGAAGTCAAATTTAAATATATCATAATTAAAGATGTATATGTACAATGGTGGTCAGCTTAATGTCACCACTTGCATGTTTTGTCCCTTTCTAGCACCGTGTATAATAAATGGCACTAGAAAAGAATGGAACTGGTGAGTTTAAGCTGACTCCCACTGTACATATTAGAGATAAACTAATAAAACAGTGTATAATACTAATCAATTTGGCATATTTATTTAAGGTTTTACTTTCTACGCAGTTTGTCGGTTAATGAGTTTATAAGAAAATCTTAACTTAGCCTTAACCATAACCTTAGTCTTAATCTTAATATTTTTACACTGCTTATAAATATTTTATCATAACTTAACCTTTATTTTGGCTCCACTAGCTCCCACCAACCTTCGACACCGTAGAAGGCATGTAGAAGGAAGTAGAGAACGTTTGCGCATACATACTTATTTGGTCTTAGTTTTAGTTCTAAGAAGTCAAGAGATAGAAACCTAAGACCTCCTTAGGACTAAGACTAAGTTACAATTTTTTTAATCACGCACATGGAAATATGTACATTTAGCATCTTAGGGTAAAGATTAAGACAGGGTGAAGACTTTTTTATAAACTCAGCAGCATAAATCAGTCTTTCATTAGTTTATAGGTCCGTTCATTAGCGTTACTTGAATCGAAACTAATGTTGGCTCAGCTGCGAATTTTATTTTCGATACAGCCAAAAATATGTGAATATTAATTATTGTTACCCTTTGGTTGGTTTTTCAAATTTGTCACATCTTTTTTTCAGATCAATCTACACCAAATGAAAATCCTGTAATGGTTCCTCTTCCATCGATTTCTCCAGTAGAAGTATGCGGTATGTAATATCAACACCATAATAAAAAAATAAATAAATGCTTAAACCGTCCGTAAAGCGGTCTCTGATATAAGTAACAATTTTTTTTTTGTAGATTATTGGTTACGAATACCCTAAGGTTTCAGAAGGAAGAACGGGCACATTTAGGTTTAGGTATAAGAAATATGGACTCATTTGATGTCTCAAAAAGTTTTATTTGAACAGATATCAAAGCTGTACAGTTCTCTAAATTTAAGTTACCTTAAGAAACTGTTTCTTTTCTTCATGACAAAGGAACATCGTGACTGCATGTGTTATTTCAACACCACTTATATAACAAGGTCAGAAATCTCCATAACGTCAGCTGAAGTTGGTTCACTGGCAACCTGTTTTAATCAGTTTGACAATTTGCTAACAAATGCAGATAAAATTATAAAGCTTTTAATTGCCAAGGATGATGTGTTTTACGGTGCAATTATTTGTATTTTTATATTTTTTTAGGTGAAAGTGTATTTTACACTTATCAAACGGATTTTTAAACTTGAATACAAGGCAAATACCTAGTGCATATATACAGGGTGAGTCAGTCATAATGTCATTAATTTTAAGAGGAGATAGGGAATAATGAGTATAATGCGAATACGTGATTAAAAAAATATATAAATGCATATTTACGCCGAAAAAATATATTTTCAAATCATTATTTAAACCTCCTTTTCAGACTGTCACTGACCGGTCACAACCTTCGTCGGTTACAGCTCACAGTTCAACTCGATATCGACCTGATGCAATGTTGTCAAGTTGTAATATTTTTCTATATAGTACCTACCCACCTAGGTTTTAGACATCACAAATAAACGGTTGTACTGACTATTTTAGAATATAATTTTTCTTGCTCAGTTCAACTTCAGCCAATAATAATTTAAAATGTTATAAACCCACCCAATACCCAATAAAACCAAATAATAATAATCAAATAATTCTACTTAAAAATTGCAAGTACAGGTTTTCCCGTAGAAAATACGGCCCAATCAAACGATACTCGTGACACTCGCGTGTCGATCTCTGAGCAAATGTAGCTGTTATGACTGCAACAAAACTCCAACGTGCCTAATAATAAACTGAGTAATAAACCATTTACGTACATTACATAAAAAACCTATAACCAATTGGTAAATTAATGAGAAGCTGAAAAGTGTTTCGTGTTTAAATACTAAGTACTTAATAAAAAACCATCGTGTTGTCGACAGGAAACTGTCCAAGACCGAAATGGCACGCCGCTAATCTAAGTTATCGAGTTAATATTGACCTTGTCCTACCGTATTATTAGGTCACTAACCTAGTTACCTAGTTTTTGTACTGTTATTTAACGACAAGAATGAATGAATTTTCCTTAAATATTGATTTATTTGTTAATAAAAACAAACGTAGATAATAAATAAATGTTTTCGAATGCTAGGCTATTACAGTTTAATAATTTTGATATTATGTTTTCACTACGTTTTACAAATAAATATGAACTTTTAGTATTACTCGTAAGTACAATTAACCGCACACATAACCAAATGTACAATTTGTAGTTACGTACATCTAGCCAAGAAATGTATTGTTTTTTAAGTAGCATGATACTAACCTGTTTACAGCCCACATTTCAAGTAAAACTGCATTTATCCGTCCATAGCACTTTATTAATAAAATTCAGTTGCATTTCGTAAACATTCTCCGTATAATACTACCATTTCCATATAATCGGAATTTGTAAAATTATGCCTTGTGAATTTACACCAAATACGTGAGGTTAGACCAAAATAAACAAACTACTGCTTGTATTCTCTACATGCCCCCTCCAATGTGTGGCATGATCTACAAATTTGAGGGGGAAGAAATGCGGGAAATGCAGAGTGCTAAATGGAGGTAAATTTGAATAACACGCTGATGTGTTAAGACGATATTATATATGTAAATGTGGCATCCATGGTTAATACGGCAAGTCTGTGGCATTAGAATTTCGTCGGGTGCGCCAACAGAAAGTTCGTAGCGTACCAGGAGCGTCGTGTTACTGATTTTTATAGGGTGATTTGTTTATTTTTTTAAAGGTCGAGTAAAAATTTTTTTTTTCGATTTTCTGCCTTTATTAGACCTCCCGAATACGTGGTTAAAATTAATGACATTATGAATGACTCACCCTGTATAGTGAATTTCTATAGTATGCTGATAACCTTTCAAGTTCAGATATAATCTTTAACTACTTGGGATCGTGTACAACCTCAATAGAAGGTGAGGCACATAGTTTTGTCTGGGGTAGAACGCGAGAAGCCCATGTTGTCAAAACCCGGGGTTTACAGCGTATGCTTTAGTTCAGCTACCCCATGAAATATGCATCATTTATTAAATGATAAGAATTGGCAGTGTAATGCAGGCTTAAAAACATCCTTAAATAATTCACAACATAACCTTGTTATAAATTACCTGGCATAAAATCCTCTATAAGAAAAAGTTTGTTGCATACTTTCATGTGTTTAGTTATCGGTTTTGCGATTCTCAATTAAATTTTCCACAGAGTTAAAATGCACATCCCTAGCATTAGCCGGGATTCTTTTACCTGCCCTGGTTGTTCTCGGACTAGGCTCTGTGGGGACAAAACTTCACACTCTTATTATGCAAGTAATTTGTTGTTAACCCTTAAAGCAGCTCCACAAATCTATCAACAGATGTCAGCCACTTCGTGATTGCCGCCAGTTCTAGCGTTGATATATAAGTGGTGTTGGTTATTTACATATTTCTTAGTGTTATCATGTGTTGTACGAATTTTTTTTAAATAGATTTTTTCCAGATGATAAATTATTTTATTAAAATGTAAATCCCCAAATGTAAGCAGAGCGCTACCAGTTGATTTGGGGTTAGCGTATACAAGAGTTAGCTTAGGTTATTATTTAAAGAATTGTTGTCAGTATTTTTAATTTTCTAGTAGGAATTACCTGAAGATTTATGCAATAACATGGATTAATTATATACATACAGGTTCTGCATAAGAAGTGACACCAAGTAGGTGCAAGTGGTCCTAAAATATACCAAAGGTACCTATATACAAAGTTACACACAGGACAAAGTTACAGGCCTTCGAAGTGGAGCCAAATATTTTGAAAAAAATTAATATCACTGAATTACCTTAACTTAGAATAACCAAATTTGATACATGATTTAGGTTTATTACTGATCTTTTTTGACTATGAGTTCAAGTGAATGGATTTAGAGTGAGGAAATTACATCAACTTTTTTTCTTGATTGAATTTAAAAAGAATAATATCTCCCGTGAAGAATTTAATTTAAAACACTTTTATACTCTTGTTAACTTTTAAAAAACTAAGATTTTCAAGAAACAATGCGCTAATTGACAATATAAAACTATTTTATTCCTATTATTGTTTGTTAAAAATGGGTTGAACATTTACATTCACATTTACAACAAAGACGGGCTCGAGAGACGGGAAACTTTTTCAATAATATTTGAGTGTAATAAAGGAACCAGAAGAAAATATTTTACAAATACTTGAAAAAGAACCGCAAATAAGTACTAAACATTTACCTCAAGAAACTAGATTATAAAGAACTTGCGTACACCGGATTCTTAAACGTAATCTACTACATCCATAACTCATTTAAAAAGTACAAAAGCTATTGCCTCAAGATTTAGATCGACGAGTGACCTTTTGCGAGTTTATCTCGTCAGGATATTCATTTTCACAATAAAATTCTTTCCACTGTTGTTTATTTCACTCGTAGAGGAATTACAAATGTTCACAACTTTCATGAATATTCCAATGTAAACCCGTATGCAATAACTCCTAGACATTATCAATGCCAGTTTAAGGCAAATGTTTGGGCTGGTATTATTGATCATTATTTGATAGAACCAGTTATTTTGCCAAATCAATTAAATAGCAAAAGATATTTAGGATTTCTACAAAATATTCACCCTCATTAATTCGAAGAGTTACCGTTGCAACTTGAATTAGACTTTTGTTTTATGTGTGATGGGGCACCAAGTTATTTTAATGCTACTGTTAGAGGAAAAAAATGTCCTCTATCAAATTTTAAAGACAAAGCCTACTATTGACTTTTTGATTCCTACTAATAAACACTATTAAATTCTTGATTTAATTAATGAATTTTTTTCCTTAAAAGCTTAAAACTTAACAAGAGAAAAAAGTGTTTCAAATTAAATTATGTGAAGGATATTATCCATTTTAAATTCGATCAATGAACAAATTAATTTGGATATGTAGCCAAACAAATGTATTTAGATCTGTTGGAAAACACCGCTAATCCCGTTTTATCCGACATACTTGAGCAAGATGATCGTTACTATGCCAAAAACTTAATTTTCAACAGAATAGTACTCCTCCAGGAAACATTTCAAGAATGGATTGGAAGGCGGAAACTTACTGAATGGCCAGCACCTTCATTCTTTTGTCCCTGTTGGATATTTTTTCTGGAATCCTTTAAGAGAAAAAAATGCCACAGACCAGCGGCAATATTTCATTTCATAAAAATACACATCACATTTGTACATTTAGACGTTTGTAGAATATGCATGTGTCAACTGATGCGCATTTAGAAGCCCCTTATATTTAGTTTCAAAACCACATACATCACATTTGTGCATTTTATTTTCCGATCTGTGTGACAACTGGTGAACTTTCAGATGTCCCTTATACTTAGTTACATAATCGCATGCATCACACTTGTGCATTTTTAGTTTTGAAGGATCTTCGTGTAATAACAGATGCACTCTTAGACATTTAATGTATTTAGTTTCGTAATTGCACTTATCACACTTGTGCATGGGAACTTTCGAGGGATCTTTATGTTTCAGCACGTGACCTATTAAACTCTGTTTGTGTATTGTCTCGAAAACGCATTCGTTGCATTTAAATACTTGCACATTTGGACGTTTATTTATTAATGAAACATCATACTCGCCTGTGTCACACTCCCACATTTGTGTCGAGGTAAGATTTTCATGTATCAACAGGTGTTGTTTCAAATTCTTTTTATATTTAGTTTCATAACTACAGACGTCACACTTGTGCATCTGAATTTCGGAAGGATCCTTGTGCGTTAATTGGTGATCTTTCAAACGATTCTTATATCTAGTTTCATAAGCGCAGGCGTCACATTTGTACATTTGAATTTCTGATGTGTCTTTGTGTATTATTTGATGCGATTTTAAACTGCTTTTAATATCAGTTTCGTAGCTGCACATATCGCATTTGTACGTCTGAATTTCCGAAGGGTCTTTATGTAAAACCTGATGTACTTTGAGATGACTCTTTTGTCTAGTTTCGTAATTACAAGTGTCACATTTGTACATTTGGATTTGCGAAGGGTCTTTGTGCTTTAAGTTATGATCTTTCAGATAACCCTTATATTTAGTTTCGTAGGTGCAAACGTCACATTTGTACATTTCCATTTTCGAGGAATCTTTGTGTATTAATTGATGTGATTTTAAATTTCCCTTAAACTTAGTTTGGAAATTGCAAGCATCACACTTGTACATTTCTATTTCGGATGAATCTTTGTGCGTTAACTCATGTACTTTTAGGTGATTCTTATATTTAGTCTCATAATTACATAGATCACACTTGTACATTTGAATTTCTGAAATACTTTTGTGTGTTAACTGATGCCTGTTTAGAACGCCCTTATATCTTGTTTCGTAGCTACATGTATCACATTTGTACATGTGAATTTCTGAAGAATCTTTGTGTTTAAGCTGATGCACTTTTATATGACTCGTATATTTAGTCTCATAGTCACACGAATCACATTTGTGCATTAGGATTTCCGAACGATCTTTGTGCAATAACTCGTGCATTCTGACGTGACTTTTATGTTTACTTTCATAATTGCAAGTGTCACACTTGTACATTTTTATTGCCGAAGTATGTTTGTGCAACAACTGATGTACTTTTAGACATTTAGAATACTTGGCTTCATAGCCACATGTATTACACTTGTAAGGCCTTCCATCTGAGAGTTTCTGATTTAACTGGTGTCTGTTTAGGCTTACCCTGTAATTGGTTTCAAAGCCACAAGCATCACACGTGTATTTCTGTACGTCTGTTGTCATAAGTTTAGTTTTAAGTATTTCGAAGTTGTCAACTGACATCGACATCGTAAAGTTTTCATTACTGCCTGTGTCACATTTAACCAGATTTTCATCCTTTACATCTTCTGAAATGCGCCTCTTTTTAATTTCAGTTACTCCATATTCTAAGTTGTATGAAGAGGAATCACTAAAAAAATAAATAATGTTCAAACAATATACTTCAGAGTAAGAGAAACTGATTATCTGTCAAAACTAATTTGAAGATGTCATCAAAACAAAGAACTACACCTAACGGCCGAAAATCTAGAGATTCATTACTAGGTTGTAGACTAGCACGGCGGGCGAAGCATGCGAAGAGCAACATTTCATAGGTGTACTATATTTGAAGGCAATCAGATATAAAAAATATATAAAAATGATCATAATAAGATCAACATAATATCCATTATTTCAAGTAGAAACAGTGATATAACAGTTTTTGCCAATTTTGATGCGTTAGATACAAGAACAACAGGCTTTAAAATATATTGCACTATATATACACACTATCATAGAAATCATAAAATATATAGAAATCCAAAACAGGTACCGAATATAGTCAACCTATGGAAGAAATGCTAGTCTGGTAATATTGCAGTAATTTATCTTTTGTGTGTTGGTTGTACTGACGGGGTAGCTTCACATCAATGGGCGGCAATTTCAAACTATAACAATTTTAAGTCGAATTCGTAGCAACCTATGTTTTCTATGGTCCATTTACAAACTTTCCGGTTTGGTTTCAATTGTACGCTGGTATTAAAAGCAGTACTACCAATAGCTTACATTAAGTTTTTCCTAGATGGCTGTTTTCTAAGCTCCTACCACTGAAATATACGATATGGAATGCGTTAAGTCCCATTGCGCATCCAAATAAAGGTACCAACCCTAGGAGCAGACAAAAGGAGGCACATGAAACTCAGCAAAGACATACTTCGTTGGTTATGTATGTGGGTGAGAGAGAGACAACCATCTGCACGTACAATATGAATTGTGTTTAATTTTCCATTATTTTGTTTGTAAACACGTCATTGGCGTACAGTGTGGCATCTTCTTTTATCTTATATCTCAGTGTTATACTTTGTGTATTTTTGTGGGTGTTATTGTTGGAACATGTCATGCTTTATAAGGGACTGTAAAATTAACCAGCATACAGCACGAAATAATTCTTCATATCCAGAATTCAATTTCATTTCAATTCACAATCAGCTAAGCCCCTACATTGCTAGAGGCACAAAACAAAATATGGCGCTGATCATAAATAATCCATTCACGCAGCTTTTAGCACATTCCAGTCATCATAATATAAAATTACATACTGTCACTATGACGGTTGCACATTAACACTTATACAGGGTGAGTCAGTCATAATGTCATTAATTTTAAGAGGAGATAGGGAATAATGAGTATAATGTGAATACGTGATTAAAAAAAAATCTAAATGCATATTTACGCCGAAAAAAAATATTTTCAAATGATTATTTAAACCCCCTTTTCAGACTGTCCCTGACCGGTCACAGCCTTGGTCGGTTACAGCTCACAGTTCAACTCGATATCGACCTGATGCAATGTTGTCAAGTTGTAATATTTTTCTATATAGTACCTACCGACCTAGGTTTTAGACATCACAAATAAACGGTTGTACTGACTATTTTAGAATATCATTTTTTCTTTCTCAGTTCAACTTCAGCCAATAATAATTTAAAATGTTAATACCCAATAAAATCAAATAATTCTATTAAAAATTGCAAGTAATGCGGTCCCCTCAGGTTTTCCCGTAGAAAATACGGCCCAATCAAACGATACCCGTACACTCGCGTGTCGATTTTTCTCTGAGCAAATGTAGCTGTTATGACTGCAACAAAACTCCAACGTGTCTAATAATAAACTGAGTAATAAACCATTTACGTACATTACATAAAAAAACCTATACCCAATGGGTAAATTATTGAGAAGCTGAAAAGTGTTTCGTGTTTAAATACTAAGTACTTAAAAAGAACCATCGTGTTGTCGACAGAAAACTGTCCAAGATCGAAATGGCACGTCGCTAATCTAAGTTATCGAGAGTTAATCTTGACCTTGACCTACCGTATTATTAGGTCAATAACCTAGTTACCTAGTTTTTGTACTGTTATTTAACGACAAGCAGTACGGCAAGTCTGTGGTATTAGATTTTCGTCGGGTGCGCCATCAGAAAGTTCGTGGCGTACCAGGAGCGTCGTGTTACTGATTTTTATAGGGTGAGTTGTTTATTTTTTTAAAGGTCGAGTAAAAAAATTTTTTTTCAATTTTCTGCCTTTATTAGGCCTCCCGAATACGTGGTTAAAATTAATGACATTATGACTGACTCACCCTGTATTGTGCCGCCTTCCGTATGACTTTCATATATCCATGTTTCATCAAAATTTAATATATTCTTCGAATTCGATCTTTTATAATATTTTAATTAGTTTTTTAGCCATTACTCTTTTCGATTTCATTTATACATAAATTCACATACCATATTACATATGCACACGCTTAATTCACAAGAGCACCCTTCTATATATTCTAGGCAAAGTTTCATCTTGTAATATAGCAACCCATTTTTTTTTTGTCAAAAGCTTATTATTTTTACCTCGCGCCCTAAACTCTTCATACATGTCATAATCCGATATTCCTTGCTTGTTTGGAATACGCTGTCAGACATGGCGCCGAGTATAAGCAGCGGTCCCAGTGTTGTGTGCAAAAGATGTAACAAAAACGTTATAAGTGGTTTGAAATGTGAAAATTGCACTAACTATTTTCATACTAGCTGTGCTAAGCTAAATAATAATGTAAAATTTGTGACTGATGGCAAGATAGTGTGCTGCGAATATCCGACTGGTTGCAATAACGAAGCATTGTTTTTCGATGCCAAAGAAGATATTTATAATATTGACAGTAAGATTGATATAAAAATTTTTAACTACATTATTAAGCAAAAGGACATTATTATTGAAGAGCTGCGTGATAAAATTAAATTGCTGAACGAACATATTAATATTATTAATAAATATTATTCGAATTGTAAAAACGGTGAGGGTGAAAAACCTAAACCCGATGATCAGATAAGCGACGTAGTAGAAACTGAAAAAGTATCTAAGAGTAGTGAAAGCAAAAAGGCTACTGATAAGAGAAAGGTGAAAGTAAATAAACAAAACATTGCCACTGTAAATAAACAGTCAAATTTAATTTCCAATGAAAACTTGAATGCTGAACTTATGCAAGTGCAAAGTCAGTTAAAACTTCAAGAATGTATAAATTTAGTTAACGACAATAATGGTCAGCCTTCAAATTCAGCGTCGACACATAATGTGGAGGAATGGAGGAACGTTGTCCGGAAACATAAACACAAGCGATCTGTAATAGTTGGAAATAATACTACTAGTACATCCATAAAAGGTGTTCCTTAGACCTTCATGTTTATAGAATTGATACACAAACAACTGCCGAAAAATTGTCTGATTTTCTAAAACCAAATTTTCCTGAGGTAATTTGTCAATCACTACAGCCTAGAAACCCAGAGTTATACACGTCCTATAAAGTTACTATTCTTGAGGATAATTTTAAGAAAGCTATGGATCCTCAATTTTGGCCGAGAGGAGCTTGTATCCAGCGTTTTTTAGTAATGCGACCGAAAAAGGAGGACTCGCGGATATAACATTTAATCCTAATATTCTTCTACTTAATGCTCAAAGTTTAAATTGTAGTAAAGTTGACAATTTATATACCGACATTTGCGACTTTAGTAATTTGTATTTTTTATGTTTTAATGAAATATGGCAGAATGACAACTCGATAGGTGCTCTACATATTAATAATTTTACATTGGGAAGTTTTTATTCTAGACGTGTTTCGGTAGGAGGTGGTGTTGCCATCTGGGTTAGAAATGATATCAATGTGCAACCTATTAACTTAAAATCTTATTGTGTAGACAAACATTTTGAAGCATGTGCTGTAAAATGGATACAAAATAATAGAAGTATTCTAATAGTAAATTGTTATAGATCACCTTCCGGAGATTTGAATTTGTTTTTTGATAGGATTGCTGATGTTTTAAATTGTTTATGTGAACCCACTATTAATGTAATTTTATGTGGAGATTTTAACGTTGATTCTTATAACATAAAAATTTGAAAGATTTTAATGCGTTATGTACTATTGTGGAATGTTTTAATTTAACTGATATTGTGCAATGGCCAACTCGGGTAACAAACACCTGTCTCAGTACTATCGATCATGTTTTTATCGATTCTGATTTAAAGGGGTTGTGTTGTGTCTTCGATAATACTATATCTGACCACCGAACTGTTTTATTTGAGATAAATATGACCAAAAAGATCAATAATGGTCCATCTTCTTTTAGAAGAAACTTTAGTGAAAATTCAATTTTAAATTTCACAACTGCTCTCTCCCATGAGAATTGGGACAATTTATATAACCTAATGAGTATTAATGATGCTTTTAATTATTTCTATGATGTTTTTCTTCATTATTTTGAAATAAATTTTCCTCTTCGAAAATTTTATAAAAACAAGCATGTTAATAAAAAGTGGGTTAACGATGAGATAAGAATTTCTAGTATGCATTTGAAAGACCTCTTTATATTAAAGAATAATAGTCCTGAACTTCATAATATATACAGTAAAGAAAAGAAAAACCATCAACTGTTGATTGTAAATACTAAAAGAAACTATTATCAAAACAAGATCGCTACTTCTGAAAATAAATCTCGAACAGCCTGGAGTATCCTGTCTGATTTGTGTAATAAAACGATCAAAAGTAATAATATTCTAATTAAGCAGAATGATCTTTTACATGAGAACCCTAAGACTGTGGCGTCTTTATTTAATGATTTTTTCGTGAATTTTCCGTTAAATATAATCAGTCAGATACCTATAGTGAGTCATCCGCCAACCATGCGCCATTCCGATACACAAAAACTCCTTATTTCTGTTTCCTTTACAAATGACGAACTGTCGACTTTATTAAAAACAAACTGAAAAATAAACGGTCATCGGGAGGAGACGATGTTCCTATGTTCCTTATTAAGAGAATCGTACCATTTATTATTTTTCCTCTTACATACCTTGTAAACTTGTCGTTTGAAACGGGTGAATTCCCAGAAATTTTAAAATCAGGTAGGGTTGTTCCTGTTTTCAAGAAGGGCGATCCAATGTGTTTAGAAAACTATAGACCAGTGTCAGTTTCCTGCGGATTTTCAAGAGTTTTTGAATATTGCTATCTCGAGCGTTTGTTTACTTTTATAAAGAAATTTAATATACTTACAAACAATCAGCATGGATTTCGTACGGGCAGGTCTACGACTACAGCCATAAACTCATTATATGAAAAATTATATATTTCTTGGAAGAGGGTGAATGTCCTGTTGGGATATTTTGCGATCTCAGCAGGGCATTCGATTGTGTTAATCATAAAATTTTAATATCAAAATTATATGGGTATGGTATTCGTGGACGTGCTTTAAATTGGATCGTCACTTTTATTGAAAATAGGAAGCAATTTGTTACTGTGAACTACAGCGATCGGAATGGTGGTTATCGACATAGTTCAGAGAGTATACCGGTAACATTAGGTGTCCCACAGGGATCTGTTTTGGGACCTGTATTGTTCTTATTATACACGAACGATATTGATACTCTTTCGACTAATACTCATTTCACGATGTATGCGGATGATACGTCTTTAGTGATATCTAATAAATCAAATCAAACTTTAAAATATGAATGTGATGCTCTACTGAATAACTTAAGTAGCTGGTTTGCTGAGAATTCGTTACTTTTCAATATTGATAAAACTCAAGTACTTCGATTCTGTACTGCCCAAAAAAAAAAATTGCGACATTTTGGATTTACAAATCAATAGTACTCCTCTGTCTACTGACACTAAATGCGTAAAATTTTTGGGGCTAAATTTGGACGTCAACCTTAATTGGAAGGATAATTGTATATCAATCATTTCAAAGTTGTCCTCTATTGCATATCTGTTTAGAAATATTAGAACAGTTCTTAACACTGATCAACTTCTTTGCTTATATTATGCTCAAGTGGAATCTCGACTGAGATACGGTGTTTGTTTCTGGGGTGGCTCCACTCTTTCCACTGATGTTTTTGTTGCACAAAAACGAGTTTTAAGATGTATGTTTGGTGTCTCTAGTTCCTATTCTTGTAGGAATATATTTAGAAAATTTAGATTGCTTACTTTGCCAGGTATTTATATTTTTGAAATATGTATGTATGTTTTTAAAAACAAAGAAAAATTTATCAAAAATGATATATATCACTGCGTAAATACTAGACAAAAACATAATTTTCATGTGCCTTACGCCAGATTAAATATTACTATGCGTTCGCCAAATTTTATAGGACCCAAAATATTTAATTGTTTACCTGACGAAGTAAGAAATATAAATAGTGAATTTTTATTTAAGATTAGATTGAAGCAATATTTAGTGGATCGATGTTTGTACTCCACATCAGAATATTCTCCATGTTCTTTGTAATTTGTATTTGTTTGTTTGACTGTGTTTGACTATTCCTATACATGTACTTCGTGTCTATGAGGAAAATAAAATTATTATTATTATTATTATTATTGTTAAATTATGGCGTTTACAATTTTGAGAATAAGCTGTAGAGCTTGAATTAGTCTCCATTCTTAAGAACACAAAGTCACTACTAAATTAATTACATTAATAATTAAATTAGCGGAAAGATATACCTGAAATTTTGCTCACTTGAAAGATATACCTGCCCATGATAGCGCTGAAAATGGAACAGGTTGATCCGTCAATTGGTCACAACCAATAGAAGATTAACGTTTCGATTTGGCGCATGCATATTTTCTGCGGCAAAGCTGTGTAATCGGGTATGCTCTCAGAGATATGCGGCATACGATTTTATATATTTATAGGAAAAATATACGGGCTGCATGTATGATTATTCGAGTCGATCCGCTATAAATTGTGAGCGGATTTATAACATGAGTCACTCTCTAGATTCTCGATAGTTGGGTGTAGTACATTCTAAAATTTTACCACTTGTTTTACGAGTTAAAACTATATTACATTAAAACAATTTTCTCAGATTATCAGTTTTCTTTTTCACTACTGAGAAAATCTGTACAATAAAAAAAAACTTGAAGTGGTACATCATAAATTTTACAAAATTTCATTGATATTTCTTACCTATCTTGGATATTTTGTTCTATTTTTATTTCAGTCTCTTCAGATTCAACGCTTTTATATTTCTCCTGCCCATCTTGGCTGTCTTCCAATTTAATTTCAATCTCTTCAGATTTAATTTCAGGCGACATATCAATATTCGTATATTGCTGCTCCGCAGTTTGACCACCTTCCAATTTTACTTGAATCTCTTCTAATTTGATATATGATGGTTTATCCATATGTTTACACTGTTCCTGCATATCCTGACTGTCTTCTAATTTTATTTCAGTATCTTCAGTTTTAATATAAAATTGCATATCGGCCCTTTTATGTTTCACTTGCGCTTCAATCCAGTCCTTTACAAAACCGCCATATGTAGAAACCGAATCAAAACATGGTCCGCATATGACAGAATCCTTGGTAGCATCAATATTCTAGAATAGAAAAATATCAGTGTCGATTTCTGATACGATATCTGAAACATGTGCTATAACAATTTCATTTCGCAATATTTATTTACGGTGTTTCTAATTATACAGGGTGATTCAGTCATAGTGTCATTAATTTTAATTACGTATTCGGAAGGCCTAATAAAGACAGAGAATCAAAAGAAAAAAAAATGTTACTCGACTTTTTAATGAGAAGCAAATTGACCCATAACTTCCGGTAACATGGGACTTATGGTTTGCAACAAATTTTCTAATGACGCAGCCATAGTAATCAACATGATTATATGAAGAAAAAGTCTGTAGATACAGCTTTATACAGTTTTGCTAATGAAATACTCAAAAGCCTGGATAAAGAGGATCTGGCATTTCTCTTTACCTTTTCAAGGCGTTTGATTGCATAGATCATGGTTTAATTCTGCAAAAATTGTATAGGCATGATATTAGGGGTAATGTATATGATGGGTTCTATTCTTATCTAGACTGCAGCAAACAAATTGTGGAAATAGAGTATAATGACAACAAAATAAGATCAAGCGTCTTGGAGTTGTCGGCAGGAGTGCCGCAGGGAAGTACACTGGGACCTCTTTTGTTTGGAATTTTTGTAAATGACTTTAAAAATATCATCTTCAATAGGAATAAACAATTTACGGTTAATTATGCCGATGATACAAACTTGTTAATAAAGGGATCAAATTATATGGATATACTTAAAATGGGTAATGTATTGATGAATTCAATGGAACAGTGGTTTTCTGAGAACAGGCTAGTTTTGAATGATAATAAAACGGATTGTATCTTATTTAAAGTTAATAACTCACTAGAGACCCCATTGAACATTACATTGGATGATCAAAAAATAAATTTCTCTACGAGTGTGAACTTTTTGGGTGTATATATAAACGATACAATGACATGGGCTAATCGTATTGATTAATTGTGCAGTAAGTTGTCCACTGTTGTCCAATCAAGTAGATATTAACACTTTGAAAACTTTGTATTATGCAAACTTTGTATACGTTAATTAGATTTGGAGTAGTTATATGGGGAAACTCTTCAGACTCTAACAAGATCTTTATATGCCAAAAACGAGTCATAACATTAATGTTCGACATGAAGGTTACGGAATTATGTTGAGGAAAATTTAAAATAAATTCTCTGCTAACCTTAACGGCCGTATACATTTATGAGTGTATGAAATTTTTACTGAATAATGAAAATGAATTTGCAAGATGTGAAAAAAATCATAGATATGGTACCAGGTTTATAGATGATTACTCTTATCCAAAACATAATAAAGCAGTTGTTGAGCGGGGGACTTTCTACCAATGTATAAGAATATACAATCACTTATCAGATAGTGTTAAAAAAGAGACACCTCATAAAAGGAAATTTTTGGGGTCCTGGCATGCCTTTTTGTGTCATATAGAACTATATTCGATGTTTGAATTTTATCAAAAATAAGTGCTTGTTTAATGTGTATTTCTTTTATATTTTATTAGAGGAGTGTGTGTCATGATATGAAAGAGTGTATGTGTATGGAACTGAGAAAGTTAGGTGGTGTGCTTGTCGACTTGTTTCACAGACTCAAGACATATGTATGTTTTTTACTCTCTGCTGAAAAAAAATGTACTGTACTTTACTTTATTTTAATTAATTTCCAAAGTTAAATATCTGAGTCAATATAAAATAAAGATGATTCTGAAGAAGCTTCTAGAAATGCAAATATAGGTCGGATTTAGAAGCTAATTTAAGTTTCATTATACCAGATGTATGCCAGAATTTAATTACATTTGTTTTTATTTTAGATATTTATTGATTCCAACATTGTGTTTGGAATTATTCTTTAGTGTATCTAGATATTTTGTATCAAAGAATATACACATCACACTTTTTTTTGTATTTATAAAAATCATTCCCTAAACAACAGTATTTGTTCCATGCTGTGTTATAAAAAATTTACTGTAGAATCTAAATAACACACAGAAATGTACGCTTTGAAATATACTTACAACTTGTGATATATATGCACTGATTATATCGGCATCCACTTCGTTTAGTTTCACATATCCGTTTTTTACAAATTTAAGACACAATCGACAAATTCTCTCGTCTGATCGATCCGTTAACTGAATATTTCCTTTCTCTTTCATATAAACTTCCTTTAAATCCACTATTGTCGTTTTACTAGAATTGACATAAGGAGCAATAACACTTTCAGTTTCCATACATGCCGATTTAAAATTAAAGGCGGCGTATAATTTTACGGAACATGTTTTACATATTACATGTTTATCAATTGTCTTTAAGTTCTGAAACATAACCACAGTTAGAGATTTTACAACCTGAACTGTTGTATACACAAAAAAGTGATATTAACTTGACCTTACCAAATTCGGTAAAACTACTTCTACAACTTTCCTTACGGCTTCCTCTATTATTTCGCAATTATTGCAGCTTGCAGGATTGATACACAATTTGCAATGTATTTCCTTATAGTTTCTTGGCTGCATTTTTTCTCTTTTCGAAGAAATCTAATTCCAATCACATCTCACACTACATAACCTACAATTGTTTTGTTTTTTATATTTCTTCTTCTTCTTCACGATGTTGACATCATCAAGATTATCCGAAATTTGAACAAGGAACCGTTGATACGGATAAATTAACTTTTTTTATGAGGTTGAGGAGAATAAAATTATAGGTTATAAATTGTAAATAAAAATATTTAATATATAAATGGAAAGTTCTGGGAAAATATTTTGTAGACTTCTGTTTAATACTATGAACAATAAAAATGTTACTTTTTCTGAGACCTTAGGCGATTTTATTTGAGCTTCGGTTCTGGTTTCGGTTGACATAAAATTTACAGATTTTTTGACAGTGGTTTTACTTTGGTTCTAAATTCATGAGGTCATCATTATTGCGAATTGAATGCATTGGTTCTGTGGGGTTGCGCTTTACACACGTTTAAGAATATTTGTTAATTGTAAAGTAAATAAACCAAAATTTTGAACCGCCACGATTTGGGTGGTTCTAAAATTGCCAGACCGAATTGCTGCATTGACGTCATGAGATTCCAATAGAATGCGGTTGGTATCATTTTGGTTGACCTTCAAGTAAACCGATGCACAAATCAACAAAACAGTTTATAACAAATGCTGAACATTATTTATTCAATTCTTTTTTAAACAAAAAATGCGAGTTTTGTTTTTACAAAAATCTTCAAAATATATTTATTTAAACGTTTTCTTTAGAATCAATAAAAAAATACCCTATTTCTTAGCGTGTATTTTGGTAGGAGTAATAAATTAAGAAAGTGTGACGTCAATGCTTGCCAACCGCTTACAACGCACAACATTAAAAAACATCATAAACTTAGCGATTGATCTTCACATATGGTCGCGTTCTGCAGAACGTAGCGCTACTGGAGCGATCATCAATTTTCTGCCGAACGCCTGTTTTGTTAAATGATCAGTTAGGAGCGCTCCCGTAGCGGTCGCCATTTTTTCGAGCGAAATAAAATTACGCTACGCTACCGATCACTGATACATCAACCACTATTTTGTGTCATCAGCAATCAACTGTCATTTTCAAAACTTTTAGGTTAAAATTAAATATAAAAATTTTGAATTTGCTTTAACTTTTATTTTGAATATTAAAATCAAAATGAACCCAGGAGAAGAAATAATGATTACCTATGATTTTAAGGACCGAATTTATAATGTTAATGGAGTTCTGTTTCATCAACGGCTCCAAGGTGGTAAGAATTTTATATCTGTTCATTACATTTTGGGTCTCGTTCTATTATCAATATTTTTAGATTCAAGATTCTGTGAGGAGAAGAAGATTAACAGCTCGGTCTACTATTAGACCTAGATCTATACCATCTTCTTCTGCAATTAAAATTGCTTCAGGAATACGAACATTATCCATTTTAATTATTTATTAAATCAAAATTGCGATTTTATTTTTAAGGTTATCCACAAAACAAACAAAACAAGACTGTCATCTGTCAAATGGGTAAATGCGCAAAAGCACGTTCAGCAGAACTCCAAGCGATGGATCAGTTTTGAAGATTGCTACCTGATCAACTTTGTTCTGCTGAACGCGACCTATGTCATATGAAAGCTTACTTTTTAAATTTCTAGCAGCACTTTTTTAGTTTAATGAATGTAAGGTTATGTTATATATATTTTTTTCGCAGCTCCGCGGAGAACAGCAGCTATTCGGTGTTGTTTAAGCGGCTGATTAACAGCCCTGTTAGCATTCTAGCAGTTTTTAGTTAGCGGCTGACCTCGTCTGATAACGCCCAATGATTCACCACGATGAAGTACAAAATATTCTGTTTGTTGACCTGTGCCAACCATTGTTCAGTTGAATTTATTAATAACACTAAAAAGAGAGAAATGAGTGGATATCTGAACTACTTCACATGTTGTCAATTGTAAAGTAATGAAATTGTTTTACTTGAGTACTATTTATATTGTATTTGTGTAAGCAATAAAAAAATACATATAAAAACATGAACTCAAAATATTCAAATCCATTTGTATACCACAATTGCGTGCAAATATGTCATTTGTCAACAATGTGTGATCAAAGCATAAAGCACCGCCCAACCACAGGCAAATATTGAAAACAGATGGACCCATAGCTTAGTCACGGACACAGATTACAAGTTTTTAGTTTTTGTTCTTTGGTGCACGAATATTACGGGTGTGAACGTAATATTATTCTGTGGTGATTCAATGATTTGGTTATAGGTTATAAATGGATTGAGCTGTCGAATTGGATAATAAAATAGAAAAGTATAATACAATAATGGAAGATTCTAGGGAAATACTTTGCAGGCTTTGCTTTAATACAGTGAGAAAAGATTTTACAATAATAGACCAATCTACAAAGGAAATGTTAAGGACTGTTTCACCGAATATGGTAAATAGTTTAAACCTATATATTTTTCACATTCTAAACTGACAACACTCGCTATTGTAAGCATTTCACATTCATTATAAATTTTTCAGGAGTCTGTCGACAACTTTAAACACGTCATGTGTTCCTCTTGTTCTGTTAAATTGTACGCTGCGTTTGACTTTAAATACACTTGCCTCTACGTTGAGGACAGGATTATTGCATATGTAGATCCCAAAGTATCCTTTGTCGACTTAAGAGAAGTTTATTTAAAGGAACAGAATGGCAAAACCGTTAAAATGAAAGATGATCAGAGAATATGTCGTTTATGTTTGCAGTTAGTTAAGAAAAGATTTGTATCATTCCACGAAATGAATCTAGAGATGATTAATAATTATATTCCGGAACTGGTAAATAATTATTTGCATATTTTAATGTTTAGAAATTTACATTTATACTCTTAACTACTCTTGTCGTAGAATTTTGGTGTTACCCAAGACCCTGTTGTATGTCAACAATGTTTTGATTCGCTCGGAGCTAATGAAACTTTCATAAGGACATGTTTAGATGTTGAGAGGAAAATTCGCAACACGAACGATACAATTACGTTTACCAATTGCGAGAACGATGAAATAAAATTAGAAAATGAAGAAATTAAGGAAAAGATTATTAAAATAGAAGACGAACCAGAGATGGCTGAAATGCTGATCAAATCTGAAGAAATTGACATAAAAGTTGAAGAAGAGGAATCGGAAAGGTAAGAAAGTTGATAAACTATTTTCATGTTATTTTGCAATTGCTTCCGGATTGGTATTACAAGGTGATAATATCTTTTCTTACTTTTGAAAAGAGTGACTATTTACTTTAGAGGAAAAAGCTCAAAAATGCTTACAATTTTGTCTGTTTTATTCTTATTCCTGCCACTGAATTCTCGAATCCGCCATTTCTGTTCATAGCAAGTAACTACGTACACATGCTCCTGAGTTTCCTTCTCTTTTGTTTAACGTCCTTTAAATTAGGATACGAATTACTGCAAAATCATTTCATGAGCGAGTAGATTGATTTAAAAATGTCGCTATGAAAATGAACTATACGCAGTCCGCTACTTGAAACTCTAAACATTTATCTGCATTAATATTTCAGTTAATCAGTTTCAGTTTAGTAAATTATTATTTGACACGGTGAAACAAATCAATATAATTTAATTAAATTATTCTATGAGTTATAAACAACAGTACACTAAATTAATGAAAATAATTGAAAGCAATTAATTATTAATAAAACGTATCTTTATTTAATTAGCAATTTTAATGCTCGAAAAGATTTCCATTGTGCTGAATACATTTTTTTAGCTTGAGGTCGAATTGCTTGAAAAGGTCTCAAGACAAATGACGCCAAATGCATTTTTTTTTTCATAATCTGTTGTGACAAAAAATATTTACAATTTCGATTCCGGGTTATTAACGCATATAACATTATTTTGAATGGATTGTACTAAAAAACAGAGCGTTCTATTAATCTGAACCAAGAGTGCCTTTATTTATAATAAAATTGTGAAAGTTGTGGCAAATGTTTTTATGTGAATTGATACTATCACATTTGATAATTATCTTCTCTTGACTGCCTTGGCCGCAGCTTAATACGGGCTATTGTTAAATAACTTTGAATACGTTTTTGTGATGTGTACTAGTTATATTTAAAAAATCTGATTACAACGTGACATATCTAATGTCTGACAACTGACTGCTTACTTCTAGAGAACAACAGAACTAACTTACAACCTACACGCCATCTCGTGGTCCATCAGACCTTACAATAAGTGGCGGGACTTATTTAAATTGTTTTGAATGTTAATACAGCGGAACAGCAAATTATGCATTTGTAAGTTTTGTTTACATTTGCAGACTGAGCATGTAAGAGTGAGCCAGTTAATCAAATTGCTTGAATTCATTTCGACTGATTTTAGAGTTATTTAGAAAAAAATTATCATTGGATGGTTCCTTTAAATGGCTATAACTTTTTTAGGAAGAAATTTTGGATCCATGTTTATACAGGGTGTTCTAAAAGTCTATCAGGAAACTACGGATTACAATGTAATGAATATATTGTTCCAATTATCAATTGTTCACGAATAACGGCTTGTCAAAAGTTCAATTTTTCAATTTTTATAACAATATATTTTTTTTGGTCTTGTAATATCATGTAATACCATCTCTTGTAAAACCAGCTTCGGCGTAAATAAAATATTAATAAATGCATTATCCTCATCATATTTTTCCAAAATGGTATTACAGAGCCGTAAACGACACACTGGATCTTCATAATAAAGTGCTTGAATCTTTTGCACATGAAATGGATGAAGAAGTTGGTTGATAACTTTCCAAACTAAAGAATGAGCAATACCCTCCGGAGCAGCAATTCTTCTTGTACTTATAGCTGAATTTATTCCTACTGTATCTAGCACTCTTTCTACAGTTCCCGTGGTTCTTGATCTTCCTGTGCCATAATTAATTATTTTTAAAAGAAGCTTGCTGTTTCTTTTCAATAATTAATGTTTAAATTTCTGTGATGTCTAGCAAGAAAAACAGATTAATAAAACTAATTCTGAGTTTTAGGTAAAGTGCCCTCTAGCGGCGCATAATAAAACTTTTCTTTGACTGATCCAATAGAGTTTGATGTACTTAGAGAAAGAAAAATAAACAAATTGAACTTTGACAAGTTGTAACTTGCAAACAATTGACAATGCGGAAAAATTTTCATTACTTACTACTGTTATTTTAATCCATAGAATTAACTCTCGGAGTTTCCTGATGGACTTTTAGAACACTCTGTACGGGGTGTCAGTTTTTTGTAGACAAACTTTAACAGGAGATAGAGCACATATTTTTAAGAAGAAAAATTCCTATCAATATATGTTGTAGAAGGCTTTGTTTCCGAGATACAGGGTGTTAAATATATTTTTTATTCTCGAATTTTCATTATAACTTATAAGGAAATACGTAATTTTTTTTCATATTTGGGGAATAATGCCTATTAATTAAGGGGCATAAAGCTTCGCTGCCTTGCAACGCATGTTTTGTGAATGAGCGCAGAGCTGGTTAGTCCGACTAACGCGCTTAACACGGGTGCAAAACTGGTTAGTCCGACTAACGCTACGCCCGTTTCATGAATCCGGCTGTTAGTGTTTGATGTGGTATTAAATTAAGTAATTTATTTATTATCAATTATTGTCTAAATATTTAATTCTTTCAATGAAACCTACCTAAATATGGTTTATTAAGGATCTTAAAAAGCCGAAATCTCTTATTCTTAATCTCGTTCCAGTGTAGTCAAAATAAATATTTGTTATATCAAGCCATACTCAAATACAAGACATTTAGGTAGGTTTCGTTGAAAGAATTAAATATTTAGCCAATAAATTTATAAATAAATTACTTAAATAGGTTTCTCCAGGTATTTTTGAAATTTATGTTTTTATTTTTGCAGTGATTCCTTTCCATACGACTTAAATAATGAAGCAATTGAAAATAAAATGCAGTGCTCTTTTGAAGATGTAGGAGAAACAACAAACAAATCTGTGGATAACTGTGAGGCAGAGACAGAACTGAGCAAAGATAAAGGTCTATTAGATCTATCCTCTAATAAAAGTAATTACAAAATTGATGATAACAATCATCAAATACATGAAACTGTGCAGAATTCCTTACATCATCAGTTAATAAAAAATCCGTCTAAAGCTGTAATGTACAAATGTGACGCTTGTACTTATGAAACTAAACGCAGAAGTCTACTAAGAACCCATCGTTTGACACACAAAGGTACCGAGGAGGTGGGAATTTACAAATGTGATGCATGTGATCACATATCTGGCAGTATGAGTTTATTAAAAGGACATCAGCTATTGCACAAAAGCCCGTTGGGGACACAAATGTACAAATGTGAATCATGTGATTTTACAACTAAGTTTAAGGAGAATCTAGAACTACATCTGTTGATACACAAATATTCTTCGGATTTTCAAATCTACAAGTGTGATACTTGTACTTATGAAACTAAACATAAGAGATTTATGATAGCTCACCAGTTAACACACAAAGACCTCTCTGAAATTCAAATGTATCAGTGTGATACATGCAGTTATGTGACTAAACATAAAAGTAACTTGAAGGCTCACCAGATAACACACAAAGACCTCTCTGAAATTGAAATATACCAGTGTGATACATGCAGTTATGTGACTAAACATAAAACTAACTTGAAGACTCATCAGTTAACACACAAAGACCGTTCTCAAGTTCAAATGTACAAGTGCAGTACTTGTACTTATGAAACTAAATATAAGCATCATTTGAAAAGTCATGTGATATCACACAAAGACCTTTCTACAATTAAATTTTACAAATGTGATATTTGTCTTTTCGAGTCTAAAAGTAAGGGTGGTCTGAAAAAACATCAGTTAACACACAAAAACCCTTCTGAAATCCAAATGTACACGTGTCATACATGTTGTTTCGCAACTAAAGACAATGATTCTTTGAAGACGCATCTATTATCACACCAAAAAGGTTTCTGTAATCCATATGTACCAGTGTGATACTTGTACCTATGAAACTAGATACAAACATCGTTTGAAAAGTCATGAGTTGACACAAACACTCTCCGTAAATTCAAATGTAGTGATACATGCTTTTGTGAAAGTGAATACAGGATGATTTTGAACTATTCCGAAAAACTTTAGAGATATGTGCACCCTTAAAAACTGAGCTTATACTACTAAAAAAAATTAATATGAAAGTCCAATAGATTCCGAGTAAAATATTAAAGTTGACTAACAAGACACTACTTATTTGTACGTACTATAGTTGTTCAAATTTTGTCAAAAGGCATCGTTGCATTGACCTGCTAATTTGTAACACTGTGTATATCATATTAACGGCTTTACTTTGGAAATGTGACCAGAATATTTTAGGTTCCTTTTAATATTATATTCTGCCGTTTGTGAGAAAATTTTATGAACTTTAGCTATGTCTTGTTTGAATTTAGATCTTAAACAATTTATATGTGGCACAATTTTTATGTTAACCTCTGAGGAGTTCTGTCAAAAACGTTTTGTAATATTTGAAAAACTTATTTGAGACTTAATTTGTGTTGTTATAATTGTGATACTTGTACTTTTATTCCATTACTATGATTGTACATATACATATATTGTACATCTGCATTTTTTCGGATAAGATCTAAACCACCCTGTACAGTCATCTGAAAGTTCATCAGCTATTGCTACAAGGATTTTTTAGAAACTGAACTTGTGTGTTTTGCATAAAAACTGACACAGAGCAGGTGCGCGTAGGGGGTCCCTAAATATTGCAATTTAACCAAACACATCTATATTCAAAGTTGAACTCAAACGGAGTTACATACCTTCAAAATGGGGCCAAATATTTTGAAAAAAATATATCTGTGAATTACATTTATTGGTCTTCTTTTACTATGAGTTCAAGTAAATTGAAATATTGCAACATGTTCATCGAAGCTGTGTCACCTCTAAAATTATACGAAACTTTTTTCTATTGATCGAATTAAAAAATAATAATATTTAATGAAAAATGCATTAATTAAAACAAGATTTTAATAGTATTTATTAGAAGAAATCAAAAAGTGAGTAGGCCTTGTCTTTAACATTTGACAGTTTTGGGTCCATCTTTCAACATTTGAAAATGTTTCTCTATGGGGAATCACTGGATTTGGAAGGAAATATTAATATCATGATGCAAGATAAACTCGCAAAAGGTCACTCATCGATCCAAATTTTGAGGCAATAGCTGTTGCACATTTTGAATGTGACATGGATGTAGTAGATTACGTTTAACAATTCAGAAGTTTTTGATATTTCAGTTTCTCGAGATATACGTTTAGTACTTATTTGCAGTTCATTTTCAACTGTTTACAAAATATTTTCTTCATCTTGTATCTTTATTATACTAGGCCGTTCTCGGATATGAAGAATTTTCGTATTTCTCAAGCCTGTCCCAACATTAGAAAATGTTTTTCTATGGGGAACACTCAATTTTAAATCTCCTACGATAATCTCCCACACTTCTTCTACAGTTTCTTTCACAGAAACCTAGCATTAGTAACGTGTCAGCGTGTTTGCTGAATGTAAATTTTCGAGCCATTTTCAGCAATAAAGAAAAGCAGAAATAATTGTTATTTATGCAACAAGTACAAAAAGTTTGTTTGTTAAGCACTTTTTGTATGAGTTGCATACAATATTTTTTTCTACGTTCATGCAAAAATCAAAAAATGTTATTTAGATGACACTAAGTCTAGGAAAATATGACATCGATTTTAACGTTTATGTTTGTCATGATGACAAAACGCTATTGTAGAGTGGCAGATGAATGCAATACACATTTTATTGCACTAGTACAATAAAGAACCACTTTTTCCACTAAATATAGTTCAATAAAGTTTTGTTTTTTGAATGAACATAGAAAAAATAGTTTTATTACTACCAAATTTGAAAGACAAAGCCTACTACTGACTTTTTGATTTCTCCTAATAAACCCTATTAAATTCTGGTTTTAATTAACGCAAATTTTTTAAAATTTAACGAGTAAATAATGTTTTAAATTAAATTCTGCGTGTGATATCATTTTTTTATAATTCGGTCAACGGAATTCATTTTGGTTATTTCAAGCTAAAGTAATTCAGAGATATTACTTTTTTTCGAAATATTTGGCCCCATATTGAAAGCATGTATCTCCGTCTGGTGCAACTTTGTATCTGAAAGGTTGGGAAATCTCGGAGCTGGAGATACTGGTGACCAAAAAAAGTCGATTGAGCCAAATGTACCTTATCCGAAGGTTGCTAGTTTCAAAAATGCATGTATCTGAAAAAGGTATACCCTGTTGAAGTCGTTAGGAGTAACAGTTTTCGAAATAATTCTATTTGAACTATTCAGTGCACCGATGGAAAACTGTTATCGTTTCTGGTAAAGTGCCTTTTCTACTGAAAATACAGCAAAATGTTACTTGAAAAAGTTGTTCAGAACGGTAAATTATGGGGACGTGCGAAATTTCAAAAAGATCGGCGAGGTTTGATTTTGAAACCATTTTTCAACAAAGCACAAAGATTTTATCAAAGCAAGCCGATCTTTTTGAAATTTTGCACGTCCCCATAATTTACCGTTCTGAACAACTTTTTCAAGTGAAATTTTGCACAGCCCCATAATTTACCGTTCTGAACGACTTTTTCAAGTGGAATTTTGCTGTATTTTCAGTAGAAAAGGCACTTTACCTGAAACAATAACAGTTTTCAATCGGTGCACTGAATAATTCAAATAGGATTATTTCGAAAACTATTACTCCTAACGACTTCAACAAAGTATACGTTTTTTAGATACAACAGGTAGGAGAATCGATTGTTTCAATAGACAGATGGATACACTAAACAGCAAAAAAGTTCTGCCATTTAAAAGAAACATGCTGTACTATAAGTGGCGCTCTACCAGTGACGTCACAATTAGTTAAAAATTCTTATTTGCCCTGCCAAAAAACATAATTGTGCCAATTTTTCTTTTAATACTCCGACAGGTTTCAAAGTTATTGAGATATTTCAAAATAAAATTCTAGCATTGAACGCCTTGTATTTTTCAAACCAGCAACATCGGATAAGACATATTTGGCTCCATCGACTTTTTTTGGTAACCAGTATCTCCAGCTCCGAGATTTCCCAACCTTTCACAGACACCCTGTATGTTTGGTTTGAGACTACCTGCATGCACCTGTTCTATGTCAATTCTTATGCATAACACCATAACACCCCGTATAGACCATTAAGAACCAACTTAGGCTAAATTCACCAGAATTCGTAGAATTATGACAGATATGGTTTAAATATTGATATTTTTAAATAATAAGCAGTTTTAAGTGTAATTTTAACCACATTAATATTTAATGTACACTTAGCCTAGTAATATAGTTCTAATAAAGTAAAGTAATGAAGAATTATTTAATACTTAAGAGAATGTAAGTGTGGAAAAATGTATTTGATAAAGTTTGTATTAAATGGTCAAATAAAGGGATGGAGAATAATGTTACTAATCAATCAGAAGAATATGTGAAATGTGGGGGAACATGATAATAAAATTTATTTATGATGCTTATAGCTATTTTTTCGATCTATGCTAACCATTGTTTAGTTGGTCTTATACCAACATGTAGGAAAGAGAATGTCTCCCTTAATTCACAAATTGTCAATTGTTAAGTAAATATATACATTCACAAATACTATTTATATTTGAATATTAGACAAGAAAACAACACTCACGAATATGTGCATGACGGCATTTGTAAATATTCCGTCGAGGTAACATTATGACGTCATCAAAAGCAACCACGGACGAACATTAGAACAAAAGAATCGAGTGATTCTCTCCTTTGTATTGTTCCAGGGTAAGCTGAACAAAATATGAATAATTAATTGTTTTAGTTATAGGTTATAAAATTAGTTTTGGATTAAGAGATCCGATTGAAAAGAAGGGTAAAATACATTAATGGAAGGCTCTAGGAGAATATTTTGCAGGCTCTGTTTTAATACAGTGCGCAAAGAAAAGTTTACGGTAATAGACCAATCAGCAAGGGAAATGTTAAGGACTGTTTCATCAAATATGGTAAATAGCTTAAGCCTATTTTTTACATTCTAAGCTAACAGTCGGTCAACACTGTAATCATTTTACTATTTTAACGCATTTTTCAGGAACTGGATAACAACCATAAACATGTCATGTGTTTCAATTGTTCTGTTAAACTGTACGCTGCGTTCGACTTTAAATACATTTGTCTCTATGTTGAGGATAGGATAACTTCTTATGCTAATCCCACAGCATCCTTTATCGACTTAAAAGAAGTTTATTTAAAGGAACGGAACAAAACGGGTAAAATGGAAGATGATCAGAAAGTATGTCGATTATGTTTGCAGTTAGTTACGGAAGGATCCGTGTCATTTGACAAAATGAAATCAGAGATGATTAATAATTACATTCCAGAAGTGGTAAATACTCATTTGCATATTTTAATGCTTTGAAGCTTACATTTTTACTTGTAACGTGTTCTTGCCGTAGAATTTTGGTGTCACCCAAGATCCTGTGGTATGTGGACAATGTTTTGATTCACTCAATGTTAATGAAACTTTCATAAGGGTGTTTTTGAATGTTGAGATGAAAATTCGCAACACGGATGATAAAAGTACGTTCACTGTGTGCAAGAACGATGAAATAAAATTAGGAAATAAAGAAATTAAAGAAACGATTATTAAAATAGAAAAACCAGACACGGCTGAAATGCTGATCGAATCTGAAGAAATTAACATAAAAGTTGAAGAAGAGGAACGGGAAAGGTAAGAAAGTTAAGAAATTATTCTCATGTTATTTTGCTATCACAAGATTTAGATGTGTTTTTTTTACTTTTGAAAATGATTTTTTAGAAGAAAACGCTCAAAACTGCATAGAAGTTGTCCACTTTATTATTATTCCTTCCATTGAATTCTCAGATCCGCCATTTCCATTTCATAGAAAGTAACAACACAGGTATGCTCTCCAGTTTCCCTTTCCTTCCATCATCTACCATCCCTCTTGCATTAAGAAAATTTACTGTAAAATTATTTCTAGACAGCAGATTAATTAAAAGTATTTCTGTTAATAATAAATATACAAGTCCACTAGTTAAAACTCTCCAGGCCTGTATCTGCTAGTGCTATATAGGGTGTCACAAAATTAGCCTGCCAAAAGTTAACAGTGGATTCTATAATCAAAAATAAGAATAAAAAGTTATATAACCATTGGTTCATAAACACCCCCTAACGGAGCTATTGCTCTTTAAAGGGGGACGCCAAAATTTGATTTTCTTCAAATATTTTCAAAACGGATCGAGATAAAGTAATCAAATTTGAAATTGAGAATCGCAATTAGATTGCGAATCTAATGTTCTAATAACAATATCATAATTAATCATAGGCATGCCAAGCTGGGGGGATTATTGGATAAATATTGCTCAAATTTTTTCATGTTCCGAGGTTTTTGCCGTCAGATAAAAAAATTTTAAATGTTGAACAATTTTACAAAAAAAGGTACTTTTACTTCGATAAATTATTCCGTTTATGAGTAATAAATAAATATTAGATATGATATACATATAATTACATTATTGATATTCATTTTAAAAATATTTTAATATGTTAGTGATGTTTGATGGTTAATAGTAGTTTAGAAAATGTATGTTTCTATTTTTGCAGTGGTTCCTTTTCATCCGATTCGTATAATGAAGCAATCGAAAACAATATGAATTGCTCTTTTGAAGATGTAGCAGGAACTACAAATGAAAATGTACATAACCGCGACACAGAGACAGAATTAAGCAAACCCAAAAATCTATTAGATATATCCTCGGATAAAAGTGATTACAAAAATGACATTAACAGTCATCAAAAACATAAAACAGTTCAGAATTCCATACATCACCAGTTAATTAAAAAATCTTCTAATGTGATGTACAAATGCGACACTTGTACTTATGAGACTAAACACAGAAGTTTACTAAGAAGACATCGCTTGACACACAAAGGTCCCGAGGAAGTCCAAATTTACAAATGCGATGCATGCAGTCATATATCTGACTGTAAGAGTTCACTAGAAGCGCATCTGCTACTGCACAAGATCCCATCGGAAACGCAATCGTACAAATGCGAAACATGTGGCTTTGCAACTAAGTTTAGACAGAATCTAGAACTACATCTGTTGATACACAAATATTCTTCGCAAATGCAAAAGTACAAGTGTGATACTTGTAGTTATGAGACTGTATATAAGAATCGCCTGATAAGTCATCAGTCAAAACACAAAGAATCTCTTAAAATTCAAATGTACAAGTGCGATACATGTGATTTTGAAACTAAATTTAAGAAAGCGTTGAAAAGTCATGAATTGACACACAAGGAACCTTCTGAAATTCAAATGTACAAATGTGATATGTGTCATCTTCAATATAAATATAAAGCATGCCTGAAAAATCATCAGTTAGCACACAAAGACACTTCTGAATTCCAAGTGTACATATGTGATACATGTGGTTTTGCAACTAAACAGAAAAATCGTTTGAAGACGCATCTATTATCCCATAAAAATCCATCTGAAATCCAAACGGACAATAGTGATACTTATACTTATGAAACTAGATCTAAGCGTAATTTGAGATCGCAACAGTTAACAAACAACGGTTCTCTGGAATCCCAAATGGAGTGATACTTGTATCTATGAAAGTAAATTCAGGGTGATCAAGAACTTATCCGAAAAACTTGAGATATGTACGTCCTTAAAAACTGAGCCGACAGCACTAAAAATAATTAAAGTCTAATGTATTCCGAGTAAAATATGGTTAAAGTTGGCGATACTTTACGCTGCTTAGTTGGGTGTACTGTGAGAAAATTTAAATAAAATTTGGAACACCTGGCGCTAAATGGGGTGAGGTAACCTCCACTTTCAATCAAAAGTATTATCTTTAGGATTTGACAGAAACAACTAATGACGTCATAATTATATTTTTTCCAGAAACATCCAAATTTTAATTTTAATAAAATTTTATTAGAGAAATTTTTCTGTTTTTCCGTTTTAACGATAAGCAATATACCACCTAAAAATTGCATTAGCGGTGGAAGGATCAATTATCCTCTCATTTGCAGTATAGCTTCTAGAAAGGAGAATGTAGAGTATTAAAAGCGAGAGTTTATGGTTGCATGAATATGTGTTCTTAGCCTTTTATTGCACTACCACATTTGTACATGCATGTTGTACATCTTCATTTTCCTCGGATAAGATCTAAACCACCCTGTACAAACATCTGAAAGTTCATCAGTTATTGCTACTAGGATTCTTCAAAAGTAGAGTTTTACGAATGCGATAGATATATGTAACTAATTATAAGATCTTAAACGTCATCATGTCATTTGTCAGTATATTTCACGATCAAATATTAAAAGTAATGTGGTTTTATATGGTCAACAGAGCTAAAATGTCGATATAAAAAAACTAAGATTTTTGCAGATTATGAAAGGCATGAAAAATCTAATCAGGAATTAGTTAATATGTAATAACTATGAATATAAGTGTGAAAATATGTATTTGATAAGTTTTGTATTAAGTGGTCAAATAAAGGGGTGTAAAGTTGCTTTGTGCCTTGTTAGATTTCAAATATGTTGTAGTAATAGTAGTTATAATAATAATAATGTTAATAAGCAACCAGAAGTATATGTAAAATATGGGAGAACATGATAATACATTTTATTTATGATGTATAAAGCTATTGCATTTTTCTTTCTTTAGGTTAGATAAATTTAGTCTTGCTTAACAATACCTACAGGCCCAAAATAATAGAGAGTGATGCATGCAATACATGCAGCTCATAATATTTATAGTTCCTAGCGTTTCTAGCATATCCATTACACAGCTTCTGCTGCAGCAAATACGCATGTACCAGATTGGAATATTCAATTTCTTTTGGTAGAGACGCCTTGACGTATAAAGCTTTTCCAGATAGAGTGTTCGCAAATGATGAGCGAAAAATTCAGGGAATAATTCTATACTGAAAATAAATGCTCTTTCTATAACACTCTTTCCAAAACAGATTATTAACGGAGTTACAGGGTGTTGGTTAAAATTTTATTTTCGATATTTGTAAATAACTTCTTTGGAAATCCAAATATTTACATAACATTTTTGACTGAAATATACGATATAAAATTACATTTCAGTGGTGTTTTTACGGACGAGAAATTCAAATATGGTTCTAATTTTGACGTCACTATTAGAGGGCGCCACTTGTGACACATGTTTCTTTTAAATGTCAGAACTTCTTTGCATCTTAATGGATCCATCTGACTCGAAACAATCGATTCTTCTGTTTTATTTAAAAGGTATACCTTGCTGAAGTCGGTAGGCGTAACTATTTTGAAATAATCATATTTGAAGTGCTCAGTGCACCTAATAAAAACTGTTTTGGTTTCAGGTAAAGTGCCTTTTCTGCTGAAAATACAGCAAAACGTTACCTGAAAAAGTTGTTCAGAATCGTAAATTATGGAGAAGTGCAAAATTTTAAGAAGATGGGCGAGGTTTGATGAAACCATTTTTCAACGAAACACGAAAACATTTTATCAAAGCAGGCCGATTTTTTTTAAATTTTGCACATCTCCATAATTTACCGTTCTGAACAACTTTTTCATGTAACATTTTGCTGTATTTTCAGTAGAAAAGGCATAACTGAAACGATAACAGTTTTCAATCGGTGCACTGAATATTTCAAATAATATTTGGAAAAAGTTCTGTCATTTAAAAGCAACATGATGTGCCATAAGTGGCGCCCTCTACTAGTGCCGTCAAAATTAGAAACATATTTGAATTCTCGTCCGCAAAAAACCCCCGATTTACAAATTTTATGTAAATATTTGGATTTCTTAACAAGTTATTTACAAATATCGAAATTAAAATTTTAACTTTAATTCTCTGTAACTCCATTAATAATAATCAGTTTTGGAAAAAAATGTATTGAATTTCGGTCTAGAATTATCCCCTGAATTTTTTGCTCATCATTTCCGGACACCGTGTATAACAATAGGTAAAGTAATACTACAAATATAATGACTAATAAATGGAAGAAAAAAAACAAGTAAAAGGGAGTAACATATGTATTACTACTTAACAGAAATCTTCATTTACAGTACATGAAATGGCGAAAAAAATAGATTTAAGATGGTATGATTTATATCGGAGAGATGCGACACTGTATTAAATAAGTTGCACGTATTGTATACCGACGACTTAAAAGGTTAGTTCTTGTTTGCAAGCAATAAAAAGTATCAGTACTTGAATTATGCCTAGCAATATGAAAATCAATTTGACTCAGGACAGTTAATTTGAGCATGCAATAACTTGTAAAGGAACTGACTGAGTTTAATTCGCTCCTCCTCTGTCAAAAAATGTCATAGTCTTGTGGCGGTGACAACAGCAGACAGCAGCTTTTGTGAAACGATTCATCATCATGAAGTTAAAATAAATTAATCTCTTTCTAACCACTTTTCAGTTGGTTCCAATTCGCATTACTTGTGTATTATGTTGCTCACAAAGTATCTGTGAATTATGACTTTAATGATAGTGAATAAGTTTATCATCTTTTGACACTGCCTACATTTTACCTATTTTACGTCACGCAAAGGTCTATAGAGTACCTACTCCAATCAAAATAAAATTTTGCGGTCAGAATTGTATATTAGATCCAAAATGGCGTCTACTGTCATTTGTCAGAGGAGTAATCACAAGATAAAAAGAGATAACGACAGTCTCATTTCTATATGATTTATGCCGTGCTTGACGTTTTCCAGTTTTTTCTTTTATAAAACATTCTTAATAATTGAGGTTTGAGTTTATAATAAGTTTACTAATTATAGTTTTGTGTTTGATTAAAAGAAAATTGTTGGAATGACTAGTTTTAAACAAACTTCATGTAGACTTTGCCTTAAATATATAACAGACAAAGGTTTTCAAGTAATAGACAGTGTTACCAGATATATTCTGGATACTCTTTTGTTGACATTGGTAAGTTAGTGTATGTTGTGTTAGGATTCCAAATATTTCATTATGAATCTACAGATTTTCAATGTTCTGTATGAATTTCTCAATAATCATTTTAAATTTTATTGCAATTTTCTGCCATTCGATTTATCGTTGTGTTTAATTAGATTATTGTATTCCAGAAACTTTCAGATGAGACTAAAGAGATAATATGTAATGCTTGCAATATAAAATTAAGTGCAGCATTTGAATTCAAATCGACTTGTCTGAATACTGATAAAACGATTATTCCACACATGGATTGCAAACAAATTTTACAGCTTGACTTAGGCGAAATTTACGTCAAGGAGAATGGAAGTGCGCAAATAACGGATATTTCATGCAATAAGAAAATATGTCGATTATGCATGCAGTTAATAAAAGGTGAAAGTAGAAGCATAGGTGAAGAAGAACTTCAAGCTATTCATAAATTTGTTCGGGAAATGGTATGCAAAATATATATTTTAATTTTTTATAATTAATTTTGTAATTTGTAGAAAATAAACCTTATCAAAGATCCTGTTCTATGCAAACTATGCTTTGATTCACTGAGCACCCATAACAATTTCTTAAAAGATTGCTTAGAGGTACAGCAAAGCATTACAGATATATCTCCATCTGATTTATTGATTAAAAAGGAAGAGGCAGAAATAGACCTGGAAATTAAGAAGGAAGAAATGCTTGAAGAAATGTCAATCAAGAGTGAATATGTTGATATAAAATCAGAAAAAGACGAAGAAGAGAGGTGAGAAAGAACTGTTCATACAAATAAATAACCTAATACCACAAATTCCACAAACACACCAGTTTTTCGATTTTCTTCAGTTTGTGTATAAAGCCTTAGATAGAAATCGCTACGTAGCTACTATTTTTTTAGACTTACCTCGTGTTTTTGATTCTATGACTTTTGATTTTCTTTGCACCAAAATTGCAGCTATAGGAATTAGAGGTAAAGTTAATGATTGGATATAATTGTCAACTTGGGCAGTACCATCTCTGCTGCGTCAGATCTATCCTGCGGTGTTCCACAAGGTAGTGTACTATCGCCACTACTGTCTCTCCTTTTCATCAATGACCTGATTGATTTTATTTTTGTTAACACCCGCTGGTAAATACGAAACTTTTCCTTTATGCCGATGACACTCGGATCTCCAATTACTCCTAAATAACAAGCCTTTAGTCAAAGTTCATAACTATAAATTTCTATAGTTGACGGCCAAAAATCTAGAGAGTAATCGTAGACAATCTAGACTAATCTAGAGTAATTGTAGACAAGCGAGACGGGCGAAGCGTGCGAGAAGCTACATTTCATAGGCGTACTAAATTTGAACGCAATCAGATATAAAAAATATACAAATATGACAAAAATAATTGCATTACGTAACATCCATTATATTTAGTAGAAACAGTGGTATAACAATATCTGCTAATTTCGAAGCGTTAGATAATAAAAATGATAAGAATTATTTCAAAACTTAAAGTTTTTATCTTGTATTATCAATTACCCAAGGTCGAAAATAATAGAGTGACTAATTCACAACACAGAGATGAGTAAGGAAGATACGGGTGGCATGATTACTTAAGCGTGCCACTTGAGAAGAGTTGAAGCACAAAATTATCAAAAATAAGTTGACGTCGACTGAACAAAGTACAATAACAATTTACTTTAAATGTGCCACCTGTGTCATCCTCTCTACAAATTAGAATCCCGTCCTTTTGGATGGCGATTGCCAACCACTGGCCATTTACATCTACCTGATACGCACTTCGCGGATATCACACTTAAACCTTGTCCTCATAGACGCGAATTTCACGGATTTTTTCAGATTCTGATTTTTAATAGTTTCTTCGTCATATCATTATTGCGTCTTTTTCTATCAGTTTACTCGTTTCGATTTCATTTATGCGGTCAAAGTTTCATCTCGTAAGATATAGCAATCGAATTTTTTTTGCCAAAAACTCTTTAAAAATACCATCTTCCTTCCGCAAGTTTCCATCATTTTCCGCTGCACAGTTGTACTTCTTTACCACTTTTTTACTTGCACTATACATACATATGTTACTTCACGTACAATTTTGTTAATGAAATACATATTTCAACATCACTTACACTCATATTTTGACCTCGCACTCTAAACTCTTTGTACATGTCATCATCAGATATTCCTCACTTGTTAAATTAGGACGATTTTGAGAATACACTGTAGAGCTTGAATTATTCTGCGTTCTTAAGAACACAAATCACTAATAAAATTAATTACATTCATAATTAAGTTAGCGAAAAGATATACCCGACATTTTTCTCGCGCATGATAGCGCTGGAAATCGAACAGGTAGATCCATCAATTTGTCGCAGCCAATCAAAAGCTGCAGCGCATGCGTACTTACTGCAGCAGAAACTGCATGCTCTCAGAGATATGCGGCATATGATTTTATAGGAAAAATATATGGGCTGCATTTATATTTCTTTGTGTTGACTGCTATAAATTGTGAGCAGGTTTGTAACATGAGTCATGCTCTAGATTTTTGGCCGTCAAGTATAGCATTAAATATTGATGGGCAACTGACTTGGGAGATGCACATTAATTATTCTATATCAATATAAATCTACAGGCATACTGAGTCGGCATCAATTACTGAATGTGTATTATGCCGTAGATTACGCATTTATGTTACTTGATCATTTACCAGGGGGCAGTCGTTAATCTTACCCGAGTTTTTGTGCTTCAAAAGCGAATAATTAGAAGAACACATAATGCTATTCAAATAGACTGCTGTAAACAATTGTTCAAGCAACATAACATACTTACACTTCTCTATATCCTCCTGTTTGAAGCTTGCTTATTTGTGAAGAGAAATCTCATAAATTTCAGTCAGTCGTTTCGGTTTATAATTCTTTGATAACATTTTGTTGAACATTTTAATCTTAGCATGTTTAATAATAATAATAAAACTCCAGCCCGTTTTTGCTCTAATATATAGCCACTTACCTGCAGAACTCAAAAATCTCAACATTTACAGATTTAGAACCAAACGCAAAAAAATATCTTGTGGATAAATGTTTTATACGAGCAAGGAGAACTTTAGAAGAAAACTAATATAAAATACTTTCTCTATAATCTTGGATGGATAAATTTAATTTCAAAATCGGTTTTGTTTTATTCTTTCTTTGTACTTAATAATATTGTTCGTTATTTTTGTTTTGTGTGTTACTTTCTCTATGACAATGTTTATATTTCTGTAAAATCTATGGCATTAAAATATTATTATTATTAATACAATGTAGTCAGATAAATCTACTGAAAAAGTGATATTTTGAAAGCTGCAAGTAGTATCTTCTCTTATTTATTGAATATTTTTCAGTGACACGCTAATGGTGCATTCCAACAACGAAACATTTGACAACAGCGACTTCAAAGATGCAGAAGAAGAAGAAGACCTTAAACGTAATTGCAAGAGTTCACTTAAGAGCCGCAGATTAAGGGACAAGGATCCTTTGGAAGTGCAAATGTACGTGTGTAACGAGTGCGATTACAAAACTAACCGCAAGCGTAATATTGATTATCATGCACGGAAGCATAAAGACTCTTCACAAGTGCAAATATACAAATGTGACGCTTGTGAATATGAGTCGAGGAATAAGTACAATTTTGCTAGTCATCAGTTGAAACACAAAGATCTCTCAGAGGTGCAATTGTACGAATGTAGCGAATGCGATTATAAAACTAAATACAGAAACAGTCTTGCATGTCACGTATTGCAACATAAGGACCCTTCACAAGTGCAAATATACAAATGTGATGCATGTGACTACGAGTCGAAGTTTAAGTGCAATTTTGCTAGGCATCGGTTGAAACACAAAAATCCCTCCGAGGTGCAAATGTACAAATGCGACCAATGTTATTATGAAACTAAATATAAGAAAACGCTTGCACACCATTTACTGCAACATAAAGACCCTTCACAAGTGCACACCTACAGGTGCGATGCGTGTGATTATAAAACCATTCACAAGTATAATATTAATTATCATGTACAGAAACACAAGGACTCTTCACAAGTGCAAATACACAAATGTGAAGCGTGCGATTATGAATCGAGGAATAAGTACAGTTTTACTAGCCATCAGTTGACACACAAAGATCCTTCGGAGGTGCAATTGTACGAATGTAACGAATGCGATTACAAAACTAAGTATAAGAATAGTCTCGCTTATCATATATTGCAACATAAAGACCCTTCGCAGTTGCAAATCTACAAGTGCAAAGACTGCAATTATAAAACTATCCGCAAGCGTAATATTAATTATCACGCGCGGAAACATAAGGCGCCGTCACAAGTGCAAATGTACAAGTGTGATGCTTGTTCTTATGAATCTTTGTATAAGCATAATTTGACTAAGCATCGATCGATACACAAAAAATGTGGTGCTGCTGCTTTGAAACGAAACGTAAGACAAACTCCAAGTACTACAAGTTAGAACACGAATCACAAAATGTGAGATGCAATAAATGGATTGGATGGTTAGGTCCTTAGGGTGGTTACGACGATCTCCTTATCGTAATCCCCTTGACTTTTATTTATGGACATATTTGCGGAAAAAAAGTATATTCTCACGATTTACTATATCACATAGATATTGTAAAGGAAACTGTTAGGGAAGAAATAGATCGCTGATAAACATACAGTTTATGAAGAATTTAAAAAAGGTCAGAATATTGTGTAGCGGAGGACAATATTTATAGTTTTAATTTGTTAGTTGGTTTGTCTTAGGTGTTAGTGTTATACCGGGTGTTCCCTAAGTAAAGGTCACAAATTCGGGGGGTATTCTGTGGCCAATTTTTTGTTAATGTACATGCGGGGTATTAGGACAGCCATTGTCGAGGTACAGCATGTTAAAAACTAAAAAATAAATCAGTTTATATATTTTTGTAATATTTGACACACTGTAGCTGGACAATGGCTGTCCTAAAACCCTACATTTATATAACAAAAAACCCATATTTTGACTACAGAGTACCCCTCTGGATTTTTGACCTTTAAGAAACACCCCTGTATGTTCCCACTACATAATTAGTTGCATTCTGAATTTCATTTAAATAAATACTTTTGTATTTATGATTTTTTTTAATATTGTGCTAGTTGTTAGTAGTAATAAAACACTTGGCTGATATTCACATCTCAGTTCGTTATTTAATATCCTCAACTATGTCAAAATACAGTAAACAATTTAACAATAATTATTGTAATAACTATAACGTATATGTTACGTCTGTTTACCTTCAACAAATATTACTGTTCGACTAAAAATTGTTTAATACTATTTTAATTTTTTTACATCCAAGCACATATTACACCCATATCTTGATATTGTGGAAATGGTGCCGTGACCTTGGAAATTTAAATTGCACTAGCAACCGTTGCCATATCTGTTTACTGCAAAACATAATGCAATTCGTTGTTTTTTAAATTTGTTTATACAATTTAATATTAATAAAAATCTCTTCCAAGATTGATTTTAAAATAACTGCTGAATAATATTGTCACGGATTTCCCAATCCGAATTTTTCTACTGTCAGAAAAGCAATTCGTTAATTAATCACTTATCTTTATTAACTCCTCAGTACACTACTGATCACTAATTACAACTCGACTAAACACTTATTTGATTAATCGGTATCTAAATCACTTTGATCTCTCCAACTAAACACTTCAATTCAGACTGTAATACAAGACTAACTAACTCGGCCGTTTATTTTTCTTTTATAGACCCAATGAATATTCCAGATATTTTCTAGATCCATTTTCCCGAACGACTCGAATGCTTCTCGTCGATTCCCCATTTTTCCAGTCTCGTCTCGATCCACCGCATTTTGTTTAACAGAATCGTGTAGGGGAGATCGGGGCAATCTTAGCATTTCGCGGTACCACAGTCGTCGAATTGGGTGCGAGTGGGGCACATTCTGTGACAATATGTATGTAGGTAATGATAATTTACAGAAAAAAAATATATAAACAAGTTTCATTTTGCATTTTTTAATATGAGTCTTTGCAAGAGATTTTCTCCATATTTTTCTGAGTAAATTGCATTGTTAAATACTGCATATTTGTTTCATAAACGAGTGTATTTACACTTATAAATTTTTAACAATATTTAACTTTTTAATACTGAGTTTAAATAAAATATAGTTATTGACATCTGTTAAATATCAACATATTCTTAATCTGTCACATCTGTCATACAATAACTGACAGTTGTCACTGTAACAAATTTTGTTAACATTCAAGGCACACTTGTAAATTAAATATTTTTCAGCCATCGACATGTGCAATGACACATTCAATCGTGAAAATCTGCAAAACGGCTTGAGATATCGACATCGACCAAGAGTCCCTTTTTTACATAAAAATGTTGGCTCTTTTATAATTTAATTTATAAATTCTATTAACTGTACAAGTAAAAGAAAGTATTAGTGAATTAACCCAACACAAAGCATGCTCTATGAAATATCTTGAAACTAATGCCAAATTCGTATTTCTCGCTCCCAAAAACCTGATTATACCAATTTTGAATTTGATATCTTCAACTGTTTTAAAATTATTATTATTAGAAAATTTATTTTAATTTTCAACACCCTGTAATTCTTTAAATAGTAACATATTACTTGGGCAAGTTTGGCTCAAAAGACATATTTTTATGTCTACCATCTCCGGTTGGTCTATGGCCATAAAAATCATATTTATGATTTCTATGTCTATGACCCATAAGTTATGGGACACCCTGTATGTTCAGCGAGGTTCGTATAGAATTTTTATCCCACTTTCACTGCTGTTTAGGTTGTTTGATTTATGAAGTATAATTGTCTTTACGTGTTTTCCAATCAATCTGTATTTCTAAATAAATTTTCTAAAGTTTGGAAAGCAATAGTGACGTATGAAATTTCAATGGTTATTGGTTATTCTTTTCTTTTTCTCTGTTAGGATTTGGTTTTTAAGTGGCAAATGCCAAAGTATGGGAAGATGAAGAATTTAGAATAGAAACATAGCTTTCTAACGCTAACTTCACTATTGTCATTTAGATATTTTGGTTTTCATATTCCCTTTTTCCTCTTATTTCCCTATTTCATTATTTCTACCTATCTCGAAATGTAAAAGGTAATGTTGACCGAATTGTAATTATAACAGTTTACGAAGAGACAAAATACCAAAAAATTGGCCCACTGCAGAAACGTTTATAGAATTTTGAGGTTATATAAAGTTTTTTTTTGAGCGTTATAGCACGGTATGATGTTTCGCCAGTGTTTCGTTAAAAGAGAGCAAATGGAACCAGAAAACTGTCAGCATTTAGTTTGCAGACTATGTCTTAGTACTACAAGCTATACAAATTCGGAAGTAATAGAGGAAGTTGCGAGGGAAGCTATAAAAGTTATTTTACCAAACCTGGTAAGATTAGCAGTTAATAGATTGTTTTTTATTTATTTATGTGATTTTTCTTGATGCATTTCAGAACTTGGAGGAGAAATATACTCACCGGATGTGTACAACATGTTACTCAAAATTATTAGCTGCGTTTAATTTTAAGTCGGCATGTATGGGTACCGAGGATCTATTAATGTCTCATGTTGATGAAAACAAAGCGTCAGTTATTGACTTGAAAGATGTTTTCTTAATGGTGAATAGTAATATTTTGTTAACCGATGTATGGGAAAATCAGGGAATTTGTCGATTGTGTCTTCAGCTGGTAACAGATGAATTCAGGTCATTCAATGAAGTAGATAATGACATAATTGATACATATATTCCCCAAGTAGTAAGTTTATTTTAAAATACTTATAAATAATATTTATATATATTGAAATTTTACAGTTATACTACTAAAATAGAATTTTAAATGATTCACAAATTCTTGTACATATTCAAAGCTTTTAGTAAATTAAATTATGTACCTAATACATTAAGTAACAAACAGTAAAATGTATTTCTATTTTCCAGTTATAAACAAGTTCCATTCCGTTAATTTCACTGTTGTTGAGCATATTCGCTTTTTATAATATATTTAAAATGTCTATTTTATATTTTCTTTGATACTTTAAAACAGTGTGGATTGCTAAAAGTTACCCAAGTTTTTTTACTAGTGGTAAGTGAATTTGATGATCTGGACATTTTGTCTTTTAATTATCGAGAACTGATTATCTAAAGTTAAAATACCAGAAGGCAAAGAGAAAATAACTGATTGCCTTTCACACAATACGATTTTCCATTTTATAATAGTTAAAGTTACCTCGGCTTAAGGATAAAAATTTGGAAAACGAGTACATAAAATATGCTCTCAATACACGAGTTGACAAGCCCAAAGCATTTTTTCCCTTACCAAATTGAAGAAAACACGGGTGGCAAGTTTTCGATGGCACACTGCATTCCACCTGACATTAACTTTAATATTTTTTTCTAGAATATCGGTATTACCCAGGATCCAATTATATGCCGACCATGTTTTGATTCGCTTAATACTCATTGCGGTTTTATAAAGAACTGCCTTGAAATACAGGAAAAATACAAAAATGCCGAAGAACAGTTTTGTATTAAAACTGAAGAGAAAGAAATTAAACTGGAAGATGATCATGATGTGCAGGAGACATATAAAAACATTGGAGACCAGTTTGATGTTAAATTTGAACACATTGAGATAAAGTCCGAGGAAGGAACTCAAAATAAGTAAGGAAATGCCGTAGAATTTTTATAGTGCCATTGTTTCAAGACTCTTTTAATTGATAATTTAATAATATTTATCAAACATGGATCTTTGGACATTATGAGTAAAAATTTAGGGGATGATTTTAAAAACTCCATGCCGATGGTGTCTTGAACACATGAAATAGTATTTTCTCAGGAATAATTCATATTATCGATTTCAAAGTAAAGAACCTTTTTGTGTAATTAAAAAAAAAGAGTCATGATTTACTTTAATAGTAATTTACTGATTGTTTTTTTAATAGGTAGATTAGTACTATAAATGTACCAAATATGGAAATACTTGAATAAAATTACAACAGAATATTTCAAAACAAAGAGCCTAGAGATTCTCTAACTCTTGTTAATATTAATTTTCCAATAAGTGCCATGGATGCAAGTTTTATTATTTATCGAGTTATTTATACTTGAATGTAAAACAATCTTTTTTTTTGCTTGGTTTTACCAAATTCAGAAAAATATAAATATTTTACTATTGCAATATCCTAATTAATCGGTTTCTCAAACTGGTTATTGGAACTATATGTTTTGTTTATGTTATTGAATACATCATAAAAAATGTCTAATTTTTCAGTGATTCTTCATATAACTTAAATGACAAGAGAACTGAAATCAAAAAGGAGCATATTTTTGAGGAAGAAATAGAAATGAAGTACGAATATACGGATGAATGTGAGACGGAAGACAAAATAAACAAATTAGAAACCCCATTAGATGTCTTATCTAATAGTGGACACCACAAAATTTCTCCAAAACTGACAAGATCTTATTCAAGAAACCAAATATACAAGTGTGACGTGTGTGATTTTGAAAGTAAACTTAAGCGTGACCTGAAAAATCATTGTCAGTTAACACACCCTTCTCATATCCGAATGTACAAATGTGATGCATGTAGTTATACAACTAGGCACAGAAACTCTTTGAAAAATCACAAGTTGACGCACAAAGACCCTTCAGAAATGCGCATGTACAAATGCGATGTGTGTACTTATAAAGCTAAATGCAGTAGTCGCCTGAAAGAGCATAAGTTATCACATAAAGACCCTTCTGAAATTCAAATGTACAAGTGTGACACTTGTACTTATGAAAGTAAACGGAAAAGTCACCTAAGAGTTCATCAGTTAATACACAAAGACTCCAAAGAAGTCCAAATGCACAAATGCGATATTTGTGGTTTGGAAACTATGTATAAGAGCAGTTTGAGAAATCATCGGTTGGTACATGAGAATCCTTCCATAGCAAGAAAGCGTCCATGTAGTGCAAGTAGATACAGCAGTGATAATCCATGTGATTTGTCAGAAAATAAACGTTCAATAGACCGCAAATTAATCAAATGCAATGAATGTGATTTTGAGACCACACGTAAAAGTTATTTACAAGCTCATTTGTTGAGACACCAAGATCCCTCAAAGATGCCTTTGTACACGTGTGATAAATGTGGGTTCCAAACAAAGCATAAAAACAGTTTAGTTAAGCATATGAATATCCACAGAAACTCTTAATTTACACGCAAAGTCTTAGGTAATGCTACGTTTTATTATCTATGCCCTATGTCGCGAAAATAGTGGTATACAATTTAAACTAACTAACACTAATTTGATTTGTATGACACAATTTTTGTCTAATGTATTAGATGTGCAATGCCAAGCAGACGTTGTATACACAGATTTATCAAAGGCTTTTGATCGCATAGACTATAGACATAGACTGTACAAACTATCTGCTTACGGGTTCACTGCTAATGCGGTACAGTTATTAAAATCTTATTTATCTAATCGTAAAAATTATCTTGTCTAAAATGGCTTCAAATCTGGGGTTTATTATATTACGTCAGGTGTCCCTCAAGGGTCTAATCTTGGGCCATTACTCTTTTCATTATTTGTCAATGATCTTAACGTATCTGTTACTTGTAATAAGTTGATTTTTGCTGATGATCTAAAAATTTATTCGTCTATTAATAGTTTACATGATTGTATGGCTCTTCAGAACGAGTTAAATACGGTTTTACAGCGGTGCAATTCTAACAAGTTACAATTAAATATTTCAAAATGTAAAGTAATATCATATACACGTAAAACAAATCCTATTCTTTTTCATTACAATGTAAATACTGAAGTTTTATTATGTACTGACTTGACTAGAGATTTGGGTGTATGCTTCGATCATAAATTGAGTTTCTCTGAACACATTCAGCAAACAGTTTCTGCTTCTCTAAAGCGTTTGGGATTTGTAGTAAGATAAGGTCGTGTATTTGAAGTACAGAATTTATTTTTTTAATTTTTTGTATTTCATGCCAACAGCGTATATCCCAACAAAGGATGTGATTATAAGGAATTAGTTACTCGTTTCAATTTTAATTCTTTAGAGTTTAGGAGGAACTGTTACGACAGTTTAAAGTTTTTACATTCACTTCTGGGTAATAATATCGATTGTCCTCAAATCCTAAATTTCGTATACTTTTTAACAAATAGAGGAGCTACTCGTACACCACGAACTTTTTACTCCCCAATTGCTATCACTAATGTTTTATTTAAGTCTACTGTGTATTCAATGGCATGCAATTATAATAAAATATGCACCTCATATGACATTTTTCACTGAAATTTGAAAGAATTCTATACCACCTTTAGTTATATCAGTAATACATAATTTTATTTGTATTTGTGTTTGTTTTGTATTGTCATTTCTTAATTATTCTGAATTTTGTTTTACTTATTTATTTACTTTGTAAACTTTGTCCTGTAATTGGTTTGTGACTGTTGGACAAATAAATTTGTTATTATTATTAAAGACAAATCATTTAAAGATTCTAGTTTTTTTTTTTTTGTAAGATGGTACTATTTAACCTTGGCTCATACGGGGGAAATATTTGTATAAATGTAGGTACAATGGTCGTCAGCTTAAACTCACCATCAGTTCCATGGTCCATTCTTTTCTAGTGCCATTTATTATACACGGTACTAGAAAGGGACAAAACATGCAAGTAGTGACTTTAAGCTCACCACCATTGTACAAGTTATGTTACATTTTATTGTCACTAGTCATCTTCATCTCAGATTATTGGCCGGTGCAATTCTCTATTAACGTTAATGCGACAAATTTAAATATATTTTGACACTCTTACTATTCGGAATGATTTGTAGCAATCCTATCTAGTCTATCATTCTTGGGTATATTCTTAACTTTATGGCTGTGCTGCAGCTGGCAAATGTTAAAGTCTGCGAAGAAGAAGACACGTTTGTATTGGATTTGGTGGAATTTGTAGGTTATGTAAAATTTTGTTTTGATAGCGGTACGATGCTCCATCAGCGTTTTATTAAAAGAGAACAAATGGAACCAGAAAACTATAGTCAACATTTATTTTGCAGACTATGTCTTAGTACTACAAGCTATGCAAATTCGGAAATAATAGAAGATGTTGCGAGGGAAGCTATAAAAGTTATTTTGCCAAACCTGGTAAGATTAGAAGTTATCATGTTGTTTTTTATTTATATATGTGGTTTTGCTTGATACATTTCAGAACTTGGAGGAGAAATATGCACACCGGATGTGCACAACATGTTACTCAAAATTATTTGCTGCATTTAATTTTAAATCGGCATGTATGGGTACTGAGGATCTTTTAATGTCGCATGTTGATGCCAACAAAGCATTAATTATTGACTTGAAAGATGTTTTCCTAACGGTGAATAGTAATGTTTTGTTAACCGATGTATGGGAAAATCAAGGAATTTGTCGCTTGTGTCTTCAACTGGTGACGGACGAATTTATGTCACTAAACGAAGTAGATAATCACATAATTGATACATATATACCCCAAATGGTAAGTTTGTTTTAAATTACTTGTAATAATATTTAGATGTATTTAAATTTTACAGTTACACTACTAAAAAAGAATTTTAAAAGAGGGACAAATTCTTGTAAATATTAAATGCTTTTAATAAATTGAATTATGTTTGACTTTGATTAAAAAACAGTAAAGTGTATTCCTATTTTCCAGTTATAAACAAGTTCCATTCCTTTAATTTCACTGTTGTTGAGCATATCCTCTTCTACATATTAAAAAGTTTTGTATATGTTCTTTGGTGCTTTAGGACAGTGTGGATAACCAAAACCTACCCAAGTTTTCTTTCTAGTGGCAAGTGAATATGTTGATCTGAACTTTTTGCAATTTAATTATCGAAAACTGATTATTTAAAATTAAAAACTAGATGGCATAAAAGTAATTGAATACCTTTGAAAATGATATTTTGTACAATACCATTTTCATTTTAGAAGGGATAAAGTCACCAATGCTTAGGGATACAAATTTTAAAAATCCTTTTATACATAAAATATGAACTCAAAACACGAGTTGACAAGCCTGGAGAATTATTTTTTTTTCTTACTAAAATGAAGAAAACTTGGGTGGCAAATTTCTGATGGCACACTGCATTCCACCTGACGTTAACTTTAATATTTTATTCTAGAACATCAGTATTACGCAGAATCCTATTATATGCCGACCATGTTTTGATTCGCTTAATAATCATTACGGTTTTATAAAGAACTGCCTTGAGATACAGGAAAAATACAAAAATGCTAATGAACAGTTTTGTATTAAAACTGAAGAGAAAGAAATTAAACTAGAAGATAATCATGATGTGCAGGAGACATATAACAACATTGGAGAGCAGTTTGATGTTAAATTTGAACACATTGAGATAAAGTCGGAGGAAGGAACTCAAAATAAGTAAGGAATGGGGAAGAATTTTTAAAATTTATAGTGCCATTGTTTCCAGTCTCTTTTAATAGATAATTTAATAATATTTATCAAATATAGACATGGACCTTTGGACTTGAGGGGATGACTTTAAAAACTCCATGCCGATGGTGTCTTGAACACATGAAATAGTATTTTCTCAGGAATAATTCATATTATCGATTTCAAAGTAAAGAACATTTTTATGCAATTAAAAACAAAGGTCATGATGTAATTTTTAAATAAGTGCCATGGATAAAATATTATTGTTTATATTTGAATCTAAAACAATCTTGCTTGGTTTCAACAAATTCAGACAAATATAAATATTTTCGTATTGCAATATCCTAATTAATCGGTTTCTCAAACTGGTTATTGGTACTATGTGTTTTGTTTATGATATTGAATGCATTATAAAAAATTTCAATTTTTTTAGTGATTCTTCTTTATATAACTTAAATGAGAATACAACTGAAGTCAAAAAGGAGCATATTTTTGAAGAAGAAATAGAAATTAAGTACGAATATATGGATGAATGTGAGACGGAAGACAAAATAAACAAATTGGAAACCCCATTAGATGTCTTATCTAATAGTGGATACCACAAAATGGCTCCAAAACTGACAAAATCTTATCCAAGAAACCAAATATACAAGTGTGAGGTGTGTGATTTTGAAAGTAAACTTAAACGTGATTTGAAAAGCCATTGTCTGTTAACACACCCTTCTCATGTCCGAATGTACATATGTGATGTATGTAGCTACACAACTAAGCATAGAAACTCTTTGAACAATCATAAGCGAACGCACAAAAACCCTTCAGAAATACGCCTGTTCAAATGCGATGCGTGTACTTATGAAGCTAAAAGTAGCAGTCGCCTCAAAGAGCATCAGTTATCACACAAAGACCCTTCGGAGATCCAAATGTACAAATGCGACACTTGTACTTATGAGAGTAGACGTAAAAGTCATCTAAGAGTTCATCAGTTAATACACAAAGACTCAAAAGAAGTCCAAAAGTACAAATGCGATATTTGTGACTTTGAAACTATGTATAAGAGCAGTTTGAAAAATCATCAGTTGATACATCAGAATCTTTCCACAGCAGGAATGCTTGAATGTAGTGCAAGTGGCTACAACACGGATAGTTCATGTCATCCGTCAGAATGCAAACGTTCTTTAGACCGCGAATTATTCAAATGCAACGATTGTGATTTTGAGACCGCACGTAAACGTGCTTTATTAGCACATTTCTTGAAACACCAAGATCCCTCAAGGATCCCAATGTACAGGTGCGATAATTGTGTTTTCCAAACAAAGCATAAAAGCAGTTTAAAGCAGCATATGAGAGTCCACAGACAGCCTTAATTTACAAGCAACATCTTAGCTAATGGAATGTTTAGGTAATCCAAGAAAATATACAATTAGACTTTGAATTTTTGCAAAAGTATTTTTCAGACTGCACTGTACATTTTCCATTCCTATACCGATGAAAAAATCTACAAATTACTGTTATTTTAGGGCATAGTGACATGTACTTTAGACAAGTTTCAGTTGGATGAAAATTGTGTTCATTGTTATTTGAAACTATAAATGTTTCACTCATTAAGTAATATAGGAATATTGTACATTTTTTTGTAAACCGAAAAAGGAAAATAAAAAGCAACTAAATCAAAGTATCTTTTATTTGAAACCAGACTAAATTGAGTGGTTTATATGCAAAGGGGTGCAAGGAATATATTTTTTTAAATGTGGATTAATGCAAAATTAGCGATTTCACGTTCATTACAGTTTTGTGAAGGCAGTGAATTAGTGAATATTCATGTGATACCATATTTAGTTGTATTGAATAACTTAAGTACTCACAAATATTTGAAAATCATTTGAAGCAAAGAAGTACAAGTGTATTTATACCTCTTTGCGTTTAAGCAATTGTTGACTAGCGTGTCTTGGTATTGACTGCGTATGTTTATGTTGTACTCTACAAATGGCGGACAAATTGAGTGAAACAACTGGAAATGTTTCAAGTAAGTTGTAAAATATATCACAGTGAGTTATTTTTGTAATTGAAGCCTGAAAAACAATCGAGTATAACGTTTTTTTTTACTGGCATACACAGAAGGTTATTCGAAATTATCAATTTTTTACCAAAAATTTCCAAGTTTTCTAGAAAAAGCTACAATTTCGACTAATTCGTCTTCGGTAAAATCTTCAAGATAGCTTGTTCTAAAATCCATTTTTCCAAATTGTTTTATATACATAAATTATAAAAATATCCACATATAAATCTAAACACCTAATAACTGAAATGTACAATTTTTGAACACGGATCTAAAATTAGTTTAGTGCGGTAGACTCGTTTCTAGAAAAGAAATAAAATTGTAACCTCTATGACTTATGTATACATTACATCACAGAGGTGAGAGGAGAGGACCCTCTGTGATTACATTAGATTTATATTGCAATATAACACGCATTTATTAGGCAACTATCTGACGTCATCAACCGAACTAGCAGAGGTGCATTGACAATTAAAACATTTAGCTAGAATCGACTCATGGCATAAAACTAATTATAGATTTGTGTTCAGTACCCTCGAAAATAGGAGAGTTTAAAATTTTCCGCTAATGTAAATAATTACCATTATTTACATCAACGGAAATCACAGACTTCTAAATATTATATTAAACTACTATACATACTTCTAATACCGGGTGTTCCCTCTAAGACTTTCAGTGCGCATATCTCAGAAACCATCATAGCCAGTGCGACGAAATTTGGTATACAGACACTAGATACGGAGTAGAATCTGATGATAACATCAATTCTTATACAGGGTGTTCCATTTTCCAAGAAATCGATTTGATTTTGATTTTTTGGTTGTCAGCCCTGCTAAAACTTATGTTTAAATTGAAATATACTTAATTATGAATACATTCTGATAAATAAACATTCAAACATTTCAAATCTTAACATAAAAAAACGCCTCCAAAAAGTACCAAAATTTCATTGTTTTGTCATGTAAAACATGCATAGCCTTGAGCCAGACTTACACAGAAGAAACTAACATCGCTAAACGTCAAAACTATGAATTGTCATTGAATTGTCAAATATTAATGGCATAAAGTATTTTATTTTACATAAAAACGCTAAATAATGTATTTAATGCATTTACGTATACACAATGGTGTTATATCACAAAATAATTTACAAAAGTGTGTAAGTACTTAAAGCATATCTCTCTTTTCCAACTGCTGTAATTATGGATTACTTATTTAGCAACAAATAAATTCGAGCAAAACGATTCCTAAAACTTTATAATTATAATGTGAACATGTTTGTCGTTGAAAGTCAGATCTAATCTGAACTGAACCCCTACTGAACCTAGGTACCCCAGCCCGACTAAATAAATATTACGAAAGCATAACCTAGAAATGATTGATTCTTGTGCACATATTTCAACACTTTGTGAAGAAGATGCTTAAGAAGAACTCTACATCTGTAAAATAGTAAACAATAAACTACAATTTCTGTATTTCATATGATACAGAACTAGAATAAAGCAACTGGTTTTGCTAGGAAGAATCACCTGCAAACCTACTATACCCAGTAGGTACCTATCAAATAGTCATTTAAAGCTAGATAATAATTTGTAATTATTGTTTTTATGTTTCAGTTATGTGTGTTTAGTGCCACAAATTAGTACCTACATTAAAACAAGACACTAGAAAGAATAAGCGAAAAATATTACACAGACATTTTCTTGGAAATAATTCTAAATATGGAATGATGGATAATATTATAAAGAAGTCTCTAACTCACTTTGAAGAGTATTCTATAAGACATTAAATTCAGTTGTCGTGGGTTTTAAAATTTCTAAACGAATAAATTTAAGAAACTTAACTAATTTCATAATTCTATGTAGAGTATGAAAACATCTCGTTAGAATATCTTAAAAATGTTGAAAGTTAACTGTTGTTACAATATACACAACATAACGTAATAAGGTAGGTATCGAACAATGAAATGGCAAGATTTGTTTCTAATCGTACATGCTTGACCATCCCTTAGATTGAACGGTGCTCTGCAAATTAGAATACAGAACTGTTTAACATAAAATCGATTAAATGTATGTAAGTACTTAGGTACTTTTAATTTATTGTAGTTTTATTTTATTGTAAATAAATTAAATTTTGTATTTGTCTTTTTTTATTCTACCCAATTATTAAACACAGATGCTTAAGAAATAATGAATACTTGAAGATGAAGGGTCAAGTTAATCAATTTAGCCACTAATAAAAAAAATAAACCACTGTAGGTACGTATTACTTTTTGAAAAAAATCTTTCATTTAGTCTTGAAAATGTAGAATACTTTTCAAAGTGAGTTTTTTATATTATCTATTTTTTTTATAATTATACCTACCTTATAAGAACTGAATATTAACAGTTCTCACTGATATTTATGTTTTAGACATGTTAATTTTGTTATAGAATTATTAAACACAAGGATTATTTGCTGTAGTGTATAATAAATACAAACGATAACAATTTAATAAACTTTAATTTCCGCCATACTTGCATTATTTATATTTTTTATTTAATTCACTCGTTAACTTACACATTCCATGAACTTTAATTTTATTAAATAATTAAACCAAGTACAGAAAGTTAGGTATGTTTTTATTTATAGCAAAACGTAAAGTCTAATGTGTTCTAGCAAAATGTTCCTCGTCTCCCATCTCTCTGTCGCACGAATATAAACTAATCTTGGCATCTGGCTTCTTCAGTATCTTATCGAATCTTTTAATCAATGATTAACGTAATTGTGTATGTAAACCTGCTTCCATAACAGCACTTTGTTTTCTAAGTTCCTACCTAGAGGTGAGAAAACATTTTCGTAGACATTTTTAATTTCTGCATACCACAAGATGAAATGAATATGTTTATATTCATTCTGGTCTCCTACAAATACTGAAATATGTTTCCTCATCTCTGTTCTTGAAAGTAAGCCCCAATAGCTTCTCCATCTGAAACTAATTAGGTAAAGATAATCCTAGATTTTGCGTAACTGGGCTATTTCTTATAAATTTAACCCCATAGTTCTTTGAAATGAATTAGCTAATATGAAACATAAGTACAAGAAACTACAACTCATATTCAATGTAAAAAGACGAAAAATAATATGCAAGATATAATTACCTACTAAGTACACTGATATTTTTCCTTCGTCTTTCGTCTCAGTTCCCATTAATCGTTATACTTAGTACTTACACATCTCGTTCTATCAAGCTTTTTACTGTATGAAAGTAATTTTTAGCACACCTAGGTATATGGCTCGAAATTTTACTCACATTTGATGTGGAGTAGTTTTTATAACAGATATATTTTTGTAATACTGGAACTGAAGCTTTCACTCAAGGAATCCATTGCATTTTTATCTGATTGTTTCTAGGCTTTAAAACATTTTTACCACTTGTTGAAGAGGCTTTATTCATTATTTGGAACTCTAGGTTAAGTTTACACATCGTTCGGACCTCGAGAGAGTCGGGCTCTGCGTCTGCGCTCTGCAGCATATTCACAGTAAACAACAGTCAACAGTCCTCTGTCTGTGGTAAAGCAAAAGCAGTGAGTCAAGGGCGTGACGTGTTCATAAATTTAATGTCTTCTCGTAGGGATTGTTCTTTATCGCTTTTATTATTTCCCAGAATAGTCGTATTATACAATTAAACAAACATGTTTCACATATTTTCAGAGTATTCATGCCGAATAAAGCTCAGCGTACGCGAACAGCTAATAACCTCTAAATTCCATTTTTAACAAAACTAGCAATATTGCAAATACGTACGCAGATTCAATGTACCTCGTGGTGTTACGTATTTATAATAAAATTCCTACAAAAATAGTCAAACTTGCTTTGACAGTTCCTGTCACTTTACGTTTTGACGTCTATCCATGCGGTTGTTGCGTGTGTGTAAATTGGACTCACGGCTATACACATTTTGCATGACAAAACAATGAAATTTGGGTACTTTTCATAGGCGTTTTTTTATGATAAAATAAAAAAATTTCGGGACTTTTTTTATCAGAATGTGTTCATAATTAAGAATATTTCAATTAAAATACAAATTTTACCGAGGTTGACTGCCAAAAAATCGAACTTAAATCGATTATCTGCAAAACTGAACACCCTGTATAAAAATTAATGGCATCGTCGAATTCTACACGCCATCTAGTGCCAGTATACCAAATTTTGTCGCACTAGCTGCAATAGTAGCTGAGATATTCGCACTGAAAGTCTTAGAGGAACACCCGGTATATTATATTAGAAGTCTGTGATGGACACCAATCTTTGTGCTATGGTCACTGAAATTAAATGTTATATTATGATTACTGTAATGAGCTAAAAGCTGAGCGAATGGATTATTTATGATAAGCGCAATATTTTGTTTTGTGCCTCTAGCAATGGCGGAGCAGTAGGGGCTTAGCTGATTGTGAATTGAAATGAAATTGAATTCTGGATATGAAGAATTATTTCGTGCTATATGCTAGTTAATTTTACAGTCCCTGATAAAGCATGACATGTTCCAACAATAACACCCACAAAAATACACAAAGAATAACACTAACGAGATACAAGATAAAAGAAGAAACCACACTGTACGCCAATGACGTGTTTACAAACAAAATAATGGGAAATTAAGAACACAATTCATATCGTACGTGCAGATGGTTGTCTCTCTCGCACCCACGTACATAACCAATGAAGTATGTCTTTGCTGAGTTTCATGTGCCTCTTTTTGTCTGCTCCTAGGTTTGGTACCTTTATTTGGATGCGCAATGGACTTTACGCATTCCATATCGTACATTTCAGTGGATGACAGTAATCTTTAAGCACATTCTATATCTATCTTTTTCTATAACTGGGATTGAGTGCTGTGATGCTGTGTAACCAACTGCCTACATTAAATTTTCCCTAGTTGGCTGCATTCTAAGCCCTTCCATAGCCTGACTATTATCGAATTCCTGATATAAAGGCTTTTGTTTCTATATATTTTATGAATTCTATGGATTCCTTTAGTTTTTAATGAATATATATGTAATTCATAAGCGTTGTACTCATGAAGTTGTTCATTTATTTTTTTAATTGTAATTTTGTTAGTTATTACGTGGTATGAAATATTTTAAAAGAATATTTTATCTCAGTGTGATTTATATAAAATAATAGATTTTCCCGTTACATCAGACATTGCATATTGATGCCAATATGTCTCGAAAACAAGGAAATATTGGGAAAAACTATATTACAAAAAGTGCTCAAAATTTAACAATCTTTTAGATGAACCGCATTTACATGTTCAAGGAAGCAAAAATTGTTATAATAACGCCACGCCATCTAGACAAAAAGATTTGAACTAATATCTAACTGCAATTTAAAGCTATGGGACACCTAACAACCCCAGCAGTTTCGAGAACTAAGTTTCTTCATTTTCAAGATATTGGCAGCGAGTATTAAATGGCACACCCTGTAGATAGAATATACAGGGTGCTCTACAACCTCTATGACAAACTTGACAGATTATAGCAGGGTTAATGTCAAAATATTTTTTCTTATATAAATATAGGTCCAATTCGTTTTTGTTTGAAGGTTTGAAGCATTTTAAAATATATAATTTCAATCAAAGTAGCTTGTTAAATAAAAATCATAAAAGGCCATTTGTCCAACTAAAGCAAATGTACAACATGGAAAAGATATAATAGATGCTGTCAAAGACTATTCTTCAATTGATGTTGGGCGTATAGCAAATAATCTTCATTTATCACCAAATTTTGTATGGCGTGACACAGAAATGTTACATCTATTTCATCCCTAAAATGTACAAGTATTACAAGCTGAAACTGCTTGTCAGTGATTAGAATTTTGTTGCTGGTTGCTTCAGCATGCATAAAATGATAGATTAAATTTCACAACCCCAACTGCCGCCCTGGAAGTTTTGCTTGGGTTGCCACTCCTTCCAACATGGATTGTAAAGGAGGCGATGGCGACCTACCTGAGAACTAGGGATGCAGGCTGCTGGAAGGCAGAAGGTCGTGTAGAGGGTCACGCTGCTATAGCCTTAAGGGCGGAGAATGAAATTCCAGTATCCGCTCTGAGGGTTATTGAAGCAAAGGATAAACTAAAGTTGGGAAGGAGGTATACCACTGTTTTCCCTTCGAGAGAGCAGTGGGAGAGGGCAGAAAACATGTTCCCCCCGGGATCTCTGATATGCTATACAGATGGATCCCGGGTAGGGGATGAGTTTTCTGGGGCAGGAATTTATCTGGAAAACCTGGACATCCGACAGAGCTTTTCGCTGGGTACACACTCCACGATTTTCCAGGCGGAGGTTTTTGCTATCTTGATAGTAGCAGGCAAGGAAGAAGTAAAGAATTGTGTGGAGGAGAAAATCTTTATCTGCTCTGATAGCCAGGCTGCACTCAGGGCTCTTAGCTCTCCGGTGACTAGATCTAGTCTTGTTCAAGAGTGTGGAGATACCCTGGAGTCCCTGGCCAGACAAAGGGATGTGGAGCTGGTCTGGGTTCCTGGTCATAAGGGAATCCCCGGTAATGAGACGGCTGACTTGCTAGCTCGTCTTGGATCTGGGGCACCGTGCCAGGGACCCCAATCCTTTTTGGGAATTACGCGAGGTAGTATAAATAGTGCCCTTAATAAATGGGCCTATCAAACATTAGGAGGGAATTGGAGAAGGAACGGGGGATGTAGACAGGCCCAATACTTCTTCAATGAACCTAATAAATCTAGGACGAAGTGGCTGCTGAACCTTAGTCGAAGGTCCCTGAACCAAATGGTGGGGGTCCTGACAGGCCACTGCAGACTCAGAAGGCATTTGAATTTGATAGGCATAGAGGATAGTCCCTTATGTCCGGAATGCGGTGAGGGGGAGGAGACCCCTATCCATATTCTAGGATATTGTGCAGCTCTTGGAAGACTAAGATATAGGATCTTTGGCACCGAGGAGCTGCAAAGGGAAGAGATGAGGGGCCTACCATGGACCAGGATCCTGGCGTTCATTAAGGCGTCGGGTAGGTTTGAGGAAGGCCGAGGGCAAATAGTGGAGAGGTGATGGGATGCCAGGGTAGGCAAAAAGGGCCCTCGTGTGGCCTAATTGCCAGGCTAAGGCCGCTCGCACTTACTACTACTACTACTTGAATCTATTCGACTATCATTTTAACTTTTTTGGTGGCATAAAAATCATGGTTGCTATAACAATATTTATTATTTGTCATTTTGTTTATTTCACACAAAAAAGACTATTTTGTCATACTAAAGTAAATGTACAACATGGAAAAGATATAATAGATGCTGTCATAGACTACTCTTCAATTAATGTTGGGCGTATAGCAAATAATCATTTATCACCAAATTTTGTATGGTGTGTATTGAACACAGAAATTTACATCCATTTCATCCCTAAAATGTACAAGTATTATATATATATAATCCATAACCCCTTCTACCATCATATGGTGTAGGGTTATGTACAAGTATTACATGCTGAAACTGCTTGTCAGTGATTAGAATTTTGTCGCTGGTTGCTTCAGCATGCATAAAATGATGGATTAAACATTTATTATGTGATTTGATGAAGCGTGTTGACATAAACAATAAAAATCATAATGAACATTAATACTTTACTTTGAATCTATTCGACTTTCATTATAACTTTTTTGGTGGCACTGGCTAAATTATTAACATATCCCTGAAGATATTTGAAAAGTATGAATCCCCTTGTATTTAGTTACATAAATGTAAGTATCACAGTACATCTTAATTTGCCGAGTTTTTGTGTTTTAACTGATGAGTTTTCAAATGATGCTTATATTTAGTTTCATAAGTACAAGTATCACATTTGTACATTTGGATTTCAGAAGGGTTTTTGTGCAATAATCCATGACTTTTTAACTCATGTTTGCGTTTAGTTTCATAACCACATACATCACATGTGTACATCTGGATTTCCGAAGGGTCTTTGTGGATTAACTGATGCATGTCGAGATTATTCTTCCGTTTAGCTTTATATCCGCATGTATCGCACGTGTACATTTGGATATCAGAAGTGTTTTTGTGTGTTAATTGATGACGTGTCATATCACTCTTGCGTCTATTTTTGTAATCACATTTATAGCACTTGTACATTTCGACTTCAGAATCATCTTTGTGTGTTAATTTATGAGTTTCTAGATGTCTCTTATATTTAGTTTTATGAGAACAAACATCACACTTGAATATTTGGACGTCAGAATGGCCTTTGTGCAACAATTTATAAACTTCAGAAGTGTCTTTATGTCTTAACTGATGATTTTTCAGGTGATTCTTATATTTAGTTTCATAAGTACAAGTATCACACTTGTACATTTCGATTTCAGAAGGGTCTTTGTGTGTTAACTGATGAGTTTTCAGTAGACTTTTATATTTAGTTTCGTAAGTACAAGTATCGCACTTGTACATTTCGATTTCAGAAGGGTCTTTGTGTGTTAATTGATGACCTTTCACAGACGTCTTATATTTAGATTCGAAAGGGCAAATATCACATTTGTACATTTTGATTTCAGAAGGGTCTTTGTGCTTTAACTGATGACGTTTCAGCTTACAGTTACTTTCACATCTGAAAGCACATTCGTTACACTCGTACCTCAGATTTGAAATAATTTTGTGTTTTAAGTCACCTTCAAACTTTCTTTTATATCTATTCTCATATGACGATACATCTAATGAAGATTCACATTTGATTATTTGAACTTTGGTCTCACATTTAACCATACCTTCACACTTTGTTTCTTCTATATTCACAGATATTTGCTTATTTCTGTTTTTAATTGTTTCCTCATCCAAATTGTGTGAAGTGATATCACTGAAAAAAATCAAAAGTATTTATAATAGAATAAATAAATGAATCATAAATTTCTTTTCATAAAATCAATCAGTTAGTTACATTACGGAAAGATATATTTTTGTTTTTGGAGTTTACGTCTCCAGGTTAAAGAAATATAAAAATAAATCAAATATTTGCAAATTGTGTGTATGTGATGAGTGACGTTACACAATTGTTTTTATTATCACACTATTTTCAAAATTTTATTGCCTTAAAAACAATATTTTTATTTAATAATTTACTGTAATATATAGTGTAAACATTTAATATAATATACGGAATATGAGTGAAGTAATTTTAAGGGCGTATATATCTGACTAAATGCAATAAAAAACTCTTATGAAAAAAATATTTAAAACAAATAATTTGTCTACAAATACATTTTGAAAAATAAAAATACAACTGCAATAATATGCAATACTAAGAGTTACGAAATTGCAGATTAAGGTACAATTAAGGTTAAGTACAAGTGCCTGTAACGTAATTTGTTTATAAATCATGAGTTACTGTACATTTCTGAAATATGAGAAGATGATATAATATATGCTATCAAGCAAATTAAAGGCATTTTTACAATGGGGCCAGACTTAATACCAGTTTTCTTAGTAAAAGATTATGCAATAGTTTTTGCTAAACCTTTAAAAATTATTTTTAATGCCATACTTAAATCTAGTGTCATTCCAGAGTATTGGAAACTTGGTAGGATTTGTCCTGCTTATAAAAAAGGTCCCAAAAATAATGTAACTAATTACAGGCCTATTATATATATAAGCAATTTTTCAAAAAATTTTCAAATAGTTATCCACAATCTCCGTTACTCTCATGTTGAGAAATATATCTCCCAACATCAACACCGATTTGTAAAAGGACGTTCTACAACAACAAACTTAGTCTACAAAGTACAATATATTTCCGAGGTATTAGATAGGGGCAGTCAGGTAGACGTAATATACACCGATTTGATTGATAAACTGCATTCTGCGGGTATATCTGTGCTCTATTAACCCTGTTTATCTCATACTTTACAAACCGTTTCCAATATGTTCAGTACCATGGCTTTCAGTCAAATAATTTTTCTCAATTTCTAGGTGTTCCTCAGGCATCTATTTTGGGGCCCTTATTTTTCATTATATTTATCAATGACTTAACTCAATTATTAAATATTAATTTTTTATTGTATGAGGATGACCTTAAACTATTTGTTGAGATAAAGTCACTATCTGATTGTTATAGATTACAAGATAACTAAAGTACACCGTTGGTGTGGAGATAACTATTTACCATTAAATATCAGTGAATGTAATATTATGTCATATAGCCGCCGAAAGGCGATTCAACATTTTGATTATCTTTTGGATGCTATTATTTTAAATAGAGTGTCGCAGTTCAAGGACCTTGGTGTAACATTTTGTGATAATCTGTCTTTTGACGTGCATATTCATTTATTAACTGAATCAGCATTTAAAAGCCTGGGTTTTATTTTGCGTAGTTCTAAGGCTTTTAGCAACATGGTGACATTGAATACACTTGATGCCTCTATTGTTTGGTGTCCGATTTATAACATTCATATAACCCTATTAGAAAAAGTACAGGGTAGATATTTAAATATACTGCATTTTATCAACTTTGGTGTTTATCCGGTTTGTGGCATTCCAGAAGATATTTTGTTATCAACATTTGACTTAATTAGCTTGCAGGAAAGGCGCATTATGTACTCTCTAATATTTCTACACAAAATTGTTAATAATTTTCTAAATGCCCCTTCTTTGGTATCTAGAATTTTTTATCAAGTTCCTAGATTAAATTCTAGATCTAGTTCTACAGGGTGCCGAAAATTAGTAGGTCAATCCGTTAACCATAGATAGCTGATATGAAAATAATGGGACTTTCATTATGCCACTTTTCATTTAGGAGCCCCATTTTTGAAATACAGGGTGTCAAAATGGAAATGTCAAAAAGGAATGTTGTCGATAACTCCGGTAGAATTAGAGATATTTGTTTGAAATTTCGCTAATATTTTTTTCTTGTAGAGACACACTTTCAGTATACTTTTGGTAAAAAAAATCAAAGCACGAGCGGAGGTGAGGGGGTTAAAGTGCATTATGACTCCCTCAACTTTTTCATACGCACGTCTATGGTAAAAAAATATATTTTCTTAGAAAAAGCGGCTTTTATTCTAACTTTTCTTATTCTTGCAAGATTTTGATTTGGAGCCTGGGTTACCAGATATTGTAACTTATTTGGACGGATAGTATGGATTTGGTAACTAGTGTTTCAAGTAATAAGTTCTATGGTATAGGTACATTTGGTTGTCAAAATAATTTATAAGTTAAATAGAAAAAACGTTGTTTAGACATTTTTTAATTGAAGTGTTCAATAAGAAATGGCGAACAGAGAAGGTTTGCTATCATTTTCTGAAATGGCCGATATGATTTTAATAATGGGTAAGTAAGTACTTATTAAAAGGAATAGGATTTTTTCTTAATAAGTGTTAATTGTAATCTCGAACCTAAACAATTTAATTTCTCTTCTTTTATGAAAATGTAACTCTAATACTAGTTTAGCTGCTAGGCGTTATGCGGACAAATTTCCAACCAGGCACCATCCAAAAAGGAGATTTTTCTTAAGCTTAGTCAACCGTCTGAGAGAATCTGGCAACTTTAAGCATAGGAGGGTGGGCCAATGTGGACGGCAACTCAAATTACGTCCAAACGAAGAGGAGCAAATCTTGCAAATTGTCTAAGAAACTCCGAGTATACGTACGAGGATACTAGCTAATCAAATTAATAATGGTGGCAACAATAATATTAAGTCAGATGATGTGCGACGTGTCTTCAAACAGCAATTACTGTACCCATATCATGTACAAAAAGTGCAGGCACTTCTACCTTTAGATTCAGAAGCAAGGGTCACTTTCTGTAATTGGATATGCCAAGAAAATAATGATAATATTAATTTTAGTAAATTTATTTTATTTTCCGATAAGGCCTCGTTTACTCGTAACGGAGTAACGAATATTCATAATACACATACATGGGCTGCTAAAAATCCGAAATTCATTGTAGAGGCACATCATCAAGTTTTAAAGTAAACGTATGGGCAGGAATAATTGATAACTTTCTTTTAGGACCGTTTAAATGCTGTCGAATTTTAAAGAGATGCAGGATGTGCGTCCGCGAAGGTGGTTCTCATGTTGAACATTTAATATAATTTTTCGAATTTAATTTCTGTTTGTAATATAAAATATACGCAGTTTGTTTCATGTTGTTAAATGTTAAATAAAATTTATAGTACAAAACGGATTTTAAACTTTATTAAAATAAGTTAGAATATCTGGTAACCCAGGCTCCAAATCAAAATCTTGCAAGAATAAGAAAAGTTAGAATAAAAGCCGCTTTATCTAAGAAACTATATTTTTTTACCATAGGCGTGCGTATGAAAAAGTTGAGGGGGTCATAATGCACTTTAACCCCCTCACCTCCGCTCGTGTTTTGATTTTTTTTACCAAAAGTATACTGAAAGTGTGTCTCTACAAGAAAAAAATATTAGCGAAATTTCAAACAAACATCTCTAATTCTACCGGAGTTATCGACAACATTCCTTTTTGACATTTACATTTTGACACCCTGTATTTCAAAAATGGGGCTCCTAAATGAAAAGTGGCATAATGAAAATCCCATTATTTTCATATCAGCTATCTATGGTTAACGGATTGACCTACTAATTTTCGGCACCCTGTATATTGCAATTGCCAACTGCTCATACTAATATACTTACAGCATCCCCTCTTCATCAAATGATTACTAACAACCAATTGTATGAAGATTGAGTTGATATATTTTTTCACTCAATTAATTTTATTAAATCTCTATTTGTTTAGCTGACTGTTTTTTTTTTTTGTAACATATATTTGTGATTTTATTGCTTGTTTTTTTATTAATTATGTTATATTTTTGCTAATTACTGTTTGTTTATAATTTAATATTTTGTTCATATTCTAGTTACCTATTTCTCTGTCATTGTTTATTTTGTATATTTTGAAATGTTTTTTCTTCCTTGTCCTGTAACTGGGATTTGTCTCGTTGGACACTATTTAAATAAATAAATAAACAATTTGAGTTTTCAATTAGTATTAATGAAGTAAACAATTGAAGTTTATGAGAAATTTGTTAAAACTGTAACGTACGACAACGTAGCAGTGTCAGACGGCTGGTGATAACCTAAAAGTAATATTAGTCATATTGCTGCGTAGAGCTAGTGCGATTCATTTCTGTCTAATTTTTCTTTGATTTTTGTGAGTGTACATAAACAAATATGGAACAATTTATGGTAATCATAACCAGCTGCATAGCATGTTAATTTACGGCGAATCTAGGCAAAACTCTCTGGCTACGAGACACTTGTACAGTAAATGCTTTTTGCAAGAAACAGAAGTCATTTTAAACACTTGTAATTATTATTCTGTGTTGTGAAAAGAGCTCTAAGGAAACCATTCACAGTACGTACATGTGTTTAGGTATACCTTTTTGTAATAATTATGTATAAATACATAACAATCTTAAGGTAGTATGTGAGCGACGTTGTCACATATTCAAGACCTGTTTGCTGTCATAATTCTGTAATTCTTTGTCAGAGAAAAAAAATTGTTAAGTCAAATATGTTTTGTTTAGTACAACGTATCATGTGACAAAATTAAGGCACTCCTATTCCGGACACCCTGTATAGTGTACTTTTAATGTAATATAGTTAGTATTTTCAGTTGCAGTTTCTTCAAATATTTTGCTAAAAATATAATGAATAATGAATACATTTGCTCATATGATATGCAATCATTGAATGCCTGCCGCTAACTTGGCTTGGATTTCTCTGCTACGCAATATAAAAGTTATCGATACTTTATATCAATCCAAATGGAAAAAAGTGGATACCTACCCTTAACATCTTCATTGTGATTAATTATTTAATGCCTGCCGCTACTACAGTACTACAACTTTTAAAAATACAAAATTTCATCTACATTTCCTTACCTATCTCGATCTTCTACTTCCGACTTTATCTCTATCTCATCAGATTTAATATAAATCTGTTCATCAATGTTTTTATATTCCTCCTGCGCATCTTGATCATCTTCCTGTTTTATTTCAATCTTTCCACTTGTAATATCGAACTGTGTATCAAAGTTTTTATATGTGTTCTGTGTGTTATGACCACTTTCCAGTTTAATTTCAATTTCTTCTGTTTTAATATAAGGCTGCCTATTGACATGTTTGTAGTTTTTCTGCATTTGGAGACAGTTCTTTACAAAACCACCGTGGGTATGAAGCAAATCAAAACACGGGTCGCATATAACAGGATCCTTGGTAGCTATGATATTCTAGAATAAAAAATATTAATGATAATCTCAGGTGGAATATCCGCTGTTATAAAGCACTAAAGAAAATGTAAAATATAAATTTTAGGTATACTGAAATAGTAGAAACTATGAAATTGAACGTGACAACAATAACAAGTTGTTTTAATTCAGAAAAAGTTCTATAGAACGGTGCCCATTTTTATGGAATAAGTGTTGTAAGAACGTTTTGAAAATGTTCTTAGAACAAACATTGGTCTATAAAATTTGCTTTGAAAACGTTCTTATGATTTTTATAGAACAGGAAATTGTTAACTGGGATATTCCATATTTGTATGACTGTAATTGAGAAAAAGTGTAAAAAACAGTGTAGATCCAAAGCTAATCAGGTGTTAACGTAAATGTCACCGTTCCAAAATAAACATCACCTTTACTAATCATTCCCCAATTTCCCATATAACTTGGCTTATTACTATGTTTTTGTGCTTTCAATTCAAAAGTATTAAAGTGTCATTCTCACGTTTCCCTTGCAGTTATTTTATGGTCAATTTGATTTGCTTCCTTCGTAACTTTTTTAAATAAATGATACAAATTAAATGAAATTAACTGATATAGAAGCCAAAATTTTGTCAGTTTTGTAGTTATTTAGAAGTTACAATTTAAAAATATTGAAATTTAAAATGTCCTGTCATTGAGCATCAAATAAATTATCAAATAATATTTAATTTTGCTAAAAATTATTGCTAAAATCTGCAGATAAATTTCTATATGATTTTCACTAGGATTCTAGAGTGTGCTTGAATTATATAATTTTTTCAAATAAAAATAATTCCTGAAAATATTATGATATATACTTACTACTTGAGGTATATATGTATCTATTATGTTACTATCCACTTCGTTTAGTGATACAAATCCGTATGTGACCAACTGAAGACACAATCGACAAATTCGCTGATTTTCCAACATATCAGTTAACTGAATATCTAAATTCACATTTAAATAAACCTCTTTTAAGTCGACCACTGACAGTATATTGGAATTATCATACGAAGAAATAATATCATCAATATCCATACACGTCGACTTAAAATTAAAAGCGGAAAACAATTTAGAGGAACATGATTTACATATCAGGTGTTTATGTTCCTCTTCCAAAATCTAAAATTTATAAAAAAAAAGAAATACATGGTTAAAAGAGTAATCTTATCATAATCTTACCAGATTCGGTAAAACTACTTCTAAAAGCTTTATCGTGACTTCATCTATTACTTCGGAATTTGTACAGCTTGTAACATTAAGACACAGTCTGCAAAATATTTTTCTATTCGAGTATTCTGGTTGCATTTTCTGACTTCCAATATTACGGTTAGAATACAAGTCAATAAAAACATTGGGAAGACATAACCTGCAAATCACCAATCACCGAACATAAATGTATCTATAAGTTGTGTTCTGTTATTTCCAGTCAGTAGTGAAAAAATGATAATATAAAATTCTATTTTGTGACGTATAAACCACAGATGACGGAAAAGTTTACCTTAATCTGTGCAGATATTGCATAAATGATTCGTAAATCTATTTTTTCGTATAGGAGGTTAGGAGGGCGTTTTCTGTATACAGCCAGTGAGGCATTCTTCGAGCGACAGCCTTTGGTTTCTCATATATGTAATTACATGTATATGTGGTTTCTTTAGAATCCTGGAAAATATCAAAATGTTAGATGAAATCTAACTGAATCTAACAAGGAGAGTGATCGCGGGTTAGAATATTGACAGAACGCAGAACGTCCTGCCACAACCCGTTTAATTATTTAAGGCGAAACTGTTATGACGTGATTTGCAACGTAACGCTCTGACCTGGGTGTACGCTCCGGGATTTCAAACGTACTCCTGGAGAACGACGAATCGAACCGCCGGACAGTGGCGTAGATACAGGGGGGGTCCAGACCTCCTGGACCCCCCCCAGGGAAGTCTATGGTCGTAGACCGATAGGCGCATTTGCGCGCGACTTTGTGACTTGTGACAGCCCTGAAATATTCCCAGGCCTGCCTAGAGGGTATTTATTGCGTAGATACACATACTTTCAAGAAAACCAGTGTTCATATTTATGTGTGTAACTCTTCCAGTAACAGTAGCAAATAATCGGACCCCCCCCCCAGAACAAAATCGTATCTACGCCACTGCCGCCGGATGAGGTCATCTGAAATACATCGTTTAAGAAATTCATGTCAATAATATCGATGAGTGGAGTGAAAACGCAGAGGCAGAAAGAAACATGATTCGAAGATGTAATGTGTACATTGAAGTCCGCGAACGTAATTTTGAACAGTTTTTGTAAATTTTACTCGCCAAATTGATAAAAAAAAATTAAAATCCTATCTGTTGTTAAATCTCGTTAAAATTGTTAATTTTTACTACCTATTTTTTGAATTATAAAAGATTTTCGAAACGTTAGCAAAATGTTTGTTTTTGTTCATAGAGTCATTTTTATTGAAAACGGTTGACTTTAGAGCAATGAAACAAGAGAACTATTTTTGTGTAAAATTCATTGGCGCTTCAAAATTTGCTGTCAAATGTCAATTTTTCCAGTGGCGTAAAAGTTATGGGGAAAAAATCCCTTCCGATACCTTAAAGTCTCCACCACTAGCACTGGCAAGATATTGGAAAAAAACTAAAAAAAAATAAAGTTTTGACACCGTGTATCTCGAAAACGAAAGCCCGGAGAGAAAAATGGAAGAAGAAAAAAATGTTCCATTTTTCAAGTGGAATTTACAGTTTTCCGTTGCGACACTTATTTAGGAACACCTTGTATATGCTTTTTTTCTCAAAATAAAATTACATTAAGAACACAATTCATATCGTACGTGCAGTTGATTCTCTCTCGCACCCACATACATAACCAATGAAGTATTCCTTTGCTGAGTTTCAATTGCCTTATTTTCTCTGCTACTAGGTGTGGCACCTTTATGCAACTAATGCCCGTATGCACCGTTTGCCCTCTAAAGCGGCTTAACTTAAACTCTCTTAAATAGTAAAGCCGGCTTAATTATATTTTCGTATGCACCGCCTAAAATATAAGCCGGTTTACTTAAGTCGAATATACTTTTGGCAACACAGGAAATTTATCGATCAGCATCAGCTGTTTTAAGTCAAAGCAATATTTGTAACCCAACTTATTCACGATTTGTATTTTTTATTATACCATAATATGCAAAATAAATATATGCTACGTGACGAAACGAAAGAATATTTTAGACGATGGTCTTTGGTAATGGTTATATGGCTAAAACAGGTAGGTAAGTGAAAAGCTGGGAATAAATTTGAGTAAACCACTAAATTTTTGGTATCCTAGAATATTGCTAATTTGTTTTGAACCTTGTGACTAGTGTTTTCGTGAACTATATTTATATAAAGTTTCGTTATAGTTGTATACTTACAATGGAAGACAAGAAGAGATCTCACAATTTCACCAATGCTGAAAAATCATTCTTGTTTCGTCTAATTGCAGACAAATATGGTGGTGTTTTGGAGGATAAAAAAACAGACAGGGCGTCACTCCAAAAGCGGGACTATGCTTGGAAATGCATTGAAAGTGAGTTCAATGCTGTTAACCCATCAAATATATTTCGATGTGCAGATACATTAAAAAAATTGTACTCCAACAAAAAGAAAGATATGAGAAAGAAGATTGCTGAAGAAAGAAAGGACGTGTTATTGACTGGAGGTGGGCCACCAGCAAAAATTTTTAAACCCGATGATGAGGCAGATGCCGATTACTATCAATCGTAAACGGAAAAACATTGCATGGCCTTATCAATCCATTTGATAGTGATGTTTGTACGTCTGTACCACATGAATATATTAAGGAACCTGCAGAGCTGGAATATGAATTAAAGAGCCAAAATTTGGAGGTATGCATTTTTAAATTTATCCAATTATGTTAATATACACGTAGTGGTGATAAATTCAGTTCAAATGTGGTTTAATGGCGAAAGAAATCCTTATTGATAAAGACATCGGTCATTTAGCTTGTTTTGTGATAATTATAGATATACACAGCTATTTTTTATATATTTCATTATTATTCCAGGTTGATGTAAATGAAGCCTCCACCTCGAAGGATACCCCATTTAGTTGGAAGTCACACACACCAGCAGATTTGCAAACTAAAAAGAATCCGGTACTAGAAGTATCTGAAGTAAGCATTTTTTTTATTTATATTTATAGAATGTAGTCATAGTGGTTAAAAAAATTTTTCTACGTTCATGCAAAAAACAATACTTTATTGAACTATATTTAGTGGAAAAAGTGGTTCACTGGTTCATTTTATTGCACTCAAATGAGCGCAATAAAATGTTTATTGCACTCATCTGTCATTCTACTGCAGCGTTTTGTCATCATGACAAACATAAACCTTCAAATGGACGTCACATTTTTCTAGACTTAGTGTGATCTAAATAACATTTTTGGTTTTTGCATGAACGTAGAAAAATATTGTATGCAACTCGTACAAAAAAGTGCTTATGGCACTCGACGTGTTATGCAATAAACGCTACTTTTTGCACTTGTTGCATAAATAACTATTTTTGGTCAATTTCTGAGTGAAAATGGCAGTTATAATGCTAATGACCACGCCATCTCTATAAAGCCATTGTAAGTTTTATTTTGTACTCAGTTATTTGTACATAATTTTTATCTTGTTTCAGAGCACCTTCCCGGACTAGTCGTCGAAGACCAACAACTGGTGTGAAAACTCTTACCTCATCACAAGTTGCTGAAAAATATAATATTCTTTTACGTCGACGACTTGTTTTAGTGGAGCAACAAATTGAACAGGGAAGAGCAGAACATTTACTAAATGTAAAAAAAAGAAAACTTGAAATTGAATTGTTGGAAGAAGAGTTAAAAGCCAAAAGAAGTAATTAAAAACAATATTTTAAAATAAAAAGTTAATAAATATTATTGTACGTTTTTATTTTTCTCATTTTTATAAATTTGCAAAAATTTGCTATTAAATTTCTTCTATTGTCTTGATTGACCCCATTTTGATTCACCCTATTTTCTGGTCCTGGTTGAATATCTCCTTGCCCAATCAAATAATTTAGCTCATCAAAATTAATGTGTTCTGGTGGAGGTGGCTCTTTTTCATTTCGCCTTTGAGCAATGTTATGCAACACAGCAGTGGCAATAATCGTTGTCAGAGCTGTTTCTAGTTTACAGCGCAATCCATATGCTAAAACAGGAAACCTTCGTTTCCACACACCAAATGTTCTCTCCACCGAATTTCTGGTCCTAATATGTGCCTCGTTGTAACGAATTTCTTCAGGGCTTACAGGGTTCAGAAGAGGCGTAAGTAAATAAGGCTTTAATGCATATCCACTATCACCTAAAAGAATTATAAGTTGTAGGACGACATAGTTATTAAAAATAATGAAAAATTTACCTAGAAGAAAACTGTTTTCAAATTCACGAGCTTCAAATCGTGCTCGAATTGTACTATTATTAAAAATAGTCATGTCATGGGTAGATCCAGGCCAACGGGCTACAACGTCCATGATGTTTAAGTTGGCATCACTAACAACTTGAGCATTAATGGAAAAATATCCTTTTCGGTTTCTGAAAACCTCACCATCATCTTGCCCTATAAAAAAATAAGCTTAATAAAATAACAATCCTAGCAAATACCAACTGTACCTGGATTTTGTATTTTGATATGTGTTCCATCTATACACCCAATTACACGTGGAAATCTAGATATGTTGTAAAATCTACTTTGAATATGAATTTGTTCTTGATGATTTGGCATTTTAATATACTGGGGTCTCAATCTGGCGAGTTCTTGTGAGACTTTAGTAATTATTCGTGAAACTGCCGATTGGTGGATTCCCATAAAATCTCCTATTGCAGTTTGATGGCCACATGTAGCATAAAACCGCAGTGTCATCAAAAGTTGATTTATAGGAGAAATACTGTTATTCCTAAAAAATTTTAATACATGTTAAAATATGTTAATAAATAATGAACAAGTTTAGGAACGGCATAAAGATTTTATTAAAAATTACAGTCTATGTATCTATCTACTTATGTGAACTGATGAACAAAAAGAATGGTATACTTACAAATCATTGTTAAACTCAAGATTATGTTCAATTTGTTCTAGCACATGTAAAACAGTTTCTTTTTGTAGTCGAAATCTTCTAAAAAATGATAAGTCATCCATATTTTCAAAATGATTTTGTCGATTATAAAATCTACGTGGAAAACCATAATCTATAATATCCAAGATATCTTCAACAAACATCTCATCTTCAATCTCCATACTGCAAATTTAATTATGATCTTTATAAAGAATAAAAATAATAATAATCTGTCGTAGCAAAACAAATTTTGTTTTGAGGTTAAGTAGCCAATCTCAAGCTTAAGCCGCCAAAATTGTGGGCTTAACATTAGAAAGGCTTAAGCCGGCAAAAGTGAACGGTGCATACAAAAATGTGAAGTTAAGCTGTCTTAACTCTAAAGCCGACTTAAAGTTATACGGTGCATACGGGCATAAGTGCATTCCACATCGTACATTTCAGTGTTGCTAAGAGACACAAAACAAATATGGCGCTGACCAGAAGTCATCCATTTGCGCAGCTTGACGATCTTTCCATGCATCATGATATAAAATTTCATTTCAGTGATCTATGACCTCAATTTTTGAAGGTTTCCATTGATTTAAAGGTTAGAAATTTGAAATTTGCTTAAATCGCAGATATTGATTTGGGGTTTGGCTGTTTTATTTAGAATGGAGGAAAAAGAAGCTGATGGTACGTTTATTAATATTTATTAGAAGGTTGCATACTGCATACAAACATTAAAAAAATTATTATTAAATAATAAATATGATGTTAATTTACTTCCGTGATAATGAAAATATACATATTTGTCTAGGTTCTACAGAGGCAAACCCTTAAAATGTTTGACCTAATTCCAGCGGAGGATGTACAGCACGAACAAAAATATGTCTGTAGATCCCATGAAATGTGAGAGTACAGGATCCGCAGCAAACTTTGGAAACTTAAGCTACATACGGAGTGTTCTGAAATTAATGGGACACAGCAAGAGTAGACGCCTGATGACAAATATTACTTTATAGCCAAACTTACCTTAGTCTAAAAGTTGATAGATACTGGGTGTCAGTTAAAATTTTGAACGCTAGAGAGTTTTACAAAATATACTTTTGGTCTCTTTGACCGTTAAAACATGATTTAACAATTTTACATCTTAATTTGTGAAAATGTTGGAATTTCTAGGGTACGAGGACCTCGAATTGAACCTGGACCCGAATGATGACGTGTTCAGTACCGACTCTTCAAGTGGTGACTCGGATTTGGAGAAGGAATATTGCCTCAAGTCGGTAGGTAAAATCATAAAATCCTTGGGAACGTGGTTTTCAACAATGTTCTGTGAATAATTTCAGAGAGTCGACGAGTTTGGTTACGGCCCGTCCGATCATATGTCCGCAGCTGGAATACACAGGGCGGTGCTCCGTTTGAATCGTGATAAGGTCAGACGTTGCATAGAATCAGGAGAATCCGTAAATAAGAAGGACCCCCACCGCAATTGGACCCCATTGCACTTGGCCGTTATATACGACAAGTAAGTTGCTTGAAGAACGTTTGGGTCAAGGGCGCAATAAGGGGAACTGAGGGGTGTTGCGCACCACCAAATTAAACAAGTTTCATTTTCCAAATTAATAGTTACTGTATTTGAAATTATTATTTCAATAAAACTATCATAACGGGGTGTTTCTTAAATATAGGTCAAAAATCCAGGAGTGTATTCCGTGGCCAAAAATAAAGATTTCTTTTTTTGTTAAATAAATGTGGGGTCTTAAGACAGCCATTGTTCAGCTGCAGCGTGTTAAGAATTAAAAAAAAAACAATCTGTTTTTAATTTCTAAACCGCTCAAGATAATTTAACTAAATTCGATGTGCGTGTTTAGTACAACAATAGATATGAAACAAAAAATTACAAGCTTTAAAAACCACTGGCGGAGGCGTTGGTACCATCGATCATTATTTGCCAAAAAAAAAACACCCTGTAAATATTACAAATAAAATAGGTCATGATATATGCGCCATTGTATTCACTTTCTGCTTCTTTACATTTTTTTGTATTCCAAATTAAAAGTCACATTTTTCCAGTTTAAAAATGTTGAACTACTTGCTGACGATGGAAGGCATAGAATTGGAAGCCAGATGCTCCAAAGGTAGAACTCCTCTATTCCTAGGAACCGCACTGGGCAATATCAGATCCGTCCAGAGGCTAATCCAAGCTGGCGCAGACGTAAACGCCACCGACAACAACGGCGACGCCCCTTTACATATGTCTGTGCATGATCTAAACATCTGCCATCTTCTCTTACGGCACGGTGCTCTAATCCGTACCGAAGACAGCCACTTCCAAACGTTGCACATTGCAGTGTATAACGATTGTTTGGAAGTAGTGCATATGCTGCTGTATTACAACGTGGATGCCAACAGTTCTGATGAGCTTTGCTGTACGCCCTTCATGACGGCTCTTCACTGCGGCAACGTCGAAGCCCAGGAGATTCTGTTCGAGTACACGTACGACTTCAACAGGTACAGCTACGATCCCGGGTGGTACGGTTGTACTATGAGTTTCGCATTGCACACTAACTCACCATTTGTCAAGGATATGATAGAGCGAGGCGCCGACGTAAATTACGGAGATGACCCGATAATTAGGGAGGAAATGTGTGCGTTTGTGTGTTGTTTACTTACCCCCGCCGTAGATTTGTCCACGTTTAAAATAGTATGGGAGAGACTCCGATACAACGAATCCAAAAACACAATCGATTTGCTCGAACTTTTAAGATACGTCGATATCGTACCGAAGTATCTCCAAGTTATCATAGATAGCGACAATTTCGAGACTGCCGTGGAATGTTTGTCCGAAGGAGAAAAGTATTTCTTGTTCGTCAATAAATACGCTGAGAAAAAGTTGGATCTCGAGCAACTGACGCTTCTAACGTGTCGATTGTTAGAATACGGTTTTCGACCAAGTAGCTACGATGTCCACGCGATTTTCTCGCACTACGGGTACTGTGAATTGTTCAGGATACTGTTATATATGGACATCGACTTTTCACGAGGGTGGCTGCCGCATATGGCCCTTACTAGATTAATATTTGACATCGACTTTGATTTAAAAAGCATTTCCACCCAATTAAACGATATTCCTAAGGACACCATAGTACAATTGTTGCAGTATTCTGGTTGTCCTCCTTTAATCGACGCTTTAACTCTCCAGTATAGCGATGACCAAAGCATGAGCGCTATTTTGGGTAGTTTACCAAAAGTGCCTAAATTAACCGAATTGGCTCGAAACCCAGCTAGAAAACACATCTGGCAATCGTTTAAAATCGCCAACACCTGCCAGTTTTACACCACAATCGACCACTTGTGCATTCCAACTTTTTATAAGACCATTTTAACATTTAAAAGGAAGATGTATGCAGTTAAAAAGGAAAGCGTTTAAAACAATTTTGTATAGTAGGATGTTATTTCTTCCATACTAATTAAAATGTTATGAAATGTAAAGGAATAATATTTTTTCATCAAAACAATTTATTTTCATATTAAAAAAAATCACGCATTTGTCGATTGTCGTAAAACTATATGCCAAATTTTATACATTCAAGTTTACCCTTGTTCATACTAGAATCGTGTTATTTTTGTATACTATACCAAACTGCCAAAAATCTAGAGAGTGACTTATATTATAAACCCACTCACAATTTATAGCAGTCGACACAAAGAAACATTAGAATCGCAATCCAATTGCGATTCCCAATTTTAAATTTGATTACATTATATCGATCTGTTTTGAAAATATTTGGAGAAAATCAAATTTTGGGATCCCCCATTAAAGAGCAATAGCTCCGTTAGGGGGCTTTTACGGACCTATGTTTATATAACTTTTTTTTCTTATTTTTGATCGTAGAATTCACTTAATTTTTGGCAGGCTAATTTTGGGACACCCTGTATACAACATACAACTTGTAAAAATATAAATTGGCTTTAAAAATTAGATAATCAACAAAATTTCAATAGGTTTAATTTAATGTACAGTGTGTCCCTCTTGGAAAATCTATTTTTTGTGCGATTTTTGTATTTATTATTCGGATTCTTCTGTTTTAATTTATTAAAAATTATTTATTTTTTTTATTAAAAAAATCTAGTTTGAAATACTTAATTTTGTTGAATTTCCGAATAAATAAAATCGAAAAGAGTATACTGATAGAAAAAGACGAAATAGTGATATTGCCAAGAAACTATTTAAAGTTTATATAAATATATAAAATTTTGACGCAAAATGGATATATGAAGGTCATACGGATGGCGGTACGATGTGATATAATAAGTGTTAATGTGTGCAATGTGTTCTAAAGCCTTTTGTCCTTATAGATGGGAAATTCTCAATTATTTGCGCAATTTATTTAATGGTGGGAAAATCTCTAGCTGTAACGAGTTGTTTTGTCAACTATAACATTTTCTATCATTTTCATCACAAACCTGTCACGGTAGATTCTCAGAAGCTAAAAAACAAACTTATTAACACCATATAATAATGAAAGTAGTAATAATATCTGTACTTTGCAAAATTTGTCAAAAATTGAGATTATCCTGCCTTAAATAATTAAAAGAAAAGTTGCGAGTTACGTGAAAAAGCCCATGAATTTTGCGTCCATGAGGACAAGGTTTAAGTGTGATATCCGTGGAATGCGCATCAGTGGGTGGTGGTAACTGTTAATGTGCTAGGTTCACTCGACGTCAACTAATTTTTGATAATTTTGTGTTTTTTGAACCCTTCTCAAGTGGCACGCCTAGGTAATGTCCCTTGCAATCCTTCCTTCCCGTACTAATCTATGTGCTGCGAACTAGCCACTCTCTATTATTTTCCACCTTGGGTAATTGATAGTACAAAATAAAAACTTTAAATTTGAAAATAACTCATTTTTTTTATTATCTAATGTCTCGAAATTGGCAAAAACTGTTATATCACTGTTTCTAAAAATAATGGATGTTATGTAATGCAATTATTTTTGTAAATTTTTTATATCTGATCGCCTTCAAATTTAGTACGCCTATGAAATGCTGCTCCTCGCACGCTTCGCATTTGTATAAAGTTTATGAAACATAGCTAAACATGTATTCTAACTTAAGTTGGCATTTAAGAAACGTTTCTTTTTAATTATAATACATTATACGAGTATCTGATACACATATTGTGGAAAGTGCCTAAAAATCTGTAAAGCGTCACAATAAACATCAAAAATGTGAAATGTATTGTTACAAATAAAAGCACAATAGAAGTTTGTACATCATTTCAGACCTCAAAGACATTACGAGTGCTATGCTTTCCTGTTAGTAGTTTACTCCGCAAGTACTTTATTTATATTTACCTCTACAGGGGGGTCTTACTTTTAAATAGCAGGACTTCAAGAACCTTTAAAAGATCTTATTTTGAGACTAAAAGTTGCTATAAATATGGGTTCTAAAATGCTTCATTTCAGAGCGCCGAATTTTATTATTTATTTATTATACATAGTAGTGAATAGGAGTATGGCTTTTATTTAAATTGGTGCAACAGAGGCGTAAATTTTTCGCATAACCTCCGCTAGTCTGACTAACGTTACGCCTTGTTGCTGAATCCGTATGTAAATATTTTGGAAGCAAATAATTTGACGCCCAAAATCATCACATATATTCGAGTGGTGGAAATAAGAGGGACATCTAGGAATATTTTTGTACAAAAGTATCTGTATTGAAATTATGCACATATTTTTCAAAAATATGAAAGGGCATTAAATTTTACCCAGAAATGGCTTCTGGTCAATAGTCCATAACTGTTTTCTATAAAAAACGAATCGCACTAAGCAAAATAAAACTGCTGCAACATAGTAGATAAGTTTGCTACAACTTTTCTTTATTTATTGTGTTACCTATCGTTTATCACAAACGATAAATATACAATTCTGCGAACGGTTGCTCTATTAGCCGGGGCACTTTTTTTATGTCGTGGGTTCTTGATTAGCAAACTATTTAAAAGACGTTATATTTGGGCGCCACCTACAGAGTAATCTGTTCGGTTTGCCTTTCTACCCCTGTAGGAGGATAATAAATTTTGCTTAAGTCAAATGGGTGAAGAAAAATAAATATACAGGGTGATTCTTTAATATTGCGAAAAATTTCAGGGACAGGTTCTTTAGATAAAAATAAGAAAAAAGTTCCCATTAGCATGTGTCCGGAAATGCTTCATTTCCGAGATACAGGGCGTTCATTTTTTTTTGTAATCTACTTTTAATACCTGTTATTTCAAAAGTCTTTTAACTGTACGGTTAGGGTATCTTTCTTGATAGACGTCTGATTAAATTATCTTTTCGTGTTCAAACAAAATAGCCCCAGTTGGCTTGGAAATTGGAATGCCCTCCAACTATCAGTAATTGTTTTTGTAAATAGTTGATTACTATTTGTCACATTGTTAGTGTAGGAGTGAGTAAAAATAACTACTCGTTTTGTGTTTTAATAAATCGGTTAAATGACTTTTGAAATAACAAGTATTAAAAGTAGATTACAAAAAAAATTAACACCCTGTATCTCGGAAACGAAGCGTTTACGGACACATGCTAATGGGAACATTTCTTCTTAGTTTTATCTAAAGAACCTGTCCCTAAAATTTTTCGCAATATTAAAGAATCATCCTGTATAAAAAAATAAACACAGTTTATTGACTTGCCCACCAGTTGATATCCAGACGTGGAATTGTAGAAGTTGAAAAGTTCATCCGTTGATAACGTTGGAGATGACTCCCAGAAGGGCAGCTTTCCTGTCGTACTTGGACTAGTGCCGCTTACAATCTTGATTTTCAAAGTAGTGCTTCGAGAAGAGCAGCCTTGCTGTCGTACTTGGATAGTGCCGCTTAAAATCTAGATTTTCAAAGCTTTAGAATGGCCTTCTTCAATTTTGATTCTTCAATGAATAAACTTTAACCAGCAAAGGTTGAACCAAATATAATAGTTTTTTAAGATTCTTTCTTCGACATTTCCATTATACCATCGTATAAATTCTCTTTATAGATTATTGTTAGTCTGTCGATTCTGAATTGTAGAAGTATCGTTTTACGCTATTCAGAACAAAAAAATTGTAAATAACCTTGCATGCGCTAGTTTGTGTGGGTAAGTAACAAATTTCTATAGTTTTAGAGTTTTTATTGTCATAAATACAAAATAGTTATTTACATAATTTAATTCAACATATATCTATGGTTTGGTCTTAAAGTAACAATGGTAAATGTTTTTGAATAAGTTCCTTTGCTTATTTTTATTTCGTTTGATTTTGTACTTATGCTCAATGAAACACTAGTATAGTCCCAACTTTCATCTAGCTGAACCATCCCTTGCACCGAGTTTCATTTAAATGGGGCCACATGCTTTGCAATTGTTTACAAAAAAATTATAAAATTTTGTACAATATTTGTAACCGATTTATGATAAAAACATGACAGCAATAACTTAGCCTGTAATTAAATTTACTGATTTAGTGAGACGTTTTACCACGTAATAAAATAATTTTTAGCCTCCCTGTGGCAATGTATAATGAAATTATGTGTTAAAATTTGGCTCTCTGATAAAAAAAATAAAACAAAACTCATTTTCATTTCTTTAGCTCCCACTAACTACTGTTTTTTACAATATTTGGCATTGGTATTTGCAGACTTGTCCGATATTAACTGACTTTTAAAATAGTTCCAAAATCACAGAAATTCTATTTGAAATTTGTACATCAGCCTTATCTGATGGCGCCTTTCCATTGACTGGTCTTGTATTCATATAATCCCATTTATATATCATCTATCTTCCAAGATATTTTTGTATCTAAGCTAAACAGTCCTTTCGCAAAGTTTCATTCATTTAAGGAACCCTTTTGTATGGGTTTTATAAGTACATGAGTCGCATTTATATATCTTACTTTTATGGATGTTTTTGTGTTATTGTAGATGAATTTTAAGACTACATTTGGCACCAGTTTTATAACCAAGAAGTGACATTTGTAGATCAGGTCTTTAGAGATGTCTTCGCTGATGTTTCAAACATTATAATCACACAAATCACATTAATACCTCTGCTCCTTGTGAATGTCTGTATCTTATTTGATAGTGTTTAAAATTAGACTTATAAATTGTTTTATAATCACACAAATCACATTTATACAGGGATGTCTTTGTGTCTTAACTGATGCTTCTTAAGACTGCGCTTATAAATGGTTTTATAGTCACACAAATCACATTTAAACATCTGCCCTTCAGGGACGATCTGGTGCCTTAGCAGATGACTTACAAGATTAGCCTTTCGACACGTTTTAAAATCACACAAATTACATTTAAACATCTGCTCTTCAGGGATGTTTTCGTGCATTCGCTGGTGCTTTGTAAAATAGCTTCTATGTCCGGTTCTATAATCACACAAATTACATTTAAACATCTGATCTTCTGGGATGTTCTTGTGTATATGTTGATGCTTTGTAAAATAGCTTCTATTTCCGGTTTTATAAGCACAAAAATCACATTTATACATCTGTTCTTCAGGGACATCTTTGTGTCTTAGTTGATGACTAGTAAGATAACCCTTTCGACGCGTTTTATAATCACACAAATTACATTTAAACATCTGATCTTCAGGCATGTATTTGTGTTTCAATTGATGTCTTGCAAGGAAGATCTTTTGGGATGTTTTATAGTCACATGAATAACACTGATACATCTGCTCTTCAGGAAGGCTTTTGTGTATTAGCTGATGCCTTGTAAAATTGCTTCTATGTCCAGTTCTATAATCACACAAATCACATTTAAACATCTGATCTTCTGGGATGTTCTTGTGTATATGTTGATGTGCTGTAAAATTGCGCTTTCGTCCTGTTTTATAAGTACAAAAATTACATTTAAACATCTGATCTTCTGGGATGTTTTTGTGTGTTAGTTGATGACTAGTAAGATTACCCTTTCGACACGTTTTATAATCACACAAATTACATTTAAACATCTGATCTTCTGGGATGTTTTTGTGTCTTAGTTGATGTCGTGTAAAATTGGTCTTGTAAATGGTTTTATAATCACACAAATCACATTTATACATCTGCCCTTCGGGGACGTTCTGGTGCCTTAGCAGATGTCTGAGAAGATAACTCTTTCGACGAGTTTTATAATCACACAAATTACATTTAAACATCTGATCTTCTGGGATGTTTTTGTGTCTTAGTTGATGTCGTGTAAAAGTGGTCTTGTAAATGGTTTTATAAACACACAAATCACATTTATACATCTGCCTTTCGGGGACATTCTGGTGCCGTAGCAGATGGCTTAGAAGATTATGCTTTTGACACGTTTTATAATCACACAAATTACATTTAAACATCTGATCTTCTGGGATGTTTTTGTGTCTAAGCTGATGTCTGGTAAGATAATACTTATTCTTAGTTTCATAGTCACAAGAGTTACATTTATATGTCTTGTTTTCAAAGAAGACTCTGTGCTTTAACCCGCGATCTTTTGAACATGTCTTTACATATTCAGATTGGCATTCATCTGTGGAGTCGACAGGTTCATCTTTCAAGTTAGCTACACGAGTGTCACTGAAAAAATAATCGTTTATACTCAATCTTCGAAAAATCTATAGTATAGGTTAATATTAAGAAATAACCTCAAATCGAGAATCGCTCAAACTTACCCATAATCCTCTTCAGATTTGATTTCAATATCTTCACATTTAATACTGGACAAACTTTCTATGGCGCTGTCGTCACAAATATCTTTAATTTCCTCCTTCACAGTCATACAATTCGTTAATAAACTTGGGTGGGTGCAATCGACAGGTTCATCTTTTAAATTTTGTAAGCGGGTGCCACTGAAAAATTGTTAAGTGGTGCATATTATGGCAATTATTTAGAATAGCGTAAAACTCAAATATTAAAAAATTTCTATTCCCCCCATTTTTGACGGAGCTGAACACGATTCTACAATTCTGTGGGGTCGAATCTAGTTTTTGAAAAAATAAATATTCAAAATTGTAATCTCTATGTCTACATTATTTTAGATTGAAGTTGCAATATAACACCTATTTATTTTGACAACAGTGTGACGTCACGAAATGAAGACGCAGATGATGAAGTCGAAGTTGTAGTTGAAAATATTAAATATACAGCATTTTCCTCCAAATTTGAGGAAATATATTTCTATAACTTAATTAACTAATTTATAATTTATGTTTTAGTGATGCTTATACAGTGTAGTGTTCTGAAGTGTATTGAAAGTATAAAGTTGACTACACGAGTTTAATTTTGAAAATATTTCTTCTTGAAAACCACATTCAAAACCAACTTTAGATTTGTGTTCAGCTACCTTAAAAATAGCAAATATTATGTAAATTACAATAATACAACATATAGTCTAATTAAGTTGGCATGATAAAAAAATAAATATTTAAAATGCACCAACAGAACTGAAAATTACCGGTTCTTACCTGCAATTCTCTTCAGATTTGATTTTGAAATCTTCGTGTCTAATATCAGGACAACGTTCCATGGCTTTGTCATAATCGACATCTTCAACTTCTTCCTTCATATCAAAACATTCATTTAAGAAATTTGTGTGGGTGGCCAATGAATCAACACCGGTATCCATAACGTTGGCTTGAAATTAAAAGCTGTAAACAATTTACTAGATCAGGTACTGCATGTACAAGGGTATTTGTCTGTTGTACACTCTAGAATTTACATAAAAAACTCTTCTTGACAGCTTATTAGAGGAACAACTACGTACAATTTCATATTTGATTTTCGATAGACTTTATGGCTGTGATCATAAACTTGTTCATTCCTTCACGACAAAAGAGCTACTTAAATAAATCTGGGGCCAGCAAATGAGTTGATTCAAACTTTGCATGGAATGAGGTTTTTTGTCCTGCAACCAACACGCCAATTTTCTTCTAAAGAAATTAATTATTAACATACATAAATTTAACAAAAACGTATTTTTAACATCCAGTAATGTACTTTTAAGTTCTGGAAAATATCCGAATTGTAAAGCGTATTAATCTAAAGATGTAAAGTCAAAAGAAACAAAATAAACTTACATAACCTCACAACATAAATTCTTACCACAGAGCACAGAGATAGTACTGCTGGTGCTGGTAGCTTGAATAACTTAGGGCGTGTACCGTAATTTAACAAATGTTACCGAGGTTATTTACGGTAACTGAAATTTGGAGTTGAATAGAGGGAGGGATGGTAAATTCCACAAAACGATTTACGGGACGTCGAACAGAATATTTGAATTACGGTGGTACATGGCCTTAAGGTGTAGAATTCAAGTTGTCACAGGTTCCCCAGAGGTGCCAATATAAGAAAACTAGAATTTAGTAAATAACCAAGTTTTCTTAAGTTTGGTAGCATTTGGCGATTTATTATGAATTGCGAGATAAAAAAATAACCTCACTTCAATTTTAAACCGAATAGTTATTTATTGAAGATGGTTAACCCGTATGAGTAGTAGATGAATATGGTGTTATAAACAAAAGTCTAAATCTCATAAACTCCTTTTATTTTATTTAGACAACCGGTTTCGTAGTAACCAGGACCACATCTTCAGGTCTACAAGAAATTTTAATAAAACAAGAGTTGTCAAGCTATCAAATACCAACGTATATATGTCATAAATTATTATATTAATTATAAATAAATAATATGTCATTCAGTTCAGTTCATAGAATATTCTGTTAGCTTCTTGAACTGAATGACATATTATTTATTTATAATTAATATAATAATTTATGACATATATACGTTGGTATTTGATAGCTTGACAACTCTTGTTTTATTAAAATTCCTTGTAGACCTGAAGATGTAGTCTTGGTTACTACGAAACCGGTTGTCTAAATAAAATAAAAAGGAGTTTATGAGATTTAGACTTTTGTTTATAACACCATATTCGAATAGTTATTATTTGTTACCTCGCGAATTAAAATACTATGTGTAACCACTTTTATTTTTATTACAAAATATATTTACAGTAAATCCCTTTAAAACTGCCAAACAGTATTAGGAACGACTTTATTTAAATACTGCTTGCCCTTATTCTGTTCAGAAAAATATAGTTATTGGTTAATAATTTAACGGATGGGATTCCCTTATTCTTTTGTTTATATCTCTCAATTTATGTCATTTTAATGGTGAATGAGAAAAGGAATAGAAGTCAATATTTTGAAAAAAAAAAATAAGATACATTTATTTATCTTTATTTCATTTTTCTTGAAACTTGCGACTGAACTTATTTAAAAAAACGAAAAACATTTTATTTTTACTTAGGTTAGGACGGGTTTGACCGATTACGGCCGAAGGACCACTGAAATGTAAGATATGGAATGCGTTTAGTCTATTGCGCATCCAAATAAAGGTACAAACCTAGGAGCAGACAAATAGAGGCACATGAAACTCAGCAAAGACATACTTCATTGGTTATGTATGTGGGTGCGAGAGAGACAACCATCTACACGTACGTTATGAATTGTGTTCTTAATTTCCCATTATTTTGTTGGTAAACACGTCATTGGCATACAGTATGGTTTCTTCTTTTATCTTGTATCTCGTTAGTGTTATTCTTTGTGTATTTTTGTGGGTGTTACTGTTGAAACTTGTCATGTTTTATAAGGGGCTGTAAAATTAACCAGCATATAGCACGAAATAATTCTTCATATCCAGAATTCAATTTCATTTCAATTCACAATCAGCTAAGCCCCTACTGCTCCGCCATTGCTAGAGGCACAAAGCAATAAAATATGACGCTGGATCATGAATAATCCATTCGCGCAGCTTTTAGCGCATTCCAGTCATCATAACATAAAATTACATTTCCGTGCGAAGGACCCGATCTATCAAATAGTGGATTGCTCAACGTAACCTTAATCATGCATAAATATGGTCAAGCACTATCCTTATTATTGCTGCCCTAATAATACAGCAGATATGCGCATGCTTAAATGTCAATATAAGGGAAACCTAAATATTGCTTAACCTTATGACTTGTCCAATAACTTTATGGTACAAAAAAAAAATTACATTTTCTATACGTTGGTAATTTTATCATTTTTATTTTGATTCCAAGAATCTACCTATAATAGCTCAATGTCAGTGGTGAATTATGACTTTTTAGAGCTTGATTCAGAAGCACAGTATAGCTAGACTATACTGTGTCAGAAGCCTCTTGCATATTTTTTGTCGGTTGTCTAGGGATGAGGACGAATTATAAAAAAAATTATGTAATAGGTAATAAACAAATTTATTCATATTCTATAAGAGGAAACCTAGAGCAAAACTCATTGAAATTCCAAAGTAGTTTGTTTATTTCGGTCTCGCGTATTCGTCGTAAATTCACAGTGCATAATTTTACAAATTCCGAATATGCAGAAATGGCAGTGTTATACGCAGAATGTTTACGAAATGCGACTGACCCTAATTTTATTAATAAAGTGTTATGGACGGATGAGTGCAGTTTTACTCGAACTGACGGGTTAGTACCATACTACTTAAAAAACAATAAATTTCTAGGCTAGATATTTACTTGTTTTTTTTTTTGGAAATTATTTCCATTATAAATCCTACCAATTCGAAAACAGAACTTAGCAGAACAACAAAAGAACAGTGACTCAGTGAGAGTGAGTGTCATACTTTAGAGGTTAAGAAATAGTCATGAAGCTAGCAACGCGTGCAAAAAACCGAAAAATTATGAATATTGGCTTTTTAGGTAGACTTTACAAATGAAACTTAATAATTTTAACCGCCCTTAGTTAACTACAGTTAAAAGGCAATGCGGGGGAAATAGCCATATATGGTTTATTACTCGGTTTATAATTAGATACGGTGGAGTTTTGTAATTTCAATGTAACTAAACTAATTTCTTTGCAGTCATAACAGCTAAATTCACACGCTGCTTGTTGGTTTAGCTTTCAGAGGCGATTTGTTGTCAACGTATGGGCAGGAGTGCACGGGTATCGTTTGATTGGACCGTATATTTTCTAACGGAAAACCTGAGTGAACTTGCAATTTTTAATAGAATTATTTGATTACTATTATTATTTGATATCATTGGATATTAACATTTTAAATCATTATTGGCTGAAGTTGAACTGAGCAAGAAAAAATGATATTCTAAAATAGTCAGTACAACCGTTTATTTGTGATGTCTAAAACCTAGGTAGGTAGGTACTAGAAAAATATTTAAACTTGGCAACATTGCATCAGGTCGACGTCGAGTTGAACTGCGAGTTGTAAACGACCAAGGCTGTGAGCGGTCACTGACAGTCTGAAAAGGGTAGTGATGGGCAAAACGGTTACCCACGTGTAACGTTACAGGCGGCGCCGCTCCAGAAAAATACCGTTACAAAATCCCGTTACTTTGTAACGTCCTTGGCAGACAAGTCTGAAATTGAGAATATGCTACATTTAATAGTGTAAAAAATACCTAGAATAGTTTGGACCATTTACTTTTTCCATTTGTAATATAAATATAAAATTTTATTTATACTGTAGTGTCATTATTTTTTATAATATATAGGATATCAAATATTTATTATTAATTATTACTTATACAACCATGTAATTTTTTTTTTAAGTTAATTTTTTTACAGTCAATAATGACGGAATGTATTTTTGAAAAATTATTTTTCTGTATTATCAATCTTGATCAACCGATTACAGCAAATTGAATAACGAAATTTTAAAATGTCACTAAGAAAAAAACTTACGAATTTAGCTTATGTACAAAATTTTAAAAATAATTATTTAGCTTTAAGTGCTGTAAAGACTGCAACTGAAATACTTAATTAATTTGCATCTGCTTTATTATATATTTATTTTAACAGTAATATAATTAAAATGCTTGGGTAATATTTAAAATTGTTTGTTCTAAAATTCCAAAGAAAATTATATTTGAAATTTACTTTTATTGTGTAGTTGGACGTAACAATTATTCTATTACAGCGGCATATTTTTCAGATAAATACACTTGGTCTATTCTATTTCGCAGGTGTTTAGACGGTCAATGTCTGTATCCCATTCAAAGGGTCAACATTTATTACTGTGAGTGATATATGCCAACATGTGTATTAGAATATATTTTTATTTCGCATAAGAATGGCAGTAGATCAGTTACTATTCTATTCAGTCTTCAGCAGTAGAATACTGGTACGTGGGAGCTGGGACCGGGCTACTTCCTAGTCTCGTGATCGCTCCCGTCCAGTCCGTCGTAGTATCGGTCCGGGGACTCCGGGATCCGCCGTCCGCACTCCGCAGTTGCGCGGAGTTCCAAAGTAACCAGTTACTTCTCACATTAGTAACGAGTCTTGCCGTTACAACAAAATACCGTTACATAATCCCGGTACACAAATACCGACCCATCACTAGAAAAGGGGTGTTTAAGTAATGATTTGAAAATATTATTTTTTTGGCGTAAATATGCATTTAGATTTTTTTTAATCGCGTATTCGCATTATACTCATTATTCCCTATCTCCTCTTAAAATGGATGACATTAGGAGTGAGTCACCCTGTATTTATATCACCAGTACAGAAATAAAAATAGTATCATTTTTGGTCTTGTAAATTTTGTTTTAAATCATTATTAAATTCTGTCCGAGTCTGGCCATTTACTTTAATTTTTATTCTAGCTACCTTTACGTCACCTATATTTTTTATTTAATTTTGACAGATCTCATTGGAAACGCTGGAAACCTTTAATGATAAAAAATCACATCTACCTTCCATGTTGAAGAAACCATTACATCAAAGCAAAATTTAAAGTGAAATATGTATATATAAAAAATAAAAACTATGTGGGCAAATAAATAAAGAGTTGTACCAGGCATATACAATATATTTTTAAATTTAACATATGATCAAATTTTTAAATAATTATTAATTTCTTGCATTTTTGGACATATATTTTCATTCCTTTCTCTTGTTTTTGTTCACTGCTTGTTTCACCTCTACACCTTTTCTTCCAGTTTGTTTTAATGGTATCTGTTGTGCATTTGAAGTTGCAGAATTTTTGTGTGTCAACTGATGAGCTATCAAATGAGTCTTCAATCTAGTTTCATAACTACAACTATCACACTTGAACATTCCAGAAGAGTCTTTATGCAGTAACAGATGACTTTTCAAATTACGCTTCCGTTTAGTTTCATAATTACACATATCGCACTTGTACATTTGGATTTTCGAAGAATTTTTATGAATTAAGATGTGTTATGAGACCACTCTTTTCTTTAGCTTTATAACCACAGGTGTTAAACTCGTACATTTGAATTTTAGAAGAATTTTTGTACGTCAACTGATGCCTTTGCAAAGTAGGTTTACGTTTAAATACACAACTACATGTATCGCACTTGTACATTTGGATTTCCGAAGGATCTTTGTGTGTTAATTGATGACGGTTCAAGCACTTTTTATATTTAGTTGCAAAACCGCATGTATCGCACTTGTACATTTGGATTTCCGAAGAATCCTTATGAACTAATTGATGTGTTATGAGGCGACTATTTTCTTTAGATTTATAGCCACAGGTGTTACACTCGTACATTTGAATTTTAGAAGAATTTTTGTGCGTCAACTGATGCCTTTGCAAAGTAGGTTTACGTTTAAATACACAACTACATGTATCGCACTTGTACATTTGGATTTCCGAAGGATCTTTGTGTGTTAATTGATGACGGTTCAAACTCTTTTTATATTTAGTTGCAAAACCGCATGTATCGCACTTGTACATTTGGATTTCCGAAGAATCCTTATGAACTAATTGATGTGTTATGAGGCGACTCTTTTCTTTAGCTTTATAGCCACAGGTGTTACACTCGTACATTTGAATTTCAGAAGGGTTTTTGTGTGTCAAGTGATGCCTTTGCAAAGTAAGTTTATGTTTAAATACACAACTACATATATCGCACTTGTACATTTGGATTTCCGAAGAATCCTTATGAACTAATTGATGTGTTATGAGGCGACTCTTTTCTTTAGCTTTATAGCCACAGGTGTTACACTCGTACATTTGAATTTCAGAAGGGTTTTTGTGCGCCAACTGATGCCTTTGCAAAGTAAGTTTATGTTTAAATACACAACTACATATATCGCACTTGTACATTTGGATTTCCGAAGAATCCTTATGAACTAATTGATGTGTTATGAGATTACTCTTTCTTTAGCTTTATAACCACAGGTGTTACACTCGTACATTTGAATTTCAGAAGGATTTTTGTGTGTCAACAGATGCCTTTGCAAAGTAGATTTACGTTTAAATACACAACTACATGTATCGCACTTGTACATTTGGATATCCGAAGGATCTTTGTGTGTTAATTGATGACGGTTCAAGCACTTTTTATATTTAGTTGCAAAACCGCATGTATCGCACTTGTACATTTGGATTTCCGAAGAATCCTTATGAACTAATTGATGTGTTATGAGGCGACTCTTTTCTTTAGCTTTATAGCCACAGGTGTTACACTCGTACATTTGAATTTCAGAAGGGTTTTTGTGCGCCAACTGATGCCTTTGCAAAGTAAGTTTATGTTTAAATACACAACTACATATATCGCACTTGTACATTTGGATTTCCGAAGAATCCTTATGAACTAATTGATGTGTTATGAGATTACTCTTTTCTTTAGCTTTATAACCACAGGTGTTACACTCGTACATTTGAATTTCAGAAGGATTTTTGTGTGTCAACAGATGCCTTTGCAAAGTAGGTTTACGTTTAAATACACAACTACATGTATCGCACTTGTACATTTGGATTTCCGAAGGATCTTTGTGTGCTAATTGATGACGGTTCAAGCACTTTTTATATTTAGTTGCAAAACCGCATGTATCGCACTTGTACATTTGGATTTCCGAAGAATCCTTATGAACTAATTGATGTGTTATGAGGCGACTCTTTTCTTTAGCTTTATAGCCACAGGTGTTACACTCCTACATTTGAATTTCAGAAGGATTTTTGTGCGTCAACTGATGCCTTTGCAAAGTAGGTTTACGTTTAAATACACAACTACATGTATCGCACTTGTACATTTGGATTTCCGAAGAATCCTTATGAACTAATTGATGTGTTATGAGATTACTCTTTTCTTTAGCTTTATAACCACAGGTGTTACACTCGTACATTTGAATTTCAGAAGGATTTTTGTGTGTCAACAGATGCCTTTGCAAAGTAGGTTTACGTTTAAATACACAACTACATGTATCGCACTTGTACATTTGGATTTCCGAAGGATCTTTGTGTGTTAATTGATGACGGTTCAAGCACTTTTTATATTTAGTTGCAAAACCGCATGTATCGCACTTGTACATTTGGATTTCCGAAGAATCCTTATGAACTAATTGATGTGTTATGAGGTGACTCTTTTCTTTAGCTTTATAGCCACAGGTGTTACACTCGTACATTTGAATTTCAGAAGGGTTTTTGTGCGCCAACTGATGCCTTTGCAAAGTAAGTTTATGTTTAAATACACAACTACATTTATCGCACTTGTACATTTGGATTATCGAAGAATCCTTATGAACTAATTGATGTGTTATGAGATGACTCTTTTCTTTAGCTTTATAACCACAGGTGTTACACTCGTACATTTGAATTTCAGAAGGATTTTTGTGCGTCAACTGATGCCTTTGCAAAGTAGGTTTACGTTTAAATACACAACTACATGTATCGCAATTGTACATTTGGATTTCCGAAGAATCCTTATGAACTAATTGATGTGTTATGAGACGACTCTTTTCTTTAGCTTTATAACCACAGGTGTTACACTCGTACATTTGAATTTCAGAAGGATTTTTGTGAGTCAACAGATGCCTTTGCAAAGTAGGTTTACGTTTAAATACACAACTACATGTATCGCACTTGTACATTTGGATTTCCGAAGGATCTTTGTGTGTTAATTGATGACGGTTCAAGCACTTTTTATATTTAGTTGCAAAACCGCATGTATCGCACTTGTACATTTGGATTTCCGAAGAATCCTTATGAACTAATTGATGTGTTATGAGGCGACTCTTTTCTTTAGCTTTATAGCCACAGGTGTTACACTCGTACATTTGAATTTCAGAAGGGTTTTTGTGCGCCAACTGATGCCTTTGCAAAGTAAGTTTATGTTTAAATACACAACTACATATATCGCACTTGTACATTTGGATTTGAAGAATTTTATGAACTAATTGATGTTATGAGACCACTCTTTCTTTAGCTTTATAACCACAGGTGTTACACTCATACATTTGAATTTCAGAAGGATTTTTGTGCGTCAACTGATGCCTTTGCAAAGTAGGTTTACGTTTAAATACACAACTACATGTATCACACTTGTACATTTGGATTTCCGAAGGATCTTTGTGTGTTAATTGATGACGGTTCAAGCACTTTTTATATTTAGTTGCAAAACCGCATGTATCGCACTTGTACATTTGGATTTCCGAAGAATCCTTATGAACTAATTGATGTGTTATGAGGTTACTCTTTCTTTAGCTTTATAGCCACAGGTGTTACACTCGTACATTTGAATTTCAGAAGGGTTTTTGTGCGCCAACTGATGCCTTTGCAAAGTAAGTTTATGTTTAAATACACAACTACATATATCGCACTTGTACATTTGGATTTCCGAAGAATCCTTATGAACTAATTGATGTGTTATGAGACGACTCTTTTCTTTAGCTTTATAACCACAGGTGTTACACTCGTACATTTGAATTTCAGAAGGATTTTTGTGCGTCAACTGATGCCTTTGCAAAGTAGGTTTACGTTTAAATACACAACTACATGTATCGCAATTGTACATTTGGATTTCCGAAGAATCCTTATGAACTAATTGATGTGTTATGAGACGACTCTTTTCTTTAGCTTTATAACCACAGGTGTTACACTCGTACATTTGAATTTCAGAAGGATTTTTGTGAGTCAACAGATGCCTTTGCAAAGTAGGTTTACGTTTAAATACACAACTACATGTATCGCACTTGTACATTTGGATTTCCGAAGGATCTTTGTGTGTTAATTGATGACGGTTCAAGCTCTTTTTATATTTAGTTGCAAAACCGCATGTATCACACGTGTACATTCGGATTTCAGAAGTGTCTTTGTGTATTAACTGATGATATTTGAAAGAATTTTTATGTTTTGTTTCATAATTACAAATATCACATTTGTACATTTGGATTTCGGAAGGACTTTTGTGTGTTAACTGATGCATTTTAAGGTGACCCGTTCGTTTAGTTTTATAATCACATTTATCGCACTTGTACATTAGGATTTCAGAAGGGTTCATGTGCGCTATCTGATGTTTTCTCAGAACATCCTTACGTTTAGCTTCATAATTGCACACATCACATCTGTACATTTGGATTTCAGAAGGGTCTTTGTGTGTTAACTGATGGACTGTCAGATGGCTCGAAAAATTAGTTCCATAAGGACAAATATCACATTTGTATTTAATTTTAGAAGGATCTTTGTGTGTTAATTGATGACTTTTCAGATCACCCTTACGTTCAGTTTCATAATCACATTGATCACATCTGAACATTTGAATCTCGGAAGAGTCTTTGTGTGTTAATTGATGATTTCTCAAGTTACCTTTATGTTTACTTATAAAAGCACAAACATCGCACTTATACATTTTGCGCTTCAGTTTTTTAACAACTTTGTGTTTTAAGTCACCGTCATACTTTCTTTTTCTGTTGGGTTTGTTTATTAGAACTTTGGTGCCCTGTTCAATCATATATTTATGCTTTATTTTCCCTACATCTTGAGAAATTTGCTTCTGTGTGTCTTCAATTGTTTGATTGTGTGAAGGGGAATCACTGAAAAATTCAAAATTATTGACAATGGATAAATGGTAATGAAAATACTTAAATCTATTTAAAAAAAAAATTATAAGCATTAAAAGCAGTGAATAATTTACCAAATATGGATACACATATACAGGACAATTTTACTTTAAATATTGAAATTTCAGAAATGGATTCCTTATCGAAAAGTAAGTTCTTTCTATAACATTATGCTTTATAATCGAGTTTCAAAATGAGAATCATAATCTGTTGTCTATTTCGACGTATTCCCTAAATATCTTAAACCTACATTGTTTTTGAGGAAAACGGGGATCCTTGTCTTAAGGATTAAGAAATTAATTTTTATCTCAAAAATGGTGCGTTAGGAGGAAAAAGTCCAAGAGACACTTTTTAAGCAGAATTAACTTGTATATTACAAGATAAATTTATACACTTAAAATAAGCCATTCACTATTTATCGGTCAGTGGTTGCGGGGTTTAAGGCGTCAGTACTTGAATTGAGGTGACTAGATTGCTGTGGGTTTGACCCCCGCAGCCGGTAGACCGTATATAAGCTATATTCGTGGAAAGGACTGGCACCCTATCTGCGAGTATGGTAGGGTGGAAGAATGTTTGCTTGGGTCAATGTGAGAGATTGATACCGGTTGACATTTGACTACCCCCCTAATTAATGAGGTTTTCCAGGTTTCCCTCATTCCTGCACTGAATGCTGGTTAGGGCCTACCAATGTAAGTCGTTGCTGGGCGCAAATGCGACCTGCTTAATAATAATATGCCGTCCCCTTTCCTCCACAAGTCTTCGACTTCTGGCTAATCCTCGTGATTAGAATGAAGGGTAGAGATATTATTATTATTATTACTATACGCTTTTGTGTACCAAATCTCATTCAATATCTCGATCGATTTTCGAGAAATTAAGACATAAAATTGTAAACAATTTGTATCTTGAAAAAGAGGCATTTCCGAATCGATGTTTATATAAACTGTTTTTCTTATTTTTAAACATAGAACCTGACCCTAGATTTTCTTAACTATATTCTGTAACACCCTGTATATTTGTTCAAATAAAATATTTTCTAATAAATTTCACAAAATAGTCACTTTAAAATTACATAATTCCCGAAGAAAAAAAAAACAGCACCATTAATATTGAGTTGTCGAGAAACTATTATTATTTTTATGAATAGACTCATGTCTCAAATTTTTACTCGTAATTCCCACAGATAATTTTAAAATTATATATTTTTTGAGAACTGCTTACTTATGATATGTTTCCTCAGACGTTATCGCAATCTCCTCAGATATAATATAAGAATCAGTGTTTTTATATATCTCCTGCACATTCTGATCGTCTTGAAGACTTATTTCAATCTTCTCAGGTGTAATATAAGACTCAACATTTTTAAATTCCTCCTGCATATTCTGATCATCTTCCAGATCTATTTCAATCTCTTCACTTTTAATATATAGCTGTTTATCGCCGCTTGTATATTTTTCCTGTGCTTTGAGACAGCTCTTTACAAAACTGCCGTGGGTAATAAGCGAATCAAAACAAGATCCACATATAACGGGATCCTTCGTAGCACTGATATTCTAGAAAAAAAATTGTGGTAATCTCAAGTGGAATATACAATGTGTCTCTATAAGGTCTACACAAATTGCTACCGTATTAGGATTATATTATAATATTTTTGCTTCAGGAATATGTGGTAGGATTTTGTCCAAACCTAGAGACAGTATAGGGTTTTAAAACATCACAGAAAAACTAAAATTGAAATTTGAAATATATGGAAAGAGGATTATCGAAAATAGTAATAACTAAGAAACTAAACTTTAAGATATCATCTGTAATTATTTATTTGTGGTATTTTTTGTTAATTTTTTTGTTTAAGTTCCTGCAATTGAAATATAAATATATGTTTAAATATACCCTGCAAAAACAAAGAAACTATTCACCCACCTAATATTAACATTTGCTAACTAACATTTAAGCAATAAACTACTACACAAACTGATTGAGATTTACTACTTTTGTCATAAAAATAGTCTTCAATGTTAAATAACGTTTTCAATAACACATAAGATGAAGTTATAATGTACTTAATTTCGCCATGACATCTGTCTTCAATATCCAGGGATTTTTTTAATTATTACAATACGTAAATATTTACATATCTATTATGAGGTTGTAAAACTTATTTTGTCTTCAACTAGCCGTTAAAAATAAGGTAATAGCTATGTAGTAATTTTGCCCCACTAAATCCTTCAATTTGATAAGTTCTATTTTTATTGCAAAATATACTCCTATTTTCAACTTTGTTTATAACTTCTAAGAAATATTTGACCATTTCAATTAACCTAATAGAAATAATGTACTATATTATGCTACAAATTGACTTAAAAGGTATTTTAAGGAGCAAGGTTCTTGTCATATGTTTTCAGACAGATCTTCGTGCAATAGGGTGTTAAAATTGTTTTGTTTTGGCAATTTGCAGTGAAAACCAACTTGTGTCATACGGGTAAATCAAAAGATAAAGCCCCACAGGCAGCATACCACACAATATTACAGAATTGTAAAAAATTAATTAAAAAATAATTATTATGTTCATATTTATCCTATCAATATCAAAACCAACACTGTGAGTTATGTAAATCAAGCTAATGATAATATATCAATAAACACATCATAAGTATTCCATATGATAACATTATTATCGTCATAGATGAATTCAGTACTGCAAGTGCATTTGAATTGAGTTCCGTCCGGAAATATTTATTTTGTTTTTGTTTTTTTGATTGGTTAGATGCACACATAATATTATTAGCTTCAGTTTGAATTTTCAATAACAAATAAATCCAAGAGGAGAGTCTTATATGTAGACACCTAGTAATAATTTAGTCGGTAATAAATTACCCATCCATCTTCATTTGGAGGAAATTTCAACCACAAAGTTAATATTTTGCTGTGACATCAACATTGGCATATACACTCTGCCCTATAGGTTAAAACTTACAGACAAATCGAAATCGACTTCAACCTTGATGTCATTTGAGCGTCCATGTTGTAGCAAACACTAGATATTTTGCTTGTTATTTGGTTACTCATTAAAATTGCATTAATACAGATAATATTTGTAAACACACTTAAAACGAAAGATTATTAAACACATTTTATCACAAAATATATTAATTTTAGGTTATTTTTCAGGACAGTAATATTATTAAGAAGCAATAACGCCTCTCTTGGGCACAAGTAAGTCCTATAAAGGGCATAATTAGGGTACATTTTGGTAATAATTTATTTTATATTTTGATATTTTAACATAACATTGATCTGTATTTCTTTTAGGTACAATAAAATTCTTGCCGACCAATTATTAATATCCATAGAAAGACCAACAAATATAGGTAAACTTTTTCTATATAGGTCATATTATTTTATTAATAAATTTAGAGGTCAAATTAACGTAATTTTTAGTGTTGGGATCACTCGAGTGAAAAATAACTGATTATTCGGTTATTGCAATAACCGAAATCACTCGGTTATTAGTTATATGAGTAACGAATTATTTATTTGATTTTTTTTTATTGTTCACTAGGGCTGCCACCTTTCCATATGCGCAAGTAGGATATTCTTATCTTTTAAATTATTAAGTACATTCTTTATACTTTGTAAGGAACTCATTTTGTGTGTAAATGCAACATATATTTTTATATATCTAAGATTTCTACTGTTTATTTTAAATATATAATATTACCCATACAAAAAGTATATATTTATGTATTTAAAATAAAACATTTACATATAAACTACAAAAATAGTAATATGTACAGCTGCTGAGAATTCAAGTGACCATCACTCGAGTTATCAATTGGTTTTTGATATCACTTAAATACTCAGTATTCGGTTTTTGAAATAACTCGGTTTTTCCCAACACTAGTAATTTTAACTTTAAATTTTTGTTAGGTAACATTCTAAACAGAAAAAATTAACTTTTAAAAATTTTTTCTATTTTCGTTTTCAAAACTTGCATCAAGCAGTTATTTTCATTACCGTAGTTTCATTGTTTTTCAAATAACAATGTTGTACTATACTTACTATTTGGGGTATATATGTATCAATTATGTCATTATCCACTTCATTTAGTAGCACAAATCTGGGCGTTACCACTTGAAGACACAAGCGACAAATTTTCTGATTTTCCCACATATCGGATAACTCAATATTTCCATTCATCTCTAGATACACTGCTTTTAATTCAATCACTTTCCCAGCAGTAATATGAGGAAAAATAATATCCTCGGTATCCATACATGTCGCTTTAAAATTAAAAGCAGCAAATAAGTTTGAGCAACACGCTTTACACATGTGGTATTTACGTCTCTTTTCCAAGTTCTGAAATTCACCACATGAAAGCCATGTATATAGATAAAAAGTAATCTATTAACTCGATCTTACCAGATTTGGCAAAACAATTTCTAAAATTTCCCTCTCTACTCCTTCTATTACTTTGAAATTTGTAGGGTCTATCCTACTAAGACACAGCCTGCAAATAAAAACTGTATTAAAGTTTTCTTCTTGCATTATTTTCTTGTAACGCCACACTGAGCCGATTTCTGTTTCACATGCCACATATGTCTGACACATTACAAATGTAACTATAACCTAAAATTATTAAGCATTTTTCTTCTTCTTCGTCGTCAGAGATTGACGCATTGCAACCGGAGTCCAAGTGACCCACATACCTAAAAAGATATATACTGCTAAAAGTCAACTGCGCATGCATATTGCGCAGGTAATAAAGGGAGATGAAAGACGACGCCATTTTGATTTACATCTGTCACGTCACTTGTTGACAATTGATTTGAGGATATAACCTTTAATTATTGTTGTTATAATAATTACAATTATCAGTGAATGTGTATGCGTTTTTGTTGCAAGAATCGTGCTGTGGTTGTTGTTTAATTAGTTTTAATAGTGTATATATGTAGTGACAATACGATAAGACAATGACTTGTGCTGTGAAAAAACATTAAGAGACTTCTCTCACCAGATTGTAACATATCATTTCATCGGTACGTTTTATATATTTATTACATGGTAGAAATTTTAATGTGATCGTTTTATTAGGATCCCAAGGGATAAAGAAAATTTTAATAAATGACTTCAGGTAATCGGAATAAATGATGAGAATATTTCATGGAGGCCTACTTTATTTATATGTTCAGAGCATTTCAAGCCTGAGGATATTATAGTCGTCGTTGGCTGAAAAGGTAATCAGTATCTTAAATGGTCAGCAATACCTTTTTTGCATTTGAAAGACGCTACTACAGAGGAGAATGGTTTCGGTGTGGATCTTGAAGTTGCATCAACTTCATCGCAGTCTCCTGTGAAAGCAAAATCCACAGAATTTATACAGCCATAACTATCTCCTAAAAAAAGAAAAATGATAACTGCTGCTGATGAACCAGGATCGGGCTCCGAATCTTCCTCTCTTCCATCCCCTGCATCTCAAATTTCAGATATAAAATTGTCATCTGGAAGTGATTCAAATGCTAGCAATAGCCATAAATAACAATCATTATAATATATTATTATATTTGTTATAAAAAACTAAAATCAGAGTTGATGTTCCTTTTTATTTGGAAATCAGTACCATTGTTAGAGTTTTCGAATATTTATGTTGTCAGTTTGCCTGCAAAAGAATTCTACAGTAAACACCCCCCCAAAAAAAATCCTGGCTACGGCCATGTCAATGATAAACATTAAAAAAAGTAACTATAAAGTATCTTTGTTTTTATCTCTATAAAATGGGGTGAAATTCATAGTTTTTCTTTCTAAAACTATTTCTTAACATTTAACAGCTAACAAACAAGTGTTACATGGTGCATAATATATTTTACCCTTATACTTACTATGTTTAAAGAAAACACACGAATATAAAATTTTAAACTTGAATTAAAATACAACCAAGATAGCCTTTTAATTTATAGAAAACGACTCAAAATTTAGTGTAATGTTTTTGAAGCACCCTTACAGTATGCAACTATTTCTACAATTCACATTATTCAAATCAGTTTACTTCAGATTATGCAACCATTATTACTAATGTAGATCAAAATGGTGGCCTCCTATGTTAAACAAGTCGGACGTCTCTTTTGCGCAGTATATATCTTTTAGGTATGTGAAGTGACCTCTGACATTCTACAATTTTAGAGTAACCAGTGTGGACCATAGAAATAGAAACAGAAACAAAATATATACAATCCCAGAATGTCTTCTGCCATTCTATATATTTAATGACTTCTGTGCGTGACCTATATATATATATATATATATAACTTCAAAATAGATGGGGATACAAATTGTAAATAAAACGTTGGTTGCTTCGCGAAATTGAAACCAAAACCACTAGATGGCGCCGCCAATATAGCCGCCACTACTATTATATTCTTCAGGAACCAAGCTATTTATATTGTTTTATGTGTTTCTTTTGCATTATAATAAAATTTTTGAATATTAGCATATTTTATATTTGAATGCCATAGTTCCTTAAATCTGGTAATTTATTGTTTTCTGATAATTACACTTTAAAGATCTGGCAACCAAATAGCATTAAAATGAAACCATAAACTTCTAAACTTTATTATTTTCTATGCATTCACTGTGTCAATGAATCTAATCTTTGACTTCAGTTTTTGAAGGTTTCGAGTGATTTAAAGGTTAGTTCTTCTTCTTCTTCATTTTATGGCCTTCGTCCAGGGGACATTTAGGATTTAAAGGTTAGAAATTTGCTTAAATCGCAGATATTGATTTGGGGTTGACCGTTTTTTAGAATGGGGGAAAAAGATGTTGACGTTGGTACTTTTATGGGTATCTATATTTATATCACCAGTACAGAAATAAGTATCATTTTTGGTCTTGTAAATGTTGTTCTAAATCATTATTAAATTCTGTCCGAGTCTGACCATTTACTTTAATTTTTATTCTAGCTACCTTTACGTCACCTATATTTTTTATTTAATTTTGACAGATCTCATTGAGTGTCTCTTAAATAAATCAGGGAATGCTGGAAACCTTTAATGATAAAAAAATCACATCTACCTTCCATGTTGAAGAAACCATTATAGCAAAGCAAAATTTAAAGTGAAATATGTATATATATAAAATAAAAACTATGTGGGCAAATAAACAGTCGTACCAGGTATATACAATATATTTTTTAATTTAACATGTGATCAAATTTTTAAATAGTTATTAATTTCTTGCATTTTTGGACATATATTTTCATTCCTTTCTCTTGTATGTTTTGTTCACTTCTTGTTTCACCTCTACACCTTTTATTCCAGTTTGTTTTAATGGAAATATTACTCTTGTAATGCAAGTATCTCTTGTGCATTTGAGGTTGCAGAATTTTTGTGTGTCAACTGATGAGCTATCAAATGAGTCTTCAATCTAGTTTCATAACTACAACTATCACACTTGAACATTTCAGAAGGTCCTATATGCAGTAACTGATGAGCTGTCAGGTTACCCTTACGTTTGGTTTCATAACCACACATATCACATCTGTACATTTGGATTATTGAATAATCTTTGTGGACTGTCTGATGTGCGATAATGCAACTCTTTTCTTTAACTTTGTAACTACATATATTGCATTCATATATTAGAATTTCGGAAGGGTTTATGTGTGTTAATTGATGCCTCTGCAAATGAAATTTACGTTTAAATACACAACTGCATGTATTGCACTTGTACATTTGGATTTCCGAAGGATCTTTGTGTGTTATCTGATGATGTTTCAGGTTTTCCTTATATTTAGTTCCATAATTGCAAGTATCGCATTTATACATTTGAATTTCAGATGGATTTTTGTGCGTTAATTGATGACTCGTCAAATGATTCCTCTGTTTAGCTGCATAGTTACATGTGTCACACCTGTATATTCGGCTTTCAGAAGGGTTCTTGTGTGTTAATTGATGTTTTGTAAGGCAGTACTTACGTTTAGTTTTATAATCACAGGTATCGCATCTATATTTTTGCGTTTCAGATGGATCTTTGTGTGTTATTTGGTGCATTTTTAAATTATCTCTATATTTTGTTTCAAATTTACATATATCACATTTGTACATTTGGATTTCCGAAGGGTCTTTGTGTGTTAACTGATGAAGTTTCAGGTGCCTATTGTATTTACTTTCATAAGGGCAAACATCACATTTGTACATTTGGATTTCCGAGGGGTCTTTGTGTGTTAACTGATGAAGTTTCAGGTGTCTAGGATATCTGGTTCCATAAGAACAAATATCACATTTGTACATTAGGATTTCAGAAGCATCTTTGTGTATTAATTTATGATTTTTCAGGCCACCTTTATATTTAGATTGAAAAGGACAAATATCGCATTTGTACATTTGAATTTTTGAGGGGTTGTGTTGTGTTAATTGGTGAGTCTTCAAATCAAACTTGCGTTTACTTTTATGATCACACATGTCACACTTGTACATTTGGATGTCAGCAGTGTCTTTATCACTTAACCCATGCTCTTTCGAGTAACTCTTACATTTAGTCTCATTAAATCTTAAATTATCTCTAAACTTCAGTTTTGGATCAACTTTGTGTTTTAAGATACTATCAAACTTTCTTTTTTTCTTGCATTCGTTTATTAGAACTTTGGTCTCATATTGAAGCTTTAATTCTCCTACATCTTCAGAAATTTGCTTCGGTGTGTTTTCAACTGATTGACTGTGTGAAGACGAATCACTGAAAAATTAATCATTGTTCACAATGGGTAAAGATGAATGAAAACACTTAAATTTATTTTCAATAACCATTTTGAATAAAAAAAAATTAAAAGGAGTAAATAGTTTACTAAGTATGGACACACATCTACAGCGTTATGTCACTTTAAACATGAAAACTTTTCCTTATTGGAAAATAATGGTGCCCCTCCTCATTACAACCATTTGGTAAGAGATCATTTAAATCATGCATTTCCAAACCGTTGGATTGGTCAAAGTAGTGACTTTCCTTGGCCGTCTCGCAGTCTGGATCTTAAACCATTAAGAATTTTACTTTTGACGTCATTTAAAATGAATGGTTTACAACTCTGTAACACCTAATTTGGGATAGAATACAAGATGCCAAAGGTCAAGTTAGAGTGACGTATATTTCGTTTCCTATTCTCCATAGTTTTGTAAAACGTTTAAGGAAATGTGTCAAAGAGAATGGAAGACACGTAGAATATTTATTATAAATTAGTAAACTTTTTATTATTGCTGCCTTCAGTTTATGAATACGTCGTTATTTCCAAAAAATATGAGGTGTGTGTTAATAAATATTTTCTATATCTTCATCACCGAGCATAATTTCAACTTTTGAGGTAAACATTTCTTGTGTAGAACAATTTCTTTGTCAATTAATAGATCAAGTGGCTTTGCCAAGTCAATTGACAAATGTACTACTAAAGCTTGGAAGTCAAATAAATTGATGAAGAACTTTGTCAAGTTATTGACGACTTAAAACTTGTTCTAATTTTTCGTCAATTTTTATTTCAATTCAGGAATACCAACCTAAAATAAATGTAAATATTTAACCAGTAACCGAGCAGCAGCAATAATAAATGTAATGGAAGCTTTTTTTTACTATTTCTCACTTTTTTGCCCTAAAATATAATTATTAAAATTACTTTTCATTTTTAACAGTATTTGTTTCATATAAAAATGAGAATGATATAAAGTCAAAAGTTAAAATTACTTTTAGGTTGGTACTGATGACATCTGACAGCAAAATTGTTATGAAACTTGACAAAGCCCTGAACATAATTAATTCATCAATTTCTTCGACAATAAATTGTTAGTGAAATGCCCGCTTTACTGAAAAATATTCACAAGGGGTTGTTGTAAAATTAACACCCTGCACGATTTACCTAATAGCAACATAATCACTGCATACTTCATGAATAGAAACTAAGCAACAGCAAATTTTGGTTAAATCGGTTAACTGGGTTCTGAGTTAAGGGTGCCGTATTCTTGAAATAGTGTTTTCTACAAATACAAGTAATTTTAGACATTTAAGAACTGAATAATATAGAGTTTAGCAAATAACAAGAATGTTGTCTCATGCCACCTGCAAATATACAAAGGTATCGAAGTAAAATCAATATACAGGGTGTCCAGAAACTCTCCTGACAAACGAAGACCGGAGATTCCTCAGACAATTTTAAGACAATTTAACCCAATTCACCTAGTCCGAAAATGCTTCCTAAGGGAACTAGAGCTCTTTGAAGATGGCGCCTTGTAAATAGTTTTGTTTAAATACCTCCAGAACGCTTCTACTTAGAAAAACAAAAACTGGTACGCTTGTTTAGCCTTCAGAGATAAACCGATTCCATCAATTGCGAATTTCTAGTACCGGTCATAGGCGTCCGTTTTAGGTAGGTCAACGGTTATTTTAATGCATAACTTCTTTGTATTTAACTTTTAAGCATTTGTGACACTAGATTATTAACGAAAAATTTTTAAATCCATTTTTCTAGAAAACGGTGTATCCTGATGACTTAAAGTAAGAGAAATTTAATAAATTTAACGAAAATTTTTTAAATCCATTTTTCTAGAAAACGGTGTATCCTGATGGCTTAAAGTAAGAGTACCTTTTAGTACGAGAATACCTGAAAATTTAATAATCTAGAGTCACAAATGCTTAAAAGTTAAAGACAAAAGTTATGCGTTAAAATAACCGTTGACCTACCCAAAACGGACGCCTATGACCGTACTAGAAATTGCAATTGATGGAATCGATTCATCTCTGAAGGCTAAACAAGCGTACCAGTTTTTGTTTTTCTAAGTAGAAGTGTTCTGGAGGTATTTAAACAAAACTATTTACAAGGCGCCATCTTCAAAGAGCTCTAGTTCCCTTAGGAAGCATTTTTGGACTAGGTGAATTGGGTTAAATTGTCTTAAAATTGTCTGAGGAATCTCCGGTCTTCGTTTGTCAGGAGAGTTTCTGGACACCCTGTATAACGTCAGAAAGCGATCCATCCAACAAATTTTTAGGTACTGAAACCGTTCAAAATACGTGTTTTTTTAAATTCAACTATATATGTAAACATTGTTATAACATAAACTTCCATAGTTTTGCATATAAGATTATTCACTTTTGTTTATAAGTATGCAAAAATAATTGTTAAAATGTGACGTTGAATTAGCGAAATAATGTGTGTCAAAAATGCATTTTAAAAGTTATATTGTTTGAGGAGAGTTTAAATAGTAAAAGTGTATAAACAAAACATCAGTAATTTTATTTTTGATATTACTTTTACTTTACGCGTTTTATTTTTTGAGATTTCAGTACTTAAAAACACCACAAATTTGACCATTTTACGCAGAGACCTTAAGGTATAATAAAATATTAAACTTTAACACTCTATAATTTTTTTTGTGACACTGTTTAAGCGAGTTTGGTGAAATCGACACCATTTGAGTTCTAGATTGAAGTCACAAGTGTCTTTTGATCATGGTAACACTTCCACAAAATTTTACCATTCCCACGCTTTTCGTTTCCAAGAAAAACATTAAAAACACTCTTTTTTCCGCCATCTTTGCAACGCGATATCTCCCTAATGGTTGACTTGTGACCTAACGTTTATATAACAAACTACCTTTTATTTTCAACAAGGAATCACCCCCTGAAATTTTTCGCCTTTGTTTTGAAACACCCTGTATTTCTGGAAAAAATATAATTGATGACATTAGTCGTTTCTTTCAAATCCCAAAGATAACACTTTCGATTGAAAATGGAGCATCATCCCATTTAACACCACATGTCCCAAATTTTCTATGTCGTCACAGTAGGCCCATAGTATCGAGTTTGAGACACTATGTACTATGGGGTTGCCTATTATTTGGAGTATGTGGTGTGTCTACTAAACGAGTCCATTGTAAATTTAAAAACTTTTGAGCAAATTCTTACTTTTGATCTGCTTCCTCTGTCTTTATCGTAATCTCCTCAGATTTAATATAAGAGTCGATGTTTTTATATTTTTCCTGCACACTGTGATCATCTTCCAGTTCAGTTTGAATCTCTTCAATTTTAATAAAGGACGGCTTATCAACGTTTTGATATGTCTCCAGCATATTTTGATCATCTCCCCGTTTTATTTCGATCCATTCACTCTTAATATATGGCTGTTTATCACCACTTTCATATTTTGCCTGTGCTTTAACGCAGCTCTTTACAAAACCGCCGTGGATATTAAGCGAGTCGAAACACGATCCGCATATAACAGGATCCTTGGTAGCACCGATATTCTAGAATAAAAAAATATTGGTGTTAATCTCGGGTGGAATACACAGAGCCTCTCTAAAAAGTCTGCAAATATGCCATCACATATTCGTAAGGACAAAATATGATCTAATTCAAGTTGCCTTAAGTCCAAATAATTTTATTGTTTAGGAAAATATTTTTATTTTTTTTGCTTAAAAACTCAATACATGTAAAAGTTAGGCATGACAATTTAACTGCTTGTAAAGTACTGTAAGTGGTCCTCTTTATAATTTACAGAAAATTTGAGATCAAACTTAAAATCGATAATGTTGATATCATTTGCTAATAAATTTTGGCTTTGATATGTATTTTAAAAGTATCTGTGCCTGGTGTTATTTTTGTTATTCAATTATTTTCGTGTTTTTGGAATATTTTTTGTTGTTGTGTGTCGTTTTTGATACGTATGGTTGTTATATAAGTGCTGTTAAACATACAGGAATGACCAGAAGTACAGAATAAAATTCATCATACCATTTACATCTTACATTGATTTAATATCTTATATCTAATACAATTATTATAGTTTCTCGATAATCTAAATAACCAGTGGTCCGACAGGATTCAGATTAACAATATTATACTGTACTTACTAGTTGGGGTATATAAGCATCAATTATGTCATTATCCACTTCATTTAGTGACTCAAATCCGTATGTTACCAGTTGAAGACACAATCGACAAATTTTCTGATTTTCCATATCAGTTACCTGAATATTTCCATTCTCCTTCAGATACACATCTGTTAATCCAATCACCGACACTTGACCAGCAGTAATATGAGAAGAAATAATATCCTCGGTACCCATACATTTAGCTTTAAAATTAAAAGCAGCAAATAAATTCGAGCAGCATGCTTCACACATGTGATGTTTATGTGCTTTTTCCAAATCCTGAAATCCACCACAAACAACAATATACAGATAAAATGTAATCTATTAACACGATCTTACCAGATTTGGCAAACCGATTTTTGAAATCATCTCACTCTCTACTTCTTGTATTACTTTGGGACTTGTAGAGGTTATCGTACTAAGACACAATCTGCATAACACATTTGTATTCAAGTTTTCTTGCATTTTCTCTCTTGTAAGGGCACTTCAGAGAGATTTCATGTGTTGGAGAAATTTCAATAAAAACACTACATAACCTAAAATTACTAATGATTCTTCTTCTTCAGAGGTGCTACCGACAAAACTATCACACCATAACTGGGTTACCCAACGATATACGCGTTTTTTGCCTCATCCTCGTGCCTCTCGTGGTAGTGGTAGGTTGGTAGGTAGTACATACATTGAAGAGAAATAACGTGTAATTGTTACGGTTTTTTTTAACCACGATAACAAAAAAAATTTTTTACTTCTGCTAGATTAATTTCTATTTTAGGTAATTATTGAATAGAGCTTCGTCTGTGGAATGATTCATTAGCATACCTAAATGTTTGGTATCAGAGAACATACATATGACTTCATTGATAGGAATTGTACGAGATTTGATATACAGGGTATCCCAACGAAAATTTAACCCCCTATTGGTGGGTTTATAAAAATCTTAATCCTAACTTAGTCCTAACTTAGCCTTAACCTTAACCTTAGTCTTAATCTTAATCCTAAGATTTTGACACTGTTTATAAATATTTAGTCGTAACTTAACCTTTATTTTGTCTCTACAAGCCCTGGCCAATCGCTGACGCCGTAGAAGGCATGTAGAAGGAAATGGAGCACTTTCGCGCAGGCGTACTAATTTGGTCTTAGTCTTAGTCCTAAGAAGTTAAAAGATAGGAACTTTCAAGGTCAGGTCTTAAGACCTCCTTAGGACTAAGACTAAGTTACGACTTTTATAAACGTACACATAGAAATATGTACATTTAACTTCTTAGGGTAAAGACTAAGGCTAAGTTAGGACTAAGTTAGGGTTAAGACTTTTTTATAAACCCACCATATAATTGGAAAACCGAATAATATTTCAAAATTCTACGAGACCCGTCGATTTTTGTTCTTGGGGGGCTTTTTGACAGTCAAGACAACTCGATATGTTCATCCCACTAATGCCTGACAGAAGATTTGACAGAATTATTGGTTACAAACGAAAAGATGACAAACCAACTTACGCGTAGTAATTTCTACACAAATGCCCACCACTAATAAGTTTTTCATCTACTACACATGACCGCATTACCTAATTGTTATTGATGTGTCTATCAGTTTACAAAAAAGTCAGAAATGAAATAAAAAGCTGAAGCAAATAAAACTAGATACTAAAATAGTTATTAGTAGAAGATACTTAAGTTTATAGGAATTCATACCTTTTCAAAATAACAAAAATCAGTACTACAAAAAAAGTCGGTGTTTTTGCTTGTGACCAAGAAATCGTTAGTTTCAGCCGTTATTGAAAGTATTAACGTGTGTTCGAAATGGTTTATTCTATCGCGGAAAGAGTAGAAATTGTTGCAATTTATTATCGAAATCACGATTGCGCTAAAGCTACAGCACGAATTTTTAATGCCAATCATCCTGAAAAATGTAAACCACCAGTACGTTAAACACCTGATTGACAAATTTGTTGCAACAGGTTCGCTTTTAAACAAGAAACGTGAAGTAATTGGGCCAGTTCGAAATGAAGCAGTTGAAGTGGCAGTTTTGGGTCATGTACAGATGGATAATAAGCAATCGATTACAACTGTGTCTCAAGCTTCTGGCGTATCCCGTTCCAGTGTTCATCGAATTTTGAAAAAACACAAGTTTTATCCATTTAAGAAGACGCTGGTTCAAGAGTTACATGAAGATGACTTTGATCGCCGTAACCAATTTTGCGAATGCTTTAGTGAACAACTTCTACTGAATCCAAATCTTCTACAATACATGTTTCTCCAACGAATGCACATTTATGTTGAATGGCGAAGTGAATATACACAATTGTCGTTATTGGAGTGATACTAATCCGCATTTAATCAGGGAATTTCATACTCAGACACCTCAAAATTGAATGTTTGGGCAGGCATTTTGGGCGACCATCTTGTTGGACCATTTTTCATCCAAGGTAATCTCGATGGAAACACCTATCTAGAATTATTGAAAGTACAATTGATCCTAGGATAACAGAGATTTTAGAAAGTGACGACAATTTACTAGAAAATGAAATAACCTTCCAACAAGATGGTGCACCCCCGCACTATGCTGCTGCTGTGCGACAATTTTTGGATGACCATTTCCCGGGGTATTGGATTGGCAGAAGAGGTCCCGTCGAATGGCCACCAAGATCTCCGGATCTGTCCCCTTTGGACTTTTTTCTGTGGGGTCATTTAAAATCACGAGTGTACGCCACTCAGCCGGAAACATTGCAAGTGCTACGTCAGAGAATTGTAGAAGAATGCCGATTAATAACTGCGGATGTCTTTAATAATGTTCGAACAGAATTTGAAAACAGACTGTATTATTGTTTGAAGTTAACGGGGATCATTTTGAGCAATTCATCAAATAAATCTGATTTATTATTTGCTTTAGCTTTTTTATTTCATTTCTGACTTTTTTGTAAACTGATAGACACATCAATAACAATTAGGTAATGCGGTCATGTGTAGTAGATGAAAAACTTATTAGTGGTGGGCATTTGTGTAGAAATTACTACGCGTAAGTTGGTTTGTCATCTTTTCGTTTGTAACCAATAATTCTGTCAAATCTCAACCGATTTCTAAAACGGTACGTCACTGTATTTGCAATGAAAAGGATTTAAAATGATGTGCCACAAGTGGGGTAGTTGCATTTGAAATTTTTAAGTTGAGGTTGCTAGGCATTAGGGGGATGAACATATCGAGTTGGCTTGACTGTCAAAAAAGCTCCCCCCAAGAACAAAAATCGACGGGTCTCGGCGAATTTTGAAATATTATTCGGTTTTCCAATTATAGGGGGGGTCAAATTTTCGTTGAGATACCCTGTATATTTGTTTAAAATACCTTTCTAATACAGTAAAAAATGTTACAAAAGTTAATAATAATTATATGGATACATATTTTGGGTGTAATTTAACTCTGGTCGGGGCTTTAGCCACAGAGTAGTTCGTTTCACACAATATTGTTAATACCTAAAAATATATATATGTTTAAACGATTACGTAAAGGGTAAATTTTGTTTTGAATAAACAAGTAGGTATTTTTTACTGTATTATAAAGGTATTTTAAGCTAATATATATCAAATCCTACAATTCCTATCAATGAAGTCATACGTATGTTCTCTGATATCAAACATCTAGGTATGCTAATGAACAATTCCACAGACAAAGCTCTATTCAATAATTATCTAATGAAAACACTATAAATATCTAACTTCTGACAGTGGGAACTCGAAAATTCAACTACAATAGATGAGATCTAATATATTTCTGCATTTTTGGGATTGCTTCATCGGGTGGCCTCCTTTAAGTTGAGTCAAATATTTAACTATAAAAATTATTAAACCAATAAATTAAAATTATTTGAAATTAAATGTCGACAATATCAAACTGATTAATCTGTCAATAAATTAATTTAAACATCATAACAACCTACTAAAATAAATAACAAAATTTTACCCTTGTTAATACCCGAAAATATATAAAAAGTAAGTAGGTAAATGTCATGCTTAATTTAAAATTGATATATTTTTTAGCTAACTTGCCAAATTTAATTTAAATCGGAGAAGCATTTCAGTTGCTTTGAAAATCAAACATTTTTTGCCAACTTTTACCCCACTAAGAGGCAAAAGCAACAAGCATAGAAATAACTTGCACAGAAACACTGTCATAATTTTTTAAATTTATTTATTAAATTAAATAAGCTATTCACATAATATGTAAAGAGTCTATTAAAATATTTTTATTAACTATAGTCGGGTTTCAAAATAGAGTAATTCGTGTTGTAAACCGGTATCTTGTCCCACACAACCCTCATCTCCAGTATTCATCAAAGTGCTATAAATGAATCACTATTTTGAAACCTGACTATAGACAACATTAAACAATACTATTCTCTACTACGTCCATATACAGGCTGTATCACATAAGAGGGCCACTCCCATGTATCTCGCTTAATATGCGCCTGTAAAGTGCCCAAACTTTAAGGCTGTCTAACTTTTTTATTTTAAGAGATAGAGAAAACTTAGTGGTAATAAATTTTGATTGCAAAATTGATACCTTTCATCTGATATAAACAGATTTTGAAATATCGTATGTGGTTCGCTGCCCTCTAGGCGGATAAAAAATTTTTTTATTGAAGCAGGATATGGTCACAAAAAATTGGCCGTTTTTTCGTCTTTCATGCAATATACTACATGTTGCCCTTATCTTTCGTATTTATTACAGCTTTTTTCAATTTTAGTTAAAAAAATGTACCTAAATATTTTCGTGTTGCTCAAGATAATGTAGAACCTGTTTTAAAGACGCCAATTACAAAAATAATAAACAGAATGTACTTTTTATGCAAAATACAGATTTTCTTATAATATTATTTTAATGGTTTTCACATTGGAAGCAATTGGGTCTTTAAAATTATTTTGACACAGACAATAATAATAATAATAATAATATCTCTACCCCTCATTCTAATCACAGAGATTAGCCCAGAAGTCGGAGACTTGTGCGGGAGAGGGGGCGGCATATTATTATTAAGCAGGCCGCATTTGCGCCCAGGAACGACTTACGTTGGTAGGCCCTAACCACTATTCAGCGCAGGAATGAGGAAAACCTGGAAAACCTCATTAATTAGGGGGGTAGTCAAATATCAACCGGCATCAATCTCTCACATTGACCCAAGCTAACATTATTCCACCCTACCATACCCACAGAGAGGGTGCCAATCCTCTCTATGAATATAGCTTATATACAGTCTACCGGCAGCTGCTAGTCGCCTCGATTCAAGTACTAACGCCTCAAACCGCGACCACTGACAAATGTAATAAAATAATATAAAGGTCTCTCCAATTAGCAAGTTTAAGATTTATTCAAAATGTAAAAAGTAGCAAAGAAACGTTCACTAGTAAATGCCTTAAATATAATTAAGAGCATAAGCATAAAGTTTGACTAAACTTGTTCATTTGTTGAGGAATTTTTGTGTGTCAACTGATGAGCTATTAACCGAGTCTTAAATGTAGTTTCGTAACTACAACCATCACACTTGTACATTCCAGAAGAGTCTTTATGCAGTAACTGATGAGTTTTCAAATGACCCTTCCGTTTAGTTTCATAATTACACACATCGCATTTGTACATTTTGATTTTCGAAGAATCTTTATGAACTAACAGATGTGCTATGAGACCACTCTTTCCTTTAGCTTTATAACCACAGGTGTTACACTCGTACATTTGAATTTCAGAAGGATTTTTGTGCGTCAACCGATGCCTTTGCAAAGAAGGTTTACGTTTAAATACACAACTACATGTATCACACTTGTACATTTGGATTTCCGAAGGATCTTTGTGTGTTAATTGATGATGGTTCAAGGCATTTTTATGTCTAGTTTCAAAACCGCATGTATCACACGTGTATATTCGGATTTCAGAGGTGTCTTTGTGTATTAACTGATGATTTTTCAACTGACTCCTTTGTTTAGCTTGAAATGGACAAATATCGCATTTGTACATTTTAATTTCAGACAGGTTTTTGTGTGTTAATTGATGCCTCGTCAAATGATACCTGGCTTTAGCTGCATAACTACATAAATCACACTTGTATATTCGTGATTCAGAAGGGTCTTTGTGTATTAATTGATGTTTTATAAGGCCATGCTTACGTTTAGTTTTATAGTCACATATGTTACAGAAGTACATTTGGATTTCTGTAGGGTCTTTGTGTATTAACTGATGACTTTGCAACTGAGACTTATACCTAGTTACATGTGTACAAATGTCACATTTGTACATTTGAATTTCAGATGGGTCTTTGTGCACTATCTGATGTTTTATCAGATTTCTCTTACATTTCGTTTCAAAATTGCAGGTATAACATTTATGTATTTGCATTTCAGAGGGATCTTTGTGTATTACTTGGTGCATTTTAAAATTATCTCTATACTTTGTTTCAAACCTACATATATCGCATTTGTACATTTGGATTTCTGAAGGGTCTTTGTGTGTTAACTGATGAACTTTCAGATGGTTCGAAAAATTAGTTCCATAAGGACAAATATCACATTTGTATTTAATTTTACAAGGATCTTTGTGTGTTAATTGATGACTTTTCAGATCACCCTTACGTTTAGTTTTATAACCACATACATCACACGTGTACATCTGGATTTCAGAAGAGTCCTTGTGTGCTAATTGATGATTTCTCAAGTTACTTTTATATTTACTTTTAAAAGCACAAACATTGCACTTTAACATTTTGCGCTTCAGTTTTTTAACAACTTTGTGTTTTAAGTCACCGTCATACTTTCTTTTTCTGTTGGGTTTGTTTATTAGAACTTTGGTGCCATGTTCAATCATATATTTATGCTTTCTTTTCCCTACATCTTGAGAAATCTGCTTCTCTGTGTCTTCAATTGTTTGATTGTGTGAAGGGGAATCACTGAAAAATTCAAAATTATTCACAATGGATAAATGGAAATGAAACTACTTAAATCTATTTTTAATTAAAAAAAATTATAAGCATAAAAGCAGTGAATAATTTACCAAATATGGATAAACATATACAGAGTAATCTTTAAGATATGTTGTACCGTTGGCCGAGGAACATTTATTTGCTTTGAAATGTTCCGTATGCTAGTCGTAGGATCTTGTTCAATAGCGTCAAGGACCACCGGTTCCCTATTAATCCTGGGATGCCCTTGACCCGGTGCCTTTCGAAAAGTGGCGGTTGCAGCTAAGTTGCGGAATACCGTAGGGAATGTCCTCCTTGATGGCAGCCTTTGGTTTGAAAACCTTCTCCCGTACTCGCGTTCTGCCGCTGCAGCATTACCATCGCAAAAGCCATAAATAAATATCATATCAACTAACTCTTGTCCCGTAAACTCTTCAATTTTTTTCGCTTAGAACTATTAAATTGGCAATCGGGTTGACAATACTTTGACATAAGAATACCTTGATAATTTTCTTTAAATTACTATGAAATTGACCAAAGTGGGATTAATTCAAGAGCGATTTTCTCAGAAACCGTTAAAGATAATGATTTGAAACAAGAGTACCTTTTTAACGTAAAACAGTTCGGGAAAACGGAATTTGCTGTCCAATTTGTTAACAAGTCAAAGATGAAAAAGTTACACACGCAAAATACCAAGGGATTAACCTTTAACCAACGCTCTTAAGTTTCTAAATGTTTGTAAATGATTCTTCAACCCGTGTTTCTGATAAGTTTTATGAGCTGAATTCTTTAATTTATTATTATTTATAATTTCATTATTAAACCAAGGCGGAGAACACCTGCTAGGATTTTTAGAAGCTTTTTAATATTTATTATATTAATTCATAGTCCTTCACATTGTCTGATAACCAAGTTTCAGTAAAACTCACTATGTCAAAATCGTTAGCTAAGATTGAATTGTAGAATTCATTGACTTTCGTGTTGAGGCTTCTAGCATTGTAATAGTAGCATTCTAAATATCAGTCATTGGGTTGGTCTACAAGTTTAAAGAAGAGATTTTTGTGAAACCACGAGCATAACTAATTCTTAAGTTTCTTTAGCATTCCAAACCCTCTCGTGAAATGATTTTTTTACCTTACGATAATAATCTATTTCTCTCGGTGTCCGATCTTGAGATATGCCAATGCTCCGGTAATTATCTAATTTCTTCAGATCTTTGATTTTCCTCAATACTTTCTTAACAATATTTTCTTAACAATATTCTGTAACACCCTGTATATTTCTTCAAATCATATAATGTCTAATAGATTTCACAAAATAGTCACTTTAAAATAACAACACCATTAATATTGAGTTGTCGAGAACTATTATTATTTATATGAAGAGACTCATGTCTTAAATTTTTACTCGTAATTCCCACAGATAATTTTAAAATTATAAATTTTTTGACAACTACTTACTTATCACATTCCTCAGCCTTTATCTCAATTTCCTCAGTTTTAATATAAGAATAAATGTTTTTATATATTTCCTGCACATTCTGATCGTCTTGAAGATTTATTTCAATCTTCTCAGGTTTAATATAAGACTCAACATTTTCAAATTCCCCCTGCATATTCTGATCATCTTCCAGATCTGTTTCAATCTCTTCACTTTTAATATATAGCTGTTTATCGCCTCTTGTATATTTTTCCTGTGCTTTGAGGCAGCTTTTTACAAAACCGCCGTGGGTATTAAGCGAATCAAAACAAGATCCACATATAAGAGGATCCTTAGTAGCACTGATATTCTAGAAAAAAAAATTGTGGTAATCTCAAGTGGAATATACAGGATGTCTATAAAAGGTCTACACAAATTGCTACTGTATTAGGATTATATCATAATATTTTTGCTTCAGGAGTATGTCGTAGCATTTTGTCCAAACCTAGAGACAGTATAGTGTTTTAAAACATCACAGAAAAATTAAAATTGAAATATATGGTAAGAGGATTATCCAAAATCGTAAAAACTAAACTTTAAGATATTGTCTGTAATTATTTATTTTTGGCATTTTTTGTTACTTTTTTGTTTAAGTTCCTGCAATTGAAATATACAAATATTATCAAATAACCCCTTACGCTGCAAGAGATTTTACGCCTATTGTTAAGCCTAAAAACAATATCTCACATCGAGAAAGTATATAACTTCACTACGCAACTAACATTTAAGCATAATAGACTACTACACAAGAAAAATAAACCTATATTGATCGAGATTTACTACTTTCTGCCATAAAAATAGTCTTCAATGTTACAAAATCTTATAATACCAAAATTTTAGTTAAAAATTTGTTAACCAAGAGTAATATCACTTTCAAGTAAAATGAAATATATGTCAATTTATATGGTTCGAAATTACAAATTGTTTACCTTTTCTGTGTTTTCAAATGCTAACGTTCCAATAATATGTAAGATGAAGTTATGATTTACTTAATTACGCCTTGAAATCTGTCTTTAATATCCAGGGATTTTTTTAATTATTACAATACGTAAATATTTACATATCAATTACAAAATCGTAAACTTATTTTGTCTTCAACTAGCAGTTAAAAATAAGGTAATAACTAGTAATTTTGCCCTACTAAATCTTTCGATTTGCTAAGTTCTATTTTTATTACAAAATACAGTGCAAAAAGTAACGAATTAATAATTTTTGAAATTGAGAAGGTTTCAAAAAAATCCCCTGGCACGTCGATTTTGTTTTCAAAAAAGGCACTTTTTGACATACGACCCACATTTGTGACGTCATCGTTGTTCGAGATATGATGTCATTGACAATTTTTTTTAAATAGCAACCCCCAATTTTGACCATGCCATTTGAAAGAGCGTGTCATTCTACATACATACATCATGAAAAATTATGGTGTTACATAAAAAAATTTCAAGAAAATAATGTTTGAAGATTTTAAAATTTAATTTTCACAATACTGAAAATGATAATGATTATGTAAAAAATCGACTAAATTAATGTTCAAATTGAGCACCGTTGGCTGCCTGACAGTAGCCAAGACGATTAATAAATTCTTTTTAGACATTATCAATAACTTCAGGAGGTATACGATGTATCATGTGACGAATTCTTGCTTTTAAATCTTTTAAATAAACCTGTCTAGTAACGTAGATTTTGCTTTTAGTATCGCCACAAGAAATAATCTAGGTGTCAAATCAGGCGATCTGGCTGGCCACTCAATCGGCCCCCTTCTCCCTATCCAACAATTCGGGAACAGCTCATCTAAATAAGCAAGGACAGGTGTTGCATAATGGGGAGGTGCACAGTATTTTTCTGACAAACACTAGATGTTTTGCTTGTTATTTGGTTACTCATTAAAATTGCGTTAATAGAGATAATATTTGTTAATTTGTTATTGGAATAAAATTCCTGCTGACCAATTATTAACTTTCTCTATATAGGTCATAAGTAGAATAGCTATGCCGATCCTGCTCCACAATTCAAGATGGTGACTGGAGCAGGATCGGCATAGCTCTCGCCCGTATTTTTTTATTAATCAATTTAGAGGTCAAATTAACGTAATTTTAACTTTAAATGTTTAGGTAACACTAAACACAAACAATAAACTTTTTTCTATTTTTGTTTTCAAAACTTGCATCAAGCAGTTATTTTCATTACCGTAGTTTTATAGTTTTTCAAATAACAATGTTGTACTATACTTACTATTTGGGGTATATATGTATCGATTATGTCATTATCCACTTCATTTAGTAGCACAAATCTGTGCGTTTCCACTTGAAGGCACAAGCGACAAATTTTCTGATTTTCCCACATATCGGATAACTGAATATTTCCATTCATCTCTAGATACACTTCTTTTAATTCAATCACTTTACCAGCAGTAATATGAGGGAAAATAATATCCTCGGTATCCATACATGTCGCTTTAAAATTAAAAGCAGCAAATAAACTTGAGCAACATGCTTTACACATGTGGTGTTTACGTCTCTTTTCCAAGTTCTGAAATTCACCACATGAAAGCCATGTATATAGATAAAAAGTAATCTATTAACTCGATCTTACCAGATTTGGCAAAACAATTTCTAAAATTTCCCTCTCTACTCCTTCTATTACTTTGAAATTTGTAGGGTCTATCCTACTAAGACACAGCCTGCAAATAAAAACTGTATTAAAGTTTTCTTCTTGCATTTTTTTTCTTGTAACGCCACACTGAGCCGATTTCTATTTCACATGCCACATATGTCCGACACATTACAAATGTAACTATAACCTAACATTATTAAGAGTTTTTCTTCTTCTTCAGAGATTGACGCATTGCATTTACGTCTCTGATAGAAACCGGAATGCAAGAAACCTCTGATAATTTTATAGTAACCAGTGTGGACCATAGAAATAGAAGTCATAAATATTAAAATATATACAATCCCAGAAAGTCTTTTATATTCTATATAATGATTTCTATGGCGTGAACTCAATTTTGCCTAAAAAAAAAAATAAAACTATTAATTTAATTAGTAAGCAAGTAATCACTGTTTATGTGTGTATGTAATATAGAAATTATAATATATATAGAATTTCAAAATAGATATGGGTACAAATTGTTACGAAAACGCCGGTTGCCATTATCGAAATCATAACCAAAACTTCTGAAATATAATTTTATATTGACCAATACCACTAGATGGCGCTGTAGAATTCAAGATGTCGGGTGTAAGGGCATAGATAAAATATATAATAAAGAAATAGATAGGCAACTCACAGAAAACATGCATTAAATGCGCCATCAGTGTGTGGAGTCAGAAACACTTTCAAGGTCAGTTATTGCATATACAGGGGATATAAGATAAGTTCATTGGGCGTAAGGGGCATACGATAACTTCTCTTCTCGATATACTTCATCGTTTAATAAATTGATGTCATTGGCAATGTTTCACGCATAAAGGTGGGTTCCAAAAAAAAACTTTTTGCATTTTGCTTTATGGAATTCTGGAAAAACTGTTTCAGTAATAGTAGAATTCCCACAAAATAGTTACTAAACGTAAAAATATATTTTGCACTCTCCCATCCAATTTTTTTTAAATTCTATGTCACCAATAGAATTCCATTACAAAAAGCAAAACGCGAAAAGTTTTGTTGGGAACCTAACTTTATGTCTTCATTCACATTTCACATTTCCGAAAATTCTAAAATTTTAACAATGTTATTACTTATGGACATCACCGATAATATTGAAAGTATTTTAACTTTAAAATGTTTTGAAAAAAACTGAAAATGTTCATACTTGAAACATAGCCAATGACAACAGCAGCTAAATAAATTATTTGTATGTTCATATTGTAACGTATGTTACAATATTTATATTTCAAAATTTTCTCAAAATGTGTATTAATTTCCTGCAGGTCAAATTAAAAAAAAATATATATAAATTAGTTTAAGAGAGAATGAACAGGGGGAAACACAGACAAAACCATGGAACGGTTAGTTAAACAGTTACGACTAATTAATATAAAAAGCATGTTTTTTTTTTAATACATTTTATTTTAAATAAATCTATACTTAAATACAATATAATCTTAAATTATTTAATATTTTTCATTTGCCTAACTTTAGCTGCTGCGCCTTTGTGTTTTAAATATTTTTTGTGGGCGAGAATCTTAATAGGATCCTGATACTGGTTAGAAGTATCTTTACCCCTAAGAATCTTGTTAACATTCTTGACCCAGGTATTTACATGAAATTTACAAATATAGTCATATAAAATGGATAATAAGTCATGATGTTTGCACGTAAAACTTTTCCTAAATTCTTCAGAAGCCTGAAGATTACATTTTAAATTTAAGACAACGTTACTTTTGTGACAAACTATGGGTATATAATGTGTTAAAATGTCAACTGTTCTATGGAAAATATTGTTGAAAACTGTATTAGGACATAACAAAGCTTTACTGCTGTAAGCTTTAGCTTTAATAATGCTGGCAGAAGCTTCACTAAGTCCAGAGCTGCTTCCAATTAATTCTGTTCTACACAATTTACAATTAACTTTTTTTACAATTTTTTTTGCTATGTATCCTGCTATATATGTAAGAAGACCCGATTCGAAAGTCCTTAATGGAGGATTTTCTAGCAGCAATACCTCTACAGGATCTGGTACAACCTCAATTACTTCAGAAAAAAAATCTCTCAAATTATTTAAACCGTTCAGATTATCTTCTTCACAATTTTTGTTTTGAGAAGATTGTGTCATAAAATTATTAATTATTAGTGATTTAAACGAATTTGTGAAAGAATGGCAGTCAGGATTTACATTTCGAATACCATGACTCCGAATTGATCCAAAAAAGTTTTCTAGAGGATCCTGATTAAAATTTCTTGTGCACACAAATGTAAATCCTGAATTTAGTAATTTTGTTGTCAAATACCGGAAAGCCTTTAAGGTGTGGACCCAATTATCAATAGTAGGAGGAGTGAAATTTTTCCTTTTTGAATTTGAACACTTCATACTTGAAAACTTGTATGGCTTCTCCAATGTTCCAAATGATCACTTTTTCTCGTTGCAGCTATCCTTAATGTTTTTCCTCCTTTTGCTGTGATTCGAGAGCCATTTAGACTGTCAAATGTTTTGTCTATGAAGACAATAAATTCTGCTGTATCAACAGCATCAGGTTCAATCGTGCCCTCACCTATAAGTAAATATTGGTTAACATTACAAGTTTGAAATTAATATTAAGTTTTTTATATATAAAGCAACATAGATATTATATTGGCTTCAAAAATAAGGTTGCATCAAATTTGCTACATTTTATCTAGTAAAGAAAGTAACTGCTATTTAAATTCTATTAAAAATACTTTACACTTTTAAAATAATATCTATAAGCATTAAAAATAATAGATTTATTGCCTCACAGTCTTATCTTACCTAGTCTCGATATTGCTTTTATTGCTGCTGCTACTCTGCAACTCAGCACTTGTGCAGCCATGCTAACTTTCATTTTTTTTGTGTTGTCTATATGTGCATCTGTTAATTTATGGCACAACTTATATTCTATAGCAGGATCTTCCAATTCGTACATTTGTCTGATATGTTTCCATTGTGCCATTTTATTTTCACCATTTCTCCATGTATATGTTATCACATTGTCAAATAAAAGATTTCTAATACATTTCAGTAAATGTGGGACATCGTAAAGTGGCACAACTTCTTCTCCATCAATTTCAAAACCAAATGTTCTTTTCTCCTGATTTTTTCGAGCATATTCTGCTTCCGTCTCCTTACACAAATATTTAATAGCTGAACGATTTGTAGTCCCTTGGTCACATACAGTACATATAACCTACAATAAATTCATATTAGTTAACAACAAACCATTTGAATAATAAATGAAGTATTCCAATCAACACTAAGTACTTACTTTAAAACCAGCCTGCCTTGTTCTTCGGATGACATCTTTCATGGCTTGAATTAAAACATCCGTTTTCATTCCTCCTCCGTTAAAAAATATGCCAGCGGTTGTTTCCATTTTTTATATATACCTCTAGCCATAAAAACCATGGCTTTATCAGCAAATATAGGTTTTCTTTCACCACCATTGTCCTGGAAACCCTCAACAAAATCGTCTGATGAATTATAATATAGTCCAGGTTCTAAAGCCATTTCGTCAAATACTATAGAACAGTACTTCTCCTTGGCATCTAAGGAGTTGCATGTTTTTTGCAAGGCAGAAAATATGTGCTCATTAATTCCAGTTTTAAATGGTATTTGGTGAAGAAAATTGGAGAGTGTTCTCCTAGATGGAAGAGCAAATATCTTCTTTAGCAACTTGTAGCCTCTTGGGCTTTGCTTTTGAATTGACAAGGCAAAAATTTTGTCTTCCAAAGAAAAACGTCTGCCTCGGGGTGCAATTTTCTGCAATTTTAATTGTGACAACAAAAAATTGAATGTGTGCTTATTCACTTTTGCTTTCATGAACTCTGGAGACTTTGACAGTTGTACTGCTTTTTTCAGTCTATCCCTAGTTGACATTAATTTCAAATGCTCTCGTTTTGATTTTTCTCTTAACCTTATGGCATATTTGTAGAGAACTTTGGATTTTGGCGACAAGTCTTGTACCTTTCTCATCCCGATTCTTTTTAAAAGTTGGCCGCCTGTTTTGACTGACTGGCATTTTGAGTGTGCCAAAGTTTGGTCAATATCTGGCAAGGATGGTGATTTAGATCCTCTCGTGAGCGATACGTTACTCTCATCAAAAGCTGATGTGGATGGACTTGGTTCGACAGGAACACGGTTCTCTTTATCCTCTGCAATATAAAAAATATATATTTATATAAAACATCTTTATTATAAAGATTCAATGATAACTTACCCTGATTAGGTAGATAAAGGGATGGCACAGCGTCGCTTTGATGGTAGACCCCCGTCTTCCTTTCCCATTAATAATTCGGGCTTCATCATTAAAATGATTATCGCAAACCCTGTATGACTTTTGAAGAATGTTCATAGGTATACCATACAACCTTTCGATATTTAAAAGTTGTAACCAGGTGATACACATCTGAAATATAAAATATATTGTTAGTTAAATTAATCAACTTTTGTACACTCGGTTCAATAATTTAGAGCCATTTTCATAATCAACATGTTAGTCACTTTACCTAAAGTTACTTTAGTATTTAAAACGAACCATATAAATATGATAAATCAGCACAAAACATCACCTTAGGTATGATTTCTCAGAGGATTTTGAGGTTAGCAACAATAACTTTCATTGTGAAACTTGTTGTCAGACTTAAATTATTAAAGTTGTGCTAAAGTGGATTATTAAAGTGGTCATTATAGCCTAACAACTTGAAAAAAACTGAACATGTTTAAAGGCAAATTGGATTCATTATACAAAATTTATTTATTTTAAACGTAACAACTTAAACTTACCTTTTCATCTTTTGGAAATCTGTGCATAGGGACAGCATTTCCTTTTGAAGTACAAAGAGGTACACAACAATAAAACATTTTTAGTCCAAAATCAAAATAAATCACAATATAAAACGCTGCACACGATCACAACACAACCACTCCACAAGACAACCGAAGCGAAAATGAGTAAAATGACAATCAAGATGGCAGAATGCAAATGGCGTCCTCCGCGGCAGTTGTCAAATTTCAAAATGGATATTAGAAAAGGACATAAACATATTGCTATACTCTGGGGCTCTGGAGTCAAGTAGTGGGGGTAAATTTAAATATTTTCACCAGTGAAGTTACCCATGCGTGGTGTAAGGGCCATGTCTCCACTACTGTTTATAAGATTTTTAAAGTTTTAATTACCATAGAGGTTGTGTTTTATAATTCTTTGGATATTTTAGGTGAAAGTGTATAGAAGTTATCAAACTTAATGTACGACAAATTCCTAGAGTGGATATATATCGTTAATTCCTTGTATGATCTTAACTTCAACCTTATAGATATAGATATAATGGCTGGGTTCGAGTTATCTATAAAAGATACTTGGATATCATGCGTGACCTCTAAAAGAAAGTGAAGCGAGGCCACACAAGTTTTGTCTGAAGTAGAACAGTCCCAAGCTGTCAAAAACCTATGTTTACAGACTTCTGCTTTATTTCCATAATTACCTGGTATAAAATCATCTCTAAGAAAATGTTTGCTACATAATTTCATGTTTTGTTATCGGCTTTCTGATTCTCTATTTAATTTTTTTACTGTTTACAGAGTTTCGGGTCTATGGGAAATTTAGGCAGAGAAATCAGAAGTAGGTACAGTAAGAAGAGTACTGGCGAACAGCATAGAGATTTTGCCACGGGCGTAGCCAAGGGGGGGGTTTTGGGGTCTGAAATTGAAAAAGCAATTTTCATGTACTTGTCACTGCTTCCCGAAAGCAACATATCAGTGGTTAAAGCAGAACTTGAAGTATGGAAAACAGTGATGACAAGTATCTCGCCTACCCCAAAATCTAGTTTGGAATGCCTAGATATGTGCGATAAAAACCTTTATCCTAATATTTACACATTACTACAAATCTTGGCTACCATTCCTGTATCCACTGCTACCCCAGAAAGGTCTTTCTCCAGCCTAAGGAGACTGAAAAACTATCTACGAAACACTACAAGTGAAATCAGACTTAATGGTTTGGCTCTCATGAACATTCACTATGGAACAGAAATTCATGCAGATGAAGTAGCGGATATATTTAAAAGAAAAAGCCGAAGATTTCTTCTTTAATGGTTTTAGATTTAGCTCAGAGGAACGAAATTAATTTAACCATTTCATTTAAAGTTAAGAACTTTCTTTATAAATACCTGTCGTAATTTTTCCGATGAATATATAGATATTAAATTTCATGTAAGTATATTTTTGTTGTCTTATTTACTTCAAACCAACCCCCCCCTCCCCCAAAACTAAATCCTGGCTACGCCCGTGGATTTTGTGCAAATATTATTGCGTATCTTTTGTACACTTTTTACAACTAAATATTGGGCGATCTCAATAAAGCTTGCAAAATTGCTAAAAAAAAATACAGAAAACTTCCACTAGACCTACACATAGAACTTATTACAAATTGTTTTAAGCAGATTCTGCACTTTTCTTAATTCAAGATAAAAATATATTATTTTCAAACTGTTCTGGTGCTATTTATGCAGAAAAAAAATATAGAAAAATATTAAAAAATATATAAAACTTCACATTTCTATTATGTAAGTAATTTGTTATTTACTCCTACAGCAGTTCCGAAAGTTATCAACAGATGTCGCCACTTGGTGATTTAAGCTAATTGTGGCTGGTCCAATTAATTTTTTTCTGTTTAATTAATTTATAGTTATATGTGTTAAATGAATAACATTTTTAGAATTTCTTAAAAGTTCTGTTCGGTTGGTAACTTTAAGCTGTTATTTTTTATTTAAAAAGTCATGAAAAATTAATTTTTTGGGTTACAGCTACGCCAACAAGACACGATTTAAAAATATTTTTCCATATAAGTACTCTAAAAATTTGTAACAAATTTTTTAAATGGATCACCCAGTATATTACAATATTTTTGGATTTTCCATTTGATGGAAAACATTTTCATGTTATGTCGACACCTTTTTTAAATCATTAAGAGATTAAATTAAAAAAAAACAACAAATTTTTAAGATTTAAAAGAACATTTTTGGTACTAAGTTACTATAAAGGTTACCTGAGAATACCACAAAGTAAATTTTCAATTAGCACTTAATCCTATGGTAATACAAAATAGTGGCAAATTTGAGGAAATTTAAACTAAAACAATCTTACTTTTTTAAATGTATATTTTGCAATATTCATTTAGATCTTTCGAAATATAAGTTTAGTTTGCTACAAATATTTGAGTTTTTAAGAAATATTAAGGGATGAGGATTATAATTCTCTTATGTGTTAACTGATGCCTTGCCACATAATGCTTAAATCTAGTTTCATAAGTACAAATATCACACTTGTACTTCCGAATTTCTAACGGGCTTTTGTGCTTTAACAACTGATGCCTCTTCCAATGTTTCTTATATATAGTTGCATAGCGACATTTGTCACACTTGAACATTTGAACTTCAGAAAGGTCCTTGTGTGATGTTAACAGATGAGTTTTCAAACAACTTTTATATATCGTTTCATAATTACATGTGTCACATGTGTACAAACGAATTTCTGAAGGGTTTCTGTGCTTCATCATATGCCTCGTCAAATTTTTCTTAGAATAAGTCACATAACTACATCCGTCACACATGTACTTTTGGATTTCGGAAGGATCTTTGTGCTTCAGCATGTGATGTTTGAAATTACCTTCACGTTTCGTTTCATAATCACACGTATCACACTTGTACATTTTTATTTCGGAAGGGTCTTTGTGTGATAACAAATGACTTTTCAGGTGTGTCGTGCGCTTAGCTACATAATTACAGGTATTGCATTGGTACTTTTGAGTTTCGGAGGAATCTTTGTATATATCTAAATATTTTTGAAACTCTGTTTCAAAACATCTATTCTTAGATGATGGTACATCCAAGGAAGCTTTCGCAGCTTCACATTTGTTCACTTGAACTTCGGTTTTACATTCATACTTTGTTTCTCGTATTTCTTCAGATGTATGATTTTCAATCGTTTCTTCATCTAAACTGAAAAAATCAGAAATAATAATTTCTTTTCAATAGGTATTTTGAAAAATAAAATTTCCGTAATTATATTTAGTACATAATTAAGAAACTTGAAATGACAATGCTATAAAATATAAAAGTAAAATGGTTCATGCATTCTTACTTATCTTGATGTCCTTCCTCCGACTTTATTTCCATCTCTTCAGGTTTAATATAATGTTCATCAGTGTTTTCATATTTTCCCTCCATATCATGACCATCTTCCAGTTTTATTTTAATATCTTCAGATTTAATATACGGATGTTGATCAGTACTGTGATATCTTTTTTGCGCTTCAAGACAGTTCTTCAAAAAACTGCCATGGATATGAATTGAGTCAAAACATGGTCCGCATATAATAGGATCCTTTGCAGCACTGATGTTCTAGATAAAAAAGTATTACTGGTAAAGAACGTAGTTTAAACATAAAAAAAAATATAATACAGAATGAAGATTATTAAATATAGTAAAAACCATGAAGTGGAATTTGTTTTACAACTAGAAAACAGAAATAATAGTTATTTAAGTATCTTGGTCAAAAGATATTAATTTCATTTATCTACGACTACTAAAGGAGGGGCCCACAATTTGGCTTGATTTTTTTCAGCAATTGCCATCTTGCTGGACAGTGAATCTCCAATATAACTCGTTACTAGTCGATTTCCAAACACCATGACGCTTCAAAAAATTCTTCGATTCGGTTTCTCTCCAGTATCTTTGCCTTCTTTGGTTTATAATTTCTTGATTCTACTTTTATATGAAGTAAGTTTACCATACTTCGAAGTATCAAAACCTTTGCGCACTTTCAACTTTTATTTTAGCATAAAATATTTTGTCCACAACAAAGGGGCAGCAAACCGTTTCTCCACATTGAAAAAGTAGGATAGTAGCACCTCTTCTGCAACTGCACTTTCTCCTATGCCATTTTTTTTGTCGGTTATAGAAATCCACCAATTCCTTCTTGTGCACACTTTTGCTTTTCGCTGGTAACAGACGTACTGTTGCTTCGTGGGCTTCTTGCTGGATATCAGCCGGAAGGACGAAATTCTCAACATTCTCACTCACTTTTTGTGTCGATTTTGCAAATTTTTTCACTCTTGTCTATGACATTTTTCAAAACCATAATTTTTCATGCTTTCACACGGCTGTCACTCTCCTAATTGACTGGTTTCGGCCGTAGTTGTTGATAAAACGTTGAATTACATTCGGGAAATTAACCAACGTCAATCTTCCCAAAAAAATATACTAAGTGTCCAAGTTAAAGTTTAAAATTACATTTTGTTACACTACTTATTGTTAATATTAATAGCCGGAGTAAGTTATTTTCAAATAGTGTAGTTTTTGATTTTCGACAATCGCGTTTGAAAATAAATAGTATTAATGAAACACTGTACTTACCATCTGAGGTATATATTTATCTATTATGTCATTATCCACTTCATTTAATGAGGCAAATCCGTATGATACCAGTTGAAGACACAATCGACAAATTTTCTGATTTTCGCTTATATTGGTTAGTTGAGAATTTCCGTGCATATTTAGATAGACTTCCTTTAATTCAACCACCAACATTTTACTGGAATTAACAAACGAATAAATAATATTCTCAGTATCCATGCATGTCCTTTTAAAATTAAAAGCAGCAAACAAGTTTGAACAACACGATTTACACATCCGGTGCTTAAGTTCCTCTTCCAAGTTCTGAAATATATCAAAAAGATATATATCTAGACAAAAAGCTATTTAATAACTTATCTTACAAGATTTGGCAAGACAACTTTTAACGCCCCCCTCGCAGCTTCTTTTATTACTTTGAAATGTATGTCATTTATGGTGCTAAGACATAGTCTGCAAAAAAGGTTTTCAATAAAGCCTTCTGCTTGCATTTTCTTTCTTCTAAACTAGGCACTGGCACGTTTTTACTTCTAGATAAATTAATATTCAAACATAACGTTATATTACATGTCACGTAACCTCAAAAGTCAAAATAGCAAAATACCACAAGAGCACAAAACATGTAATACAAAATTCACCACAGAACACCTAGTAAGAAATTCACGATAGTTTGTGGGGTAGATCACGAACGATGTCAATAAGTTAAAAGAACGACTACTTACTGAATTAAAAAAGTTGCTATTGAATTAAAATTAACTAAGATTTCAGGTAAATATAAAATATAACGTGATTTTAATTTTGTCAATCGAACAATGCAGTTATTTTTTAAATTTTGAAGGAAATATACATAAAACCTAGAACGGTTTTCTGATCAGTTATTATGAACAGTTCATCATTGTTAAATAAAGGCAATGAAGTTTTGTTTATTCAACAAATGTAAGAAGATATTGGGCGCATTCAGCAGAGAATAGCAATGAGGAATCGATTAGACGTGATGATTACTAATCGGACGCTTTCTTCTGAATGATCTTATTTTGATGTTTTTATTTTTCAGTTGTCAGCTGATTTATTTTAGTTTAGATTAGTTATAATTGCAGTAGATTTAAAATCGAAATCCCATTGAATGTTTTTAATGATGAATTAGATATCAATATTGTTGAAAATATAAGAGTTAATCATGCTAATCCATTTTGCAGAGACTGTTAGGTTATGTCATGGTAAACAAATCACTAATCATGATTACTAATCGGTCCCGAAGAGCGATGCAAAAAATGGCGTCCGATTACCAATCGCCCGATAACTCATCGCTTCAGCTATGCGCATTCAGCCGAAAATTGGTAAGCGATTAGTCAGCGATGAGCTCTGCTGAATGCGCCCATTGTTAGGCACAGAACAGAACATACCCAAGAAGTATACATATACAAGTACAAGTTGTTAGGTTAAAAATTGAGTAATGACAAAATGACAAAGTAATATATAATTTTATAAATACTTACACAACCATGGAAGATTCTGAGGAAACATTTTGTAGACTTTGCCTTAATAGTATCAGTAATAAAAATTTTACAGTGATAGACAAAACTACCAAAGAAATTTTAAAGACCGTATTACACAATAAGGTAAATTGTTTTTTTTTCTTACCAAAGCTCATCGTTAGTTCAGCTAACATATGTATATTAGTATTGCTAGTGAAATCATTCTACCCTTTTAATACAAATTTTTCAGGACTTTGTCGACAACCACAAACAAGTCATATGTTCTAACTGCTCTATTAAACTATATGCCGCGTTTGACTTTAAGTCTACTTGCCTCTACGTTGAAGACAAGATTGCTTCTTATATTAATCCCAAAGTGTCTCACGTCGACTTGATAGAAGTTTATTTAAAGGAACGGGATAGCAAAATTAAAATGGAAGATAACCAGAGGGTATGTCGATTATGTCTGCAATTAGTTACGGAAGAACCTGTGTCAATTCATGAAATGAAGTCAGATATGATTAACAAATACATCCCAGAAGTGGTAAATATCTGTTTACAAGCTTTAAATATACCAATATACTTGCTTTGTCTTGTATTGTAGAATTTTAGTGTCACCGTAGATCCCGTTATCTGTAAGCGGTGTTTTGATTCACTCAGTACACACGAAAGTTTCTTAAGAAGCTGTTTGGATGTTGAGACGAAACCTCACAACATACATTTTGTGGCCTGTGACACATTTATCAAAAGCGACAGCGATCAATACACGAAGGAAGGGGTAGTTAAAATTGAAGAACTACGGACGGATGAAACGATCAAATCTGAAGTTGACGTAAAATTTGAAAGATACAAATTCGAGAGGTGAGGAAGTTAAAGAGTTTAGATATTCGACATGTTACAACATTCTCACTAACATTTTCATATAATCTTAAAAGATTGTTTTAAAAGGTTCAACTTTCTAAATACTGAGTGTTACAGAATGATATTAAGAAAATTTGGGGTATGTTCTATGTTTGAAAATAAGAAAAAGTATATTACAAGATAAATTTATACACGTAAAAGTTGCCATTCATTATACACTGTTGTGTAGATCAACTGTCAAACTATACGTTCGAATCTCAGTTAAAATGTACTATTCTTACATTCTTAGACCCTGCATATTTAAACATGTTAAGATTAATTTCCCTTGTTTATTTATTAAATTGTTTTATCAACGTTTAAGATAGGTCAATGTAAATAATAAATTTGTGTCACCTCACAACTATTAATTTGCCAAACGGCAACACTGCCAATTCATTCCAATGCTCTGTCACATATTTAAACTTGGCACAAACAGTATTGTCGATTGATTTGTCAGTTATCTTGTTAAAAATTGTTAAGGTTAGTTGCAGCTGTATTTTATTACTTAATAGTTTATTTGATTTTCAGTGAGAAAAGCATTAAAATGGTTGTTAAACGATGTTTCGTACCGTGCTGTTCAAATACCAGTGAAAATACCGATAAACGTTTTATAAGTGTACCGTATGGTAGTCGTCGTGAATACTGGTTCAAAGCAGTCGGCAAGGCTTTGGTCAAAACATTTATGTATTGCTGTGAGGATCATTTTGAGGTAAGTAAGTTTATTGTTTACAAGCAAACGAAAATTCGAATGAAGCAAGGCATTACCCATAAAAGAACTAACCCTTATCTTAAAGTAATACTCTGTATATTCGGTCATATTTTCAAAATTACTAGTACGTGGCTCACTAATTCTTTTAAAACAAATTTTTAGCTTGAAAATGACGCAGTCAATTGGAGAATGCACATTTACGTCGGTACTAAATTAATTTTAAAAGAACACGTGGTTCCACATCTCTACTTGAAAAGAGCTTGTCCAGATATCTTTTCTAGTCAGATAAAAACAAAAAAAATGGCTATAGAGGAACAACCCGGTCCAAGCAAATGTAATATTTAGATTTTGCGAATATAACAAGTTTGATGTTGGAAGAATCAGACGGTCTTGGAGTGCAAAGAAATACGTAACCAGAAAGATTTTTAAATATTTCAAAACTCCAAATCTAACTATGGCCTAACAAAATCTTGCATTCAGTGAAGAATTAAAGGAGTGATGTGTAGTCCACCTCAAGGTTATTGAAAGTCCAAATCAGAATGTGTTTTACTAGATCCATGTTTTATTATTAGTTTGTGTGTTCGTTCAGATAAGAGGCAATAAATAAAGTTTTTATTTCATGTTATACGTCCATTTTAATTTATTGTTTAAATCTTGCTCGGGGCTGATTTTACAGGAAAGAAAAATTAGAAGCATGTTAAACAAATACATTCACATATTTTCTTTATTGATGATCTTACCATTGCAGCTCCTGTTTCATCATAATGGCTTTATCTTTCCCCCGTCATATTTTTGGTAAACGGTGCTTCCTGTAATGAATCAATTTAATAGCTAGTACCAACATATTATAACGCTTTATGAAGTTGAGGAACTTGTAATTTTTGCTAGCTTACCAAGTTTAATTGAAATCAGAAATGTGTTTCTTTGAAATACTAAAATTCATGTAGTGGATAAAAGAAACAACTTGATATTGAGATACATTGCATGAAAACATTTATTATAATTTGTTAAATACTATATCAGACAGGGTATTATAAGTAAGTATAAATAAAATACTAGTGCATTAAGATATTTTTATTAACTGGACATAAAATTTATAATACTCCAAAAGTCTGGTCAATCAATTTCTTTATACTTAAAAAGTTAAGAGCATGTTAAAACAAAAAAGCAATAAGTAATTTAACAGGTACTTTAAATATAAATAAAATCTTAAGACCGCTTTACATTTATGCAATTCTTATTGCATGCAAAGAAATATTGCATGCGCATTAAAGTTAAAATTAATGACCGACGCAATTTTCAGTCCATTGCACGAATATAGAGTCTGCTCTAATTTGATTGCATTGCACGTGAAATTCTGGTTCCTTTTCTGGTAATATTCAGTTTTGCCATCCTACACAAAAGGAACTAACAGCGAGGAATTAAGTAAATAGTGAATTAACCTTAATTAACCATAATAATTTTCTTTTTTATTTCATCCACTGAAACTCTAGGTTGATTAAAACTTCACACCACAGCACACAACACCGGTATGTTTTGATGCAGAAGACCGGCAGATCGAAATCATTTTCATTTTACTAATTTGGCAATGGGCAATTTATTGCATAAATGTAAAACAAACGACACCTTGCAATATTGCATGAAAAAGTTTGCTGCAAAATAGTTTTCATTGCATTGCATGCTCCATTGCCTAAATGTAAAGCGGCCTTTAGAGATAATGTTGATTTCTCAACAGGCCTTCAGACTTATATACTTACGGTCTCAACAAATTTTGGTCAGGTGAACTTTTTAAAATGTCTAATAGTGTTGAAAACAAACAATTGAATTTACATAATCACATTTCTAATGAATTTCAGGAGGATCTTTGTGCAATAACTGATGATCTGTCACATTTTTCTTATATTTGGATTCAAAGGGACAAATATCACATTTGTACATTTGGATTTCAGAAGGGTCCCTGTGTGTTAATTGATGCACGCTAAGATGACTCTTCCGTTTACTTTTGTAATGACATGTATTACACTTGTATATCTGAATTTCAGAAGGGTCTTTGTGTGTTAACTTATGTCTGTGCAGCTCACCCGTACGTTTACTTTCATAATCACATTTGTCGCACTTGTACATTCGGATTTCAGAAGGGTTCTTGTGCATTATTTGATGGTTTCGCAGAATATCCTTACGTTTAGCTTCATAATCACACACATCACATCTGTACATCTGGATTTCAGAAGGGTCTTTGTGTGTCACCTGATGAACTTTCAGGTGACTTTTGTATCTAGTCTCGTAGGTACAAGTATCGCACTTGTACATATGAATTTCAGAAGGGTCTTTGTGTGTCAGTTGATGACGTTTCAGCCTGCACTTGTGTTTATTTTCATAATCACAGGTATCACACTTGTACATTTGCATTTCAGAAGGCTTTTTGTGTAATAAGTCATGAACTTTCATGTTTTTCTTATATTTAGTTTCAAAAGTACAAATATCACATTTGTACATTTGGACTTCGGAAGGGTCTCTGTGTGTTAATTGATGTATGTTAAGATCACTTTTTCGTTTAGTTTCATAACCACATTCACCACATTTGTACATCTGAATTTCAGAAGGGTCCTTGTGTATTAATCGATGCCTATGCAGTTGATATGCACGCTTATTTTTATAATCACATGTATCACACTTGTACATTTGGATTTCCCAAGAGAACTTCTGTTCTGCAGCAATTTTATGGTGTATACCACTTTCAAATTTCCTTTTAATAGTATTTTTAGATGATGATACATCTAACAGAACTGCGCATTTCTGTATTTGAACTGCACTTTCACAGTTAAGCATATATTCACACTCTCTTTCTTCTAGATCTTCAAAAGTTTCCTTCTTTATGTTTTCAGGTTCATCTAGATTGTGTGAAGAGGAGTTACTAAAAAAATTAAAACAGTTCATGAGACAACCAAATAAAACATGTACATTTTCTTTTTAATAAAAATTTTGACAAATCAGTTACAGTCTATAACATCGATATATGGAAATATAAAAAATTTCAAAAGACAATAAATCCATTTTAAGGTTTACTTCTTGTTATTTGCCGAGTTAGATACCAAGCCATTAAAAGTAACATTTTAAAGCTTTGAGATCTACGACCTTAGAGTGGCTTGTATCAAATATTTAATAATAGTATTAGACAACATTCCATACCATTCAATACTTTCAGAAAGGATTGCAATACTGGTACAAAGAAAAGAATATACAAGTATTTCTCAGAATCCATAGAATTGTGTATGATGCTAGTTTGAAGAAAAATGAGTTATTGCATCTAGTGAAGAGCAATCATTTTGCAAAGAAATACGTTATTGATGAGATGACTACGGCTCAGGGACATACCGTTCTACGGTTGCATCCATACTGCTGTGTTTTTTAATATGTAGCCAATTAAAAAGACATCTTCAAAGAAATAATACATTTCCAAAATTTGATATGTGAATAATATTACATCAGCTAATTGGACAAAATGTCTTATACGCGCCGTTATTTTATTGGCGAACGGTGGCCTTGTATGGATTAGGATCGAGCAGTATTATCGCTCTTTATCCTTCACCATCTCTGTAGACCTGGGTGGCATCGTAGAGGTGGGTTCCCTTCTCCGGTCAGCCTCGACCGCTGTTGCGGCCGATGCTGGCGGCTTGAGGAACCTCCTCCTGCCCTGGCTGACCCCCGCCGGCAGGGGGACCTCTTCTGGCGCTCTTCGTGTCTTCTAGGTTATTTCTTCGCGTGTTACACATGTCATAGAAATTGAGAGACTATATAATGCTGCAACAATTGATAGGGGCTTGATAAAGGATCGGATACAAGTGACGTTAGTAGTGACTCTGACGAATGTTAGTGCTAGTGTGTTTTTTATTTCATTATAATCTATAATTATATTTTTTGCTGTATTTTTTATGGTGTCATTATGTAGTATATCGGAAATATATTATTTTTGTTATATATTGTGTCTATACATCTATAGGGTATTAATACATTCAAAAAATATTTTTATATAGTTGTTTTCTATTATTTTTTTATTTGATTTTTATTTTAAAGAGGTATAATTTTACTTATTAGTTATTTTTTTCTCTGCATTTTTCCCCTTAGTATCTTTATTCTACCCAGACCATCCTCCTAGCAGAGAACACTAACTTCTCGTGGTTCTTGTGTAATTTAAAAATTACATAATAACATGCAATATTTAATAAAAATATGTATTTAGCATTTGCTTCTTTTTCCAAATGGTCACATTAATGTTCATTATTATTTTATTTCAAATTATTATTGGCGAAATTGAGCGAATACTGGTATCTAAAGTAAATACGGTCCTGCCTATATCTGACCAGCTGGACACGGAAGCCTTTGATGGTTTTATGGCAGTATTTTAAGTCGTTTTTTTTTATTTCCTTATATCAATGATATAAACTGTATTTAGTTACATTATTAGATTTGTTATCACATATGCCTATTTTCTTTTTAAATTTGATAATATGTATATCCTTTAGATCTAGTTTTCTCAGTAGTTATGCCGTGCCCTAGGTAGCAGGTCACTGCCAGTAACAGAATTAAAGTGTACACCCCTAGCCTTAACTGAGATTCTTTAACTTGCACTTATGGTTCTCGGACTAGACTGTAGGAAGGAAAGATGCTGCCAGCAAAATAAGCAGCAAAACATTTGGAAGTATGGTATGCCATGCAAAAACAGCAACGGCTAGAATAGGTCTCAGAACGCCATGGTTGTATATTTAATTTTATAAATAGAAATCTCTCAAAAACCATTAAAGCTAAAGAACTTTTGCTTTAGCGTTAGGTAAAAAAAGTTATAATGATTTTTATATCAAAAGTGATATAATACATATATTTTAATTTGGCACCCCAAAAACCCATCGACACTAAATCTGAAAAATAAATATGTCAATGTAAAAGTTAATAGAAGGTTTCGTAAAAAATGCTCCTACATGTATGTGTATTCCTAATATTTTGGACTAAACTATTACCAGATGGTCAGTTCCCGCTAAGCCTAAGCCTAGGACAATAGGGGCAAGTCAAATAATCAAAGTTATGTGCATTTTACTTTTATTACTGGTATCAATCAATTACCTAGGTTATGGCACAACCCCGAAAGTCGCTATAAATCAAATAACAGTGTCTGTGGAAATTTTCAAAACCAGTATTTTAGGTTAAAGGCAAAATAATACATTTTGATTTAATTGTAAAATCATGTCGAACATGCCATCTGAAAACTGTGAGCATATAATTTAGAAATAATTTGAATTAAAACAATAATGCACCTATAGCTCTTTTTAACATAGTTAATACTTGAAAATATCAAAGTCTTATGCCTGTAGCACTGAGAAATATTGATATCAAATTTGAATTAATTTGAAATATTGTGATTTCATATCGTTTATTTCAACAACAACAAAATTTAGTCAATGATGAACCTCTAAATATTTTGATAATTTCCGTATATTTAAAAGCACATCCAATTTGAAGCAAAATAATCAGTGTTGAGGAAATGAATTAAATGTAAAATAAACTTCATTTATCACTAATATTTTAGAGGGATATGACCAATTTTGAATGATAAATTTGTTGGCATGTTACATTATAGGAAATGAGAATAGTAATTTCTTTGCCACACTTTTAGGACAGATTTCTTCTTTCAAAAAGTCTGGACTGGATTGAAAGAAACAATAGTGTTAAAAATCTTAAAATTAAAAAAAAATCATTGATTTTGCCTTACTTATCTTGATCTCCTTTTTCAGATTTTATATCAATCTCTTCAAATTTAATATAAGAAGGTTCATCGTTTTCATATTCCTGTGAATCCTCAACACATTCCAGTTTTATTTCAATCTTCTCAGTTTTAATATAAGGCTGTTTACTTTCTTCCTGTGCTTCCAGGCGGTTTTGTATAACGCCGCCATACGTACGAAGCGAATCAAAACATGATTCGAATATAACAAGATTCTTCGTAGCACTGATGTTCTAAAATAAAAAATATTATTGTTAATCTCAAGATACTACAGAAGAACTAAAATGTACATTTTATATAAACACAGTAAAATAGTAAGAACTAAGAAATATACCCTTTTATAACCAGAAAACAAGAATAAACAATAATGTACTAAAGAATTTAGGAGTCTTGAAACAAAATAAATATTACATAGAATTAGTTTTATAAAATGTATTCGAAATAGACTTACTACTCGAGGTATGCAGGCGTCAATTCTGTCAATATCCATTGCATTTAAACCAGTTAAATACACAATCTACAAATTGTTTAATTTTTCTCTATATGTCGGTTATCTGTAAATTTCCTCTCTCATTAAATATTAAAGTCTTCTGAGTTAATTTTTTCAACGAAACCCTGGAAAAACATATTGTACATAACCTAACTTATGGTAACTATATAACCTGCTTTCCTTTTACAGCCAACATGTGATGTGATGTGAGTATATTAGCATAATTGCTTTCAGTTGTGATCCATAGATCACCTGTTGTGATCAATCTTGTAAAAAGAACGATCATATGAATTAAATGTAAACATAAACAAGAAAACTATTATTTTTATAAATATATTATACGCATTGTACTAAAATATGCATGACAAGACAATGAATTTAATGATAATGATACTGATTTATTTCTAACTTTGACAAATATCCTAACCCTAACCTCACTTTAGGGCGGAATTCATAGTCAGCACTTCACTTAAGTGTGATTTCCATTTAAGGTACACTTATATAAGATGTCCTTCAATATTTTGTTTCATATCTTTAAACTTAATGGAAACTAAAGTGTGGAACGAAACTATTAGTAAGCTGTCGTCCTGCATTTTTATCTTGTAAATTGCAAAACTAAATGCACACTTAAGAGTGATCTATGAATTCCACCCTTAAACAAGGGCCCAGGGTAGTATTAGCATTCATACCACAGATTGAAGAGAATTCTCTTTAAACTATGGTCGTATTGACATAGTCTTATGTATACACCCTAGATAAAATCAAGGCCAGCCTTGAGATAAAATGGTATAAACTCAATGATGAACGTTCGAAATAGAATAAATAGTCTAATAAATAATAATAATAAATGAATATACTTATTGCTGAAATTACAAGAAAGGAATTTCAAAGAACAATATACACATAATTCCATGCAGTACATATACAAGGCGTTATGAAGTTCAGTGACTTGTTCAAATGAAATTGGAAATGCGGCTTGGAAAAACAAGCTGCCAACTGTAGCTACTCTATATAAATTGTATGGAAACATCTATTACATTCTTTTTTATTTATTTACTATATAGAACATGTATTTCCAATAAAATACTATAGAGTCCATCAATATACTTTTATTAACTGAATACAATTTTTAGAATATTTTAAGGGTTTGTTCAGTCAGTTAGTCTGCAATTTTATTTTTAAGGTTTTACTTTATGCTTTAATACCGAAAAGTGTGGAAAAGCATAGAAGCATTAAATAAGTGTTTTCAATAAAAATAAAGACTGAAAGATAAAGTTGGCTGAAATATGTACTAAAATCATTTCACGAGTAAATCACCATAACGTTAAATTTTTAATTAAAAAAAAAATACTATTAAAATATGGATAAACAAAATTTAATAAATCTCTCACGTTAAGATTCACACATAGTTTCTGTTTATTATGTAAAGCTTTTTTAGACTTTTTGTGTGTTATGCAATAATTGGTGACTTTTCAGTTTATGTTTGCGTTTAGTTTCATAACCACATTCATCACACCTGAACATTTGGATTTCGGAAGGGTCTTTGTGTGTTAGGTGATGGCTTTTCAAGTTTCTCTCATATTTAGTTTCATAGATACAACTATCACACTTGTACATATGAATTTCAGAAGGGTCTTTGTGTATTAACTCATGATTTTTAAAATACTTTTTATGTTTTGTTTCATAAGTACAAATATCACATTTGTACATTTGGATTTCGGAAGGACTTTTGTGTGTTAACTGATGCATTTTAAGGTGACTCTTCCATTTCGTTTTATAATCACATGCATCACACTTGTACATCTGAATTTCTGAAGAATCGTTGTGTATTAACTGATGATTTTTCAGGTCACTCTTACGTTTAGTTTCATATTCACATTTATCGCACTTGTACATTAGGATTTCAGAAGGGTTCATGTGCACTATCTGATGTTTTCTCAGAACATCCTTACGTTTAGCTTTATAATTGCACACATTACATCTGTACATTTGGATTTCAGAAGGGTTCTTGTGTGTTAACTGATGCATTTTAAGGTGACTCTTCCGCTTAGTTTTATAACCACATGCATCACACTTGTACATCTGAATTTCTGAAGGATCTTTGTGTGTTAACTGATGCAATTTCAGGTCACTCTTACGTTTAGTTTCATGATCACATTTATCGCACTTGTACATTAAGATTTCAGAAGGGTTCATATGCGCTATCTGATGTTTTTTCAGAACATCCTTACGTTTAGCTTCATAATTGCACACATCACATCTGTACATTTGGATTTCAGAAGGGCTTTTGTGAGTTACTTGATGAATTTTAAGATGACTCTTGTATTTTGTTTCATACATGCACGTATCACATTTGTACATATGGATTTCGGAAGGGTCTTTATGTGTCAATTGATGACGTTTCAGCCTATAGTTATGTTCAGTTTCAAAATCACAGATGTCACACTTGTACATTTGGATTTTCGAAGAGAACTTCATTTGGTTTTCAATCGTTTCCCCATCTACATTGTGTGAGAAATCACTAAAAAAAATGACAACAACTGTAACATTCTGAATTTCGGAATCGTCACTTTGAAAAATTTTATATGACTATTATTACCCCACAATTTTTTCAAGGCCAACTCACAAGTTCAATTTTATTGAAGTGTAATTAGGACAAGCTGTATGAAAGGAGTGTAGTAAATATTTAGCTCCTTTTTTCTATTTTAAAAAATGAAAAGGTCTGGACAGGTAATTGGTAAGTATCACATTATTCAAAGAAACTTGGAAAAATATTGGTGTAAATTTTAAAATTAAAAAATATAACTGGCATTTCCTTACTTATCTTGATCTCCTTCCTCTGACTTTATTTCTATATCTTCAGATTTAATATAAGAAAGCTTATCGTTTTCATATTCCTCTGGATCCTGAAAATTTTCTAGTTTTATTTCAATCATCTCGGTTTTAATATAAGGCTGTTTATCGGCACTTTCGCCTTCTTTCTGTACTTCCAGGCAGTTCTTTAGAAAGCTGCCATTTGTATGAAGCGAATCAAGACATGATCCAGACATAAATAAAGGACCCCTCATAGCACTGTTCTAAAATAAAAATATTAATGTTAATCTTAAATGAAAGTATCAAGAAAACCTATAATACACATTAAAGAAAAAACAAGTTATTGAAACATTAAAAAATAATAGAACTTTATAAGAATAAACATTATTTAATGTATTAAAGAACTCATGAGTCTTGAAACAAAAAGTATTACATACAATTATCTTTATAAAATACCTTCGAAATACACTTACTACTTGAGGTATGCAGGCATCAATTCTGTCAATATCCATTTTATTTAGTGACAAATATGTATCGACAAATTGTGTGATTTTCGTATATATCGGTAACTGAAATGTTCCATTTGTTTCATTAGTCTTGCTGCATTTTTATCCCCAACAAAAACATAACCTAAAAACCACAGATTATAATTTTGACACACCCTATAACAACTTAGGAACAAAAGAAGTAGTTGAGCCACAGCGAATGTTGGTAACATTAGACGTAACCATTTTGAATGTGAATTGTCAAAGTTGATGAATATTTAGCACTGAAATGTAATTTTATATTATGATGACTGAATGCGCTAAAGCTGCGCGAATGAATTATTTATGATCAGCGCCATATTTTATTTTGTGCCTCTAGCAATGGCGGAGCAGTAGGGGCTTAGCTGATTGTGAATTGAAATGGAATTGAATTCTGAATATGAAGAATTATTTCGTGCTATATGCTGGTTAATTTTACAGTCCCTTATAAAACATGACATGTTCCAACAATAACACCCACAAAAATACACAAAGAATAACACTGAGATACAAGATAAAAGAAGAAACCACACTGTACGCCAATGACGTGTTTACAAACAAAATAATGGGAAATTAAGAACACAATTCATATCGTACGTGCAGATGGTTGTCTCTCTCTCACCCACATACATAACCAATGAAGTATGTCTTTGCTGAGTTTCATGTGCCTCCTTTTGTCTGCTCCTAGCGTTGGTACTTTTATTTGGATGCGCAATGGGAGTTAACGCATTCCATATCGTATATTTCAGTGCTTTATACACAGCTTAAATAATTTTAAGCTGTTCTTTATACGTACTTAGGGCGTGTACCGTAATTTAACAAATGTTACCGTGGTTATTTACGGTAACTGAAATTTGGTGTTGAATAGAGGGACGGTAAATCCACAAAACGATTTAAGAGACGCTGAACCGGGGTTCTGGTTAAAATATTTGAATTACGGTACATGCCCTTAATAATCAAAGAAATTATGATGAACATAAATGGTTTTTACATTTAGTCAATATTCAGTTAAGTGTAATTTTTTACTAATTCAATCTCTGGCATGTGGGTTTCTTTTTATTAGACTTTGAATATACTTTAAATATAATTAAAGATTATATAACTGTAATACCAAAATATTAGTTTTCATATGCAAGTAAAATACTTATCCATATATATTTTTGAAAATGTAGTGACTTATCGCTAGCTTCAGGACTAGAGCGATGGACGAGTGTGAGGAGATCAACAGTCCATAGACGTACCAAATCAGAAGGCGCATATTAAATATAAAAACATACAAAAATGTATGTCATCACCTTCATTCTCCATACCGGTATAGACAACCTTTCGGGCCTTCTACTATGATAAAATGCATTATCCATCACAAATGTTTCTGGTTCAGATTCTAACCATTTTTCAAATACGTCGTATTTTCATGATAATCTCCCGACCTATGCGATTCAAAAACATCGCCATATCACTTTTAATATTCATTCAGAAAGAAATACCAACCAGTCTTGGCAAATTCATATACTATCTAAAGCTCATTCCCTAATAGAAAGTATAGGTAGGCAACAACCTTCCTATATTTATTTTTATTCGATTTACAAAAATACCAGCCATCATCCAGCAGTACAAATCAAACGGGACTGACTGCAATTATGCTTTACACGTACAGGATTTTTTTATATTCACTAAAGAAAAATGCAATGTCACAAATGTTCTATTTCCATTTCAGTTCAATTCGCTTGATGCTAGTCAAAATTTACTGTCATGTGATTTGCCTGCAAGGCTGGAATGAGCAACAAAATGCAAACCCTACATTCAGTGAAGGATTTTATGTACATATAAGGCCACTTTCACAAAAAGATATTTTGTATTCAAAAACTTCTCATTCTTGACAACACAATAATCTCAATATGAAATTAAAGACATTTTTAATATGTATATTTTATTTCATATTTTAAACAGTAAAAATATATAAAACATAAAATCATTCATTTAGTAAATGCTTTGAATACAAAAGAGCTTAAAGATAACGTTGCTGACTGGACACACCACAAATCAAAATTGTCTACAATCATTACCAATTTATAAGTGCAAATGTTTGTTTTGAAAAATAGTTAATACGGAAGTAGATAAATAATGAGAAAAATATAAACAATGTTAGTTCTAATAATCTTTGTTATTTCTTAATTTCAAAGACAAATTTTGATCTTAGCAAAATTTTCTTTATGTTTACAGGAATATTAAAATTAGCATGTCTACATTTGATAAACAAAATTTACCAAGTTGTTTTGTATTAACAAACTAATACCTGATTGAATTTTATGTCCTATATGAAAAATATTTATCACAACTTTAAACTCTAATCTGTTCACTAGTGGTTCTGAAAACATATTTATACATTTACTTTTACAAATGGTTTTTGTGTATTAATTTATGTTTCTTCAAACTTTTCCTATATCTAGTTTCATAAGGACAAATGTTACACTTATACATTTGGATTTCAGAAGGGTCTTTGTGTGTTAACTGATGACTTTTTAGCTCAGATTTGCGTTTACATTCGTAACCACATTCATCGCACCTGTACATCTGGATTTCTGAAGGGTTTTTGTGTATTAACTGATGACTTTTCAGTTGGCATTTATATTTAGTTTTATAAGTACAAGTATCACACGTGTACATACGGATTTCACATGGGTTTTTGTGCAACAACTGATGGGTTTTTAGAGCATTCTTATATTTAGTTTCATAATTACACATATCACATTTGTACATCTGGACTTCAGAAGGGTCTTTGTGTGTTAATTTATGACGGTGCAGCTCACCCGAACGTTTACTTTCATAGTCACATCTATCGCACTTATACATTTGGATTTCTGAAGGGTTCTTGTGCGTTAACAGATGTTTTTTCAGAACATCCTTACGCTTAGCTTCATAGTCACATACATCACATCTGTACATCTGGATTTCAGAAGGATCTTTGTGTGTTAACTGATGATTTTTTAGGTGATTCTTATATTTCGTTTCAAAAGTACAATTATCACATTTGTACATTTGGATGTCAGAAGTATTCTTGTGTGTTAAATAATCATTTTTCTGGTTACTCTTATATTGAGTTTCATAAGTGCAAGTATCACACATGGACATTTGAATTTCAGAAGAGTCTTCGTGTATTAACTGATGATTATTTAGGCAACTTTTACATTTAGTTTCGTAAGTACAAGTATCACACTTGTACGTACTGATTTTGGAAGGGTACTTGTGCAGAAACTGATGACTTTTCAGCTCGTATTTGAGTGTAGTTTTGTAATCACATTCATCACATCTGTATATTTGGATTTCGGAAGGGTCTTTGTGTGTTAACTGATGATTTTTCAGCTGTTTTTTGTATCTACTTTCATAAGTACAAATACTGCACTTGAACATACGGACTTCAGAAGGGTTTTTGTGCAATAATTTGTGGCTTTTTAAATTTCTCTTATATTTAGATTCAAAAGTACAAATATCACATTTGTACATTTCAATTTCTGAAGGATTTCTGTGTGTTAATTGATGCATGCTAAGATCGCCCTTTCGTTTAGTTTCAAAACTGCATGCATTACACTTGAACATTTGAATTTCTGAAGGATCTTTATGTGATAATTGATGACGCTGCAGCTCACTGGCACGTTTATTTTCATAATCACATTTATCGCACTTGTACATTTGGATTTCAGAAGGATTCCTGTGGGTTAATTGATGATTTTTCAGAACAAACTTACGTTTAGCTTCAAAAGCACACATATTACATCTGTACATCTGAATTTCAGAAGAATTTTTGTGTGTTAACTGATGATCTTTCAGATGGCTCTTATATTTAGTTTCGTAAGGACAAGTATCACACTTGTACATATGGATTTCAGAAGGGTCTTTGTGCAATAACTGATGGGTTTTTAAAGCATTCTTATATTTAGTTTCATAATCACAGGTATCACACTTGTACATTTGGGTTTTCGAAGGGAACTTCCGTTTTGGAACGCTTTTATGGTTTATATCACCTTCAAACTTTCTCACATCTAAGGGAGTTTGACATTTGTGTACTTGAACTTCAGTTTCACAGTTAAGCGTACATTTATACTTTGTTTCGTCTACATCTCCAAAAATTTCCTTCATTACGTTTTGAGTTTCCTTATGTAAATTGTACGAAGAAGAATCTCTAAAAAATAAATGTTCAATAAGCATTTAGACAAATCAGATCCTATGGCCCTATTTAATTTTGCTTGCTTTTGCTTTTAATATTAAAAAAATATTGATGCAAATAACACTGAAAAATAGCAATGTCAATATCAAATTGATCATAATGTGCTATAAATTTTAAAACAAAAAATTTTATTGACAATTCCTTACTTATCTTGATCTCCTTGCTCTGACTTTATTTCCATCTCTCCGGACTTAATATATGATGGCTTATTGCTTTCGTATTCCTGTAAATCTTGAAAATCTTCCATTTTAATCTCTTCCGTTTTTATATATGGCTGTTTATCGACATTTTCGCATCTTTCCTGTGCTTCCAGGCAGTTCTTTAAAAACCCGACATGGGTATGAAGAGAATCAAAACATGATCCGCATATAACAGGATCATTGGTAGCACCGATGTTCTAGAATAAAAAATAATCTAATCTGGAAGTACTAAGAAAAAAAACTAAGATCCACATTTTAAATACACAGACAATTATTGAAATAATAAAAACTGAGAAACAGATATGGTCCGCATATTTGGCAGAGCATATCCGATTACACATCTGAATATTTAAAAAATGAGCTTCCGACAGTTTCAGGCGGGGTGATGATATTACTCGAAAAAATGGTGTGTTAAGTTCATTTAACATTTTCAAAAGTCAATACCAACGAGGCTACATAACCTCACTTATTTTTTTTATTTGTTTTTTGGCTATAACTTTTTTAATACTGGAACGATTTTTTTTTCAAATTTGGCACATTTATATTTCTAAATTTTCAGCGGTCTAAAAGGCAGATAGGGCACATGCTAGATGAAGAAGGGATCATAACTTTTTTGTCTTTAATTTTATTAAGAGTTTGCTGGCTCCTTTGAAGAATGAAAGTTTATCTAAAAATTTGATACTCTTATATGAAGTCAAGAACAACCAACCGTTTGTGAGAAAATCAACATTTAAATTTTTTAGACATACCGATGAATCTCATTTCTTTTACGATTAAGCAAAGTATACTTTGAAAACAATTGAATGGTATCTGTCATATTGCTTTGACAGTAATTTCAAACCTTATATGCTTCAGTATGTCCAAACAATTTAAATTTAAATGTCGATTTTCTCACAAACAGTTGATTTTATTATTTCAAACAAGAGTATTAACTTTTGACAAACTTCCATTCTTTAAAGAAATGGCATGAAAATCTGAATTAAATTAAAAACAAAGAAGGTTATGATATTATCTCCAGCTAGCATATGCCCTTTTCCTCTTTAGTGCTGCAATTTTAGAAATATTTTACCAGAAACTGCGTGTCTATAAAAGTAATAAGGGCGCCAAAATTGAAAAAATGTTTTAGTATTAAAGAAGTTATAGACAAAAATCAAATTAAAAATTACATAACTCCGCTAATATAGACTTTTCGAAAAAAATGTTACATGACCTTGACACATTATTTACATACATTATTTTTGAATAGTGTCATCCCTAAATTTTCTGCAAGTTTCCAGTTTCAGTGCTGTCATAGTTGTATAGCTAATGCATCCTATAACAGCTCTGTGTGTATTAAACGAAACAAACCATTTTCAACTCTATGTGGGTATTATAAATGCAATGCGCCTATGTCTGACGGGTGGAAACTGTTTCCAACTGTTCTACGAACATGCCCAAGTGTTAATGTGTGACCATTATAGAAAAAGTGCTAATAACCATTAGTGTATAGTGTGTATTATTGGTAATTTTGTAACCCTTCTAAAGTGACATGCCTATGCAGTCTTATCTGCCACAGCCCTCACCCCCCGCAATCATCAAAGTGCTATAAATCAATCGCTTTCTACAATTTTGGAACTCGGGTATTATAGATAAGGAATACATGAAATTTGAGACAAAATAAGTTTCACATACAAATACTTTTCAAAAATATAGTTGACATATACTTACTATCTGAGGTATGTAGGCATTTATTATGTCAACATCCACTTCATTTAGTGGCACGAATTTGTATGTTAACAGTTGAATGCACAATCGGCAAATTTTCTGATTTTCCCATGTATCAGTTAACTGATAATTTCCGTTAACCATTAAATAAACCTCTTTTAAGTCAATCGGTGACACTTTACTGGAATTGAGGTGTGAAGAAATAATATCTTCAGTACCCATACATCTGGCCTTAAAATTGAAAGCGGCAAATAATTTTGAACTACATGCCTTACACGTTACATGTTTATGTCCCTCTTCCAAAATCTGAAATTTTCAACAGCGAACTGTATATAGATAAAAAAATAGTCTTAGCACGACTTACCACATTAGGCAAGACAGCTTCTAAAACCTCCCTTGTGACTTTTTCTATTACTTCGGAATTTGAATAGCTTATAGTGTCAAGACACAGTCTGCAAAATATTTTGTTGTTCAAGTATTCTGATTGCATTTTGTCTGTTTCAACAACACATTGGGAAAACATCATATTCTGTCATTTTAGACTTAACTTAACCTATATTATAAAGTTTCTTTTATTTTTTAAATCTGTGATAGACTAAAGAAAAAGATAGAGCGACTACAGAGAGTAGTCGCGATATTATTGATGTAGCCATTTTGAAGGTAGATTATCAGTCGTTGACGATATACAACTACTTTCATGGATAAAGAGATCACTATTTATATATTTGATTAAGGTTGATATAAAAGAATAATTATTATTTATATCAAAAGCGATTTATACACATATTATTATGTTCGTTTCCAAAATTGACTACTAAGCTAACACTGTCAATAGCTACAATTTTTTTCTTTTTGATGTGGAAATTATATCACATTAACTGTGCACGCAGAGACGCGATGTAGAAAACTGTGATTTAATTCCCATTTTATTTATAAGGAAAATTAAATATGCAACATGTTTAAACAGTATCCTTTTTTAAATTTGAATGCATCATCCGCAATGAAGCATGATAAAATACAGAATTCTATTTTGTGACACAGAAACCATTAATATCATTTTTATAATTTATTATGTTAGCATACTAGATCTTTATGTAATAAACTCTATATAACCCATAGAAATCATAAAATATATGGAAGGCCAGAAGCGGTTACTTTAGGCACTGCATGCTGTTGGTAATACTTCATTTTAATCTCGGCGTACAATTGAAACCAAAAACGGAATGTTTGTGTTTGTAATTTGACTATAGCAATCATGTTACTACGAATGAACATTAAAATATATTTCTATTTGTTATCATGTTTTTAAAATATTTAGTTGTAGGTGATCATTCTTCCTCAGAGACATAAAGCAATTGTAGTATTCGAACCTAATAAATTATAGAAATATATGTTTTTATATCACAAAATAGAATTTTGTTTTATCAAACGAGTACTCCAAGGCAGTAGCTTTTAGTAATACTTTATATAGCTATTATTTAAGTTATTAAAAACATTTCTTATCTTTTCATTCTAGAAAAAAAAAAGACACTCTATATGTATTTTTTATTTAACTTAATTTTAGTCCCATATGATCAACCATTGAGAAGTTTTACATTATGTTTAAATTTTAAATGTAAAGCATAAAGCATTCATGTAAAAAAACACTTTAACAAAGTTGCTGGCTGCAGATCGATCAGTTTTGAGAAAAAATTTCTAGTTTTCTTTTGTTAATTTAAAAAAAAGTATTGGTTCCAAGAATATTTTCTGTATGTTTATAGAAATTTTATTCTTTTTTTAGATGATGGCTGTTATTTGAGGGAAAAAATCCGAGTAAGTTAGAAATAATAACTCTTAACTGTGTCGATTTTACAAGTTTTCTCCAGGATGTATAACAGTTTCCAGGTTGATAAATCATTTAGAATAAGAAAAAGAATAATTTTTACCTGTTATCTTTTATCATTAAAATCTGAATTTTACACGTCAAGTGCACACTGAGAAAATTGCATTATAAACATTATCAAAACCCGAAGAGTTCTTTTAAAAAACTAGTAATACTTGAATTGATGTAATTATTAAACAGTTTTCATGGTGTCTGGTACACAGTGATAAGGTATATTTTATGGACTTTCATGTACCTACTCATCACATTTTCCGCCCAAAAGTTAAAAAAAAATGAAGCAATTTCGGCATTATATTTTAGAACACTAAGAACTTCCCACCTACTGGGTATATTTTTGGGCATCTTTAGATTCTTTGTCCTTGAAGCGCCAGCACAGTTGCATATTCACGGTCTCGAGAGATCCTTTAGCTGAAATTTTTAAATGTTGTTCAGTGGTCCTGAAAACATATACATTTGGATTTACAAAGGGTCCTTGTGTGTTAACTTATGTCTCCTCAAACTGTTCCTATATTTAGTTTCATAAGTACAAGTATCACACTTGTACATATGGATTTCAGATGGGTCTCTGTGCTGTAACTGATGACTTTTTAGGTCACGTTTGCGTTTAGTTTCATAATCACATTCATCACACCTGTACATTGGGATTTCAGAAGGGTCTTTGTGTATCAACCGGTGTTCTTTAAGGTGACCCTTTGATTTAGTTTGATAAATACAAGTATCACAGTTGTACATAATGATTTCAGAAGCATCTTTGTGCAATAACTGATGAGTTTTCAAAGCGTTCTTGTGTTTAGTTTCAAAATCACAAATATCACATTTGTACATTTGGACTTCAGAAAAGTTTTTGTGTGTTAACTGATGATACTTCAAATGGCTTTTATGTTTAGATTGGAAAGTACATATATCGCATTTGTACATATGGATTTCAGAAGGGTCTTTGTGCATTAACTGATGGGATTTCAGAGCATGTTTATATTTAGTTTCATAATCGCAGGTATCACACTTGTACATCTGGAACTTCAGTTTTTTAACGATTTTATGGTTTACATCACCTTCAAACTTTCTTTTATGAGTATTATATGATGATACATCTAACGGAGTTTTGCAATTATGTACTTCAACTTCAGTTTGACATTTCAGCAAATATTCACCCTTTGTTTCTTCTATATCTTCAGAATTTTTTTTTATGTTTTCAGTTTCTTCGTCCAAATTTTGTGAAGAGGAATCACTGAAAAAAAAAAAAATGAAAACAGTGCATAACAGCATAAACAAATGACATACATGAATATCTTTTCGATAAGCGTTCTGACAAAGGACTTACTTAATTACATTATAATAATAATAATAATAATAATAATAATAATAATAATAATAAAAATGCCATCTACAAACTGATGTAGAGCAAATAAGTTAGATAATTTTAATTACAACAATAATGTACGATTTCTGACAGTTAGTGTAACTTATTCCCGTATGATATTGTATATACTGCTTTCAATATGTTTTATAATTTTCTCATGTTCTATTTTTTACTTAATGTCTTGGGACCGCCATGTCACAAAATGAAAGATTTTTCACTTTACTATAAATTTATAGGGCGCGCAGTTTAGCAATAAGTTTTTTCTTTTAAAATACATTTATATTGGGTAGTACAGTTTATTTTAATATAATTGAGTACATTTTTTATCATTTATTATGTTCAGCAGTTCATTCCGATTCCAAATAACATGTTCTGTACTTGTTCCAGCCATTTACCTGATGTATGTACAACTAATTTTTAAAAAAGGTTACAGATTAAAATGTCAGCATGTCATCAATGGAAGTGCTAGCAACTAGCGCCTCTATTTTGTATAGCAAACCCAAAAATGTGGCTCTGTTAAATTTTGATGAAATATTTATAATTATCTTACACCCCCGTATTTAAAAAATGATTGACACTAGATGATACGTTTACAAAGCAAAGTTCTCTTATTTTTCAAGGTTTTATCAGCTCTAGCAATATTGTCATGTCTCCTTGAAACACCCTGTATAATTCTGATAATTCCGGTAAATTTTAAGTCAATTTGATGCATAATATTATTTTGTATTTTGAAGAAATTAATGGAAGAAACTTAAATATGAAACGGGGCAAACTTCTATCGCTTTTGTTTTAGATAGCGGATATTGCTGATTTTGAGTAAGGTAAGTGTACTTTTGACTTGACTCTTTTTATTAGATGAATGGAGACAAGAAAATATTTACCCCCATTTTTGAAAGAACTTCCCTTTCTGAAAAGTCTGATGCCATTAGTAAAGACAAAGTTATTAAGAGAAATTTGAAAGTGTAATGCTATAAATTTAAAAAAACTAAAAAATTTCATTGACATATCCTTACTTATCTTGATCTCTGTCTGATTTTATTTCCATCTCTTCTAATTTAATGTAAGATGACTTAATGTTTTCATATTCCTGTGGATCCTGAAAATCTTCCAGTTTAATTTCAATCTCTTCAGTTTTAATAAAAGACTGTTTATTGGCACTGTTGTATTTTTCCTGTGCTTCTAGACAGTTCTTTACAAAACCACCTTGGGAACATAACGAACCAAAACATGATCCGCATACAACAGGATCCTTTGTAGCACTGATGTTCTAGAATAAAAAAAAAATTATACTAATCTTAGGTAGAATACCTATACATATAGATCAAGACGATTTCAGAAACGTTTCAGGGTCAATGTTTGGGGTAGCATTTTCAACAATGATTTACTGACTATACTTGTTGAACTACATGCCTTACACGTCAGATGTTTATCTTGGTCTCCTTCCTCTGACTTTATTTCCATTTCTTCGGATTTAATATAAGATGGCTCATTAAAGTTTTCATATTCCTGTGGATCTTGGAGATCTTCCAGTTTAATTTCAATCTCTTCAGTTTTAATATAAGGCTGTTTATCGGAACTTTTCTCGTCATCCTCTGGTTCTGGGCAGTTTTCCAAAAAACTGCCATGAGTATGAACCATATTATAGAATGATTTGCATATCACAGGATCGTTGGTAGCGCTGATGTTCTAGAACAAAAAAATATTAGTAGCAATCACAGATAAAGCTAGGTAGGTACTAAGAAAAAACTAAAATACACATTTTAAATATACAGAAAATCACTGAAATAGTGAAAACAAATAGGACTTTTGGTAATTATTCACTATAGCGGAAACCTCTTCAATCTTAATTAAAAAATTCCAACCCTCCTATTTTCGAGGGCGCAGAACAAAAATCTAAAATTAGTTTTTTCGGACGAGTCTAGTTATCAAAACAAATTTTTTTCAAAATTATAACCTCTATGTATACATTATATTAGATTCAAGTTGAAATATACCGCCTCTGCCATCGTTATTTCATAATGTCACACTGTTGTTAAAATAATAAGGTATTATATTCCAACTTTAGCCTAATGTAATGTATACATACATATTACAATTTAAACAATTTTTTTTTTGAAAACTAGACCAAAAAAAACTAATTTTAGAATCGTGTTCAGCACCATCAAAAATAAGGGGGTTGGAATTTTTTTATTACTATTGGAGAGGTTTCCGCTGTTGTAAATATTTATCGAACTTTTTCAAAAACAGAAAACAAGAACAAAGTTTTAAATGCAAATATATTTTTTTTAAATATGCCCGATAAATACATACTATTTGATATGAAAAGGCATTTGCCATGTCATCCGTTTAATTTCATATATATATGCTACCAATTAAATATACAATCAACAAATTTTTGTTTTTTCTATAGTTAACTGAAAATTGCGATTCACCTATAAATAAATCTTTTACATTAACCAATGACACTTTCATTTTGCCACAAATAATTTTAAGCTATATGCTTTACATATCAGATGTTTTTTCCCAAAATCTGAAATTTACCAAAGAACTATACTTATACCAATATAGATAAAACAGTACATAGTCTTAAAATATGACTTACCAGTTTATGCAAAACATTTTCTAAAACCTCTCTTATGACTTTTTCTACTTCGAAATTTAAACAGCTTATGATATTATGACAGTTTGCAAAATATTTCGCTATTTAAGTATCTAGTACATAGATAAAAGAAATTAATCTAGTATATTACAGAAGCAGGTTATCAGTTATCCCTAACCGTCCTAACCTATAAATATTAAATACAGCCAGTAGTAGTAGTAGTTCAGTAATCTGTGAATACAGCTTTATAGTATACTGCAATCAGTGTTGCCATCTCAAAGAAATTTTAGATTTACTGTAGAAATGGATTTGTTAGGAACACATAGAAAAAATCTATCTTTTTCTGTGGTTGTTAGATAATAAACCGTGACCATAGAACATCTACAAAAGAGACGAGTGACGTGCAGTAGCTCTGCTCAGCAGCATGTTGTGCGGTATGCGTCGATTTAGGTGAGTGTAGCTTCGACCGCAGTATATTTTTAAAAATCGTTCACGACTGAAATTATCGTACAAAAGCGTACGATAATGAGTTTACAATCGTACATCGTACCAAGGATAAAAAATCGTACAAGTACGATAATTATCGTACTGTTGGCAACGCTGGGTCACATAACGTCAGGCGAATTTTTTCAGCTTCGGTTCTTCGCATTCTTGACGGTGGTTTTACGTTGGTTATAAATTCATGACGTCATCATTATTGCCAATTGAATGCATTGTTTCTGTATGGTTGTGCTTTATATACGTTTAAAAATATCTGTTAATTGTATAGTAAATAAACCAAAAATTTGACCCGCCACGATTTGGGTAGTTCTAAAATTGACAGACCGAATTGCTGCCTTGACGTCATGAGCTTCTAATAGAATGCGGTTGGTATCAGTTTAGTTGACCTTGAATTAAAACGATGCTGAATCAAATTCTCCGAACATGTGGTTGTTTTCAAGAACATGGAAAATTCGAGTTTTGTATTGAATTGTTTAAATGGCGGGAAAATCTTAACACTGAATTTTCCAACACATAAATTGTCGCTATTTTCATAATTATATGCAGCCTGCAGATTATTTTTGAAGTTATACTTCTTTGCGCCCGTTAGACACATTGGGATGGGATGTTGGTCGAGAAACCGCGTCACGCTCAAAAGGAAGAACAAATTTTTAAGAACTTTTAATATATTAATATATAATAATAATAATAAATAAGCAGGAGGGTCAACCATCATCCACGACCTTTGGTGAGTAGCGACACCACTTACTCTAGCTAAAGGGTGTAAAATCGGACCGGCAACACTGCGCACCCGGGAGGGATGAGCTTCTTTTCCCTCTGGTGCCGGCCGTCGATGTGTCAGGCCAACCACTTGACACACTGAAACCTCCGGTTCCAAATGCCAGGAGAGAAGGTCCCCACAATCGACCCCATTCAAATGGGGGTCATGGTGACGACCAAGGCCATGAAAATGGAAGTTTTGAGTGGACCGATGAGCTGGACGATCTTCTGATCTGTTATGAAAGCAGCGAGCCCGGGCGAAGGGGATACATGGCGCGGATGTATGCTCGGTGGTGTGACATGCACCCCGAAGGCCGCGCCCTCACCGCAAAAATCTGCGGGAGTATGTATCCTACCTTCGTCGCAGAGGCTATGAGAGGCGTCCTCAACTAAGGGTGAATGAAGTGGTTGAAGAGCCACGGAATGATCCCGCAGAGGCGCCGCGCTTCATTCCCCGCGAACAGGACGACCTGAGCACCCGTCGGGGTTGTCTTTATAAAACCCCGAAGCCCGCAGATCTGGCTCGAGTGGATACTGCGCTCCGTGAGGATCTCCCAGAAGAGGCTGACATCTGGCGCGTCAATTGCGCTGTGTACTAGGCCGTTGAACTGCTGACTCGGGTGGAGAGAGGCGTGAAAATGCCGTTTCTCCACAGAGAGAGCACGGCGGCGAGTGCACAAGATGGAGGCTAAGATCCGGTCGGCGAGGCAACACGCGTCGCGTATCCAATGTGTGATGTACTACGTGGAAGCCAATAGGGCTTTCACACCTTGAGACGCATAGCTACCTCCCTTAGGCGGGTCCATCATACCCTGAATCGAGTGGTGCTGCTCACCATCAAGCAGCATTCTCTCGACAGGATACGGATGCTAGTGGCTGCAAAAAGTCACTAGTGAGGCGATCGAGAAGGTTGGAGCAACATAATTTGTTCCGTGTAAGACCTTCTCGACTTTTGAACAGCCTCAGCGTGTTGCGGACAATCCGCCGACTGTAGATCAGGTAGAAGCCTTCTGGAGAGATCTTTATGGCCGCAGGATTCCACTGGATAGACACTCCAGCCCTGGCACACTTCGAGGCCTTTTGTCAAAGGCTTCGAGAGCCACAAGAGGTGTGCCCACCGATAACCCCGGATGAAGTTCGGAGATCGTTTATTAGATCGAAGAACTTCGCTGCTCCTGGTCCCGATGGGATCAGCAACTTCTGGTGGAAAAATTCACCAGTGTCCACCGCCACCGCCTCCGACAGATCTGGTTTTCGGAGCTGTCGTGTAAGAACAAGGTGAGTGCCACAAATATGCTTGCCGTTCCGATCCTTCTCTACTCCTTTGGAGTAGTGAAATGGACACAAGAAGAGCTGAGGCAACTCGATGTAGGGACCCGTAAAATGATGCATCTCCATCCGAGTTTGCATCCAAGATCGTCCGTTCAGCGCCTATACTTCCCAAGAAATCGGGGAGGCCGTGGACTCTTGAGTTTGGAGTGCCTCCAGGGCAGAGTGGTTTTGGAGGAAGCCTGCAAAGTCATCAGGAGCTCGGATCCCCTTCTCTGCATGGTCCAAGACCATGAAGCAGCAGGGATAGGAGCGTTTGTGTATAAGGCAGCGAGAAGAGCAGCCGATGAACTTGGTCTCGTGTTCGATACTGAGCGGGAAAATCCAGACTCTGTCACCGAGTCGGATCCTGCTCAGTTAAAATCCCTAATTAAAGCTGAAGATACGCGTAATCTTCTGCATCTTCATAAGGATAAGCCAATGCTTGGTCTATTCTACCGTCATCTAGAGGGGCTTGTCTTATCTGAAAGTCTGACCTTTGCATTTTGAGGTCAGCGGGGCTGAACTCTGAGACCGAGGGATTCATAATGGCTTGCCAAGATGGTGTAATTAACACACTCGTCTATCGTAGTCGTGTCTTGGGTATCGAGGTTCCTGATACCAGCTGCAGGGCCTGCCGCCAAGCGCCGGAGACGCTTATGCATCTCCTGTCTGCCTGTCCGGTATATGCGGCCACAGCGTATATCCAAAGACACGATTCAGCCTTACGGGTGTTGTATTATCATTTACGACACTCGTATGAGAGACGCCAGTGTTGCCTTATGCTCCGGGGGATATAGAATCCGTAGTGGGGAATGAGAAGTGCCGAATTTATTGGAACTATTCATTCCCCACCCTCAGGCAAATCCATGCCAATAAGCCTGATGTAGTCCTCCTCGACCACCAGCTTAGGATGTTTGTGATTGAGTTCTCGGCTCCCGCAGAGAACAACATCGTCCTAAAAGAGGAGGAAAAACGGAGGAAGTATCGAGATCTTCTCTCCGAGCTCCGCAGGCTGTATCCAGACCACTCTGTTAAGATTGTGGTGCTAATTATAGGCGTCCTGGGTGGAATGAGACATACGTTGCTTTCTGACTTAAAGATCATACCGGCTTGTCGAAATTCGGCAGAGATCTTAGCCGGCAGAATGCAATCGTCCTTGGTTCGCTACGTCTGCTCAGAACACACGATTTACGGGCGCAATGATTACTGACTCCACGGAGTGGAGAGTGGTCATTGCTTGACTCTTCAGAACATCTCCGAATGTGTCGGAGCCTCGGAAGGTGTTTACTGAAAAATAATAATAATAATGGCCAAAGAAGTATAACTTCCACACTTGGCTAAGAGTTGAGACTTTCCCGCCATTAAACAATTTATATCAAAAATTTCACGAAATATATATTGGTGAAATTAAGACTAGAGATGTGCATATTATGCTACTGATAGTGACCTTCAGTTTCATTTTACTAGTGTTGGGTTTTGGAAGTGGGGGAACGAATTATAGTTACTAGCCTAGATAAATTAAAATATATACATGTTACTAGTTATATAAGGGAATTAACAAGCCTTTAATCCACTAGAAAAATTGACACTCTAGTCAGAGCCGAGTTATATTTTTTCTAAAGGATTAGGCTGATTAATTTCCCGAATTAGAGAAAGTGAAAACCGTCTGAGCAGCGAAAATTATGGTTTTAAAAACATCATATTTGATAAATTTATTTTGATCAGATGGCAATTGCAAAAAAATCAGTTCCTACCAAGCGAAGTTGTGGGTCCCTGCAGTCCTTCAGAAACTTCTTATCGAGTGAAATTAAATAGTCCCGGTCGAAAGACAAAATCGTTCTTGAGATAAATGTTAATAATAATTCTATATAAAATACTATAAAATCGAGCGTGCTATTATGAATTCTAATTCACTAGCGTGTTAAAGTCCGAAAAGAGACATATTAAACCTTAATATAGTGGCCATGGATAAAGTATATTTATATAAATTCAATGTATCAAAATTTCTTTAGAAAGTTCTGTTTATTGTTTCACTTAAGTGGCTATCCATAATAACACTAATAAAAATGTTCTAATTTTATGAGATTTTTTTACTTTATTTTTAAAACGGAAAAAGGTTATAAGATCGTTTATTGAATACATACATGAAGTATACACAATAGCTCAAATGATACATGTAAATAACTACAATATTTATTTACATGCAATAATCATTAAAATGATTTTTAGAAACTTACATTTGCATATAGCAAATAAGCTAAACTGTCGATTTAGCTGGACATTTTGCTCAAAAAGTCAAACAGAAACTTTTTTTACATATGAACTGAATAAAAAACTTTTGTTTACTAAAAAAACATTAGTTGTATATGTATTACATATGTACAGATTAAAGGTAGAAATAGGGTTCCTGTTGTCATCCATTCTTATTTCAGATAAACAGCCAATAGTTCTCATTGTCCTTCCATTTTTACTTTTACTAGAAATAAGAATTACTGATACAATAAAAGTTAATTATTGGCAAAGGAAGAATGTTCGAAGATATCAGAAGCTGGCCTATATGCATCTACACAGGGTGATGGGGGGGGGACTCCCAAAAGTGAACAAAAATGTGTAATAAACATATGGTCGAATATCAACAGTTACTGAGATGGCAATGAAAGTATTTTACCCGAGTTAATTATTAGTAGAGAAAAGTGTTTATTCTGTAGGTATTATAAAGTGAACAGTGAAAAAAATATATTTGTAAATTGTATGGTTTGCGTTTATCCAATTGCAAAAATTCAACCGCAAATCACCGCACTGAAGATTCTGGACGGGCTGAATATGGAAAGATTTTAAACCATTTTTCAATATCAACTATTTTATTCCTTTATTGTTTATTTATAAATGGTTGTAGAAAAAAAATTGTGTATAAAAGTCTCATGTGATGGCTATTAATATACCTACTCTCATGAAACATACCAAACTACAAATTTATCATGCTTGTGTATTAATGGCCATCATTACATGATTATTGCTTATGCATAATATACTATTTTCAAATATACAGGGTGTTTCGTAACTGACTAATTTAAGTAACAATAGAACAAATATTACTTTGTGAAGATGTTATTAGAATGGCGTACATTTTTCGTAGATGCAATTTTCGAAAAGTTTTCCTCTTCGTAGTGGACTGTATTGGTACTGGTTTAAGAGCGAAAATCTATTAACAAGCGAAAAAACAAGCGCACTAATTTATTATGAATTTTTACCGGCCGGCACCGTGCCTGGCTTGACACATACCGTTCTCTTCTTACTACGCCATGGAGCGCAGGCGTAGTTATTCCAACCATGGCGCGAATTATCATTTATGCTAAATTACCTACTAACTTAAAAACCAGAAAATTCCTAAGATACCCAAGATGAGAGACGAGAAAAAAAAGAGATGTAGTGAGGGAATACGGAACAAATTGTTTAAATCCAAGTTGAAATCTTTACTAGGTAAAAAACGTTATTATAGCACTAATGAGTTTATGGAAGATAATTTTATGTAGGTAAATTCTATTGTGTTGTTTGTGTTACTAGTCAAATTGTGTTTGACATGTCCGATACATTGTTTAATAATATCCAAATTTTTAGCTGAATGGCTTACCTCTTTCGTAGATGAAATTTTCCAAACGTTTTCCTCTTCGTAGTGGACTGTATTGGTACTGGTTTAAGAGCAAAAAATTATTAACAAGCGAAGAAAAAGCGCACTAATTTATTACAAAAATTTTTACCGGCCGGCACCGTGCAAGTCTTGACACACCGTTCTTTTTTCTTTCTTCGCCATGAAGTGCATGCTTATCTATTCCAACCATAGCGCGATTTATCATTTATGCTAAATTCCCTACTAACTTAAAAAACAGAATATTCCTAAGATAGGTACCCAAAATGAAACACAAGAAAAAAAAGAGATGTAGTGAGGGAATTCCGAACAAATTGTTTAAATCCAAGTTGAAATCTTTACTAGGTAAAAGACGTTATTATAGCACTAATGAGTTTATGGAAGATAATTTTATGTAGGTAAATTCTATTGTGTTGTTTGTGTTACTAGTCTAATTATGTTTGACATGTCCTATACATGAAGCGTCTTTGTGGACAAACTGGTGGCGCTTAAGTTGGTACTTTCGCTTGGCTGCATAGTTGCATACGTCGCATTTGTACATTATCACTTTTGAAGGATTTTTGTGAACTAACAGGTGATGCTTAAGGTTGCCTTTACGATTGGTTGCATAGTCGCAGATGTCGCATTTGTACATTGTCACTTCTGAAGCATCTTTGTGAAGTAACAGGTGATACTTAAGGTTGCTTTTTAGCTTGGCTGCATAGTCGCAGATGTCGCATTTGTACACTGTCACTTCTGAAGCATCTTTGTGAAGTAACAGGTGATACTTAAGGTTGCCTTTTAGCTTTGCTGCATAGTCGCAGATGTTGCATTTGTACATTGTCACTTCTGAAGCATCTTTGTGACGTAACAGGTGACACTTAAGGTTGCTTTTTTTCTTGGATGCATAGTCGCAGATGTCGCATTTGTACATTGTCACTTCTGAAGCATCTTTGTGACGTAACAGGTGACACTTAAGGTTGCTTTTTTTCTTGGATGCATAGTCGCAGATGTAGCATTTGTACATTGTTACTTCTGAAGCATCTTTGTGAACTAACAGGTGACGCTTAAGATCGCCTTTTTGCTTGGCTGCATAGTCGCAGATGTCGCATTTGTACATTGTCACTTCTGAAGCATCTTTGTGACGTAACAGGTGACACTTAAGGTTGCTTTTATTCTTGGATGCATAGTCGCAGATGTAGCATTTGTACATTGTTACTTCTGAAGCATCTTTGTGAACTAACAGGTGACGCTTAAGATCGCCTTTTTGCTTGGCTGCATAGTCGCAGATGCTGCATTTGTACAATGTCACTTCTGAAGTATCTTTGTGACATAACAGGTGATACTTAAAGTTGCCTTTTAGCCTGGTTGCATAGTCGCAGATGTCGCATTTGTACACTGTCACTTCTGAAGCATCTTTGTGATGTAACAGGTGCAACTTAAGGTTGCCTTTTAGCTTGGTTGCATAGTCGCAGATGTCGCATTTGTACATTGTCACTTCTGAAGCATCTTTGTGAAGTAACAGGTGACGCTTAAGGTTGCCTTTTAGCTTGGCTGCATAGTCGCAGATGTTGCATTTGTACATTGTCACTTCTGAAGCGTCTTTATGAACTAACAAGTGGCGCTTAAGGTAGCGCTTGTACTTGGCTGCATACTCGCACATGTCACATGTGTACATTGGCACTTCTGAAACTTCTTTGTGGACTAACTGGTGGATCTTAAGACTGGATTTTTGCATTTGATCACCTTCGAGTCTCAATTTACAGTCAGTTATATCACTGAAAAGTAAGGCATGTTTTAATGTATTTTTCTACTCCCATTTTAAAATATGATCATAATGATTTTTTGCCAGAAAACTATTTTTTTTCGTTTATTGCTTATTTATAAATGGTTGTACAAAAAAATTGTGTATGCATGTCTCATGTGATGGCTATTAATACACTCGAATGAAATACACCAAACAACTCATTTCATATCGTACTTATTATACTTGTGTATTAATGGCCATCATTACATGATTGTTGCATAATATACGATTTTCAAATATACAGGATGTTGCGCATAATAATCGACACAGAGTAGGTGCACGTAGAGGGTCCCAAAATATTGCAATTTAACCAAACATATCTATATACAAAGTTGCACACAGGTCAAGTTACAGGCCTTGAAAGTGGGGCCAGATATTTACAAAAAAAATAATATCCCTAATAACTTTGGCTTGGAATAAGTTGTAATCCTAGTATAATAAGGGTATAAGATATAATTTGCAAACAGTTGAAGATGAACAGCAAATAAGTACTAAATATTTATCATGAAAAACTGGATTATTTTCTGTATACCAAATTCTAAAATGTAATCTACTATATCCATCACATTCAAAAAGTGCACGACCTGTTGCCTCAAGATTTGGATTTACAAGTGACCCTTTGCGAGTTTATCTTGCATCAGGATATTCATTTTCACAAGAAAATTCATTTCAGTGATGAGGCTTGTTTCACTCTTAAAGGAATTACAAATGTTCACAACTCTCATGAATATTCCAATGTAAACACATATCTAATAACTCCTACACATTTTCAACGCGATTTGAAGATAAATGTTTGGGCCAGTATTATTGATCGTTATTTGATTGGATCAGTTATTTTGTCAATTAGACTAAATGGTGAAAATTATTTGGAAGTTCTGAAAAATACTCTCTCTGATTTAGTCGAAGGTTTACCGTTGCAACTTAGACTAGAGTTTTAGTCTCTGCATGATGGGGCACCGCCCCATCTTAGTATTACTGTCACCGACTTTTTGAATTTTAGGTTTCCAAATAAATGATTAGGACGCGGAAATAATTGTAATCAAAATTGGCCACAAGATCTTAACTTTTGGCTCCACTTTGAAGGCCTGTAACTTCTCGTGTGCAACGTATGTTTGAACCCTCTACATGCATCTGCTCTGTGTTGGTTCTTATGCGAAACACCCTGTGTATATGTAAAGAATTAAAAGAAATAAACTACGTCCATTTAGCATTATTGTTTAATTATCAATACAAGCTCCCTGATAATGTTTATTTAATAGTATAAATTACACATGCAAAAATCCTTTTATTTTTTTAAACTACTAATTAAAAAATACTTTTATTTTTCAACAACTCTCTCAATACCAGGCAACTGTAAGTTTATGCGAAATAAAACATTATGGTTCTTATTAAACAACTATTCATTATCGCATTTACTTAAAAAATTCTCTCATTTTTGGCAAGCCACATTTTTTTATGTACTGATTTTACTACCACGCAAAATGCCTGTTTCGATAATTTTGTGTTACTTACGTTTCTGGTTTTATATCAATAGACTCATTTTTAATTAGCATATCTTCATATTCAGATTTTACTACAATAGACCCCGTTTCACTCAAATCATCTTCTTGTGCTTGGTTCAGCTTTAATTTGAATCTCGATTTTAATGTTAGGAATTACTGAGAGCTCACAATGCCCAGTACTAGAAGCTGTGCCACATATATTGTTTACCTTTTCTACTTTAACGCAGGTCTTAATGAAATTGCTGTGGGTACAAATGGAATTGAAACATCGACTGCAAAGAATAGGCTCCTGGACGACACTCAAATTCTAGAAAATCATAAAATTTCTTAAAACTTAAATATCAAATTTCAATCATTTAGTAATGTTTTAATATCAATAGGGAAGTTGCATGAATTTTATATTGCTTGACGTATTAGCGTAATTTTTCAAACATATTGAATTCAGAACATGTGTCTGGCAGCAACAATCACATAATAATTAAATATTAACATTAATAAATTGCACCCTTCTCCCCGTGAACTTATAGTGCTGAAAAAAAGAAATGTTAAAAAGTAGTTTTTGTTTTCATTCATAAATATGGAGCACCCTATATACTATTTACTGTCATAACGTCATGAACCGATTAAAAGATATAGAAGAAAATATAAATCTACATAATATTCTGTTATTTTGTATTGCTGCAAATCAACATAGCATTTTTTTCACAAAAGAATGTTTAACACTAGAACGTAGTGCGAGGGTGAAGTGAAATGGAGAAAACGTGACTGAAATGCAATATGTTTTATTCACGATCACGATCACAAGCTTAAGGTGTTTAATTAAGGTTTGTTTAAGATAAAACAACATAATCGTTAATAAGAATGTTTCCTCAAAAACTCGGTGAGAATAGGAGTGTCATGGCGAGGTGCTGCGCTGGTTACTATGTTGGATTGTACATTTTTTCATTTAGTTTAGTTGAAAAAGATTTACGCTATATCATTTTAACAATGTAATACCCTGCACATATTGCTAATGTTACCAATCTTACAGAATATAAAGTGTATCGATTATGATGTTTGCATCACTCTATACTCACTATTTCTGGAATATATTTCTCGAACACATCAACATTTACTTCCTGCATCGAAACAAATTCTCCTTTTATCAGCTGCATGCATAACCTACAAACTTTATGATTATCCAATGGGTCTATTCCTTTTTCCTCTGCATAAATTTGTCTTAAATCTACTAAACATTCTGCTTCATCATCGACAAAAGGAATTATCGTGTTATCAGTATAGATACACATGGACTTAAATTTGAATGCTTCTGTTACCTTTACCGAACAAATATTACACATTACGTGGTTAGTTCCATCAGTAAAGTCCTGAAATTTGATAAAGTTACCATAACAAGAAAATCAACCCAAATTACTTACTAGTTTCAGCAAAAGAATTTCTAAAATATCCTTTGTAACGTTTTGAATTTTGTTAAAATTTCCATGGCTTACGGCACTATGGCAAAGCGCACAATACTGTTCCTCAAAATTCTCCATATCAGTAGTTTTTCTTTGATAATAATAAAAACAGTCTTTTTAAAATCAAATGCTTGTTTTCCTTCCAGAAAAGAAAACTTAACCTCAAATTATTTAATTTTTTATATTTGTCTATATAAATACAGGTATTTTTCTTTCACGTGCACTGGATTGCACTACATTGAACTTTGGACACCAGAATATTTTGATAAGTTGACCATAAGTGGCAAAATCATTTTTATGATTATGAATAAAATTTCGCTCAATATAAAAATCAAAAAGGTTATCAAAACAACCAAGGAAGTGTTGCCAATATCAACATAAAAAATCTTCAGGTTGTTGAGAACAGGTGCGTTACAGTTGTTCACTGAACTTGTTCTTCTCAATGAAGTGGGCTAGTGGGCAGCTCCACAAATGTGACGGTGAAAGTGTATGCGTGTTTGTAAAACTGAGTCGACAATCGAAGCTCATCGGACACTGCGAGTGCAAACAATGGGCAAAGCAAAGAAAAGAACTGTGAACTGTGTATGGGCTGTTATTACTTATTAGACCAATACAGTAGGTATACACGATAACGTCTACATCTGATGGCATTCGTTATCGACGTTAGAAATTAACAGTTTATAAGTTCTACAACGAGTTGTAAAAATAAAAAATTAAAATTACAAAATTTAAATTTTGAATACTTACAATATAACTTTCTTCGTTAATAAGTTAAAAATATATATTTCTAAAAAGCTGGTATAAAAATAGCAATATATAAATAATATAATATAAATTAACAAACACAAAACAAAATTGGTATTTTTCTTTTTTAAATATATGGAATTATGATAGAACTCTATACAGAGTGTCTTGCAAGTCGTTACAATAATTTTAGGAGGTGAGAGCAGAATACTTCATTTTGAGTCAATTGAAACAAACATACCTATATAAAAAATGTTACAATATTTTTGATAAAAGACCATTTTCATAATCAACTTTAGCACAAAACTTTAATATTTTAAGTGATTGATGTAGTTTCATAAACAACTTTAACCACTTAAAGTCACATTTAAAATAAAGTGAAGGTTTACCTCACTTTTGTCACTTTAAAGTAGAAATTTAACCTAAAAATTGATCTTGGTGACTTGGTGTCGCGTCACAAAGAAACATTTAGTGAAAAGAAAGTGAAATAAAAAATATGGCTTATTTAACATCAGACTCCGAGTTTCAGTCAACATCATCATCTTTAGATTCAAGTTCAGATGATGAGGAAATTGATATTATTATTAGACGACCAAAAATTTATAAACCAAGAGTTGTTGATTTTAATATTTGGTCAGATGAACATTTTTTTAATAGATTCCGTTTAAGCAATAATTGGCTATGGCAGAATTATTACATCGAATTAGAGCAGAAATTGAAAAAAATTCTAATAGGTAGGTAATCTAAAACATTCATTTTATTATAAATAGATACACAATTTGTTCTACCTACTACTCAAATATTAATTCTGAATTTTAGAGGAGGGAGTATCAGAGCTGAAACCCATTTATTATTAACTCTACACTACTATGCCACAGGAAGTATGTTACTTCCTGTATCAGATTTTGTAGGAGTCTCTGTAGAGTCTGCAAGTAGAATAATAAAGTCAGTAAGCAGGGCAATAGCAGCTTTACGCCCTGAAATAATCAATATGCCTGAGACAAGGCAAGATTTAGAAGAAACTGCACAACGTTTATATGAAATTGTTCATTTTCCACTATGCTGTGGTGCTATTGACTGTACACACATAAGAATAATTTCACCAGGTGAGCATTACTGTTGAACTAGTACCATAAAGACACAGTACAAACCAAAAAAATCGGAAATATGTAAAATTATCAAATATATCTAGATATTTTTGATTTAGGTGGAAATGATGGCGAAATATATAGAAACAGAAAGGGCTATTTCTCACTGAATGTGCAGACTATTTCGGATGCCAATCTGAAGATAAGAAATATAGTTGCTAGTGTAGCGTTTCTACGTGTAGCACGTGGATCGATGTTGGAATTAAAAGTCTTTTTATTACTTTGTTGTTTTTTATTATTTCTCTTGTAAAAACAGATAGCACTGTTAGCAGAAAGAGAGTGAGAGTGCCGTTCGCCTTGGCCTTCGTATTTATATACAGCTGTACCAACTTAACATTATATTTACATTGTTACCAACATATCTATATATTACTCTCACTGAAATATACGATAAATATAAAATTACATTTCAGTGATTACTCTACAGCTAGCAGGGACTATACATAAAGATATATACTGCTCTTGGACGACTGCGCATCGGTACGGAGAATGCAATAAAAGGGGATGGAAAATGACCGCCATTTTGATGTACTCTCTTCTTCTTCTCATGTTTATGTTTACGTTTGTTGGTTGGTGAGGTTGGGTTTGGAATTTATTTGGTTTACAAAAATTATAATAGAATATTTTATTATTCTGTGCATGAAGAACATGTGCTTTATTAGAAGTTGTAAAAATGTTAGAAGTCTGCTGCCTCCACAAATGTTTTTAGGATTCCGAAGTAACTTTTTCATAGACACAAGCAACTTTACTAATATATCTATGGACTTTTTATAGGTATGTTTTAAATGCATGTTTTGTTTTTGTTTGTTTATTTTAAAAAATATATTTTATAGTAAAAACAGTACAACCATTTATATATATTTAATCTGTGGTACAACCTATGAGTTCATCCGATATATTATTGACACCTTCGTCTTCGATGTTATCTCTTTCCAAAAACATACATAATTAGGATGGCAATTTAATTTCAATGGGAGTGAAACAGGTTGGGTTTCAAGAAAAGGCTCGAGTATAGCTAGTCGAAGAAAACTTTAAAAAGCTGAGCACAAATATTTGTAAGTATCCTGCATGTTTTAGATAAAAATGTAAGCATACTTATTAATCCACATTTGGTATTTTAGAGTAAGTCCTCGATCTGCCAAAAGAAAGTGAAAAATTAAGAAACAAATATATCGAAGGAAGAAAATGTATAGGGCCAAACAGTGTAGAAAAATATTAAGTGTTGTCATTAAAAGATGTGGTGAAGCATTTAACGTCATGAAAAGTACATTTTCCATCTCATGGCTTTGATCGCAGATATTATTGCTGTATTAAGAAAATTATTTGCATCACTTGACAATTTATACAAAAGATCAGGTTTTTAAATTTACTGAAGATTACCATAAACTGTTATAAAATTATACAATAATGATATCATATACACGGTGTTCCATAATCAGAGAGAATCATAGAGAAGCTGAAGATAGTAAACGTCTAAATATATTGTATGCAAAATATATTGTATGCAAAATATAGTGTTTAAAGATATAGTGTTAAAAGTGAAAATATGTTGTAAAGGTTTGAATTAGTGTATGTAATTTAGTAAGGTTGCCAATAAGTAACTATGTAACTATCATTGATTTTATTAGTTTGGCTATCAGATATGTCTAAGTAAGGTTTCACTTTTTGACAAATTTTAAGCCGTACAAAGTTACGAGGCCATCTAATTCCAAAAAAGCATTGTGAACAACACCCTCAGATCTAATAAATTAAGCATTTATTACCTTTATCATTCAATTAAAATAGTATAAGTAACAAATTATCTGTTTTCGCTTGACATGTCTGACGGCCTATAAATAGTTTTAGACAATATCAACAATTAGAAGCACCCTTCTTATTCCTATATATCTAATGGTAACTGTATAAAGCAGAAATGATAATTAAATACTTTTCCATACTAGTCACTAGCCTATTATAAAAAAAATTAATTTCATATTCCTCATATAGCTTATTTGGATGTAAACCTTTCAACTTCTCTATGACACCCTGTATATTATAATTTACTTATTTTGACTGTTATGTTTTATGTGTAAATTAAACTCTTACCTTACCAATAATTTTTCGTAAAGCATTAATTATTAACAGTATAAAATAAAAACTTCTACTTCCTCTTTATAAATAAAAATTGATGTAATCAAAATAAAACTGTTTTCAGGTTTGGTTTCTTGATTCTGTAGTCCTAATTTGTTCATCTGGTTTTAGTGTTTTAATCCTTATCTATTATATTTTAATAACAGACTAGTTATAATTTAATTTCTTACAAAATATGTTTGAATTTAGGAACGGATATTATATTTACCGCCCACAAAATATTTGGGATTTGTAGTGTTTTCACTAAACAGTTGGCATTTGTTGGCAATGAGCACATCAAAATGGCAGCCCCCTTTGTTGCACGTGTCGGTCGTCGCACTCACGCGGTATATATCTTTATGTATATGGCAGGGACCCGGACCGTACCGTTTTTGGACAGAAAACCGGACCAGAACCGTAATTTTTTTGTGGATCGGAACCGAAACTGAACACATATGTCATGTTTTAGTTTATTCCAAGTGTCGAACCCGAACCGGAAAAAATTAAAACGGTTTTTGGGTTAATTTCTGTATTTCTTAACTTCCGTTGTTGTTGTGTTTCTATGGATTTATCTACCGACAAGTGCTTAGAGAGTCTTTATTTTTTATAAATCCATGTATAATATTTTATTTCATTTCAACTTATGCCTTCTTATGACATGTACCAATTTTATCTAGGACATGTACAAGTCGGTGGTAGCTGTGGGGTAGCTGCGGCAAATTCTACTTTGTCACAAGCAGGTATTGAAATGAAATAAATGTATTAATGTATACATGTCGTCTCACCAATGTTTTATTGCCCACTTCGCCTTCCCAAAATAATTTTATATAGAGGCTGTATCACATAAGAGGGCCACTCTCATCTATCTCGCTTAATATGCGAGACATGTCAAAAAACTCTTTATGCTCGTAAAAACAAATTTGAGATCCATGGCCCAACTTTATGAGTAATAACAAAAAAACCTGTAAAATGCCCAAACTTTAAGGCTGTCTAACTTTTTCATTTTAAGAGAGAGAAAACTTATTGGTAATAATTTTTTATTGCAAAATTGATACCTTCCACCTGATATAAACAGATTTTTGAAATATCGTATGTGGTTCGCTGCGCCCTCTTGGCAGATAAAAATTTTTTTTATTGAGGCAGGCTATGGCCACAAAAAATTGCTTGTTTTTTCGTCTTTTATGCAATATACTACATGTTGCCCTTATCTTTTGTATTTATTACATTTTTTCAATTTTATTTAAAAAAAATATATATATTTTCGTGTTGCTCAAGATAATGTAGAACCTGTTTTAAAGACGCCAACTGCAAAAAAATAATAAACAGAATGTACTTATTTATGCAAAGTACAGATTTTCTTCAAATATTATTTTATTGGTTTTCACATTAGAAGCAATTGGGTCTTTAAAATTGTTTTGACACAGACAATGTAATCCACCTCCAAAAATGCAACAAAAAACAATTAAAGATTTTTGACGTGTCTCGCATATTAAGCGAGATACATGGGAGTGGCCCTCTTGTGTGATACAGAGCCTGTATATAGGACATAAAAATTTCAATGCCATACTCGTGGAGTAACTTAAATTATTGTACTTTTGTAGTTTTGCTAGTAGAATTTTACATATGCATAATTAAATGAAAAAAAATCAAAAGCGATTATAGGAATTTCACTATATAATTGTAATTATATTACGTCACAAGGGAAAACCGGTAAGAACCCTTTGGACCGAAAAAGCTGGTCAGAAACGGACCGAATAACTATAGTGAACCGTAACCGAACCGAAATGGTACTTTTCTTACTGAACCGTAACCGGACCGGTACCGTTATTACATTTAGGTCCGGGTCCCTGACAGCTAGATGGCCTAGAAGTTGCCACAATCAAACAATTTTTAACAACTCTAGATTAAAATTTAATTTAGAAAATGGACGCTATGAACGTTTTCTTTTAATAGGAGACAGCGGTTATGCAGTAAAACCTTATTTATTGACTCCTCTGCAAAATACAAACACCGAACCAGAAAGATTGTATAATGAAGCTTTAATTAGAACACGTAATGTAGTAGAACGCCAGTATTGTGTATGAAAACGAAGATTTCCAATATTATCTCGCGGTATTCAGGTAGATGTAAATACAAGTATAGTTATTATAATAGGCAATTTGCATGAAATTTTTAAATGCTTAAAAATATTGTTATTTTATTATATATTAAGTACTTAACAAGAATATCTTGCTAATTCTGTAAAATTCTTATATTTTATATAGCAATTTATTCAAATATAGTCACGGGTTCGGAAACAACATTCTGATTCGTCCACGTCACAGTATATGAAAACATCCATGGTGACACATGTCAAATTGTCAAATCGACGTAGTTTAGTTAAGTCGGTTAGCGAACTCGTTCCGTAACTTCCATAATCTGTGTTTGTGTGGTGTCCAGCATTGATTCTAACATAAGTTTTGGATTGCCGAAGGATGGAGCCGATAAAACACAAATTTTATAAGTAGTGTGTGGTACCAAAGTGCAAAAACACTACGGTAAACACCCTGGAAAAAAATATTCTTTTCGGTTCCTAAAAATAAGAAAATGCGGTAGAAATTATGCATTTCAATGAATAAAGACGAAAAATAGAATGCAACACTATCTAACACACTGGCGTTATATTGTTGCGAGGATCATTTCACCGTAAGTCATTTTTCACTTTATTCAGACATTATAAAGATGATGTGTGTTTTAAAATTAATAGTTGGGAGAATATATGGAGAATTATTGGCAGCACAAATTAAATGGGAATGTACAATGAATACAAATATTAAATGTGTTATAACCCATAATTTTAACTGTCACGGGAAAATGGTAACTGAGCAACAAAGTAATGCAAAACGCAGACGTCTTGAAATTATGCACCATATAATTTGGAATTTCTTCCAGAAACGAAAACATTGACAATGAGTCAATTTTGGGCAGGTTATCTGATTGTCCTTTGACAAATCCACTCTCTGTTGCCATTATTTACTATAATTATATGGATATTATGTACACAATGCACAGCAACAAAACAAATAATAATTTGACTTTGACAGTTCGATTTTGACATTTATGTCACGCATATAAAACAACATGACATGTTCATATACTGTGACGTCACATAACCGCCATTTGTATTTCTCGCGTTTTTGTGGTTGGGAAAGACGTAATGAATTTATTAATTTATTACCGCTTTATTTTTGCAGAGAATGACATAAAACTAACACAGTACACATAAAATGAACTGAATAATATTTTGGTAATAAAATAAAAAAATGTGCAAATTGCCTATTGCCACCGCCGTTCTATACAACATTTGTATTGAAATGAATGAAGATGTAGCAAATAATGTTGATGTCCTTAGAATAATTTTTACCTGTTATCTTTTATCATTAAAATCTGAATTTTACACGTCTAGTGCACACTGAGAAAATTGCATTATAAACATTATCAAACCCGGAATACTTTGTTCACTGAACCCCCCATATCAAATTTCTGGCTACGCCACTGGGATAAAGAGATCACTATTTATATACATATTTGATTAAGGTCGATATAAAAGAATAATTATTAATTATATCAAAAGCGATTTATACACATATTATTATCTTCGTTTCCAAAATTGACTACTAAGCTAACACTGTCAATAGCTACTGTTAGAAGTATCAATCGTATCGGCCTGTGTTTATAAACATTTGGGCTATGTGGTCACCGAGCTCAGCCCGCCTCCTGTCAACGGATTATTCATGGTTCGACTCCGAACATGTAATGAACGCTGCCTGGATAGAAGGGCCGCTGGTTATTTTGTAGTTAGTGAAATAATTGTAATCACATATAATTAATATTCGTGTATTACATGTGTAACGGTAGCGTTACTCAGTGAGTTGTATTTACTAGTCAAATAAGTAAATATACAAGTGTTTATGTGCAATGTTTAACTTTTGAGATGATTTATTAATGTAAATCTCGAGCTTAGGGGCGATTTATTACCCCTAAATCTAACACTACAATTTTCTCCTTTTTGTGTGGAAATTATATCACAGTAACTGTGCAAACAGCGACGCGATTTAGAAAACTGTGATTTAATTCCCATTTCATTTATAAGGAAAATTAAATATTCAACATGTTTAAACAGTATGCTTATTTAAATTTGAATGCATCATCCGCAATGAAGCATGATAAAACACAGAATTCTATTTTGTGACACAGAAATCATTATCATTTTTATAATTTATTATGTTAGCATACTATACCTATACCCATAGAAATCATAAAATATATGGAAGGCCCAGAAGCGGTTACATTAGGCACTGCATGCTGTTGGTATTACCACAACTAATCTGTGGTAATACTTCATTTTAATCTCAGCGTACAATTGAAACCAAAAACGGAATGTTTGTGTTTGTAATTTGACTAGGTATAGAAATCATGTTACTACGAATGAACAATAAAATATATTTCTAAGATTTGTTATCATGTTTTTAAAATATTTAGTTGTAGGTGATCATTCTTCCTCAGACATAAAGCAATTGTAGTATTCGAACCTAATAAATTATAGAAATATATGTTTTTTATAACACAAAATAGAATTTTGTTTTATCAAACGAGTACTTCCAAGGCAGTAGCTTTAGTAATACTTTATATAGCTATTATTTAAGTTATTAAAAACATTTCTTATCTTTTCATTCTAGAAAGGAGCTCGAAAAAAAAAGACACTCTATATGTATTTTTTATTTAACTTAATTTTAGTCCCATATGATCAACCATTGAGAAGTTTTACATTATGTTTAAATTTTTATGTAAAGCATAAAGTATTCATGTAAAAAACACTTTAATAAAGTTGCTGGCTGCAGATCATTTTTGAGAAAAATTTTCTAGTTTTCTTTTGTTAATTTAAAAAATATATATATGTTTATAGAAATTTTATTCTTTTTTTAACCAATTCATGGTTGTTATTTGAGGGAAAAAATCCGAGTAAGTTAGAAATAATAACTCTTCACTGTGTCGATTTTACAAGTTTTCTCCAGGATGTATAACAGTTTCCAGGTTGATAAATCATTTAGAATAAGAAAAAGAATAATTTTTACCTGTTATCTTTTATCATTAAAATCTGAATTTTACACGTCAAGTGCACACTGAGAAAATTGCATTATAAACATTATCAAAACCCGAAGAGTTCTTTTAAAAAACTAGTAATACTTGAATTGATGTAATTATTAAACAGTTTTCACGGTGTCTGGTACACAGTGATATACACAGGTATATTTCATGGTCTTTCATGTACCTACTCATCACATTTTCCGCCCAAAAGTTTTAAAAAAATGATGCAATTTCAGCATTATATTTTAGCACACTAAGAACTTCCACCTACTGGGTATATTTTTGGGAATATTTAGATTCTTTGTCCTTGAAGCGCCAGCACAGTTGCATATTCACGGTCTCGAGAGATCCTTTAGCTGAAATTTTTAAATGTTGTTCAGTGGTCCTGAAAACATATACATTTGGATTTACAAAGGGTCCTTGTGTGTTAACTTATGTCTCCTCAAACTGTTCCTATATTTAATTTCATAAGTACAAGTATCGCACTTGTACATATGGATTTCAGATGGGTCTCTGTGCTGTAACTGATGACTTTTTAGGTCACGTTTGCGTTAAGTTTCATAATCACATTCATCACACCTGTACATTGGGATTTCAGAAGGGTCTTTGTGTATCAACCGGTGTTCTTTAAGGTGACCCTTTGATTTAGTTTGATAATTACAAGTATCACAGTTGTACATAATGATTTCAGAAGCATCTTTGTGCAATAACTGATGAGTTTTCAAAGCGTTCTTGTGTTTAGTTTCAAAATCACAAATATCACATTTGTACATTTGGACTTCAGAAAAGTTTTTGTGTGTTAACTGATGATACTTCAAATGGCTTTTATGTTTAGATTGGAAAGTACATATATCGCATTTGTACATATGGATTTCAGAAGGGTCTTTGTGCATTAACTGATGGGATTTCAGAGCATGTTTATATTTAGTTTCATAATCGCAGGTATCACAAATGTACATCTGGTTTTTCGAAGAGAACTTCAGTTTTTTAACCATTTTATGGTTTACATCACCTTCAAACTTTCTTTTATAAGTATTATATGATGATACATCTAACGGAGTTTTGCAATTATGTACTTCAACTTCAGTTTCACATTTCAGCAAATATTCACACTTTGTTTCTTCTATATCTTCAGAATTTTTTTTTATGTTTTCAGTTTCTTCATCCAAATTTTGTGAAGAGGAATCACTGAAAAAAAAAATGAAAACAGTGCATAACAGCATAAACAAATGACATACATGAATATCTTTTCGATAAGCGTTCTGACAAAGGACTTACTTAATTACATTATAATAATAATAATAATAAAAATGCCATCTACAAACTGATGTAGAGCAAATAAGTTAGATAATTTTAATTACAACCATAATGTATATTTATATGATTGATTGTGATAGGGTGATTTGTTTATAATTTGTCAGTCAAGGAAAAATTTTTTTTTCGATTTTCTGTCTTTATTAGGCCTTCCGAATACGTGTTTAACATTAATGACATTATGACTGAATCACCCTGTATTATTTACAATACAATTTCCCTAATCCTAGAAATTAGTTTAACGGACAATTTCTGACAGTGTAACTTATTCCCGTATGATATTGTATATACTACTTTCAATATGTTTTATAATTTTCTCATGTGCTATTTTTTACTTAATGTCTTGGGACCGCAATATAACAAAATGAAAGATTTTTCAGCTTACTATAAATTTCTAGGGCGCGCAGTTTAGCAATAAGTTTTTTCTTTTAAAATACATTTATATTGGGTAGTACAGTATTATTTTTATATAATTGAGTACATTTTTTTATCATTTATTATATTCAGCAGTGCATTCCGATTCCAAATAACATGTTCTGTACTTGTTCCAGCCATTTACCTGATGTATGTAAAACTAATTTTTAAAAAAGGTTACAGGTTAAAATGTCAGCATGTCATTAATGGAAGTGCTAGCAACTAGCGCCTCTATTTTGTATAGCAAACCCAAAAATGTGGCTCTGTTAAATTTTGATGAAATATTTATAATTATCTTACACCCCTGTATTTAAATGACACTAGATGATACGTTTACAAAGCAAAGTTCTCTTATTTCAAGGTTTTCTCAGCTCTAGCAATATTGTCATGTCTTCTTGAAACACCCTGTATAATTCTGATAATTCCGGTAAATTTTAAGTCAATTTGATGCGTAATATTATTTTGTATTTTGAAGATATTAATGGAAGAAACTTAAATATGAAACGGGGCAAACTTCTATCGCTTTTATTTTAGATAGCGGATATTGCTGATTTTGAGTAAGGTAAGTGTACTTTTGACTCTTTTTATTAGATGAATGGAGACTAGAAAATATTTACCTCCATTTTTAAAAGAACTTCCCTTTTTGAAAAGTCTGATGCCATTAGTAAAGACAAAGCTATTAAAAGAAATTTGAAAGTGTAATGCTATAAATTTAAAAAACTAAAAAATTTCATTGACATATCCTTACTTATCTTGATCTCTGTCTGATTTTATTTCCATCTCTTCTAACTTAATGTAAGATGACTTAATGTTTTCATATTCCTGTGGATCCTGAAAATCTTCCAGTTTAATTTCAATCTCTTCGGTTTTAATAAAAGACTGTTTATCGACACTTTTGTATTTTTCCTGTGCTTCTAGACAGTTCTTTACAAAACCACCGTGGGTACATAACGAACCAAAACATGATCCGCATACAACAGGATCCTTCGTAGCGCTGATGTTCTAGAATAAAAAATATATACTAATCTTAGGTAGAATGCGTATACAGGGTGTTCTACAAACTTTGGCAAATGGTTGGTGGATTAATATCAAACGCTTTTTCTTATAAGAATGTAGGTTCGATTCGGTTTTGTTTAAAAATTACAAGTATTTTAAAAAATATAATTTTATATTTCAATGAAAGTAGTGGGATAAATAAAAATAATGGTTGCTATAACAATAATTATTATTTAGATCATTTTGTTCATTCATTTGATACTTAGCCTTAAAGTATAAAAAATGTATTTATTTACAACTGAAAAATATGCAATTAAGGTCTTTGTATTCCAATGGGAATGACAGACAAGCAGCCGGAGAATACCGACAAAGATACCCAAATAGACATCAACCTTCCCTTCTTCTTTAGTGCTTCATTTCGTAGACTTCAAGAAGAAGGTAACCCCGCTCCAAAAAAGGCCAATCGTCCTACTAAAGTAAATGTACAAAATGAAGAAGATATAATAGATACTGTCATTGACAACTCTTCAATTAGTAATCCTCATTTATCACAAAATTTTTGTATGGTGTATATTGAACAGAGAAATGTTACATCTGTAAAATGAACAAACGCTACATGCTGGAGATACTCCTCAGCGATTAGAATTTTGCTGCTGGTTACTTCAACATGCACAAAATGATAGATTCGTCGAGCTTCTCATGTGGTCTGATTAAGTATATTTGACTAGAGTCGGCATAAATAATAATCATAATGAACATATCTGGGCATTACAAAATTCTCATGCAAATAGATCAAGACGATTTCAGAAACGTTTCAGTGTCAATGTTTGGGGTAGCATTGTCAACAATAATTTACTGACTATACTTGTTGAACTACATGCCTTACACATCAGATGTTTATCTTGGTCTCCTTCCTCTGACTTTATTTCCATTTCTTCGGATTTAATATAAGATGGCTCATTAAAGTTTTCATATTCCTGCGGATCTTGAAGATCTTCCAGTTTAATTTCAATCTCTTCAGTTTTAATATAAGGCTGTTTATCGGCACTTTTCTCTTCATCCTGTGGTTCTGGGCAGTTTTCCAAAAAACTGCCATGAGTATAAACTATATTAAAAGATGATTTGAATATCACAGGATCGTTGGTAGCGCTGATGTTCTAGAACAAAAAAATAATAGTATCATTCACAGATAAAGCTAGGTACTAAGAAAAAACTAAAATACACATTTTAAATATACAGAAAATCACTGAAATAGTAAAAACAAATAGGACTCTTGGTAATTATTCACTACAGCGGAAACCTCTTCAATCTTAATTAAAAAATTCCAGTCCTCCTATTTTCGAGGATGCAGAACAAAAATCTAAAAGCAGTTTTTTCGGACGAGTCTAGTTTTCGAAACAATTTTTTTTCAAAATTGTAACCTCTATGTATACATTATATTAGGTTGAAGTTGCAATATACCGCCTCTGCCATCGTTATTTCATAACGTCACACTGTTGTTAAAATAAAAAGATATTATATTGCAACTTTAGTACAGTTTTATCTACATTGTATGATGTAACGTATACATAGGGATTACAATTTTTAAAAACTAGACCGAAAAAACTAATTTTAGAATCGTGTTCAGCACCATCGAAAATAGGGGTTGGAATTTTTTTATTACGATTGGAGAGGTTTCCGCTGTTGTAAATATTTATCGAACTTTTTCAAAAACAGAAAACAAGAACAAAGTTCTAAATGGAAATATATATTTTTTTAAATATGCCCGATATACACTTACTACTTGATGTGAAAAGGCATTTGCCATGTCATCCGTTTTTTCTATAAACAGTTAACTGAAAATTGCGATTCACCTATAAATAATCTTTTACGATAACCAGTGACACTTTCATTTTGCCACAAATAATTTTAAGTTATATGCTTGACATATCAGATGTTTTCTTCCAAAATCTGAAATTTACCGTAGAACTATACTTATATCAATACAGGTATAACATTACATAGTCTTAATATGACTTACTAGTTTATGCAAAACATTTTCTAAATCCTCTCTTATGAGGTTTTCTCCTTCGAAATTTAAATAGCATATGATATTAAGATAGTTTGCAAAATATTTCGTTATTTTAAGTCTCTAGTTGTATATTACAGAAGCAGTTTATCACTTAACCTATAAATACCGCCACGACCGCCACAAAATATTAGCCTTGTTCGCGGTAGCGATTCCGAACTGCGCCTGAGCAGATCCGTAAATTAATCGTCTTCTTCATTTCATGACGTTACACTGTTATCAAAATACAGGGTTATATTCAGGGTTACCAACCCTCCGGTTTTGACCGAGGTTCCAGGGTTAGAATGGACTTCTCAGAGTTCCGGATTTTAACACAAAATCTCAGGGAAATATTTACATTAAAATCTTAATTTGACAGCGTTGGCAATGTCGTATCAAAAATTCTACCCGCAGATGGTTAACGCGTGAAAATTATTGTTGTCAGAGTGGACGAAAATTTGTTAAACTCAAAACGAATTTAAGGAGTTGTCAAAAAAATCTAGTATTTTACCAGTAAGCAATTCGTTTGTTGAGATATTATTTTCTTTAATGGAGAACATTTGGACTGATGAAAGAAACAGACTCCGTCTTACTTTGATAAAAGCAGAAATTTGCACTAAAGTAAATTTCAGCATGAATTGCTCTGACTTTTTAAAGTTTTTAAACAATAATGATTAAGTTGATCTTTTGAAATGAGCAATGGATACAAAAATGTACTTCACTTAATGTTTTAAACATTTTGATTATTTGACTATTTATTTACGCCCGTGTATAGTGAATAGATACCGGTACCTGCAATTTTCTTAATCTTGCAACGTTTGAAACATCTTACCCCCCTCCTTCCCACTGTTGACATATCGCCGGGTGACCATTCACTTGGAGTTGGCAACCCTGGTTATATTGCAACTTCAACCTAATGTAATGTATACATAGAGGTTATAATTTAAAAATTTTTCGAACTCTACAAGCAACTGCCGAAATCTGACTTCAGATTCGTGATCAGCACTCTCAAATAATTACGTTTGTAACATATGACTCAACTTAATATAATCCTAAATTCTGTTCTACTGTGTTTGTGTTTGGCAGAAAGTTTGTACAGTTCGAATGGTTCGAAGCAAGTTCCAAGGTTACAATTTATACTAGTTCATATAATTTTCACTACTCTAACCGAACGTCCTGGACTATTCCACCAAACACAGCTATTGTCTTTGTAATGGATAAACAATGCTAAACAAGTCTACTATCAGCAATGCCACCTTAAAGAAATTTTGGAGGATTACTGCGGAAATAGATTTATGGATTTTTAAGGAAATTGCATAGAAATCATAAAATGCTCCCAAAAAGGTACCTAAAATAGTAACCTATGGAGAAACTCTAGTTTGGTAATTGTCTAAAAACAATAAGTGGCTGACATCTTTTCATAGATCCACAGACCACGACAACCCCCTGCTTAGGCAAGCCGTCGACTACGCCCCCGCCCCGACAGACAAACACAAACGTCCAAAACACCAATTCCTTGACCTTCCTCCCTGACAAAACCCCAACCCCCACCAAGAAGAAGACGAGAACATAGACAACCTAAACCGTATCCTTACCTAGCGCTTGCATCTCCCGAACCGTAACAGGCTCGGGAAGAAGAGCATCCTATGGCTACAAGCCACTCACAAAAACCCACTCCCAACAAAGACCACCTCCGGGGGTTTAGGACGGCCGACGAAGAAAGAACCTAGAAGACACGAAGAGCGCCAGAAGAGGCCCCCCTGCCGGCGGGGGTCAGCCAGGGCAGGAGGAGGTTCCTCGAGCCGCCAGCATTGGCCGCAACAGCGGTCGAGGCTGACCGGGAAGGAACCCACCTCTACGAGGCCGCCCAGGTCTACAGAGATGGTGAAGGATAAAGAGCGATAATACCGCTCGATCCTAATCCATACAAGGCCACCGTTCGCCAATAAAATAACGGCGCGCTTTTCATAGATTTCGGAACTGCTGTTGGTGTAACCAGAACTAATTACATATTATACAGGGTGTTCCTAAATAAGTGTCGCAACGGAAAACTGTAATTTCCTCTTGAAAAAAGAAACATTTTTTTCCTCTTCCATTTTTCTCTCCGGGCTTTCATTTTCGAGATACACGGTGTCAAAACCTTATTTTTTTTTTAGCTTTTTTTTCGAATATCTTAGGAACCGTTTGAACTACAGGACTGAGCTTTTGTAAACACATTATCACTATTAATAGCTACTTTAATTACTGCAATTTACCAGATTCGCGTTTACTCCATAAGTTAACTATTTTCAATACTTCTTATCTAGTTCTATATATTTTATAATTTTTATATGGGTTCTGTATATTTCATAATTTCCATGCATACTAAGCATAAATGATAAAATATATTTCCATGATTTGGTATCATGTTTTCAAAATATTTAGAATAATTGTAGTATGCTAACATAATAAACTATAGAAATATATTTTGTTTTTTGTCACAAAATAGAATTCCCTTTTATCATGCTTCCACGGCAGTAGTTTTTAGCAATAATTTATATATCTATCATTTAAGTTATTGAAAACATTTATCTTTTCATTCTGGAAAGGAAATCGAAAAAAATACTTTTTATATGTATTTTTTATTTTACTTAATTTTAGTCCTAAGTGTGACATATATGACCAAACATTTAGAATATTGCATTCATAAAAGCATAAAGCATTCACAAAAAGCACACAATAGATTTGCTGACTGTAGACCATTTTTGAGAAAAATTTTCTCTAGTTTGCTTTTGTTAATTTTTAAGAAAAGGATTGGTTTCAAGAAGATTTTCTGTATGTTTATAGAAAATTTAAAAAAATTGTTTTAACCAATTTATAGCCGTTATTTGAGGGAAAAAATCTGAGTAAGTTAGAAATAATAACTCTTCACTGTGTCAATTATACAAGTTTTCTCCAGGATATATAACAGTTTCCAGGTTGATAAGTCATTTAGAATAAGAAAAATAATAATTTTCACCTGTTTTATCATAAAATCTCCTGAATTTTACACGTCAAGTGCACACTGAGAAAATTGCATTATAAACATTGTCAAACTCGAAGGAGTTCTTTTAAAAAAAACTAGTAACACTTGAATAGATGTAATTATTAAATATTTTTCATGGAGTCTGGTACACAGTGATAAGGTGTATTTTACGGTTTTTCATGTTCTCTCACATTTTCCTCCACCAACTGGGTGTATTTTTGTGCATCTTTAGATACTTTGTCCTTAAAACGCCAGCCTTAACTGATGCCTGGAAATATTTATCACAGTTGCATATTCACGGTCTCGAGAAATCCTTTAGCTGAACTTTTTAAATGGTGTTCAGTGGTCCTGAAAACATAGTTACATATTGGAATTTACAAAGGGTCCTCATGTGTTAACTGATGTTTCTTCAAACTGTTCTTATATTTAGTTTCAAAAGTACAAGTATCACACTTGTACATTTGGAGTTCAGAAGGGTCTCTGTGCTGTAACTGATGACTTTTTAGGTCACGTTTGCGTTTAGTTTCATAATCACATTCATCACACCTGTACATTGGGATTTCAGAAGGGTCTCTGTGTATCAACTGGTGCTCTTTAAGGTGACGCTTTGATTTAGTTTGATAATTACAAGTATCACAGTTGTACATAAGTATTTCAGAAGCATCTTTGTGCAATAACTGATGAGTTTTCAAAGCGTTCTTGTGTTTAGTTTCATAATTACAAATATCACATTTGTACATTTGGATTTCAGAAGGATCTCTGTGCTGTAACTGATGAGTTCTTAGATCACGTTTGCGTTTAGTTTCATAATCACATTCATCACACCTGTACATTGGGATTTCAGAAGGATCTCTGTGCTGTAACTGATGACTTTTTAGGTCACGTTTGCGTTTAGTTTCATAATCACATTCATCACACCTGTACATTGGGATTTCAGAAGGGTCTCTGTGTATCAACTGGTGCTCTTTAAGGTGACTCTTTGATTTAGTTTGATAATTACAAGTATCACAGTTGTACATCTGGACTTCAGAAGGGTCTTTGTGTGTCAATTGATGCACGCTAAGATGACTCTTCCGTTTACTTTTATAATGACATGTATTACACTTGTAAATCTGAGTTTCAGAAGGGTCTTTGTGTGTTAACTTATGTCGGTGCAGCTCACCCTTACGTTTGCTCTGGTATTCACATTTATCACAGTTATACATTTGGATTTCAAAAGGGTCTCTGTGTGTTATAAGGTGATCCCTCAGGTGGCTCTTATATTTACTTTTAAAAGTGCAAGTACCACACATGTACATTTGCATTTCAAAAGGGTCTTTGTGCAATAACTGATGGTCTTTCACATTTCTCTTATATTTGGATTGAAAAGTACATATATCACATTTGTACATCTGGATTTCAGAAGGGTTCTTGTGTATTAACTGATGATTTCTCAGCACATCTTTACGTTTAGCTTCATAATCACACATATTACATCTGTACATCTGGATTTCAGAAGGATCTCTGTGTATCAACTGATGCTTTTTCAGGCGACTCTTATATTTAGTTTGATAAGTACATGTATCACACTTATACATATGAATTTCAGAAGGGTCTTTGTGCAATAACTGATGGGTTTTCAGAGCATGTTTATATTTACTTTCATAATTGCAGGTATCACAAATGTACATCTGGTTTTTCGAAGAGAACTTCAGTTTTTTAACCATTTTATGGTTTACATCACCTTCAAACTTTCTTTTATAAGTATTATATGATGATACATCTAATGGAGTTTTGCAATTATGTACTTCCACTTCAGTTTCACATATCAGCAAATATTCACACTTTGTTTCTTCTACATCTTCAGAATTTTTTTTTATGTTTTCAGCTTCTTCATCCAAATTTTGTGAAGAGGTATCACTAAAAAAATGAAAACAGTTCATAACAGGGTAAACAAATGAAATACATGAATATCTTTTCGATAAGCGTTCTGACAAAAAACTTAATTACATTATGAACTTTATACTCAATTAAATCTGTTTCTTTCTGAATTTAATATTATCTTTTGGGATAAAAAGAAACTAATAGGACCTTTTCTAAATTGTAAAATTATTTTAAACATGCTATCTACAAACTGACGTAGAGTAAATAAATTAGATAATTTTAATTACAATAATAATGTATATTTATATTATCCGTTTCACAGTTGGTTAAAACAAAAAAATTTCAGTACTTAATCCTTAACTGGCCAATCTTTGTCTAATAGACTACTCCCTTCAAAATAATGTATTTTATTACTTTCGTACTATCAACAAACTTATCCTCTTATTTAATAATTCACCAATAAAAGCATGACAGATGGGTATACAGGGTGATGCAGTCATAATGTCACTAATTTTAAGAGAAGATAGGGAAAATGAATATAATACAAATACGCAATTTATAGAAAAGTTAGTAGCGGGAATTTTTTTTATCATTATTTAAACGACCTTTTCAGTCTGTCACTGACTGCTGGTGGCAATTCAACTCGGTGTCGGCCTGATCTTCCGTTGTCGAATTTAAATATTTTTCTATGGTACCTACTTATTGTAATTAATGCTATAAATTATATTTTAAAAGTGTGCAATTAAGTTCCAACATAAAAATATTAAAGTTAAAAACTTCAATGAATCAAAATAAAGCATTCACTTTTCATTAAATAAATAGTGAAATAAAATCCAGTACCCACTAGATTAAATTATTAAGAGAAGCAGAAACGTTTTTGTATATAAATACAAAAAATAAGAGTCTTGATCTACCGTATTTAGGTCAATAATCTTGTTTTTTATGTCCACTCTACTAACGACACGCACTGCAAACCGCTAAATAATAAAATAAACAAATAATTAAATTTGCATTTTTATAAACACCCGGTGTAATCTATAGGAAACTGAGAATTTTATAAAAAATGTCAACCACAGTAATCAGCGCCGACATCAGAAAGGCTGTAATCAGCACAGTCGACAGAACTAATAAGTTGACAGTTCAAATTCCCGTTTAATACGTTACTGGCGGAATAATGGAACATCGTTCAGGTCCATTTTTCTATGCAGGCGAGCCCACCTTCCATATGGAACTGAAGCACGCGGTACGACTTCTCTCCATTCATCCGTCATTGTTTTCGCGTGGTAGAGGTTTATGAAATTCGTATGTTGGTGTCGCCAGTGTAGTTTATAATTATTAATAAAATTCGCTATTTGCCTAAATAAAAATGCAATTCAAGTTGGGTAAAGTGAAGTAGTGAAACACCGCGGTGATCCCCTGTTGAACAGTGCCGTGGAAAAATTTATAAGACTTTTTGATAGACATGTGAATCTGTTTTCCGTCTACATCTGTGTTCTGTGCGTATGTGTTATTCGGTTCCTACTGATCATGAGTAATGGATTTGATTCTGATTCATATTCATAATCAAATGCTTTTCGAACTTGCATTACGAGAGCATAATGAATGAATTTTATGTTAGAACTTGACGCAACACTTAATTAATATAACCCTACAAATTAGTGTAACTGTAGCCGGACGATTTCTGACAGTTAGTGTAACTTATTCCCGTATGATATTGTATATACTGCTCTCAATATGTTTTATCATTTTCTCATGTTCTATTTTTTACTTAATGTCTTGGGACCGCAATATCACAAAATGAAAGATATTTCAGTTTACTATAAATTTCTAGAGCGTACAATAAGTTTTTTCTTCTTTTAAAATACATTTATATTGGGTAGTACAGTATTATTTTAATATAATTAAGTTCATTTATGCACTACCAGGTTTAGTAATGTTAATAATATCCTTTTCGAATAAATAGTTTAGTATATTTGCATTTCTTATTAATTTCTGGGCCTCTCAAGTATCTAGTCTCTGAGACTATGGTTTACCGTTTATGCCGCAAATATGATCCGTACCATACTGAACAATATCTATGTATCTTAATAACATATGAAGATATTAACAATACAACTTAGACATGTTTTATCATCAATTTTCATTACTATACCAAATTGGCTATGCCTAAACAAATAGATCTCCGCTACAACATAGACGTGTATACCTAAATACAGCAGTGTACTTTGGGTCATATCTGTATGCTCCATGCTTTCGGACAACGCAGTACATAAGTTTAGAAGAGTTAATTTGTCATTTGGGATTTTATTAGATGCTATTGTGTGAATTAGACATTTTAAAGTTGCTAAGTAGACCCGTTAAATGGACACAGAAAGTAATCTCGCAGGGCAAATGAAAGCAGTATTGCATTGTGCCCAAACAATTTAAAGAAAAATGTGATGTGAAAAAACTTACATTTTTTTAAGATTTATTTTTATTCAGCAGTTCATTCCGATTCCAAATGACATGTTCTGTACTTATTCCAGCCATTTACCTGATGTATGTAAAACTAATTTTTAAAAAGGTTTCAGGTTAAAATGTCAGCATGTCATTAATGGAAGTGCTAGCAACTAGTGCCTCTACTTTGTATAGAAAAACTGATAACATCAGCGTGTTCAGCACCCCCAACAATGTAGTTCTGTTAAATTTTGATGAAATATTTATAATTATCTTACACCCCCCTGTATTTAAAAAATGAATGACACTAGATGATACGTTTATAAAGCAAAGTTCTCTTATTTTTCAATGTCTTCTTGAAATACCCTGTATAATTCTGATAATTCCTGTAAATTTTAAGTCAATTTGATGCATAATATTATTTTGTATTTTGAAGAAATTAATGGAAGAAACTTAAATATGAAACGGGGCAAACTTCTATCGCTTTTATTTTAGATAGCGGATATTGCTGATTTTGAGTAAGGTAACTGTACTGTACTGTACTCTGATTATTAGATGAATGGAGACTAGAAAATATTTACCCCCATTTTTTAAAAAGCTTCCCTTTTTGGAAAGTCTGATGCCATTAGTAAAGACAAAGCTATTAAAAGAAATTTGAAAGTGTAATGCTATAAATTTAAAAAACTAAAAAATTTCATTGACATATCCTTACTTATCTTGATCTCTGTCTGATTTTATTTCCATCTCTTCTAATTTAATGTAAGATGACTTAATGTTTTCATATTCCTGAGGATCTGAAAATCTTCCAGTTTAATTTCAATCTCTTCAGTTTTAATAAAAGACTGTTTATCGGCACTGTTGTATTTTTCCTGTGCTTCTAGACAGTTCTTTACAAATCCACCTTGGGAACATAACGAACCAAAACATGATCCCCATACAACAGGATCCTTTGTAGCGCTGATGTTCTAGAATAAAAAAAAATTATACTAATCTTATGTAGAATACCTATACATATAGATCAAGACGATTTCAGAAACGTTTCAGCGTCAATGTTTGGGGTAGCATTTTCAACAATGATTTACTGACTATACTTGTTGAACTACATGCCTTACACGTCAGATGTTTATCTTGGTCTCCTTCCTCTGACTTTATTTCCATTTCTTCGGATTTAATATAAGATGGCTCATTAAAGTTTTCATATTCCTGTGGATCTTGGAGATCTTCCAGTTTAATTTCAATCTCTTCAGTTTTAATATAAGGCTGTTTATCGGCACTTTTCTCGTCATCCTGTGGTTCTGGGCAGTTTTCCAAAAAACTGCCATGAGTATGAACCATATTAAAAGATGATTCGCATATCACAGGATCGTTGACAGCGCTGATATTCTAGAACAAAAAAATAATAGTAGTAATCACAGATAAAGCTAGGTACTAAGAAAAAACTAAAATACACATTTTAAATATACAGAAAATCACTGAAATAGTAAAAACAAATAGGACTTTTGGTAATTATTCACTACAGCGGAAACCTCTTCAATCTTAATTAAAAAATTCCAGCCCTCCTATTTTCGAGGGTGCAGAACAAAAATCTAAAATTAGTTTTTTCGGACGAGTGTAGTTTTCGAAACTAATTTTAATCTTTTACATTAACCAATGACACTTTCATTTTGCCACAAATAATTTTGAGCTATGCTTTACATATCAGATGTTTTCTTCCAAAATCTGAAATTTACCACAAAGAACTCTGTAATTATATCAATATAGATAAAACAGTACATAGTCTTAATATGACTTACCAGTTTAAGCAAAACATTTTCTAAAACCTCTCTTATGACTTTTTCTACTTCTTCGAAATTTAAAGAGCTTATGATATTAAGACAGTTTGCAAAATATTTCGCTATTTAAGTATCTAGTACATAGATAAAATAAATTAATCTAGTATATTACAGAAGCACTAACCGTCCTAACCTATAAATATTAAATACAGCTTTATACTGCAATCAGTGTTGCCATCTCAAAGAAATTTTAGGAATTTACTGTAGAAAATTCAGGGACCCGGACCTAAATGTAATAACGGTACCGGTCCGGTTACGGTTCAGTAAGAAAAGTACCATTTCGGTTTCGGTTCAGTTACGGTTCACTAGTTGATATTTCGGTCCGGTTCTCACCAGCTTTTTCGGTCCAAAGGGTTCTTATCGGTTTTCCCTTGTGACGTAATATAATTACCATTATAGTGAAATTCCTATCATCGCTTTTGATTTTTTTTCATTTAATTATGCATATGTAAAATTCTACTAGCAAAACTTAAGTACAATAATTTATTAAGTTACTCCACGAGTATGGCATTGAAATTTTTATGTCCTATATACAGGCTGTATCACACAAGAGGGCCACTCCCATGTATCTCGCTTAATATGCGAGACACGTCAAAAATCTTTAATTGTTTTTGTTGCATTTTTGGAGGTCTTTATGCTGGTAAGTTAAAGTTTGGGCACTTTACAGGTTTTTTTGTTATTACTCATAAAGTTAGCCATGGATCTCAAATTTGTTTTTACGAGCATAAAGAGTTTTCTGACGTGTCTCGCATATTAAGCGAGATACATGAGAGTGGCTCTCTTATGTGATACAGCCTGTATAGAAAATCATTTTGAGAAGGCGAAGTGGGCAATAAAACATTGGTGAGACGACATGTATACATTAATACATTTATTTCATTTCAATACCTGCTTATTGTGACAAAGTAGAATTTGCCGACAGCTACCCCACAGCTACCACCACCGACTTGTACATGTCCTAGATAAAATTGGTACATGTCATAGGCAGGTATAAGTTGAAATGAAATAAATATATACATGGATTTATAAAAAATAAAGACTCTCTAAGCACTTGTCGGTAGATAAATCCATAGAAACATAACAACAACGGAAGCTTAAGAAATACAGAAATTAACCCAAAAAACCGTTTTAATTTTTTTACGGTTCGGGTTAGACACATTGAATCAACTAAAACATGACATATGTGTTCAGTTTCGGTTCCGGTCCACAAAAAAATTACGGTTCTGGTCCCGGTTTTCTGTCCAAAAACGGTACGGTCCGGGTCTCTGGTAGAAATAGATTTGTTAGGAACTCAAAGAAAAAAATCTATCTTTTTCTGTGGTTGTTAGTTAATAAACCGTGACCATAGAACATCTACAAATGAGACGGTTGACGTGCAGTAGCTCTGCTCAGCAACATGTTGTGCGGTATGCGTTGATTAAGGTGAGTGTAGCTTCGACCGCAGTATAAATATTTTTAAAAATCGTACACGACTGAAATTATCGTACAAAAGCCTACGATAACGAGTTTACAATCGTACATCGTACCAAGGATAAAAAATCGTACATGTACGATAATTATCGTACGGTTGGCAACGCTGGGTCACATAACGTTAGGCGAATTTGTTTCAGCTTCGGTTCAGGTTTCGGTTCTTCGGATTCTTGAACTAAAACTTGACTTGAATTAAAACGATGCTGAATCAAATTCGCCGAACATGTGGTTGTTTTCAAAACATGGAAAATTCGAGTTTTTGTATTAAATTGTTTAAATGGCGGGAAAATCTTAACACTGAATTTTCCAAAACAGAAATTGTCGCTATTTTCATAATTATATGCAGCCTGCAGATTATGCTACCGAATTAGGAGAGTGAAAACCGTCTGAGCAGCAGAGAAAAATTATTGTTTTAAAAACATCATATTTGATAAATTTATTTTGATCAGATGGCAATTGCTAAAAAAATTCATTTCCTACCAAGCGAAGTTGTGGGCCCCTGCAGTCCTTCAGAAACTGACTAATTTTAGCAACAATAAAACAAATATTTCTTTGACGAAGATGTTATTAGAATGGCGTACCTTTTTCGTAGATGCAATTTTCCAAAAGTTTTCCTCTTCGTAGTGGACTGCATTGGTACTGGTTTGAAAGCGAAAATCTATTAACAAGCGAAAAAACAAGCGCACTAATTTATTATGAATTTTTACCGGCCGGCACCGTGCCTGGCTTGACACATACCGTCTCTTCTTACTACGCCATGGAGCGCATGCGTAGTTATTCCAACCATGGCGCGAATTATCATTTATGCTAAATTACCTACTAACTTAAAAACCAGAAAATTCCTAAGATACCCAAAATGAGAGACGAGAAAAAAAAGAGATGTAGTGAGTGAATACGGAACAAATTGTTTAAATCCAAGTTGAAATCTTTACTAGGTAAAAGACGTTATTATAGCACTAATGAGTTTATGGAAGATAATTTTATGTAGGTAAATTCTATTGTGTTGTTTGTGTTACTAGTCTAATTATGTTTGACATGTCCTATACATTGTTTAATGTCCTACAGGATAAATAAAGATTATAATTATTTATTCTTTGCAAAATTCAAACTAGTTTGTGAAATGTTTTTTACACATAAATAACGGTTCAAGTACCTACGCAATATATGTAGTACAATTTTGAGATTCTAATTTTATATAATCTAAGATTATTTTTATACTTGCTTTCGTAGTCACATGTTGCATTTGTACATTTTTAGTTCTGAAGCGTCTTTGTGGACAAACTGGTGGCGCTTAAGTTGGTACTTCCGCTTGGCTGCATAGTTGCATACGTCGCATTTGTACATTATCACTTTTGAAGGATTTTTGTGAACTAACAGGTGATGCTTAAGGTTGCCTTTACGATTGGTTGCATAGTCGCAGATGTCGCATTTGTACATTGTCACTTCTGAAGCATCTTTGTGAAGTAACAGGTGATACTTAAGGTTGCTTTTTAGCTTGGCTGCATAGTCGCAGATGTCGCATTTGTACACTGTCACTTCTGAAGCATCTTTGTGACGTAACAGGTGACACTTAAGGTTGCCTTTCAGCTTGGCTGCATAGTCGCAGATGTTGCATTTGTACATTGTCACTTCTGAAGCATCTTTGTGACGTAACAGGTGACGCTTAAGGTTGCTTCTTTTCTTGGATGCATAGTCGCAGATGTCGCATTTGTACATTGTTACTTCTGAAGCATCTTTGTGAACTAACAGGTGACGCTTAAGATCGCCTTTTTCCTTGGCTGCATAGTCGCAGATGTCGCATTTGTACATTGTTACTTCTGAAGCATCTTTGTGAACTAACAGGTGACGCTTAAGACTGCCTTTATGCTTGGCTGCATACTCGCACATGTCACATGTGTACATTGGCACTTCTGAAACTTCTTTGTGGACTAACTGGTGATACTTAAGGTCGCCTTTACGCTTGGCTGCATAGTCGCAGATGCTGCATTTGTACAATGTCACTTCTGAAGTATCTTTGTGACGTAACAGGTGATACTTAAAGTTGCCTTTTAGCTTGGTTGCATAGTCGCAGATGTCGCATTTGTACACTGTCACTTCTGAAGCATCTTTGTGATGTAACAGGTGCAACTTAAGGTTGCCTTTTAGCTTGGTTGCATAGTCGCAGATGTCGCATTTGTACATTGTCACTTCTGAAGCATCTTTGTGAAGTAACAGGTGATGCTTAAGGTTGCCTTTTAGCTTGGCTGCATAGTCGCAGATGTTGCATTTGTACATTGTCACTTCTGAAGCGTCTTTATGAACTAACAAGTGGCGCTTAAGGTTGCGCTTGTCCTTGGCTGCATACTCGCACATGTCACATGTGTACATTGGCACTTCTGAAACTTCTTTGTGGACTAACTGGTGGATCTTAAGACTGGATTTTTGCATTTGATCACCTTCGAGTCTCAATTTACAGTCAGTTATATCACTGAAAAGTAAGGCATGTTTTAATGTATTTTTCTACTCCCATTTTAAAATATGATCATAATGATTTTTTGCCAGAAAACTATTTTTTTTCGTTTATTGCTTATTTATAAATGGTTATACAAAAAAATTGTGTATGCAAGTCTCATGTGATGGCTATTAATACACTCGAATGAAATACACCAAACAACTCATTTCATATCGTACTTATTATACTTGTGTATTAATGGCCAACATTACATGATTGTTGCATAATATACCATTTTCAAATATACAGGATGTTGCGCATAATAATCGACACAGAGTAGGTGCACGTAGAGGGTCCCAAAATATTGCAATTTAACCAAACATATCTATATACAAAGTTGCACACAGGTCAAGTTACAGGCCTCCAAAGTGGGGCCAAATATTTACAAAAAAAATTATATCTCTAATAACTTTGGCTTGGAATAAGTTGTAATCCTAGTATAATAAGGGTATAAGATATAATTTGCAAACAGTTGAAGATGAACAGCAAATAAGTACTAAATGTTTATCATGAAAAACTGGATTATTTTCTGTATACCAAATTCTAAAATGTAATATACTATATCCATCACATTCAAAAAGTGCACCACCTGTTGCCTCAGATTTGGATTTACAAGTGACCCTTTGCGAGTTTTTCTTGCATCAGGATATTCATTTTCACAAGAAAATTCATTTCACTCATGCGGCTTGTTTCACTCTTAAAGGAATTACAAATGTTCACAACATTCATGAATATTGCAATGTAAACACATATGTAATAACTCCTACACATTTTCAACGCGATTTGAAGATAAATGTTTGGGCCAGTATTATTGATCGTTATTTGATTGGATCAGTTATTTTGTCAAATAGACTAAATGGTGAAAATTATTTGGAAGTTCTGAAAAATACTCTCTCTGATTTAGTCCAAGGTTTACCGTTGCAACTTAGACTAGAGTTTTAGTCTCTGCATGATGGGGCACCGCCTCATTTTAGTACTACTGTTACTGACTTTTTGAATGTTAGGTTTCCAAATAAATGGTTAGGACGCGGAAATAATTGTAATCAAAATTGGCCACAAGATCTTAACTTTTGGCTCCACTTTGAAGGCCTGTAACTTCTCGTGTGCAACGTATGTTTGAACCCTCTACATGCAACTGCTCTGTGTTGGTTCTTATGCGAAACACCCTGTGTATATGTAAAGAATTAAAAAAAGAAATAAACTACGTCCATTTAGCATTATTGTTTAATTATCAATACAAGCTCCCTGATGTTTATTTAATAGTATAAATTACACATGCAAAAAATCCTTTTATTTCTTTAAACTACTAATTAAAAAATACTTTTATTTTTCAACAACTCTCTCAATACCAGGCAACTGTAAGTTTATGCGAAATAAAACATTTTGGTTCTTATTAAACAACTATTCATTATCGCATTTATATAAAAAAATCTCTCATTTTTCGCAAGCCACATTTTTTTATGTACTGATTTTACTACCTCGCAAAATGCCTGTTTCGATAATTTTGTGTTACTTACCTTTCTGGTTTTATATCAATAGACTCATTTTTAATTAACATATCTTCATATTCAGATTTTACTACAATAGACTCCGTTTCACTCAAATCATCTTCTTGTGTGCTTGGTTCAGCTTTAATTTGAATCTCGGTTTTAATGTTAGGAATTACTGAGAGCTCACAATGCCCAGTACTAGAAGCTGTGCCACATATATTGTTTACCTTTTCTACTTTAACGCAGGTCTTAATGAAATTGCTGTGGGTACAAATGGAATTGAAACATCGACTGCAAAGAATAGGCTCCTGGACGACACTCAAATTCTAGAAAATCATAAAATTTCTTAAAACTTAAATATCAAATTTCAATCATTTAGTAATGTTTTAATATCAATAGGGAAGTTGCATGAATTTTATATTGCTTCGAAACGTATTAGCGTAATTTTTCAAACATATTGAATTCAGAACATGTGTCTGGCAGCAACAATCACATAATAATTAAATATTAACATTAATAAATTGCACCCTTCTCCCCGTGAACTTATAGTGCCGAAAAAAAGAAATGTTAAAAAGTAGTTTTTGTTTTCATTCATAAATATGGAGCACCCTATATACTATTTACTGTCATAACGTCATGAACCGATTAAAAGATATAGAAGAAAATATAAATCTACATAATATTCTGTTATTTTGTATTGCTGCAAATCAACATAGCATTTTTTTCACAAAAGAATGTTTAACACTAGAACGTAGTGCGAGGGTGAAGTGAAATGGAGAAAACGTGACTGAAATGCAATATGTTTTATACACGATCACGAGCTTAAGGTGTTTAATTAAGGTTTGTTTAAGATAAAACAACATAATCGTTAATAAGAATGTTTCCTCAAAAACTCGGTGAGAATAGGAGTGTCATGGCGAGGTGCTGCGCCGGTTACTATGTTGGATTGTACATTTTTTCATTTAGTTTTGTTGAAAAAGATTTACGCTATATCATTTTAACAATGTAATACCCTGCTAATGTTACCAATCTTACATAATATAAAGTGTATCGATTATGATGTTTGCATCACTCTATACTCACTATTTCTGGAATATATTTCTCGAACACATCAACATTTACTTCCTGCATCGAAACAAATTCTCCTTTTATCAGCTGCATGCATAACCTACAAACTTTATGACTATCCAATGGGTCTATTCCTTTTTCCTCTGCATAAATTTGTCTTAAATCTACTAAACATTCTGTTTCATCATCGACAAAAGGAATTATCGTGTTATCAGTACAGATACACATGGACTTAAATTTGAATGCTTCCATTACCTTTACCGAACAAATATTACACATTACGTGATTAGTTCCATCAGTAAAGACCTGAAATTTGATAAAGTTACCATAACAAGAAAATCAACCCAAATTACTTACTAGTCTCAGCAAAAGAATTTCAAAAATATCCTTTGTAACGTTTTGAATTTTGTTAAAATTTCCATGGCTTACGGCACTATGGCAAAGCGCACAATACTGTTCCTCAAAATTCTCCATATCAGTAGTTTTTCTTTGATAATAATAATAAAAACATTTTTTTTAAAATCAAATGCTTGTTTTCCTTCCAGAAAAGAAAACTTAACCTCAAATTATTTAATTTTTCATATTTGTCTATACAGGTATTTTTCTTTCACGTGCACTGGATTGCACTACATTGAACTTTGGACACCAGAATATTAATTTTTAAGTTGACCATAAGTGGCAAAATCATTATTATGATTATGAATAAAATTTCGCTCAATATAAAAATCAAAAAGGTTATCATAACCATAGATAAAAGAAATTAATCATAACAACCAAAGAAGTGTTGCCAATATCAACATAAAAAATCTTCAGGTTGTGGAGAACAGGTGCGTTACAGTTGTTCACTGACCTTGTTCTTCTCAATAAAGTGGGCAGCTCCACAGATGTGACGGTGAAAGTGTATGCGTGTTTGTAAAACTGAGTCGACAATCGAAGCTCATCGAACACTGCGAGTGCAAACAATGGGCAAAGCAAAGAAAAGAACTGTGTATGGGCTGTTATTACTTATTAGACCAATACAGTAGGTATTGTCACGGACTTCCCAATCCGTCTTTTTCTTACTTCCAAAAAAACAATCCGTTAATTAGTCACTTCTTTATTAACTACTGAACACTACTAATTACAGCTCAACTAAACACTTATTTAATTAATCGCTATATAAATCGCTTTGATCTCTCTAACTAAACACTTCACTTCAACTCTATACAAGACTAACTAACTCGGTCGTTTATTCTTCTTTTATAGACCCAACGAATGTTCCAGGTATTTTCTAGCATATCTAGACCCATTTTCTCGAGCGACTGGAACGCTTCTCGTCGTTTCTCCAATATTCTAGTAACGCCTCGATTCACGGCATGTTGTTTGTTTACCAGAATGGCGTAGGGGCGACCGGGGCAATCTTAGGCAATTCGCGGTGCCACAGTCGTCGGTTTGGGAGTGAGTGGGGCAAATTCCGTGACAGTATACACGATAACGTCTACATCTGATGGCATTCGTTATCGACGAAATTTGGGCCTATGATCGAACACATCCAGTTAGCATTAACAGGCCTGTTAACGGTAACTGATAGGTTAATCAGAAATTCGTATGATTGACACACCGGTCAAGTTTATTTTTCCCAGTTACTTAACTTGAGAATGATCACGTGACCCAGTTATGAAACTGCTTGAAATAACCTGCCGTTAAATGTAACTGGAGCTTTTATTGGTCAGAAATTTTAATTTTATTTCTGGTAATTGACATATGACATTTGGCATATTAATATAATGTATAATTTTATTATCTGTTTATAGCACAATTCAGTATCAATTTATTGCCATATCATAGTTTTACATAATTAGTAATATACGGTATTAATAGTTTGACAGTAAATACAACCTAAAAACCTAAAGTTTATTCTAAGTGGGATTACAATTTTATACAATTAAGATTGCTATTCTGAGTATGATATTATATTGATACCTAAATGAATATTAACAAACAAAAGAAATATATATTATTACCTAATATTATTCATTAATTTATGAATAGGAGAAGGGCACAATCACAAAAGTTAGGTACCTAGTTTTTAATTATTGGTAATAATTTAGATTCTATTAAGAGTAGGTATAAATAATATATTTTATCTTTTTTAAATATTATTTTTATTATATAGTTATGTGTGTTTTTGACAATAATTTCTAATGGATTACAGTAACACTGATATGCTGCATCCTATACTATCCTCTTATAATAAATTATAATATATTGGAACATGGACTCCACCAAGGCGTAGTAAATTGTAATTAGCACAGTAGCACAGATCACATGCCTAAAGGTACATCTTTGATTACCCACGTAAACTGTGTATAAATATTGAATATGTGCATCCAGGTTTTACTAGTTTTTGATCCTGATGAAGTTTTCTGCTCCTTTTTACATTCTGCTTCCACTCTGCATGAATCTAAAATAATTTAAATAATTGTATCAATAAGTTAATATAATATGAAATATTTCACTTACCTACCACCACTGTTTGCGGGATTTGTTTGCGGTCCATACACTAAAGAATTTATATGTACTTCAAAATTTTGCCAAAGTACCTACTTATATTAACATGCGTTGGGTTTACTTTACTTCCCAACAATATTTTCTTACATTTAATGAAAATTAACATTCTTCATATTGGCGTTGGGTCGTGTGCCTAATCTTCTTGCCACTTGTACCACTGTTAAGTACCTATGATTTAAATTTCAATTGCGTTCATTGACAATTTTTGACATATGAGTGATGACAGATGACGTATGTTAAATAATTAACTGCCATGACAGGGTTATCTGGCCATAATAACAGGCACAGATAACTGCTTGTTCGATCATAGCGATCTTTCCATTTCGGTTAAGAGCCCAGTTATGCCCACCCAGTTATCGTGAACTTTAACTGTCATCGGTTACGCTTAACCTGAATGTTCAATCATAGGCCTGATTAACAGTTTATAAGTTCTACAACGAGTTGTAAAAATGAAAAAGGAAAAATTACAAAATTTAAATTTTGAATACAATATAACTTTATTCGTTAATAAGTTAAAAATATATATTTCTAAAAAGCTGGTATAAAAATAACAATATATAAATAATATAATATAAATTAACAAACACAAAACAAAATTGGTATTTCTCTTTTTTAAATATATGGAATTATGATAGAACTCTATACAGGGTGTCTTGCAAGTCGTTACAATAATTTTAGGAGGTGAGAGAATACTTGATTTTGAGTCAATTGAAACAAACATACCTATATAAAAAATGTTACAATATTTTTGATAAAAAACCATTTTCATAATCAACTTTAGCACAAAATTTTCGTTACTTTTCGAAAGCACTATATGTAGAAACAAAGTGAGAATCATCAAACTCAAGTCATTAAAATTAATAATTAAGTAAGTAGCTGTTATGCATACATAGTTTTAATCAGTTAATAGTTTTTTTTATTGGCAGTATAGCATATTAGCCAATGCATATCTAATTAATAATTTTGTACATTTAAAAAGTTTTGTAAAAAAATATACATATAATTATTATTATCACACAATATATATGTGGTGACCAACATTAACAGAATGATGATCGACACTGTCGGCATTGAGGTAGTGTCGCTGGGCATTTAGGCAGAACCTAGGGCATTGGTGTAATAATGATAATTTTTAAAGAACACTGCATAAAACTGCCAGTGGTGTACAAATTTTCAATACGTGAAACACCCCTCGCAACTGAGTCAATATTCAGTACTTAATTATGACACAATCAGCAGTTTTCGTAATAATTAGGCCCATTTTTGGAACAGCTGCCTATGTTTAAAAGATCTGGATGTCATTGGTAATGCTAGGATATGATAAGAAATGTGAAACAATAGAGCCATAAATTTAAAAATTAAAGTCCTTGACATATCCTTACTTATCTTGATCTCCTTCCTCTAACTTTATTTCCATTTCTTCGGATTTAATATAAGATGGGTCGTTAAAATTTTCATATTCCTGTGGATCTTGAATATCTTCCAGTTTAATTTCAATCTCTTCGGTTTTAATATAAGGTAGTTTATCGGCACCTTTCTCATCTTCTTGTAGTTCCGAGCAGTTTTTAAAAAAACTGCCGTGAGTATGAACCATATTAAAAGATGATCCGCATATCACAGGATCCTTGGCAGCACCGATGTTCTAGAACAAAACATAATAACAATCACAGATGAAACTATTAGGTACTAAGGAAAAACTAAAATACACATTTTAAATAAACAGAAAATTACTGAAATAGTAAAAACAAAAATAGAACTTTTTTATAAACAGAAAACAAGTAATACAAATAAGTTTTACATACAAATATCTTTCTAAAATATACCCCCAATATATACTAACTACTTGAAGTATATAAGCAGTTATGTAATTATCCATTTTATTTACTTATACAAGGTGTACCAGTAGTAAGTATTCAAAACTTGTGAGCTTGTAAAACAAGTCGAAAAATTACGAAAACCTTAGTACAACTTTTGTCAGTGGCGGCTCCTAAGGGAGATACGCTCACTTAAAGGGGTAACCTCAGCAACAGTTTTTAATGCGTAACATCAAAACGGTTCAACATTAAGTGTCGAAATTTTGATGAGATATTAACCTTGACGTGTTTAACAAGTCTCATAAAATAGATTTCAAAATTTTCTACAGGGGCGTGAAAAAATGCAAGACTCAGGGACAAATTTAATCATATCTTTTTAGTAGTTAATTTTTTCTAGTTTCTGACTCGAAAATATTAAAATTTGAAGTATTTAACATTAAAACGGTACTCTTGTTAAATTTCAATAGGATGTACCGTTTTTCAGTAAAATCGATTTCAATCATTCTTAACGTGCCCCACATTCAACATCCATAGTCAAATAAATTAATAAATTGCAGTGCGCCATGAAGAAAACAACTAATCTGACAGTTAACAAAATGTCAAGTATTTTTAACACTCTTAACAGTAATAATTAAAACAATAGTACAAATAAAAATACCGTAATATAAATAACATAAAAACAACGCCTTTCGGTGCAAATAAATATTTTATGATTGGGTACATTTCTATTGGGGAACTTTATACCATATCGGTGTGAGGCTGCTCTTGCGCTCCCACGACACTCCACCTAACGTCAAAAGCATATCTACATACTCAGAATATGTATACGGTTGCATTTTTAAATAATTTTTATCTATTTTTGTTCACTATAAAATGGCACTGCGTAGACTCAAATAATACAATTTTCAAACTAAAAATACTTGACATTTCTGTTAACTGTCAGACTAGTTGTTTTTTCCATGGCACACTGCAATTAATTTTTTTGGCTATGTATTGGATGTTAAATGTGGGTCACGTTAGGAATGATTGAAATCGAATTGACTGAAAAACGGTACATCCTATTGAAATTTAACAAGAGTACATTTTTTATGTTAAATACTTGTGACGCTATGGTCAGACAAATGTAGTAGACTGTATGAGTTCTGGTAAATTAAAAATCAAGCACAACTTTAACGGATTTGGAAAAGGCTTACCTAACTGTCCTTTTGTAGCCAAACGAAGGAAGGGCCCTTCAGGATCGGCACACGACACGGCACGTTCACAACTTTCGCCGACCGTATTCTGAGTGTATCTACTTCTATATACGTAGAAACACAAAACCTTTTCCAACAAAAAACAAACGCGAAAAAACCATATTGGAATATTGGAAATGAAGTTAATTTAAATTACGTTGTTGTAACAAATGAAGTTTTATTATATTTTTTAAGAAATGATAAATTTGAGAATAATTTGCGGTGAAGCCGCACCAATACTTATTATTTTAATATTTTGGACTCAGAAACTAGAAAAAATTAACTACAAAAAAGATATGATTAAATTTGTACCAGAGCCTTGCATTTTCTTACGCCCCTGTAGAAAATTTTGAAATGTAGTTAATGAGACTTATTAAGCACGTCAAGGTTAATATCTCACCAAAATTTTGTGACTTAATGTTGAACTGTTTAGATGTTACGCATTAAAAACTGTTTCTGAGGTTACCCCTTTAAGTGAGCGTATCTCCCTTAGGAGCCGCCACTGACAAAAGTTGTACTAAGGTTTTCGTAATTTTTCGACTTGTTTTACAAGCTCACAAGTTTTGAATACTTACTACTGTTACACCTTGTATAATAAATCTATGTTGTTACCAGTTGAATACACATTCAAAAATTTTCAGTTTTTCTCATATATCAGTAAAAGTAAAATTTATATTCTCGTATAATCTTTTATGTCACCCAATAACACTTTCGGTTTGCCTTTAAATTAAAAGCGGTGAGTGATTTTGAACTATATGCTTTACACATCAGGTGTTTTCTGTACTTTGTTTTCATTAGAGAAACCAGGTTATCCTATAAATGCTGCTTTACAGGACATCACAGATCATTGGCGAAAAAGAAACAGGACATTTGCAACCATATGACTAAATAAATAAGACCATTTAAATGATAGGTACCTTAACATCGCGTGTGATCGCGTTCCCGAGCGTCATCTTACGGTCATTTGGAAAAACACTACTACTTGAGAAAAATTAGCATACAGAAAACATGTAAAAAGAAAAGCAAAGTTGCCAGTATATCTGGTAGAGTTCGCTGTAGCGACAAGAAAGTAAAGAAACTAATAAATAATTAAAACATGTAACATGATTTTCTATAAACATGAAACATGGATGGTTAAAATTTAATATATTTTTGCAACGTAATGAAGGTAAGTTATCGCTCTAGTGCATTCTGATAAATGTTTTCTGTGTTTGATTAAAATTTAATATAACGCAAACAGTTAATTATAGTTAGTGAAATGATTAAATTGCCTTGCCTGCTTATGTTTGTTTTTATTTTTTAATATAAAATACTGTTGAATATACTGCTGAGTACCAAACTGCAAAAATATATATTATTCCTATGGTATCACAGATAATAATAATAATAATAATAATAAGAATATTTATTTCAAACAGCCATACAAAATGGGTTAAAACAAGTCAATGTCAAAAAAATTGCGCCAAAAGACACATCAAATCACAAAAACAATAAATATTAAAATTTTCAGACAACGTTAATATCAAATATACACAAATAAGACTATAAAACACAAAAAAATACCTACTAGCTTATAGACAAATTTCTAAAAAATTCTGCTATTGTATAGGGTTCTATATCTATCAATAATTTAAAAACTTCACGCTTAAACACTTTAAAATACAAAATATCTTTTATGTTTTCTGGCAATGCATTAAAAAACTTTGTTGCTGCATACATAGGACTTTTCTCAGTGAGACTCAGTTTATGCTGTGGAGTAAATAATTATTTTTCCTGAAACTATATTTCATTTTGGACTCAAAATTAGAAAATTTATGTTTATGTTTAAAATTAAATAAAAGACATTCATAAATATATAAACCCACAACTGTCAAACACCCAAACAGTCTAAATTTGCCTCTACACGAACTATTAAAACTTAAGTTAAAAATTATGCGAAAAGCTTGTTTTTGAATAACAAACACTCGGTCTATATTAGAACTTGCACCCCATAACAAAATTCCAAATTTCATTTTCGATAAAAAACTTGCATAATATACTGTTTTCAAAATTCTCTCCGACACATAGGGCTTTATAACTCGTATACTGTAACATACACCATTTAATTTTTTTGTTAAATTATCTATATGAGTTATCCAGTTTAAAGTACTGTCTATAAAAATACCCAAAAATTTGGTAGAGTCGCTAAGGGACGTTTGAATTTGATTAATATTTAATGTTGAAACTCTGTTTTTTGATCTATTAGTGCTGAAAAGGACATATTTGGTTTTATTCTCATTCAGAACAAGTTTGTTTTGTTGGAACCAATTCTGAATTCTAACAAAGCAATCCGATGTTTCCGATTCCAGTTCGGAGAGTGTGCTTCCATCTATCAATAATGTCGTATCATCGGCATAATTTATTATTTTATGTCGCCCATTCAAGAACAATTTGCCCAAATCATTAATATATATATTAAACAACAGAGGCCCCACAATACTACCCTGAGGAATACCTCTCTTAACACTTTGCTTTGATGACTTAACAATTATCCCATTGAAATCGATGTTAGTTATTTGACTTCTATTTTCTAAATATGTTTTGAACCACTTTAAACAATTTCCTCTAATGCCGTACGTAGACATTTTCTTAAGTAAAATTTCATGATCTACACAGTCGTAAGCCTTAGATAAGTCAAGAAATACACCCAACACTAATCGGTTGTTTTCAAGGTTGCTGAAAATTTCCCCCACCAGATCAAAACCAGCCGTTTCAACACACCTTCCTTTTAAAAAACCATGTTGGGATTCACTAAAAAGTTTAAAAGTATTAAAAAAACTAGTTACTCTATTTGTTACAATTTTTTCAAATATCTTTGAGAAAGCTGACAATAAGCTGATTGGGCGATAATTTTCAACCATATTTGGATCTCCATTTTTAAACAAAGGCTTAATGACTGAAAGTTTTAGATTATCTGGGTAAATGCCATACCACAGCGAATTATTTATAATAAAATGAATGGGTTTCAAAATACTTTGAAAGCATTTTTTAAGCAAGGAAGTTGGTATTTCATCATCTCCGCAACTATTTTTATTTTTCAATGCATTGACAGCGTTTAATATTTCGTTTTCCGTAACCTCATAGAAAAACATTGATTGGGGATTTGCATCTATATTATTTACTTGTTCTACGTTAGGTTGTAATGATAGTAAATTATCAACAGAATTAATAAAAAAATCATTAAAATCATTTACAATACTTATAGGATCGCCATAGGTATATCTATTTTACACTTTCAACTTTTTTAAATTTCCAGATACTGATTCTACAATGTTCCACATCGTCTTTGTTATATTGTCTGTCTCTAAAAGTTTTTTATTGAAGTGCGTTTTCTTTGCTTCAATCAAAAGACTGTTTAGCACTTTACTTCCTCGTTATATATGATTCTGTAATTATTATCGTTTTGAAGTAATATGTTTAGTGTACTTAATTTTTTTCTACTATTCATAATAGCAGGGCTATTTTCGTATGTATTTTTATTGTTATGACAGTTTAATTTCTTTAGAGGAAAACACACAAAAAAACAATGTTGGAATAAATGAAAAAGTGATTCCATTGTCCATTTACATCATCGTTTGTATACTGATAAATATTCTCCCAGGCTTGGGATTCTAACATATTGGTAAAATCTAAAATGCTAGTTTCATTAATAGTTCTCAAACTTTTAAACACTTTATTATTTTGACCCTGCATTTGGACCGATATTTTTTGTCCTTTATGATCAGATATATGATATTCCAAAACCTCAGTTTTAAAATCAAAATCAATATTAGTAAAAATATTATCAATACATGATTTTGATAAATTTGTAAAGCGGGCTTTACACTAACAATTTATTGACGAAGAAATTGATGAATTAATTCGCACTTTTGGTTTTACATGTGTGCAGGCTTTGTCAAGTTTCTTAACAATGTTGCCGTCAGATGTCACCCGTACCAACCTAAGAGTAATTTTAACTTCTGACGTTATATCATTTCCATTTGTTTACGAAACAAAACTGTTAAAAACGAAAAGTAATTTTAATAATCATATTTTAGGGCAAAAAGCTTCCATTGCATTTATTATTGCTGCTGCTCGGTTACTGGTTAAATATTTACATTAATTTTAGGTTGGTATTCCTGAATTGAAGTAAAATTGACGAAAAATTAGAACAAGTTTTAAGTCGTCGATAACTTGACGAAGTTCTTCATCAATTTATTTGACGTCCAAATTTTAGTATTACATTTGTCAATTGACTTGACGAAGTCACTTGATCAATTAATTGACAAAGAAATTGTTAATGTAAAGCGGTCTTAACTCTTGTATAGTCTGTGATGGTAATTTGAACATTAAAAGACTCTAAAATTGATATTATTTTTTTTGTATGGTTTGATTCGTTGTTTTTTAGATCTATATTTATGTCACCGCATATAAAAAATGAGGCTTTAGAATTGATTAACAAATTCAAAAGTTCAAATAGTATTTCAAAAAATATCACTAAATCTGAATCAGGAGATCGATACAAACTTATAATTACAATGCTGTTGTCACAATACACTGTCTCTATTGCAGAGCATTCAAAAACGTAGCACTTTGCCAAATTATTAATATCTTCTCTGACCTTGGTTTTTAAACCTTCCAAATAGTATACTGCTACTCCACCATGGCTTCCTGGATGCTCTCTGCAATAGTAGCTACCCAAATTGAAGTTAGTTATTTTGTACGATGCTAACTGGTTGTAAGTTTTCCAATGTTCTGTTACTACAATGATATGGCATTTGTTCTCCTTTAACATTACTTCTATTTTATCAACACTATTTCCAACTGACCGCACATTTTGGTTAATTATAACAAAATGTCTCAAATTATTTATATTTTTCATGTTGATAGAGCTACCTGCTTCTCTAGGCGAGATAAAAAACGATTTATGCAAGTATATTTTGGCCAAATTTTAGGATTTAAAAAGGCTTCCACATAATCACTGTTTACCAAAATCTTAAAAGATGAATACTCATCGGGATGTTTCGAATTTAATTTAACACATTTTGAATCGTCAATGTTTTTATTTCTTAAATGATTTATTATAGTTGCCTCATCGAGGCCAACATCTAATCTATAGACATGGAAATGTTCAAATTTATTAACCCCTCTAATTGTCATAGATTCTTCTCCTTCGCCCTGTACGATATTCAAATTCTTGCTTCTGTTTTTATATCTTTGGTATTCTGGTTTCTTGTCTTGTAGATGTTTATCAGCATTGAGTGTTTTTTTACTCGCTTTTACTTCCACCTTTTTTGGTGGCGTTTTATTTGCAGGAGTTAAATTTACAGCTGCACTAAAATTATTATTTTTAACAAGATTTTTATTATTGATTGGTACCTTTCCATTATCAAACAATTTCACTAGCTCAATGTTTGACTGTTTAAGATTTTCCACTTCACTTTTAAGATCTTCTATAATATCATTAAGTTTCTGTGTTTCACTTATCACAACATCTCTAATAATCTCTTGAAATTCATCACTTTTTAGAAACGAAATTATTGCATCACAATTGGTACCGATTTTGGGTGCCATTGTCACTCAAAAATCTATATAAGATTAATTAATTCTACTGTAAAAACTTATTTAGCAATACACGATTTTAAACACGTCCGGCTTCGAATACGGACATTGATTGATACTTCTTACAGAAATCAAAGCTTCTTCAGAGTTACTGCAGACAGGGAAATGTTTGGGGTTAGAATCAATTCGCAAATTATGTAAACCAGATTTTAATCTCACGAACAAAAATTGTTACTTTGAATTAAATGTTTTAAAAATATTGAGAAGAATAACTTCACCTTATTTTGGTATTTATTTATTTAAGGTTGATTCGTTTTTTTAGTGAATGTAAAAGTAATGGTAAATACATAATCTACGAGTCTACTGATTTTTTTTGCTAATACTGAGCATATTTAAATTTTCACAGAAAAAAATAATCAGTAGTACTTCGTACTGATGAGAACCATTGTAGTTCGGAACAAATGTATTTAACAATAATATTTAGCATAAAGTATGCATCTATTTTTTATCATGTTAATCGCTATTAATTACTAGTCATGTAATCAACTTCTTTTCCTATTCATAATAGGATAAAGCATTGGAAAAACAATTCTCTTTTTATTATTAAACCAATCATACCTCATTTTTAATAGATATATTATAAAATTCATTGTTTTATTATACTGTTATATAGTGTGTTCCTTCTTTGTGGACTGTATAGCTTTATTTAATAATTGGAAACTTGTTCTTCCTAACTATATTTATTTAACTTTAATATTATACAAAATATGGAGCCAATAATATTACATAGTATTACTTTAGACGTTGCTGTAATGGCGTCTCGCTGAGCTCTGTCTTTGTTGGCGAATAGTTCGCGCGTTAACCACCCACGGCACATATTTGGCGCATGCGCTCTAACATACCGCCCGCCTTGCCAATACTGAGTATTGCAACACAAGCACTATTCACTTATTATTATTATTTAAGTCAATTTTAGTCCTAATTTACTATATATTAATTTTGAGTCACTATTCTCAACTTAACAGTCTATTGGCAGCACGCAAATGTTAGAAATAGCACGAGTTATCTCCCCAGCTGGTACCTTTACGTCAACCACTCGTATCACCCCATCCTTGCCGGGTCTAAGCCTGGAGATTCTACCTAGTTTCCAGCACTGCGTCGGAGCATTGTCATTTTTTATTAGTACTAAAGCGCCAACCTTTAGTTTTTCCTTTGCCTGCACCTTCCATTTCACCCTGGTTTGGAGTTCGTTCAGGTACTCCTTGCTCCACCTGGTCCAGAAGTGTTGTGCCATGGCCTGTACATGTTGCCATCTCGACAGTCTATTCTCGGTATTTCCTTAAGATCCACTTCAGGAAGTGTAGTTAGTGCCTTTCCGATCAGAAAGTGTCCGGGTGTCAAGGCTGTCAGGTCATCGGGATCTTGGCTAAGAGGACAGAGGGGTCGGGAATTTAGGATACCTTCTATTTGGCAAAGTAATGTCACAAATTCCTCGAAATTGAGAGGACTATTTAATAACCTTTTTAGATGGTATTTAGTACTTTTTATTCCGGCTTCCCATATTCCTCCAAAATTGGGCGCTCTGGCAGGAATGAAATGCCAATTTATTCGTTCATTAACCAACGAATTGGAAATGTTTTGATTATTATCATTCAAAAAGTCATATAGCTTGGCTAATTCATTATTTGTCCCTACAAAATTGAGTCCATTGTCTGAGAAAATGTTAATAGGTTTGCCTCGTCGACTAACAAATCGAGTTAAGGTTGCAACAAATGAGTCCGTGGTCAAGTCTGACACTAATTCTAGGTGCACTGCTCGTGTCGCCATGCATACAAATAGACAAAGATATGCCTTCATAAGTTTTGCGCCTCGTGTTTTCCTATCCTTTATTAGAAACGGACCCCCGTAATCTACACCTACATTGGTAAAAGGAGCAGATACATTTACACGTACCTCAGGTAAGTCACCCATCAAATAATTACTACATTCCCTCGGCTTAGCTTTAAAACATGTTATACAAGAATTTACAATTTTTGCAGGAACTTCTACCAGACAGAGGCCAGTACCTGGAGCGTATGGAGCACAACAGAGCCTGGACTCCACAATGTAGCAGACGTTCATGTTCAGCACGTAAGATAAGTATTGTTAATGTATTATTTTTAGGTAATATAATTGGAAATTTTTTATTATAGTCTAGGTTACAATGTCTAATTCTACCACCTACTCTTATTAATTTATCAGAAATAAATGGATTTAAACTAAGTAATTTACTCCTTTTATTTAAACTTCCCCCTTTCTCTAATTCTCGATATTCTTGCGGAAAAGATTCCTTCTGTACAAACATTATTAAAATTTGTAATGAATTTTCAAGTTCAATTGGCGATAAAAATCCTAAATTTCGTTGATCCTTATTTTTTACCTTTATATTTGATATAAATCTTAATACTAATGCAAAAACTCTTTGTAATTTTGTTAAGCTAGAATATTTGTGCAGCAAATTATTTATTAACTCTTTATTTTCTGGTATAGCAATCAAACTTACTGTTTTTTCATCAGGTACCTGTACACTACTGGTATTTATTTCATTAACTGCCCAATTACTATTATCAACACTAAACCAAGTGGGACCGAACCACCATAACTCAGAATTATTTAAGATTTCAGTGGAGGTGCCACGCGATATTAAATCCGCTGGATTTTCCTGTGAGCTTACATGATACCACTGGTTTATGTCTGTTAAGGTCTGAATTTCGCTAACCCTGTTAGCCACAAATGTTTTCCATCTATGCGGGGATTCTTTTATCCACGCCAATGCTATCATAGAATCCGTCCAATAATAACACTGGTCAAACTTTAAATTAATTGATTCGATTACCTTTTTTGCTAAGTTAGCCAACAAAAGTGCACCACATAGTTCCAGTCTGGGTAATGTTATCTTTTTTATTGGTGCTACCCTTGATTTGGCACATAATAATTTTGATTTTATTTTATTATCAGATACTAACACACATCGAACATATATGCATGCCCCATAAGCCGCTTCGGATGCATCGCAGAACCCATGTAGTTCTATCCGTTTGCTGTTTGAGATAAGAACCTGTCTAGGAATTTCTAAGCTAATTAATTCTTCCAAATCATTTTTAAAGTGTCGCCACTTCATTTCTAAACGCTCAGGTAAATTCTGATCCCAACCTAATTTTTCCTTCCACAATTCTTGCATGATTAATTTCGCGTTTATTATTATAGGAGCAACTAAACCTAACGGATCAAATAATTGAGATGTAGTTGATAATACAGATCTTTTTGTACATTTAATTTGATTGATTTCTTTATTTATTTTATATTGAATTACGTCCTTATTCGCGTTCCAGTATACACCTAAAGTTTTATTACTTTCTTGTTCTCCAATTTGTAATAAACTAACATCTAATTCTTTATTTATTTTAAATTTATTTAATAACTCTTCTTTATTGCAAAGCCATTTCCTTAATTCGAAGCCTCCGGTGGCTAAAATTGACGTTATTTCTGATTGTAATTTTAATAATTGTTCTACCGAGTCCGTCCCTGTCAACAAATCATCCATGTAGAAGTCTCTTTTTATTACTTCACATGCTTCGGGATATCTATTTTGATTTTCATATGCTAGTTGAAACAAACATCTTACTGCCAAAAATGGAGAAGAAGCGTTCCCATACGTAACCCTATTTAATTCATAAATTTTTAAATCATCATTAGGACTTTCCCGCCATAGTATTCTCTGATACTTATGGTGTTCTTTATTAATCAAGATTTGCCTATACATTTTGGACACGTCACTAGTCATCACGTAAGTATATTGTCGAAACCTAACAAGTATTGAGAATACGTCCTGTTGTAACGTAGGCCCAACAAGCTGGACATCATTTAATGATAACCCGGTTGAAGTCTTACAAGAGGAATCGAATACTACCCTACACTTGCAAGTTAGACTATCCTTTTTTATAACCGCATGATGTGGCATAAAATACCCATCACTATAATTCAAATGTTCTTTTGATATTTCAGTCATGTGGTTTAACCTTTTATATTCCGCGATAAATTCACAATACTGCGACTTTAATTCTTCATTTTTATTTAACCTCCTTTCTAATAGTTCAAATCTACGTAATACTATTTCGTAAGATTCTCCTAATTTGTTAATTGTTTCTTTGAACGGAATTTTCACTACAAATCGCCCGTCAATTCTCTCCGTATTTTTCTCAAATTCTAATTCACAAAGTTTTTCTTCCAGACTTAAAATTTTGTTTTTATTATTTACTTCCTCTAACTCCCAGAATTTCATTAATTTATCCTCTAATGTATTATTATTTTCATTTGTAATTAAACACGACACCGATTTTTTATTATTACCATTTTTCGATATTAACATATCTCCTCCAATAATCCAGCCAAATTGCGTATTCTGAATTGTAGGCAAATTTGTACCTAACTTTATTCTACCGTCACATATTACATTCCAGAAAACTCCTGTACTAAGTAATAACTCTACTTCTGATGATATATTAAACTCCGGGTCTGCTAATTTTACTTTATCTGGTATATTCAATTTATTTTTATTGAATGACTGTATTGGTAATTGCGTCGTAATGACTGGTAAAACAAAGCACTTTAATTTTAACGAATAATTGTTTATACAAGATTTTATTTCAACTTGGACTTGATCTTTTATTTCCGTAGAATACTGACCCACGCCTAATAACGAGTGTTCTGATTCTAAACCTTTTATATTTAATTTTTTACAAAGTGTCTCTGATATTAAATTGCTTTGTGATCCAGGATCTAAAACTGCGCGACAGGTTATCCATTTATTTTCGTTATTTTTTATCATTATTTTCGCTGTGCATAAAAGCCCTTGAGATCTACATTTATTATAGGAAATTTCATCCTTGCATTTATTTGCGTTAACAAGTGATACACTTGCAGCTGTGGCGTTTTTGTCTGCTGGTCGCTTTGCCCGTGCACGTGTTCAATAGCCGTACGCTCGCCTATTTCACCATTGGTCGCATTTGTTTCTCGCATATTCGCCAAGTTATCAACATGTATAATCGTGTTATGCGGCTTCATACATTTCTGACATTTTGATAATTTACACTGCCACGATGCATGCGTTGGCCTAAAGCAATTTAGACACAATTTTAATTTCTTTATTTCCGCATTTCTTTCAATATTATTTAATTTCAAAAATTCGCTACATTTAAATATAGAGTGTTCTCCCTTACAAAAGTAACATATTATTTTTCTATTATTATTATCATTACCCTCATTTACTACTGCTAACGAATTGCTGTATGATTTTTTATTAAATATTTTATTTTTTACTTCTACTTTATTTTGAATTGAATTTGGTTTATTAACAACTTGACTTACTTTTATTTTCTTTAAAACTGACATCTTTGTTTTAAAAACTCTTCCATATCAGATATTTCTGGCAATTCACCCTTAAACTTATATCCCTCCCAAGCTCGTCTTGTTACCGAATCTAATTTATTTGCTAGTATATAAATTATCATTCTATCCCAAGTTTCCGTCTGTTCCCCTAACATTGTTAATGCGCGCAAATGAGTCATCGCGTCATCTATTAAATTTTGTAAATCTTCATGGGATTCTTTTGCAATGTTTGTAACTGGAATATAGCGTGAATATGATCATAAATCGACATACTTTTATTTTCGTATCTTTCCTCTAGACATTTCCACACTTCCGCGTAATTTTTCGACGATATTTCTTTTGACCTTAACCTTTTTTGTACCGATTCTGCCAATGAGCTTTTCAAATAATAAAATTTCTGAACATCTGATAAACCTTTGTCCTTATTTACCATTTCATTAAATAACTCCTTGAATTCTAACCAATTTTCTGGCTTTCCGTCAAATGTTGGTAATTTTACTGGAGGTAATTTTACTTTGGGTGATTCATTACTTGATGCCGACGACTGACCTGAGTTTACCGACACGTTTTCATTATTATTTACATTACTTACTAGAATCATTGCCTTAATTTGACCAACTAACTCGAAATACTCGCTTTCAAATTGTTCCCTTTCTGATTCATAATTATTTACCTTTTCTAACCATTCAATTTGCATTTGTAATTCATCATATTCTCCTAACAATGGCTCAACTTTATCTAACCTTACTGTTAAGTTGTTTATTACTTCCGGCGACAGATTATCTAAATCTAAATTTTTGACAAAATTATTAAATCTCCTCAATTTAGACTTTACTACTTCAATTTTTAATTTCAACTCTTCTACTGAAATTTCCATTTTTACTATTTTATTTTTAATTTAATTTTAATTATTAATTAATTTATTTCTTAATTATTTAATTAACTTTATTTCCTTTACTCAAATAGAAAGCATTAGTGCAAGTATTTTATTGGATTTAATATTAGGAATAGGACCGTTGTTGGAATATGAAACGTCCCTACCTGACTGCCTGTTTCTGCGTCGCTTCTCTGACGACCCACGTTTACTGCTTAACTGATTACTGATTCAACCATCGGGTGAGAAGACCAAAACACTGTTCCTTCTTTGTGGACTGTATAGCTTTATTTAATAATTGGAAACTTGTTCTTCCTAACTATATTTATTTAACTTTAATATTATACAAAATATGGAGCCAATAATATTACATAGTATTACTTTAGACGTTGCTGTAATGGCGTCTCGCTAAGCTCTGTCTTTGTTTGCGAATAGTTCGCGCGTTAACCACCCACGGCACATATTTGGCGCATGCGCTCTAACATAGTGTAACTTACATGAAATAAAGTTCATAAATCATCGACTACATAATTTTGTAAAAAATCTGTTCAACTTTTATATTTGATTTTTAATTTTTTACGAAATTTTGTTGTCGAGGATTATGAATTTTATTTCATATGTACGTTGCACTCTATATTAAAGTAAATTCAAATTTACCGCTAATTGCTGCGGAATGAAGCTTATTATACAGCGACATTTATTGTATAAATTTTGAGTTATAGTTTTCTCAAAACAGAAAACGTAGCATAGTGCAAATGCTATTTTTTCTCCAAATGAACGTAAGATGCCGCTAGGTATGTCTGGAGCATGTCGTGCTTCCCATGAAAGACAGATAAGACTTCTTATCAGTGTTGGTATATGGGAGGGAAATTCCTTTTTCGAGGGAATTTAAGTTGGTAAAGGGGAAAGGGAAATTTGTTCAGCTGGAGGGATTTTTTAATTTGATTAGTACGAAACGAACCAACCACTAACATCAGTCATCAATATTTCAAATTCTTAGATCAGTCCGTTCCTTGGTTCATTGAATCAGTGAAGTCAAGTGTCAAGTCGAATAGGCCATGGCACAAATGCATAGTGTTCCTTTCATTGGGCATAAGAATCATGGTCACAAAAGGGAACAGCTATTGGCTGCTCTGTCAAATATGAGTTCTTGGTTTTGTGAGCGGCCAATAAACGTTCGCTTTTTCAAACCCATAAGCTCTGCGCGTAAATGAAAGGACACGGCAATGGTTTTGTGACAGTAATCTATGTTACTGTGTTCTTTGTTTCGTATTCGTAAACAAAAAATAACGTTTTACAAATTTGATAATATTATCATTTATCATGTCGGTGGAATGTTTTGGCCAAGGGTCAAAAACAAATATGCCTCGAAGAAAAGGTTTTTGTAAAAATGGATGGATATTCCAGAGTTCAAGGGTTGGCTGAAAACGAACCACTTGATCCCAACAAGTGTAAGTGCCTTGCTTGTGATAAAGTTCTGGTCGCTGGGAAAACGGAACTTATAAAGCATTCGAAATGCCAAGTTCACCTAGCTAATGTGAAAAAGATAAAAGCAATAAAACGATAGTAGAAGTATTTGCTAAACAACAATCAGGTATGCTGGAGGTTAATTTAAATCTAATTTTATTTATTGCATTGCCTCTACTTTTTCAGAATTCGAACGTGTTAAACTTCATCAGCAAAGTGTTAAAAGAGGAGAACTTTTACTCGCTAGTTTTGTAGCAGAACATAACATTGCCTTCCTTACAGTCGACCATTTGGTTATGGTTATGAAAAGAATTGATCCTAATTCAAAAATTTTCAGCGAGATGGAATTGCATCGAAAAAATGTACCGCTCTAGTGAAAAATGTTTTGGCCAAGGTGGAAATAAACGATTTAACAATGATATTAAGAGAGGTATTCTATTTGTTTATATTTTTTGTTTACATTTTGAATTGCTTTTATTATTTTAGAGTGTCTTTTCTATTTTAATCGATGAGAGCACTGATATTGCAACCCAAAAGATAATTTGTTGTGTTGTGCAATATGTCGACCCAAGAAACACGATCTTGCAGTGCAGATTGTTTGAACTGTTACACATTAATGGGGCAGATGGTACAGCAGAAAAAATTACTCAGTTTTCAAGGAATGTTTGAGAAAATACAACATCCCACTAGATAATATTACGGGTTTAGCATGTGACGGGGCTTCAGTTATGGTGGGAAATCACAACTCGTTTTTCACAAGATTAAAAATTGATGTACCTCATGCTTTGTTGTTAAAATGTATATGCCATTCTGCTGCTTTAGTTAGTAGCAAAGCTTGTTCAAAATTACCTGAAATTTTAGAAGACACGATAACTGGTGTATATTCATATGTGACAGGAAGTGCTAAAAGATGTGATCAATTGAAGGAAATGCAAGATTATTTTCACGTTCAGCATTACAAAATATTAAAACTGTCTGGTACAAGGTGGTTGGCAGTACATCAGTGTGTGGAAAGACTTTTAATCAATTGGGATGTGTTAACCTCTTTCTTTGAAATTGCAGCCTACGAAGATGGGTTACATTCAGCTAGTGTTCTGCTAGGTAACCTCAAAAATCCAAATATTAAATGTTACTTTTTATTTTTGAAGTATAGTTTGAATTATATGAATCAATTCAATGCTCTATTTCAAGGTAGACAAATATTAATTCATAGTCTGCACAGAGAAAGTGTACGACTTACTATGAAAATTTGCCAGAATTTTATTAAACCTGCGTTGCTCAAAGAAGACTTTATTGTTCAAGGAAATATTTTATGTCCCACAAATTACTTGTCACTTCAGGATATATTCATAGGCACAGAAGCTAATGCATTGTTGGAGTTATTAACACTTGATGAAAAGAGAAGCATTAAACTCAAAGTTCTTGATTTTTATGTCTGCATGGTGGAGGAAATGAAAAAGACTTCCATTGAAGCAAGACATATTCCTAGAATTTCAGTTTATTTTGCCAAATGTAGTTTTTAATAGAGCCAGAAATCATATATTAAACAATCTTCCTAATTTAACTAGTCATTACAAAGATGTTAACTTCTTGTCTATGAATTTAGCTTTGCAAGAGTGGCGCTGTTTGCCATTCCATTTTGATGAAAATGAAATCAAAGAATTAAGTCAAAAGTCACTGTGTGAAATGTGGACGATTTTGTCCAATGTTTCAGATTTTTGTGGTCAGAAGTTATTTGCTAACATAAGTAAACTTGCACTGGTAATTATTACTCTGCCACATTCTAATGCAGAATGTGAACGAGTTTTTTCAGTTGTTAATGATGTAAAACAAAAAAGGAATAGACTTGGCGAAGACACTTTAAATGCTGTGTGTGTATTCAGATCTGCTTTAAAATCATCAAATGATTGTACAAATTTTGAGATCAGAGACGAGCATTTTCAATTATGCAATAGATTGATATATGAATAGGCAATACAGGGTGTCCCCAGTTCGGCCTATACCTGAAATGGATAAAAAATTTCGATTGTCAAAAATCATTCTTCATAAAAATTTTTGCTTGTCGAGAAGCCCTTGAAAGATAGTCATTTGTTCATTTTAAATGCAGGGTGTTCAAAAATATGGAAAAGGTAAAAACAGTGAAAAGTAAACTACTCTAAATCTTAACGCTACGTGAAAAGTAATGAGGAAAAGTTGCTTGGAATTAAATTTTATGTTTAAATATGAAAGCATGGCCTTCTAGTTAATACTCGACATTATGGGATATTCTAGAACTCTACTTATTTTTTAATACAGGTGGATCAAAAACCTCAAAAACATTAATTTGCACACCTGTGTATGTGTTTTTCAATAAAGCAATATTTTTTAAATAGAATGGTTTCTCCGAAGATATAATTCCAACCAACTTTTCCTCATTACTTTTCCTGTAGCGTTAAGATTTAGAGTAGTTTACTATTCACTGTTTTTACCTTTTCCATATTTTTGAACACCCTGTATATTAAATTGAACAAATGATTATCTTTCCAAGGGCTTCTTGAAATTTTTTAAGAATTAATTTTTTTTGGCAATTTAAATTTTTTATCCATTTCAGGTATAGGCAACCCGAACTGGGGACTGTATATTTCTGCATATATTTTGTTACCTATTAAAATTTTTATTTATATTTATTTTTTTTTTGTTGATAAATAAATGTATTTCACTGGATTTATTTTTTATTCTACTGATCTTGACGATACACCTACATACCCGTAAGTAAAGTATAATTGTTAAATGGTTACTCGCAGGACACATAAGGTAGATAAATACGAGTAATGTTTTATCATATTTTTCTATCTGGTTCATTTCATAGTTATTTGAGACTTGAAATCCTTTGACACCTTTTAGGAACAAAAAAAAATTACGTTTTTCTTCTAGAATATGATAAACATTTTTTAATAAACTATTGTAATATAAAATGATTTCTGGTAAATATGAAAATTAAAAAAACTTGTATCAAACAACTAATCGGTGTATGCGCTACGAAGATTGGAGAGAATGGTTAAAATAAAAAAATAAGTCCTAAGGCACTTCATAAATAAAACAATATAGGGAAAAATCACGAAGTAGGCGACATCTGTTGAGAGAGAATGAAATCCTTCGGGGGTGAACAACAAACCACAGATCTTGTAAAGAAAAGCGATAATTTGTCAGAAAAACAAAATGTGATATAAAAATTACTAATTATTTGACGTTATTACTTCAATATTATAATTAATTCAACACTCTAAATAGTTATATAACATTTTTCCATAAGGAAAATTGAACACACATAAATAATTGCACTTGAATCACCTAAAAAATATTACTGTCACGTGTCAAACATATGACAAATGTCAGGAGGCGTCAAAACGTTGCTCACCCCCGTATCGCGCCATCTACTGGTAGGTAGCTCCCTTATTAAACTTTACCACAATTTCAAAAATAGTGCTCGTGGTCAGGCCATGATGGAGGGGAAAACTGTCACAAAGAGGGAAAAATATTATTCACTAGAGGGAGCTATAGTGACAGCGCTCTACCAACACTGCTTCTTATTTAGTTACTCGTATGCTTGCAACATAAGTATAGCCGTTAGCCACCTTAAAGAAATTTTGGATTGCTGTGGAAATAGATTTATAGATTTTGAGGAAATTGCATAGAAATCATAAGATGGGTACCTAAAATAGTAACCTATGGAGAAACTCTAGTTTGGTAATTGTCTAAAAACAATAAGCGGCCGGCATCTTTTCATAGATTTCGGAACTGCTGTAGGTGTAACTAGAACAAATTACATATTACACAGGGTGTTTCTAAATAAGTGTCGCAACGGAAAAATGTAATTTCCTCTTGAAAAAAGAATCAAATTCGCTGAACATGTGGTTGTTATCAAGAACATGGAAAATTCGAGTTTTTGTATTAAATTGTTTAAATGGCGGGAAAATCTTAACACTGAATTATCCAAAACAGAAATTGTCGCTATTTTCATAATTATATGCAGCCTGCAGATTATTTTTTAGATTAGTAAGATTGTATCGTGCTTCTGATAATCCACCATGGACACTTTTACGATACGATATTGACAGTTGGCAAACTTGGCTAAGAGTTGAGACTTTCCCGCCATTAAATAATTTAAATCAAAAACTTCAAATTTCACGAAATATATATTGGTGAAATTAAGGCTAGAGATGTGCATATTATACTACTGATAGTGACCTTCAGTTTCATTTTACTAGTGTTGGATTTTGGAAGTGGGGGAACGAATTATAGTTACTAGTTATATAGGGGAATTAACAAGCCTTTAATCCCTAGATAATATACTTAAGATAGATGTGACACTCCCTAGCAAATCTTGTTTTCATGTTTAGCGCCCTCTATTGACATGTGGTAAAACTAGTTTGGTATAATCTGGGATAGCCCTTGGTTTTCTTTTATTTAAAATTTTAATTGTAGTGGCAATTGTATCGATAGCATTACTTATTTTAAGAAATGCTAAATTTGAAAAATAATATTTGCACATGTTTTACATATAACTTTGAAGTCTCAGAAAATAAAATATATAGGAAAATTCGCTAAAGACGTTCTTAAATTTCAAAGTACCTATAGTGTTTAAAATACTTGCAGAGAGTATATAGAAAGAAATATATTTACTTTTCAATTTAAATTATATCTTTCTATATACTTATCGCAGGTATTTTAAATACTATAGGTACTTTGAAATCTAAGAATGTCTTTAGTAAATTTTCCTATAAATTGTATTTTTTGAGCCCTCAAAGTTATGTGTAAAACATCTGAATATTATTTTTCAAATTTAGCACGCCAAAAAATTTAAGTAATGCTGATACAATTGACATAATGTGATTTTATGTAACATATATTTCTAAAACGTCTCCAATTTTAATGAAATCATTTATAAAACAAATATTGTAAAACAGTTAATAGATTTATTTTTAAGTAAATAATTTAATTTCTTAGTTATGTTAAAATAAATTATTTAATGTATTATCGAAAAGTTTTGAAATCTTTTTACTGATACTGACATAAGCAAAATGGTCAAAATGAATTTGCAATTTTGAAAACTGAATGATAATAAGTATTTTCAGGTTTGTGGACTGCAAGTTATTGAGAATAAAAAAACTACAAATTTACGAACAAGACCAATGCAACTTACCGCTGCAGCTATGTTGGTGTATTAGATGTTGTAATTGGCTCTCGTTGCATTCAGTCTTCATTCTTGGGTTTGTGTAAAACATATTTACTCAATATCGTGTATCCATATATTTGAGTCAGTTTTTTAAGTGTCATATACAATCTTTCTGACAAAAAAAAAACGTTTTTCACCAAAATTACAAATACCAGCACAAAATTGAAATTGATAATTCATAAATTTCTTTAAACAAGTAATTCAATAATAACTGACAATACAGATTAAATTAAAATTACATAATCCTATTTATATTATATTTTTAAGTTAAGTGTGTGAACCCAACAAGAGTAATTTTTTAAAATTTTTCATCAATGAATAACAACAAATTATGAGCATGTTAAGTTCCTTTTTTCTATAAATTCTAAATTCTTAGATAAAGATTTTTTTGTCATTTTAGTATAATATTAAATGAACTGAATTACTTTGATGCAAAAAAAAACTTTACATTTACAAGTACGTATAAGTTTCTAACCAATAGTTTATAAATTAAATTTATTTAAACATTCTAATACTACACTTTAGATACATATATTTTCTAAGTATTATGTGCACAATGAATAGTTCTAATTTTGTCAAAATTTTCTAAAATATTATAAGTTGATTTTATTTTTAGATGCAATAAAATGCATTTGTATATTATACCTATTTAAGATTTTTACTAATCACATAGTTCTTACTATTGCTGTGAATCGACCTTATCAGCTTCGGTTCAACATCTCTCTTTTCTAAGCTTCCTCATATTTTTCCTGTCGGTACTATGTTCAAAAGCTTATTCAGTGTCCATAAATGCCAAACAAGTATAGGTTTCTTTCTTGGTTTATTAAATTCTTCTACTATTTGTTTAACGGTAATTATATGATCCTAACGTACTCTTACCATTCTAAAAGACAATTATAGATGTCGGACCATCTGTAACAAAATAATTGTATTGGTTATTAAGAAACTCAAAATTTGTTAAAATATTAATAATCTGCATTGTAAGTCCTAAGAAGTTAATAACTTCTACTCATTTCTCAATGTTAGACGAAAGAACTTTATGAATAGAATATGTATAAATCTGGACCATGTTATATAATGCATGTTGTATGGACTTCAATTTAAGAATACATTCAATACATACCTGTAGTTTAGTAAATTCTTTGAAGGAAGTGTTGTTGGCTTCAATAATTTATTACAAGCAATGTCGGATTGAGAAATGCTTATGGCATAAGCGATAGTTTGCATACTCATTTAGGGTCCATGTCTCTCAATTTCAATTTGAAGTCATAAAGAGATCCAAGTAGTATTATATCGATCTTTATCAGGATTAGGATATCGATGAATTGGTGAGTTCTTATCCTAGTTAAAATTATTTATTAATATACATTAAAAATGGTAACTTTTAGTATACTTACCTTTAAATAAAAAACATATTAATGTCTATCGAAGAAAACACTAAAATCGCACAGAAAACTTAAAAAAATACTCGGTCGTATAACTTTCGTACTTGAAAATCAAACGGAACACAAAAACATTTCAAATTTTGAATGTGTCAGACAATAGAACAAAAATAAAAGGAATAATAAAAAAGGACAAACTGATATCAGCACCCCTGGTGCCATGTGGTAAAACTAAAACTCCTCAACAAAATTTTAAAGAGAGTGTCAGTGTCCACCCCATGCTTTAATCCACTAGAAAAATTGACACTCGAGGCATAGCCGAGTTATATTTTTTCTAGAGGATTAGGCTGATTAATTTCCCGAATTAGGAGAGTGAAAACCGTCTGAGAGCAGCAAAAAATTATGGTTTTAAAAACATCATATTTGATAAATTTATTTTGATCAGATGGCAATTGCTAAAAAAATTCATTTCCTACCAAGCGAAGTTGTGGGCCCCGCAGTCCTTCAGAAACTTCTTATCGAGTGAAATTAAATAGTCCTGGTCGAAAGACAAAATCGTTCTTGAGATAAATGTTAATAATAATTCTATATAAAATACTATAAAATCGAAGCGTGCTATTATGAATTCTAATTCACTAGCGTGTTAAAGTCCACGAAAAAGAGACATATTGTTGAAGATTTATAGTATCAGTATTGTATAGATTAATAAGGAAGTTGGCGGTATTGTCCGACAAGTTGTCAATGTCAATTTCGTTCTACTGAACAGCAATAAAGTTATTGTTTGTAAAACTACAGTCCATTTTTATTGTGGGAGAAATCCTCAACATATGGTCCTATCGAGCCTGATTAGAAGGATTGGATTCGGGATAGTTGGAAACCCGGAGAGACCAGGAAAACTATACTTTGAAGACCCGTAAGGTGTACCGAGTTGGTAAGCGGGTGCTGTAATTGCTGTAGACGAAAAGGACAAAGGACGAGAAGATTACAAGCGACGTTAGGTGCGAAGTGGAGGTTTAGCAGGTGTCTAGTGGGACGGGAAGGAACGTGGCTAGAGAAGAAAGCAGATACAATTGGTAGTATTGCTTTGGAAAAATACAGTGAGTCTTTGCATGCCTAGTCCTTTCTTAAATAAATCTGCGCTACTTGAGTTTGTAGTAGTACCTAAGTAATTTATTTAGTAATTTGGTAAGAAATATAAATAAAATGGCCGATCAGGAATTTAAGCAGTTGATTAAAAACGTGGGTGTGTAAAGAGCCGCCTTACACTGTTTCAAAATTTGTAGATGGGGTTTTGCAAAAACATCTGATGGTCAGGCTTTAGATAAAGTCACATTAATTGAAATAGAGTCGCGATTGAATAAAATTGATAATGTACTGTCAGAATTTGATGAACATCAGAGAGCTATTGAGCTTTTGTTGATGAGGATGAGTTTAATATTCAGTTAAAAGTACGTGGTGAGTTTGAGGATACTTATGAAAACTTAACTTCCATTTGTAAAATGATTTTAACTGATAATGAGTATATCAATAAAAAATGAGGCCCTAGAGGTTATATCGCAAAGATCTAGTTCTCATTCAAGTCATGGTAAGGTTGGCGGTGGGCTCTGTAGTGGCTTTAAGATCAAAACCTCAGTTACCCCCTATTCCAATTCCAAAATTTAGTGGAGCTTTGGAAAATTGGTTAGAGTTTAGGGATACATTTCTGTCTATGATTCATAAGAATGAATCAATGGGAGACATAGAGAAATTTCATTTTTTAAGAAGTGCTTTAGAGGGTGATGCAAAAGAAGTAATTCAAGGGTTAGAGTTTTCAGCTGATAATTATCAGTCCTCGTGGGAATTGTTGTGTGAAAGATTTAATAACCCAGTGTCTTTAATAAACAATCATTTGAAGGCATTTTTTGAGTTGCCGTCAATAGAGAGAGTCTGCCGTAGAGTTGCGCAGACTTTTAGACGCAATGGTAAAACATTTGAGGGCAATTCAAAACTTTGGCCAGTCAATTGACACCTGGGATATTATTATAATATTCATAATCAGAGGAAAGTTAGATTGGAAAACTCGGCGTGAGTGGGATGAAATAAAATCCAGAGATAAACATCCAAGTTTAGAAGAGTTTAAAAATTTCTTAGAGGTAGGTTAGCTCTACTACAAGATGTACAGGGTGATAAAAGTGATAAATATCATAGTTCAGCATCTAAATCTCGTAAGTCTTTTTTGGTTACTAATTTAACGTGTTCATACTGTAAAAAAGACCATTTCATAGATCACTGCGGAAAATTCTTAAAACTAAATACACATTCTCGATATATACAGGCTAGAAAACTAAAATTGTGTCTAAATTGTTTGAAAACAGATCATTTTATTAGAGATTGTAATTCTAACTCTTGTAAGAAGTGTTCAGCGAGACATCACGCTTTGTTACATTATGAAAAGCACACGATAGGTATAAATGAGTCCCAAGGTGTAAATGATAACGCTGGAGGTGAAAGTATCCATGGACCCACTCCTACCACTGGAGGGGCAGAGGGGTCATTGGTAAAATCTATGTTTTGTGGCAATGGTGAGGTACTACTCTCGACGGCACTTGTTCAAATAAAAAATGGTAATGGTCAGCTCGTAACATGTAGAGCATTACTTGACAATGGGTCACAGTCCAATTTGATCTCTGCTAGTTTGTGTAACAGGTTAAAGCTGCCTCAAGAAAATGTGGAAATCTCAATCATTGGGGTCAATCAGGTTGTGTCTGATATTAAGAGTAAATGTGTGGTCACCATTATGTCTGTGCTAGGTGGGTACAAAAAGGAAATTTCCTGTTTGGTAGTTCCTCAAATAAGTGAGTCAATACCAAGTCAAAATATGGACGTGTCTCATTTAAACTTTCCTAAAGATGTGTGTTTAGCTGATCCTGGCTTTTCAAAAAAGGGAGGCATTGACATCTTATTGGGTGCAGATGTGTTTTATGCTCTCCTTTGTGTTGGACAGATTAGTTTGGGGAAAAATCAGCCAGTGCTACAAAATACTCGATTAGGTTGGGTTGTATCAGGGTCAGTGATTCCTTGTAGCAAGGGTTCTGTGGTTTGTTGCAATTTGAATGTAAATGTAGATATTCAACAATTGTTAGAACAATTTTGGGCAATAGAAGAACCTCCGTCTCTAACCTGCAAGTGGTCTGAAGAAGACAAACAATGTGAGCAAAATTTTGTGGATTCTGTAAAAGAAATCAAGATGGGAGATTTGTGGTTCAAATTCCGTTAGTAGATTCTCCTGAAAGGTTAGGTGATTCTAGAAATTTGGCTTTAAAAAGATTCTTGTCATTGGAAAAAAGGCTAAAAAATAATCCTGCGTTGGCGGAAAGGTATTATGAATTCATGGAAGAGTATGAGGCCATGGGTCATATGTCTCTTGTTTCTTCCGATGATAAAAATGTGGAATATTTCCTGCCGCATCACGGCGTCTTAAATGAGGATAGCTTGACAACAAAACTGAGGGTTGTTTTTAATGGTTCATCTCCAACAGACACTGGCATTTCCTTCAATGACATTCAATGTAAAGGGCCAACAATACAAGATGATTTGTTTTCTATTTTATTAAGATTTCGTGAGTTTAATGTGGTTGTATGCGCGGACATTTCCAAAATGTACCGAATGATATTGGTACAGGAGGAACAGAGATCTTTGCAGAAGATTTTTTGGAGATCTAAGCCAGAACAAGAGGTCTCGGAGTATACTCTAAATACAGTCACATATGGGACTAAGTCTGCACCTTTTCTTGCGGTAAGGTGTTTAAGTCAGCTTGGTCTGGAGAATATGGAGAAATATCCTAATGCTGCTAATACTATCCTGCATCATTTCTATGTGGATGATATGTTGTCTGGGGCATCAACGACTGATGAAGCGGTGCAGTTAGCGAAAGAGGTTCGAATGATTCTTGAATCTGGGTGTTTCCACTTGAGAAAATGGATCTCGAATGACCCAACAGTTTTAGAAAAATTAGCTACTGAGTGTTCAGCATCTGATAGAGTGCTCTTTGGGGATAAAGATAAAAATAAGACATTAGGTCTATTTTGGTGTTTCAAACTAGATACACTTATGTATAGGATTGACTTTGCCTCTAATTCTGGTAAAATTTCGAAGCGGCAATGTTATCAGATATTTCGAGAATCTTTGACCCTCTTGGGTTATTAGGTCCGTGTGTCATACTTGCAAAGATTCTTTTACAAAAATTATTTTTGCTAAAGATTGGTTGGGATGATATTCTTCCTGTTAATATCCATTCTCAGTGGAGCAGTTTGAAGGATCAATTTGCAGTTTTAAATACTCTTCAAGTACCAAGACATGCTGTTTCTTGTCGTCCAAAGGAAATACAAATCCATGGGTTTTCTGATGCTGCCAAGGATTCGTATGGTGGTTGCGTGTATCTGAGAAGCATGGATATCGATGGCACAATTAAAGTATGCTTGATGTGTGCTAAGGTTAAAGTGTCACCTTTAAAGGTGATAACCATTCCAAGATTAGAACTTTGTGGGGCATTAGTTATGGTTACACTCATTGAAAAACTTAAACGTTCGATCAGTTGTAATGGTGTTAGAATCAGGTTATGGTCAGACTCAACTGTTGTCTTGAATTGGATTGTTAAATCACCAAACTTGCTTCAGACATTTGTAGGTAATAGAGTGTCGCAAATTCAGACCCTAAGTAAACCAGATCAATGGTTTCATGTAAAATCAGAGGATAACCCTGCTGACCTGTTGTCACGTGGTGTCTCACCATCTAAATTAGGTGGTTGTAAGGTATGGTGGGAAGGTCCAGAGTGGCTAAGCTTATCAGAAGATTTGTGGCCCATTTCGCAAGTTCGGCAAATAGATAATCTTCCTGAACTAAGAAAGGTTAAGATATGTAATATTGTTGAAAGTAGAGAAGATTTTCCATTTAACATTTTTTCTAGTTTTAAGCGCTTGAAAAGAGTGATGGCATGGGGTTTAAGATTTATCCATAATTGTAGACATCCATCAAGTAGTATGAGTGGTCGACTGTCTGCTTTAGAATTAGAAACTTCTGTGAAATGTTTGGTTGCAATGTCCCAACGAGAATCATTCGCTGGAGAAATGAATGATTTGAAAGATGGTAAGCCGATACAGGTAAAAAGTTTACGAAGTTTAAATCCTTTTCTGGATGACACAGGTTGTATTAGGGTGGGAGGCCGACTTCAGTTGTCAGATTTAGATTATGCTAAAAGGCACCCACTTCTTTTGTCTTCTAAACATCGTGTAACGTACTTGCTGTTCGATGCTGAGCATAAAAGATTGCTCCATGCAGGACCTCAGCAACTTTTGTCTTCTATTAAGGAAAATTATTGGCCAATTGGAGGGAGAAGTTTAGCTAAGAGAATAGTACATCGTTGTGTGATATGTTTCAGAGCAAAACCCAAAGGTGCTTCACAAATTATGGGAATATTGCCAGAAATGAGAGTACGTCCCATGCCTCCATTTTTCACAACAGGTGTAGACTATGCAGGGCCAATTAATTTAAAAGATAAACCCGGTCGCGGGTCAAAGGTATCAAAGGGTTATATATGCCTATTCGTGTGCTTTTCTACCAAAGCAGTACATCTTGAACTTGTGAGTAGTTTATCAACGGAAGCTTTCATTGCAACGTTCAGAAGGTTCACGTCTCGACGTGGCAAACCAAATAATGTTTATTCAGACAATGGGTTAAATTTTGTTGGAGCCAATACAGAGTTACGTCAATTGGGTGAATTTTTAAAGGAACAGGGTAACTCATTATCAGACACATTTGCAAATGAAGGGGTAACATGGAAATATATACCAGCCTATTCACCAAATTTTGGCGGTCTTTGGGAGGCCGGAATAAAAGCATGTAAATTTCATTTGAAAAGAGTATCGAATAATGTAGCTTTAACATTTGAACAATTCTATACTCTGCTAACTCAAGTAGAAGCAGCAATGAATTCCCGCCCACTGGTTCCCATGTCACCAAGTCCTGACGATTTTGATGTGATAACTCCATCCCATTTCCTCATCGGGAAAAGACTCACTTCGCTGCCTGATCCAAATTTGAAGGATGTACCAATGAACCGGTTATCAAAGTTCCAACATATCCAGATGATGGCGCAGCATTTTTGGAGTCGCTGGTCCAAAGAATATCTGACTGAGTTGCAGAAGAGACAGAAATGGCAGACACAGAAAGAAAACTTGAAGGTGGGACAATTAGTGCTTGTGCGCGATGATAATTTGCCCCCGTTACAGTGGCGTTTAGGACGTGTTAGTGTTATTATCCTTGGGCCTGATCAAAGACCACGAGTTGCGATTGTAAAAACTCCAAACGGTGAAATTCGGCGGTCTTTGTCAAAACTGTGTCCGCTGCCCATAGAACAGTAGATTATTCACAGAATGAACTGTTTATTATATGCCTGTATGGTATAGTCCACATTATATTGTTTTTCATTTCTTATAAAATTGTATATGTATGTTGAAAGTTAAGACCTCCTTTCAAGGTGGGGGGAATGTTGAAGATTTATAGTATCAGTATTGTATAGATTAATAAGGAAGTTGGCGGAATATTGTCCGACAAGTTGTCAATGTCAATTTCGTTCTACTGAACAGCAATAAAGTTATTGTTTGTAAAACTACAGTCCATTTTTATTGTGGAGAAATCCTCAACACATATTAAACCTTAATATAGTGGTCATGGATAAAGTATATTTATATAAATTCAATGTATCAAAATTTCTTTAGAAAGTTCTGTTTATTTTTTCACTTAAGTGGCTATCCATAATAACACTAATAAAAAATGTTCTAATTTTATGAGTTTTTTTTACTTTATTTTTAAAATGGAAAAAGGTTATAAGATCGTTTATTGAATACATCCATGAAGTATACACAATAGCTCAAATGATACATGTAAATAACTGCAATATTTATTTACATGCAATAATCATTAAAATGATTTTTAGAAACTTACATTTGCATATAGCAAATAAGCTAAACATTACTGTCGATTTAGCTGGACATTTTGCTCGAAAAGTCAAACAGAAACTTTTTTTACATATGAACTGAATAAAAAACTTTTGTTTACTAAAAAAACGTTAGTTGTATGTATTACATATGTACAGATTAAAGGTAGAAATAGAGTTACTGTTGTCATCCATTCTTATTTCAGATAAACAGTCAACAGTTCTCATTGTCCTTCCATTTTTACTTTTACTAGAAATGTTCTTAAGCAAATTACTGATACAATAAAAGTTAATTATTGGAAAAGGAAGAATGTTTGAAGATATCAGAAGCTGGCCTATATGCATCTACACAGGGTGATGGGGGGGGACTCCCAAAAGTGAACAAAAATGTGTAATAAACATATGGTCGAATATCAACAGTTACTGAGATGGCAATGAAAATATTTTTACCCAAGTTAATTATAAGTAGAGAAAAGTGTTTATTCTGTAGGTATTATAAAGTGAACAGTGAAAAAAATATATTTGTAAATTGTATGGTTTGCGTTTTGTCCAATTGCAAAAATTCAATCGCAAATCACCGCACTGAAGATTCTGGACGGGCTGAATATGGAAAGATTTTAAACCATTTTTCAATATCAACTATTTCATTCCTTTATTGTTTATTTATAAATGGTTGTAGAAAAAAAATTGTGTATAAAAGTCTCATGTGATGGCTATTAATATACCTACTCTCATGAAACATACCAAACTACAAATTTATCATGCTTGTGTATTATGGCCATCATTACATGATTATTGCTTATGCATAATATACTATTTTCAAATATACAGAGTGTTTTGTAACTGACTAATTTAAGCAACAATAAAACAAATATTTCTTTGACAAAGATGTTATTAGAATGGTGTACCTTTTTCGTAAATGCAATTTTCCAAAAGTTTTCCTCTTCGTAGTGGACTGTATTGGTACTGGTTTAAGAGCGAAAATCTATTAACAAGCGCTTTCGTAGTCACATGTTGCATTTGTACATTGATACTTCTGAAGCATCTTTGTGAACTAACAGGTGACGCTTAAGACTGCCTTTATGCTTGGCTGCATAGTCGCAGATGTCGCATTTGTACACTGTCACTTCTGAAGCATCTTTGTGAACTAACAGGTGACGCTTAAGACTGCCTTTATGCTTGGCTGCATAGTCGCAGATGTCGCATTTGTACACTGTCACTTCTGAAGCATCTTTGTGACATAACAGGTGACACTTAAGGTTGCTTTTGTTCTTGGATGCATAGTCGCAGATGTCGCATTTGTACACTGTCACTTCTGAAGCATCTTTGTGACATAACAGGTGACACTTAAGGTTGCTTTTTTTCTTGGATGCATAGTCGCAGATGTCGCATTTGTACATTGATACTTCTGAAGCATCTTTGTGAACTAACAGGTGACGCTTAAGACTGCCTTTATGCTTGGCTGCATAGTCGCAGATGTCGCATTTGTACACTGTCACTTCTGAAGCATCTTTGTGACATAACAGGTGACACTTAAGACTGCCTTTATGCTTGGCTGCATAGTCGCAGATGTCGCATTTGTACATTGTCACTTCTGAAGCATCTTTGTGAACTAACAGGTGACTCTTAAGGCTGCTTTCGTGCTTGGTTGCATAGTCGCAGATGTGGCATTTGTACATTGTCACTTCTGAAGCATCTTTGTGAACTAACAGGTGACGCTTAAGGTTGCCTTTACGCTTGGCTGCATAGTCGCAGATGCTGCATTTGTACAATGTCACTTCTGAAGTATCTTTGTGACGTAACAGGTGACACTTAAAGTTGCCTTTTAGCTTGGTTGCATAGTCACATATGTCGCATTTGTACACTGTCACTTCTGAAGCATCTTTGTGGGCCAATTGGTGGCGCTTAAGTTGGGACTTCTGCTTGGCTGCATAGTCGCAGATGCTGCATTTGTACATTGTCACTTCTGAAGCATCTTTGTGAACAAACTGGTGGCGCTTAAGTTGGTACCTCTGCTTGGCTGCATAGTCACAAATGTCACATTTGTACATTGTCACTTCTAAAGCGTCTTTATGAACTAACAAGTGGCGCTTAAGGTTGCGCTTGTGCTTGGCTGCATACTCGCACATGTCACATGTGTACATTGGCACTTCTGAAACTTCTTTGTGGACTAACTGGTGGATCTTAAGACTGGATTTTTGCATTTGATCACCTTCGAGTCTCAATTTACAGTCAGTTATATCACTGAAAAGTAAGGCATGTTTTAATGTATTTTTCTACTCCCATTTTAAAATATGAGGGTCCCAAAATATTGCAATTTAACCCAACACACCTATATACAAAGTTGCACACAGGTCAAGTTACAGGCCTTGAAAGTGGGGCCAGATATTTACAAAAAAATTAATAACTTTGGCTTGGAATAAGTTGTAATCCTAGTATAATAAGGGTATAAGATATAATTTGCAAACAGTTGAAGATGAACAGCAAATAAGTACTAAATATTTATCATGAAAAACTGGATTATTTTCTGTATACCAAATTCTAAAATGTAATCTACTATATCCATCACATTCAAAAAGTGCACGACCTGTTGCCTCAGATTTGGATTTACAAGTGACCCTTTGCGAGTTTATCTTGCATCAGGATATTCATTTTCACAAGAAAATTCATTTCACTCATGCGGCTTGTTTCACTCTTAAAGGAATTACAAATGTTCACAACCTTCATGAATATTGCAATGTAAACACATATGTAATAACTCCTACACATTTTCAACGCCATTTGAAGATAAATGTTTGGGCCAGTATTATTGATCGTTATTTGATTGGATCAGTTATTTTGTCAAATAGACTAAATGGTGAAAATTATTTGTTATTATAAGTTCTGAAAAATACTATCTCTGATTTAGTCGAAGGTTTACCGTTGCAACTTAGACTAGAGTTTTAGTCTATGCATGATGGGGCACCGCCTCATTTTAGTACTACTGTTACTGACTTTTTGAATTTTAGGTTTCCAAATACATGGTTAGGACGCGGAAATAATTGTAATCAAAATTGGCCACAAGATCTTAACTTTTGGCTCCACTTTGAAGGCCTGTAACTTCTCGTGTGCAACGTATGTTTGAACCCTCTACATGCAACTGCTCTGTGTTGGTTCTTATGAGAAACACCCTGTGTATATGTAAAGAATTAAAAAAAGAAATAAACTACGTCCATTTAGCATTATTGTTTAATTATCAATACAAGCTCCCTGATGTTTATTTAATAGTATAAATTACACATGCAAAAAATCCTTTTATTTCTTTAAACTACTAATTAAAAAATACTTTTATTTTTCAACAACTCTCTCAATACCAGGCAACTGTAAGTTTATGCGAAATAAAACATTATGGCTCTTATTAAACAACTATTCATTATCGCATTTATATAAAAATCTCTCATTTTTACAAGCCACATTTTTATGTACTGATTTTACTACCTCTCAAAATGCCTGTTTCGATAATTTTGTGTTACTTACCTTTCTGGTTTTATATCAATAGACTCATTTTTAATTAACATATCTTCATATTCAGATTTTACTACAATAGACTCCGTTTCACTCAAATCATCTTCTTGTGTGCTTGGTTCAGCTTTAATTTGAATCTCGGTTTTAATGTTAGGAATTACTGAGAGCTCACAATGCCCAGTACTAGAAGCTGTGCCACATGTATTGTTTACCTTTTCTACTTTAACGCAGGTCTTAATGAAATTGCTGTGGGTACAAATGGAATTGAAACATCGACTGCAAAGAATAGGCTCCTGGACGACACTCAAATTCTAGAAAATCATAAAATTTCTTAAAACTTAAATATCAAATTTCAATCGTTTAGTAATGTTTTAATATCAATAGGGAAGTTGCATGAATTTTATATTGCTTGGAAATGTATTAGCGTAATTTTTCAAACATATTGAATTCAGAACATGTGTCTGGCAGCAACAATCACATAATAATTAAATATTAACATTAATAAATTGCACCCTTCTCCCCGTGAACTTATAGTGCCGAAAAAAAGAAATGTTAAAAAGTAGTTTTTGTTTTCATTCATAAATATGGAGCACCCTATATACTATTTACTGTCATAACGTCATGAACCGATTAAAAGATATAGAAGAAAATATAAATCTACATAATATTCTGTTATTTTGTATTGCTGCAAATCAACATAGCATTTTTTTCACAAAAGAATGTTTAACACTAGAACGTAGTGCGAGGGAGAAGTGAAATGGAGAAAACGTGACTGAAATGCAATATGTTTTATTCACGATCACGAGCTTAAGGTGTTTAATTAAGGTTTGTTTAAGATAAAACAACATAATCGTTTTTTACTGTTTAAGAAAGGTATTTTAAGCTAATATGTATCAAATCTCCTACAATTCCTATCACTGAGTAGTTAGTTTCACACAATATTGTTAATACCTAAAAATATATGAAAAAAAAACATAATCGTTAATAAAAATGTTTCCTCAAAAACTCGGTGAGAATAGGAGTGTCATGGCGAGGTGCTGCGCTGGTTACTATGTTGGATTGTACATTTTTTCATTTAGTTTTGTTGAAAAAGATTTACGCTATATCATTTTAACAATGTAATACCCTGCACATATTGCTAATGTTACCAATCTTACAGAATATAAAGTGTATCGATTATGATGTTTGCATCACTCTATACTCACTATTTCTGGAATATATTTCTCGAACACATCAACATTTACTTCCTGCATCGAAACAAATTCTCCTTTTATCAGCTGCATGCATAACCTACAAACTTTATGACTATCCAATGGGTCTATTCCTTTTTCCTCTGCATAAATTTGTCTTAAATCTACTAAACATTCTGTTTCATCATCGACAAAAGGAATTATCGTGTTATCAGTACAGATACACATGGACTTAAATTTGAATGCTTCCATTACCTTTACCGAACAAATATTACACATTACGTGATTAGTTCCATCAGTAAAGACCTGAAATTTGATAAAGTTACCATAACAAGAAAATCAACCCAAATTACTTACTAGTCCCAGCAAAAGAATTTCAAAAATATCCTTTGTAACGTTTTGAATTTTGTTAAAATTTCCATGGCTTACGGCACTATGGCAAAGCGCACAATACTGTTCCTCAAATTTCTCCATATCAGTAGTTTTTCTTTGATAATAATAAAAACATTTTTTTTTTTTAATCAAATGCTTGATTTCCTTCCAGAAAAGAAAACTTAACCTCAAATTATTTAATTTTTCATATTTGTCTATATAAATACAGGTATTTTTCTTTCACGTGCACTGGATTGCACTACATTGAACTTTCGACACCAGAATATTAATTTTTAAGTTGACCATAAGTGGCAAAATCATTATTATGATTATGAATTAAATTTCGCTCAATATAAAAATCAAAAAGGTTATCAATACAACCAAGGAAGTGTTAAGTGTTGCCAATATCAACATAAAAAATCTTCAGGTTGTGGAGAACAGGTGCGTTACAGTTGTTCACTGAACTTGTTCTTCTCAATAAAGTGGGCAGCTCCACAAATGTGACGGTGAAAGCACTGTGGTGAAAGTGTATGCGTGTTTGTAAAACTGAGTCGACAATCGATCAATCGAAGCTCATCGAACACTGCGAGTGCAAACAATGGGCAAAGCAAAGAAAAGAACTGTGAACTGTGTATGGGCTGTTATTACTTATTAGACCAATACAGTAGGTATTGTCACGGACTTCCCAATCCGTCTTTTTCTTACTTCCAGAAAAACAATCCGTTAATTAGTCACTTCTTTATTAACTACTGAACACTACTAATTACAGCTCAACTAAACACTTATTTAATTAATCGCTATATAAATCGCTTTGATCTCTCTAACTAAACACTTCACTTCAACTCTATACAAGACTAACTAACTCGGTCGTTTTTTCTTCTTTTATAGACCCAACGAATGTTTCAGGTATTTTCTAGCATATCTAGACCCATTTTCTCGAGCGACTGGAACGCTTCTCGTCGTTTCTCCAATATTCTAGTAACGCCTCGATTCACGGCATGTTGTTTGTTTACCAGAATGGCGTAGGGGCGACCGGGGCAATCTTAGGCAATTCGCGGTGCCTCAGTCGTCGGTTTGGGAGTGAGTGGGGCAAATTCCGTGACAGTATACACGATAACGTCTACATCTGATGGCATTCGTTATCGACGTTAGAAATTAACAGTTTATAAGTTCTACAACGAGTTGTAAAAATGAAAAAAGAACAATTACAAAATTTAAATTTTGAATACAATATAACTTTATTCGTTAATAAGTTAAAAATATATATTTCTAAAAGCTGGTATAAAAATAGCAATATATAAATAATATAATATAAATTAACAAACACAAAACAAAATTGGCATTTCTTTTTTTTAAATATATGGAATTATGATAGAACTCTATACAGGGTGTCTTGCAAGTCGTTACAATAATTTTAGGAGGTGAGAGAATACTTGATTTTGAGTCAATTGAAACAAACATACCTATATAAAAAATGTTACAATATTTTTGATAAAAAACCATTTTCATAATCAACTTTAGCACAAAACTTTTCGTTACTTTTCGAAAGCACTATATGTAGAAACAAAGTGAGAATCATCAAACCTAAACCTAACTACAAGAAAAAAAGAGGTCGACTGAGGAAGCGATGGAGAGAGGCAGTGGCAATAGATCTAAGGGAGAAAAATGTAACGGATTGGAAAAGAAAGGCGAAGGACAGAATTGAGTGGAGGAGAATAACACAGCTCTGGGCCTAAAAGGCCTGTAAACAGCTTTATATATATATATATATTACGGTATTTTTATTTGTACTATTGTTTTTAATTATTACTGTTAAGAGTGTTAAAAATACTTGACATTTTTGTTTACTGTCAGATTAGTTGTTTTCTTCATGGCGCACTGCAATTTATTAATTTATTTGACTATGGATGTTGAATGTGGGACACGTTAAGAATGATTGAAATCGATTTTACTGAAAAACGGTACATCCCATTGAAATTTAACAAGAGTACCGTTTTAATGTTAAATACTTCAAATTTTAATATTTTCGAGTCAAAAACTAGAAAAAATTAACTACTAAAAAGATATGATTAAATTTGTCCCTGAGTCTTGCATTTTTTCACGCCCCTGTAGAAAATTTTTAAATCTATTTTATGAGACTTATTAAACACGTCTAGGTTAATATCTCATCAAAATTTTGACACTTAATGTTGAACCGTTTTGATGTTACGCATTAAAAACTGTTGCTGAGGTTACCCCTTTAAGTGAGCGTATCTCCCTTAGGAGCCGCCACTGACAAAAGTTGTACTAAGGTTTTCGTAATTTTTCGACTTGTTTTACAAGCTCACAAGTTTTGAATACTTACTACTGTTACACCTTGTATAATAAATCTATGTTGTTACCAGTTGAATACACATTCAAAAATTTTCAGTTTTTCTCATATATCAGTAAAAGTAAAATTTATATTCTCGTATAATCTTTTATGTCACCCAATAACACTTTCGGTTTGCCTTTAAATTAAAAGCGGTGAGTGATTTTGAACTATATGCTTTACACATCAGGTGTTTTCTGTACTTTGTTTTCATTAGAGAAACCAGGTTATCCTATAAATGCTGCTTTACAGGACATCACAGATCATTGGCGAAAAAGAAACAGGACATTTGCAACCATATGACTAAATAAATAATGCATAAAGGATTGGTACCTTAACATCGCGTTCCCGAGCGTCATCTTACGGTCATTTGGAAAAACACTACTACTTGAGAAAAATTAGCATCAGAAAACATGTAAAAAGAAAAGCAAAGTTGCCAGTATATCTGGTAGAGTTCGCTGTAGCGACAAGAAAGTAAAGAAACTAATAAATAATTAAAACGTGTAACATGATTTTCTATGAACATGAAACATGGATGGTTAAAATTTAATATATTTTTGATAATGAAGGTAAGTTATCGCTCTAGTGCATTCTGATAAATGTTTTCTGTGTTTGATTAAAATTTAATATAACGCAAACAGTTAATTATAGTTAGTGAAATGATTAAATTGCCTTGCCTGCTTATGTTTGTTTTTATTTTTTAATATAAAATACTGTTGAATATACTGCTGAGTACCAAACTGCAAAAATATATATTCCTATGGTATCACAGATCCTTCTTACAGAAATCAAAGCTTCTTCAGAGTTACTGCAGACAGGGAAATGTTTGGGGTTAGAATCAATTCGCAAATTATGTAAACCAGATTTTAATCTCACGAACAAAAATTGTTACTTTGAATTAAATGTTTTAAAAATATTGAGAAGAATAACTTCACCTTATTTTGGTATTTATTTATTTAAGGTTGATTCGTTTTTTTAGTGAATGTAAAAGTAATGGTAAATACATAATCTACAAGTCTACTTATTTTTTTTTGCTAATACTGAGCATATTTAAATTTTCAAAGAAAAAATAATCAGTAGTACTTCGTACTGATGAGAACCATTGTAGTTCGGAACAAATGTATTTAACAATATTTAGCATAAAGTATGCATCTATTTTTTATCATGTTAATCGCTATTAATTACTAGTCATGTAATCAACTTCTTTTCCTATTCATAATAGGATAAAGCATTGGAAAAACAATTCTCTTTTTATTATTAAACCAATCATACCTTCTTTTTTAATAGATATATTATAAAATTCATTGTTTTATTATACTGTTATATAGTGTGTAACTTACATGAAATAAAGTTCATAAATCATCGACTACATAATTTTGTAAAAAATCTGTTCAACTTTTATATTTGAATTTTTAATTTTTTACGAAATTTTGTTGTCGAGGATTATGAATTTTATTTCATATGTACGTTGCACTCTATATATTAAAGTAAATTCAAATTTACCGCCAATTGCTGCGGAATGAAGCTTATTATACAGCGACATTTATTGTATAAATTTTGAGTTATAGTTTTCTCAAAACAGAAAACGTAGCATAGTGCAAATGCTATTTTTTCTCCAAATGAACGTAAGATGCCGCTAGGTATGTCAGGAGCAAGTCGTGCTTCCCATGAAAGACAGAGAAGTGTCTTATTTAGTTACTCGTATGCTTGCAACATAAGTATAGCCATTAGCCACCTTAAAGAAATTTTGGATTGCTGTGGAAATAGATTTATAGATTTTTGAGGAAATTGCATAGAAATCATAAAATGCTCCCAAAAAGGCACCTAAAATAGTAACCTATGGAGAAACTCTAGTTTGGTAATTGTCTAAAAACAATAAGCGGCCGGCATCTTTTCATAGATTTCGGAACTGCTGTAGGTGTAACTAGAACAAATTACATATTATACAGGGTGTTTCTAAATAAGTGTCGCAACGGAAAAATGTAATTTCCTCTTGAAAAAAGAAAAATTTTTTTCCTCTTTTATTTTTCTCTCCGGGCTTTCGTTTTCGAGATACACGGTGTCAAAACTTTATTTTTTTAGTTTTTGTTTTCCAATATCTTAGGAACCGTTTGAACTACAGGACTGAGCTTTTGTAAACACATTATCACTATTAATATCTACTTTACTGCAATATTACCAGGTTTGCGTTTACTCCATGGGTTAACTATTTTCAATACTTCTTATGGAGTTCTATATATTTTATAATTTCTATATGGGTTCTGCATATTTTACAATTTCTATGCATAATAAGCATGAACAATAAAATATATTTCCATGATTTGGTATCATGTTTTCAAAATATTTAGAATAGTAGGTACGCGATATTCCTCAAATACATAAAGCAATTGTAGTATGCTAACACAATAAATTATAGAAATATATTTTGTTTATTGTCTCAAAATAGAATTCCGTTTTATCATGCTTCCACGGCAGTAGTTTCTAGCAATAATTTATATATCTATCATTTAAGTTATTAAAAACATTTATCTTTTCATTCTGGAAAGGAAATCGAAAAAAAAGACACTTTCTATATGTATTTTTTATTTGACTTCTTATGTGTTAACTGATGTTTCTTCAAACTGTTCTTATATTTAGTTTCAAAAGTACAAGTATCACACTTGTACATTTGGATTTCAGAAGGGTCTATGTGCCGTAACTGATGACCTTTTAGGTGACGTTTGCGTTTAGTTTCATAATCACATTTATCACACCTGTACATTGGGATTTCAGAAGGGTCTCTGTGTATCAACTGGTGCTCTTTAAGGTAACGCTTTGATTTAGTTTGATAATTACAAGTATCACAGTTGTACATAAGGATTTCAGAAGCATCTTTGTGCAATAACCGATGAGGTTTTAGATTACGTTTGCGTTTAGTTTCATAATCACATTCATCACACCTGTACATTGGGATTTCAGAAGGGTCTCTGTGTATCAACTGGTGCTCTTTAAGGTGACGCTTTGATTTAGTTTGATAATTACAAGTATCACAGTTGTACATAAGGATTTCAGAAGCATCTTTGTGCAATAACTGATGAGGTATTAGATTATGTTTGCGTTTAGTTTCATAATCACATTCATCACACCTGTACATTGGGATTTCAGAAGGGTCTCTGTGCTGTAACTGATGACTTTTTAGGTCACGTTTGCGTTTAGTTTCATAATCACATTCATCACACCTGTACATTGGGATATCAGAAGGGTCTTTGTGTATCAACTGGTGTTCTTTAAGGGGACCCTTTTCTTTAGTTTGATAATTACAAGTATCACAGTTGTACATAATGATTTCAGAAGCATCTTTGTGCAATAACTGATGAGTTTTCAAAGCGTTCTTGTGTGTTAACTGATGATACTTCAAATGGCTTCTATGTTTAGATTGGAAAGTACATATATCGCATTTGTACATATGGATTTCAGAAGGGTCTTTGTGCAATAACTGATGGGTTTTCAGAGTATGTTTATATTTAGTTTCATAATCGCAGGTATCACACTTGTACATCTGGATTTTCAAAGAGAACTTCAGTTTTTAACGATTTTATGGTTTACATCACCTTCAAACTTTCTTTTATGAGTGTTATGTGATGATACATCTAACGGAGTTTTGCAATTATGTACTTCAACTTCAGTTTCACATTTCAGCAAATATTCACGCTTTGTTTCTTCTATATCTTCAGAATTTTTTTTTATGTTTTCAGTTTCTTCATCCAAATTTTGCGAAGAGGAATCACTAAAAAAAAAATGAAAACAGTGCATAACAGCATAAACAAATGACATACAAGAATATCTTTTCGATAAGCGTTCTGACAAAAAACTTACTTAATTATACATTATGAACTTGATACTCACTTAAATCTGTTTCTTTCTGAATTTAATATCTTTTGGAATAAAAAGAAACTAATAGGACCTTTTCTAAATTGTAAAATTATTTTAAACATGCTATCCACAAACTGACGTAGAGCAAATAAATTAGATAATTTTAATTACAATAATAATGTATATTTATTAGTGATGGGTCGGTATTTGTGTACCGGGATTATGTAACTTATGTAACGGTATTTTGTTGTAACGACAAGACTCGTTACTAATGCGAGAAGTAACCGATTACTTTGGAACTCCGCGCAACTGCGGAGTGCGGACGGCGCCGGCGTACCCCGGACGCCCGGACCGCAGATAGAAAATAATGTTTACTATTATTTTCTCTCTGCCGCCGGACCGATACTACGATGGACTGGACAGTAGGAACTAGCCCGCTACCACTACACTACTGCTAGGCTAGCGGTTACGGAACTCAGATGCGTTGTAAGTTGTAACCTTTGTTTGAGCGGGGAACGTTAGAGGATTTACGACTTTGGCTATTATCTATGACAATAATATGTAGTAATGAGGAACTGTTTGTTACTAAAATTTGTTATCATATTGTTAACAATTGCAAATAGAGCAATGAGCACTTTGTAAATTTGAATTAGAAAACATATTTTCGACTTTCTGTTAATAATATCTCAGATTGCATAACTCTCTAAGTACATGAATTTTAACTTTATACCTACATATTTCGTTTATTTTTTTTATATTTTTGTTCAGTAATATAGGTACCTACAATATTTATTATCTATTAAAAAAATAATAAAATAGACATAAAATAAAAAACATTTAATTCTTTAGTAGGTAACTAAATAAATATTGTTTATAAAACAAATAAAAATAAATACAAATATAAAATCCTGAGAATACATATTTATAAAACAGTTAATTCTTTGGTAACTAAAAAAGTATTGTGTTTATAAAATAAATACAAATATAAAATTCTTAAAAAATAAATATTTACAAACATTAAATCAGTTATAGTTTTAAATTACAAAAAAAAATACTAAATAAAAAAGTTAATTTGAAATAAATGTAGATACATATCTATAAATAAAAATATAGCTTAAAAATAAAATACATTTCTTAACTAACATTTTTAGAACAAAATATTTATAAAACTACACAATAAAACATTATATTGTGTTGAGAAATAAAAGACTTTTACTTTGGATGCACTTAGTCTGTTTCGTCTATCTGATAAAAGCAGGCCTGACTTGGAAAAGATTCTTTCACAAGGTACCGAAATCGCGACAGGAATAAACTTTAATTTTATTAATTCACCTAGATTTGGAAAATTATAGCAGTTGTTTTTCCACCACACGATTGGATCATCACTTCTAGGAATGAGGGTTCTTCCAAATAGCGCTGAACCTCGATAATAGCTTTGGAATGAGCAGTGCCCGTTGATCGTGAAGTGGCAATTTTGTCAAATTTTTCCCAAACTGAATTTTTTTTTTGTCCTTCTGTTTCTGTAGGTAAGCGAGTTTGATGTTCGTCTTGATTTTTTTTATTAATTATTTGAGTTACTAAAGCTATCACCTGCTCTTTCACGCTGCTTGATACACTGCTGTTTGTAAATCCTGCATCTTTAAAACGTGGATCCAAAAATGTTGTTAAAATTAAGGATCTACTTCTCTCTAAAATTCCTAATCTATTGTTTAATCCATTTATTATGGAATCGATTACACTTTTAGAGAGGTCTGAAAACGTCCGCTGTTTTAAATTTGAATAGACGTCCAGTAAACCGTCTGTCAATATTATTACCGAAGATGCTGTTACGTACTTTTCTGCGCTCATAATTTTTGTTACCGCTTCTAATGGTTTTAAAATGTCCACTATTTCACCAAAAAAAGACCATTCCTCAACGGTAATAACAGGTAAATTCTTATCAATAAGAGCCATTGTGGTACGTAGTGGTTCTTCCAGTTCTAAAAATCTTTCGACCATATAAAATGTCGAGTTCCATCGCGTCGAAACAGACTGAATCAGGCGTTTTGGAGAAATGTTTGCTTGTTTTTGGTGATGCATAAATTTTGACATCGCAGAGGTGCTTCTTTTAAAATGGCCTACAATTGTTTTCATTTTTCTAAGCTATTGCTTATTAATTTTAATGCATCTTGAGCAATTAAATTTAATTTGTGTGCAAAACACCCAAAATGTTTAAGTTTTAAGTCATTCACAGCTTTAGTGATGTTAGCTGCATTGTCGGAAATCACTATCAATACTTTTTTTTGCAAATTCCATTCGTCGATTACTCGAGCTATTTCTGCACTTAAGTTGGAACTTGTGTGGCTTGTTTCAAAAGATGAACATTCCAACAAAATAGATTTTACTTCAAAATCACTATTTATATAATGTCCCGTCACTGCCAAAAAATTTTCAGTGTTTCTAGAAGTCCAACAATCAGTGGTTATTGTAATTGACTCAATATTTTTCATCTTTTCCATTGAAACATTATAAGCTTCTTTATAAGCTGCGGGCAATAAAGAATTTGTAATGGTTTTTCGTGACGGCAACTGATACGTTGAATTTAAACTCGCAACAAATGCCTTGAAACCTTCGTCCTCTACGACGGAGAAAGGTTGAAAATCAATCGTAAATAAGCGCAGTAATGCATCATCAATTTTTTTTTCTGGCACTTCCTCCCATTTTTCTTTTTAGAAATGTATTAACTGAACTTTGTCTTAGAGGATGTTTAATAGAACTTGACGTTGAAGCGTCTTGCGAAATATCGGCTGCCATTGATGATTGTTTTAAATCCATAACTTCCAGGTTTTCTAAATCAGGAGTTACATTAGTACTTTCTATAGATGTAGGTACTTCTTCCATGGTCTGGTTTCTAGAATCTTCTAATTTTATAAAAGGATGTTTTCTTTGCATATGTTTTCGTAAATTGTTTGATGTCGCCTTATAACTTAGTTCACTTCTACATAAATTACAAATAGCTATTCCATCAGAATTTGTTTTTGATTTGAAGAAGTTCCAAATAATAGATGATTTTACTTTATCTTTTACTTTTGGCATAGTTCTTGTTGATATTTTCACAATAGTTCACAAAAGTTCTGTTATTATCAAAATTGAGAAAAATAGATATGAGATTGTAATAACATTCACATTTAGCACATAAAAAAACTGTTTCAGTGATGCTATGCCATTGATGACCTGAATAAGACTGAAGAGTGAAGACTGAATAGAATAGGAACTGATCCACTGTCATTATCTTATGCGAAATAAAAATATATTCTAATACATGACATGTTGACATATATCACAGTAATAAATTTTGACCCTTTGAATGGGATACAGACATTGACCGTCTAAACACCTGCGAAATAGAATAGACCAAGTGTATTTATCTGAAAACTATGCCGCTGTAATATAATAGAATAATTGTACCGTCCAACATAATAAAGTAAACTTCAAATATAATTTTCTTTGGAATTTTAGAACAAACAATTTTAAATATTACCCAAGCATTTTAATTATATTACTGTTAAAATAAATATATAACAAAACAAAGATGTAAATTAATTAAATATTTCAGTTGCAGTCTTTACGGCACTGAAAACTAAACAATTATTTTTAAAATTTTGTACATAAGCTAAAATCCGTAAGTATAAGCGAGTCGTGGGATACACGGATACACTGTCACACTGATATTAGGAAACTTAAATTTAATTAATAATAAATATTTGATATACTTATTTATTATAAAATATAATTACACTGCAGCATAAATAAAATTTTATATTTTTATATATAAGATAGAAAACATTTAGCGGCTAAAGGATCCGGAAAAGGAAAGGATCCGTTTTTCTATCTTGTATATTTACGATCCGCTTAATTCCTTTTGTACTTGTATTGTTCTGGCTGAGACCCTGACACAGTAGTCGCTGGATTCTCTTCCGCAGCGACTGCTACTTTTGTCCTCAAAACAGAGGATGTGTGACACGATGCTGCAAATTAGGGATAGGTGGCTGCTGGTCATTCTCCTGTGTAGTCGTGTAATTTGCCCTTCTTTTTTTCCTTCTTGTTTGTTTAAGCTGCACTGCGCTGATGAAGGGCAATAACCTAGAAACAACGTTGTCCGCAGTTGCTCGTTGTTCCTTATCACCTTCTTTTCCGGATCCTTTAGCCGCTAAATGTTTTCTATCTTTTATAAAAAATGTCAACCGCAGTAATCAGCGCCGACATCACAAAGGCTGTAATCAGCACACTCGACAGAACTAATAAGTTGGCAGTTCAAATTCCCGTTTAATACGTTACTGGCGAAATAATGGAACATCGTTCAGGTCCATTTTTCTATGCAGGCGAGTCCACCTTCGGCAGTGTAGTTTTTAATTATTAATAAAATTTGCTATTTGCCTAAATAAAAATGCAATTCATGTTGGGTAAAGTGAAGTAGTGAAAGACCGCGGTGATCCTCTCCTGAACAGAGCAGTAGGGAGATTCCGATTCGTGAATAATACGATATCGACTCGTGTCCGCTTACTCGATATTCATTTCGATATCGAATGAGTTCCTATTCAATTCTAAGTCGAGTTGGATATCGAGTGTATCGTTTGACAATTTGTAGCGTTAAGTAGCGAGTTTGCGCGTTGCGATTTATGGCTAGTAGCGGCACTATTGAAAGTGACGTTTTGTTTACATTTTTCTAATTTTTCTGATTGTTGTATTAAAAATCAATTTACAAACAAGGATTTGATTGTACCTTATGACTTTTGTTGTCTTGATGTTGTGTTGTGTTATTATTATTAGTGTAGGCATTAAATTATTGTTACCCATTTTCCAAAATCTCCGAAGGCTCAAATAAGGGCAGAACAGATTGAACTGTTAAGACACAGAAGGGAACTTAGGGATAACAGCAATCCATTTGAGTTAGCTGATGACCGGTTTATAGAATTATATCGACTAAATAAAGATTTAGCTAGGTATATGTTTGATATTCAGAATCTACATCTTGTTGATGGAGTGTACAAAAGAAGTATTCCTAATTTTATAAAATAATTTTCTTCTATAATACTCTAATCTATACCACAAAACATACATATACATAACTAGAATCTATACTCTACTTTGGTCTGGGGTACGTCTAACCTAACCTCAATAAACACCAATTTTCGCCAAATCGAATAACACGCTAGCTCTAGAGATGCCGTGCCAAGCGATATCGAATGAATCGCAACGAGTTCAAATGGGAATCAGTGAAGTCGTAGAAATCGAGTAATCCGATATCGAATAGCGAATCGAATCTTGCTACAGTGGAGAAATTTAATAAGACTTTTTGATAGACATGTGAATCTGTGTTTTCCGTCTACATCTGTGTTCGTCTATGTTATTCGGTTCCTACTGATCATGAGTAATGGATTTGATTCTAATTCATATTCACAATCAAATGCTTTTCGAACTTGCATTACGAGCATAATGGATGAATTTTATGTTAGAACTTGACGCAACACTTAATGAATACTTTAAGAGTACAACGATTTATAAGGATACCTCAAAGAATATACAAACTGCATACATTATACATTGCAAACAAGAAGTTTGTCATTAGAAAACATGTGCTTGTGGTCCTGGCAACGCTACTGGATTTCTATAGGCTTCAATACTTGTACGCGTCATCAGAAAGTTTGTAGCATACCAGGAGCGTTGTGGTACCGATTGTTATAAGATGATTTGATTGACATTATGACTGAATCACCCTGTATTATTTACAATACAATTCCCATAATCCTACAAATTAGTTTAGCTGTAGTCGGACGACTTCTGACAGTTAGAGTAACTTATTCCGTATGATATTGTATATACTGCTTTCAATATGTTTTATAATTTTCTCATGTTCTATTTTTCACTTAATGTCTTGGGACCAATATCACAAAATGAAAGATTTTTCAGTTTACTATAAATTTGTAGGGGGCAGTTTAGCAATAAGTTTTTTCTTCTTTTAAAATACATTTATATTGGGTAGTACAGTATTATTTTAATATAATTAAGTTCATTTATGCACTACCAGGTTTAGTAATGTTAATAATATCCTTTTCGAATAAATAGTTTAGTATATTTGCATTTCTTATTAATTTCTGGGCCTCTCAAGTATCTAGTCTCTGAGACTACGGTTTACCGTTTATGCCGCAAATATGATCCGTACCATACTGAACAATATCTATGTTGATATCAGATCGATTTTAATGTATTGACACCCTTAATAACATATGAAGATATTAACAATACAACTTAGACATGTTTTATCATCAATTTTCATTACTATACCAAATTGGCTATGCCAAAACAAAAAGATCTCCGCTACAACATAGACGTGTATACCTAAATACAGCAGTGTACTTTGGGTCATATCTGTATGCTCCATGCTTTCGGACAACGCAGTACATAAGTTTAGAAGAGTTAATTTGTCATTTGGGATTTTATTAGATGTTATTGTGTGAATTAGACATTTTAAAGTTGCTAATAAGTAGACCCGTAAATGGACACAGAAAGTAATCTCGCAGGGCAAATGAAAGCAGTATTGCATTGTGCCCAAACAATTTAAAGAAAAATGTGATGTGAAAAAACATTTTTTTATCATTTATTATGTTCAGCAGTTCATTCCGATTCCAAATAACATGTTCTGTACTTGTTCCAGCCATTTACCTGATGTATGTAAAACTAATTTTTAAAAAAGGTTACAGGTCTTACCCCCGCAACTAAAAAATTATTGACACTAGATGATACGTTTACAAAGCAAAGTTCTCTTATTTTTCAAGGTTTTATCAGCTCTAGCAATATTGTCATGTCTACTTGAAACACCCTGTATAATTCTGATAATTCCTGTAAATTTTAAGTCAATTTGATGCATAATATTATTTTGTATTTTGAAGAAATTAATGGAAGAAACTTAAATGTGAACGGGCAAACTTCTATCGCTTTTATTTTAGATAGGATAGGATATTGCTGATTTTGAGTAAGGTAAGTGTACTTTTGACTCTTTTATTAGATGTATGGAGACTGGAAAATATGTACCCCCATTTTTTGAAAGAGCTTCCCTTTTTGGAAAGTCTGATGCCTTTAGTAAAGACAAAGTTATTAAGAGAAATTTGAAAGTGTAATGCTATAAATTTAAAAAACTAAAAAATGGCCTTGCCATATCCTTACTTATCTTGATCTCTGTCTGATTTTATTTCCATCTCTTCTAATTTAATGTAAGATGACTTAATGTTTTCATATTCCTGTGGATCCTGAAAATCTTCCAGTTTAATTTCAATCTCTTCAGTTTTAATAAAAGACTGTTTATCGGCACTGTTGTATTTTTCCTGTGCTTCTAGACAGTTCTTTACAAAACCACCTTGGGTACATAACGAACCAAAACATGATCCGCATACAACAGGATCCTTTGTAGCACTGTTCTAGAATAAAAAAAATATATATACTAATCTTAGGTAGAATACCTATACATATAGATCAAGACGATTTCAGAAACGTTTCAGCGTCAATGTTTGGGGTAGCATTTTAAACAATGATTTACTGACTATACTTGTTGAACTACATGCCTTACACGTCAGATGTTTATCTTGGTCTCCTTCCTCTGACTTTATTTCCATTTCTTCGGATTTAATATAAGATGGCTCATTAAAGTTTTCATATTCCTGTGGATCTTGGAGATCTTCCAGTTTAATTTCAACCTCTTCAGTTTTAATATAAGGCTGTTTATCGGCACTTTTCTCATCATCCTCTGGTTCTGGGCAGTTTTCCAAAAAACTGCCATGAGTATGAACCATATTAAAGAATGATTTGCATATCACAAGATTGTTGGTAGTGCTGATGTTCTAGAACAAAAAAATATTAGTAGCAATCACAGATAAAGCTACGTAGGTACTAAGAAAAAACTAAAATACACATTTTAAATATACAGAAAATCACTGAAATAGTAAAAACCAATAGGACTTTTGGTAATTATTCACTACAGCGGAAACCTCTTCAATCTTAATTAAAAAATTCCAAGCCTCCTACTTTCGAGTGTGCAGAACAAAAATCTAAAATTAGTTTTTTCGTACGAGTGTAGTTTTCGAAACTAATTTTAATCTTTTACGATAACCAGTGAAGTGACACTTTCATTTTGCCACAATAAATTTTAAGCTATATGCTTTACATATCAGATGTTTTTTTCCAAAATATGAAATTTACCAAAGAACTATACTTATATCAATATAGATAAAGCAGTACATAGTCTTAATATGACTTACCAGTTTATGCAAAACATTTTCTAAAACCTCTCTTATGACTTTTTCTACTTCGAAATTTAAACAGCTTATGATATTATGACAGTTTGCAAAATATTTCGCTATTTAAGTATCTAGTACATAGATAAAAGAAATTAATCTAGTATATTACAGAAGCAGGTTATCAGTTATTACCTAACCGTCCTAACCTATAAATATTAAATACAGCTTTAGTTTATACCATAGACCTTATTTATAATGTCTATGGTTTATACTGCAATCAGTGTTGCCATCTCAAAGAAATTTTAGGAGATTTACTGTAGAAATAGATTTGTTAGGAACTCAAAGAAAAAAATCTATCTTTTTCTGTGGTTGTTAGTTAATAAACCGTGACTATAGAACATCTACAAATGAGACGAGTGACGTGTAGTAGCTCTGCTCAGGAGCATGTTGTGCGGTATGCGTCGATTTAGTAGTAGTAGTATTAGTAGTAGTTCGACCGCAATATAAATATTTTTAAAAATCGTACACGACTGAAATTATCGTACAAAAGCGTACGATAATGATTTTACAATCGTACATCGTACCAAGGATAAAAAATCGTACAAGTAAGATAATTATCGTACTGTTGGCAACGCTGGGTCACATAACGTTAGGCGAATTATTGCTTGTTAAAACTACGTTTGATCCGACTGGATTAATATTAAGATTACATATAATAATATGGCATTTAAAATTAATAATAAATTGGAGAGGTGATAGTAGATATACATTAAAACACAAATTACATCGTAGAAAGGTAGTTTTTCGAGATCCCAACGGAAACAAGATTTGAAGTAAGAATATTTGTGTATTGACTAACACCTTTACAAGGTATGAGATGTAGAAAATATATAAAAATAAGTATATTTAGAATCATTAGTTTTTTAGAATGGTTGATCATTAAATTCTTATTTTGTAGTAAATTTTAGAAGTTAAAATAGTAAATTAAAAAAGGGTAGCTCAAATAGGATCAGAAAGGTAAGGCAGGTAGGTGGCGGACCATCTAAGCGCTGGGATTTGAACTGGACAGCATTTGAAAATTTTGGATTTCAAATACCTTTCATCAGGTAGGAAGTAGAGAATATGGAGTAAGAATAATATATAATAGAATAAGTATAATTTAGAATCATTAGTTTAGTTTAGAATCGGTTGACAATTAAAAAATGCTTTATTTCAAATATAATTTGAATGAAATAATCAAACTGTTAAATATTAGGCACTCTTTGATTATAGGAAAAATAAATTATATTCTATAATGTTTTACTATTGAAAGTACAAGTATGGTTTTGATTCCTTTTATTTATTGTACATGATTAAGCTTAACTAACAAAACCAGTAACATTTTTGTTTTTAGGTTGTTGTAACAGATGATTTATTGGAGCAATGTGATATGAGCATAGACGATGCATTGTTGAATTCTGAGGCACAGAATAAAAAAGTGGACACAACTAATAAACAAAATGAAGAAATCCATGTAGACTCACTTGAAGTAGTAGATCATAATTATACACCAAGAAAAAGAAAGAAAACTACACAAGAAATCGAATATGAAATTTTAGTAGAATCACTGAAAGAAATAAAAGAAATTAAGATTAATTTAAATAATTTGTCAAATACTTTAATGGATATAAGGGACATTTTAAAAGAGTTTTTGGGTAGGCAAACATTTTTGACTACGCACAACCCATAACTGTTTTTGTATGATTGTATAAAGAATAAATTTGTTGCTTAGGTTTTTTTTTAAACTGTTTTAATGTAATACATTATTTATTAAAATATATTTTTTAAAGAACTACAAATAAAAGAAATTTTGAAATACTTTATTTAAGTAAAATATCTATTTACAATTGTTTGTCTTGTTCTTAATCCTTCCAATCGTTGTCCTCCCTGGTTTAACACTAATTCCTTATGTTGGTCAAATCTGTCATACTGTTCTGGTTCACCTATTATATTAATATTGTTTATAATACACACATTGTGCAAAATAGCACAAGCCGTAACTATTTCTGACACAAACACGGGTTCATATCTTAACACTCTTTCTTTACCTACACACCTAAACATTTTTAATAGACCAATACATCTTTCCACGCAGTTTCGAGCTGCCATGTGTGCTCTGTTGTATCTGTCTTCTGGAGAGTTTTCCACAACATTTCTAAAGGGTATCATTAAAATGGGAAGTTGGGGATATCCAGAGTCCCCAATTAGCCATAAGCATTCTCCTTGCCGATGAAGATTTTCTAAATAATGTTTTATTACTGACTGCGAAAAAATAAAAGAATCGTGATTTGCTCCCCCAAAATTTCTATAAACATTCAATATTTTCAAATCAGCATTGCAAATAATTTGGCAATTGATTGAATGAAAACCTAAAAAAATTAAAACGTTATTTAATTATTTAAAAATTAATGCTTATATACCCTTTCTATTAATAAAATTATGTTCATCTATGCGAGGCTTTAAAATTGCTGGAAATCCCCAAATATTTAAAAACTGTTGTTTTGTGGCAATTCTTTCCTGTCTGGTTGAGGGAAATCTAATTTTATTATGCCAAACTCTAATTATTGCCGGCACCACTGCCTTTATGCACACATGTACCGATGTTTGGTTCAGGCCAAAATTATGCTCTTCTCCGACACATCTCTGATAAGATCCAGTTGCCAAGAATCGTAGTGTTGATAATACTTTTATTTCCAAAGGTATATCTCTATAATTTTTTCTTCTAGGCAGTTCCACACGAAGTTCATCAATAAGCTGTCGAGCAACTTCATTGCTAAGCCTAAACAATTCAATAAATCTTCGTTCTGGCAATGCAAACGGATTACTGTTATCCCTTAAATGCCTCCTCAATGAAATAATTTGCTGATTGTCTCCTATTTGTCTTCTATTTCTGTTAATGTTAATTATTGCCATAGGTAGCATCACAGAATATATAATACAGGTAGCATTGTATGTTATCCAAATTTAAACGATTTGAAATGTGCAAAGTAGGGTTATAGGACGTCCATAATAGTTCAAATGCTTCAAAATTCAAATATCCGAAGATTGACGACTTCAGATTCGAAACGTTTTCGCAATTTCATTTCGGCCATTTTTGGTACACGACTCGAATTCATATTCGTGTCGTTTAAGTCTCGAAACGAATTTTCACAGACCCGCTGCTGGTTTCGGTTCTTCGGATTCTTGACGGTGGTTTTACTTAGGTTATAAATTCATGACGTCATCATTATTGCCAATCGAATGCACTGGTTCTGTGGGGGTTGCGCTTCATACACGTTTAAAAATATTTGTTAATTGTAAAGTAATTAAACCAAAAATTTGAACCGCCACGATTTGGGTAGTTCTAAAATTGACAAACCGAATTGCTGCCTTGACGTCATTAATTTCCAATAGAATGTGGTAGGTATCAGTTTAGTTGACTTTGAATTAAAACGATGCTGAATCAAATTCGCAGAAAATGTGGTTGTTTTCAAGAACATGGAAAATTCGAGTTTTTGTATTAAATTGTTTAAATGGCGGGAAAATCTTACACTGAATTTTCCAACACAGAAATTGTCGCTATTTTCATAATTATATGCAGCCTGCAGATTATTTTTTAGGTTAGTAAGGACACTTTTACGATATTGACAGTTGGCAAACTTGGCTAAGAGTTGAGACTTTCCCGCCATTAAACAATTTATATCAAAAACTTCAAATTTCACGAAATATATATTGGTGAAATTAAGACTAGAGATGTGCATATTATGCTACTGATAGTGACCTTCAGTTTCATTTTACTAGTGTTGGATTTTGGAAGTGGGGGAACGAATTATAGTTACTAGTTATATAAGGGAATTAACAAGCCTTTAATCCACTAGAAAAATTGACACTCGAGGCATAGCCGAGTTATATTTTTTCTAGAGGATTAGGCTGATTAATTTCCCGAATTAGGAGAGTGAAAACCGTCTGAGAGCAGCAAAAAATTATGGTTTTAAAAACATCATATTTGATAAATTTATTTTGATCAAATGGCAATTGCTAAAAAAATTCAGTTCCTACCAAGCGAAGTTGTGGGCCCCTGCAGTCCTTCAGAAACTTCTTATCGAGTGAAATTAAATAGTCCCGGTCGAAAGACAAAATCGTTCTTGAGATAAATGTTAATAATAATTCTAAATAAAATACTATAAAATCGAAGCGTGCTATTATGAATTCTAATTCACTAGCGTGTTAAAGTCCACGAAAAAGAGACATATTAAACCTTAATATAGTGGCCATGGATAAAGTATATTTATATAAATTCAATGTATCAAAATTTCTTTAGAAAGTTCTGTTTATTGTTTCACTTAAGTGGCTATCCATAATAACACTAATAAAAAATGTTCTAATTTTATGAGATTTTTTTACTTTATTTTTAAAACGGAAAAAGGTTATAAGATCGTTTATTGAATACATACATGAAGTATACACAATAGCTCAAATGATACATGTAAATAACTACAATATTTATTTACATGCAATAATCATTAAAATGATTTTTAGAAACTTACATTTGCATATAGCAAATAAGCTAAACTGTCGATTTAGCTGGACATTTTGCTCAAAAAGTCAAACAGAAACTTTTTTTACATATGAACTGAATAAAAAACTTTTGTTTACTAAAAAAACATTAGTTGTATGTATTACATATGTACAGATTAAAGGTAGAAATAGGGTTCCTATTGTCATCCATTCTTATTTCAGATAAACAGCCAATAGTTCTCATTGTCCTTCCATTTTTACTTTTACTAGAAATATTCTTAAGCAAATTACTGATACAATAAAAGTTAATTATTGGAAAAGGAAGAATGTTCGAAGATATCAGAAGCTGGCCTATATGCATCTACACAGGGTGATGGGGGGGGGACTCCCAAAAGTGAACAAAATGTGTAATAAACATATGGTCGAATATCAACAGTTACTGAGATGGCAATGAAAGTATTTTTACCCGAGTTAATTATTAGTAGAGAAAAGTGTTTATTCTGTAGGTATTATAAAGTGAACAGTGAAAAATATATTTGTAAATTGTATGGTTTATGCGTTTATCCAATTGCAAAAATTCAACCGCAAATCACCGCACTGAAGATTCTGGACGGGCTGAATATGGAAAGATTTTAAACCATTTTTCAATATCAACTATTTCATTCCTTTATTGTTTATTTATAAATGGTTGTAGAAAAAAAAATTGTGTATAAAAGTCTCATGTGATGGCTATTAATATACCTACTCTCATGAAACATACCAAACTACAAATTTATCATGCTTGTGTATTAATGGCCATCATTACATGATTATTGCTTATGCATAATATACTATTTTCAAACATACAGGGTGTTTCGTAACTGACTAATTTAAGCAACAATAGAACAAATATTTCTTTGACGAAGATGTTATTAGAATGGCGTACCTTTTTCGTAGATGCAATTTTCCAAAAGTTTTCCTCTTCGTAGTGGACTGTATTGGTACTGGTTTAAGAGCGAAAATCTATTAACAAGCGAAAAAACAAGCGCACTAATTTATTATGAATTTTTACCGGCCGGCACCGTGCCTGGCTTGACACATACCGTTCTCTTCTTACTACGCCATGGAGTGCATGCGTGCGTAGTTATTCCAACCATGGCGCGAATTATCATTTATGCTAAATTGCCTACTAACTTAAAAACCAGAAAATTCCTAAGATACCCAAGATGAAAGACGAGAAAAAAAAGAGATGTAGTGAGGGAATACGGAACAAATTGTTTAAATCCAAGTTGAAATCTTTACTAGGTAAAAGACGTTATTATAGCACTAATGAGTTTATGGAAGATAATTTTATGTAGGTAAATTCTATTGTGTTGTTTGTGTTACTAGTCTAATTATGTTTGACATGTCCTATACATTGTTTAATGTCCTACAGGATAAATAAAGATTATGATTATTTATTCTTTGCAAAATTCAAACTAGTTTGTGAATTTTTTTTTACACATAAATAACGGTTCAAGTACCTACGCAATATATGTAGTACAATTTAGAGATTCTAATTTTATATAATCTAAGATTATTTTTATACTTGCTTTCGTAGTCACATGTTGCATTTGTACATTTTTAGTTCTGAAGCGTCTTTGTGGATAAACTGGTGGCGCTTAAGTTGGTACTTCCGCTTGGCTGCATAGTTGCATACGTCGCATTTGTACATTATCACTTTTGAAGAATTTTTGTGAACTAACAGGTGAAGCTTAAGGTTGCCTTTACGATTGGTTGCATAGTCGCAGATGTCGCATTTGTACATTGTCACTTCTGAAGCATCTTTGTGAAGTAACAGGTGATACTTAAGGTTGCCTTTTACCTTGGCTGCATAGTCGCAGATGTTGCATTTGTACATTGTCACTTCTGAAGCATCTTTGTGACGTAACAGGTGACACTTAAGGTTGCTTTTTATCTTGGATGCATAGTCGCAGATGTCGCATTTGTACATTGTCACTTCTGAAGCATCTTTGTGACGTAACAGGTGATACTTAAGGTTGCCTTTTAGCTTGGCTGCATAGTCGCAGATGTTGCATTTGTACATTGTCACTTCTGAAGCATCTTTGTGAAGTAACAGGTGATACTTAAGGTTGCCTTTTAGCTTGGCTGCATAGTCGCAGATGTTGCATTTGTACATTGTCACTTCTGAAGCATCTTTGTGACGTAACAGGTGACACTTAAGGTTGCTTTTTTTCTTGGATGTATAGTCGCAGATGTCGCATTTGTACATTGTTACTTCTGAAGCATCTTTGTGAACTAACAGGTGACGCTTAAGATCGCCTTTTTGCTTGGCTGCATAGTCGCAGATGTCGCATTTGTACACTGTCACTTCTGAAGCATCTTTGTGAGCTAACAGGTGATGCTTAAGATTGCCTTTACGCTTGGCTGCATAGTCGCAGATGCTGCATTTGTACAATGTCACTTCTGAAATATCTTTGTGACGTAACAGGTGATACTTAAAGTTGCCTTTTAGCCTGGTTGCATAGTCGCAGATGTCGCATTTGTACACTGTCACTTCTGAAGCATCTTTGTGATGTAACAGGTGCAACTTAAGGTTGCCTTTTAGCTTGGTTGCATAGTCGCAGATGTCGCATTTGTACATTGTCACTTCTGAAGCATCTTTGTGAAGTAACAGGTGACGCTTAAGGTTGCCTTTTAGCTTGGTTGCATAGTCGCAGATGTTGCATTTGTACATTGTCACTTCTGAAGCTTCTTTATGAACTAACAAGTGGTGCTTAAGGTTGCGCTTGTCCTTGGCTGCATACTCGCACATGTCACATGTGTACATTGGCACTTCTGAAACTTCTTTGTGGACTAACTGGTGATACTTAAGGTTGCCTTTTAGCTTGGTTGCATAGTCGCAGATGTCGCATTTGTACATTGTCACTTCTGAAGCATCTTTGTGATGTAACAGGTGACACTTAAGGTTGCCTTTTAGCTTAGTTGCATAGTCGCAGATGCTGCATTTGTACATTGTCACTTCTGAAGCATCTTTGTGAACAAACTGGTGGCGCTTAAGTTGGTACTTCTGCTTGACTGCATAGTCACAAATGTCACATTTGTACATTGTCACTTCTAAACCGTCTTTATGAACTAACAAGTGGCGCTTAAGGTTGCGCTTGTCCTTGGCTACATACTCGCACATGTCACATGTGTACATTGGCACTTCTGAAACTTCTTTGTGGACTAACTGGTGGATCTTAAGACTGGATTTTTGCATTTGATCACCTTCGAGTCTCAATTTACAGTCAGTTATATCACTGAAAAGTAAGGCATGTTTTAATGTATTTTTCTACTCCCATTTTAAAATATGATCATAATGATTTTTTGCCACAAAACTATTTTTTTTCGTTTATTGCTGATTTATAAATGGTTGTACAAAAAAATTGTGTATGCAAGTCTCATGTGATGGCTATTAATACACTCGAATGAAATACACCAAACAACTCATTTCATATCGTACTTATTATACTTGTGTATTAATGGCCATCATTACATGATTGTTGCATAATATACCATTTTCAAATATACAGGATGTTGCGCATAATAATCGACACAGAGTAGGTGCACGTAGAGGGTCCCAAAATATTGCAATTTAACCAAACATATCTATATACAAAGTTGCACACAGGTCAAGTTACAGGCCTTGAAAGTGGGGCCAGATATTTACAAAAAAATTAATATCTCTAATAACTTTGGCTTGGAATAAGTTGTAATCCTAGTATAATAAGGGTATAAGATATAATTTGCAAACAGTTGAAGATGAACAGCAAAGAACTACTAAATGTTTATCATGAAAAACTGGATTATTCTCTGTACACCAAATTCTAAAATGTAATCTACTATATCCATCACATTCAAAAAGTGCACGACCTGTTGCCTCAAGATTTGGATTTACAAGTGACCTTTTGCGAGTTTATCTTGCATTAAGATATTCATTTTCACAAGAAAATAATTTTCACTCATGCTTGTTTCACTCTTAAAGGAATTACAAATGTTCACAACATTCATGAATATTCCAATGTAAACACATGTAATAACTCCTTCACATTTTCAACGCGATTTGAAGATAAATGTTTGGGCCAGTATTATTGATCGTTATTTGATTGGATCAGTTATTTTGTCAAATAGACTAAATGGTGAAAATTATTTGGAAGTTCTGAAAAATACTCTCTCTGATTTAGTCAAATATTTACCGTTGCCACTTAGACTAAAGTTTTAGTCTCTGCATGATGGGGCACCGCCCCATCTTAGTATTACTGTCACCGACTTTTTGAATTTTAGGTTTCCAAATAAATGATTAGGACGCGGAAATAATTGTAATCAAAATTGGCCACAAGATCTTAACTTTTGGCTCCACTTTGAAGGCCTGTAACTTCTCGTGTGCAACGTATGTTTGAACATGCATCTGCTCTGTGTTGGTTCTTATGCGAAACACCCTGTGTATATGTAAAGAATTAAAAAAAGAAATAAACTACGTCCATTTAGCATTATTGTTTAATTATCAATACAAGCTCCCTGATAATGTTTATTTAATAGTATAAATTACACATGCAAAAATCCTTTTATTTCTTTAAACTACTAATTAAAAAATACTTTTATTTTTCAACAACTCTCTCAATACCAGGCAACTGTAAGTTTATGCGAAATAAAACATTATGGTTCTTATTAAACAACTATTCATTATCGCATTTACTTAAAAAATTCTCTCATTTTTCGCAAGCTACATTTTTTTATGTACTGATTTTACTACCTCGCAAAATGCCTGTTTCGATAATTTTGTGTTACTTACCTTTCTGGTTTTATATCAATAGACTCATTTTTAATTAGCATATCTTCATATTCAGATTTTACTACAATAGACCCGTTTCACTCAAATCATCTTCTTGTGCGCTTGGTTCAGCTTTAATTTGAATCTCGGTTTTAATGTTAGGAATTACTGAGAGCTCACAATGCCCAGTACTAGAAGCTGTGCCACATATATTGTTTACCTTTTCTACTTTAACGCAGGTCTTAATGAAATTGCTGTGGGTACAAATGGAATTGAAACATCGACTGCAAAGAATAGGCTCCTGGACGACACTCAAATTCTAGAAAATCATAAAATTTCTTAAAACTAAAATATCAAATTTCAAAATCATTTAGAAATGTTTTAATATCAATAGGGAACTTGCATGAATTTTATATTGCTTCGAAACGTATTAGCGTAATTTTTCAATCATATTGAATTCAGAACATGTGTCTGGCAGCAACAATCACATAATAATTAAATATTAACATTAATAAATTGCCTCCTTCTCCCCGTGAATTTATAGTGCCGAAAAAAAAGAAATGCTCAAAAGTAGTTTTGGTTTTCATTCATAAATATGGAACATTTTTTACATATTCAATCAGGAATTTATTTATTTACACCCTATATACTATTTACTGTTATAACGTCATGAACCGATAAAAAGATATAGAAGAAAATACCAATCTACATAATATTCTGTTATTTTGTATTGCTGTAAATCAACGCAACATTTTTTTCACAAAATAATGTTTAACACTAGAACGTAGTGCGAGGGTAAAGTGAAATGGAGAAAACGTGACTGAAACGCAATATGTTTTATTCACGATCACAAGCTTAAGGTGTTTAATTAAGGTTTGTTTAAGATAAAACAACATAATCGTTAATAAGAATGTTTCCTCAAAAACTCGGTGAGAATAGGAGTGTCATGGCGAGGTGCTGCGCTGGTTACTATGTTGGATTGTACATTTTTCATTTAGTTTAGTTGAAAAGATTTACGCTATATCATTTTAACAATGTAATACCCTGCACATATTGCTAATGTTACCAATCTTACAGAATATAAAGTGTATCGATTATGATGTTTGCATCACTATACTCACTATTTCTGGAATATATTTCAACACATCAACATTTACTTCCTGCATCGAAACAAATTCTCCTTTTATCAGCTGCATGCATAACCTACAAACTTTATGATTATCCAATGGGTCTATTCCTTTTTCCTCTGCATAAATTTGTCTTAAATCTACTAAACATTCTGCTTCATCATCGACAAAAGGAATTATCGTGTTATCAGTATAGATACACATGGACTTAAATTTGAATGCTTCTGTTACCTTTACCGAACAAATATTACACATTACGTGGTTAGTTTCATCAGTAAAGTCCTGAAATTTGATAAAGTTACCATAACAAGAAAATCAACCCAAATTACTTACTAGTTTCAGCAAAAGAATTCCTAAAATATCCTTTGTAACGTTTTGAATTTTGTTAAAATTTCCATGGCTTACGCCACTATGGCAAAGCGCACAATACTGTTCCTCAAAATTCTCCATATCAGTAGTTTTTCTTTGATAATAATAAAAACAGTCTTTTTAAAATCAAATGCTTGTTTTCCTTCCAGAAAAGAAAACTTAACCTCAAATTATTTAATTTTTTATATTTGTCTATATAAATACAGGTATTTTTCGTTCGTGCACTGGATTGCACTACATTGAACTTTGGACACCAGAATATTAATTTTTAAGTTGACCATAAGTGGCAAAATCATTATTATGATTATGAATAAAATTTCGCTCAATATAAAAATCAAAAAGGTTATCAAAACAACCAAGGAAGTGTTGCCAATATCAACATAAAAAATCTTCAGGTTGTTGAGAACAGGTGCGTTACAGTTGTTCACTGAACTTGTTCTTCTCAATGAAGTGGGCTAGTGGGCAGCTCCACAAATGTGACGATGAAAGTGTATGCGTGTTTGTAAAACTGAGTCGACAACAGGGTTGGGATTGCTATTACAATCGTAACAGATCTATTACAATTCATAGGCTGTCATTACGCTATTACGACAAACCAGAAATTGTGCTGTATCTATTACAAACTAAAGAAAATAACAGGTGCGTTACAGTTGTTCACTGAACTTGTTCTCTTCAATGAAGTGGGCTAGTGGGCAGCTCCACAAAATGTGACGGTGAAAGTGTATGCGTGTTTGTAAACTGAGTCGACAATCGAAGGTTCTTTTCGGACACTGCGAGTGCAAACAATGGGCAAAAGCAGTGAAAAGAACTGTGAACTGTGTATGGGCTGTTATTACTTAGACCAATACAGTAGGTATACACGATAACGTCTACATCTGATGGCATTCGTTATCGACGTTAGAAATTAACAGTTTATAAGTTCTACAACGAGTTGTAAAAATAAAAAATAAAAATTAGAAAATTTAAATTTTGAATACAATAATACTTTATTCGTTAATAAGTTAAAAATATATATTTGTAAAAAGCTGGTATAAAAATAGCAATATATAAATAATATAATATAAATTAACAAACACAAAACAAAATTGGTATTTCTCTTTTTTAAATATATGGAATTATGATAGAACTCTATACAGAGTGTCTTGCAAGTCGTTACAATAATTTTAGGAGGTGAGAGAATACTTTGATTTTGAGTCAATTAAAACAAACATACCTATATAAAAAATGTTACAATATTTTTGATAAAAGACCATTTTCATAATCAACTTTAGCACAAAACTTTAATATTTTAAGTGATTGATGTAGTTTCATAAACAACTTTAACCACTAAAGTCACATTTAAAATAAAGTGAAGGTTTACCTCACTTCACTTTAAAGTAGAAATTTAACCTAAAAATTGATCTTGGTGACTTGGTGTCGCGTCACAAAGAAACATTTAGTGAAAAGAAAGTGAAATAAAAAATATGGCTTATTTAACATCAGACTCCGAGTTTCAGTCAACATCATCATCTTTAGATTCAAGTTCAGATGATGAGGAAATTGATATTATTATTAGATACACAATTTGTTCTACCTACTACTCAAATATTAATTCTGAATTTTAGAGGAGGGAGTATCAGAGCTGAAACCCAATTATTATTAACTCTACACTACTATGCCACAGGAAGTATGTTACTTCCTGTATCAGATTTTGTAGGAGTCTCTGTAGAGTCTGCAAGTAGAATAATAAAGTCAGTAAGCAGGGCAATAGCAGCTTTACGCCCTGAAATAAACAATATGCCTGAGACAAGGCAAGATTTAGAAGAAACTGCACTACGTTTATATGAAATTGTTCATTTTCCACTATGCTGTGGTGCTATTGACTGTACACACATAAGAATAATTTCACCAGGTGAGCATTACTGTTGAACTAGTACGGTTTTCGGAGCAGTCGGGTAAGAACAAGGTAAGTGCCACAAATATGCTTGCCGTTCCGATCCTTCTCTACTCCTTTGGAGTAGTGAAATGGACACAAGAAGAGCTGAGGCAACTCGATGTAGGGACCCGTAAAATGATGCATCTCCATCCGAGTTTGCATCCAAGATCGTCCGTTCCGCGCCTATACTTCCCAAGAAATCGGGGAGGCCGTGGACTCTTGAGTTTGGAGTGCCTCCAGGGCAGAGTGGTTTTGGAGGAAGCCTGCAAAGTCATCAGGAGCTCGGATCCCCTTCTCTGCATGGTCCAAGACCATGAAGCTGCAGGGATAGGAGCGTTTGTGTATAAGGCAGCGAGAAGAGCAGCCGATGAACTTGGTCTCGTGTTCGATACTGAGCGGGAAAATCCAGACTCTGTCACCGAGTCGGATCCTGCTCAGTTAAAAGCCCTAATTAAAGCTGCAGAAACGCGTCATCTTCTGCAGCTACATAAGGATAAGCCAATGCATGGTCTCTTCTACCGTCATCTAGAGGGGCTTGGCTTATCTGAAAGGCTGACCTTTGCTTTTTTGAGGTCAGCGGGGCTGAACTCTGAGACCGAGGGATTCATAATGGCTTGCCAAGATGGTGTAATTAACACACTCGTCTATCGTAGTCGTGTCTTGGGTATCGAGGTTCCTGATACCAGCTGCAGGGCCTGCCGCCAAGCGCCGGAGACGCTTATGCATCTCCTGTCTGCCTGTCCGGTATATGCCACAGCGTATATCCAAAGACACGATTCAGCCTTACGGGTGTTGTATTATCATTTACGACACTCGTATGAGATAGACGAGACGCCAGTGCTGCCTTATGCTCCGGGGGATATAGAATCCGTAGTGGGGAATGAGAAGTGCCGAATTTATTGGAACTATTCATTCCCCACCCTCAGGCAGATCCAAGCCAATAAGCCTGATGTAGTCCTCCTCGACCACCAGCTTAGGATGTTTGTGATTGAGTTCTCGGCTCCCGCAGAGAACAACATCATCCTAAAAAAGGAGGAAAACGGAGGAAGTATCGAGATCTTCTCTCCGAGCTCCGCAGGCTGTATCCAGACCACTCTGTTAAGATTGTGGTGCTAATTATAGGCGTCCTGGGTGGAATGAGACATACGTTGCTTTCTGACTTAAAGATCGTACCGGCTTGTCGAAATTCGGCAGAGATCTTAGCCGGCAGAATGCAGAAGGCAATCGTCCTTGGTTCGCTACGTCTGCTCAGAACACACGATTTACGGGCGCAATGATTACTGACTCCACGGAGTGGAGAGTGGTCATTGCTTGACTCTCCAGAACATCTCCGAATGTGTCGGAGCCTCGGAAGGTGTTTACTGAAAAAAATAATAATAATAATGGCCAAAGAAGTATAACTTCCACACTTGGCTAAGAGTTGAGACTTTCCCGCCATTAAACAATTTATATCAAAAACTTCAAATTTCACGAAATATATATTGGTGAAATTAAGACTAGAGATGCATATTATGCTACTGATAGTGACCTTCAGTTTCATTTTACTAGTGTTGGGTTTTGGAAGTGGGAACGAATTATAGTTACTAGCCTAGATAAATTAAAATATATACATGTTACTAGTTATATAAGGGAATTAACAAGCCTTTAATCCACTAGAAAAATTGACACTCGAGGCATAGCCGAGTTATATTTTTTCTAAAGGATTAGGCTGATTAATTTCCCGAATTAGGAGAGTGAAAACCGTCTGAGCAGCGAAAAATTATGGTTTTAAAAACATCATATTTGATAAATTTATTTTGATCAGATGGCAATTGCAAAAAAATTCAGTTCCTACCAAGCGAAGTTGTGGGCCCCTGCAGTCCTTCAGAAACTTCTTATCGAGTGAAATTAAATAGTCCCGGTCGAAAGACAAAATCGTTCTTGAGATAAATGTTAATAATAATTCTATATAAAATACTATAAAATCGAAGCGTGCTATTATGAATTCTAATTCACTAGCGTGTTAAAGTCCACGAAAAAGAGACATATTAAACCTTAATATAGTGGCCATGGATAAAGTATATTTATATAAATTCAATGTATCAAAATTTCTTTAGAAAGTTCTGTTTATTGTTTCACTTAAGTGGCTATCCATAATAACACTAATAAAAAATGTTCTAATTTTATGAGATTTTTTTACTTTATTTTTAAAACGGAAAAAGGTTATAAGATCGTTTATTGAATACATACATGAAGTATACACAATAGCTCAAATGATACATGTAAATAACTACAATATTTATTTACATGCAATAATCATTAAAATGATTTTTAGAAACTTACATTTGCATATAGCAAATAAGCTAAACTGTCGATTTAGTTGGACATTTTGCTCAAAAAGTCAAACAGAAACTTTTTTTACATATGAACTGAATAAAAAACTTTTGTTTACTAAAAAAACATTAGTTGTATGTATTACATATGTACAGATTAAAGGTAGAAATAGGGTTCCTGTTGTCATCCATTCTTATTTCAGATAAACAGCCAATAGTTCTCATTGTCCTTCCATTTTTACTTTTACTAGAAATGTTCTTAAGCAAATTACTGATACAATAAAAGTTAATTATTGGAAAAGGAAGAATGTTCGAAGATATCAGAAGCTGGCCTATATGCATCTACACAGGGTGATGGGGGGGGGACTCCCAAAAGTGAACAAAAATGTGTAATAAACATATGGTCGAATATCAACAGTTACTGAGATGGCAATGAAAGTATTTTACCCGAGTTAATTATTAGTAGAGAAAAGTGTTTATTCTGTAGGGATTATAAAGTGAACAGTGAAAAAATATATTTGTAAATTGTATGGTTTGCGTTTATCCAATTGCAAAAATTCAACCGCAAATCACCGCACTGAAGATTCTGGACGGGCTGAATATGGAAAGATTTTAAACCATTTTTCAATATCAACTATTTCATTCCTTTATTGTTTATTTATAAATGGTTGTAGAAAAAATATTGTGTATAAAGTCTCATGTGATGGCTATTAATATACCTACTCTCATGAAACATACCAAACTACAAATTTATCATGCTTGTGTATTAATGGCCATCATTACATGATTATTGCTTATGCATAATATACTATTTTCAAATATACAGGGTGTTTCGTAACTGACTAGTTTAAGCAACAATAGAACAAATATTTCTTTGACGAAGATGTTATTAGAATGGCGTACATTTTTCGTAGATGCAATTTTCGAAAAGTTTTCCTCTTCGTAGTAGACTGTATTGCTACTGGTTTAAGAGCGAAAATCTATTAACAAGCGCACTAATTTATTATGAATTTTTACCGGCCGGCACCGTGCCTGGCTTGACACATACCGTTCTCTTCTTACTACGCCATGGAGCGCATGCGTAGTTATTCCAACCATGGCGCGAATTATCATTTATGCTAAATTACCTACTAACTTAAAAACCAGAAAATTCCTAAGATACCCAAAATGAGAGACGAGAAAAAAAAGAGATGTAGTGAGGGAATACGGAACAAATTGTTTAAATCCAAGTTGAAATCTTTACTAGGTAAAAGACGTTATTATAGCACTAATGAGTTTATGGAAGATAATTTTATGTAGGTAAATTCTATTGTGTTGTTTGTGTTACTAGTCTAATTATGTTTGACATGTCCTATACAATGTTTAATGTCCTACAGGATAAATAAAGATTATGATTATTTATTCTTTGCAAAATTCAAACTAGTTTGTGAAATTTTTGTAGACATTTGGTAAAAATAAAAATCGTACTCAACAATGTCACTTAATTAACTAAATGTATTCACAGAGAAAGAACCTCCCTAAAATGACCCAAGGAAAACACCTTCCAAAGGTTGTTACTTCTAAAGCGCCTTTGTGAACTGACTTAAGGTTACTTGGCTGCATAGTCACAGATGTCGCAATTGTACATTATCACTTGTGAAGCAGCTTTATGAACTAACAGGTGGCGCTTAAGGTTACTCCGTTCATTGGTTGCATAGTCGCAGATGTCGAATTTGAATATTGTCACTTCTGAAACTTCTTTGAGAACTAACTCGTGGATCTTAAGGTAGACTTTTTGTTTGGTGGTATATTTGTAGACATCGGATTTATACATTGTCACTTTTGAAGTGTTTGTGGACAAACTGGTGCTGCTTAAGGTGGTCCATCCGCTTGGCTGCATAGTCGCAGATGTCGCGTTTGTACACTGTCACTTTTGAAGCATCTTTGTGGCGTAACAGGTGACACTTAAGGTTGCCTTTTAGCTTGGTTGCATAGTCACAGATGCTGCATTTGTACACTGTCATTTGTGAAGTAACAGGTGACGCGTAAGGTTGCCTTTTCGCTTGGCTGCATAGTTGCAGATGTCGCATTTGTACATTGTCACTTTTGAAGCGGCTCTGTGAAGTAACAGGTGACGCTTAAGGGTGCCTTTTAGCTTGGCTGCATAGTCGCAGATGTTACATTTGTACATTGTCACTTCTGAAGCATCTTTGTGACGTAACAGGTGACACTTAAGGTTGCTTTTTTTCTTGGATGCATAGTCGCAGATGTCGCATTTGTACATTGTCACTTCTGAAGCATCTTTGTGACGTAACAGGTGACACTTAAGGTTGCTTTTTTTCTTGGCTGCATAGTCGCAGATGTCGCATTTGTACACTGTCACTTCTGAAGCATCTTTGTGACATAACAGGTGACACTTAAGGTTGCTTTTTAGCTTGGATGCATAGTCGCAGATGTCGCATTTGTACATTGTTACTTCTGAAGCATCTTTGTGAACTAACAGGTGACGCTTAAGATCGCCTTTTTGCTTGGCTGCATAGTCGCAGATGTCGCATTTGTACACTGTCACTTCTGAAGCATCTTTGTGAACTAACAGGTGATGCTTAAGGTTGCCTTTACGCTTGGCTGCATAGTCGCAGATGCTGCATTTGTACAATGTCACTTCTGAAGTATCTTTGTGACGTAACAGGTGATACTTAAAGTTGCCTTTTAGCTTGGTTGCATAGTCGCACATGTCGCATTTGTACACTGTCACTTCTGAAGCATCTTTGTGATGTAACAGGTGCAACTTAAGGTTGCCTTTTAGCTTGGTTGCATAGTCGCAGATGCTGCATTTGTACATTGTCACTTCTGAAGCATCTTTGTGAAGTAACAGGTGACGCTTAAGGTTGCCTTTTAGCTTGGCTGCATAGTCGCAGATGTTGCATTTGTACATTGTCACTTCTGAAGCATCTTTATGAACTAACAAGTGGTGCTTAAGGTTGCGCTTGTCCTTGGCTGCATACTCGCACATGTCACATGTGTACATTGGCACTTCTGAAACTTCTTTGTGGACTAACTGGTGATACTTAAGGTTGCCTTTTAGCTTGGTTGCATAGTCGCAGATGTCGCATTTGTACATTGTCACTTCTGAAGCATCTTTGTGAACTAACAGGTGACACTTAAGGGTGCTTTTTTTCATGGCTGCATAGTCGCAGATGCTGCATTTGTACAATGTCACTTCTGAAGTATCTTTGTGACGTAACAAGTGACACTTAAGGTTGCCTTTTAGCTTGGTTGCATAGTCGCAGATGCTGCATTTGTACATTGTCACTTCTGAAGCATCTTTGTGAACAAACTGGTGGCGCTTAAGTTGGTACTTCTGCTTGGCTGCATAGTCGCATTTGTACATTGTCACTTCTAAAGCGTCTTTATGAACTAACAAGTGGCGCTTAAGGTTGCGCTTGTCCTTGGCTACATACTCGTACATGTCACATGTGTACATTGGCACTTCTGAAACTTCTTTGTGGACTAACTGGTGGATCTTAAGACTGGATTTTTGCATTTGATTACCTTTGAGTCTCAATTTACAGTCAGTTATATCACTGAAAAGTAAAGCATGTTTTAATGTATTTTTCTACTCCCATTTTAAAATATGATCATAATGATTTTTTGCCACAAAACTATTTTTTTTCGTTTATTGCTGATTTATAAATGGTTGTACAAAAAAATTGTGTATGCAAGTCTCATGTGATGGCTATTAATACACTCGAATGAAATACACCAAACAACTCATTTCATATCGTACTTATTATACTTGTGTATTAATGGCCATCATTACATGATTGTTGCATAATATACCATTTTCAAATATACAGGATGTTGCGCATAATAATCGACACAGAGTAGGTGCACGTAGACGGTCCCAAAATATTGCAATTTAACCAAACATATCTATATACAAAGTTGCACACAGGTCAAGTTACAGGCCTTGAAAGTGGGGCCAGATATTTACAAAAAAATTAATATCTCTAATAACTTTGGCTTGGAATAAGTTGTAATCCTAGTATAATAAAGATATAAGATATAATTTGCAAACAGTTGAAGATGAACAGCAAAGAATTACTAAATGTTTATCATGAAAAACTGGATTATTCTCTGTACACCAAATTCTAAAATGTAATCTACTATATCCATCACATTCAAAAAGTGCACGACCTGTTGCCTCAAGATTTGGATTTACAAGTGACCTTTTGCGAGTTTATCTTGCATGAGGATATTCATTTTCACAAGAAAATTCATTTCACTCATGCGGCTTGTTTCACTCTTAAAGGAATTACAAATGTTCACAACATTCATGAATATTCCAATGTAAACACATGTAATAACTCCTTCACATTTTCAACGCGATTTGAAGATAAATGTTTGGGCCAGTATTATTGATCGTTATTTGATTGGATCAGTTATTTTGTCAAATAGACTAAATGGTGAAAATTATTTGGAAGTTCTGAAAAATACTCTCTCTGATTTAGTCAAATATTTACCGTTGCAACTTAGACTAAAGTTTTAGTCATTGCATGATGGGGCACCGCCCCATCTTAGCATTACTGTCACCGACTTTTTGAATTTTAGGTTTCCAAATAAATGATTAGGACGCGGAAATAATTGTAATCAAAATTGGCCACAAGATCTTAACTTTTGGCTCCACTTTGAAGGCCTGTAACTTCTCGTGTGCAACGTATGTTTGAACCCTCTACATGCAACTGCTCTGTGTTGGTTCTTATGCGAAACACCCTGTGTATATGTAAAGAATTAAAAAAAGAAATAAACTACGTCCATTTAGCATTATTGTTTAATTATCAATACAAGCTCCCTGATAATGTTTATTTAATAGTATAAATTACACATGCAAAAATCCTTTTATTTTTTTAAACTACTAATTAAAAAATACTTTTATTTTTCAACAACTCTCTCAATACCAGGCAACTGTAAGTTTATGCGAAATAAAACATTATGGTTCTTATTAAACAACTATTCATTATCACATTTATATAAAAAAATCTATCATTTTTCGCAAGCCACATTTTTTTATGTACTGATTTTACTACCTCGCAAAATGCCTGTTTCGATAATTTTGTGTTACTTACCTTTCTGGTTTTATATCAATAGACTCATTTTTAATTAGCATATCTTCATATTCAGATTTTACTACAATAGACCCCGTTTCACTCAAATCATCTTCTTGTGCGCTTGGTTCAGCTTTAATTTGAATCTCGGTTTTAATGTTAGGAATTACTGAGAGCTCACAATGCCCAGTACTAGAAGCTGTGCCACATATATTGTTTACCTTTTCTACTTTAACGCAGGTCTTAATGAAATTGCTGTGGGTACAAATGGAATTGAAACATCGACTGCAAAGAATAGGCTCCTGGACGACACTCAAATTCTAGAAAATCATAAAATTTCTTAAAACTAAAATATCAAATTTCAAAATCATTTAGAAATGTTTTAATATCAATAGGGAACTTGCATGAATTTTATATTGCTTCGAAACGTATTAGCGTAATTTTTCAATCATATTGAATTCAGAACATGTGTCTGGCAGCAACAATCACATAATAATTAAATATTAACATTAATAAATTGCACCCTTCTCCCCGTGAACTTATAGTGAAAAAGAAATGTTAAAAGTAGTTTTGTTTTCATTCATAAATATGGAGCACCCTATATACTATTTACTGTCATAACGTCATGAACCGATTAAAAGATATAGAAGAAAATATAAATCTACATAATATTCTGTTATTTTGTATTGCTGCAAATCAACATAGCATTTTTTTCACAAAAGAATGTTTAACACTAGAACGTAGTGCGAGGGTGAAGTGAAATGGAGAAAACGTGACTGAAATGCAATATGTTTTATTCACGATCACGATCACAAGCTCAAGGTGTTTAATTAAGGTTTGTTTAAGATAAAACAACATAATCGTTAATAACGTTTCATTAAAAACTCAGTGAGAACAGGAGTGTCATGGGGAGATGCTGCTCTGGTTGCTATGTTGGATTGTACATTTTTTTCATTTAGATTTGTTGGAAAAGTTTTACGCTACATCATTTTAACAATGAAATACCATGCACATATAGCTAATGTTACCAATCTTAAAGAATATAAAGTTTATCAATTATGATGTTTGCATCACTATCTACTCACTATTTCTGGAATATATTTCTCGAACACATCAACATTTACTTCCTGCATCGAAACAAATTCTCCTTTTATCAGCTGCATGCATAACCTACAAACTTTATGATTATCCAATGGGTCTACTCCTTTTTCCTCTGCATAAATTTGTCTTAAATCTACTAAACATTCTGTTTCATCATCGACAAAAGGAATTATCGTGTTATCAGTATAGATACACATGGACTTAAATTTGAATGCTTCTGTTACCTTTACCGAACAAATATTACACATTACGTGGTTAGTTCCATCAGTAAAGTCCTGAAATTTGATAAAGTTACCATAACAAGAAAATCAACCCAAATTACTTACTAGTTTCAGCAAAAGAATTTCAAAAGTATCCTTCGTAATATTTTGAATTTTGTTAAAATTTCCATGGCTTACGGCACTATGGCAAAGCGCACAATACTGTTCCTCAAAATTCTCCATATCAGTAGTTTTTCTTTGACAAAAATTAAAACAATCTTTTTAAAATCAAATGCTTGTTTTCCTTCCAGAAAAGAAAACTTAACCTCAAATTATTTAATTTTTATATTTGTCTATATAAATACAGGTATTTTTCTTTCGTGCACTGGATTGCACTACATTGAACTTTGGACACCAGAATATTAATTTTTAAGTTGACCATAAGTGGCAAAATCATTATTATGATTATGAATAAAATTTCGCTCAATATAAAAATCAAAAAGGTTATCAAAACAACCAAGGAAGTGTTGCCAATATCAACATAAAAAATCTTCAGGTTGTGGAGAACAGATGCGTTATAGTTGTTCACTGAACTTGTTCTTCTCAATAAAGTGGGCAGCTCCACAAATGTGACGGTGAAAGTGTATGCGTGTTTGTAAAACTGAGTCGACAATCGAAGCTCATCGAACACTGCGAGTGCAAACAATGGGCAAAGCAAAGAAAAGAACTGTGAACTGTGTATGGGCTGTTATTACTTATTAGACCAATACAGTAGGTATTGTCACGGACTTCCCAATCCGTCTTTTTCTTACTTCCAGAAAAACAATCCGTTAATTAGTCACTTCTTTATTAACTACTGAACACTACTAATTACAGCTCAACTAAACACTTATTTAATTAATCGCTATATAAATCGCTTTGATCTCTCTAACTAAACACTTCACTTCAACTCTATACAAGACTAATACAAGACTAACTAACTCGGTCGTTTATTCTTCTTTTATAGACCCAACGAATGTTCCAGGTATTTTCTAGCATATCTAGACCCATTTTCTCGAGCGACTGGAACGCTTCTCGTCGTTTCTCCAATATTCTAGTAACGCCTCGATTCACGGCATGTTGTTTGTTTACCAGAATGGCGTAGGGGCGACTGGGGCAATCTTAGGCAATTCGCGGTGCCACAGTCGTCGGTTTGGGAGTGAGTGGGGCAAATTCCGTGACAGTATACACGATAACGTCTACATCTGATGGCATTCGTTATCGACGTTAGAAATTAACAGTTTATAAGTTCTACAACGAGTTGTAATAATTGAAAAAAGAAAAATTACAAAATTTAAATTTTGAATACAATAATATAACTTTATTCGTTAATAAGTTAAAAATATATATTTCTAAAAAGCTGGTATAAAAATAGCAATATATAAATAATATAATATAAATTAACAAACACAAAACAAAATTGGTATTTCTCTTTTTTAAATATATGGAATTATGATAGAACTCTATACAGGGCGTCTTGCAAGTCGTTACAATAATTTTAGGAGGTGAGAGAATACTTGATTTTGAGTCAATTGAAACAAACATACCTATATAAAAAATGTTACAATATTTTTGATAAAAGACCATTTTCATAATCAACTTTAGCACAAAACTTTAATATTTTAAGTGATTGATGTAGTTTCATAAACAACTTTAACCACTTAAAGTCACATTTAAAATAAAGTGAAGGTTTACCTCACTTTTGTCACTTTAAAGTAGAAATTTAACCTAACTAATTTAATAACTAATTTAACTCTTGGTGACTTGGTGTCGCGTCACAAAGAAACATTTAGTGAAAAGAAAGTGAAATAAAAAATATGGCTTATTTAACATCAGACTATCCGAGTTTCAGTCAACATCATCATCTTTAGATTTAAGTTCAGATGATGAGGAAATTGATATTATTATTAGACGACCAAAAATTTATAAACCAAGAGTTGTTGATTTTAATATTTGATCAGATGAAGATTTTTTTAATAGATTCCGTTTAAGCAAATTGGCTGTGGCAGAATTTCTGAAAGGTTTTTGTGCTTTAATTGGTGCCTCTTCAAACCAATCTTATGTTTAGTTGCAAAACTACATATGTCACACGTGTACATCTGGAGTTCAGAAGGGTTTATGTGCGTTAACTGATGATATTTCAGAATATCCTTACGTTTGGCTTCGTAATCACATATATTACATCTGTACATCCGGATTTCAGAAGGATCTCTGTGCATTAATTGATGATAATTCAGGCATCTCTTATATTTAGTTTCATAAGTACAAATATCACATTTGTACATCTGGATTTCAGAAGGGTTCATGTGCGTTAACTGATGGCTTTTCAGAATATCTTTACGTTTAGCTTCATAATCACACACATTACATCTGTACATCTGGATTTCAGAAGAACTTTTGTGAGTTAATTGATGATTTTTCAGGATACCCTTATATTTTGTTTTATAAGTACAAGTATCACAATTGTACATATGAATTTCCGAAGGGTTCCTGTGCAATAACTGATGACCTTTCATAGTTTTCTTATATTAATTATAAATTACTCCTTTGGATTTGGAATAAACTATATAGTAGGCACCTATTTATACAGGGTCCTCTATAAGCTCTATGGCAAACTTTGGTAGCTAGTTTAATTTTTTCTTATATTAACATAGATTGGATTCATTTTTGTTTAGAAGTTACAAGCCTTGTAAAAAATATTATTTCATATTTCAAGCAAACTAGCTTGATAATTAAAAATGATGGTTGCTATATCAATAACTATTATTTGTGTCATTTTGTTTATTCATTTGAGATTTAACGTTAAAGTGCTAAAGAAATATGCATTTATTTCCAACTGAAGAGTATACAGATACTGTCTGTATATGGGTATCCTAATAAAAACACCAGACAAGAGAATACCAACAGAGATAGCCAAATAGACATCAACCAGCTCACACAGTCTTTAGTGCATCATTTCGTAGACTTCAACAAGAAGGTAGCCCTGCTCCAAAAAAGGCCGTTCCTCCCACTGAAGGGAATGTACAAAATAATGGAGATATAGTAGATGCTGTTATTGACAACTATTCAATTAGTGTTCGGCGTATAGCAAGACACCTCCATTTATCACTGAATTTTTTATGACGTGTATTGAACAGAGAAATGTTACATTTCTTTCTTGGAAAACAATCTTTTTAATTTTATTTATGATATAGGGCTTAATATTATTCAAAATAGAGGCAGATAAGAAAATAATGTTTGAAGATTTTAAAATTTAATTTTCACAATACTGAAAATGATAATGATTATGTAAATAACTTCAGGAGGTATACGATGTATCTCGTGATGAATTCTTGCTTTTAAATCTTCTAAATTAACCAGTCTAGCCACAATAAATAATCTAGGCGTGTCAAATCAGGCGATCTGGCTGGCCACTCAATCGGCCCCCTTCTCCCTATCCAACGATTCGGGAACAGCTCATCTAAATAAGCACGGACAGGTGTTGCATAATGGGGAGGTGCACAGTATTGTAATATTTAAATTTTAAAATCTTCAACCAATATTTTCCTGAAATTTTTGTTATGTAACACCATAATTGTTCTTATTGATGTATGTATGTAGAATGACACACTCTTTCAAATGGCATGGTCAAAATTGGGGGTTGCTATTTAAAAAAATTGTCGATGACATCATATCTCGAACAACGATGACGTCACAAATATGGGTCGTATGTCAAAAAGTGCCAGGGGATTTTTTCGAAAACTTCTCAATTTTAAAAATAATGAATTTTTTCGTTACTTTTCGAAAGCACTGTATGTAGAAACAAAGTGAGAATCATCAAACTCAAGTCATTAAAATTAATAATTAAGTAAGTAGCTGTTATGCATACATAGTTTTAATCAGTTAATAGTTTTTTTATTGGCAGTATAGCATATTAGCCAATGCATATCTAATTAATAATTTTGTACATTATTTTTTTGTTAAAAAGTTTTGTAAAAATATATACATATAATTATATTTATTATTATATTATATTAATTAGTTTATATGCGTCACTTACATGTTACTAATCTACAACCCTTGGTGACCGAAGAAGCTATGTTACATTATTTACAACAGTTTGTTCCTGAAGTGAAAGTTTTAAAGCTAAACTCAAGAAACCCTGACAGTTACTCATCCTTCAAGATATCCATTCCAGAGTCTCAAGTGCAGCATATTCTAAATAGTGACATATGGCCTGAGGGCGTTGCTGTAAATCGTTTTTTTCTTGCCAGAAGACAACAGAGTGTTTCAGTCGCAAACTAACGAATTAATTAGATCCTCATTTTCTTTATTGGGTATCAATGTCCAAAGTTTAACTAACATAATTGATGAACTTCACATTTTCTTAAATATAAATGAATTTGATATATTATGTTTATCAGAGCACTGGTTGAATATAAGTAATTTACATATGATTAATATAAATAATTATAATCTGGTTTCTTACTATTGTCGTGAAAATAAACAACATGGCGGGGTTGCAATATACGCTAAATCAGATATAACTCTGAAAGCTGTCGATGTTAAAAAATTTTGCAAGGTAGTTCATGCTGAGTTTTGTGCTGCTGAACTTGTAAACAGAAATACGGTCTTAGTAAGCTTATACAGATCGTCTTCTTCGGGTGATATAGTAATTTTTAGGAATCAGTTAGAAAGCCTTCTTGAATTCCTTAGAGGTAGTTACAAATATATCATTGTTGTGGGGGATATTAATTTGGACATTGAACGCTCTAAAGATATTCGTAACTTTTTAACTACATTGGGCATCACTCATCTTATCACCGAACCAACTAGAATTACTGTTAATTGTAGTTCTTGCCTTGATAATATCTTGACAAATATAAACGTGAATAAATTAGAAGCAGGCACTTGTGATCCCATGGTGTCTGACCATTTGGGAGTATTCTTACGTGTCTTTGATGTGTTGTCTACTGATCGTGGTGATTCATATCAGAATAGAGTTGTTAGTAAGCACAAGATTGAAGAATTTACTGTTGGGTTGAGTGATGTGCAGTGGGACTATGATTTTATTAACAATTTAAATTGTGAGGACTTAGCTTTAATGATTCTAAAAACATTACATTCTTTAGCTGTTAATACTTTTCCGATTAAGCGTGTTCGTAATAGATCTGGTAATATTAAATGGTTCAACAGAAGCTTGCAAGAGTTGAGAAAAACTTTAAAAGCCAGTAAAAAAACGTTTATATAATACTAATCCTAATCAGGAAAATAGGACTGCCTTACAAACTAATTGATCAATTTATAAAAAATCTTTAAAAACGGAAAAACGAAAGTCCTATTCTAATGAAATTATTTATTCTGATAACAAAAGTAAAACTATTTGGAAACTAGTAAATAATGAGAGAAATAATCGAAAGTCTAATTCTATTAACATTGATCCAAATAATTTTAATAATTTTTTCACTTCTGTTTGTGATGCAGTCCAACTCACCTTAGACAACGTTATTGCTGATCCATTAGTGCTGTTAAATAATGCTCCTAAACCTGCATCCTCATTTTTTATGTCACCAATCTCAGATTATGATGTTCAGCAAGCTATATTTCTTCTTAAAAATACTTCGAGCTTAGATTATTACTGTTTGAATAGCTACGTGGTCAAAGCTTCTGTTGACTATTTAATTGGACCATTGTCGTGTTTATATAATAAATGTGTGCAAAAGGGTGTGTGGCCTGACTCACTGAAGATAACTAGAATTTTGCCTGTACATAAGAAGGGTGATCATGATGTTCTTGACAATTATCTGCCAATAGCTACTATTTCTATAATTGGGAAATTTTTTGACATTATAATTAAGATAAGGCTAATTGAATATTGTGAGAAAAGATCTATTTTCACTGATGCTCAATATGGTTTTAGGAAAAACAAATCCACAATAAAAGCACTGTTGAATATAGCGGAGAAGGTAGTGGAGGGGTTTGATGAGGTCACAAATACAAAAGTTACTGCTTGTGATCTCACCAAGGCCTTCGATTGCGTCAATGTGGAATTATTAGTGCATAAATTGGAGTACTATGGTATTAGAGGAAGCATGTTAAATCTTGTATCATCCTATCTATCGGGCAGACGACAATATGTTAGCCTTAATGGAAGTGAGTCAGACCTTCTGCCTATTGTAAATGGCGTTCCGCAGGGCTCAGTCCTGGGCCCTATTCTATTTTTGATATATATTAACGACCTTCCGTTTTCTATTGGTGTGAATTCTTGTATACTGTTTGCTGATGACACAATGCTTTTAACAAGTGATTCCATGAAGGAGCATGATGACAAGATACGTCAAGCGGAGACTTGGTTTTGTTCCAATAAGTTGAAATTAAATAATACGAAATCCCAAAATATAATTTTTACATCAGATAAATGGGCGTCAAGCACTACTGTCAAACTGCTCGGTGTAATATTGGACTCCAGACTTAACTGGTCCTGTCAGGTGGACTATCTTTGTTCCAAAATATCGTCTCAAATATTTTGTTTACGTCAAATTAGACAATGTTTATCTCCTGAGGCTGTTCGAACAGTTTATTATTCGCTAATTCACAGTCATTTAACTTATGGTGTTACAATGTGTAATTCTGCTAGTGTTAACAAAGATTTTATACTCCAAAAAATGGCTGTACGTATTCTTGATGGAGCGGAGTATGGTAGTCATTGTAAGGAATTGTTTATTAAACATCAGATTATGCCTCTGCCCTGCATTTACATATTTGAAACTCTATTAAATATCCACAGAAATGTGGATAAATTTCTTAAACATCGTGATGTGCATACTTACGACACTCGACATGCAGATAATCTAGTAACACAGTATTCAAGGATTCAAACCACTAAGTCGAATAAGTTGAACTTAACTTTGTATAACCATTTTAAGAATTATTTTAAAAATAATAGTGTGGAAATGTTAAATTTTAGACAGTTCTATACATTAACTAAGAAGTTCTTGTTAGAACATTGTTTTTATAGTATCGATGAATTTTTAAATTATATTTTAAGGGTTCCTGACTATACATGTACTATATTGTATGTAAAAGTAGTCAATAAACTAACTGCTAACTGCTATTATTAGCACACAATATATATGTGGTGACCAACATTAACAGTATGATGATCGACAATCGACACTGTCGGCATTGAGGTAGTGTCGCTGGGCATTTAGTCAGAACCTAGAGCATTGGTGTAATAATGGTAATTTTTAAAGAACACTGCCTAAAACTGCCAGTGGTGTACAAATTTTTAATACGTGAAACACCCCTCGCAACTGAGTCAATATTCAGTACTTAATTATGACACAATCAGCAGTTTTCGTAATAATTAGGCCCATTTTTGGAACAGCTGCCTATGTTTAAAAGATCTGGATGTCATTGGTAATGCTAGGATATGAAAAAAAAAGTGAAACAATAGAGCCATAAATTTAAAAATTAAAGTCCTTGACATATCCTTACTTATCTTGATCTCCTTCCTCTAACTTTATTTCTATTTCTTCGGATTTAATATAAGATGGGTCGTTAAAATTTTCATATTCCTGTGGATCTTGAATATCTTCCAGTTTAATTTCAATCTCTTCGGTTTTAATATAAGCAGGTAGTTTATCGGCACCTTTCTCATCTTCTTGTAGTTCCGAGCAGTTTTTTAAAAAACTGCCGTGAGTATGAACCATATTAAAAGATGATCCGCATATCACAGGATCCTTGGCAGCACCGATGTTCTAGAACAAAACATAATAACAATCACAGATGAAACTATTAGGTACTAAGGAAAAACTAAAATACACATTTTAAATAAACAGAAAATTACTGAAATAGTAAAAACAAAAATAGAACTTTTTATAAACAGAAAACAAGTAATACAAATAAGTTTTACATACAAATATCTTTCTAAAATATACCCCCGATATATACTTACTACTTGAAGTATATAAGCATTTGTTATGTAATTATCCATTTTATTTACTTATACAAGGTGTACCAGAGTAGTAAGTATTCAAAACTTGTGAGCTTGTAAAACAAGAAAACAAGTCGAAAAATTACGACAACCTTAGTACAACTTTTGTCAGTGGCGGCTCCTAAGGGAGATACGCTCACTTAAAGGGGTAACCTCAGCAACAGTTTTTAATGCGTAACATCTAAACAGTTCAACATTAAGTCACAAAATTTTGGTGAGATATTAACCTTGACGTGCTTAATAAGTCTCATTAACTACATTATTATATATGCTTTACACATCACGTGTTTTCTGTACTTTGTTTTCATTAGAGAAACCCAGGTTATCCTATAAATGCCGCTTTACAGGACATTTGCAACCATATGACTAAATAAATAAGACAATTTAAAGGATAGGTACCTTAACATCGCGTTCCCGAGCGTCATCTTACGGTCAGTTGGAAAAACACTACTACTTGAGAAAAATTAGCATACAGAAAACATGTAAAAAGAAAAGCAAAGTTATATCTGGTAGAGTTCGCTGTAGCGACAAGAAAGTAAAGAAACTAATAAATAAGTAAAACGTGTAACATGATTTTCTATGAACATGAAACATGGATGCAATGGATGGTTAAAATTTAATATATTTTTGCAACGTGATAAAGGTAAGTTATCGCTCTAGTGCATTCTGATAAATGTTTTCTGTGTTTGATTAAAATTTAATATAACGCAAGCAGTCAATTATAGTTAGTGAAATGATTAAATCCGGCTTATGTTTGTTTTTATTTTTTAATATAAAATACTGTTGAATATACTGCTGAGTACCAAACTGCAAAAATATATATTATTCCTATGGTATCACAGATACTTCTTACAGAAATCAAAGCTTCTTCAGAGTTACTGCAGACAGGGAAATGTTTGGGGTTAGAATCAATTCGCAAATTATGTAAACCAGATTTTAATCTCACGAACAAAAATTGTTACTTTGAATTAAATGTTTTAAAAATATTGAGAAGAATAACTTCACCTTATTTTGGTATTTATTTATTTAAGGTTGATTCGTTTTTTTAGTGAATGTAAAAGTAATGGTAAATACATAATCTACGAGTCTACTGATTTTTTTTGCTAATACTGAGCATATTTAAATTTTCACAGAAAAAAATAATCAGTAGTACTTCGTACTGATGAGAACCATTGTAGTTCGGAACAAATGTATTTAACAATATTTAGCATAAAGTATGCATCTATTTTTTATCATGTTAATCGCTATTAATTACTAGTCATGTAATCAACTTCTTTTCCTATTCATAATAGGATAAAGCATTGGAAAAACAATTCTCTTTTTATTATTAAACCAATCATACCTTCTTTTTTAATAGATATATTATAAAATTCATTGTTTTATTATACTGTTATATAGTGTGTAACTTACATGAAATAAAGTTCATAAATCATCGACTATATAATTTTGCAAAAAATCTGTTCAACTTTTATATTTGAATTTTTAATTTTTTACGAAATTTTGTTGTCGAGGATTATGAATTTTATTTCATATGTACGTTGCACTCTATATATTAAAGTAAATTCAAATTTACCGCCAATTGCTGAGGAATGAAGCTTATTATACAGCGACATTTATTGTATAAATTTTGAGTTATAGTTTTCTCAAAACAGAAAACGTAGCATAGTGCAAATGCTATTTTTTCTCCAAATGAACGTAAGATGCCGCTAGGTATGTCTGGAGCAAGTCGTGCTTCCCATGAAAGACAGAGAAGATTCTTATTTAGTTACTCGTATGCTTGCAACATAAGTATAGCCATTAGCCACCTTAAAGAAATTTTGGATTGCTGTGGAAATAGATTTATAGATTTTTGAGGAAATTGCATAGAAATCATAAGATGCACCCAAAAAGGTACCTAAAATAGTAACCTATGGAGAAACTCTAGTTTGGTAATTGTCTAAAAACAATAAGTGGCCGGCATCTTTTCATAGATTTCGGAACTGCTGTAGGTGTAACTAGAACAAATTACATATTATACAGGGTGTTTCTAAATAAGTGTCGCAACGGAAAAATGTATTTCCTCTTGAAAAAAGAAAATTTTTTTTCCTCTTTTATTTTTCTCTCCGGGCTTTCGTTTTCGAGATACACGGTGTCAAAACTTTATTTTTTTAGTTTTTGTTTTCCAATATCTTAGGAACCGTTTGAACTACAGGACTGAGCTTTTGTAAACACATTATCACTATTAATATCTACTTTACTGCAATATTACCTGGTTTGCGTTTAATCCATGGGTTTTCAATACTTCTTATGGAGTTTTATATATTTTATAATTTCTATATGGGTTCTGCATATTTTACAATTTCTATGCATAATAAGCATGAACAATAAAATATATTTCCATGATTTGGTATCATGTTTTCAAAATATTTAGAATAGTAGGTACGCGATATTCCTCAAATACATAAAGCAATTGTAGTATGCTAACATAATAAATTATAGAAATATATTTTGTTTTTTGTCTCAAAATAGAATTCCGTTTTATCATGCTTCCACGGCAGTAGGTTCTAGCAATAATTTATGTATCTATCATTTAAGTTATTAAAAACATTTATCTTTTCATTCTGGAAAGGAAATCGAAAAAAAAGACACTTTCTATATGTATTTTTTATTTGACTTCTGATGTGTTAACTGATGTTTCTTCAAACTTTTCTTATATTTAGTTTCAAAAGTACAAGTATCACACTTGTACATTTGGATTTCAGAAGGGTCTCTGTGCCGTAACTGATGACTTTTTAGGTCACGTTTGCGTTTAGTTTCATAATCACATTCATCACACCTGTACATTGGGATTTCAGAAGGGTCTCTGTGTATCAACTGGTGCTCTTTAAGGTGACACTTTGATTTAGTTTGATAATTACAAGTATCACAGTTGTACATAAGGATTTCAGAAGCATCTTTGTGCAATAACCGATGAGGTTTTAGATTACGTTTGCGTTTAGTTTCATAATCACATTCATCACACCTGTACATTGGGATTTCAGAAGGGTCTCTGTGTATCAACTGGTGCTCTTTAAGGTGACGCTTTGATTTAGTTTGATAATTACAAGTATCACAGTTGTACATAAGGATTTCAGAAGCATCTTTGTGCAATAACTGATGAGGTATTAGATTACGTTTGCGTTTAGTTTCATAATCACATTCATCACACCTGTACATTGGGATTTCAGAAGGGTCTCTGTGCTGTAACTGATGACTTTTTAGGTCACGTTTGCGTTTAGTTTCATAATCACATTTATCACACCTGTACATTGGGATTTCAGAAGGGTGTCTGTGTATCAACTGGTGCTCTGTAAGGTGACGCTTTGATTTAGTTTGATAATTACAAGTCACATTTCTCTTATATTTGGATTCAAAAGTACATAATATATCACATTTGTATATCTGGATTTCAGAAGGGTTCTTGTGTATTAACTGATGATTCCTCAGCACATCTTTACGTTTAGCTTCATAGTCACACATATTACAACTGTACATCTGGATTTCAGAAGGATCTCTGTGTATCAACTGATGTTTTTTCAGGTGACCCTTATATTTAGTTTGATAAGTACATATATCACACTTGTACATATGGATTTCAGATGGGTCTCTGTGCTGTAACTGATGACTTTTTAGGTCACATTTGCGTTTAGTTTCATAATCACATTCATCACACCTGTACATTGGGATTTCAGAAGGGTCTTTGTGTATCAACTGGTGTTCTTTAAGGGGACCCTTTTCTTTAGTTTGATAATTACAAGTATCACAGTTGTACATAATGATTTCAGAAGCATCTTTGTGCAATAACTGATGAGTTTTCAAAGCGTTCTTGTGTTTAGTTTCAAAATCACAAATATCACATTTGTACATTTGGACTTCAGAAAAGTTTTTGTGTGTTAACTGATGATACTTCAAATGGCTTCTATGTTTAGATTGGAAAGTACATATATCGCATTTGTACATATGGATTTCAGAAGGGTCTTTGTGCAATAACTGATGGGTTTTCAGAGTATGTTTATATTTAGTTTCATAATCACAGGTATCACACTTGTACATCTGGATTTTCAAAGAGAACTTCAGTTTTTTAACGATTTTATGGTTTACATCACCTTCAAACTTTCTTTTATGAGTATTATGTGATGATACATCTAACGGAGTTTTGCAATTATGTACTTCAACTTCAGTTTCACATTTCAGCAAATATTCACGCTTTGTTTCTTCTATATCTTCAGAATTTTTTTTTATGTTTTCAGTTTCTTCATCCAAATTTTGCGAAGAGGAATCACTAAAAAAAATGAAAACAGTGCATAACAGCATAAACAAATGACATACAAGAATATCTTTTCGATAAGCGTTCTGACAAAAAACTTACTTAATTATACATTATGAACTTGATACTCACTTAAATCTGTTTCTTTCTGAATTTAATATCTTTTGGAATAAAAAGAAACTAATAGGACCTTTTCTAAATTGTAAAATTATTTTAAACATGCTATCTACAAACTGACGTAGAGCAAATAAATTAGATAATTTTAATTACAATAATAATGTATATTTATATGATCCGTTTCACAGTTGGTTAACACAAAAAAATTTCAGTACTTAATCCTTAACTGGCCCATCGTTGTCTAAGAGACTACTCCCTTCAAAATAATGTATTTTATTACTTTCTCGCACTAACAAACTTATCTTCTTATTTAATTATTCACCAATCAAAGCATGACAGATGGGTATACAGGGTGTTGCAGTCATAATGTCACTAATTTTAAGAGGAGATAGGGAAAATGAATATAATACGAATAGGCGATTTAAAAAAAAGATTACATATTTATGTGGGAATTTTTTTATCATTATTTAAACGTCCTTTTCAGACTGTCACTGACTGCTGGTGGGAATTCAACTCGGTGTCGGCCTAATGTTCCGTTGTCGAATTTAAATATTTTTCTATGGTACCTACTTATTGTAATTAATGCTATAAATTATTTTTAAAAGTGTGCAATTAAGTTGCAACATAAAAAATATTAAAGTTAAAAAACTCCAATGAATCAAAATAAACCATTCACATTTGATTAAATAAATAGTGAAATAAAATCCAGTACCCACTAGGTTAAATTATTAAGAGAAGCTGAAACGTTTTTGTATATAATAGCATATAGGAAATTGAGAATTTTATAAAAAAATACAAAAGGAATTAAGCGGATCGTAAATATACAAGATAGAAAACATTTAGCGGCTAAAGGATCCGGAAAAGGAAAGGATCCGTTTTTCTATATTGTATATTTACGATCCGCTTAATTCCTTTTGTACTTGTATTGTTCTGGCTGAGACCCTGACACAGTAGTCGCTGGACTCTCTTCCGCAGCGACTGCTACTTTTTTCCTCAAAACAGAGGATGTGGCACGATGCTGCAAATTAGGGATAGGTGGCTGCTGGTCATTCTCCTGTGTAGTCGTGTAATTTGCCCTTCTTTTTTTCCTTCTTGTTTGTTTAAGCTGCACTGCGCTGATGAAGGGCAATAACCTAGAAACAACGTTGTCCGCAGTTGCTCGTTGTTCCTTATCACCTTCTTTTCCGGATCCTTTAGCCGCTAAATGTTTTCTATCTTTTATAAAAAATGTCAACCGCAGTAATCAGCGCAGACATCACAAAGACTGTAATCAGCACACTCGACAGAACTAATAACTTGGCAGTTCAAATTCCCGTTTAATACGTTACTGGCGAAATAATGGAACATCGTTCAGGTCCATTTTTCTATGCAGGCGAGCCCACCTTCGGCAGTGTAGTTTTTAATTATTAATAAAATTTGCTATTTGCCTAAATAAAAATGCAATTCATGTTGGGTAAAGTGAAGTAGTGAAAGACCGCGGTGATCCTCTCCTGAACAGAGCAGTGGAGAAATTTAATAAGACTTTTTGATAGACATGTGAATCTGTGTTTTCCGTCTACATCTGTGTTCTGTGCGTCTATGTTATTCGGTTCCTACTGATCATGAGTAATGGATTTGATTCTAATTCATATTCACAATCAAATGCTTTTCGAACTTGCATTACGAGAGCATAATGGATGAATTTTATGTTAGAACTTGACGCAACACTTAATGAATACTTTAAGAGTGCAACGATTTATAAGGATACCTCAAAGAATATACAAACTGCATACATTATACATTGCAAACAAGAAGTTTGTCATTAGAAAACATGTGCTTGTGGTCCTGGCAACGCTACTGGATTTCTATAGGCTTCAATACTTGCAGCGTCATCAGAAAGTTTGTAGCATACCAGGAGCGTTGTGGTACCGATTGTTATAAGATGATTTGATTGACATTATGACTGAATCACCCTGTATTATTTACAATACAATTCCCATAATCCTACAAATTAGTTTAGCTGTAGTCGGACGATTTCTGACAGTTAGTGAAACTTATTCCCGTATGATATTGTATATACTGATTTCAATATGTTTTATAATTTTCTCATGTTCTATTTTTCACTTAATGTCTTGGGACCGCAATATCACAAAATGAAAGATTTTTCAGTTTACTATAAATTTGTAGGGGGCAGTTTAGCAATAAGTTTTTTCTTCTTTTAAAATACATTTATATTGGGTAGTACAGTATTATTTTAATATAATTAAGTTCATTTATGCACTACCAGGTTTAGTAATGTTAATAATATCCTTTTCGAATAAATAGTTTAGTATATTTGCATTTCTTATTAATTTCTGGGCCTCTCAAGTATCTAGTCTCTGAGACTACGGTTTACCGTTTATGCCGCAAATATGATCCGTACCATACTGAACAATATCTATGTTGATATCAGATCGATTTTAATGTATTGACTTAATAACATATGAAGATATTAACAATACAACTTAGACATGTTTTATCATCAATTTTCATTACTATACCAAATTGGCTATGCCAAAACAAAAGATCTCCGCTACAACATAGACGTGTATACCTAAATACAGCAGTGTACTTTGGGTCATATCTGTATGCTCCATGCTTTCGGACAACGCAGTACATAAGTTTAGAAGAGTTAATTTGTCATTTGGGATTTTATTAGATGTTATTGTGTGAATTAGACATTTTAAAGTTGCTAATAAGTAGACCCGTAAATGGACACAGAAAGTAATCTCGCAGGGCAAATGAAAGCAGTATTGCATTGTGCCCAAACAATTTAAAGAAAAATGTGATGTGAAAAAACATTTTTTTAAGATTTATTTTTATTCAGCAGTTCATTCCGATTCCAAATGACATGTTCTGTACTTGTTCCAGCCATTTACCTGATGTATGTAAAACTAATTTTTAAAAAAGGTTACAGGTTAAAATGTCAGCATGTCATCAATGGAAGTGCTAGCAACTAGTGCCTCTATTTTGTACAGAAAAATTGTGTGTTCAGCACGCCCAACAATGTAGTTCTGTTAAATTTTGATGAAATATTTATAATTATCTTACACCCCCGTATTTAAAAAATTATTGACACTAGATGATACGTTTACAAAGCAAAGTTCTCTAATTTTTCAAGGTTTTATCAGCTCTAGCAATATTGTCATGTCTTCTTGAAACACCCTGTAAAATTCTGATAATTCCTGCAAATTTTAAGTCAATTTGATACATAATATTATTTTGTGTTTTGAAGAAATTAATGGAAGAAACTTAAAAATGAAACGGGGCAAACTTCTATCGCTTTTATTTTAGATAGCGGATATTGCTGATTTTGAGTAAGGTAAGTGTACTTTTGACTTTTTATTAGATGAATGGAGACTGGAAAATATGTACCCCCATTTTTTGAAAGAGCTTCCCTTTTTGGAAAGTCTGATGCCATTAGTAAAGACAAAGTTATTAAGAGAAATTTGAAAGTGTAATGCTATAAATTTAAAAAACTAAAAAATGTCCTTGACATATCCTTACTTATCTTGATCTCTGTCTGATTTTATTTCCATCTCTTCTAATTTAATGTAAGATGACTTAATGTTTTCATATTCCTGTGGATCCTGAAAATCTTCCTGTTTAATTTCAATCTCTTCAGTTTTAATAAAAGACTGTTTATCGGCACTGTTGTATTTTTCCTGTGCTTCTAGACAGTTCTTTACAAAACCACCTTGGGAGCATAACGAACCAAAACATGATCCGCATACAACAGGATCCTTTGTAGCACCGATGTTCTAGAATAAAAAAAAAAATATACTAATCTTAGGTAGAATACCTATACATATAGATCAAGACGATTTCAGAAACGTTTCAGGGTCAATGTTTGGGGTAGCATTTTCAACAATGATTTACTGACTATACTTGTTGAACTACATGCCTTACACGTCAGATGTTTATCTTGGTCTCCTTCCTCTGACTTTATTTCCATTTCTTCAGATTTAATATAAGATGGCTCATTAAAGTTTTCATACTCCTGTGGATCTTGGAGATCTTCCAGTTTAATTTCAACCTCTTCAGTTTTAATATAAGGCTGTTTATCGGCACTTTTCTCATCATCCTCTGGTTCTGGGCAGTTTTCCAAAAAACTGCCATGAGTATGAACCATATTAAAGAATGATTTGCATATCACAGGATTGTTGGTAGTGCTGATGTTCTAGAACAAAAAAATATTAGTAGCAATCACAGATAAAGCTAGGTAGGTACTAAGAAAAAACTAAAATACACATTTTAAATATACAGAAAATCACTGAAATAGTAAAAACAAATAGGGTTTTTGGTAATTATTCACTACAGGGGAAACCTCTTCAATCTTAATTAAAAAATTCCAACCCTCCTATTTTCGAGGGTGCAGAACAAAAATCTAAAAGCAGTTTTTTCGGAGTCTAGTTTTCGAAACAAATTTTTTTCAAAATTATAACCTCTATGTATACATTACATTAGATTCAAGTTGAAATATACCGCCTCTGCCATCGTTATTTCATAACGTCACACTGTTGTTAAAATAAAAAGGTATTATACTGCAACTTTAGCCTAATGTAACGTATACATAGGGATTACAATTAAAAAATTATTTTTCGAAAACTAGACCGAAAAATCTAATTTTTGAATCGTGTTCAGCACCATCGAAAATAAGGGGGTTAGGATTTTTTTATTACCATTGGAGAGGTTTCCGCTGTTGTAAATATTTATCAAACTTTTTCAGAAACAGAAAACAAGAACAAAGTTTTAAATGCAAATATATATATTTTTAAATATGCCCGATAAATACATACTATTTGATATGAAAAGGCATTTGCCATGTCATCCGTTTAATTTCATATATATATGCTACCAATTAAATATACAATCAACAAATTTTTGTTTTTTCTATAGTTAACTGAAAATTGCGATTCACCTATAAATAATCTTTTACGATAACCAGTGACACTTTCATTTTGCCACAAATAATTTTAAGCTATATGCTTTACATATCAGATGTTTTTTCCCAAAATCTGAAATTTACCAAAGAACTATACTTATACCAATATAGATAAAACAGTACATAGTCTTAAAATATGACTTACCAGTTTATGCAAAACATTTTCTAAAACCTCTCTTATGACTTTTTCTACTTCGAAATTTAAACAGCTTATGATATTATGACGGTTTGCAAAATATTTCGCTATTTAAGTATCAAGTACATAGATAAAAGAAATTAATCTAGTATATTACAGAAGCAGGTTATCATCTATGTTTTGTGATTATTGGTGATTATCACCTAACCGTCCTAACCTATAAATATTAAATACCGCTTTATACTGCAATCAGTGTTGCCATCTCAAAGAAATTTTAGGGGATTTACTGTAGAAATAGATTTGTTAGGGCGGGTTGTAACGACTTGGTTTAAACTCGGTTTAAACTTGAACCACACTTGAACTGAGTTTACATCAAAGGAAATCATACAAAAAAAATTTATCTTTTTCTGTGGTTGTTAGTTAATAAACCGTGAACGTGAACTCGTGACCATAGAACATTTACAAAAGAGACGAGTGAGGTGCAGTAGCTCTGCTCAGCAGCATGTTGTGCGGTATGCGTCGATTTAGGTGAGTGTAGCTTCGACCGCAGTATAAATATTTTTAAAAATCGTACACGACTGAAATTATCGTACAAAAGCGTACGATAATGAGTTTACAATCGTACATCGTACCAAGGATAAAAAATCGTACAAGTACGATAATTATCGTACGGTTGGCAACGCTGGGGCACATAACGTTAGGCGAATTTGTTTCAGCTCCGGTTCTGGTTTCGGTTCTTCGGATTCTTGACGGTGGTTTTACTTAGGTTATAAATTCATGACGTCATCATTATTGCCAATCGAATGTACTGGTTCTGTGGGGTTGCGCTTCATACACGTTTAAAAATATTTGTTAATTGTAAAGTAAATAAACCAAAAATTTGAACCACCACGATTTGGGTAGTTCTAAAATTGACAAACCGAATTGCTGCCTTCACGTCATGAACTTCCAATAGAATGTGGTTGGTATCAGTTTAGTTGACCTTGAATTAAAACGATGCTGAATCAAATTCTCCGAACATGTGGTTGTTTTCAAGAACATGGAAAATTCGAGTTTTTGTATTAAATTGTTTAAATGGCGGGAAAATCTTAACACTGAATTTTCCAAAACAGAAATTGTCGCTATTTTCATAATTATATGCAGCCTGCAGATTATTTTTGAAGTTATACTTCTTTACGCCCGTTAGACACATTGGGATGGGATGTTGGTCGAGAAACCGCGTCACGCTCAAAAGGAAGAACAAATTTTTAAGAACTTTTTTTAAAGAACTTTTAATATATTAATATATAATAATAATAATAATAAATAAGCAGGAGGGGTCAACCATCATCCACGACCTTCCCATCCACGGCAGCACTGCGCACCTGGGAGGGATGAGCTTCCTTTCCCTCTGGTGCCGGCCGTCGATGTGTCAGGCCAACCACTTGACACACTGAAACCTCCGGTTCCAAATGCCTGGAGAGAAGGCCCCCACAATCGACCCCATTCGGATGGGGCGTCATGGGCAAGGTGGTGGGGCCCAGCCGGACGGATTGCCCGTTGACTACCAAGGCCATGAAAATGGAAGTTTTGAGTGGACCGATGAGCTAAGGGACGATCTTCTGATCTGTTATGAAAGCAGCGAGCCCGGGCGAAGGGGATACATGGCGCGGATGTATGCTCGGTGGTGTGACATGCACCTCGAAGGCCGCGCCCTCACCGCACAAAATCTGCGGGGTTATGTATCCTACCTTCGTCGCAGAGGCTATGAGAGGCGTCCTCAACTAAGGGTGAATGAAGTGGTTGAAGAGCCACGGAATGATCCCGCAGAGGCGCCGCGCTTCATTCCCCGCGAACAGGACGACCTGAGCACCCGTCGGGGTTGCCTTTATAAAACCCCCGAAGCCCGCAGATCTGGCTCGAGTGGATACTGCGCTCCGTGAGGATCTCCCAGAAGAGGCTGACATCTGGCGCGTCAATTGCGCTGTGTACGAGGCCGCTGAACTGCTGACTCGGGTGGAGAGGGCGTGAAAATGCCGTTTCTCCACAAGAGAGAGCACGGCGGCGAGTGCACAAGATGGAGGCTAAGATCCGGTCGGCGAGGCAACACGCGTCCCGTATCCAATGTGTGATGGACTACGTGGAAGCCAATAGGGCTTTCACCTAAGGTGAGACGCATAGCTACCTCCCTTAGGCGGGTCCATCATACCCTGAATCGAGTGGTGCTGCTCACCATCAAGCAGCATTCTCTCGACAGGATACGGATGCTAGTGGCTGCAATAAAGTCACTAGTGAGGCGGTCGAGAAGGTTGGAGCAAAATAATTTGTTCCGTGTAAGGCCTTCTCGACTTTTTGAACAGCCTCAGCGTGTTGCGGACAATCCGCCGACCCTTCTGGAGAGATCTTTATGGCCGTAGGATTCCACTGGATAGAGACACTCCAGCCCTGGCACACTTCGAGGCCTTTTGTCAAAGGTTTCGAGAGCCACAAGAGGTGTGCCCACCGATAACCCCGAATGAAGTTCGGAGATCATTTATTAGATCGAAGAACTTCGCTGCTCCTGGTCCCGATGGGATCAACAACTTCTGGTGGAAAAAATTCACCAGTGTCCACCGCCATTTGGCCAGAATATTCACGTCCTGGCTAAATGGAGAGCAGCAAATTCCGGCGTGGTTTGTCGAGGGGAGAACCGTGCTTATTCCTAAGAGCAGAGATTTGTCCCAGCCAAAGAACTACCGTCCAATAACCTGGCTGAATGCGTGTTACAAGGTGTTTACTCGCATCTCGTACGCGCGTGTGCTCCACGCAGTGAACCCCGTTTATCAACGGATATACGAGCAGCGAGGGTCCAAGAGGGGTGTGGCTGGCTGTAAGGAGAACCTGCTCATCGACAGATGTATTACGCAGGACTCCGTGCAGTACAAGCGAAACGTCTCAATGGCCTGGATAGATTACCGCAAGGCATTTGATATGACATCGCATGAGCTAACAGTCCACTTGCTCCAATGTCTTGCGGTGGCCGACCCTATAGTGAGATGTATTGAACAACTCATGCCGCTCTGGAGGACCCGCTTTACCATAACATCGGCTAATGCAAGGGTCCAGACAGAGCCGGTTTTGTTCAGGAGGGGAGTGTTTCAGGGAGATTCCCTGAGTCCCCTCTTGTTTTGCATCTCACTGCTGCCATTATCCGTTGCACTTCGTCGTACCCGGGGTTACAACTGCGATACCCCAGGAGACCGGAGGCATAAGGTCACCCATTTGTTATATATGGATGACCTTAAACTCTACGCCTCCGGAGAGAGGCATTTAAATCAGTCCCTCAGAGTGGTACATGAGTACACGCAGGCGGTTGGGATGGAGTTCGGGCTGGACAAATGTGCACTGGTTCATCTCAAGAGAGGACGATGCGGTCCATACGGAGAGGACGCCCAGCTCATAGACGGAAGCATCTTTCACTATCTAGATGCCGGAGAGTCGTACACCTATTTGGGTGTCCCACAGCGGGGCACTCATGAGGTGGCAACGGTGAAAAACGCTCTCCGCGGCAGGTATCGCCACCGCCTCCGACAGATCTGGTTTTCGGAGCTGTCGGGTAAGAACAAGGTGAGTGCCACAAATATGCTTGCCGTTCCGATCCTTCTCTACTCCTTTGGAGTAGTGAAATGGACACAAGAAGAGCTGAGGCAACTCGATGTAGGGACCCGTAAAATGATGCATCTCCATCCGAGTTTGCATCCAAGATCGTCCGTTCCGCGCCTATACTTCCCAAGAAATCGGGGAGGCCGTGGACTCTTGAGTTTGGAGTGCCTCCAGGGCAGAGTGGTTTTGGAGGAAGCCTGCAAAGTCATCAGGAGCTCGGATCCCCTTCTCTGCATGGTCCAAGACCATGAAGCAGCAGGGATAGGAGCGTTTGTGTATAAGGCAGCGAGAAGAGCAGCCGATGAACTTGGTCTCGTGTTCGATACTGAGCGGGAAAATCCAGACTCTGTCACCGAGTCGGATCCTGCTCAGTTAAAAGCCTAATTAAAGCTGCAGAAGCGCGTCATCTTCTGCAGCTACATAAGGATAACCCAATGCATGGTCTCTTCTACCGTCATCTAGAGGGACTTGGCTTATCTGAAAGGCTGACCTTTGCTTTTTTGAGGTCAGCGGGGCTGAACTCTGAGACCGAGGGATTCATAATGGCTTGCCAAGATGGTGTAATTAACACACTCGTCTATCGTAGTCGTGTCTTGGGTATCGAGGTTCCTGATACCAGCTGCAGGGCCTGCCGCCAAGCGCCGGAGACGCTTATGCATCTCCTGTCTGCCTGTCCGGTATCTGCGGCCAAAGTGTATATCCAAAGACACGATTCAGCCTGACGGGTGTTGTATTATCATTTACGACACTCGTATGAGATAGACGAGACGCCAGTGCTGCCTTATGCTCCGGGGGATATAGAATCCGTAGTGGGGAATGAGAAGTGCCGAATTTATTGGAACTATTCATTCCCCACCCTCAGGCAAATCCAAGCCAATAAGCCTGATGTAGTCCTCCTCGACCACCAGCTTAGGATGTTTGTGATTGAGTTCTCGGCTCCCGCAGAGAACAACATCGTCCTAAAAGAGGAGGAAAAACGGAGGAAGTATCGAGATCTTCTCTCCGAGCTCCGCAGGCTGTATCCAGACCACTCTGTTAAGATTGTGGTGCTAATTATAGGCGTCCTGGGTGGAATGAGACATACGTTGCTTTCTGACTTAAAGATCGTACCGGCTTGTCGAAATTCGGCAGAGATCTTAGCCGGCAGAATGCAATCGTCCTTGGTTCGCTACGTCTGCTCAGAACACACGATTTACGGGCGCAATGATTACTGACTCCACGGAGTGGAGAGTGGTCATTGCTTGACTCTCCAGAACATCTCCGAATGTGTCGGAGCCTCGGAAGGTGTTTACTGAAAAAAATAATAATAATAATGGCCAAAGAAGTATAACTTCCACACTTGGCTAAGAGTTGAGACTTTCCCGCCATTAAACAATTTATATCAAAAACTTCAAATTTCACGAAATATATATTGGTGAAATTAAGACTAGAGATGTGCATATTATGCTACTGATAGTGACCTTCAGTTTCATTTTACTAGTGTTGGGTTTTGGAAGTGGGAACGAATTATAGTTACTAGCCTAGATAAATTAAAATATATACATGTTACTAGTTATATAAGGGAATTAACAAGCCTTTAATCCACTAGAAAAATTGACACTCGAGGCATAGCCGAGTTATATTTTTTCTAAAGGATTAGGCTGATTAATTTCCCGAATTAGGAGAGTGAAAACCGTCTGAGAGCAGCAAAAAATTATGGTTTTAAAAACATCATATTTGATAAATTTATTTTGATCAGATGGCAATTGCTAAAAAAATTCAGTTCCTACCAAGCGAAGTTGTGGGCCCCTGCAGTCCTTCAGAAACTTCTTATCGAGTGAAATTAAATAGTCCCGGTCGAAAGACAAAATCGTTCTTGAGATAAATGTTAATAATAATTATTCTAAGTAAAATACTATAACATCGAGCGTGCTATTATGAATTCTAATTCACTAGCGTGTTAAAGTCCACGAAAAAGAGACATATTAAACCTTAATATAGTGGCCATGGATAAAGTATATTTATATAAATTCAATGTATCAAAATTTCTTTAGAAAGTTCTGTTTATCGTTTCACTTAAGTGGCTATCCATAATAACACTAATAAAAAATGTTCTAATTTTATGAGATTTTTTTACTTTATTTTTAAAATGGAAAAAGGTTATAAGATCGTTTATTGAATATATACATGAAGTATACACAATAGCTCAAATGATACATGTAAATAACTACAATATTTATTTACATGCAATAATCATTAAATTGATTTTTAGAAACTTACATTTGCATATAGCAAATAAGCTAAACTGTCGATTTAGCTGGACATTTTGCTCAAAAAGTCAAACAGAAACTTTTTTTACATATGAACTGAATAAAAAACTTTTGTTTACTAAAAAAACATTAGTTGTATGTATTACATATGTACAGATTAAAGGTAGAAATAGGGTTCCTGTTGTCATCCATTCTTATTTTAGATAAACAGCCAATAGTTCTCATTGTCCTTCCATTTTTACTTTTACTAGAAATATTCTTAAGCAAATTACTGATACAATAAAAGTTAATTATTGGAAAAGGAAGAATGTTCGAAGATATCAGAAGCTGGCCTATATGCATCTACACAGGGTGATGGGGGGGGGACTCCCAAAAGTGAACAAAAATGTGTAATAAACATATGGTCGAATATCAACAGTTACTGAGATGGCAATGAAAGTATTTTTACCCGAGTTAATTATTAGTAGAGAAAAGTGTTTATTCTGTAGGTATTATAAAGTGAACAGTGAAAAAAATATATTTGTAAATTGTATGGTTTGCGTTTATCCAATTGCAAAAATTCAACCGCAAATCACCGCACTGAAGATTCTGGACGGGCTGAATATGGAAAGATTTTAAACCATTTTTCAATATCAACTATTTCATTCCTTTATTGTTTATTTATAAATGGTTGTAGAAAAAAAATTGTGTATAAAGTCTCATGTGATGGCTATTAATATACCTACTCTCATGAAACATACCAAACTACAAATTTATCATGCTTGTGTATTAATGGCCATCATTACATGATTATTGCTTATGCATAATATACTATTTTCAAATATACAGGGTGTTTCATAACTGACTAATTTAAGCAACAATAGAACAAATATTTCTTTGACGAAGATGTTATTAGAATGGCGTACCTTTTCCGTAAATATAAATAATAAAAATCGTACTCAACAATGTCACTTAATTAACTAAATGTATTCACAGAGAAAGAACCTCCCTAAAATGACCCAAGGAAAACACCTTCCAAAGGTTGTTACTTCTAAAGCGCCTTTGTGAACTGACTTAAGGTTACTTGGCTGCATAGTCACAGATGTCGAATTGTACATTATCACTTGTGAAGCAGCTTTATGAACTAACAGGTGGCGCTTAAGGTTACTCCGTTCATTGGTTGCATAGTCACAGATGTCGAATTTGAATATTGTCACTTCTGAAACTTCTTTGAGAACTAACTGGTGGATCTTAAGGTAGACTTTTTGTTTGGTGGTATATTTGTAGACATCGGATTTATACATTGTCACTTTTGAAGTGTTTGTGGACAAACTGGTGCCGCTTAAGGTGGTCCATCCGCTTGGCTGCATAGTCGCAGATGTCGCGTTTGTACACTGTCACTTTTGAAGCATCTTTGTGGCGTAACAGGTGACACTTAAGGTTGCCTTTTAGCTTGGTTGCATAGTCACAGATGCTGCATTTGTACACTGTCATTTGTGAAGTAACAGGTGACGCGTAAGGTTGCCTTTTCGCTTGGCTGCATAGTTGCAGATGTCGCATTTGTACATTGTCACTTTTGAAGCGGCTCTGTGAAGTAACAGGTGACGCTTAAGGGTGCCTTTTTGCTTGGCTGCATAGTCGCAGATGTTGCATTTGTACATTGTCACTTCTGAAGCATCTTTGTGACGTAACAGGTGACACTTAAGGTTGCTTTTTTTCTTGGATGCATAGTCGCAGATGTCGCATTTGTACATTGTCACTTCTGAAGCATCTTTGTGAACTAACAGGTGATGCTTAAGGCTGCCTTTACGCTTGGCTGCATAGTCACAGATGCTGCATTTGTACAATGTCACTTCTGAAGTATCTTTGTGACGTAACAGGTGATACTTAAAGTTGCCTTTTAGCTTGGTTGCATAGTCGCACATGTCGCATTTGTACACTGTCACTTCTGAAGCATCTTTGTGATGTAACAGGTGCAACTTAAGGTTGCCTTTTAGCTTGGTTGCATAGTCGCAGATGCTGCATTTGTACATTGTCACTTCTGAAGCATCTTTGTGAAGTAACAGGTGACGCTTAAGGTTGCCTTTTAGCTTGGCTGCATAGTCGCAGATGTTGCATTTGTACATTGTCACTTCTGAAGCATCTTTATGAACTAACAAGTGGTGCTTAAGGTTGCGCTTGTCCTTGGCTGCATACTCGCACATGTCACATGTGTACATTGGCACTTCTGAAACTTCTTTGTGGACTAACTGGTGGATCTTAAGACTGGATTTTTGCATTTGATCACCTTCGAGTCTCAATTTACAGTCAGTTATATCACTGAAAAGTAAGGCATGTTTTAATGTATTTTTCTACTCCCATTTTAAAATATGATCATAATGATTTTTGCCACAAAACTATTTTTTCGTTTATTGCTGATTTATAAATGGTTGTAAAAAATTGTGTATGCAAGTCTCATGTGATGGCTATTAATACACTCGAATGAAATACACCAAACAACTCATTTCATATCGTTTATTATACTTGTGTATTAATGGCCATCATTACATGATTGTTGCATAATATACCATTTTCAAATATACAGGATGTTGCATAATAATCGACACAGAGTAGGTGCACGTAGAGGTCCCAAAATATTGCAATTTAACCAAACATATCTATATACAAAGTTGCACACAGGTCAAGTTACAGGCCTTGAAAGTGGGGCCAGATATTTACAAAAATTAATATCTCTAATAACTTTGGCTTGGAATAAGTTGTAATCCTAGTATAATAAGGGTATAAGATATAATTTGCAAACAGTTGAAGATGAACAGCAAAGAATTACTAAATGTTTATCATGAAAAACTGGATTATTCTCTGTACACCAAATTCTAAAATGTAATCTACTATATCCATCACATTCAAAAAGTGCACGACCTGTTGCCTCAAGATTTGGATTTACAAGTGACCTTTTGCGAGTTTATCTTGCATGAGGATATTCATTTTCACAAGAAAATTCATTTCACTCATGAGGCTTATTTCACTCTTAAAGGAATTACAAATGTTCACAACATTCATGAATATTCCAATGTAAACACATGTAATAACTCCTTCACATTTTCAACGCGATTTGAAGATAAATGTTTGAGCCAGTATTATTGATCGTTATTTGATTGGATCAGTTATTTTGTCAAATAGACTAAATGGTGAAAATTATTTGGAAGTTCTGAAAAATACTCTCTCTGATTTAGTCAAATATTTACCGTTGCAACTTAGACTAAAGTTTTAGTCTCTGCATGATGGGGCACCGCCCCATCTTAGTATTACTGTCACCGACTTTTTGAATTTTAGGTTTCCAAATAAATGATTAGGACGCGGAAATAATTGTAATCAAAATTGGCCACAAGATCTTAACTTTTGGCTCCACTTTGAAGGCTATAACTTCTCGTGTGCAACGTATGTTTGAACCCTCTACATGCAACTGCTCTGTGTTGGTTCTTATGCGAAACACCCTGTGTATATGTAAAGAATTAAAAAAAGAAATAAACTACGTCCATTTAGCATTATTGTTTAATTATCAATACAAGCTCCCTGATAATGTTTATTTAATAGTATAAATTACACATGCAAAAATCCTTTTATTTCTTTAAATTACTAATTAAAAAATACTTTTATTTTTCAACAACTCTCTCAATACCAGGCAACTGTAAGTTTATACGAAATAAAACATTATGGTTCTTATTAAACAACTATTCATTATCGCATTTACTTAAAAAATTCTCTCATTTTTCGCAAGCCACATTTTTTTATGTACCGATTTTACTACCTCGCAAAATGCCTGCCTCGATAATTTTGTGTTACTTACCTTTCTGGTTTTATATCAATAGACTCATTTTTAATTAGCATATCTTCATATTCAGATTTTACTACAATAGACCCCGTTTCACTCAAATCATCTTCTTGTGCGCTTGGTTCAGCTTTAATTTGAATCTCGGTTTTAATGTTAGGAATTACTGAGAGCTCACAATGCCCAGTACTAGAAGCTGTGCCACATATATTGTTTACCTTTTCTACTTTAACGCAGGTCTTAATGAAATTGCTGTGGGTACAAATGGAATTGAAACATCGACTGCAAAAGAATAGGCTCCTGGACGACACTCAAATTCTAGAAAATCATAAAATTTCTTAAAACTTAAATATCAAATTTCAATCATTTAGTAATGTTTTAATATCAATAGGGAAGTTGCATGAATTTTATATTGCTTCGAAACGTATTAGCGTAATTTTTCAAACATATTGAATTCAGAACATGTGTCTGGCAGCAACAATCACATAATAATTAAATATTAACATTAATAAATTGTCCCCGTGAACTTATAGTGCCGAAAAAGAAATGTTAAAAGTAGTTTTTGTTTTCATTCATAAATATGGAGCACCCTATATACTATTTACTGTCATAACTTCATGAACCGATTAAAAGATATAGAAGAAAATATAAATCTACATAATATTCTGTTATTTTGTATTGCTGCAAATCAACATAGCATTTTTTTCACAAAAGAATGTTTAACACTAGAACGTAGTGCAGGGTGAAGTGAAATGGAGAAAACGTGACTGAAATGCAATATGTTTTATTCACGATCACGATCACAAGCTCAAGGTGTTTAATTAAGGTTTGTTTAAGATAAAACAACATAATCGTTAATAACGTTTCATTAAAAACTCAGTGAGAACAGGAGTGTCATGGGGAGATGCTGCTCTGGTTGCTATGTTGGATTGTACATTTTTTCATTTAGTTTTGTTGGAAAAGTTTTACGCTACATCATTTTAACAATGAAATACCATGCACATATAGCTAATGTTACCAATCTTAAAGAATATAAAGTTTATCAATTATGATGTTTGCATCACTATCTACTCACTATTTCTGGAATATATTTCTCGAACACATCAACATTTACTTCCTGCATCGAAACAAATTCTCCTTTTATCAGCTGCATGCATAACCTACAAACTTTATGATTATCCAATGGGTCTATTCCTTTTTCCTCTGCATAAATTTGTCTTAAATCTACTAAACATTCTGTTTCATCATCGACAAAAGGAATTATCGTGTTATCAGTATAGATACACATGGACTTAAATTTGAATGCTTCTGTTACCTTTACCGAACAAATATTACACATTACGTGGTTAGTTCCATCAGTAAAGTCCTGAAATTTGATAAAGTTACCATAACAAGAAAATCAACCCAAATTACTTACTAGTTTCAGCAAAAGAATTTCTAAAATATCCTTTGTAACGTTTTGAATTTTGTTAAAATTTCCATGGCTTACGGCACTATGGCAAAGCGCACAATACTGTTCCTCAAAATTCTCCATATCAGTAGTTTTTCTTTGATAATAATAAAAACAGTCTTTTAAAATCAAATGCTTGTTTTCCTTCCAGAAAAGAAAACTTAACCTCAAATTATTTAATTTTTATATTTGTCTATATAAATACAGGTATTTTTCTTTCGTGCACTGGATTGCACTACATTGAACTTTGGACACCAGAATATTAATTTTTAAGTTGACCATAAGTGGCAAAATCATTATTATGATTATGAATAAAATTTCGCTCAATATAAAAATCAAAAAGGTTATCAAAACAACCAAGGAAGTGTTGCCAATATCAACATAAAAAATCTTCAGGTTGTGGAGAACAGATGCGTTATAGTTGTTCACTGAACTTGTTCTTCCCAATAAAGTGGGCAGCTCCACAAATGTGACGGTGAAAGTGTATGCGTGTTTGTAAAACTGAGTCGACAATCGAAGCTCATCGAACACTGCGAGTGCAAACAATGGGCAAAGCAAAGAAAAGAACTGTGAACTGTGTATGGGCTGTTATTACTTATTAGACCAATACAGTAGGTATTGTCACGGACTTCCCAATCCGTCTTTTTCTTACTTCCAGAAAAACAATCCGTTAATTAGTCACTTTATTAACTACTGAACACTACTAATTACAGCTCAACTAAACACTTATTTAATTAATCGCTATATAAATCGCTTTGATCTCTCTAACTAAACACTTCACTTCAACTCTATACAAGACTAATACAAGACTAACATACTCGGTCGTTTATTCTTCTTTTATAGACCCAACGAATGTTCCAGGTATTTTCTAGCATATCTAGACCCATTTTCTCGAGCGACTGGAACGCTTCTCGTCGTTTCTCCAATATTCTAGTAACGCCTCGATTCACGGCATGTTGTTTGTTTACCAGAATGGCGTAGGGGCGACCGGGGCAATCTTAGGCAATTCGCGGTGCCACAGTCGTCGGTTTGGGAGTGAGTGGGGCAAATTCCGTGACAGTATACACGATAACGTCTACATCTGATGGCATTCGTTATCGACGTTAGAAATTAACAGTTTATAAGTTCTACAACGAGTTGTAAAAATGAAAAAAGAAAAATTACAAAATTTAAATTTTGAATACAATATAACTTTATTCGTTAATAAGTTAAAAATATATATTTCTAAAAAGCTGGTATAAAAATAGCAATATATAAATAATATAATATAAATTAACAAACACAAAACAAAATTGGTATTTCTCTTTTTTAAATATATGGAATTATGATAGAACTCTATACAGGGTGTCTTGCAAGTCGTTACAATAATTTTAGGAGGTGAGAGAATACTTGATTTTGAGTCAATTGAAACAAACATACCTGAGGGTTTCTTGTGTCGTGCAGCCAAAATGAAACGCTCTCACAACGGTAAAAATAATATATTTATTTAAAACAAAGAAACAGAGGATGTATCAGACTAGATGTTGTCGACGCGAAGCTTTGTTGGAGTGTCTTGTTTTCTGCCTGCGTCGTACTACTATATATTTTCTCCTTGGCGCCACCCTGACGGTTTCGGTGGATGTTTCGAGAATTCCAGTTTGGGTGGTCGTTCTTGGAAAGGACGGCTTCTGGTCACTGTCCCAGCTGGAGTCCATTGCCGAATCGTTCTGGCGCCACGATGGCGCTTCCTAAGTGGGTCGATACAAAATGTGGTGCAAGTGTATTTGGCCCACAGGTACCCCCTCGCCAATGATTGGGAATCATGAAATCTGCAGCCGGTCAGGGAAACGAACCTTTCTACCTGACCTAGTGGTAACTTCGGGTGGCACGGGTTTTAATGGCACGGAAGTTGACAAATCCATCGCGTCATTTAAAATGTAGGCGGGTTTGACCCTGTCTATAGACACTTTCACTTCGCGACCACGCATTAGCACCGTAAATGTTTTGTTGTCGCGTTTGACCACTGTAAAGGGACCGTCATATGGATTCCGTAATTGGGTTTTACACCATCCGCACGCACAAAAACTTGTTTCGTTGTCGCCAAGTCTTTAAAACGAATGGCGTTTTCTCGCCATGGCGTTTCACTGCGAAAGGGCGTAGGCTCTCCATATGACGTCGTAGGTCCTGGACAAAGTCCGCTCCGGTGCTGGGCTCGTCGTCTGTCCTGCGGGAATGAAGGAATTCTCAGGTAGGCGTAGATGTTGTCCGTACACCATCTCGGCCGCGGTAGCTTGGATGTCCTCTTTCCACGCCGAACGGATTCCCAAAAGCACAGTGGGAAGGACGCTGGTCCAACGCTCGTCTCGGTGGCATTTGATAGCTGCTTTCAATTGGCGGTGAAAACGCTCCACCATGCCATTTGCCGCGGGGTGATATGCAGTCGTTCGGAGATGAGTCGTACCTAATAAACTATTCAGACGTTTGAATAGGTGTGACTCGAACTGACGACCCAGATCGGTCGTTATTCGCTGGGGTGATCCGAATCTGCAGATCCAATTGGCGTATAAAGCGCGGGCGACAGTTTCTGCCTCCTGGTTCTCCAACGGAATTGCTTCTGGCCACCTGGTGAAACGGTCTACGCAGGTTAAACAGTAGCGGTAGCCCTCAGATGGCGGCATCACGACGATATCCACGTGGATATGTTCGAATCTCGTTGACGGCGGTTGAAATGAACCAGTCGGAGAAATCACGTGGCGCGTTACCTTTGCCCGCTGACATTCGACACAGCAGCGTGCCCAATGTCTGCTATCGCGCTTTATCGACGGCCAGACGAAACGTTGCGTCAGGAGCTTCACCGTAGCGTTGATACCGGGGTGCGAAAGACGGTGCACCGAATCAAAGGCTATCCTGCGAAATGGCTTGGTGATGAATAACGGCCGGGCGGAATCCGTAGACATGTCACAAAATACTGACGCGTTCGTGTCAGGTATTTTGATCCGCTTTAGGATGAGGCCGTGTTGTCCGTTGACGTATGCGCCGATTTCGTCGTCTGTTTGTTGTGAGGCAGCGAGCGCCTCGTAGTCTAAAGTCGCGCTTATCCCGTTCACCCTAGACAACGCATCCGCTACCACGTTTTCGCGACCAGCCACGTGACGGATGTCGGTCGTGAACTGGCTAATAAAGTCTAGATAGCGGAACTGTCGCGGTGTGCACTGACTCGACTTTTTCGCGAAGGCATACGTTAGAGGCTTGTGGTCGGTGTAAATGACGAATATTCTTGCCTCTATCATATGCCGGAAGTACTTTACTTTCATAAATCGCTAAAGTTCGCGATCGTAAGCAGAGTATTTGCATTGAGCCGGGTTGAGTTTTTTCGAAAAGTACCCTAGCGGCTCCCAGTTGTCCTCACTATTTTGTTGTAAACTGCACCAACTGCAAAATCTGAGGCGTCACACACTAGAGTAATCTGCGCATTTACTTCGGGATGCGCAAGTAAAGCTGCACGTGCTAAACTCGATTTAGCGGCATCAAAAGCACTTGTCGCGGTTTCCGTCCAATTTATTGCTGCGTTAGCCTTGTTGGTCCCTTTAGCAGGTCATTTAAGGGCGCCTGGAGCACTGCGTTGGGCACAAACCGACGGTAAAAGTTTAGGGCACCAAGAAACTGTCGTAATTGTTTTATTGTCGTAGGCAGCGGGTAGTCTTTTATTGCCTCGACCTTTTCAGGGAGCGGACGCGTGCCGTCACTGTCTACTAGGTAACCGAGGAATTTGACCTGATTTTGTCCGAAAACGCACTTGCCGGGATTTACAACCACGCCGTAGTTTCGCAATCGTTGAAAAAATACTTCCAGGTGACGCAGGTGTTCCTCTTCGGACGATGAAGCTACGATGATGTCATAGATGTATGCATAACAGAAATCCAGGTCTCATAATACTTCGTCGATGAATCGCTGGAAGGTCTGGGCCGCATTGCGTAAACCAAACGTCATTCGCGTAAATTCGAACATACCGAAAGGTGTTGTTATCGCGGTCTTGGGAATATCCTCTTCTGCAACGGGGATTTGATGAAATGCGCGAATCAGGTCGATGGTCGAAAATATTTTTCTACCTCGAAGTGATTGCGCGAAATCCTGAATGTGACGCACAGGGTAAAGGTCGGGACGCGTTCTCGCGTTAAGTCTGCGATAATCGCCACACGGTCGCCATTCTTCGCCCTTTTTTGGCACGAGATGTAAGGGTGACGCCCACGCACTGCTTGACGGACGAGCGATGCCTAATTTGAGCAAAGCGTCGAACTCTTTTTTCGCTGCTCGTAATTTGTCAGGCGCTAGTCTACGCGGTTTTTCAGCGACAGGGGGACCAGGTGTCGTTTCGATGTAGTGCCTGGTTTGATGCTGCACAGCCGCGGAAGGAGCTGCAGGACGCGTAATGTCCGAATATTTCTTGAGCAGGCTGTGAAACACGGATTCCCCGCAAATTGTCCTAATCGAGGATGACGCAGAACCCACGAGTTGACCTGGAGACGTAAGTCGCGTAGTCTCGTCAAGTAACCTTTTATTGCGCACATCCACAAGTAGTCCATAAAAGGATAAAAAGTCTGCTCCAATTATGGGTTTCGACACATCCGCGATGACAAATTGCCAAGTAAAACAACGACGCAGCCCCAATAAATTCTCTTACTTTATTTTTCTTAGCCGAAGATTTAACGGATACTCGATCACCGCGTCGTTTTTCTTTGGGAATGTTACCTTCAGACAATGCCTTGGCAACGTGGTTTATTCGGTCTTGTATTTTAGAAATCATTAGCAAACCAATACAATATTTAAATTACAGATTTCTTCCCTTGCGAAAGATTTCTACAATTTAAGATTTAAAATTTTATCGGTGTTTGCTTGAAATTTGGATTTATCGGTATTTGCTTGAACTGTGCACATTCAGGTACCATTTTCAATAGGATTTATCGGTTTTAGCTTGTATCTGATGTGCTAGATCGAAAGAGCTACCGCAAATTAGTAAAAATCGATATTAACCTTAAAAAGTGCAAAAAGTGGATTTATCGGCTTTTGCATGTTTGCTCCACGTATGTGGTGACCAACATTAACAGAATGATGATCGACACTGTCGGCATTGAGGTAGTGTCGCTGGGCATTTAGTCAGAACCTAGGGCATTGGTGTAATAATGATAATTTTTAAAGAACACTGCATAAAACTGCCAGTGGTGTACAAATTTTCAATACGTGAAACACCCCTCGCAACTGAGTCAATATTCAGTACTTAATTATGACACAATCAGCAGTTTTCGTAATAATTAGGCCCATTTTTGGAACAGCTTCCTATGTTTAAAAGATCTGGATGTCATTGGTAATGCTAGGATATGAAAAGAAATGTGAAACAATAGAGCCATAAATTTAAAAATTAAAGTCCTTGACATATCCTTACTTATCTTGATCTCCTTCCTCTTTATTTCCATTTCTTCGGATTTAATATAAGATGGGTCGTTAAAATTTTCATATTCCTGTGGATCTTGAATATCTTCCAGTTTAATTTCAATCTCTTCGGTTTTAATATAAGGTAGTTTATCGGCACCTTTCTCATCTTCTTGTAGTTTTGAGCAGTTTTTTAAAAAACTGCTGTGAGTATGAACCATATTAAAAGATGATCCGCATATCACAGGATCCTTGGCAGCACCGATGTTCTAGAACAAAACATAATAACAATCACAGATGAAACTGAGTAGTATAAGCAGTTGTTATGTAATTATCCATTTTATTTACTTATACAAGGTGTACCAGTAGTAAGTATTCAAAACTTGTGAGCTTGTAAAACAAGTCGAAAAATTACGAAAACCTTAGTACAACTTTTGTCAGTGGCGGCTCCTAAGGGAGATACGCTCACTTAAAGGGGTAACCTCAGCAACAGTTTTTAATGCGTAACATCAAAACGGTTCAACATTAAGTGTCGAAATTTTGATGAGATATTAACCTTGACGTGTTTAATAAGTCTCATAAAATAGATTTCAAAATTTTCTACAGGGGCGTGAAAAAATGCAAGACTCAGGGACAAATTTAATCATATCTTTTTAGTAGTTAATTTTTTCTAGTTTCTGACTCGAAAATATTAAAATTTGAAGTATTTAACATAAAAACGGTACTCTTGTTAAATTTCAATAGGATGTACCGTTTTTCAGTAAAATCGATTTCAATCATTCTTAACGTGCCCCACATTCAACATCCATAGTCAAATAAATTAATAAATTGCAGTGCGCCATGAAGAAAACAACTAATCTGACAGTTAACAAAAATGTCAAGTATTTTTAACACTCTTAACAGTAATAATTAAAAACAATAGTACAAATAAAAATACCGTAATATAAATAACATAAAAACAACGCCTTTCGGTGCAAATAAATATTTTATGATTGGGTACATTTCTATTGGGGAACTTTATACCATATCGGTGTGAGGCTGCTCTTGCGCTCCCACGACACTCCACCTAACGTCAAAAGCATATCTGCATACTCAGAATATGTATACGGTTGCATTTTTAAATATTTTTTATCTATTTCTATAAAATGGCACTGCGTAGACTCAAATAATATAATTTTCAAACTAAAAATACTTGACATTTCTGTTAACTGTCAGACTAGTTGTTTTTTCCATGGCACACTGCAATTAATTTTAGCTATGTATTGGATGTTAAATGTGGGTCACGTTAGGAATGATTGAAATCGAATTTACTGAAAAACGGTACATCCTATTGAAATTTAACAAGAGTACATTTTTTATGTTAAATACTTATTGTTTTAATATTTTGGACTCAGAAACTAGAAAAAATTAACTACAAAAAAGATATGATTAAATTTGTACCAGAGCCTTGCATTTTCTTACGCCCCTGTAGAAAATTTTGAAATGTAGTTAATGAGACTTATTAAGCACGTCAAGGTTAATATCTCACCAAAATTTTGTGACTTAATGTTGAACTGTTTAGATGTTACGCATTAAAAACTGTTTCTACTGTTTCCTTTTAACTGAGCGTATCTCCCTTAGGAGCCGCCACTGACAAAAGTTGTACTAAGGTTTTCGTAATTTTTCGACTTGTTTTACAAGCTCACAAGTTTTGAATACTTACTACTGTTACACCTTGTATAATAAATCTATGTTGTTACCAGTTGAATACACATTCAAAATTTTCTTTCTCATATATCAGTAAAAGTAAAATTTATATTCTCGTATAATCTTTTATGTCACCCAATAACACTTTCGGTTTGCCTTTAAATTAAAAGCGGTGAGTGATTTTGAACTATATGCTTTACACATCAGGTGTTTTCTGTACTTTGTTTTCATTAGAGAAACCAGGTTATCCTATAAATGCTGCTTTACAGGACATCACAGATCATTGGCGAAAAAGAAACAGGACATTTGCAACCATTTGACTAAATAAATAAGACGTTTTAAAGGATAGGTACCTTAACATCGCGTTCCCGAGCGTCATCTTACGGTCATTTGGAAAAACACTACTACTTGAGAAAAATTAGCATACAGAAAACATGTAAAAAGAAAAGCAAAGTTGCCAGTATATCTGGTAGAGTTCGCTGTAGCGACAAGAAAGTAAAGAAACTAATAAATAATTAAAACGTGTAACATGATTTTCTATGAACATGAAACATGGATGGTTAAAATTTAATATATTTTTGCAACGTAATGAAGGTAAGTTATCGCTCTAGTGCATTCTGATAAATGTTTTCTGTGTTTGATTAAAATTTAATATAACGCAAACAGTTAATTATAATTAGTGAAATGATTAAATTGCCTTGCCTGCTTATGTTTGTTTTTATTTTTTAATATAAAATACTGTTGAATATACTGCTGAGTACCAAACTGCAAAAATATATATTATTCCTATGGTATCACAGATACTTCTTACAGAAATCAAAGCTTCTTCAGAGTTACTGCAGACAGGGAAATGTTTGGGGTTAGAATCAATTCGCAAATTATGTAAACCAGATTTTAATCTCACGAACAAAAATTGTTACTTTGAATTAAATGTTTTAAAAATATTGAGAAGAATAACTTCACCTTATTTTGGTATTTATTTATTTAAGGTTGATTCGTTTTTTAGTGAATGTAAAAGTAATGGTAAATACATAATCTACGAGTCTACTGATTTTTGCTAATACTGAGCATATTTAAATTTTCACAGAAAAATAATCAGTAGTACTTCGTACTGATGAGAACCATTGTAGTTCGGAACAAATGTATTTAACAATATTTAGCATAAAGTATGCATCTATTTTTTATCATGTTAATCGCTATTAATTACTAGTCATGTAATCAACTTCTTTTCCTATTCATAATAGGATAAAGCATTGGAAAAACAATTCTCTTTTTATTATTAAACCAATCATACCTTCTTTTTTAATAGATATATTATAAAATTCATTGTTTTATTATACTGTTATATAGTGTGTAACTTACATGAAATAAAGTTCATAAATCATCGACTATATAATTTTGAAAAAAATCTGTTCAACTTTTATATTTGAATTTTTAATTTTTTACGAAATTTTGTTGTCGAGGATTATGAATTTTATTTCATATGTACGTTGCACTCTATATATTAAAGTAAATTCAAATTTACCGCCAATTGCTGAGGAACTAAGCTTATTATACAGCGACATTTATTGTATAAATTTTGAGTTATAGTTTTCTCAAAACAGAAAACGTAGCATAGTGCAAATGCTATTTTTTCTCCAAATGAACGTAAGATGCCGCTAGGTATGTCAGGAGCAAGTCGTGCTTCCCATGAAAGACAGAGAAGCTTCTTATTTAGTTACTCGTATGGTTGCAACATAAGTATAGCCACCTTAAAGAAATTTTGGATTGCTGTGGAAATAGATTTATAGATTTTTGAGGAAATTGCATAGAAATCATAAAATGCTCCCAAAAAGGCACCTAAAATAGTAACCTATGGAGAAACTCTAGTTTGGTAATTGTCTAAAAACAATAAGCGGCCGGCATCTTTTCATAGATTTCGGAACTGCTGTAGGTGTAACTAGAACAAATTACATATTATACAGGGTGTTTCTAAATAAGTGTCGCAACGGAAAAATGTATTTCCTCTTGAAAAAAGAAAATTTTTTTTCCTCTTCCATTTTTCTCTCGGGGCTTTCGTTTTCGAGAAACACGGTGTCAAAACTTTATTTTTTTAGTTTTTGTTTTCCAATATCTTAGGAACCGTTTGAACTACAGGACTGAGCTTTTGTAAACACATTATCACTATTAATATCTACTTTACTGCAATATTACCTGGTTTGCGTTTAATCCATGGGTTTTCAATACTTCTTATGGAGTTCTATATATTTTATAATTTCTATATGGGTTCTGCATATTTTACAATTTCTATGCATAATAAGCATGAACAATAAAATATATTTCCATGATTTGGTATCATGTTTTCAAAATATTTAGAATAATTGTAGTATGCTAACATAATAAATTATAGAAATATATTTTGTTTTTTGTCTCAAAATAGAATTCCGTTTTATCATGCTTCCACGGCAGTAGGTTCTAGCAATAATTTATGTATCTATCATTTAAGTTATTAAAAACATTTATCTTTTCATTCTGGAAAGGAAATCGAAAAAAAAGACACTTTCTATATGTATTTTTTATTTGACTTCTGATGTGTTAACTGATGTTTCTTCAAACTTTTCTTATATTTAGTTTCAAAAGTACAAGTATCACACTTGTACATTTGGATTTCAGAAGGGTCTATGTGCCGTAACTGATGACTTTTAGGTCACGCTTATGCTTTAGTTTCATAATCACATTCATCACACCTGTACATTGGGATTTCAGAAGGGTCTCTGTGTATCAACTGGTGCTCTTTAAGGTGACACTTTGATTTAGTTTGATAATTACAAGTATCACAGTTGTACATAAGGATTTCAGAAGCATCTTTGTGCAATAACATGAGGTTTTAGATTACGCTTATGCTTAGTTTCATAATCACATTCATCACACCTGTACATTGGGATTTCAGAAGGGTCTCTGTGTATCAACTGGTGCTCTTTAAGGTGACGCTTTGATTTAGTTTGATAATTACAAGTATCACAGTTGTACATAAGGATTTCAGAAGCATCTTTGTGCAATAACTGATGAGGTATTAGATTACGTTTGCGTTTAGTTTCATAATCACATTCATCACACCTGTACATTGGGATTTCAGAAGGGTCTCTGTGCTGTAACTGATGACTTTTTAGGTCACGTTTGCGTTTAGTTTCATAATCACATTTATCACACCTGTACATTGGGATTTCAGAAGGGTGTCTGTGTATCAACTGGTGCTCTTTAAGGTGACGCTTTGATTTAGTTTGATAATTACAAGTCACATTTCTCTTATATTTGGATTCAAAAGTACATAATATATCACATTTGTATATCTGGATTTCAGAAGGGTTCTTGTGTATTAACTGATGATTCCTCAGCACATCTTTACGTTTAGCTTCATAGTCACACGTATTACAACTGTACATCTGGATTTCAGAAGGATCTCTGTGTATCAACTGATGTTTTTTCAGGTGACCCTTATATTTAGTTTGATAAGTACATATGTCACACTTGTACATATGGATTTCAGATGGGTCTCTGTGCTGTAACTGATGACTTTTTAGGTCACATTTGCGTTTAGTTTCATAATCACATTCATCACACCTGTACATTGGGATTTCAGAAGGGTCTTTGTGTATCAACTGGTGTTCTTTAAGGGGACCCTTTTCTTTAGTTTGATAATTACAAGTATCACAGTTGTACATAATGATTTCAGAAGCATCTTTGTGCAATAACTGATGAGTTTTCAAAGCGTTCTTGTGTTTAGTTTCAAAATCACAAATATCACATTTGTACATTTGGACTTCAGAAAAGTTCTTGTGTGTTAACTGATGATACTTCAAATGGCTTCTATGTTTAGATTGGAAAGTACATATATCGCATTTGTACATATGGATTTCAGAAGGGTCTTTGTGCAATAACTGATGGGTTTTCAGAGTATGTTTATATTTAGTTTCATAATCGCAGGTATCACACTTGTACATCTGGATTTTCAAAGAGAACTTCAGTTTTTTAACGATTTTATGGTTTACATCACCTTCAAACTTTCTTTTATGAGTGTTATGTGATGATACATCTAACGGAGTTTTGCAATTATGTACTTCAACTTCAGTTTCACATTTCAGCAAATATTCACGCTTTGTTTCTTCTATATCTTCAGAATTTTTTTTTATGTTTTCAGTTTCTTCATCCAAATTTTGCGAAGAGGAATCACTAAAAAAATGAAAACAGTTCATAACAGGGTAAACAAATGAAATACATGAATATCTTTTCGATAAGCGTTCTGACAAAAAACTTAATTATACATTATGAACTTGATACTCACTTAAATCTGTTTCTTTCTGAATTTAATATCTTTTGGAATAAAAAGAAACTAATAGGACCTTTTCTAAATTGTAAAATTATTTTAAACATGCTATCCACAAACTGACGTAGAGCAAATAAATTAGATAATTTTAATTACAATAATAATGTATATTTATACGATCTTTTTCACAGTTGGCTGACACAAAAAAATGTCAGTACTTAACTGGGCCATCGTCGTCTAAGAGACTACTCCCCTCAAAATAATGTATTTTATTACTTTCCCGGACTAATAAACTTATCCTCTTATTTAATAATTCACCAATAAAAGCATGACAGATGGGTATACAGGGTGATGCAGTCATAATGTCACTAATTTTAAGAGAAGATAGGGAAAATGAATATAATACGAATAGGCGATTTAAAAAAAAGATTACATATTTATGTGGGAATTTTTTTATCATTATTTAAACGTCCTTTTCAGACTGTCACTGACTGCTGGTGGGAATTCAACTCGGTGTCGGCCTAATGTTCCGTTGTCGAATTTAAATATTTTTCTATGGTACCTACTTATTGTAATTAATGCTATAAATTATATTTTAAAAGTGTGCAATTAAGTTCCAACATAAAAAATATTGAAGTTACAAAACTCCAATGAATCAAAATAAAGCATTCACTTTTCATTAAATAAATAGTTAGTGAAATAAAATCCAGTACCCACTAGATTAAATTATTAAGAGAAGCAGAAACGTTTTTGTATATAATAGCATATAGGAAATTGAGAATTTTATAAAAAAATACAAAAGGAATTAAGCGGATCGTAAATATACAAGATAGAAAACATTTTTACTGTTTAAGAAAGGTATTTTAAGCTAATATGTATCAAATCTCCTACAATTCCTATCAATGAAGTCATATGTATGTTCTCTGATACCAAACATCTAGGTATGCTAATGAACATCCACAGACAAAACTCTATTCAATAATTATCTAAAAATTTAAAATATTTACTAACCTCTGGAGTGGGAACTCAAATTCAACCACAATAATTGAGATCTCACTTATTTCTACGTTTTATAAGGATCGCTTCATCAGGTGGTCTCCTTTAACTTGAGTCAAATATCTAATTATAAAGATTATTATACTAATAAATTGAAATTATTTGAAATTAAATGTCAAAATGAAATTAAATTTCGACAACGTCAAACTGATTATCTGAGTAGTTAGTTTCACACAATATTGTTAATACCTGAAAATATATGAAAATAGAAAACATTTAGCGGCTAAAGGATCCGGAAAAGGAAAGGATCCGTTTTTCTATCTTGTATATTTACGATCCGCTTAATTCCTTTTGTACTTGTATTGTTCTGGCTGAGACCCTGACACAGTAGTCGCTGGACTCTCTTCCGCAGCGACTGCTACTTTTTTCCTCAAAACAGAGGATGTGTGGCACGATGCTGCAAATTAGGGATAGGTGGCTGCTGGTCATTCTCCTGTGTAGTCGTGTAATTTGCCCTTCTTTTTTTCCTTCTTGTTTGTTTAAGCTGCACTGCGCTGATGAAGGGCAATAACCTAGAAACAACGTTGTCCGCAGTTGCTCGTTGTTCCTTATCACCTTCTTTTCCGGATCCTTTAGCCGCTAAATGTTTTCTATCTTTTATAAAAAATGTCAACCGCAGTAATCAGCGCCGACATCACAAAGGCTGTAATCAGCACACTCGACAGAACTAATAAGTTGGCAGTTCAAATTCCCGTTTAATACGTTACTGGCGAAATAATGGAACATCGTTCAGGTCCATTTTTCTATGCAGGCGAGCCCACCTTCGGCAGTGTAGTTTTTAATTATTAATAAAATTTGCTATTTGCCTAAATAAAAATGCAATTCATGTTGGGTAAAGTGAAGTAGTGAAAGACCGCGGTGATCCTCTCCTGAACAGAGCAGTGGAGAAATTTAATAAGGCTTTTGATAGACATGTGAATCTGTGTTTTCCGTCTACATCTGTGTTCTGTGCGCCTATGTTATTCGGTTCCTACTGATCATGAGTAATGGATTTGATTCTAATTCATATTCACAATCAAATGCTTTTCGAACTTGCATTACGAGCATAATGGATGAATTTTATGTTAGAACTTGACGCAACACTTAATGAATACTTTAAGAGTACAACGATTTATAAGGATACCTCAAAGAATATACAAACTGCATACATTATACATTGCAAACAAGAAGTTTGTCATTAGAAAACATGTGCTTGTGGTCCTGGCAACGCTACTGGATTTCTATAGGCTTCAATACTTGTACGCGTCATCAGAAAGTTTGTAGCATACCAGGAGCGTTGTGGTACCGATTGTTATAAGATGATTTGATTGACATTATGACTGAATCACCCTGTATTATTTACAATACAATTCCCATAATCCTACAAATTAGTTTAGCTGTAGTCGGACGATTTCTGACAGTTAGAGTAACTTATTCCCGTATGATATTGTATATACTGCTTTCAATATGTTTTATAATTTTCTCATGTTCTATTTTTCACTTAATGTCTTGGGACCGCAATATCACAAAATGAAAGATTTTTCAGTTTACTATAAATTTGTAGGGGGCAGTTTAGCAATAAGTTTTTTCTTCTTTTAAAATACATTTATATTGGGTAGTACAGTATTATTTTAATATAATTAAGTTCATTTATGCACTACCAGGTTTAGTAATGTTAATAATATCCTTTTCGAATAAATAGTTTAGTATATTTGCATTTCTTATTAATTTCTGGGCCTCTCAAGTATCTAGTCTCTGAGACTACGGTTTACCGTTTATGCCGCAAATATGATCCGTACCATACTGAACAATATCTATGTTGATATCAGATCGATTTTAATGTATTGACACCCTTAATAACATATGAAGATATTAACAATACAACTTAGACATGTTTTATCATCAATTTTCATTACTATACCAAATTGGCTATGCCAAAACAAAAAGATCTCCCCTACAACATAGACGTGTATACCTAAATACAGCAGTGTACTTTGGGTCATATCTGTATGCTCCATGCTTTCGGACAACGCAGTACATAAGTTTAGAAGAGTTAATTTGTCATTTGGGATTTTACTAGATGCTATTGTGTGAATTAGACATTTTAAAGTTGCTAAGTAGACCCGTTAAATGGACACAGAAAGTAATCTCGCAGGGCAAATGAAAGCAGTATTGCATTGTGCCCAAACAATTTAAAGAAAAATGTGATGTGAAAAAACTTACATTTTTATCATTTATTATGTTCAGCAGTTCATTCCGATTCCAAATAACATGTTCTGTACTTATTCCAGCCATTTACCTGATGTATGTAAAACTAATTTTTAAAAAAGGTTACAGGTTAAAATGTCAGCATGTCATCAATGGAAGTGCTAGCAACTAGTGCCTCTATTTTGTACAGAAAAACTGTGTGTTCCCCACGCCCAACAATGTAGTTCTGTTAAATTTTGATGAAATATTTATAATTATCTTACACCCCCCTGTATTTAAAAAATGAATGACACTAGATGATACGTTTACAAAGCAAAGTTCTCTTATTTTTCAAGGTTTTATCAGCTCTAGCAATATTGTCATGTCTACTTGAAACACCCTGTATAATTCTGATAATTCCTGTAAATTTTAAGTCAATTTGATGCATAATATTATTTTGTATTTTGAAGAAATTAATGGAAGAAACTTAAATGTGAAACGGGGCAAACTTCTATCGCTTTTATTTTAGATAGGATAGGATATTGCTGATTTTGAGTAAGGTAAGTGTACTTTTGACTCTTTTTATTAGATGTATGGAGACTGGAAAATATGTACCCCCATTTTTTGAAAGAGCTTCCCTTTTTGGAAAGTCTGATGCCTTTAGTAAAGACAAAGTTATTAAGAGAAATTTGAAAGTGTAATGCTATAAATTTAAAAAACTAAAAATGTCCTTGACATATCCTTACTTATCTTGATCTCTGTCTGATTTTATTTCCATCTCTTCTAATTTAATGTAAGATGACTTAATGTTTTCATATTCCTGTGGATCCTGAAAATCTTCCAGTTTAATTTCAATCTCTTCAGTTTTAATAAAAGACTGTTTATCGACACTTTTGTATTTTTCCTGTGCTTCTAGACAGTTCTTTACAAAACCACCTTGGGTACATAACGAACCAAAACATGATCCGCATACAACAGGATCCTTTGTAGCACTGTTCTAGAATAAAAAAAATATATATACTAATCTTAGGTAGAATACCTATACATATAGATCAAGACGATTTCAGAAACGTTTCAGGGTCAATGTTTGGGGTAGCATTTTCAACAATGATTTACTGACTATACTTGTTGAACTACATGCCTTACACGTCAGATGTTTATCTTGGTCTCCTTCCTCTGACTTTATTTCCATTTCTTCAGATTTAATATAAGATGGCTCATTAAAGTTTTCATACTCCTGTGGATCTTGGAGATCTTCCAGTTTAATTTCAACCTCTTCAGTTTTAATATAAGGCTGTTTATCGGCACTTTTCTCATCATCCTCTGGTTCTGGGCAGTTTTCCAAAACTGCCATGAGTATGAACCATATTAAAGAATGATTTGCATATCACAGGATTGTTGGTAGTGCTGATGTTCTAGAACAAAAAAATATTAGTAGCAATCACAGATAAAGCTAGGTAGGTACTAAGAAAAACCAAAAATACACATTTTAAATATACAGAAAATCACTGAAATAGTAAAAACAAATAGGACTTTTGGTAATTATTCACTACAGGGGAAACCTCTTCAATCTTAATTAAAAAATTCCAGCCCTCCTATTTTCGAGGGTGCAGAACAAAAATCTAAAATTAGTTTTTTCGGACGAGTCTAGTTTTCAAACTAATTTTAATCTTTACGATAACCAGTGACACTTTCATTTTGCCACAAATAATTTTAAGCTATATGCTTTACATATCAGATGTTTTTTTCCAAAATATGAAATTTACCAAAGAACTATACTTATATCAATATAGATAAAGCAGTACATAGTCTTAATATGACTTACCAGTTTATGCAAAACATTTTCTAAAACCTCTCTTATGACTTTTTCTACTTCTTCGAAATTTAAAGAGCTTATGATATTAAGACAGTTTGCAAAATATTTCGCTATTTAAGTATCTAGTACATAGATAAAATAAATTAATCTAGTATATTACAGAAGCAGGTTATTAGTTATTACCTCACCGTCCTAACCTATAAATATTAAATACAGCTTTAGTTTATACCATAGACCTTATAAATCTTGAACCGGCCCTAGAAAGAGAGGTCCAGAGTCCTAATGTGTACAAGAGGGATGAAGCTAGTCCGGGCAAAAACAGATGTTCTATGACAGGAAAATGTATAAACATAACCTGACAAAACCTTTCCTGTTAATATTGTTAATGATTTGTGTGCCTTTTGTGATTTAGGTCTGTTTAGTGTGTATATTAGCAATAGTTTTTAAAGACTCATAAACTATGGTGGAGTCGGTCTGTCACCGTAATGTCATATATGTCTGTCATTTACGGTTTTTGTTTTTTTTTCGGCCAATGATCTGTGGGTTTTTTCCTGGAGTAGCTCTATCTCTGTCGCACACATCTAAGCATCAACGATTTGTATAGGCAGAAAACGGTTTTGAGCGCGTCCATGATTTATAATGTCTATGGCTTATACTGCAATCAGTGTTGCCATCTCAAAGAAATTTTAGGGATTTACTGTAGAAATAGATTTGTTAGGAACTCAAAGAAAAAAATCTATCTTTTTCTGTGGTTGTTAGTTAATAAACCGTGACTATAGAACATCTACAAATGAGACGAGTGACGTGTAGTAGCTCTGCTCAGGAGCATGTTGTGCGGTATGCGTCGATTTAGGTGAGTGTAGTAGTAGTAGTATTAGTAGTAGTTCGACCGCAATATAAATATTTTTAAAAATCGTACACGACTGAAATTATCGTACAAAAGCGTACGATAATGATTTTACAATCGTACATCGTACCAAGGATAAAAAATCGTACAAGTAAGATAATTATCGTACTGTTGGCAACGCTGGGTCACATAACGTTAGGCGAATTTGTTTCAGCTCCAGTGTCGAGATTCCGATCACAGATCATTGGCCGAAAGAAAATTCCGATTCGCCATTCGATATCGGATTACTCGATTTCTACGACTTCACTGATTCCCATTTGAACTCGTTGCGATTCATTCGATATCGCTGGGCACGGCATCTCTAGAGCTAGCGTGTTATTCGATTTGGCGTAAAATTTGTGTTTATTGAGGTTAGGTTAGACATACCCCAGACCAAAGTAGAGTATAGATTCTAGTTATATGTATGTTTTATGGTATAGATTAGAGAATTAGAGAAGAAAAGAATTTTATAAAATTAGGAATACTACTCTTGTACACTCCATCAACAAGATGTAGATTCAGAATATCAAAAATATACCTAGCTGAATCTTTATTTAGTCGATATAATTCTATAAACCGGTCATCAGCTAACTCAAATGGATTGCTGTTATCCCTAAGTTCCCTTCTGTGTCTTAACAGTTCAATTCGTTCTGCCCTTATTTGGAGCCTTCGGAGATTTTGGTCGAAAATGGGTAACATAATAATTTAATGCCTACACTAATAATAATAACACAACACAACATCAAGACAACAAAAGTCATAAGGTACAATCAAATCCTTGTCTGTAAATTGATTTTTTAATACAACAACCAGAAAAAATTAGAAAAATGTAAACAAAACGTCACTTTCAATAGTGCCGCTACTAGCCATAAATCGCAACGCGCAAACTCGCTACGAACATGCTACGAACGCTACAAATTGTCAAACGATACACTCGATATCCAACTCGACTTAGAATTGGAATAGGAACTCATTCGATATCGAAATGAATATCGAGTAAGCGGACACGAGTCGATATCGTATTATTCACGAATCGGAATCTCCCTACGGTTCTGCAGTGGAATTGCGAAACAGAATTCGAATCGAATCGCCATGTTTATTCGAAAATCGGAATTGTAAACGCACTTTGAAACTCGTTTATCGTTTGTATTCGATTCGTATTACACGAGAGTAGTGGAGGCACAAACCTAGAAAAAATATAGACTGCGTCGGTACATGATATAGGTCACGTGACAGGTGCCGCGTTTTCTAGGGACCTACGGTCCAGAAAATAGATATTTTATTTGCTTTATGTTGGCGGTTGTGCAAATATGATGGCTGCATTGCAATCTGAAATTAACTAACTTGCTGTCATTTTAAATGTCATTAATGAATGTGACCAATCACAGTAAACAAATGAGCTTCACGCTACAATACAACCAACGTAATTTGGCATAAAAACAAATTTTTAGCGACTCTGGACCTTATAGGGCAGCCATGAATTTCCGGTCGCCGGCAATATGACACTGCCACTGTCTATATTTTTCTAGGTTTGTGAGTGGAGGTCTCAAGTATGATCTTATCCTTTTTTATTTTATTTCCATCTCTATCATCTTAACCGAAAACTTGCTTGAGTGTTTTCTGTTTTGTGGTTTGAGGTTGGGTTATTCTGTAACAATTTTCTAATAATTCTAATAGGGAGATCATTGGTTTAACTGTGTAACAGGTAATTTTGTTTCCAGTTTATCTGTTTTTTTAAATATATTTTCAAAACTTCTAGCATTGCTTGTTAAAACTACGTTTGATCCGACTGGATTAAAATTAAGATTACATATAATAATATGGCATTTAAAATTAATAATAACCATTGGGAGGTGATAGTAGATTTCATGGAAAAACATCCAAACGTAGCAAGAGGTAGTTTTTCGGGCCCAACTGGCAAACAAGATTTGAAGAAGTTATGGCAACAATTGACTAACACCTTACATGCTCTAGGTATGGGTGAGAGATCCACGGAGAAATGACAAAAAGTAAGTATATTTGTGTTGGCTTTACAATATAGTGTATCATTTAAACTTATATTCTTATTTCGTATTTTTAGACATGGTGCGATCTTAAATATACAATTAAAAAAAGGGCTTCACAAATTAATAAGGATCAGAAAGGTACAGGTGGCGGACCATCTAGCGCTAGGGAACTGACGGTGTCGCGTGTAGAGACCACATGAACTACCCGTCGATACAGCTTCCACACAGGTTCTTTTTCTCTCAAAAGTAATTACATCACGTATCAATTGATTTTTTTTACACACAAGTGACTTTTTCACATTATATTTTCTGACAAAACCAAAACTCATAAAACAAAATTGTCGTGTATATATACTTAAAAGTAACGTAGAAACGACAAGTAACAATAAATATATTAACAGATGTCTCCAACATTCTCCCACCTGAGGAATTTCGAATCTAAAACAAATTTCTCATAAAACAAAAGAGACATCGGTTTTACTTTACTGTTTACAAAGGTTTAACTAGCCATAAATCTACAAGGTCTTTTGACTGAACCTCCACTTCGTGAATCTAACACTTTGTCAACGGGTACTCTGCTTTTATTATGCACTCCCGCACAATCTCTTAGGTACTCATTATCTTCGTTTGGGCAGCCGTCATCAACAGGAGCAGTCGCCTCGTCAGGAAAATTACCTTGAAATTCGGTAACATTACTACATTCAAGAGGGTAGATGTTTTGCAAAGTCCGAAGAAGTTCTCCACCAGCTGTATTTACACGGACTAAGCGAACAGTACCATCTTTCCCTGGAATTAATTCAACAATGCGAGCTAGCGGCCAGTTTAGACGCTTATCGTGATTATTACCGACAAGTACAACCTGTCCTACAGAAACTTGGTCTTGCTTAGATGAAGATTTGGTTTGGTTCTTCAATGCTCCAAATATTCATTACGGAACCTACTCCGTAAGCTTTCTCTGAGCTTTTGATTGTATATTATCCGTCTACATAAGGATGTTCTATCTACTGCATCACACTCAGGCAAACCATCTTCACTCAGGTCGCGTAGGAACATCATAGGGGTTAAAGGAGCCAAATCTTTCGGTTCATCCGACATATAGGTTAGGGTCTTGAATTGATGATAGATTCACAATCACAAATAAGTGTCATAAGATCTTCAAAATTTAGACAAGAACGGCCTAATACTTTTCTTAGCAAACCTTTTGTCATGCCAATTAAGCGTTCACAGAAGCCTCCCCACCAAGGAGAAGATGGAGGGTTGAATCGCCATAGAATACGTTGCACTGACGTGGTTTCCGTTATTTGTTTCCAGTCGATCTTACTAAAGGCATTTTCGGTTCCAACAAAGTTTGTACCATTATCACTGTATATAACTCGCGGTCGTCCTCGTCGTGCTACAAATCTGCGCAATGCCTGTAAGAAAGTAGCCGTTGATAGTGAAGTACAAAGTTCTAGGTGTACTGCGCGATACACCGCACACGTGAAGAGACACACCCAAACTTTATCATTAGTCTTTAAAAATAACGGACCAGCAAAGTCTATTCCGGTTACCTCGAATAGTGCAGCATCACGTACACGACTCAACGGTAAAGGTGGCGTTGCAACTTTACATGGGGTTCCATTATATCTCTTGCAAACGACACATTTGTTTATAATCGACCTGATCGCCCGACGTCCACCAATTATCCAAAACTTTTCCCGCAATAAACTCAATAGTCCCTGCGTACCCAGATGACACGATTGTTCATGTACATCAAAAACTAGTCGACGTACTACGGGATGTTTTGCAGATAACACCACTGGATATCGAAAACTGTCTACGTCGGGTCGATTGCTCACATACGATTTTAATCGTAATAATTGATGTTCGTCATAAAAGGATTAAGAGAACACAATTGTTTTATCAGTTGGCCCCGTAAATGTCTCTTGTTGAACAACTTTAAACACAAACTCTTCCGCAATATTAATTTCCTCAGCAGTCAGCGGTCCTGAATGTCTATTAGTAGCATTTTTAAGGTTGTGTTTAAAACGCAGAATCCAAGCCATCATACGTAATATTTTATTATACTTAGAAAAATAAGTGAAGTGCCATTCGCTAGAACCATCAATGCACATGCAGGAAATCACATTCCTTTTCCTCTCTTTGTTCACTTCTAGTTCGTTATACTCTAGATTTTCTTGCACCCACAGAGATTGCGGTTGAAGAAGCCATTTTGGTCCCTCCCACCATTTAGATTCAAGTAAATCTTTCGCAGAACAGCCTCGGGATGGTAAGTCCGCTGGATTCAAATCTCCAGGCACGTGCCTCCATGCTTCAATAGAAGTTAACGAACGGATTTCTACAATTCGATTTCCTACAAACGGTGCCCATGGCTCTTGTCTTCGTATCCACGAAATAACAGTAGAGGAGTCACTCCAGCAGAAATATTCAATTTCCTTTTCAAGGTTTTCTAATACAAACTTTGTTAACCTGGCTCCTATTGTAGCGGCCAGTAGTTCTAACCGAGGTATTGTTACTTTCTTCAGGGGAGCCACTCTGGATTTAGCGGCTAGCAATCGTACAGACACCCTGTTGCCTTGTTCAACCCTTAAGAAAACTACTGTAGCATAAGCATTTTTACTGGCATCACAGAATGTGTGCAGGCTCAAATTTGTTTCCTCGCCTGGTCCTGCACAAATCCATCTGGGTATTTCGATTTTTTGCAAGTATGGAAGTTCATCGAGCCAACTCTTAAAAACCCGCTCTAATTCTGGATCTACTATAGTGTCCCAACCCATTTGTTGTTCCCATGTCCTCTGTAATAATATCTTGGGTATCAAAGTGGTTGGGGACACGTAGCCTATGGGGTCAAATATTTGTTTGGCGTTTGATAAGATAAATCTCTTCGTAACAGTCTTATCCTTAAGATTGGTGATTTCTTTCAGCCATTCACTGTTTATCATCAATACATCTCTCTTTGTATTCCAAGTTAGACCTAGGACAGCGACATTAATATCAGAAGAATTTAGTGTGGACTCCACCCTCGTAAATCAAATTTTGCCTCGGCCATAAGCATACTTGATTCTAAAATAAACTGATTCAAGTCATTCTCAGAGGCTACGCTTGTTACACAGTTATCCACGTAAAACTTTTCAATAATTTCGAAATTGTTTTCCTCGAATACGTTGTCTCGTCCTGCTTCAATTTCTCTCCAAGATGATATTGTATTGTCGCCCCAAGCAGAAATGGGCTGCAATTCACACCAAACACAACACGGCGATGACGATACACTTTCTCCTTTCCTTCGAAATCAGTCCATAGGAATTTCAAGAAATCTCTATCAGTTTTATAAACACCAATTTGTAAAAATGCTTTTCGTATATCTGAAATGACGCCAAATCTCTGTTCTCTAAATCGCAATAAATTCGTAGGAATCAACTCTATAAGATTCTCTCCTTTCTCCAAACAGTGATTCAATGATGGATGTTCTCTGTCTCGAGCCGATGCATCAAATACAGGCCTGATTCTCGTAGTTGAGTGTTCTTTCAACACTGGTCTATGAGGTAGGTAATGACCTCTTACAATTTCCTCCTCCGAACCAACCTCTTCAATGATATCATCATGTAACCACTCTTGAAAGACACGATCATAAGCTTCAAAAAGTCCATCATTCTTTAATTTCCTAACGACGGATTCCAACCTCTTTTTTGCTAAGTGATAATTACTGGATAATGTAGGATGTTCATCTAACCATGGTAATCTTATCTCATATCGTCCGCTTTCGTCACAGTTTGTAGAAAAAATCTTTTGCAGCCAGCGCCATTTCTTCACGAGTCCTCTTCTCCGATGGTTCAGTGATTCCAATCACATCCAATTGCCAAAAATCTGTGATGCGACATTCCTTTACAAATAGAGACAGAACGGCCATGGACACACTGGTGCGTGGTTCACCCTGCATCCTCCCAGAAAGCGTCCATCCCAAAATGTTTCGGCTAATATTAAACCGCATTTTAATATGTGTCTCCTACCCGTATAGAGTCTCCCAGCGTAGTCAGCACCAATTAGAAGTTCAATGTCACCCGTACCTCTTACATCACTAAGCTGCACATTCAATGCATTGATCTCTTCCATCCAGGGACCTTCAAACACAGGCGAAACTTCCTTACATATCATAGGCTGGTCCAGTACTTCCAAGGTGCATGAAAAATCTCCAGCACTTAACTTGACGTCAAAACATTCGTGTGTTTGGGTCTGTTCAACACCACCAAATAAACAGTGTACGATTTTTACACGACGCTTCGATCGATTACCTAATTGCTGTGCAGTTGATCTCATGATATACGATCTCTGTGAACCAGTATCTATTAAAACTCGAACATACTGTGAACTGCACCGTCCATTTACTCGAACGCGCAAAGTTTCCAAAATACATAGCTGTCGGTGTTGTTTGCAAGAGCTTGTTCACTAACCCCACCTTTATTGTCCATGTTACCGTTTCGCGTTGTGGTGTCACGTGTATGCGCGGGCAGATTTGGACAAATTAATGGCACGTGCGGTTTAGCACAAACAATGCACTTCAAACGTACACGGCACCTCTTGGCTTGATGTCCTATTTTGAGACACTTAAAACACGCTCTTTTATTAGCCAAAATTTCGCGTTTGTGTTCTAAGGTGAAATTTTGCGCGTTAAAACAAGCTTCGCTTGCATGTGATCCTTTATAAAACACACATTTGGCAACATCACAGCTGACTAGAGTACTCGCCGTCGCTACAGTTGATTCAATAGGTTTTGCCCTTCTCTTGACATCTTTCCTGCTGCAGACGAACCTTCGGGACATAAGTCAAATCCTTCCTTAGCCAGAGAAATGCGTTGTTCGTTTTCCACTTCCCTTTTAAGAAAGTTCATTAAATCTTTCAACTGGCCTTCTAATGAACACTTGGTAGTAAGTGATTCGCTTGACCCTAACTCTCCTGCCACCACATCAGTTGATGTTCTTCTTCCTACACGCTGCCAAACTCTAAGCAAGTCCTCTGGTAGACACGACTCTATTAAAGGAAAAAGCATGGCAGAGCATTTTTCGGACGTTACTCCTAGGGTTTCCAACGCCCTCATTTGAGACTCTAACTTATCATACAATGTAAAAATATCTACATGATTTTGTGACCTGGCATTGTGCAGAATGAGCTTCAGTAGTTCTCGAACATACACCTCTATTTGTAGGTCTTCTCGACCGAATCGCGCCTCTAGCCCCTGAACTATTTTTTCATAATTTTTTCCTATTGCAGGAAAGCTGTCTACTAATTGTCTAGCCCTGCTGCCTGGCACTGTGGCTTGAGTTAAATATTCTATCTTATCTTCCAAGGCAATATCAGGATCATCATGTATTTTCTTAAATTGCGCCCAGAAGGACAACCAGTCTCGAATATTGCCATCAAATTTTTTAAATTCTATAGTAGGTAGCTTAAATTTACGCCTACCTGTTACATTACTGGCCTCTGAACTCACCGACTGCACATCTTCCTCTCTTCTTTGCTGACAATGTGAGGCAACATCATTGTAACGGATTTTCAGATCAGTAAATTTCCTTTCGTAATTTTCACACAGTTCCATTTCTGTTAACAACGAACCCTCTTCAGTTGCATCGTCTGCTAGAAGTGCTTCATAGATGTTACGATCTACCATTGTTAAATTATCGTGTTTTTGTACAAGCAGCTCCCAGGACACCTGAATGTCTCTTAAACTAACTGGAGATCGGTCACTACCTGTCAAAAGGGCTTCTAAGTCACCAGCATTCTTTGTAAATACAGTACGCAATACTTTACGACGTCTTTTATTTTGTTCCACGTTCAGATCCATGATAAACTCTGTTCAAAACAACACTCGTTTGACAAAATTCCAGTACACAAACGGTGCAAAAGTTTATCGTCTCGAAATCACAAATGTCTCTGACTTGGTAACAAAACGTTTTTCCACTACATAGAGAGTCCTGTCACGGTCGCCATTATGTCGCGTGTAGAAACCACATGAACTACCCGTCCATACAGCTTCCACACAGGTTCTTTGTCTCTCGAAAAGTAAATACAGTACGTATCAATAGATTTTTATTACACACAAGTGACTTTTTGACATTATTTTTCTGACAAAACCAAAACTCATAAAACAAAATTGACGTGTATATATACTTAAAAGTAACGTAGGAAACGACAAGTAACAATAAATATATTAACAGATGTCTCCAACAGACGGCATTTGAACTAAGAATTTTGGATGTATTGGGTAAGAATAATATATAATAGAATAAGTATAATTTAGAATCATTAGTTTAGTTTAGAATCGGTTGACAATTAAAAAATGCTTTATTTCAAATATAATTTGAATGAAATAATCAAACTGTTAAATATTAGGCACTCTTTGATTATAGGAAAAATAAATTATATTCTATAATGTTTTACTATTGAAAGTACAAGTATGGTTTTGATTCCTTTTATTTATTGTACATGATTAAGCTTAACTAACAAAACCAGTAAAATTTTTTGTTTTTAGGTTGTTGTAACAGATGATTTATTGGAGCAATGTGATATGAGCATAGACGATGCATTGTTGAATTCTGAGACACAGAATAAAAAAGTGAACACAACTAATATACAAAATGAAGAAATCCATGTAGACTCACCTGAAGTAGTAGATCATAATTATACACCAAGAAAAAGAAAGAAAACTACACAAGAAAACGAATATGAAATTTTAGTAGAATCACTGAAAGAAATAAAAGAAATTAAGATTAATTTAAATAATTTGTCAAATACTTTAATGGATATAAGGGACATTTTAAAAGAGTTTTTGGGTAGGCAAACATTTTTGACTACGCACAACCCATAACTGTTTTTGTATGATTGTATAAAGAATAAATTTGTTGCTTAGGTTTTTTTTTAAACTGTTTTAATGTAATACATTATTTATTAAAATATATTTTTTAAAGAACTACAAATAAAAGAAATTTTGAAATACTTTATTTAAGTAAAATATCTATTTACAATTGTTTGTCTTGTTCTTAATCCTTCCAATCGTTGTCCTCCCTGGTTTAACACTAATTCCCTATGTTGGTCAAATCTGTCATACTGTTCTGGTTCACCTATTAATATTGTTTATAATACACACATTGTGCAAAATAGCACAAGCCGTAACTATTTCTGACACAAACACGGGTTCATATCTTAACACTCTTTCTTTACCTACACACCTAAACATTTTTAATAGACCAATACATCTTTCCACGCAGTTTCGAGCTGCCATGTGTGCTCTGTTGTATCTGTCTTCTGGAGAGTTTTCAACAACATTTCTAAAGGGTATCATTAAAATGGGAAGTTGGGGATATCCAGAGTCCCCAATTAACCATAAGCATTCTCCTTGCCGATGAAGATTTTCTAAATAATGTTTTATTACTGACTGCGCAAAAATAAAATAATCGTGATTTGCTTCCCCAAAATTGCTATAAACATTCAATATTTTCAAATCTGCATTGCAAATAATTAGGCAATTGATTGAATGAAAACCTAAAAAAATTAAAACGTTATTTAATTATAAAAAAGTTAATGCTTATATACCCTTTCTATTAATCATCTATGCGAGGCTTTAAAATTGCAATATTCCAGGAAATCCTTAAATATTTAAAAACTTTAGTTTTGTGGCAATTCTTTCCTGTCTGGTTGAAAATCTAATTTTATTATGCCAAACTCTAATTATTGCCGGCACCACTGACTTTATGCACACATGTACCGATGTTTGGTTCAGGCCAAAATTATGCTCTTCTCCGACACATCTCTGATAAGATCCAGTTGCCAAGAATCGTAGTGTTGATAATACTTTTATTTCCAAAGGTATATCTCTATAATTTTTTCTTCTAGGCAGTTCCACACGAAGTTCATCAATAAGCTGTCGAGCAAGTTCATTGCTAAGCCTAAACAATTCAATAAATCTTCGTTCTGGCAATGCAAACGGATTACTGTTATCCCTTAAATGCCTCCTCAATGAAATAATTTGCTGATTGTCTCTTTGTCTTCTATTTCTGTTAATGTTAATTATTGCCATAGGTAGCATGTAGCATTGTATATGTTATCCAAATTTAAACGATTTGAATATTTGAAATGTGCAAAGTAGGGTTAGAGGACATCCATAATAGTTCAAATGCATCAAATATCCGAAGATTGACGACTTCGGATTCGAAGCGTTTTCGCAATTTCATTTCGGCCATTTTTGGTACACGACTCGAATTCATATTCGTGTCGTTTAAGTCTCGAATCGAATTTTCACAGACCCGCTGCTGGTTTCGGTTCTTCGGATTCTTGACGGTGGTTTTACTTAGGTTATAAATTCATGACGTCATCATTATTGCCAATCGAATGCACTGGTTATGTGGGGTTGCGCTTCATACACGTTTAAAAATATCTGTTAATTGTATAGTAAATAAACCAAAAATTTGACCCGCCACGATTTGGGTAGTTCTAAAATTGACAAACCGAATTGCTGCCTTGACGTCATTAATTTCCAATAGACTGTGGTTGGTATCAGTTTAGTTGACTTTGAATTAAAACGATGCTGAATCAAATTCGCAGAAAATGTGTTGTTATCAAGAACATGGAAAATTCGAGTTTTGTATTAAATTGTTTAAATGGCGGGAAAATCTTAACACTGAATTTTCCAACACAGAAATTGTCGCTATTTTCATAATTATATGCAGCCTGCAGATTATTTTTAGGTTAGTAAGGACACTTTTACGATATTGACAGTTGGCAAACTTGGCTAAGAGTTGAAACTTTCCCGCCATTAAATAATTTAAATCAAAACTTCAAACTTCACGGAATACATATTGGTGAAATTAAGGCTAGAGATGTGCATATTATACTACTGATAGTGACCATCAGTTTAATTTTACTAGTGTTGGATTTTGGAAGTGGGGAACGAATTATAGTTACTAGCCTAGATAAATTAAAATATATACATGTCACTAGTTATATAAGGGAATTAACAAGCCTTTAATCCACTAGAAAATTGACACTCGAGGCATAGCCGAGTTATATTTTCTAGAGGATTAGGCTGATTAATTTCGAATTAGAGAGTGAAAACCGTCTGAGCAGAGAAAATTATGGTTTTAAAAACATCATATTTGATAAATTTATTTTGATCAGATGGCAATTGCTAAAAATTCAGTTCCTACCAAGTTGTGGGCCCTGCAGTCCTTCAGAAACTTCTTATCGAGTGAAATTAAATAGTCCCGATCGAAAGACAAAATCGTTCTTGAGATAAATGTTAATAATAATTCTAAATAAAATTCTATAAAATCGAAGCGTGCTATTATGAATTCTAATTCACTAGCGTGTTAAAGTTCACGAAAATTACTACATATTAAACCTTAATAGTGGTCATGGATAAAGTATATTTATATAAATTCAATGTATCAAAATTTCTTTAGAAAGTTCTGTTTATTGTTTCACTTAGTGGCTATCCATAATAACACTAATAAAAATGTTCTAATTTTATTAGTGTTATTATGGATTATTATTTTACTTTATTTTTAAAATGGAAAAGGTTATAAGATCGTTTATTGAATACATCCATGAAGTATACACAATAGCTCAAATGATACATGTAAATAATTGCAATATTTATTTACATGCAATAATCATTAAAATGATTTTAGAAACTTACATTTGCATATAGCAAATAAGCTAAACATTACTGTCGATTTAGCTGGACATTTTGCTCAAAAGTCAAACAGAAACTTTTTTTACATATGAACTGAATAAAAAACTTTTGTTTACTAAAAAAACGTTAGTTGTATGTATTACTTATGTACAGATTAAAGGTAGAAATAGGGTTACTGTTGTCATCCATTCTTATTTCAGATAAACAGTCAACAGTTCTCATTGTCCATCCATTCTTACTTTTACTAGAAATGTTCTTAAGCAAATTACTGATACAATAAAAGTTAATTATTGGAAAAGGAAGAATGTTCGAAGATATCAGAAGCTGGCCTATATGCATCTACACAGGGTGATGGGGGGGGGACTCCCAAAAGTGAACAAAAATGTGTAATAAACATATGGTCGAATATCAACAGTTACTGAGATGGCAATGAAAATATTTTTACCCAAGTTAATTATAAGTAGAGAAAAGTGTTTATTCTGTAGGTATTATAAAGTGAACAGTGAAAAAATATATTTGTAAATTGTATGGTTTATGCTTTGTCCAATTGCAAAAATTCAATCGCAAATCACCGCACTGAAGATTCTGAACGGGCTGAATATGGAAAGATTTTAAACCATTTTTCAATATCAACTATTTCATTCCTTTATTGTTTATTTATAAATGGTTGTAGAAAAAATTGTGTATAAAGTCTCATGTGATGGCTATTAATATACCTACTCTCATGAAACATACCAAACTACAAATTTATCATGCTTGTGTATTAATGGCCATCATTACATGATTATTGCTTATGCATAATATACTATTTTCAAATATACAGGGTGTTTCGTAACTGACTAATTTAAGCAACAATAGAACAAATATTTCTTTGACGAAGATGTTATTAGAATGGCGTACCTTTTTCATAGATGCAATTTTCGAAAAGTTTTCCTCTTCGTAGTGGACTGTATTGGTACTGGTTTAAGAGCGAAAATCTATTAACAAGCGAAAAAACAAGCGCACTAATTTATTGTGAATTTTTACGGCCGGCACCGTGCCTGGCTTGACACATACCGTCTCTTCTTACTACGTCATGGAGCGCATGCGTAGTTATTCCAACCATGGCGCGAATTATCATTTATGCTAAATTACCTACTAACTTAAAACCAGAAAATTCCTAAGATACCCAAAATGAGAGACGAGAAAAAAAAGAGATGTAGTGAGGGAATACGGAACAAATTGTTTAAATCCAAGTTGAAATCTTTACTAGGTAAAAGACGTTATTATAGCACTAATGAGTTTATGGAAGATAATTTTATGTAGGTAAATTCTATTGTGTTGTTTGTGTTACTAGTCTAATTATGTTTGACATGTCCTATACATTGTTTAATGTCCTACAGGATAAATAAAGATTATGATTATTTATTCTTTGCAAAATTCAAACTAGTTTGTGAAATTTGTTTTACACATAAATAACGGTTCAACTACCTACGCAATATATGTAGTACAATTTTGAGATTCTAATTTTATATAATCTAAGATTATTTTTATACTTGCTTTCGTAGTCACATGTTGCATTTGTACATTTTAGTTCTGAAGCGTCCTTTGTGGACAAACTGGTGGCGCTTAAGTTGGTACTTCCGCTTGGCTGCATAGTTGCATACGTCGCATTTGTACATTATCACTTGAAGGATTTTGTGAACTAACAGGTGATGCTTAAGGTTGCCTTTACGATTGGCTGCATAGTCGCAGATGTCGCATTTGTACATTGTCACTTCTGAAGCATCTTTGTGAAGTAACAGGTGATACTTAAGGTTGCTTTTAGCTTGGCTGCATAGTCGCAGATGTTGCATTTGTACATTGTCACTTCTGAAGCATCTTTGTGACGTAACAGGTGACGCTTAAGGTTGCTTCTTTTCTTGGATGCATAGTCGCAGATGTCGCATTTGTACATTGATACTTCTGAAGCATCTTTGTGAACTAACAGGTGACGCTTAAGACTGCCTTTATGCTTGGCTGCATAGTCGCAGATGTCGCATTTGTACACTGTCACTTCTGAAGCATCTTTGTGACATAACAGGTGACACTTAAGGTTGCTTTTTCTTGGATGCATAGTCGCAGATGTCGCACTTGTACCTTGTCACTTCTGAAGCGTCTTTGTGGACTAACTGGTGGCACTTAAGATGGTCCATCCGTTTGGCTGCATAGTCGCAGATGTCGCATTTGTACATTGTTACTTCTGAAGCATCTTTGTGAACTAACAGGTGACGCTTAAGACTGCCTTTATACTTGGCTGCATACTCGCACATGTCACATGTGTACATTGGCACTTCTGAAACTGCTTTGTGGACTAACTGGTGATGCTTAAGGTTGCCTTTTAGTTTGGTTGCATAGTCGCAGATGTCGCATTTGTACATTGTCACTTCTGAAGCATCTTTGTGAACTAACAGGTGACACTTAAGGGTGCTTTTTTCCTGGCTGCATAGTCGCAGATGCTGCATTGGTACAATGTCACTTCTGAAGTATCTTTGTGACGTAACAGGTGACACTTAAGGTTGCCTTTTAGCTTGGTTGCATAGTCGCATTTGTACATTGTCACTTCTGAAGCATCTTTGTGATGTAACAGGTGACACTTAAGGTTGCCTTTTAGCTTGGTTGCATAGTCGCAGATGCTGCATTTGTACATTGTCACTTCTGAAGCATCTTTGTGAACAAACTGGTGGCGCTTAAGTTGGTACTTCTGCTTGGCTGCATAGTCACAAATGTCACATTTGTACATTGTCACTTCTAAAGCGTCTTTATGAACTAACAAGTGGCGCTTAAGGTTGCGCTTGTCCTTGGCTACATACTCGTACATGTCACATGTGTACATTGGCACTTCTGAAACTTCTTTGTGGACTAACTGGTGGATCTTAAGACTGGATTTTTGCATTTGATTACCTTTGAGTCTCAATTTACAGTCAGTTATATCACTGAAAAGTAAGGCATGTTTTAATGTATTTTTCTACTCCCATTTTAAAATATGAGGGTCCCAAAATATTGCAATTTAACCAAAGATATCTGTATACAAAGTCGCACACAGGTCAAGTTACAGGTCTTCAAAGTGGGGCCAAATATTTACAAAAAAAAAAAATAAATAATATCTCTAATAACTGACTTGGATTCAGTTGTAATCCTAGTATAATAAGGGTATAAGATATAATTTGCAAACAGTTGAAGATGAACAGCAAATAAGTACTAAATATTTATCATGAAAAACTGGATTATTTTCTGTATACCAAATTCTAAAATGTAATATACTATATCCATCACATTCAAAAAGTGCACGACCTGTTGCCTCAAGATTTGGATTTACAAGTGACCTTTTGCGAGTTTATCTTGCATGAGGATATTCATTTTCACAAGAAAATTCATTTCACTCATGCGGCTTGTTTCACTCTTAAAGGAATTACAAATGTTCACAACCTTCATGAATATTGCAATGTAAACACATATGTAATAACTCCTACACATTTTCAACGCGATTTGAAGATAAATGTTTGGGCCAGTATTATTGATCGTTATTTGATTGGATCAGTTATTTTGTCAAATAGACTAAATGGTGAAAATTATTTGGAAGTTCTGAAAAATACTCTCTCTGATTTAGTCGAAGGTTTACCGTTGCAACTTAGACTAGAGTTTTAGTCTCTGCATGATGGGGCACCGCCTCATTATAGTACTACTGTTAAGGCAATTTTTGAATTTTAGGTTTCCAAATAAATGGTTGGGACGAAGAAATAATTGTAATCAAAATTGGCCACAAGATCTTAACTTTTGGCTCCACTTTGAAGGCCTGTAACTTCTCGTGCAACGATGTTTGAACCCTCTACATGCAACTGCTCTGTGTTGGTTCTTAAAACACCCTGTGTATATATAAAGCATTAAAGAAGAAATAAACTACGTCCATTTAGCATTGTTTAATTATCAATACAAGCTCTCTGATGTTTATTTAATAGTATAAATTACACATGCAAAAAATCCCTTTATTTCTTTAAATTACTAATTAAAAAATACTTTTATTTTTCAACAACTCTCTCAATACCAGGCAACTGTAAGTTTATACGAAATAAAACATTATGGTTCTTATTAAACAACTATTCATTATCGCATTTACTTAAAAAATTCTCTCATTTTTTGCAAGCCACATTTTTTTATGTACCGATTTTACTACCTCGCAAAATGCCTGATTCTATAATTTTGTGTTACTTACCTTTCTGGTTTTATATCAATAGACTCATTTTTAATTAACATATCTTCATATTCAGATTTTACTACAATAGACCCTGTTTCACTCAAATCATCTTCTTGTGTGCTTGGTTCAGCTTTAATTTGAATCTCGGTTTTAATGTTAGGAATTACTGAGAGCTCACAATGCCCAGTACTAGAAGCTGTGCCACATATATACGTTACGTTTTCTACTTTAACGCAGGTCTTAATGAAATTGCTGTGGGTACAAATGGAATTGAAACATCGACTGCAAAGAATAGGCTCCTGGACGACACTCAAATTCTAGAAAATCATAAAATTTCTTAAAACTAAAATATCAAATTTCAAAATCATTTAGAAATGTTTTAATATCAATAGTGAAGTTGCATGAATTTTATATTGCTTCGAAACGTATTAGCGTAATTTTTCAATCATATTGAATTCAGAACATGTGTCTGGCAGCAACAATCACATAACAATTAAATATTAACATTAATAAATTGCACCCTTGTCCCCGTGAACTTATAGTGCCGAAAAAAAGAAATGTTAAAAAGTAGTTTTTGTTTTCATTCATATATACTATTTACTGTCATAACGTCATGAACCGATAAAAGATATATAAGAAAATATCAATCTACATAATATTCTGTTATTTTGTATTGCTGCAAATCAACATAGCATTTTTTTCACAAAAGAATGTTTAACACTAGAACGTAGTGCGAGGGTGAAGTGAAATGGAGAAAACGTGACTGAAATGCAATATGTTTTATTCACGATCACAAGCTCAAGGTGTTTAATTAAGGTTTGTTTAAGATAAAACAAAATAATCGTTAATAAGAATGTTTCCTCAAAAACTCGGTGAGAACAGGAGTGTCATGGCGAGATGCTGCGCTGGTTGCTATGTTGGATTGTACATTTTTTCATTTAGATTTGTTGGAAAAGTTTTACGCTACATCATTTTAACAATGAAATACCATGCACATATCGCTAATGTTACCAATCTTATAGAATATAAAGTTTATCGATTATGATGTTTGCATCATTATCTACTCACTATTTCTGGAATATATTTCTCGAACACATCAACATTTACTTCCTGCATCGAAACAAATTCTCCTTTTATCAGCTGCATGCATAACCTACAAACTTTATGATTATCCAATGGGTCTATTCCTTTTTCCTCTGCATAAATTTGTCTTAAATCTACTAAACATTCTGTTTCATCATCGACAAAAGGAATTATCGTGTTATCAGTATAGATACACATGGACTTAAATTTGAATGCTTCTGTTACCTTTACCGAACAAATATTACACATTACGTGGTTAGTTCCATTAGTAAAGCCCTGAAATTTGATATAGTTAGCATAACAAGAAAATCAACCCAAATTACTTACTAGTTTCAGCAAAAGAATTTCTAAAATATCCTTTGTAACGTTTTGAATTTTGTTAAAATTTCCATGGCTTACGGCACTATGGCAAAGCGCACAATACTGTTCCTCAAAATTCTTCATATCAGTAGTTTTTCTTTGATAATAATAAAAACATTCTTTTTAAAATCAAATGCTTGTTTTCCTTCCAGAAAAGAAAACTTAACCTCAAATTATTTAATTTTTTATATTTGTCTATATAATTACAGGTATTTTTCTTTCACGTGCACTGGATTGCACTACATCGAACTTTGGAAACCAGAATATTTATTTTTAAGTTGACCATAAGTGGCAAAATCATTATTATGATTATGAATTAAATTTCGCTCAATATTAAAATCAAAAAAGTTATCAAAGAAACCAAGCAAGTGTTGCCAACATCAACATAAAAAATCTTCAGTTTCTTGAGAACAGGTAACAGTTGTTCACTGAACTTGTTCTTCTCAATGAAGTGGGCAGCTCCACAAATGTGACGGTGAAAGTGTATGCGTGTTTGTAAAACTGAATCTACAATCGAAGCTCATCGAACACTGACTGCGAGTGCGAACAAAGAACTATGTATGGGCTGTTTTTAGACTAATACAGTAGTTACACGATAACGTCTACATCGGATGGCATTGGTTATCGACGTTAGAAATTAACAGTTTATAAGTTCTACAACGACAGTTGTAAAAATAAAAAAGAGAAAAATTACAAATTTTAAATTTTGAATACAATATAACTTTATTCGTTAATAAGTTAAAAATATATATTTCTAAAAAGCTGGTATAAAAATAGCAATATACCCATACAACAATTTATATTTATAAAATATAAAAAAAATATTTCCGCTGTAATATTTGAATGTTTTAAAAATATTTGTATATTACGTTTTAATATGATGTAAATATTTTATAAATCAGTAAAAATCACCTCCTTGCATGTGAAATATATGTGGTAGAAATGTTTTTTAAAATATTTTTGAAATGTTTAATTCACAAGAATTACATATTTTATTTATATATTACAAATATTTATTTAACATGCAAATACACATTTTTAAAATATTTAGCGAACATGTAGAAAATATTAATTTCATTCTGAAAATATTTTTAAATATTTAGGAACACATTTTTATAACATTTATTTTATGTGATTTTTGGTGATTATAAAATATGTATATTGTGTTAAAAACAGTATAAAATGTTTTCAAAATATTGAGTGCAGACATATTTATTTCATATTTTATACACTTTGTCCCATTGACAATAACTATTGTGAAATTTATAGCAGCAGTAGAAGCAGGATAAAATAAAATTAAATTTTGTGACAATATAAACTATGAGAAATTATATAAATATGATATTTTGTTTGTTTCTTAAGTCACAAATTAGAATTCTTATCACACTGCTGCTATAAATTTCAAAATAGTTGTCAATAGGACAAAGTGTATATAATATGAAATAAATATGTCTGCACTCAATATTTTGAAAACATTTTTATACTGTTTTTTAACACAATATAAATATTTTGCTTCTATCCTGGTTGCAAAAAATTGGGTTTCAGATAAGCGAACAAATGAGTATGACAGAAACGGATAGGAGCATAGGCATGATAAACAAAGATAGTGCCAGTTTTGTCAGAAAGCATCCGTGTTGCAGAAATTTACCAAGAAACACAAAGGTTCTATCTTTATTTATCATGCCTATATTCCTATTCTTTTCTGTCGTACTCATTTGTGCACCTATCTGAAACCTTATTTTGCCAGCAAGATATATACTAACATGATACAGATACTTACTTTTATATAACTTATGAAGTCTATAACAGGACTTTCAGATGGCCCTGTAACCTTTAAAAGACAGCTTTGCAAAGTAGTGGTGAATGAAAACAGATTAATATTAATCACATGCAAATAGCATATGCCGAAAACGACAAGGACCATATTGCAAAATTTTTTGTGAAATGTGAACAATTTTTTTATTTAAGGAAGGAAAATATTTGTGAGAATAACTAAATTCAAAAAAAATCAAAATATATTATGTTTGATGCATACACATACAAATATTATAAATATTTATATAGGTATAATAAACATACATCTAAACCTTGTTAACCCCTCTAAACTTTGCCCTAGCTTCTTTTGATGCAATTGATAATTTCCGTTTCAGTCGCCTCCTTGAAATGAATAGGGATGTACTGCTCCTGTAAAAAAATATATAAATATATATACCATGTATTTAGCAGCAACTGAAATCAATATCCAGCAGAATGAATTACAACGTAATCTAGAATGTGCTAGAATTATAATATGACGCAAACCACAAAACATGCTTAAACCTTTACGAACTACTACTTGCAGATAATAAAATAAGGTAATTCTTCACTTTACATTAGCGTAAACCTGTCCAATCTTACTGATAAAACTACAGGTAGGGTGATGAACAAGAATCTAAAATTTGTTTTGTGCATTATGTGTGGTCTTGTCGCTTTTCGAAAAAAAATTCTAAATTCTAACCTTTATATACATTACAACAGCTGTCATATATTTTTCATTACTTATTCTCACTTCACATTATTATTGTCAGCGTTATACCTATGCCAATTTCAACTTAATGTAATGTACATAGAGGTTAGAATTTAGAAAATGTATACAAGCCCAAATAGCAATTGTATGTACTATATAGCTAAGGTACCTAACAAGTACAAATAGAAATTATATGCCGCGATCACGTGGATATATAAATTAATTAATATTAAAAATATATATTACTTACTCGTAAGGTAATACAAAAATCTTGTCTATCTAGCGGTTCCTTTTACTTTCATCCACAAGTCAGAAAAAGCCACAGGTATCTAACCTAACACTTAATACACTTAACACTTAACCACACGTTTATATGCGTTGCTTGCATTTGCAATATGGAGTATTCTTGTAGCAGAGAAGTAGTTATTTGTAGCCCTTGTACCACAAAACATATAAAAGCCTTGTACCTTGTCCTCTTCTCTCTGTTGTTGCTTCATGCTTGGTTGCGGTATGCGCCATGCTGTGATTGCTGTGCGATGGCGATGATTGATGAAGAAGGAAATACGTCATTAGTCTATCTTCCTTCAACCATGATATCTTTTATTACATCCGGTAAGAACAAAAGAGAGGCAATTTAAAATTGTAAATTTTCTACGTACAGAAAATTCACCAAGATGTTCTTGCGCACAAAATGCCACGAAAACAAAACAAGTAAAAATCAGTTTACACATTGACCATAGGAAAACAATGTTTGTTACTTGTCTATGGGTTTTATACGTTGTGAATAATAGATGCAAAACACAAAAAAAGGAATTCCAATTGCCGTTTATAATTTATATTAGCTACCTTTATTTTTCCCTGTTCACAGCTTAAATATTTCATAACTATAAGCATGCATTGATTTATGTTTATAATTTCAAATATTTTTACATGATTTCAAAAGTATTAGAAAATGTTTTCAATTTGTTTAAAAACATTTTAAAAAGTTAAATTAATTATTGTGACAATGTATATTTAATATTTGTACAATATATACTTGCTGATTTTGGAATGTTTTTAAATGGTTATAAGAAATATTTTTAAAATGTTGTTCCTCAATATTTTATGCATATTATTAAGTCTTTATAAACTTTATAAAAATATGTTTTAAATATTATTAAGAGAATATTTATAACATGATGTACATGAATATTTATAGGATATTATAAATATTTTTTGCACAATAATAACTATATTTGAATATTTCTATAATATTTAATGTTGTATGGGTATAAATAATATAATATAAATTAACAAACACAAAACAAAATTGGCATTTCTTTTTTTTAAATATATGGAATTATGATAGAACTCTATACAGGGTGTCTTGCAAGTCGTTACAATAATTTTAGGAGGTGAGAGAATACTTGATTTTGAGTCAATTGAAACAAACATACCTATATAAAAATTGTTACAATATTTCTGATAATTAATTTTTTAATTTAACCGCGCTTTTTACAATTATTGAAGTGTAGAGGAAAAACAATTTTTATAACAAATATTTCTATAGCCTTTTTATTAAGAATAAATGGTTTATTTAAACGATTTAAATAATCATTTAAATAAATTTGTTTTTCTTCTACACTTCTACAATAATTGTAGAAAAGCACGGTTAAATTAAAAAAATAATTATCACAAATATTGTAACACTTGGTATATAGATATGTTTGTTTCAATCGACTCAGAATCAAGTATTCTATCACCTACTAAAATTATTGTAACGACTTGCAAGACACCGTGTATATTTGTGTGACAGATAAATTGTTATTACTATTTTTTCAGTGCAGAAAATATTTTAAGGTATTTTTCAGGTAAAATGTTTCCTGTTGGATGTTTTTTTAAAATGTCTTTAAATTCGGCACTGACGACTTATAACAAATACCCACTAAACAAAAGACCTTACATAACATTTTAACAAAGTTGCATTCATTTTAAATAATTAATTTTACACTATAAAGTAACTGCACGCTTGCTAGAATATTTCATACAAATGTTTTATCTAGACAGTTTGTTTTAAGTGAACCGCAAAACGTTTCTGTGACGTTACATATTAGTACTCGCTGCAAGTTATCACATAATTTACAAAAAAAAAGTTGGAATGCAACGAAATTATCAAGATGTCGAAACTTTTCTTTAAAAAGTCCTATCAAAATTAAAATCTAATGTTGAAATGTGTTTTTATAATTTGTTCAAACATTTAACACTTTAAGTTATGGCAATCTTTTAGAGTAATCACGGTGTAACATATGATGTTTCCAGCTTAGTTGTCTATGTGATGGTGTCTTATATCGGAATAGTATGCGTAAATTTTAAACAATCAACAGAGGCTGGACTCTATAAAAGAATGGTTGGTTTGAGTGTAGTTTAAATGTAGTATGTACACAGATTTGTCTATATATAATATATATATAAAGCTGTTTACAGGCCTTTTAGGCCCAGAGTTGTGTTATTCTCCTCCACTCCATTCTGTCCTTCGCCTTTCTTTTCCAATCCGTTACATTTTTCTCCCTTAGATCTATTGCCACTGCCTCTCTCCATCGCTTCCTCGGTCTACCTCTTTTTTTCTTGTAGTTAGGTTTACTCCCTACTATTTTCTTAATTGCCCTTTCATCCTCCATACGTTCTAGATGCCCTAGCCACTGCACTCTCCTGGCTTTTACAAATTCGTCTATTGTTGGTGCCTGGTACATTGCATATATTTCCTCATTATTTCTCCTTACATAGCCTTCCTCTGTCCTCTTACCCCCTAGAATTCTTCTTAAGATCTTCCTTTCCCATCTTAAAAGGTTTTCTCTTGACTTCTTATTGAGAACCCAGGTTTCACTACCATCATTGTATAAATAAATATAGTATATATTTCCTTTGTTCTGAATATTGAGAACTTATTAATTAGTTCATTTTCTACCAGAGGGGGCCTCATGTTCCAAATCTAAATATTATAGATATTTTATTCCGCGCCATCTAGACTCAAGAAGCAAAACATTCTCTTAATAAATAGGTTTCTACTATTTCAAGACATAACGAAATTATTGAGTAGATTATTTCGTTATACAAATTTCCATATAAATTCAGAATAACTTAGATTGCATCGATTCTGCAGCGAAAGTATACATTTTAAAGTGGCCAATGGCACAAATATGTTTAGGTATTTTTGAAGGGACGCATAGATTTTTTTTATATTTATTTTATATATATAGTGATCCATTTGAAAGCGGGACAAACAATTTATTTGTTGGGCAATTATAAATTTTTTTTTTCAGTGATGAGCCTCTCTAACTCTACTCTAGTGCTAAATTTCAGAATGAAAATTAAAATTTCAAGTCTCCCTTCGAAATTTTTCGAAGCGCTAAAATCTAAATTAATTAGCGATTTTTCTATTTCCAATCTAAGTGCATCTCCGGATTAGTATAGTTTCAAATGAGTGTGACCGAAAAATATAATGTATTGATCTATAACAGAACTACAGTATAATTAATTACCTTTACATTATGTTATCAATTGAATAGTCATCATTATGAAATACCTAATAACTTTGTAAACAAATAATTATTACTGCATTATAAATAAAAATATATCAACTTTACAAACAATTTCAAAAATTATTTCTTTTATAATAAAAAAACACGATAACATATACCTACCAAATTATAATAATATACCGAACAATTTTTATTGTTCAACTGCTATACCTACAATAATGTATTTGAATTAAATGGGGATTTAATTGAAAAATTGTAGTATTGCAATTATAAAAAAATTATATCTACCGCAGAAAAATATATAACAAATATGATTATTTCACCAGAATAAATAGACCTAATCAGAGCCAGAAGTGTCTCTTTGTCGGCGTCGTACGCTGTTTCTCGTCTCAGTGTTCAAATCGCCGCGCAAACCCTCATCAATTTCAACGCTTATAATAAGCGGATAATATGCGATTAAGGTTTAATTCGTTAATACAGTAAAGAATAATAATAAACATTGCTGTGATTAGAACAACACTTATAAATGCTGTTAAACAAGAGCATCGTTTTGGGGGAGGGGGGGTGGACAACCGCCGTCAAATTGACTCTATAGCAGAAACAGAACTTTTGACATGATAGTCATCATACCCTGCCGACTATTTTATTTTTTATTATATTTTATTTAATTATGTTATAGTACCTATATTTTTTTACTGTAATAGAAAGGTTTTAAGCTAATATAAATCAAATCTCCTACAATTCCTATTAATGAAGTCATATGTATGTTCTCTGATACCAAACATCTAGGTATGCTAATGAACAATTCCACAGACAAAGCTCTATTCAATAATTATTTAAAGAAATTAATCTATATAAATTTACTAACCCTCTTTTATGAAACACTCTATAAATATCTAACTTCAGTTTTTGGCAGTGGGAACACGACAATTCAACCACAATAGATGAGATCTGACCTATTTCTGCATTTTTCAACGCTGGTTGGGCTTTTGTCCACATAGTAGTTAGTTTCACACAATATTATTAATACCTAAAAATATATAAAAACTTTTACATAAAGGGGTGAACATTATTCAAGTAGGTATTGTCATATTTAATTCATTGACAGGCTGTCACTTTTGTCATTGTCGATATTTAACTTCAAATAATTTTAATTTGTATAGTTAGATATTTGATTCAACTTAAAGCAGGCCACCTGAAGAAGCAATCCTAAAAATGCAGAAATAGGTCAGATCTCATCTATTCTGGTTGAATTGTCGTGTTCCCACTGCCAAAAGTGAAGTTAGATTTATAGAGTGTTTCATTAAAGCAGGTTAGTAAATTTAGATAGATTAATGTATTTAGATAATTATTGAATAGAGCTTTGTCTGTGGAATTATTCATTAGCATACCTAGATGTTTGGTATCATAGGACATACATATGACTTCATTGATAGGAATTGAGATTTGATTTATATTAGCTTAAAATACCTTTCTAATACAGTAAAAAATTATTTAAATTATTAAAAACATTTCTTATCTTTTCATTCTAGAAAGGAGCACGAAAACAAGCAAGACACTATATGTATCTTTTATTTAACTTAATTAATTGTAGTCCAACATATGATCAACCATTTAGAAGTTTTACATTATGTTTAAATTTTAAATGTAAAGCATAAAGCATTCATGTAAAAAACACTTTAATAAAGTTGCTGTGCAGATCATTTTTGAGAAAAATTTTCTAGTTTTCTTTTGTTAATTTTTTTAATAATTTTTTTTAACCAATTCATAGCTGTTATTTGAGGGAAAAAATCTTAGTAAGTTAGAAATAATAACTTCACTATGTCAATTTTACAAGTTTTCTCCAGGATGTATAACAGTTTCCAGGTTGATAAGTCATTTAGAATAACAAAAAGAATAATTTTTACATGTTATCTTTTATCATTAAAATCTGAATTTTACACGTCAAGTGCACACTGAGAAAATTGCATTATAAACATTATCAAACCCCGAAGAGTTCTATTAAAAAACTAGTAATATGTGAATTGATGTAATTATTAAAGAGTTTTCATGGTATCTGGTATACAGTGATAAGGTATATTTCATGGTCTTTCATGTACCTACTCTCACATTTTCCGCCCAAAAGTTAAAAAAAAATTATGTAATTTCAGCATTATATTTCAGCACACTAACAACAACTTCCACCTACTGGGTGTATTTTTGGGCATCTTTAGATTCTTTGTCCTTGAAGCGCCAGCACAGTTGCATATTCACGGTCTCGAGAGATCCTTTAGCTGAATTTTTTAAATGGTGTTCAGTGGCCCTGAAAACATAGTTATACATTCGGATTTACAAAGGGTCCTTGTGTGTTAACTGATGTTTCTTCAAACTGTTCCTATATTTAGTTTCATAAGTACAAGTATCACACTTGTACATTTGGATTTCAGAAGGGTCTCTGTGCTGTAACTGATGACTTTTTAGGTCACGTTTGCGTTTAGTTTCATAATCACATTCATCACATGCGTACATTGGGATTTCAGAAGGGTCTCTGTGTATCAACTGGTGCTCTTTAAGATAACCCTTTGATTTAGTTTGATAATTACAAGTATCACAGTTGTACATAAGGATTTCAGAAGCATCTTTGTGCACTAACTGATGAGTTTTCAAAGCGTTCTTGTGTTTAGTTTCATAATTACAAATATCACATTTGTACATTTGGACTTCAGAAAACTTTTTGTGTGTTAACTGATGATACTTCAAATAGCTTCTATGTTTAGATTGGAAAGTACATATATCGCATTTGTACATTTGAATTTCTGAAAGGTTTTTGTGCTTTAATTGGTGCCTCTTCAAACCAATCTTATGTTTAGTTGCAAAACTACATATGTCACACGTGTACATCTGGATTTCAGAAGGGTTCATGTGCGTTAACTGATGATTTTTCAGAATATCCTTACGTTTGGCTTTGTAATCACATATATTACATCTGTACATCCGGATTTCAGAAGGATCTCTGTGCATTAATTGATGATAATTCAGGCATCTCTTATATTTAGTTTCATAAGTACAAATATCACATTTGTACATCTGGATTTCAGAAGGGTTCATGTGCGTTAACTGATGGCTTTTCAGAATATCTTTACGTTTAGCTTCATAATCACACACATCACATCTGTACATCTGGATTTCAGACGAACTTTTGTGAGTTAATTGATGGTTTTTCAGGATACCCTTATATTTTGTTTTATAAGTACAAGCATCACAATTGTACATATGGATTTCCGAAGGGTTCTTGTGCAATAATTGATGACCTTTCATAGTTTTCTTATATTTGGATTCATACGTACAAATATCACATTTGTACATTTGAACTTCACAAGGATCTCTGTGTGTTAACTGGTGCATGCTAAGATCGCCCTTTCGTTTAGTTTTATAATCACATGCGTTACACTTGTACATCTGAATTTCTGAAGAATCTTTGTGTGTTAACTGATGATTTTTCAGAATATTCTTACGCTTAGTTTCATAATCACACATATTACATTTGTACATCTGGATTTCAGAAGGGTCTTTGTGTATTAACTGATGATCTTTCAGGCGAGTCTTATATTTAGTTTCATAGGTGCAAGTATCACACTTGTAAATTAACAAAGTTTTGCATTTGTCTCCTTCAACCTCAGCTTCATATTTTACCAAATATTCATATTCTGTTTCTTCTATATCTTCAGAAATCTCCTTCTTTATGTTTTGACCTTCATTTAAATTGTGTGAAGATGAAGCCCTAAAAAAAAATCAACTGTTCATAATGGGATAAACAACTGACTCACGAATTTCTTTTCAAGAATTTTGACCAATCTATTAGTTAATCATCAAACATATCTGTTTTTTTTTTCTTTTGAATTAAAATAGAAAATGGTATTTTTTAAAGCTACAATTTTAATATTCCCCAAAAAAACTTTTTTAGCCTAGGGCTAACAATAAAAGAAAATTAATATCACTAAATAAATAAACAGTGTAATATTGCAGCCCTGCAGGCATATAATATACAGGTTGTCCCAAAAGTAACCACCATACATTAACCATGAATTCTACACCGAAAAATAATACTAGTTTGCTATATAAACTATAGCCCAAAAGGCTTTGTTATGGTTATACAGCGTGTTAAAGCTTAATGAAAAAAAAAAACACAAACTTAAATTTCTTGAAAACCGTTGTAGATATTATAATGATAGTTTAGAGCTGTCGATAGCTATGGAAAGCGCATACTTTGCAATGGAAAGTGATGTTTTAATCTTACCAGTGGCGCGCGTAGCGGAATGCCACTGAACTTTTTTGAAGAATAAAATGGTACATTACTGACTTTTCTTAAAATATTCTCTTCAATTCTGAAGTAAATAGTTGCCTCAACCTTTTATTGTACAATGCACCATATTCGAATAAAATAATAAAAACCGTTTTAATGCACACCATAATACTATCAATGAAAATGAGGTATTCGTTTACAAGAAATAAGTAAAATATTTAGATGAAATTTCATCACCACACTCTCCTTATTTGGAATTAACTCTATTTTAACGTATGGACATATAAAATGTGTAAGTACGTTATATAACAGTTTTGATAAATTCTAAGGTTAGTAAAAAATGTAAAAATTCGCCTTTGCCGAAGAGATGATGGTGTCTAATGAATATTCCAACACTTTTACATGTAAAGTCCACTTGTCAACTTGACATACGAAAAGCAGGCACGCATACACTTACAAAATTACATTTTACTGCCATATTATCCGTTTTGCTATAAAATAATGAAATAAACCACCCCTTCTGTATTTATTTTTCAAACTTTCCTACACCGTTAAGTTTCTTACTCGAAGTGAAAACACAACACAACTTTGTTTATTTTCAAACTTTTTGTCTCTTACAAAAATTTCATCATTCTTAGTTTTTGAAAAAAACAACTTTTCAGAAAGATGCAAAATACAATATCAACTGAGTCAATATTCAGTACTTAATTATGACAAACAATCAGCAGTTTTCGTAATAATTAGCCCATTTTTAAAAAATCTGGATGTCATTGGCAATGCTAGTATATGAAAAGAAATAGGATATAAAAAACAATAGAGCTATCAATTTAAAAATTAATTTAAGTCCTTGACGTATCCTTACTTATCTTGATCTCGTTCCTCTAACTTTATTTCTATTTCTTCGGATTTAATATAAGATGGGTCATTAAAGTTTTCATATTCCTGTGGATCTTGAATATCTTCCAGTTTAATTTCAATCTCTTCGGTTTTAATATAAGGCAGTTTATCGGCACCTTTCGCATCTTCTTGTGGTTCCGGGCAGTTTTTTAAAAAGCTGCCATGAGTATGAACCATATTAAAAGATGATCCGCATATCACAGGATCCTTGGCAGCACCGATGTTCTAGAACAAAAGATAATAACAATCACAGATGAAACTATTAGGTACTAAGGAAAAACTAAAATACACATTTTAAATATACAGAAAATTACTGAAATAGTAAAAACAAAACATATAACTTTTTTATAAACAGAAAACAAGTAATACAAATAAGTTTTACATACAAATATCTTTCTAAATATACCCCCGATATATACTTACTACTTGAAGTATATAAGCATTTGTTATGTAATTATCCATTTCATTTACTTATATAATAAATCTGTTACGTTACCAGTTGAATACACATTCGAAAATTTTCAGTTTTTCTCATATATAAGTAAAAGTAAAATTTATATTCTCGTATAATCTTTTATGTCACCCAATAACACTTTCGGTTTGCCTTAAAATTAAAAGCGGTGAGTGATTTTGAACTATATGCTTTACACATCAGGTGTTTTCTTCTAAAATCTGAAATTTACCATAAAGAACTATACATGAGGGTAGATAAAACAGTACACAGGTCCTAACACTATTTACCAGTTTAGGCAAAACAATTTTTAAAATCTCCCTTGTGACTTTTCCTACTTCTTCGAAATTTAAATAGCTTGTGATATTAATGCAGTCTGCAAAATATTTCGTTACTTAAGTATCTAGCTGTACTTTGTTTTCATTAGAAACGCGTTATCTCCTAACCTATAAATGCCGCTTTACAGTTTGCAACATAATCTGCAATCGGTATTGCCATCTTAAAGAAATTTTGGAGGATTATTGTGGAAATAGATTTTTGAGGAAATTGCATATAGAAATCATAAAATGCTCCCAAAAATATACCTAAATTAGTAACCTATGGAGAAAGCTCTAATTTGGTAATTGTCTAAAAAGTAAAAACAATAAGTGGCTGACAAAGATGACATCTTTTCATAGATTCCGGAACTGCTGTAGGTGTACCAGAACAAATTACATATTATACAGGCTGTTCCTAAATAAGTGTCGGAACGGAAAACTGTAATTTCCTCTTGAAAAAAGAAACATTTTTTTCCTCTTGCATTTTTCTCTCCGGGCTTTCACAGAAATGTAATTTTATATTATGATGACTGGAATGCGCTAAAAGCTGCGCAAATAGATTATTTATGATCAGCGCCATATTTTGTTTTGTGCCTCTAGCAATGGCGGAGCAGTAGGGGCTTAGCTGATTGTGAATTGAAATGGAATTGAATTCTGAATATGAAGAATTATTTCGTGCTATATGCTGGTTAATTTTACAGTCCCTTATAAAACATGACATGTTCCAACAATAACACCCACAAAAATACACAAAGAATCACACTGAGATACAAGATAAAAAAAAAGCCACACTGTACGCCAATGACGTGTTTACAAACAAAATAATGGGAAACTAAGAACACAATTCATATCGTACGTGCAGATGGTTGTCTCTCTCTCACCCACATACATAACCAATGCAGTATGTCTTTGCTGAGTTGCATGTGCCTCCTTTTGTCTGTTCCTAGGGTCGGTACCTTTGTTTGGATGCGTAATGGGAGTTAACGCATTCCATATCGTATATTTCAGTGCGGGCTTTCGTTTTCGGGATACACGATGACAAAACTTTATTTTTTTTTCAATATCGTAAGGCCGCTTTACATTTAGGCAATGGTGCATGCAATGCAATGAAAACTATGTTGCAGCAAAATCTTTCAAGCAATATTGCAAGGTGTCATTTGTTTTACATTTATGCAATATATTGCCCATTGCCAAATTAGTAAAATGAAAATGATTTCGATTTGCTAGTCTTCTGCAAAACCATTAAAACATACCCTTGAAGTTTCAATCAACCTAGAGTCAATGGATGAAATAAAAAAGAAAATTATTATGGTTAATTCACTTTTTTCTTAATTCCTCGCTGTTGGTTCCTTTTGTGTAGGATGGCAAAACTGAATATTACCAGAAAAGGAACCAGAATTTCACGTGCAATGCAATCAAATTAGAGCAGACTGTATATTCGTGCAATGAACTGAAAATTGCGTCTGTCATTAATTGTAACTTTAACGCGCATGGAATATTTCTTTACATGCAATAAGAATTGTATAAATGTAAAGCGCTTTTTAGGAACCGTTTGAACTTTGTAAACACATTATCACTATTAATAGCTACTTTTTCACACCCTTCTCGAATTCATTGGACGTGCCAGTAGTGATTTAAAGGTATCGGAAGGGTTTTTCCCCCACAACTTTTACGCCACTGGAAAAATTGACATTTGACAGCAAGTTCTAAAGCACCAATAAATTTTACACAGAAATAGTTCTCTTGGTTCATTGCTCTAAAGTCAACCGTTTTCAATAAAAATGACTTCCTAAGAACAAAAACAAACATTTTGCTAACGTTTCGAAAATTTTTTGTAATTTAAGAAATAGGTAGTAATAATTAACAATTTTAACGAGATTTAACAACAGATAGGATTTTAACTTTTTTTATTAATTTGACGAGTAAAATTTACAAAAACTGTTCAAAAATACGTTCGCGGACTTCAATGCACGCATTACATCTTCGAATCATGTTTCTTTCTGCCGCTGCGGCTTCACCCCTATCGGTCAACTGTTCTATATTATTGAAATGGATTTCATAAACGATGCATTTCAAATGTCCCCATCCGGCGGTTCGATTCGTCGTTCTCCGGATCTTCTCTCGAGGTCTTGCACTTGCAAAATGTGAGGGTGTCTCATCAGATTGACACCACATACTAAACTATATCTCTGATTTATGATTTGTCAAATTGTTTTTCTTCATTGATGCAGTAACCGTGCCACGCGATTCAGCTGACGATGCTTTAATTTCTATTTCAATAATAAAAAAAACTTTATGACTGTCTGCGCTTTTACATTTTGAGTTATCATTTGCAGTGGAAGTATGATAACAATATATCTACTCATTCTGATTACGAATATAAACCCAGAAGTTGGCCACTTGTGCACCATTCAGTGTAGGAATGAGAGAAACCTTGATCGGATTTTTGTATATACGTAGGGTTCTAATTCATATTTATAATTTTTAGTAACACTTTATATATTTAACAATTTTTGTTCTAAAAAGGGGTTCAAAAAAGGAAGACACTATCTATATGTATTTTTATATTTGCCTTAATTTTATTTCTAGATGCGATATAGAACCAAATTGTTTAAAATATTCTACAGAAACAATATCTTTCAGTTTTAACATTATATTTAAAAGTATGGAGTAGCTAATAGAAACTAGGTGTAGGTTGCTACATTTTACGTGCTCATAATCTCTTCTGTCAGGTTAGACAGACAAAACAGCAACAAAGCAGCAAAACAGTGTTATTCCTCAGTTACCTCATTTATGGCATACTGATGAAAGATAATAAGCTTTCAAACTGGTATATGTCTAGTGAGCTGCTGACGAGTGACTTTAGCTGTTAGCTATAGGTTTTTCAGGTGTAATTCAATGGTCGTTGGGGCATTAGCCCGCAGAATTTTTTGAAACTCTGTTACGTTTTAATTTTTGTATTTCAAAATAAATAATTGTAATAGTAGTACTACGGATTGCATTTAAAAACAAAATTACAAAAATTTCCTCTTGTTATTCCTTACTTTTTACGTGAAATATTGGATTCAAGAATTAATTTGACAAAAAAACTTGCCATAGTCTCCATCTTGACACCGATATCCTCAAATAGTTGTCCTGTATTAACTAGTATACCTAGTTTGAAAGATATTTAACATTTGTATATTCTCGTATGATCTTAGTCACTTATCTGTACTTTTTAAATTGTTTAATAGTGTTCCTGAAAATATAGTTATACATTCGGATTTACAAAGTCTTTGTGTGATAATTGATGTTTCTTTAAACTTTCCCTATATCTAGTTTCATAAGTACAAGTATCACACTTATACATTTGAATTTCAGAAGGGTCTTTGTGCTGTAACTGATGACTATTTAGCTGACGTATACGTTTAGTTTCATAACCACAATCATCGCATCTGTACATCTGGATTTTAGAAAGATCTTTGTGTATTAACTGGTGATCCTTTACGTGACTCTTATATTTAGTTTTATAAGTACAATTATCACATTTGTACATATGGATTTCAGAAGGGTCTTTGTGCAATATCTGATGGGTTTTCAGAGCATTTTTATATTTAGTTTCATAATCACACGCATCACATTTGTACATCTGGACTTCAAAATGGTCTTTGTGTGTTAATTGATGAACTCTTAGCTCACCCTTACGTTTGCTCTGGTTTTGACATTTATCACACTTATACATTCGGATTTCAGAAGTCATGTGCGTTAACTGATGATTTTTCAGAACATGTTTAAATTTAGCTTCATAATCACATATATTACATCTATACATCTGGATTTCGTAAGGGTCTCTGTGTGTTATGAGGTGATCCTTCAGGTGACTCTTATATTTACTTTTAAAAGTGCAAGTATCACACCTGTACATTTGTATTTCAGAAGGGTCTTTGTGCGTTAATTGATGATTATTTAGGCGACTCTTATATTTAGTTTCGTAAGTACAAGTACCACATTTGTACATATGGATTTAAGAAGGGTCTTTGTGCAATATCTGATGAGTTTTCAGAGCATTCTTATATTTAGTTTCATAATCACACGCATCACATTTGTACATCTGGACTACAGAAGGGTCTTTGTGTGTTAATAGATGAACTCTTAGCTCACCCTTACGTTTGCTCTGGTATTCACATTTATCACACTTATACATTCGGATTTCAAAAGGATTCATGTGCGTTAACTGATGATTTTTCAGAACTTTTTTAAATTTAGCTTCATAATCACACAGATTACATCTGTACATCTGGATTTCAGAAGGGTCTCTGTGTGTTATCAAGTGATCTTTCAGGTATTTCTTAGATTTACTTTTAAAAGCGCAAGTATGACATATGTACATATGAATTTCAGAAGGGTTTTTGTGCAATAACTGATGTTCTTTCACATTTTTCTTAAATTTGGATTCAAAAGTACATGCATCGCACTTGTACATAGGGATTTCAGAAGGGTGTTTGTGCAATATCTGATGGGCTTTCAGAACATGTTTATATTTAGTTTCATAATCGCAGGTATCACACTTGTAGATCTGGATTTTCGAAGAGAACTTCAGTTTTTTAACAATTTTATGATTTACATCACCTTTAAACTTTCTATGAGTATTATGTGATGATACATCTAACGGAGTTTCGCAATTGTGTACTTCAACTTCCGTTTCATATTTCAGCAAATATTCACAAGTTGTTTCTTCTATATCTTCAGAAATTTTCTTCATTATGGGTTCACCTTCTTCATCCAAATTTTGTGAAGAGGAATCACTAAAAATAATGAAAACTGTTCATAACAGGATAAGCAAATGAAATACATGAATATCTTTTCGATAAGCGTTCTGACAAATTAAGTACTTAATTACATTATGAATTTTATACTCAAATGTCTCTTTCTGAATTTAATAATATCTTTTGGGATAAAAACAAACTAATAAGACCGACATTTTAATAGACATATGTATCTGTGTTTTCCTGTGCGTCTATGTTATTCGGTACCTACTCATCATGAGAAAAGGATTTGATTCTGATTCATATTCATAATCAAATGCGATTTGCATTATTTGGGAATATCAACGTACTTGTTCAACTTGAATCTGGTTTCAATAACATAACCAAAAAGGTGGTAACGTTTTATCCAAAATTATTTACTGTATAAAATTTTGCGGAGCTATCGAACATGCATTACGAGAGTATAATGAATGCATTTTAGATTAGGGCTTGACAAAACGTTTAATGAATACCTTAAGAGTGCAACAATGTTTAAAGGTACCTCAAAGAATATACAAATCGCATACATTTTATATTGCAAAAGTTTGTCATTAGAAAAAATATGCATGTGGTTCTGGTAACGCTACTGGACTTGTGTGTTTTAAAACTTGTAAATGTCATCAGAAAATTTGTGTGGTTGGTATTCATATTTTTTGGAAGGTTGAATAAAAACTTTTTTGGTTTTTTTGTCTTTATTAGGCCCTCCGAATACGTGGTTTAAATTAATGACATTATAACTGAATTACCCTGTATTATTTACAATTCCCAAAATCCTAGAAATTAGTTTAACTGTAGTCGGACGCTTTCTGACAGTGTAACTTATTCCTGTATGATATTGTATATACTGCTCTCAATATGTTTTATCATTTTCTCATGTTCTATTTTTTACTTAATGTCTTGGGACCGCAATATCACAAAATGAAAGATTTTTTAGTTTACTATAAATTTCTAGAGCGCACAGTTTAACAATAAGCTTTTTCTTTTAAAATACATTTATATTGAATAGTACAGTATTATTTTAATATAATTAAGTTCATTTTTGCATTACCAGGTTTAGTAATGTAATAATATCCTTTTTGAATAAATAGTTTAGTATATTTGCATCTCTTATTATTTTCTGGAGTTTCTCAAGTATCTAGTCTCTGAGACCACGGCTGACCGTTTATGCCACAAATATGATCCGTACCATACTGAACAATATCTATGTTGATATCAGATCGATTTTAATGTATTGACACCCTTAATAACATATGAAAATATTAACAATACAATTTAGACATGTTTTATCATCAATTTTCATTACTATACCAAATTTATTCTGGCTATGCCAAAACAAAAAGATCTCCGCCACAACATAGACGTGTATACCTAAATACAGCAGCAGCATCAAACTTTTTTGTTAAGCTAGCAGAATTTATGCATGGTGTTTAGAAAATCAATGGTAAACCAAACTTACATTTTTTTTATCATTTACTATACAGCAGTTCATTCCGATTCCAAATAACGTGTTCTGTATTTGTTCCAGCCAATTTGCCTGATGTAGGTAAAGATAATTTTTAAAAAAGGTTACAGGTTAAAATATCAACATGGCATCAATGTCAGTGCTAGCAACTAGTGCCTCTGCTTTGTACAGAAAAACTGATAACACCAGCGTGTTCAGCACCCCCAGAAATGTAGCTGTGTTAAATTTTAATGAAACTTGTCCTGTAACAAACTTTATTCAAAATTTGTTTTTTATAATTATCTTACAGGCCCTGTATCTAAAAAATGAATGACACTAGGTGATATGTTTACAAAGGTTTTATCAGCTCTAGCAATATTCTCATGTCTTCTTGAAACTTAAATGTAAAACGAGGGCAAACTTCTATAGCTTTTATTTTAGATAGCGGATTTGCTGATTTTGAGTAAGTACTTTTGACTCTTTTTATTAGATGAGTGGAAACTATAATAATAGAAATCTAGCTTCATTTTTAAGAGAGCTTTCCTTTTTTAAAAGCCTGGACATGCCACTAGTAAAAACCAAGTTATTAAGAGAAACTTTAAACAGAAACACCATAAATTTTAAACACTAATTTTTTTTTGGCATATCCTTACTTATGTTGATCTCTGTCCTCCGACTTTATTTCCATTTCATCGAATTCAATGTAAGATGTCTTATTAAAGGTCTCATATTCCTGTGGATCTTGAAGATCTTCCAGTTTAATTTCAATCTCTTCAGTTTTAATATAAGGCTGTTTATCGGCACTTTTCTCATCATCCTGTGGTTCTGAGCAGTTTTTCAAAAAACTGCCATGTGTATGAACCATATTAAAAGATCTGCATATCATAGCATCCTTGGTAGCACTGACACACAGATGAAACTAGGTACAAAGAAAAAAAAACTAAACTACACATTTTAAATATACATTAAATTACTGAAATAGTAAAAACAATAACCTTTTTTATAAACAGAAAACAAGAACAAACAAAATAAGTTTTACCGAGTTTCACATACCTACAAATAATCTGTCTTAATATGACTTACCAGTATATGCAAAACAATTTCTAAAACCTCTCTTGTGACTTTTTCTACTTCTTAGAAATTTAAATAGAATATGATATTAAGACAGTTTGCAAAATAGTTGTATATTAGAGAAGTAGGTTGTCACCTAACCTATAAATGCCGCTTTACCGTCCGCAATCAGTGTTGCCATCTCAAAGAAATTTTAGGGGATTTGTGGTAATATATTTGTGATAAACTTGCATAGCAATCATAAAATATATGTAGAAACCAAAAATGTACCGAGAATTGTCGGTCTATGGAAGATAATCTCGTAATTGGCTAAAAGACTAAGTGGCTGACATCTATTGATCGTTTTCGGAACTGCTGTAGAAGTATATTACAAATTACTTACATAATAGCATTTTAAGTTTTGTGTGCTTTTAATATTTTTCTATCATTCTTTCTGTATAAATATTACCAGAACAATTTGAAAATAGTATAATTTTGTCTTGAGTAATAGATTTGTCAAGAAATTGTAATAGATTTGACCCTAATGGTAATAGACGAGTAAACTAAAGTGAGAATAAGTGATTGTCAGGACCAAAAAATTATATGTAATGCCCCTGAAATAGTTTGCTTTCCAAAAAAAAAATATTTTTTATTTAAAAACAGTCTCCCCGTTTCTTACTTCAAATTTTCAAAAAGTTGTATTTATTCCAAAATTGTTACTAACCAACGTACTTTTTTTATAATAAAATGAACCAAATCTGATACAATTATACTAACTTTGGAGTAACCCTGGATTCAATAAAATCATCAGATATTTGTAAAATCAATAATAAATATAATAGATTTGGGGGTTTTGGTAATAAAAATCATTAAACCTTGATGTTTCTAATTCATATTTATAATTTTTAGTAACAATTTTTTTTCTAAAAAGGGGTTTGAAAAAAGAAACACACTATCTATATTTATTTTTCTATTTGACTAAATTTTATTTCTAGATGCGATATATGACCAAATTTTTTAAAATATTCTACAGCAACAATATCTCAGTTTTTACATTATATTTAAAAATTCCGTCCGTCAGGTTAGACAGACATAAAACAGCCAGTGGTATTTGTCAGTTACCTCACTTATGGCAAACTGATGAAAGATAATAAGCTTTAAAACTGGTATATGTCTAGTGAGCTGCTGACGAGTAACATTAGCTGTGTGCTATAGGTTTTTCAGGTGTAATTCCATGCTGGTCAGGGCATTAGTCCACAGAATTCTTAAATTGCGTTTTGCTTTTTGTATTGAAAAACAAATTGTAATAGTATTACTTCGGATTGCATTTGAAAAAAAAATTACAAAAATTTTCTCCGTTATTTCTTAATTTTGAAGAGAAATATTGGATCTAAGAAAATTTTCTTTGTTTTCCGAAATATTAAAATTAACATCACCCCATTTGACAAACGAAATTTGCCATACCCTTCATCTTGACACTGATATCCTCAAATAGTTGTCCTGTATTAACTTTTATGCCTAATTTGAAAGATATTTAACACTTGTATATTCTTGGATGATCTTGGTCTTTTATCTGTACTTTTTAAATTGTTTAATAGTGTTCCTGAAAACATAGTTATACATTTGGATTTACGAAAACTTTTTGTGTGATAATTGATGCCTCTTTAAACTTTCCCTATATCTAGTTTCATAAGTACAAGTATCACACTTATACATTTGAATTTCAGAAGGGTCTTTGTGTTGTAACTGATGCCTATTTAGCTGACGTATACGTTTAGTTTTATAACCACAATCATCGCATTTGTACATCTGGATTTTAGAAGGATCTTTGTGTGTTAACTGGTGTTCCTTTACGTGACTTTTATATTTAGTTTTATAAGTACATTTATCACATTTGTACATATGGATTTCAGAAGGGTCTTTGTGCAATATCTGATGGGTTTTCAGAGAATTTTTATATTTAGTTTCAAAATCACACGCATCACATTTGTACATCTGGACTTCAGAAGGGTCTTTGTGTGTTAATTCATGAACTCTTAGCTCCCGCTTACGTTTGCTCTGGAATTCACATTTATCACACTTATACATTCGGATTTCAGAAGGATTCATGTGTATTAACTGATGATTTTTCAGAAAATTTTTAAATTTAGCTTCATAATCACACAGATTACATCTGTACATCTGGATTTCAGAAGGGTCTCTGTGTGTTATCAGGTGATCTTTTAGGTATCTTTTAGATTTACTTTTAAAAGTGCAAGTATGACACATGTACATTTGTATTTCAGAAGGATCTTTGTGCATTAATTGATGTTTATTTAGGCTACTCTTATATTTAGTTTCGTAAGTACAAGTACCACATTTGTACATATGAATTTCAGAAGGGTTTTTGTGCAATATCTGATGTTCTTTCACATTTTTCTTATATTTGGATTCGTAAGTACAAATATCACATTTGTACATTTGGATTTCAGACGGGTCTTTGTGTGTTAATTCATGTATGCTAAGATCACACTTTCGTTTAGTTCTAAAATTGCATGCATTACACTTGTGCATCTGAATTTCTGAAGAGTCTTTGTGTACTAATTGATGACGTTGCAGGTAACTGGCACGTTTATTTTCATAATCACATTTATCGCATTTGTATATTCGGATCTCAGAAGGGTTCTTGTGTATTAACTGATGGTTTCTCAGAACATCTTTACGCTTATTTTCATAATCACACAGATTACATCTGTACATCGGAATTTCAGAAGGATCTCTGTGTATCAACTGATGATTTTTCAGGTGACCCTTATATTTAGTTTCATAAGTACATGTATCACACTTGTACATATGGATTTCAGAAGGGTCTTTGTGCAATAACTGATGGGTTTTCAGAGCATGTTTATATTTAGTTTCATAATCGCAGGTATCACACTTGTACATCTGGATTTTTGAAGAGAACTTCAGTTTTTTAAAGATTTTATGGTTTACATCACCTTCAAACTTCCTTTTATGAGTGTTATATAATGATACATCTAATGGAGTCTTGCAGTTGTGTACTTCAACTTCAGTTTCACATTTCAGCAAGTATTCACACTTTGTTTCTTCCATATCTTTAGAAATTTTTTTCATTATGTCTTCAGCTTCTTCATCCAAATTTTGTGAAGAGGAATCACTAAAAAAAATGAAAACTGTTCATAACACGGTAAACAAATGACATACATTAATATCTTCTCGATAAGCGTTCTAACAAATCACTTACTTAATTACATTATGAATTTTATACTCAAAGGAATCTGTTTTTTTCTGAATTTAATAATATCTTTTGGGATAAAAACAAACTAATAGGGCCTTTTTTAAATTGTAAAATTGTTTTATACATGCTATCTACAAACTCATGTAAAGCAAATAAATTAGATAATTTTAATGACCATAATGCATATTTATATGGTCCTTATCAGAGTTGGCGGACACAAAAAAATATTGGTACTTAATTATCGTATGAGAGACTACTCTGTTCAAAATAATATATTTTATCACTTTCTCGTACTATCAACAAACTAATCCTCATATTCAATCATTCACCAATCAAAGCATGACAGATGAGTATATTATTTGCAATACAATTCCTATAATCCTAAAAGTTAGCTCAACTGTAGTCGGACGACATCGGACAGTTAGTGTAATTTGGTCACATTTACAAAATTTGCGTAGTCGATTGCCTGTTGTTGAAAAATTGACTACAGGATAAATAGGTCTATTCCTTTGCACAAAAACTGTAGCTCCAGCTGCACTGAATAGCCCGAAAACGTTCCTTTGCACGAGAGTATTGTATTTTACACCACACTTTTTTATTCCATCGCCCCAGTGTTAGTTACGCTAGTGTAATTTATCTACACCCACGCCGAGCAGGAGTGAAATGCACTGGACCTGCGCAGTCAGCAACCTGCATTATCTTTAACAAATCTTTGAAAGTTTTTTGAATAGTTCACAATTCTTGTAAGAACTAAATAATCAAATTAAGTTTTATTTATCCTAAAATATTTAAAAACTCTATCAGAATATTTAGGTATTATTTCTTCTACATATTGTTCAATTTAATTTCGTTTTTATCTTTTAAATAAAGAACTGATTAATGTTTCTACTGCATAGTGTAATTTACACTACACTGAAAAACAAAGGAAATAACCTAATGTCAGCATGTCATCAATGTCAGTAGCAACTAGTGCCCTCTACTTTGTACCTTGTAAAACCAGCGTGTTCAGCAACCCCAACAATGTAGCTGTGTTAAATTTTGATGAAACATGTTGTCCTGTAAAAAATTTTATTCAAAATTTGATTTTTTTATAATTATCTTACCTCCAACTAAAAAATGAGTGACATTAGGTGATACGTTTATAAAGCAAAGTTCACATATTTTTCAAGGTTTTATCAGCTCTAGCAATATTGTCATGTCTTTGAAACACTCTGTATAACTCTGATAGTTCCAGTAAGTTTAAATTAATTTGATGCAAAATATTATTTTGTGCTTTGAAGAAATTAATGGAAGAAACTTAAATGTGGAACGGGGCAAACTTATATCGCTTTTATTTCAGATAGCGGATATTACTGATTTTGAGTAAAGTAAGTGTACTTTCGACTCTTTTTAATAGATGAATCGAGACTAGAAAATATTTACCCTCAGTTTTGAAATAGCTTCCCTTTTTGGAAAGTCTGATGCCATTAGTAAAGACAAAGTTGTTAAGAGAAATTTGAAAGTGTAATGCTATAAATTTAAAAGAGTAAAAAATTTCATTGGCATATCCTTACTTATCTTGATCTCTGTCTGATTTTATTTCCATCTCTTCTAATTTAATGTAAGATGGCTTAATGTTTTCATATTCCTGTGGATCCTGAAAATCTTCCAGTTTAATTTCAATCTCTTCAGTTTTAATAAAAGACTGTTTAGCGGTTTTGTATTTTGCCTGTGCTTCCAGGCAGTTTTTTACAAAACCACCATGGGTACATAACGAATCAAAACATGATCCGCATATAATAGGATCCTTCGTAGCACTGATGTTCTAGAAAAAAAAAGAAAGATATTGTATTAATTTTAGGTAGAATACCTATACAGGATGTTCTACAAACTTTTGGAGCTGGTTGGTGCATTAATGTCATCACACCACACATTTAGAGGAGGGATGGAGAGAATACGAGCAGTAGTTTGTTTATTTCGGTCGTGTATTGGTCGTAAATTCACATCACAATGCCTAACTTTACTAATGTAGAATATGCGGAAATGCTAGTTTTATACGGGGAATGTTTACAGAATGCGAATGCCGCTGCTGTCGAATACCGGAGACGTTTCCCTAATAGGCTTCACCCAAGTGCGCGAACCTTTGTCCAAGTGTTTCAATTTGTTTGCGATACGGGATGTGTTAAACCGTGCCGAGAACTTGCTGGGCATCCTCAAAATGACTTAAATGTAATAGAAGCTGTTTTAAATTTAGTTGAGGAGGAACCTACAATATCTACAAGAACCATTTCAAGGCGATTGGAGATATCCCAAAGCAAGGTCTGCAGAATATTACGCAAAAACTCACTGCACCCATATCATTTTCAGAAAGTTCAATCTTTAGAACCTGCTGATTTCCCCAGTCGTCTTGAATTTTGCAATTGGTTACAAAATCGAATTGTTGCTGACCCAAATTTTATTAATAAAGTGCTATGGACGGATGAGTGTAGCTTTACTCGAAGTGGAATTTTAAATAGGTTAATACCATATACTACTTAAAAAGCAATAAATTTCTAGGCTAGATGTATATAATTACTAATTACAAAATGAATAATTATATTATACTTACGACTAATACTACAAATTCATATTCAATTGTAAAACGTAGTGAAAACGTAATATCAAAATTATTAAAAATAAATAACCTAACATTCGAAAACATTTATTTATTATCTACATTTGTTTTTATTAAAAAATAAATCAATATTTAAGGAAAATTTATTCATGTATCTAGATAAAAAAAAGTTAATTTTACTCCTTGTCGTTAGATAACAGTACAAAAACTAGGTAACTAGGTTATTGACCTAGTCCTGGACAGTGTTTTGTCGACAACACAAGTTTTTTTTATTACTTTGTATTTAAACACGTTTTAAACGTTTTTTATGTAATGTACAATCGTTTGCAATAATAATGACACTCTCTTAAAACAGTTTTTGAACTTCTGGAAGTTCTGAATAGAAATATCATTAAATCTCTCTTGGTAAGTGAAACAACTAATAACTAATGTTAAAAATTTAAAGCAGATTTCAATATGAATACGTCAGAAGTCCAAAATAAATTGTAAAATTCATTTTAGTGAGTGTCATTAATATTGCAAACGATAATACCTAAATGGTTTATTACTCAGTTTATTGTTAGATACGTTGGAGTTTTGTAATTTCAATATTAAATACATTTTAAACAAACCAAGCTAATTTCTTTGCAGTCATAACAGTAACATTTGGTCGGACAAAAATCCACACGCTACTCGTCGGTTTAGCTTTCAGAGGCGATTTGTTGTCAACGTATGGGCAGGAGTTTACGGGAATCATTTGATTGGGCTGTATTTTCTACCGGAGAACCTGAATGGACCGCGTTACTTGCAATTTTTAATAGAATTGATTGGAAAGCGTTCATTGAACATTAACATTTTAAATTATTATTGGCTGAACTGAGCAATAAATAATATGAGATTCTAAAATAGTCAGTACAATCGTTTATTTATGATGTCTAATGCCTAGGTAGGTAGGTACTAGAAAAATATTTCAACTTGGCAACATTGCATCAGGTCGACATCGAGTTGAACTGTCAGCTGTAACCGACCAAGGCTGTGAACGGTCAGTGACAGTCTGAAAAGGGGGTTTAAATAATGATTTGAAAATATTTTTTTCGGCGTAAATATGCATTTAGATTTTTTTTAATCGCGCATTCGCATTGTACTCATTATTCCCTATCTCCTCTTAAAATTAATGACATTGACTGACTCACCCTGTAGATTTGATTCGTTTTTGTTTAAAAGTTGCAAGTATTTAAAAAAATATAATTTCATATTTCAATGAAAGTGCCTGATAAATAAAAATAATGGTTGCTATAACAATAATTATTATTTGGATCATTTCGTTCATTCATTTGATACTTAGCATGAAAGTATAAAAAAATTATTTATTCACAACTGAAAAATATGCAATTACTGTTTGTATTTCAATGGGAACGCCAGACGAGCAGCCTGAGAATACCGACAAAGATACCCAAATAGATATCAACCTTCCCACACAGTCTTTAATGCTTTATTTCATAGACTTCAAGAAGAAGGTAACCCCACTCTAGAAAAGGATATTCGTCCTACGTAAATGTACAAAATGAAGATATAATAGATGCTGCCATTGACAATTCTTCAATTAGTGTTCAGCATATAGCAAGTAATCTTCTTTTATCACCGCGATTTATATGGCGTATATTGAACAGAGAAATGTTACGTCTCCAAAATGTACAAGCATTACATGCTGGAGATACTCCTCAGCGATTAGAATTTTGTCGCTAGTTACTTCAATAACATACACAAAATAATAGATTCATTGCACTTGTCATGTGATCTGAAGAGGCGTGGGTCGGTGTAAATAATAATCATAATGAACATGATCAAGACGATTTCAGCAACGTTTCAGTGCCAATGTTTCGGGTAGGATTTTCAACAACTTCCTTAGAAAACAACCTTTTTGATTTCATTGGTGACGTAGGGGTTAATATCTGTCAAAATATGTGATATCAGCACGATAATGCATCATCAGCAGTTACTTGAAATCATTCAGGTTGCAGTTAACTAGATAAAAAAAATTATCCAGATGTCAACCGTCAAGTGACGGAATCTTTAGTGCGCTGATGTGAAGCTTGCATTCGAGCTGAGGGTGGACATCCTGAATAATTTCCTAATTTTAAGATTTCTTAATATGGTTAATAATAGTTAACTAATGTTTAAACTTTAAAACAAAAGATAAAAATTAATGTTACACCAACCATCATGTTTATTTATCAGACAACTTTAATTAAAATATGAAATTATATTTCTTAAAAAGCTTGTAACTTCTAAACAAAAACGAATGTTCATATAAGAAAAAAAATGTGACCCAGCTACTATCTGCCAAAGTTTGTCATAGAGCTCGTAGAACACCCTTTAAAATAATAAAATGCAATGCACGAGCTGCAATGCTACAGATGTACATTTTAATTCTGTTTCTGGCAGTGCCCAGTTACCTAGATCATGGCATAACAACCTGGAAAATCATTATAACTGTCACTAACTACACATTTTAAATGCACAGAAAGATTATTGGAAAAGTAAAAGAATAAAGTTTTTCTAATCTAAGAAGTACAAGAAGAACAAACATAATAATGTACTAAAGAATTTATGAACATTAAAACAAAATAAACGTTATATACAAATATTTTTCTAAAATATAGTCGACATATACTTACTATGTGTGGTATGTAGGCATCAATTATGTCGTTATCCACTTCATTTAGTGACCTACATCTGTCTGTTACAAATTGAATACACAATCGACAAATTCTCTGATTTTCATATATATCGGTTAACTGAATATTTCCATTCGTGTTTAAATAAACTTCTTTTAAGTCCACCAGTGACACTTTACCGGGATTAATGTATGCAGAAATAATATCTTCGGTACCCATACACGTTGACTTAAAATTAAAAGAGGCAAATAGTTTCGAGCTACATGCATTACACATCAAGTGTTTACATTCTTCTTCCAAACCCTAAAGTATATAAATATGATTTATATAGATAATAGGAAATGTTAAATTGACCTTACCAAACTGGGCAAAACAGCTTTTAAAACCTCTCTCGTGGTTTTTTCTATTACTTCGAAATTTGTATAGCTTATGATACTAAGACACAGTCTGCAAAATATTTCTTTATTAAAGTCTTCTAGTTTCATATTATCATTTATATTGTGATTTTCCATATTTATATATTAAACGAAACTTAACCTATATTCATTTAAACTAGACTGCTAAGCCTTAAGTCTATATTTGAAATAGAAAAGTAGTATATTTTCTATGGCTTATCTTGTTTCGTTTTGTTGAACATATCCACAGATAACAAGAAGTACAGAAGGTTTTTTTCTATGGTTGGATCAGAAACTTAATTCAGAAGATCAGGAGCCATTTTGAATGCAAATTGTCAAACATTAGTATTGTGGTCTAGTAACGTTAAAAGTTTTATATTTATTCAGTTAGGCATCATTTTTACGGAACTAAATATGTCTTCTACTATGAAAGAATCAATTGCGTACCCCTACATAAAATTTTAGTTATCATATGTCGATTAAATTATCAAGGCCTGACCGCTTGTCTGTTACATATATGAATAGACAAAAACCAATTAAGTGTGCCACAGAACTTCTATGCCACTTGTGATAATGGGAGAATTTAAACATACTGAAAACCATACCAAAAAAATTTCATTAGAACCTAGAGCGATTTTTGTTTTATTACAATATGATTCAAAATAAAATATATAATTAAAATTTTGAAATATTTGTCACCCTATAGATATAGATTTATTTGGGTAAATTTAATTTATTTTGACTGTACAATCACTCCTTCCAATGATGCCAGTGATTCCTGAGAGACCCTCTATAACCAAATAAAGCAGGTATGATATCATATCAAATTTGGTCACATTTACAAAAATTGTTTAGTTAGTTGTCTGTTCTTGAAAAATTGACCACCGATAGCACTGCGGGCGTGGTCTATAATTTCATATTTTAAAATTCCCGCCTTTTAGTGTGAATCTACCCTTATTCTTCTTGTAATATCTGTGGTTTGAATGAAACATATAATATTAAGCATTTTAATTGGGAATTAGGTTTTACGGTAAAATAAGGATACTCAATTTCATTTTCTAAGTACCCTTCTTGAGTTTTCACAACAATTTCAAAGTTGGCAACCCTCCGGTCCCTCCTATAAATCTATTGTTATGGGCCATGGTATTATAAAAATAAATATAAATAATTATAGGTTAGTTTATAAATTAGATAAAATACAAGAAATGGAAACTTCGAAGGAAATATTTTGCAGGCTTTGCTTCAATAGTATCAGTGATATAAATTTTACAGTGATAGACACATCTGTAAGGGAAATTTTAAATACCGTTTCACTGAACCTGGTAAATTGTGTGCTTAAGAAATTAAATTTTGAACATTTTATGCCAAACGGACTTTTTAGTTCGACGAATGCGTTAGTATTATCATTTTTACTATTTCAATACAATTTTTTTAGAAGTTGGCCAACAATCATAAGTATGTCATGTGTTCTACCTGTTCCGTTAAACTCTATTCTGCGTTTGATTTTAAATCCACTTGCCTCTACGTTGAAGAGAAAATTGCTTCTTATATAAATCCCTTAATATCTTTTGTTGACTTAAGAGAAGTTTATTTAAAGGAACATATTAACGCAACAATTAAAATGGAAGACGCTCAAAAAATATGTCGATTATGTTTGGAGTTGGCTGGGGAAGGATTTCACAAAATGAAGTTAGAGATGGATGAATACATACCAGAAGTGGTAAATAGCCATTCCCGCATTTTAAAGCTTAAATACATATATTAATACCCTTACATATTCTTTTGCTTGTAGAATTTTGGTATCACTGAAGATCCTATTATATGTAAACGATGCTTTGATTTACTCAGCATTCACCAAACTTTTATAAAGAACTGCTTGGATATTGAGACAAAAAGTCAAGCCCTAGACGACAAAATCCCAGATTTCGAACCATGTGACACATTTATTAAAAGCGAAGACAATGAAATGAAATCAGGAGATGAAGATAGCAACGAAGGGTTAACTAAAATAGAAAAAGAGCAAGAGGCGGGTGAATCGTTGATGCAATTTGAAGAAATTGACATAAAAATTGAAGCAGACAAACGGGAAAGGTAAGAAAATTGGGAAAAATTTAGATGTATATCCAAATTCGTACTTGTATGTATGCTTTTTAAATTGCAAATAAAAATAGTTGTATTACATATTTTTTGTAGATATAATGATCTTACAGTTTTTAAATAAATTGTAAATGCCTGTACTTCAATTTTTTCTTTTCAACGAACTTGCTTTCACGATTTGGTTTCAAATACCAAAAATTTGTCATGCGTTGTTCTTCTAAGAACTATATCAGATAATTTCAGCATGACCTCATTTTATTGCAGCTTGAATTTTCTTTACCGTCGGTGTTTCTTTTTTCCATGAATGATTTCATGAATTTTTCTATGAGTCACATATTTTACGTCGTTTTTGACATATTTTTTTAAATTTTAAACTTGCTTTAATTCATTTTTTTACATAAAAATTAATCAAACATAAGCAAGTTATTATAATAAGACTTGTAATGTAGGTAACTGCGATAGTTTATCGATTTCTCAAAATTATTTGAAAATATATTACGCGTGTGATTGTTTATTCCATTATGAATATTTTTAATTTTTTCAGCGAATCCCCTTTAAAATTATGTAAAGAAACAGTTGAAAATAAAATGGAGTGCACTTCTGAAGATATTAATGGAATAAAAATTGAAAATATGCGTAAGTCTGACACAGGAGAAATAAGCAAAAGCAAAGATCTACCATCACATAAAAGTGAAAGCAAAAATGAGCTTAACAATGGTTATGGACATGAAATTGTTCAGAATTCCACAAATCACCAGTTAGTAACAAACAGTTCTTCTGAATCAGAAATGTACAAGTGTGATACATGTGGTTACAAAACTAAACGTAAGAGAAGACTGAAAGTGCATCAATTAGTGCACGAAAGTTCTTCCCAACTCAAAATGTGCAAATGTGAAACCTGTGGATTTGAAACTAAGTTTAGATACAATCTGAAATCACATCAACTGATACACAAAGATTCTTCAGAAATAAAAATGTACAAATGTGATACTTGTCCGTATGAAACTAAATATAAGAATTGCATAAAAACTCATCAGCCAATCCATAAAGATCCATCGGAAATCCACATGTACAAGTGTGGCATTTGCACTTTCGAAACCAAATATAAGCATCGTCTAAAATGTCATCAGTTAACACATAAAAACCCTCCCAAAAACCAAATGCACGAATGTGGTACCTGTGGTTATGTCACTAAATACAAGGGCCATTTAAAAGTGCACGAATTAACACACAAAGATCCTTCTAAGATCCAAATGTACAAGTGTGACGCATGCGATTATGAAACTAAACGCAAGAGGCAACTAAAAGTGCATCAGTTAGTGCACAAAAACCCTTCGGAGGTACAAACGTACAAATGCGAAATGTGCAGTTTCGAAACTAAGTTTAGAAACAATTTAAAATCACATCACTTGACACACAAGGATTCTTCAGAAATCCAAATGCACAAATGTGATTTTTGTACTTACGAAACTAAATACAAAAATCGTCTAAAATGTCATCAACTTACCCATAAAGATCCATCTGAAATCCGCATGTACAAGTGTGACGCTTGTACTTTTGAAACTAAATACAAATATCATCTAAAATGTCATGAGTTAATGCACAACTCTTCCAAAATCCAAATGTTCAAGTGCGATACTTGTACTTTTGAAACAAAATATAAAAATTGCCTAAAAGATCATCTTTTAACACACAGAGACCCATCCGAAGTCCAAATGTACAAATGTAACGTTTGTACTTACGAAACTAAATATAAAAGTCGTTTAAAACGTCACGAATTGATACATAAAGAGCCCTCGGAAATCGAAATGTACGAATGTAACACTTGTATGTACGAAACTAAGTATAAAAATATTCTAAAAAATCATCAGTTGACACACAAAGACCCCTCAGAAGTTAAAATGTACGAATGCGGCACTTGTACATATGAAACTAAATATAAAAGTCGTCTGACACATCACCAATTGACACACAAAGAGCCGTCAGAAGTCCAAATGTATAAATGTGATACTTGTACTTTTGAAACTAAATATAAGCATCGCCTAAAATGTCACCAGTTAACGCACAAGGACCCTTTGGAAATCCAAATGTATAAGTGTGACCATTGTGACTATAAAACTAAATATGAGAGCAATTTCCGTAGCCATCAGTTAACACATGAGAATCTTTCTACAATTCAAAAGTGGGAATGCAGTACAAACGACTACAGCACTGATCCAAACCATGCGTCTATATGTAAACCTCCTTTAGACGTCCAAGTGTTCAAATGTAACGAATGCGCTTTTGAGACCGCACATAAACAGAGCTTAAAAGTACATTTATTGAAACATCAAGATCCAGCGACAGTACAAATGTACAAGTGCGATAAATGTGTTTTCCAAACAAGGCATAAGAACAGTCTAACTAGGCATCAGTCAACCCATAAGGATTCTTAATTTGCAACGAGGGTCCTCGGAAAGGGTTTCTCAAAAGATCCACAAAAGTTAAAAATGAATATGAATATAAATGAATAAAATGAATTTTATAAATGTGATAATGTGTAGCTGTGTATAATACAAAGTTTTTGTGACATAAAATGTATTACCTCGTATACGTTTGTTTGTAAAAATATAATATACAGAAAATGCATTGAAAATATTAAATAAATGTTTCTGCACTTGCAATAACTTTGGATGTTAATACACATTACTTAAAAATACTGTTTTTAAAGCATTTAGCCCATAGTATTTTAATTAATTTAGTTTTTTTATTGGGTAAAATCAGTAAAAGAAAAATAGTATGGTACTTAGAGTAGGTTTTCAGCTTCTGTATTAACCCAAAAACACAAAACATGACCAGTTTTGCAGTGAACGACTTAAATTTTTCAATTTAAAGCCATTTTTGTTCACAGGACATTACTTATTTATATCTTCAGCTTGTTAAAAAATTACTGTCTATTAATATATGCATTATGATAAAAATATAAATAAAGTACTTACCGATGTTAACAGTGTTTGAGTCATAAACTATTACAGCAAGACAGCACTCATCGTTTCTGAAGTCCTAGTGATGTAGGAATGGATGGTGTATGCAAGTTCTTTGATAGAACTTCTATTGTACTTGCTTTTGCAACGTCATATAAATTTTACTTCCTTTGACGTTTATTGTGATACTTTACAGTTTTAACAGAAATTTTTCACGATCTGCTTCAGATATAACGGATTACAATTAAAATGAAACATTTCTTGAGTGAAAGAATATGTTTTATAAACTTTATTTTATACAAACATTCAATGTATACATTACCAAAGCAACCTACACTCATATGTACTATCGTTTGCAATAATAATGACACTCATTAAAATGAATTTTGCGATTTCTTTAGAACTTTTGATGTATTTGTAATGAAATCTACTTCACATTTTTAATATTAGTTGTTTCACTCACCGATTGAAATTTAATGAAATTTCTACTCAGAACTTCCAGAAGTTCAAAAACTGTTTTAAGAGAGTGTCATTATTATTGCAAACGATTGTACATTACTAATCGGATACATCTGGAAATGTATTGGTCTATTAAAAAATGTTTTGAACTTATAGGCTACTGTAGTCCTTAGCCAGACGATTCCGAATATTAAAATCCAATTAATTATAGGAGATATTAACGTTTTTGTGACGCGAGTATTTACATTAGTTTTTGTCGGAACTCGGAGTTGATGGATATCGTTTTATTTTATGGTGATGTGAAAATATACATACATCTAAAGTCTTGGACTTCCCCTACGGATTTCTTAAATTAAACACTTCCCCTCATTCTTGTTAATGAAATCTTTTGTCAGAAAAACCAAATACATTCATAAAAGTATATTGTTTTCTGAATCTGTTTGATAAACCGAGTACTTCAAGTTCTCTACTTGACTAATAGTAGGTATGACATCCACCACCTTCCAATAGCATGACATGTCTGTACACTGAGATAAGAGATAATCAAGCGGTTAACGATCTCTTGCGGAATATTGTTCCATTCCTCTTCTGCCGCCACGACTAACTCATCTACAGTCTGAGGTGGAGGAATATGATTATACATATGGAGCAACTTCACGGGGAAAATGAGGTTGCTGTTGGCGACCTGGTTGGTGGTTCTCTTGAGTCTTGGGGCGATTCTCTGATAGGTCTCTGGTACAAAATTGTTTGAAAAACCCTTCTTTGAAAAGTTATGCTCCTCCAAATGTTCAAAAAACAATTGTTTTTCTTTTTTATCTTCCATGTATATCAAGCTAAAGAAACCATTTCATTTTTTTCATATATTTTCAGGTATTAACAATATTGTGTGAAACTAACTACTCAGTGGACAAAAGCCCCAACCTGCGTTGAATTACACCCACAATATCTACCCATATATTCCTTATTATTAGCTTTTGTAACATTTTTTACTGTTTAAGAAAGGTATTTTAAGCTAATATGTATCAAATCTCCTACAATTCCTATCAATGAAGTCATATGTATGTTCTCTGATACCAAACATCTAGATGCTAATGAACATCCACAGACAAAACTCTATTCAATAATTATCTAAAAAATGTATTCTATTTACTAACCTGATATACCCTATATATGGAGTGGGAACTCGAAATTCAACCACAATAGAAAAGATCTGCTCTATTTCTGCATTTTAATATTGGATTGCTTCATCAGGTGGTCTCCTTTAACTTGAGTTAAATATTTAACTATAAAAATTATTATACCAATAAATTAAAATTATTTGAAATTAAATGTCAAAATGAAATTAAATAATGTCGACAGCGTCAAACTGATTAACTGTCAAGTATCATAACGACCTACTAAAATAAATAAAAATGTACCTTTTATGTATATTTTTTTCATATATTTTCAGGTATTAACAATATTGTGTGAAACTAACTACTCAGTGGACAAAAGCCCCAACCTGCGTTGAATTACACCCACTTTTGTCCACTGAGTAGTTAGTTTCACACAATATTGTTAATACCTGAAAATATATGAAAAAAATATACATAAAAGGTACATTTTTATTTATTTTAGTAGGTCGTTATGATACTTGACAGTTAATCATTCAAATAATTTTAATTTATTGGTATAATAATTTTTATAGTTAAATATTTAACTCAAGTTAAAGGAGGCCACCTGATGAAGCAATCCAATATTAAAATGCAGAAATAGAGCAGATCTCTTCTATTGTGGTTGAATTTCGAGTTCCCACTCCATATATAGGGTATATCAGGTTAGTAAATAGAATACATTTTTTAGATAATTATTAAATAGAGTTTTGTCTGTGGGTGTTCATTAGCATACCTAGATGTTTGGTATCAGAGAGCATGCATATGACTTCATTGATAGGAATTGTAGGAGATTTGATACATATTAGCTTAAAATACCTTTCTTAAACAGTAAAAAAAACCATTTCATGTTTAGAAAAAGCCAAAAAAAATGTAACAACTTCTATATTAGAGAATTTAATTAAAATTTATTCTTTTACACTGCACAATATTGAACAGTAACTTGAATTATCTAATTATGTAGATTGTTTAAAATATATTGTGTATTCAACATAAATTACCTTCAAAATAAAATAAATATAAACATTGATACTGGTTAGCCCAAGTAAGAAGTTTAAAACTAATTGGTTTGTCATATCATGATCGTATAAGAAATATACGCACACACTGTAAAACTAATTTTACGATTTCTTTTGAATTGCTGACATATTTGTAATGAAATCTACTTTCAACATTAGTACTTGGTTGATTCACTCACCAATAGATTTAATGAAATTTCTACTCAGAAGTTCAAACACTGTATCGAGAGAGTGTCATTATTATTGCAAAAGCATGTACCTAGTTGAATTTATTGTAACAAATATTGGCATGTTTGGCAAAACATGTTTGGTACATTGAAATTAATACTTATATTAATCAGAATATTATATACTTATTGAAATATTTGTACATTTGATACAAATTTGAAATTTTCTATCAGGTGACAGATAGAACAACCGAATGAAATAACTTAATTTGATATTGATGATTGTTGGCAGTTCTGCCAAAAAACTAAATAAAACGCAAACTAAATATGTGAAACATATATTTTGTATTATTGTACTTCTATCAAAGTGCATGTATGAAATTAAATTGGCTTAAGTAAAAAAGCAAACTTTATTGCTATCCAGTTACCGTTTATCCACAAAAAATCGTCTATACTTTGCACAATACCAACATTTTTTTGATAATAGATAATGCCTATTAGATTTTTTAAATTTGCTTGGAACATACATTTATCATACTTGCATATCTGCATCAATTTTCAAGCTTTATGTTATTTCAAGATGCGCCTAAAATTTGATTTCAATGTTTTGTATTGTTATTTCTCATGTGATGATGTTTTTGTAAATTCCTCTTATACTTTGTCTCATAACTACACATATTGCACTTGTGCATTTGGATTTCCGAAGGGCCCATATGCTTTAAGTGATGAACTTTTAGATGATTCTTGTACTTAGTTTCGTAAGAACACTTATCACACTTGTACATTTGGATTTCCGAAGGGTCTTTATGAAATAACTGATGAATTTTTATATGATACTTGTACTTAGTTTCATAGGAACACTTATCACACTTGTACATTTGGATTTCTGAAGGATCTTTGTGTGTTAATTGATGTATTTTTAAATTGTTTCTAAACTTGGTTTTATAATTACACATTTCACACTTGTACGGATATATTTGGATATCTGAATGGCGTTTGTGTGATAACTCATGATCTTTTATATAACTCTTATATCTGGTTTCAAAAGTACAAGTAACACATTTGTACATTTTGATTTCCGAGGTGTCTTTATGCCGTATCTGGTGTCTTTTCACATGATTTTTATATTTAGTCTCATAATTACAAATATCACATTTGTACATTTGAACTTCTGAAGAGTCCTTGTGCGTTAACTGATGATTTTTTAAACAATTCGGATATTTAGTTTCATAAGGACAAATATCACATTTGTATACTTTGATTTCCGACGAATCTCTGTGCGTTGATTGGTGATATTTTATGCGACGCTTACGGGTACGTTCAGATTCAAAATCGCAATTATCACACTTATATAAAGGAGCATCATGTTGGGTTACATGAACTTCTTCTATATCATGCTTATCAATATACTCATCCCTTACTTCTTCTGCATCTCCACAAGTCTGTCTCATTTCGTTATCATTTGATCCATCGATCAAATTGCATGAGGGGAAGTTACTGAAAAAAATTTAAACTGTAATAACTATACAGGGTGTCTCAAATATAGAAGTACAACACTTGACAGCGGGTTCCTGGGTTTAAACAAAATTGGTTCGTTTAATGGCTAGGGAACTTTGGTTCTTACGTAGTCAACAATACAACAGCAGATACTTTTATCGAGTGACTGAAGATATTGAAAAATGTTGACTGAGCAGTTTTGACAAAAAAAAAATTATAAAACATTAAGTATAGGGAAAAATCTTCTGACATTTAGCTGTCCATTGATATAGAAGATAGGTTTTGTTAAAGATGATTTAATCATGTTTGGCTTTCAAAGTAAAATAGCATGAAAAAAATTGTTATAAAGTGCGTTAAAGAAAAAATAGAACTGGAAAAAACAATTTACAAAGTAAAAATAATGTTTCTCTTTAATTAGTTCACTTATAAGGCTTAAATAGACCTACAAAATGATACCTCGATCAATAAAATTTCTTAATGAATATTGGAGATCCAGACCTGCATATCGCATTAATTCGATTTTGAACTAATGTACCTTTTTTTTGTATTAACCCTTTGCAGTTTGCAAAAAAAGTTAAAATATTTAAAGAATTATGATTTTTAATATATTTTGCTCAAATTACCTTCATCCATGCCACTGATTTTGGAAATAAAATGACTTGCGCAATTTTTTTAACACAGTTATTTGTTTGTGTATAAGAGAACAAAATATTTTCCAGTTACATTTGAAGTTACAATAAAATTTCTTAACAACATTTTTGACCCTTCTTAAATAATGTATTTATTATAAATAATCACACTTATTGTCATTACTCTAATAAAAATACTTCTTAACTGTCTCACCTTTCTTCTTCGAACTTTATATCAATTTCTTCAGTTTTGATCTGAATTTCGTCAATTCCTAGCTCTCCTTCAGAATTAACCAGCCTCTGTTCGCCTAATTTTATTTCAACATTTTCACTTTTAACAAGCGATTTGCACGTTACTTTATATTCATCCAAGTTGTGAATTTTTGTTTCAGCATCCAGATATGTTCTCATGAAAGTATGGTAAATGTTTAGTGAATCAAAACATTGCCTACAAACAAGGGGATCTTTGGTGACAGCAAAATTCTACAACACGAAAAACCATAAGTATTAAAACTTTAATATGTGGGAATAGATATTTACCACTTCGGGGATGTATCTGTTAATCATCTCTAACTTCATTTCGTGAAATGGAACAAATCCCTCCTTAACTAACTGCAAACATAATCGACATATCGTCTGACCATCTTCTATTATAACTTTGTTATCCTGTTCCTTTAAATAAACTTCTCTTAAGTCGACGAAGGACACTTTGGGATTAATATAAGAAGCAATCTTGTCTTCAATGTAGAGGCAAACAGATTTAAAGTTAAACGCAGAATGTAGTTTAGTAGAACAGATGGAACACATAACATGTTTATGTGTATCGGATAAATCCTAAAAATTTGTAAAAATGAATAAAGTAGTCTTACTAGCAGTACCTGTGTTGCACTTCCAGTGTAAAATGTTAAAATGCAGTGTTAAATAAACAAATTACCTGATTCGGTAAAACAGTACTTAAAATTTCTTTTGCAAATTCGTCCAATATTATAAAATTTTCATTGTTCAGAACAGTAGAGCAAAACTTGCAAGATATTTCTTTATAATCTACCATTTCTGCATTCTTTACTTTATGATCACAGTTTATGATATTGAATATTGAATTTATAACCTATTTTTATTCATAAATGGAACTGTCAGCCACAGACTTCTACTCATTATAGAAAAAATACTCATTTAAAATCATGGAATTGGAGTGTAGTGACGATTATTGTTCCCAGGCAGAGAACTACACTTACTTTAGCAAGTAAATTAAACTGTGGTTACAAAAACAACTTATTTTAGATTAAATAAATAATCAAATGACAAAGGTTATAGTTTTCAAACGCCCTCGAGCCGTTTTATGCACTGTATACTTATAAATTGTAATTTTCACAATTTCACAGAATATTCATCAAAGATTCATAAAATTATGCAACCAGTTATACAGTCTATTTGGTAATTGTAATTTGAAACAATAATCTATAAGGGCAACAGTGCCATTTGCGCATGTCTCAATATGACATATGGCGTAATATGCGATTATTTTGATTTTGTTTTGTCATATTTATGTTCTTGTTTATATTGTGCTGCGTATGATTATTATGTGCCGTTGTGTATATAACTATTAAATACTTACAAACATGCCCAAATGTAAGCATTTTAAGAAGTACTGCTTTTTATGTAATGAGAATTCCCGTCTCGAGAATGTATCATTTGAGGTTACGTATCATAGGTAATTTCTGATATACAGTTTGTACATTTTATAATTATCTAGGTATGGTTGGGAAACAAATGGTTAACAATTATATTACAATATTTCAGATTTCCTTCTGCTCCTCAAATAAAGAAATTATGGATGGATTTTTGTAATTTGATTGAAGGAAGAGACGATGTTTCCAATATATACATTTGTTCACTGCATTTCCAAGACACGGATTATACAAATTTGAATGCTAAAAAAATTGGAGGACGTCTCAGACTTAAGTGGGGTGTAGTTCCTTCTATTCTAGTACCTTATGGGAAACGTAAACGGTTTTCATCATTACCAGAAGAATCCTCTCTTATACCATCACTACCTTTATGTAAAATATTCGATCCTGTGTCGTCTACATCCAAAGTTACTTCACATGCACCTTATTTAGACTGTGGTAAGCATGACGTAATAATTTAATTTATGTAATTAGAGTTATAATAATTTTAAAATATTAATATATACTATTGACTCTTTTGCTGGATGTTTTTTAAATGATTTTATAAATGTAGCTAGCTTTTTTATGTATTTCCTATAAAGAGTAAAACATTTAACAACAACTGTACAGATGATTCAGCATTATATATTTTTTAAATTAATTATAACTATTTATTTTCGTAGGTATCTCTAGATCACCTGATCCATCAATTCAGGAGATAAAAACTTATGTAGAAGATGAGCTATGTGTTACGACTATACCAAAATGTTCTAAGAAAAAATCTCCCGATGTTTCTACTCCAAAAAAAGTCAAACAAAAACTCTCATTTAACTGGAACGAAGTGGTAAGGCAGAGGGAAAAATTAGATTGATTAATCAGAAAAATAGAAGGTTAATTAAGCGTGTACAATCACATTTACGTAACAAAGCTTTAATTAGTGAAGAAGTGAACTAGTTTAGTAACGGTAAATTGATACTTGTTTAAAATTTCAAAAGAAATGGCAAATGACAATACAAAACATAGAATTGAATACATGGATCTATTTGTGGCTAAAATAAACAAAAATTATATTTAAAATTTTAGTACTTGTGCAGAATCTAAAATTATTATATTGTCATTTTTAAGTTTATTATTATTATTATTATTACAATTGACTCATCATTCTAAAAAGAAAAAAACAGTAGGGATTCTCCTGTGCTAAAAACGTTTGCATTAACTATGCACAAAGAAACATACATGCAGCGACGAATTGACGGATCACCTGTTCCATCTCCAGCGCTATATCTTTCAGGCAGACAAAATTTCGGGTATATTTTTCTGCTAATTTAATTATGAATGTAATTAATTAGTGGTTTTGTGTTTGTAAATGCCCTAATTTAACAATTGAGGAATATCAGATGATATGTATGACGGAATTAGGGTGTGACATCAAAATATGAATCTAAGATTTAAGTGATGTGGTTGAAATATGTAGTTCATTAACAAGAATGTCTGTGAGTAGTGTATAGGTATGTATAGTGCAATAATAAAAAGTGACAAAGAATTATAACTGCCAAACAAAAAATAGTGGAAATTTGCAGAAGAAAGATGGTATTTTAAAAATAAGCTTTTGACAATCAAGAACATTTGGTTTAGTATATCTTACAAGGTGAAACTTTGCCTAGAATATATAGAAGGATGCTGTTGAAAATTATGCGTGATATATGTATTACGGTATGTGAATTTCCGTATAAAATGAAATTGAAAAGAGAGAACTAGACGAAATAGTGATACGGCAAAAAAACTATTAAAATAAATATTAATAGGTCAGAATCTGAATTGAAGAATATATAAAATTTTGATAAAAAATGGACACGTGAAGGTTATACGGAAGGCGGTATGATATAATATAATAAGTGGTAATGTGTAACTGTTATCGTGACAGTGCTAGTAACCAATAGTGAATAGTGTATATATAGTGCAATGCATTCTAAAGCCTATTGTCATTATGGATGCGATTTGCGCGATTTATTTAATGGTGGGAAAATCTCTACTTCCAACGAATTTTGTCAACTATAACATTTTCTATCATTTTTATCATGAAACTGTCATGGTACATTGTCAGAATCTCAAAAAATACTTATTAAAACCACATTATTATAATAACAAAAAATAACCATTGTACTGTTTTGTAAAATTTCTCAAAAGCCCAGATTTTCCTGCCATAAATAATTAAAACAAAAGTTGCAAAATTTGGGCAAATATTCGTGAATTTCGCGCCCATGAGGAAAAGGTTTAAGTTTTAAAGTGTGATATCCGCGGAGTGCGCATCAGATCCTCGTCCAAAAGTACGGCAATCTAATTTCTGGAGCGAATGGCTTCGGGGGCATTTAAATTGTTAATATGCTATGTTTACTGAACGTAAATTTTGATCATTTTATGTGCTTTGAACCTTTCTCAAGTAATAAAAAAAATAATGAGTGTTATGTAATACAATTATTTTTATTGTCATAATTTAGACTTCGAAATTTGTGGTACTTTTTTGTACAGACCCTTTAGCGACACTGTATATGGCATACAAAATCCCTAACTTGAGATCAGGGACCTTGGGCTGTATAATTATTTAATTTCAGCCCGTTTGCGTGGCATCATTGATTGTAATATATCGCTCAACCGTTGCATTCCTAATCGGAAGAATGTCTGTTTTAGGGATATTTTCCTAAGCTCAAGCTCCGTAAACTGAAAATTTACTTAGTTAAGATCACATACTTCTACTATATGCCGCTCACTTGTAAACCAGACTGGTCCCCAACGGTGGGGGCAATTAAGGGGACCAGGGTTTGGTGTGCTATGCACATGCGTTGGTTCATATTGCCAGATTTCAGACTATTTCATTTTATAAATAATGTTTTCTAATTAATTACTAAATAGACATTAGAACTAATTTTTAATGATAAAATAAAGGGTGATTCAGGTTTAATCTTGATAACTTCAGGAATCGATAGAACAGGTTAAAATAATGTTCATTTGTGATATAAACTTATTTCCTAAAACGCATCGTTTCCGAGATAGAGGCCGTTAAAGTAGGAATTTTTTTCTCGTTCTTCCCTCATAACTTTTGAACCGTTTATCCGATTTAAGTGACATTCGGAACACAAACACTCCTTATGATTTTACATAAGCTTCTTAAGTTTGAACTACCTGCCCCTCTTAGAAGTGTATTTTGTATATTACCCCCTCTTACTTTATTTCAGTTACAAAAAAAAAAAAATAATAATTTCAATAAAACATCTACGCACCACTTTGACCTGATTAATTTCGAAACTTTTTCGTAATCATAATCGTAATGTACCGCCAAGAAATAATCAGCGAATTATTTTAAATCGTATAAACAACATCCACATTTCATTAAAATTGATTCTACATTTAGGATGTAACTTTAAAATACGAACACGGAGAGTTGTATGAAAAATAATTATAGAACACTTTGGTCTTATCTTTGTTTCAACCACCCGTTCTATAAATATCCCCTAATACTTCTAGGACAGTATTTATAAAAAATAACTTGTCTGGGAACAGCCATAGTATTCCGCAATCTCACAATAAGTTAACAGACATCCCTTTAATGTGTCTAGGATCATGATGAATCAGCCTACATAAAATATGTGAATCAGTTAGCTTAGCAGTTTGTTTGAATCCGACAGTTGCGCTCTATCATGGAGCATGCGCAAATGCACCAAAGTTCTGGTTAGTCTCTTGTATTTCCGTAACTTTCAGGATCATACATTGAAAAGATACAAAGTGCGCGGTATATCGTAACAGCATTGTTTATACAGACAATGGTATAGATAAAGTTTAGGGACCTTAGGCGTATTGCCCTTACCACAGAATAAATTGCTTTATTATTCTGTGCCCATTGCAAGTCCTTGTCTAGGGACATTTTGTATTATTCAGTTATACATCTATTTATTTAATTATTCTATGTCTATCGTATTCAGTGATTCCAATGTTGTTTTTTTTTTTATAATTGATTTTTAGGTTACGTCTAATATGATGTCTCCCCAAAATGTCATTGGAAGGGAAAAAATGCAACCAGAAAGCTTTAATACGAACATATTTTGCAGACTATGTCATAATATCACAAACTATACAAATTATGAAGTAATAGAAAAAGTCACGAGAGAAGTTTTAGAAGCTGTGTTGCCCCAACTGGTAAAATCAACATTACTTTTTATCCATGCATAGTTCATTTTGATAAATTTTAGGTTTTGGAAGAGGGACGTAAACACTTGATGTGTAAAACGTGCTACTCAAAATTATATGCCGCTTTTAATTTTAAATCAACCTGTATGGGTACCGAAGACATTATTTCTTCCTACATAAAGTCCAGTAAAGTGTCACTGGTTGACTTAAAAGAGGTTTATTTAGTAGTGAATGGAAATATTCAGTTAAATGATACGTGGGAAAATAAGAGAATTTGCCGATTGTGTATTCGACTGGTAACGTACGGATTTGTACCACTAAGTGAAGTGGATAATAACATAATTCATTCATACTTACCTCAAGTGGTAAGTATATACTTCAAGTGTTTTTTTGTATACAGTATAATATTAAAAATTAAAGAGGTCGTCGTATGTGCCCTTGTATTGTCTTCACTTTTTGCTTTACACTTTTTTGTATTCCAAACCAGTTAACAGCAAAATTGATTTATTTGATCCAGAGCATTTTTACACAGTTACTTAAACATATCTTAGGGAGGTCAAGCCGATTTTAACACAGTTTTCTTTAAATGTACGAGTGGGTATTATTGGCAATTTTCTTGTTTTGTCTTACTTTTTATCAAGAACTTTAACTGGTGCCTGCTAGAGACATTTTCTTTAAAACGTTTTACTTGAACTACTTGACGATATTTCTTATGTGCTAAGACAAAGAATGTATTTTACGCACGATGGGGCTCCCCCACATTTTAGTTTGACTACTCGTTAATTTTTAAATCCGGATTCGGTAATAACGTGATTGAATGAGGCACTGAAGAACTAGGTCAACCTTGGCCACTCAGATCACCCGATATGAACCCTATTGATCTTTCTGTTTGAGAACTTCTCAAAATATTAGTTTAAAAGGTTCATATTAAATCTGAAGAGCACTTACATCAGGAAATTATACCTGATTGTGATGTGATAAGAGCTACTTCTAAGAGAATGCTTGCATGTGTTTGAGCTGCAATTTCAGGAACATGTGAATCGTGTATTTTGGCTGAAGGTGACCATTTCCAATATTTGTTATAATAAATCATAGTAAAGTAATTCCATTGTTAATTAATTATTTTGTTATTATTTTAGTAATGTAACGGGTATCTCAAAAAAGCAATTCAATTTTGTTGTTAATTGGTTTTAAAAAAATAGTTGTTTTGGTCTCAGAATATAACTCTGGATTTTTGACCTCTACTAAAGAGGCACCCTGTATAATACTTATTTTGCATTAAATCCCATAAATTTTGTATATTAATAGAATATTATTATATCACGGAGAATAGAAGAAGACCATTATTGTGTTCAGCCCAGAGGATTATCACTTGGGCGAAGCGCAAAATGGCCTTCTACTCTGAGTAATGTACAATTTTGTTTTTTCAATCTCTTTCAAAAGATTATGAGCAGCATCAACCACAAATTTTCTTTATTCTCAACTGTAGTGTTAAGGTTACAACTGTGCTAGTCTCAATTGATAGCGCTTGGACATCTTTTTTTTTGTTTTCTACATTCAGAATTTTCATTGCAGTTTCTTTTTTTGTTGCTGTTGATATTGCTTCCATTTTCAACTAGAAGAGTCGCAAAGACAATATTCTATATTAGATGGTTTCAGAAATGAAGCAACTTGATCCTTTGTGTAGCGTTTTGATTTTTTTAACTTTATAGCCTCCAACTTTTTACCTCAAACGTCTTCTCAATGTTGAGTTCCACTTTAAACATGGAATACTGTGGTCCATTGATAAACTTTTCAGCTTTTCATTTAATTATACCAAGATAGAACAGTATAATATTTTGACTGTAGTTAGTCGTTTGTTCTTTCATCCATGCGATGAACTTATTGTATACAAGTTTATAAAGCTTCCAGACTTAGTTGGTATCAAGTTTTCAACGGCATACGTTGCTATTGCTACCCGCTAAGACTGTTGGCTTACACTGCATTTTATCTTGACATATTTTAACAACTATTTTTTTTCTAGATCAGTGCTACCAAAGATCCTATTATATGCGGATCATGTTTTGATTCAATTCGTACCCATGGTGGTTTTTTAAAGAACTGCTTGGAAGCACAGGAAAAATATAAAAATGTCGATAACCAGCCTTATATCAAAACTGAAGACATTGAAATTAAACTGGAATGTCAGGATGACCAGCATGAATATGAAAACATTGATAAGCCGTCTTATATAAAACTTGAAGGCATGGATATGGAGTCAGATGAAGTACCTCATAATGAGTAAGGAAATATGAAAGATATTTTTTATTTTAAAATTTATAGCACTGCCATTCTAAGTTACATTTGGTAAATACTAGGTGTAAAAAAAATGCAGGTCAGATTCAGCCCTAGTTACCTATATACAGAAATGCCCCCCTTAAAACATACAGGGTGTTAAAGTTGAAGTAAATGGTTTTTATCAAGGTAAAACTTTATTAAGTAAAACCAGGGATTTAAGAAACATATTAGTTATTAAATAGAAGATTTCTACCAATATTTAATTTAAAACTAATTTTAACATTTTAATTTACTAAACGCACTTTAATAGCTCCACATGTCCACCTTCCTCCAAAATGCATAAACGGGCAATAGAGAACATCTGACGCCTTTTCAGTTGATCAATATTCTCAATTGATTCAGAATAAATGTCATCCTTCATAAATTCCTAAACTTCTGAAGTCCAATGGACTAAAATCGGGAGAGCGTGATGGCTACTCTGAATAGTTGTGTCTCTTCCACATCCAATTCATCGATTTGGAAAAATTAAACTTAAATATTGTCTAACATTTAATCCAAGATAAAGTGGAGCACTATCAAGTTGCAACCAGATATTTTGATAAAGAGTAAGTGACAAAGTGTCGAGCAAAGCAAAAAAATCATTTTTCATCAAAGTTTAGGGATGTCGTGGCGTCTAAACTTATTAGTGTGAATCTGTTTAGGAATTAATCTGTTGTAACTTGAAATTTAAAAATGCAACTCATTTTGCTGCAACTATCTCCAACATTGCATGCGCAAAAATCGAATTTATCTCAAAAAGAGTTTTATGAAAAATTATCAAGAGTAATAAAATATTCTAAACAAAATTCTACATTATGACGTTATAAGAAATCATCTATAGGCCTACGTCAGAAAAAAGTAGAGAGAATAAAATACAAAATTTCAAAGTGATACGTGGGTCTGAATAAGTTATGTTTCATTTGAGATAAAAAAAGTTATAGCTGTTTGAATTTGTCAAAATAAAACACTTGGTATATTTTTTAATTTATGGATATACCATAATTTTGTGTTGTTTAAATTCTTTACAAGTACCAAAAACAAATTCGATATCTGTTTCCAGGAAAGTTAGTACATACATTTTTTCTTATAGTCGACAGCCAAAATTGTAGACAGTGACTAATCGCTAGCGTGCGAGGAGCAACATTTCATAGACGTACTAAATTTGAATGCGATCAGATATAAAAAATATACAAAAAATGACAAAAATAATTACATTACATAACATCCATTATTTTTGGAGTAGAAACAATGATATAACAGTTTTTACCAATTTCGAGCCGTTAGATAATAAAAATAATAAGAATATTTCAAAATATAAAGTCTCTATCTTGTATTATCAATTACCCGAGGTCGAAAATGATAGAGAGTGACTAATTCACAACACAGAGATGAGTACGGAAGATACAGATGGCATGATTACCTAAGCGTGCCATTTGAGAGGAGTTAGAGCACACAAAACTATCAAAAATAAGTTGATGTTGGCTGAATCTAGCACATTAACAATTTACTTTAAATGCACCACCTGTGTCTTCCTCTCTACAAATTAGAATTATTACATCTATCTGATGCGCACTCCGCAGATATCACACTTAAGCCTTGTCCTCATGGACGAGAAATTCACGTATTTCTGCACGAATTTTGCAACTTCTGTTTTAATTATTTATGGCCGGAAAAATCTCAACTTTTGACAATTGCAATTGTTGCCCCTTTCATTATTATGTGGTGTTAATAAATTTGTTTTGAGCTTCTGATAATCTACCATGGCAGTTTCATAATGAAAATGATAGAAAGTGTTAGTAGTTGACAAAATTTGTTACAAATTGAGATTTTTCCACCATTAAATAAATCGCGCAAATATTTGCGAGTTTTGCATTCAAAAGAACAAAAGTCTTTAGAATACATACAAACTATTTACTATTGGTTACTGGCACTGTCACTATAACGGTCACACAGTAACATTAATTATATCATATCGTACCGCTTTCCATATGACCTTCATACGTCCATGTTTCGTCAAAATTTAAAATATTCATCCATCCAGATTCTTATTTTTTAATATTTATTTTAAATAGTTTCTTCGCCATATCACTATTTTGTCTTTTCTATCAGTATACTCTTTTCGATTTCATTTATATAGACTAAGTTTCATCTTGTAAGATATAGAAATAGAATTTTTGTTGAAAACTCATTTAAAGATGCAATCTTCCTTCCGCGAGTTTCCATCACTTTCCATTTCACAGTTGTACTTCTTTACCACTTTTTTATTTGCACACATATGCTATTCACATACAATTTTGTTAATGAAATACATATTTCAACATCACTTACACTCATATTTTGACATTGCGCTCTAAACTCTTCATACATGTCATCATCCGATATTCCTCACTTGGATCAAATCACTAATAAAATTAATTACATTTATAATTAAATTAGCGAAAAGATATACCCGAAATTTTGTTCGCCCTAACGATATACCCGCCCATGATAGCGCTGGAAATGAAACAGTTGGATCTGATAATTCGTCTCAGCCAATCAAAGCAGCAGCGCATGCGTACTTACTGCAGCGCATGGGTAGCAGAAGCTGTGTAATCGGGTATGCTCTCAGAGATATGCGGCACATGATTTTGTAGGAAAAATATATGGGCTGCATGTATATTTCTTTGTGTTGACTGCTATAAATTGTGAGCAGGTTTATAACATGAGTCACTCTGTACAATTTTGGAAGTCAACTATAATAATATCACAAAATCTATAAATGCTAACTATAAGGAATGCTATACAAAGCAATGCAATAATAAACAGTGTCTGTCCGATTGAAAATATAAAAGTTGATGTCGACTTATATCCGGAAGTGCTAGAGATCCCATGTTTTCAAATATTTATTCCATTATAAACAATTTTAATTTTTTTCAGTGATACCTTTTCACAAAATTTAGAAGAGAAAACACTTGAAAACAAACAGAAGCATATTTCTGATGATGTAGAAGAAATTAAACATGAATATGTACCTGATTTGCTTGGTACTCATGGCGGTTCGGTTAAAAACGGTTTTGAAGCACAGGAAAAAGACAGATATACCGATAATGAGGTTTATATAAAAAAGGAAGAGATGGAAATCGAACTGGAAGATGGTTATGAGGTGCAAAAAACATATGACACTATTGATGTGCAGAATTATATTAAGTCTGAAGAGGTGGAAATAAACTCGGAGGAAGGAGATCAAGATAAGTAAGGAAAAATCAATGAAATTTATGACAATACCATTTCAAGTTTTTTAATATCTAGGTATACAAGGTGTCGAAGTTGTTACTTTTTTAAACTTATTTTTTAAATATTCATCTTGAGGGGCCACGCTAGATGCAGGTCAACTTGATCATTCTGCCAGGTGCACTGCAACCGTACTTCCCTTACATCTTCTGTCTTTGCTTGTCTCGTACTTCAACGCCTAATACTATTTGAACGTAAGCGGCTCCTTCAGCAGGCTTTAACTTAAAATGCACTTTCCTAGTTCTAAATTTACAAAGTTATTATCAATAAAGTGTGTATAAATTAATTAAATAATTCTCCACTTGGATACCCATTTATTTTGTTCTCTTTACATTTTAAACCTTAGTTTACTCATGTCATAAAATATGTTTGAGGGCATCTTGTAAACCACATTTTTTTCTAAGAAAACTGGTGCAAGCCTCATCAAAATCGGATCATTATTGCAGGAGGGTCATTCCATTTGAAATCGTCTGAAAATAATAAAAATTGTTGTCGACCCATTTTAGATTTTGGTGTAACTTTGAAAAACTCTACTCTAGGGTCCCAAACAACAATTTTGGAATTTGTGGTAGTGTTTTGTACAGATTTTTTAGAGACACCTTGTATACAAATTATAAGTACGAGTCTTTAGGAATTATGAACAAAGAATTTAAGAGTTGCTAATAAAAATAATACAAGTTCTCACAGCAGTTTTTGAAATATGGATATTACTGGTGTTATCTAGTGCAAAATACGCAAGTCCTATGTTCCTAGTATTTTTAAACTAAGGTATATTATCAAAGTCTGAAAAAACAAATAATCAGTTTTTATCAAAATGCTCTATGCAAAATTATTACATTATTTATTTATGTCATTATGAACGGTTTTAATTGTTTCAGTGATCTATCTTCACAGAACTTAGATGACGAAATCATTGCAAATGGTAATGAGCAAGTTTCTGAAGATATAGGAGAGATAACATATGAATATATCCGAAAATTTGAAACTATATCAGATGTATCGCCGCATAAGAATGTTATTAGAGATGATTTAAAACACAAAACTATCGCAAACCTGAGGTATAAGTGTGATGAATGTGATTATAAAAGTAAAACTAAGGGCGAGCTAAAATGTCATCAATTAACACACAAAGATCCTTCAGAAATCCAGATGTACAAGTGTCACACCTGTGATTATCAATGTAAACGTAAGGGTGATATGAAATGGCATCAGTTATTGCACAAGGAACCTTCTGATATCCAAATGTACGTGTGTAGTACGTGTCCTTATAAAACTAAATATAAAAAGAATCTGAAAAGTCATCAGTTAACACACAAAGACTCTTCTGAAATCCAAATGTACAAATGTGATATTTGTCCTTATGAAACTAAATATAAGAAATCTGTGAGAGAACATCAATTGTTGCATAAGGACCCTTCGGAAATCCAAATGTACAAGTGTGATGTATGTATTTATGAAACTAAATATAAGGGAAATCTGAAAACTCATCAGTTAATACATAAAGATCCTTCGGAAGTCCAAATGTACAAATGTAACGTTTGCCCTTATGAATCTAAAGATAAGAGACGTATAAAAAACCATCAATTGTTAATGCATAAAGACCCTAGTGAAATCCGAATGTACGCGTGTGACTTTTGTGCTTATAAAACTAAATATAAGTATCACCTGACGGATCATCAATTAACACACAAAGACCCTTCTGAGATGCAAATGCACAAGTGTGATACCTGTAATTTTGAAACTAAACATAAGAACGATCTGAAAACTCATCAGTTATTGCACAAAGATCCATCTGAAATTCAAATGTACATGTGTGATACATGTACTTTTGAAACTAAATATAAGAAACATTTGAAATCTCATCAGTTAACACACAAAGATTCTTCTGAAATCGAAATGTACAAATGTGATCTTTGTTCTTACGAATCTAAATACAAGAAATGTGTGAGAGAACATCAGTTGTCACACAAAAATCCTTCTGAAATCCAAATGTACAAGTGTGATACATGCACTTATGAAACTAAATATAAAGGAAATTTGAAAACTCATCAGTTAATCCATAAAGATCCTTCAGAAGTCCAAATGTACAAATGTGTCATATGCACTTATGAATCCAAAGATAAAGGGCGTATGAAAAAACATCAATCAACACACAAAGACCCTTGTGAAATCCAAATGTACACGTGTGATTTTTGTGATTTTAAAACTGAATATAAGAGGCATCTGACAGATCATCAATTAACACACAAAGACCCCTCCAAAATTGAAATGTATAAGTGTGATGTGTGTAATTATGAAACTAAACATAAGTGCGATTTAAAAACTCATCAGTTATTACACAAGGATCCTTCCGAAATCCAAATGGACAAATGTGATAACTAATTTTGAAAAATAATCAGATAACACACAAAGACCTGCCTGAAATTAAAATGTACAAGTGCGATGAATGTGACTACGAAACTAAACGAAAAGGTGATTTGATGCATGCGCTTATGAAACTAAACACAAATATGAGCTGAAGCGTCATCAATTAACACACAAAAGACTCTTCGTAAACTCAAACGCACAGGTGTGATAGGTGTAGTTATGAAGTGGAAAGTATTGAGAATATGTATTGGACATGATTCACAAAATTTGCTGGTTTTTGAATCAAACATTCATTCGTAAATTTAAATAATCAGTTAACGCAAGTGTGATACATGTAATTAAGTAAGTATAAGGTCCCAAAAATAATCAGTACATGCAAATTGTTCTGTCCCATAATATAAAATGTAACAAAAGGAATATCAGTTTTGTTTAAGTGTATTTGAAATTTGCAATTTGAAGCTTCCAAAGTATCAAAGTATATGTATACAGGGTGTCCGGGAAAATGTGAGAAATCTCTCAGATGCAGATAGAACATGAAATAATGTCCATCACATAAACTTTTTATTAAATTGTATTAAGTACTTAAAGTTATTCAAGAAAACCTGATTTCCAGCGGCGTATTTCAGGGACACATCTCCGTAGAGAGGGCCTGTAGAAATTTTTTTTATAGGAACTTGTCGTTTTATTTTTTCATATTCTATCTGCATCGTGCTTTCCCACATTTTCCAGGACACCCTGTATAATAGTTAAGGAATTTTATATAAGTGCGTGCTATGTATTAATTATTTAATTTATTTTGATTATTACTATTTATGAAATGTTTTAATAAGTATTACGTAATATAACGTGTACTAGACTAAGTAAACTTGGATGTGTACTATAGAGGAAATTATTTAATTTTTTAAATTATTCTTATGATACGAATGTTTACAAATAATTGAAATGTCCATTTGTATTATGAATGAAACCATATAGCTTTGTGTTTTTTATATGAAGTAATAAATAATTTGGTTGACTCTCCGTTTCTAAAATTCTACAGCTTCCAAATAACAATGTATTTTTTAACTTTCGACAGTTTTTTGTTTTAAAGACATGGTTGGACAACTGTTTGGCTGAAAAGTTATAATTTACAACACATCTAAGAGAAATCGACGTTTGACATATCGCTTTCTTCCTCAAATGTAACTTTGCAACTTTACATGAACCTTATATGTCCAGGAAACGCCAAGGAAGCTAAACCAACGACATGGCGACCAGTCCAAAAATTCCTTCCTGCTTTTTACTTTGTATGAATAGGCATAAAGATTAAAATTACCGTCAAAGCAATACTATGACAGCTATCATTCATTTGTTTTCAAAGTACACTTTTCTTACATCGTAAACGAAATGAGATTCAGCAGAGTATGTTAAAAAAATGTAAATGGCGATTTCCTCAAGAACGGTTGCTTTTTTCGACTTCCGACAAGAGTATCATAATTTTAGATAAATCATTAGTATTTAATTAAATGCCATCAAAATTTCAATTCATTTAAGCTGCAAATTTTGTTATACCTACCAACATACTAAAAAAATATATCAAGGAATTTAGAAGTTACGAATTTTAAATTGATTTCAATAACTTTGGATTACTCCTTTAGATTTTCTGTACGCAATTAGAGAACATTCTTTGTATTGGGTTAACGAAAAGAACCACTCGGGAAAATGCATCAAGGGTTGCCATTTTATAAAATATATATATATTTTTTTTGGTAATTAAATGGTTGGCTTTAGAAGGCCTTGAACAGATCCACAGTGATATCCTAGGGGCAAGAATTCAGTCGACTTACGTCATACGAACAAATGTATAATTCATATTTTTATCAAAATATTTAAGAAACTGCAACTGAGGCTAATAAAACTATATACTACACTAAAAGTTTGCATTATATGTATATTGCACTAAATAGTAAAAAATTATTGTTTTTAACGCGACCAAATGTCGAAAATTACGTTGACAATAAAAACAATAGCCTAACGTCAGCCGTGACGTAGACGTGTGAATGTTTACCACGATTATATCAAAATCGGCATATTTTCAGGTATTAACAATATTGTGTGAAACTAACTACTCAGTGGACAAAAGCCCCAACCTGCATTGAATTACACCCACAATATCTACCCATATATTCCTTATTATTAGCTTTTGTAACATTTTTTTACTGTTTAAGAAAGGTATTTTAAGCTAATATGTATCAAATCTCCTACAATTCCTATCAATGAAGTCATATGTATGTTCTCTGATACCAAACATCTAGGTATGCTAATGAACATCCACAGACAAAACTCTATTCAATAATTATCTAAAAAATTATTGTGGTTGAATTTCGAGTTCCCACTCCAGAGGTTAGTAAATATATTAAATTTTTTAGATAATTATTGAATAGAGTTTTGTCTGTGGATGTTCATTAGCATACCTAGATGTTTGGTATCAGAGAACATACATATGACTTCATTGATAGGAATTGTAGGAGATTTGATACATATTAGCTTAAAATACCTTAAACAGTAAAAATCGGCATAATTATTAAAATAGTGAAATTCATTGAAAAAGTTGACGATATTTGCATTGTTTAGAGTGGATATTATTTAACGTCTATATAGCATAAAAATAGGTCAGATCTCATATATTGTGGTTGAATTTGGAGTTCCCACTGTCAGAGGTTAATACAGGGTTCTCAGCGTCAGGAAAACCTGAAAAACCTGGAAATGTCAGGAATTTGAATTTTGTCAGGAAACGTCAGGAAAGTGCCAATAATTGTCAAAAATCAGGAATTTTTATTGTCGTCAGGGAAAATTTCTGAATGCTACTCATGCCGTGTCTAAATTCTTTATTTAATGAACGCACACAGTTGCCTATTTCTATGCACTAAACATGAAAATAATAAAACAAGTGATGTAGTCATTTAAAGTTGAAGGTAAGAACAGCAGATTCTGTGAGTATCAGATTTTTATCTCGCAGTCAACACGCTCGTTTCATAGCCTGAATATTGGGAAAATTTCAAAACTTCAAGCAAAGTTCTTCTATAAAGAGTGGGCTACTCAGGTCAAGTTGTTGCTGAATTTTGTCTATGATATGTATACTTAATTCCCGCTTTGGAGCATGAATTTTTAACTCTTCAACAGTTAAGGCGCTAGAGTCGATTGAAATTCACAAAAATGACTAAAAACACTCATCGTCCGAGCCAATTATCTTCATTTACACTGAAACTATTATCTTTCCCCATTCCGTCTTGATCATTCAAATATCTTCAAACAGAAAAATTTGACAGCAAAAATTAATAAAGCTTAAAAATAGCAATTTTAAGAGTCTTTATTTAAATAGGCGGAAATAAACGCTTGTAAAAATCAAACTCCTGTAAATTTTGTTGTTTGGGACCCTAGAGTAGAGTTTTAAGTTACACCAAAATCTAAAATGGGTCGGCAACAATTTTTTTTATTTTCAGACTATTTTATATGGAATGATTCATATACCTTAGCAAAGCATCTAAAGAGTTCAAACAGGGCTCAGTGGACGTTGTAAACACGGTTTAAAAAGCGACCTGTGTGACGTTACTGTTTTGATGCAAACATATAGTGTTTTGAATCGATTTGAATACATTTAATGACAAAAAACAGCATTAGCTATACAAAATGCAGCGCTAGCTCAGTAGTTAGCAGTATTAGATCTTTTAAATATATATTATATACATATTTCTATTAGATTTCTTAAATATTAATATTTGTTAATATTTAACATAGTACAATGTGTTGCAATGACTGAAATAAATATTTCTAATAAAATTAAATATCCATGTCACTTATTTGACATCGAATAATCTCATTTATGCCTTATCATTTGACTTGTTTTTACTTTGGTTTAAGTTTTAAAAAAATGGTATTTTGTATGCTTTTTGTCAGGAAATTTAAAAAAAAAATGTCAGGAAATTTTAAAAAAGTATGTCAGGAAAAACCTGGAAATGTCAGAGAATTTGGTTCTGAAAAATTGCTGAGAACCCTGTAATATCTATAGAGGGTTTCCATTAAATCAGGTTAGTAAATTTAGATAGATTAATTTCTTTAGATAATTGTTGAATAGAGCTTGGTCTGTGGAATTGTTCATTAGCATACCTAGATGTTTGGTATCAGAGAACATACATATGACTTCATTGATAGGAATTGTAGGAGATTTGATATATATTAGCTTAAAATACCTTAAACGGTAAAAAATGTTACAAAAGCTAATAATAAAGAATATATGGGTAGATATTGTGGGTGTAATTCAACGCTTATAAAATTAATACTTAATGCTTTTTTCTGAAGCTAATATTTCGTTTTCTTATTACAGTCATTATTATTTTGCTGTATGTTTTCTTTATAAACCTAAATTGTTGTTCAAATAAGAAAATAAATGGTTTGACTGCTTCTGGGCTGTTGGCCACGTCGTCGGTTTAAGACTCTTGACGTTTCGAGAGACATGTCGCTCTTTTCTTCAGAAGATCTGAAACTGGAGATTAAAAGTTATTTCCAAATAGCAGTAATTTCCAGTAATCGGACTATTTGCCATGCGCAATAGCAAAAATATAAATTATAGTAGTCCGCTTTTTCACCTTCACTTGAAAATCAAAATATTACTAATAATTACCGTTCAACCAGTTCTAAGTCGTGTTCACTGAACTGTTCTGCTGAGGTCGGTGGTTTTCACGGTTGGCTTGTGCCGTTGTCTGGCGGTCCGCTCCTACGGTTCGTTTCCATACTCTTGGTAATTCTATCTCCTTGTCTCCGTTGAAATTCCTGGGGTTTCTGTGTATCTCCCTGTAAAGTCTGAGCCAGAATCGCCGTTCACTCACCAGAACTTGTGTTTCTTCAATTGCTATCCCGTGTCCTGTGTCAGAAAGAATTAGACAATCATTTTGAAATTTTTGCGCGAAATGTAGTTGCTTGCACGACAACCAGCTAGCGCCAATATCATTTTGCTTCTATGGTTTGAAGGTAGATAATTTAGGTGTTCTGTGGTTTATCTCTAAATTTTCTATTTTGCCATCATATTCTATGGATAGATGGTATTATTCATTAACCAATATGAACTATATATATTTATTTACTTTTGTGAAACTAAAATACGTTTATTTTGTAAAAGTTTGATGACCCAGTTTTCGGTTTTAGTTACAGATTACATAGTCTTGTCTATTTTAATGTAGAAACCAGGTGCTATATAGTCGGCGTCATTCGTATTCGTACTAAATATTAAGTTGACGGCATAAGTGAATTAAAATGCCCAAAGAGAGGAAGAAAAAACGAGATTTGTTCCAGATGTGGTTCGATAGCGACCCCGAAGGTTATAAAGACGTACGCGTTGAAGATGAAGACCTATTTTGTATTGTTTGTCAACGATTCATAAATTCCTCTACGAAAACTAAAGTAAGAAGACACCTAAATAGCCATGGCTCTTCCAGTGCCGAAGACTCGGTGTTTTCCTATGAGCTCACTGAAGCTTTTCTCGCAAGTAACATCCCACTAAATAAACTGGAATACCCCACGTTCCGTAACTTTCTGGAAAAATATATGACCCGAAAGATCCCCCACGAAAGCACTTTGAGACAACGCTACGTGGATCAGGTCTACAACAACGTAATAAAGTCCATACGTGAAGAAATCGCAGACAATTTTGTTTATTTTATCATAGACGAAGCTACTGATACTTGTGGGCGTTCTATAGCGAATTTTTTAATCGGTGCCTTGAAAAGTGACGGTGTTAGTGAAAGTCACTTGGTAGCATCTAAGGTACTCTACAAAACCAACCCCGAAACAATTGTAACGTTCGTCATCGACTGTTTTTGCAGCATATGGCCCGACCAAGACGGCACAGATAAAGTTTTGGTAATGCTTAGCGACTCGCCCTCTTACATGTTAAAAGCTGGTGTCATTTTATTAAAAAAGTATACAAAGATGACACACTTCACGTGCATAGCTCACTCACTCAATCGGATCGTGGAGAAGATAAAGGATAGTTTCCCTTCGGTAAACGCTTTCATTTGCAATGTCAAGAAATTTTTTATAAAAGCGCCTACGAGGATAGACGTTTTTAAAGATGCCTTACCGGACACGCCTTTGCCCCCGGAACTTGTTGAAACTAGATGGGAAACTTGGTTGGAAGCCGTAACGTACTATGACAAACATTTTGACGGCATGAAACACGTAATTTGTTGCTTCGATACCAAAGACGGTAACGTCACACATAACCTACAGAGTTTAGCAAACGATCAAGGCCTTCGTGATGACATACGTTATATTAATGGACATTATGGCTTCTTAGTAAACGCTATAAAACAATTGGAATCGCAGAGGTCATCGCTACAAGAACAATTTGAATTGTTGGAGAACGTAAAGAAGTATATTTTCTCCGATAATATACGTCCCATCAGTGTCGCGATAAAAGAAAAAATGAAGAAGGAAGTGGAAAAAAATCCTGGTTACAACGTTCTGGAGAATATATGGAAAGCAGCTGCCGGTACATATAGGGAGTTGCCACCAAATATATTAATATACAGTTCGTGCCTCGCTAACTTCTCGTACTGTCCTTTGTCGATGGTGGACGTGGAACGACTATTTTCCCTGCACAAGTTACTATTGAGTGATAGAAGACGTCGAAATTTTACACCGGAAAACTTGGAAAAACACATAGTGATATGCTTTAAATATAGACAATACGATACAGAAACTTTGACTGAACTATAAACTTTATAAGTTAAGTATTTTCCTTGCAACTTAAATTGTATTCTAGTATATTTTCTTTAAACTTATACATATTAATAGAAGTAAACTGAGTCCGAATCTGTTTGTGTCCTTGATGTGGTATCAGTAACGTTATCAAAATTGTTGAGGTTTAAGGTTATTGTTTACACAACGCAGCTATGAGATGATGTATCTATATATAGCACTATATCTCGGTAAGAGTAAAGTTCATGCGTGAACTACAACAAGGACAAGTGAAAAGTGCTGTTGTTTCTTCAATTCTATCATATAACCAGTGATATTTTGAGCCTTGGCTACCTTATTAATCCACGTAAGTTGCATCCAAACGATACCTTTTAAACAAGCTTGTAAGTTCCACTTGTTTTCAGTGTTATGAGGATATTTATTACAATTCGTCCTTGTGTGGAAAGTGAGTGTTAATAATTGTGAACTAAAAGGTAAGCTTTTTAAAAAAAATGTAATATTAAAAAGAATCGTTTATGCTTTAAACACTACCAACTTAGAGTTAGTCGTTGATAATACTGTGTGACAAAACCCTGACCATCCATTGAATTACATCCACAATATCTACCCCATTTGATTTTATATATTTTTTAATATTTTGTAGAGGGAATTCAGCTAATATACAGGGTGTCTGTGAAAGGTTGGGAAATCTCGGAGCTGGAGATACTGGTGACCAAAAAAAGTCGATTGAGCCAAATATGCCTTATCCGAATGTTGCTGGTTTCAAAAATACAGGGCGTTCAATGCTAGAACTTTATTTTGAAATATCTCAATAACTTTGAAACCTGTCGGAGTATTAAAAAAAATGGCACAAATATGTTTTTTGGCACGGCAAATAAGAATTTTTAACTAATTTTAACGTCACTAGTAGAGGGCTCCACTTATGGCACATCACATTTCTTCTAAATGGCAGAACTTTTTGCAGCTTAGTGTATCCAACTGACTATAGAAACAATCGATTCTAGTACCTGTTGTATTTGAAAAAGGTATACCCTGTTGAAGTCGTTAGGAGTAACAGTTTTCGAAATAATCCTATTTGAAATATTTAGTGCATTGATTGAAAACTGTTATCGTTTCAGGTAAAGTGCTTTTTCTACTGAAAATACAGCAAAATGTTACTTGAAAAAGTTGTTCAGAACGGTACATTATGGGGACGTGCAAAATTTCAAGAAGATCCGCGAGGTTTGATTTTGAAACTATTTTCCAACAAGGCACAAACATTTTATCAAAGCAGGCCGATCTATTTGAAATTTTGCACGTCTCCATAATTAACTGTTCTGAACAACTTTTTCAAGTAACATTTTGCTGTATTTTGAGTAGAAAAGGCACTTTACCTGAAACGATAACAGTTGTCAATCGCTGCACTGAATATTTCAAATACGATTATTTCAGAAATGGTTGCTACTAACGACTTCAACTGGGTATACCTTTGTCAAATATAACAGGTAGGAGAATCGATTGTTTCAATAGACAGATGTATACACTAAACAACAAAAAAGTTCTGTCATTTTAAAGAAACATGTGCCATAAGTGGCGCCCTCTACTAGTAACGTCAAAATTAGTTAAAAATTCTTATTTGCCGTGCCAAAAAACATATTTGTGCCTTTTTTTCATAGTCCAAAAGGTTTCAGTTATTGAGATATTTAAAAATAATAAAATATCAAATAATAATAGCTTTCACAGAAATAGCAATATTTTCACTGCTATCTCAGTAATCGTTGATATTCGACTATATGTTTATTAATGTTTTTTTGTTCACTTTAGCCCCCTAAACATCCCTTTCAAATATTGGGGGTTTCCCTTCAATCACCCTGTATATATTGAATTCAAACTTTTCTATGGAATTATTCCTTAGCATACCAACATACATATATGTTTGGTATCAAAGAACATATATATGCCTTAATTAATAAGAATTATAGAAAAATTGATTAATATTAGCTTAATTGTTGTTAAAATATAGTAAAAAGCCTACAAGAGCTAATAATAAGTATATGGGTAGATATTTTGGGTGTAATTCAACACTGGTCATAGCATTAGTTCGCAGAATAGTTAGCTTCACACAATATTAATATCTAATAAAAATGGATGTATTACATTTGACATGAGAAGGTTGACAACTACTTCCAGTATTTTCAGGTTAATTTAAACATAGTTTATTTAAAACACCTTTATCTGTAATATCCTGTACAGCAATTTTAAAATCTGTCTAATTTAGTTATCCGGGTACCTTTCTTTTAACTTCGCATTTAACATAAGGTTGTCGTGAATGAAGCTGTATATGGTGTTCCTACAATTTTTACCAGACATTAAAATAATTATTGTCATTGTTTGGACAGTATTCCAAAATGGACTACCATGTACACGGTAAATGATTTATTTTGGAAAATGTGTTTTCTTTTTAATATTTTTTGTGTCAAGTCTAAGAATTTAAGGAAAGAAAAACGCATTTCCCTGGGTATACAGGGTGTTTCTTAAGTAGATGTCAAAAATCCAAGGGCGTGTTCTGTGGCCAAAAATAAGTTTTTTTTTTGTTATTGAAATCAGTTTTTAATTTCTAACCGCTTGAAGTAGTTCAATCCAATTTGGTTTGCATATTTACTATGACAGTAGGTTTATAACAAAAAATTACCAGCTTTAGAACCTTACCAGTGGTGGAGGTGTGGGTATTATCGATCATTATTTACAATATGTATATGTCTTTACACTTTTTGTATTCCAAACCGATTAACAATAAAATTGATTTTTTTGATCAAGTACATTTTTCAGGGTTCCCTCTCACCTAAAAAAGTCAGTCTTGAGATGTCGCCAAACAAAAAAATCAATAGAGTTCATATCGGGTAATATGGGTGACCAAGGTTGACCTGGTTCTTGAGTGCCTCGTCCAATCACATTATTACCGAATCTTTCATTTAAAAATTTATGAACAGTCAAATTAAAAGCTGGAGGAGCCCCGTCGTGCATGAACCACACTTTTTCTCTTAACGCATAGGGAACATCGTCAAGTAATTCAGGTAAAACGGTCTCAAGAATACCTCTGTAGGAGGCAGCGGTTAAAGTTTCTGGTAAAAAGTAAGGCCCAGCAAGAAAATTTCCTATAATAATCAACCATGCATTAAAGAAAACTGATGTTGAAATTGAGATTCCATTATGGCATTAGGGTTTTTATCAGACCAAACGTGTTTATCGTGGAAATTCATTATAGCTATGGAAAAATTGGCTTTGTCGGTAAACAATATGTCAGTAGTAAAATCAACATTTTGTACCCAGTGGCAAAATTGTAGGTGAGCAGGATAGTCTGGCGGCAGTAAAGCTTGAGTCTTTTCTATGCAATACGGGTATAATTGTTGATGCTTCAGAACGGACCAAACTAATTCATGATTCACATTAAGATTTGCAGCGATGTTCCTAGTACTAGTATCTGTGTCTTCCTTAATTTCGTATAGAATGACTTCTTCCAACTCAGGCATTCTAACACTCAAAGGTTTTCCTGGAATTGGACCTTTCTGAAATGAGCCGCCTGACTCCGAAAGATGTTGAAAAACATTTCTGAACATTCTTGGATTTGGAGCTGGATAATTTGGAAATATTTCCATATAAATTCGCATAGCTTCCGTACTGTTTCCATTTGCAAGGTCATAAATGTATACCATATTGATCATTTCAGCATATGAATATGCCATTATTAAAACTAAAGTATTTTAAAAAAAATAAGCTTAATTTTTATTAATATTATTGTTTTGCATGACCTCCATAAAGCCCGCTTTACATTAATAATTTCTTTGTCAATTAATTGATCAAGTGGCTTTGTCAAGTCAATTGACAAATGTAATAATAAAACTTGGACCCGAATTAATTCATCGATTTCTTCGACAATAAGTTGTTAGTGCAATGCCCGCTTTAGAACAAGTTTTAAGTCGTCAATAAGTTCATCAATTTATTTGACATCCTAGTTTTAGTATTACGTTTGTCAATTGACTTGACAAAGCCACTTGATCAATTAATTGACAAAGAAATTGTTAATGTAAAACGGGCTTAAGATATGTTTAAGTAATTTAAGTAACTGTAAACATGTACTTGATCAAATAAATCAATTTTATTGTTAATTGGTTTGGAATACAAAATACTGTAAATAAACAAAAACTGAAGATAATTCAATGGCGCATATGGTGCCCTATTTTATTTAGAATATTATACAGGGTGATGACACCCACACCTCCTCATCTGGTAAGTTTCTAAAGCTGATAATAAATTTTTGACACTATAGTTGCACAATGGCTGTCCTAAAACCCCACATTTATGTAACAAGTCCTTATTTTTGGCCATAGAATACTCCCCTGGATTTTTGACCTTGACTCAAGAAACACCCTGTATAGTTGATGCTGCACAGTTTGACATCTTGTAAATTATTACATTTAACTTTTTGTAGGGTTTTTGCCCCACACTGTCGCAAAATGGATCCCATCAACCACGTTTACGGCGGAAAAGTCTGGAAAGTAAGCTCCACTGTGGCCGACAACAATTCTTTTTTTCACGCCGCATTTGGGGTAAGAGTCAACTGGGACGAACCGTATTTGGACAAGAGGGTAAAGTTCAGACGCATGCGGTGGGCAACTTTTTTAAGTTACTTCGAAGACGAAACCATGCCGACTAGTCTTGCAGATATGCTAAAGAAATGCTTGCGTGCGAATGATAAGTACAAACATTCTTCTGTTGAAGATGAAAGCCAATTCAATGATTATATGTCTGATATTATGAAGGCGGAGCATGACGTTACAATTGAAGAAATTCCTATTTTAGCGACACTGGAAAACGTGAAAGTTATCTTATTCAAAGGTGGGGAATTGGAGCCGGCAATAATTATAAACCCCAACAATGAAATCTTGGGAAATTATTCGAATTCAGAAAAGAATAAGGGAGAGGCAGTTTTGCGTCTCGAAGGGTATGTTTTTTCCAGGATGAATCCCGTCGTTGAAAATCCCGAACCGAAATTCACCAAACTCGCAGAAGTTACATCTACCAAAAACAGCGTAGAACAGACTGGCAGCGGCTTGATGAAATATAAGAAGGGTGGGAGTGCCGGTAGTGAGGGAGTGCAGTTTCAGGTGGGCCTCTTAACTGTGTTTTTCCTCAATGCTCTACGAAAACTTACAGATTGGAAACTGTCGACAGAAAATACATCAGCAGGGAAATTCGACGACGTTGTTCTCGAATGGCCGGAAGGAACCACGTTGTTACAGGCCAAACATAAGCAGAGCAAGACGAAAAAGATTACTTTAGAAGAACTGGTCTCGACCAATTCAAAGAATGACGATTTTAGTATTCCTAAGTATTTTCTGTCATACGAAGAGATTAAGAAGACGTTTAAATTAAAAGAAGTTATTATTTGCACGAATGCCAGTGTCGAAGGGAAGGTTATGAAGTTTTTAAAAGCCCAGAATGTAAAGCCTGGAAGCATGTTACATTACGAGAACTGTGACTGCAAATTTTACACATTCAGTGACGAAATTCTCCCGCATTTAAAAGAAAACGTAATAAGTTATTATAAAAAGAATTTTCAAAATAAAAGTGTCCACGAATCCGCGATTACTGACGAGAACATAAAGGAATTTTTGGGATATTTCCAACTGTTCATCAACTATCCACCCGGAAATGACATCGGAAAAGTTATCGAACAATTGTTGTCTCACATGAAACTTTTGCAAAATGTGTATGTCGAAGTATCTCCTTTGGATATATACATGAAACTACTAGATTGGTTTCAACAAAAGGATGGCTTGTATATAACTGAATTGTACGCCAAAGCTATATTCTCTGAAATATGGAGAGATAAGCATTGGCAAAGATTGGAAAAGTATAAGATATTTTTTCAATGCAACAACTTAAATTTCCAAACTTCCAAAAAGCTGTTCCACCTTACCATTGAAGGTGGATGTTTATTGCAAGAAATAAAGGTCTTTCGTACCTTGCGCAGTAATAAAACGAAATTTTTGTTTGTCAATGCATATAAAGATACAGAAAAACAGAAATGGGTGATGGAAGCATTCGGGCTACCCCAATATACCATTTTAGTCCTCCTTTGGCCTAGGGTTACAGAAGAACATGTAAGAAAGGAAGCGAGTTGTAAACTTAGAGAAATTTTGGATAGATTTGGATATAAAAAGGTGGTGCTGATAACAGATCGTAAAAATAAAATACCTGAACTTGTAGGATTAAGTAACGATAACTACGATATTATAAACGAATCTGTAACACTAGGAGATTTGTCAAAAGATTCTCAGGAGCGGATATTAGAGAAAGAGAATATAATATTCCAAGAAAGACACATCAATTTGAAGGAATTATTGGCAGCGCAAGTTACTGAAAGTTATATAAAATTTTTAAATGCTGAAGAATTGGAAAAATTAGTAAAAGATGAAAAAGTCAAAGTAGGGGCATCAGTTTTAGAGCTGGAGGAGCACATTATGCAATTTTATATAAAGCGCAAGCTTAAGAGAGAGATCAAATACGACAAGAAGGAAAAGACAAAATCTTCAACGAGAGAAGAAATTTTCTCTGAGGAAATGATTTGTGAAATGAGAGATAAAGTAGTGTTAATATCAGATAGTGCCGGCACGGGAAAGAGCACAGTTTTGACTAACTTAGCGGTTGCAATCAAGAAAAAATACCCCCACCTGTGGGTCATCCGAATCGATCTTAATGACTACACACAAATATTAAAAGATTTTTTGGGGAAAAACAGAGAAACGATAAATATACTAGAATTGTTAAATTCTAAACATTCAACTAGATTCACAAATCATCTAGAACTCTCCGTGTTTTCAATGAAAGAAAAAGTTGTGCTGATGCTGGACGGGTTTGACGAAATCAGCCCCGATTATGCGCAACTCGTACTAAGCTTGCTTTCTCATTCCCGGGAGCAAAGAAATTTTGCCAAAATAGTCGTTACAACCAGGCCACATATGGCTCGAGAATTAGAGGAGATATTGCGAGTAGAGCCGCTTATATTGGAACCCTTCACGGAACAGAATCAAGTCGATTTTTTTGCTGACTATTGGATGCTCAACTTGAAACTGAAAGATACTGAGAGAGGTAAATGCGAAAAATATGCCACGGCATTGATAAAGAAAATGTCTTCCTGGGTGCGTTCCGTTCAGCCAGGGACACATCATTTTACGGCGATACCGTTACATGTTCGCATGTTGGGTGAGATTTTTCAAGAATATAAGCAATTTGAAATGCCAAAGGACTGGGAAGGTTGTAAAGAATACTTAGTTGGGAATGGAATGGAACCAAAGTTGCCCGATAACATGAGTGTTACAGTACTATACAAAATGTTTATAGAAAAGAAACGAAGCGTATTTATCGATAAAGGAAATCCAAGTGGTAACACGGCGGCAAATCAAGCTCTGATCGAACAGTTCGAGGAATGTCTGGCGTACCACAAGAGCATAGCTTTAGAATTAATTTTGGATAAAGCGCAGTGCGAACTTTTCTCGTGTTGTCAACAAACTGCTACAAATGTGGAAATGAATGTATTAAAAATAGGCATCGTACAAAAGGTGGATAACGAATTCCACTTTGCTCACAGAACGTTTGCAGAGTATTTTATCGCCAAGAGTCTAATAGAAGAATTGCAACGTCCAAATGAAAATGAAGAGTTCCAGAAATTTATAATCGAAGAAATTTTATTGAAACCTCAATTCAATGTAGTCTGCATTTTCTTCAACAGTTTCTTGCAACAAATCGTACACGATTTATCTTTTAAAACTTTCTATAAATATCAGTGCAGCAGGTACGAAATCACTTCCCCTGATGTAAACAAATTCAATTTACTACATCGTCTTGCAGAGAACGGTCATGTAGCAATTCTTCAACTTATTTTAAAATGCATTGACTCCAATTTTACCACGGCACTACCAGAGGGTTCCATACAATTCTTCAAGACTCCTTCAGGACAAAAATTTCCAAAATTCAGTAATGTATTGGAAATTGCACATATCCGTGTACGATTGGAGGGATTGGACCTTCAGGGTATACTTCTAGAAAAAACACTTCTTGAACTGGCCGGGTCAGGTGGCCATTTAGCAATGGTTAAATTTTTACTTGAACTAGGAGCCAATGTAGATATCGGTAAGTTTAAACCTGTCCATGTAGCTGCGAGCCAGGGCCACTTTCAAGTCTTAAAATGCTTGGCGGAGCATGGCGCAGATATTACAGCAAAAGACTCCTACCATGGTACTACAGTACTGTTCAAAGCTGTTGAGAGAAACGACATTGCTATGACCACATACCTGCTGGATAGAACTCTACGGAACAGTGATTTCGAAGTAACTGATTTCATAATTCCTTACACAGCTGCTTATTTGGGCAGATTAGATATCCTGAAAAAGTTCATGGAGCAAGGCTCAGTTGTTTGTGGTAGAACGGAAACTGGTGAAACTGCGGTTTTTGGAGCCGCACGAGGGGGCCAGCTAGAAATCGTTAGATTTCTGGCGCAACAAGGATGCAGCATTAACAGTAGAGACGATTGGGACAACACCGCGTTGCACGTAATCTCACGGGACCCATCGCTTCTGTCCACCGCTAAATTGCTTATGGAACTAGGTATAGACGTTAATGCTCAAGATTTCAAATCTTCAGCGTCACTTCACATTGCTATAGAGGAAAGTAATTTCGACTTGGTCCAATTACTAGTGAGTCACGGTGCTGATGTAAACTTGACAGAACAGAATAGTATGACAGCACTGCACATTGCCACGGAAAAGAAAAATTTCAAGGCAGTTGAATTATTAGTTAACTGTGGGGCAGACGTGAGCTTGGGAGATGTAGAGGGAAATACTGCTCTCCATGTTGCAGCTAAAAATCTTTGTGGAGACATTATAAAATTCCTTGTGAGACATGGCATAAACATCAATAGTGAGAACAAATATGGCTGTACGGCATTATATTACTTTATTATACAACATTCTGTTTACTTTAGAAACATTAATACACAGTGTGTTGGTTATTCTCAAAATCTAGATGTGTTCAAGTTCCTTATAAAAAATGCCGGAGATGTCAATATTAGACACAATGGATCAACTCTACTTCATTTAGCGGTTGAGATGGATCAATTAGACATTGCTTCCTTGCTTGTAGAATCTCAGGTCGATACTGATATTACAGATAACGATGGCAGAACGGCTTTACATCTAGCTGCTCTGGAGGGTTACACACATATCGTCGAATACCTCGTACGAAATAAAGCTGATAGTAATATTAGGGATAACGAGGGCCGAACTGTACTTCACTATTTAATGCATTCCAAAGATCAGTTAGACTTCATCAAATCTGCTTTAGGCAGACATGTTAACTCTACAGGCAAAGATAATTACGACATTCTCAGAGTAATTATAGAAAATGGCGGAGATGTTAATCTTAAAACTAACGATAGTAGTACGCTCCTACATTTAGCCGCTAGATGGGGTAACTTGGACGTTGTCGTTCTTCTTGTAGAATTCGGAGTTGACGTTAACGTAAGAGACATTAAAGGCGCAACCGCACTGCATTTAGCTGTTGGGCAAGGTCACTTAAATGTCGTGGAATACCTGGTAAAAGTCGGTGCAGACGTTACTGCTAGAGATAATTCTGGATATACAGTTCTGCACTTGGCCGTTAATACACGCAAATTGGATGATGTCCTAGATATTAGCGATTGTGCAAATGTTGAGGTTAGGAACATTGTTGATGGCGCCAAACAGTACTTTGTGGATTGGGAAGAAGTGTACTTAGACATTGTTAAGGCGATAGTTGCAGTCCATAGCGAAATTATTGACATTAAAGATGATATAATGGGATGCACAGCTTTACATCTAGCCTCTATAAAAGGTCATTTAGAAATCGTAAAATTATTAATTGAACATGGCTCGGACGTTAATAGTCGAGACGCCGATGGTCGCACACCTTTGCATATGGCCGTTTTGGAGGGTCGGTTAAACGTCGTTACCTTGCTTGTTATGGAGCATAATGTAAACGTAAATAGTACCGATAATGGCGGTCTTACAGCATTACATAACGCAGCTTATAAAGTAGATGTCGGTATCAGAGACAATGACGGTCAGTCACCATTAGATTTAGCCATCTTAAACGATCGTTTAGAAGTTATAGAGTTCTTCATGACGCAGAAATCAAATATTGTCATGAACGATTGCTGCCACACTGCCCTTCACTTAGCTGTTAAAAATGGTAGGCTAGACATTGTCAAATTACTCCTGAATTATAACGTTGACCTTAATTATAGAGATGTCGACGGTTGCACAGCGTTACATGTAGCGGCTCGTGAGGGGCAACTAGAAATTGCCAAATTCCTCTTAGATGAGGGTGCAGATGTTGGTATTGCAGACAAAGATGATCATACGCCTTTACATATGGCTGCCGAAATCGATAAATTGGACATTGTTGTTGCCCTAGTAGAGTTCGGTGTTGATGTTGACGCAACAGACAAAACGGGCAGTACGGCACTACATAAAGCTGTTAATAAAGGTAACTTCGACACTGTGGAATACCTGGTAGAAGCAGGCATTGATATCAGAATTAGAAACAATTGCGGACACACTGCACTTCATCTGGCTGCAAAAGGAAGGGATTCAGATATTTGGTCTGTTTTGTGGGATATTGATGACATCGAATCTATAGGTTTTGAAGATAACTTATTAGATGTCGTTAGGGATCCTGGAATTAACGAAGAAGGTAGGAGTAGTAACAAAAGTAGCACTGATACAGAACTCGATTTGAATGCAAAGTTCCCCGACCATTTCAGCGACGTCTGGGAACTATCTAGTAGTGATGAGCCTCCAGGAATACATTTGAGTATCGTTAAAACTCTTCTCTCAAAGTGTAATGAAGCTGTCGATATTAAAGACGAATCGGGACGTACGGCTCTGCACCTAGCCGTGTTAGAAGGCCACTTGAAAGTTGTGGAGGTGCTTGTGACACATAACGCAGACGTTAATAACAAAGACAACAACGGCATATCTGCGCTTCAGTTGGCCGTTGATGAGGGTAGGTTAGATATCGCCCAATTGCTTGTGGAATGTGGCGCAAACATTAACGATAACGACCGTAACATTGACTGGATGGTTAGCGGTAACAATCATCGAAGTATCTTACATTTGGCCGCAGAAAGAGGTGATTTATACACCGTTGTTTTCTTTACGGAATTAGCTGTCAACGTTATACATGATGAGGGCCATACGGCGTTACAGCTCGCTCACGATGGAGGTCACTTAAAGTTTGTCAAATATGATCTAGACTTCTTCAAACGTAGATATGTTAATGTCATGGACAAGGATGGAAACACTGCTTTGCATTTTGCTGTTGATAAGAACAGCATAGACGTTGTCGAGTTCTTGGTTGACTTTGGAATCGATTTGAACATCAAAAACAACGATGGGCGTACTGCCCTTCATTTAGCTTCCCATAGAGGTCGTTTGGATATTGCCTGTTTCCTTGTAGAGCGCGGAGCTGATCTGAATGTTGCCGACAATAGGGGTTGCACCGCTCTTCATCTAGCGGCGTGCTGTAGTTTGGATCTTGTAATATTCCTAGTTGAACGAGGCGTTGATATTTATGTAGAGGATTCCAATGGAGATACGGCTGCCATCGTCGCTAAGAAAAAGCGTCGCACAGATGTATTCAAGTACTTGCAGAAAGAACTCAGTTTGAAGAATAGATTGTTTCACTAATATCTCCGAATCTAGATTTAGATTCGCAGAGACAAAGTTTTTCTTTGCAAAGTGGAGGAATTTTCATAATTTTGTGAATAATTTATCAAAGACTCACATTCAGAAAAAGTGTTACTATAAAAGTCTATATTTTTTTAAAATTATGTGGAAATTATTTAAATTAAAAACATTCGAAACCTAGTATTTCTTCAAGAAAAAAATTAGGATACAGGTGTATAAAGTGACAGACATGCTATTATTTTTCAAAAATATACCGACACAAGTCGTAGCTCATCCTGTATATGTACGTATAAAAACATTTCCAGCAATATCGACGCACGATTTTTACTTTGTCAAATGTATGTATCAAATGAACAGTTTCAGGCAGACACGGAATATACACAGTAGTGCTCTAGCATAATTAAACTTTTCCATCCAAAAGTCAATGATGCTGATATAATGTATCCTGAAACTGCTGATATTATTATTACTTTTTTATACAGTGTTCATTAAAGAATGTCCATACTTTAAGGCTAGGCTTCCTTGGAGAAAAATAATATGATTTAAATCAACTTACCTTGGTACAATTTTGACAAGTTATAGGCTTGAGAAAGTAGGTACCTTTATTATATCATTTTTTAAGGTTACTTTCTTATTAGTTGGATAATTGTACTCAAATTTTTGATATACTGTTGTATATAACGTATTTCCAAATCAATAATAAATTTAACACATTATTAATTCAAAAAGTTACTTTAAAAATAAATTTAAAATAAAAATTTTATTTGTCTAATTGCGTTTCAGTTAGTTTTTTTTATTGTTTAAATTTAAATTTCTTTCACGTTTTCTCTGTTGTGTTTCATGCTGTTTTATAAGAACGACATTACCTATCCTTAAAACAAATCTGAAAGGAATAATATAGTGGCACAAGCGCTCAGAACGCCCTGTACGTATCAGTAATCAATTAGATGCTCGTGTTTATCTCACAAAAAATCTTTTCCAAAATTATAGTACAATACCCAACTAATAAAAAAATTATCTTAAAAAAAATAATAAAAAAATGCTTTCTTAGGCTTGTAACTTCTTAAAGAAGCAACATTGTGCTAAGGTAAGTTGATTTAATTCATATTATCTTTGTCCAGGACTGAACACCCTGTATAGTTTATTTCACTTTTCTTTCTAATTGGATATGAATCTGCAGAGAATAAATTATTATTAAGAAATGATAAGTTTTGAATTTAGGTAACTGGTTTAAATTATTTAATTACATTAATACCCCGAAATATTCTATGCCAAGATTATCCTTTATTTTAGAGATTTCAGCACGTAGAAGTACGGTTTTTTACAGTAATCAGAATGTCACTTCAGAAGCTATCCAAAATGTCATAAATTTTCCACCAAAAAAAAAAATATATAAGCTCTTTATGTCTGCGTTATTAAAAAAAAATACTACATTAAGTATATGTACATTTTATATTTATAAGATTTACTTTTATTAAAATCATTCAGGTTGAATCCATATTTTTCATAACAATCATTAAGCCTTTAATATTTTAAACTAAAAATTTGGATTTCACCCAACGTACATTTTTTGTAAAGGTCTTCTACTTCTGGGGTTACCCTTGGAATAATAAAAGACAGTAAAGATATTATTATAGTAGTTTTCCGTCGTTAGAGATTAACAGCGATATTTTTTTATTCTAGAACATAGGCGTTACAAAAGACCACATTATATGTGGCCAATGTTTTGATTTGCTAGTTATAGCAGTTTTTTAAAAAGCTGCCTTGAAGCACAGGTAAAATGTAAGGGTGCCAGTAAGCAATCTTATATTAAAACAGAAGAAATTGAATTAAAACTGGAAGATGCTCAATATACGCAGGAACAATATAAAAACATTGATAACCAAACTTGTATCAAACCTGAAGAGACCGAAGTGAAACTGGAAATTGATCAGGATGTCTCGGAGAAACATGAGTATGTTGATAAGCAACTTTATATCACATCAAAAGTGACTGAAATCAAGGTAGAAGAAGAAAATCAAGATAGGTAAGAAAATTTATAGGAAATTTAAAATTATCCACTGTTGCTTCAAGTTTTTTTATCAGGGTTGTGACGATATTATTGTGACATCAAATATACTAATATACCAACCAATTCATTATTAGAGTAATTACGAGCCTTTATCAAATATGATGAATAAAAAATCCGATTGCTTTAAAATGTGCGTAAACATTTTTCCTTGTCGTTTTCATGTCTTGGTAAATCTTTCTTTGGAAAAACTAAGTTTTGTTTAAATTCCTCAATGAGAAAATTAATAAACAGTGTTTGATAATTAGCATATTCAATGTTTGTGACGTAATATAGTTTAGTGTTATTAAATTCAATTTTTTCAGTGCATTGTTTTTGCACAGCATAACTGACGAAATAATTGGAAACAAAATGAAACACACTTCTGATGGTATAGTAGGAATAAATAATGAATATATGTTGAAACATGAGATAGAAGAAATGCAACGAATGTGCATTTGAGACTAAGCACAAGAGAAGTTTCATACGTCATCAGTTACTGCATAAAGATCCTTCTGAAGTGGAAACGTATCAATGCGATAAGTGCATTTACAAAACCAAATACGGTATAAGGGTCATCTAAAAAGGCATGAGATTCTACACAAAGACATCTCAGAAATAAAAATGTTCAAGTGCAATACGTGTGCCTATGACTAAATTTATGGATCATATAAAGAGGCATAGTTTAGGTCACACGAATCACACGCAATCGTACAAATGTGACACCTGCACTTTCAAAACTATGTATAGAAAACGTCTAGCGGCTCATCAGTTAATGCACAAAAGCAACGTGCACATCCAAGTATTCAAATGTTATACATGTGTTTATGAAACCATATACAAAAGAGATTTAATCAAGCATCAGTTGGTGCACAAAAAGATCTCAGAAACTGAAATGTACACGTGCGATACATGTAACTATAAAACTAAACATAAAAATTACCTAAAATTGCACCAGTTAACACATAAAGGCTTTTCGAAAACACAAATGTACAAATGTCGTGTTTGTCCTTTCGAAACTAAACATAAACAGTATATAAAAAGGCATCAGATAGTGCACAAACGCCCTTCAGAAGTCCAAATGTAAAAATGTTGTGTTTGTCCTTACAAAACCAAACATAAGCAATATATAAAAATTCATGAGTTAGTTCACAAAAGTCCTTCAGAAGTTCAAATGTACAAATGCGATGCTTGCTGTTTTGAGACTAAGTACAAGAAGAACATAAAAAAACATGTTGAAACATGAGAAGTTTTCTACAGCTCAAAAGTAGGAGGCATTTTCAAAAAACTCAAAGTGAAATGAGTGTAAAATTGCAAATTATATCAAATTTAGATGATTCATTAAATATGTCTATGAAAGAGAACATACACATTGAACTATAAGATCAACTTGTGTTGCCATTTGTTAGTTGTTGTATATTACTGTTTTTTTTTTTGCTTTTTTGATCATGTCAAGTTTTTTTTGGAATATGTTACTTATTTATTACTATTTAAATAGAAACTTTAGAATTTCTAGTGAATGGTATTCCAATCAGTATCCTGAGCAACTGCAACCATATGTAAAACTTTTTGCTAAATCAGATAATATCTACCCGGAAGAAAAATGGTAAGACATTAGATCTGTAATTATTTAATTTTCTTAATTTGGCTTAATTTCTATTTTAAGGTTAATATACCTCTCAAGCTCTGCTAGATATTTTGCTGCAAATACCTAGAACATGATCATGGTGAACATTGAATTCAATAACATATCGACATTACAATATTCGTAAAGATTGTAAATTTACACTTGAGGATGAAATCAGGAGAATTTTTGTAATTGGCTTTAGAATAAAGTTGAAAAAGATTAGGTACGATTTTCTGTTAAAAGTAATCTTGATAAACAAGAACAATTTTTCAACTCGGAGTTTATATAATTGGCATAATGAACATTATTGGTCGATATAAATCCTCTGAGAATAAATCAGATCACAGGGAATGACCGTTTTTTAATGTTAGATCAGCATGTTGTGACTGAGAGATATGAGAATTAATGTTAAACAATATTCTTGAACATTTTAAAGGTGAGCCGTTAAATATTGCTTATTTTCACAATGAACGGGAAATAATAGAGACCTTAAATATAATGTTTCTAAATAAATGGACCTTAAACCGAGGACCTCTGCTATGGCCTGCCAGAAATTCAGATCTAAGTCCCCTGAACTACTCTATAAGGATACTTACAAAATCTGTGAGATACCAAATGAAGTAACTGAACTACAGCAAAATTTAATCTGAGAAATTAGACCATGCGAAAAAAATGTAAAGGTTTAGCGCATGTACTGAAACAGAAGGTTTTCAGTTTAAATATCATATATGAGTTTCACCTTATTGTTTTATAATACTGAAGATTTTTTATTCGATTAATAACATGTGTTATCAGTTGTTTTTGTTGTTGTTTTACAGTAATAAAGTTTTGTTATATTATTATTACATTGTTTGATTTTTGTTTTTGCAAAAAAATTTAAAAATAAATTCAAAATATAAAGACGGTGTGTGTCATCAAGAGGGTTTTAGACAGACGGAGAGTCATTTTTGAAATTAGAAAAAGATGTAATTTTAATTAAATCCTAAAATCAAATCAGGTTTTACCATAGATTTAGGAAGAGGGAGATAAGGCAAAGACTAATGTGCACCCGCCACTCTTCTTATTCACCAATCACAGACATCAATTTGAATCAACTGTATAAGCATTTACAAGTAGGTACGTATTACAAATATTGTCGAATTTAATGAATAATAACAAATAATTTCATGGTAAGGATAATCATTAGTATTTTCTGGGTAGTTATTTATTTATGGCTTCCACATTTGTATCAACAAAAGTAGTACAATCAAATATCAATGAGTACATGAAAGAAAAGTAGAATCATAGATATTTAAAACAGGATTTACAATCAGTTCATTGTATTCTATCTAATCTTGGATTATTGTCTCCAGCAAAAAATTCTAAGAAATGTATATTCAGTTCCGTCGCCATTTTGGTACTTAAGACACTGAACCACAATGGCGACTAACGCAAATACCCTCTATAGGAAAAACATACTTCCACATACTATAGACTAACTTACCTCTTGGGGCTTTGGGACCAAATTACAATGTTTTCTGTGCAAGTTATTGTACTCGTTGAGCACAGTCTCTTAAAAAATTAGATTTAATAAAAAATCTATGTCCTAGATTTCAAAATTGTTCTCCGTGTAACCGCTTTGGGGGGTTTTCCTTATGTTCAGTTGTATACACGTATCAGCGTATAACCAATGGAAACTGAGGACATTTGTGAGTTTTGTGATGTATGACATAGTCTACTTCAGTCCATCTTTCGAAAAAGACTATCTTCTTTCTTTAAGGGAAATTTGTGACGTCACCGGGCCCCGGCCATATGTCTTACCGACCTTGCACTGATTATCCATCTATAGTGCTCCTTTATCTATGGTTGATTGGCATTATTGGTAATCAAATATTTGTTTTGTAAATGTCACTTGAAATTTAAAACAACGATTAAACAATGCAACTAGAACATTCAAAGAAAATTTTCTGCAGAATGTGCATTAGCAGTATAAGTGATACAAATTGGGAAATAATAGGAGAAGCTTTAAAGGAAATCTTAGAAGTTGTTTTGCCTACTTTGGTAAGTTTTTTAGTTTACCTTACATCTGTTTATAGTCTATCCAGGCAGCTATTTCCATCTTTTTTCAGAAATTGGAGGAAGGAAATGAGTACGTAATGTGTAAAGAATGTTCCTCAAAATCATATGCCGCTTTTAATTTTAAATCGACATGTATGGGTACTGAAGATTTTATTCAAGCTTATATTGATACCAGTAATATGTCAGAGATTGACTTGAAAGAAGTGTATCTAAATTTGAATAGAAATAATGAGTTAGTCGATATATTGGAAAATCAAAAAATTTGTCGATTATGCATTCAATTGGTTAGGCATGGATATGCATCACTAATGGAAGTGGACGTCGACATCATGACTAAATGTTTACCACAAGTTGTAAGTATATGTTGAAGAACTTCTTAGGAAAATGTTCTCAATCGGTTTTCGAGAAATGAAGACTAAGTATTTAAGACAACTTGTATCTCGAAAACCAGACATTTCCGGACTCATAAACTTTTTTTGTAATTTTTAAACAGAACCTGCCCCTATATTTTCTTAACATCATTCTGTAACACCCTGTATATTTTATTTTAGAACATTCATGCTACCAAGGACCCTGTCGCCTGTGAATCATGTTTTAATTTGTTACATATGTATGACGATTTTGTAAAAAACTGCCTTGAGGCACAGAAACAATACGAGAATTCCAATAACCAGTCTTATGTTAAAATGATCGGAATAAGAATGGAAGATAATCAGGAAGTGCAGGAGCAATATAAAAACAATTATAACCGGACTTGTATTAAATCTGAACATGCTGAAATAACACTTGAAGGTGAGCGAGTTGTGCAGGAAGAATATCAAAACGGTGACAAACCGTCTTATTTTAAATTTGAAGAGATTGAAATGAAACGTGAGGACGATCAGGATACGCAGGAGCAGAGCAAAAATATCAGTAACGTAACTTGTATTAAATCTGAAGAGTTTGAAATAAAATCAGAAGATGGTCAGGATGAGCAAGGGAAATTTGAATATGTTGATAAGCAATTTTATTGCAGACCAAAACTGATCGAAGGAAATGTCGAGGATGATCAGAATGGGTAACAAAATTAGGTTGAAAATTGTGAAATATACAGGGTGATTCAGTCATAATGACGTTCATTTTAACCACGTATTCGGAAGTGCTAATAGACAGAAAATCGAAAAAAAAAATGTTTGTTTGACCTTTCAATAGATCGACAAATCACCCCATAATAGTCGGTAATATGACGCTTCTGGTACACTACAAATTTTGATGACAAGTACATTTTGATGCGGCTTGCACCAGTTTTCCTAGACAAAAATCTAGCTTTTTAGATGCCCTAAATCATATTTTTTGACAAGAGTAAACTAGGGTTTAAAACAAAAGAAACAAAATAAATGGGCATCCTAAAAGCGGCTAATTATTTTACTAATTTATACACACTTTGTTTCTGGAAAAATTGATAATAACTTTGTAAATTTTGAACTAAGAAAGTGTATTATAAGTTAAAGACTGCTGAAGGAGCCGCTTATGTTCCAATAGTGTCAGGGAAGTCGGACGGTTGCAATGCGCTTAGCGGAATGGTCGAGTTGACTTGCATCTAGCGTTGTCTCTTAAATACAAAAAAAGTTTCAGCCTCTTAATAATTTAACCTAGGGAGTATTGGATTTTATTTCACTATTTATGTAATCAAATGTGAACGGTCTGAAAAGGGGGTTTAACTAATGGTTTGAAATTATTTTTTTCAGTGTAAGTATGTATATATTAAAAACATTATGACTGAATCACTTGTATAGTATAGCATAATCTTAATAAAAAATTTCCCCCTTATTTTCAAAGGTAAAACGTAAAGCATAATAGTTTAAAATGACTAATACAAAATTTCTGAAAATATTTATTGGAGAAAAATGTATGTGGTTCGTTTATAAAGTATTTTCCATTATACACACCTTAATTTCTTTTTTTTTTTCAGGGAATCCCTTTCGTACAACATAATTGACGAAAAAATGGACAATAAGACGAGACACTCATCTGAAGACTTAGCACGAATGCAGAATCGAGATATGCTTAAAAATGAGATAGAAGTTCAAGTTAAAATGTGTGAACCTCCATCAGATAAACATGAGAACAAAGACGACGGTAACACCCACGAAACCACTTCAAAACGAAAGAAATACAATTGTGACGAATGCGTATATGAAACTAATCATTTGAGAAATTTGAGACGCCACCAGTTACTGCATAAAGATCCATCCGAAGTACAAGCGTACAAATGCGATAAGTGTATTTATATAACTAAATACAGGCATCATCTGGGAAGACACCAGGTACTACACAAAGATGCATCAAAGATCAATGAAAGCGCCTCCAAACTGAAGAAACACAAATGCGACGAATGCTTATTCGAGACTAACCATTTGAAGAGTTTGAAATGCCATCAATTAACCCATAAAGACCCCTCAGAACTGCAAATGTACACGTGTGATCGGTGTAATTATAAAACGAAATATAAGAATCATCTAGGGAGACACCAGAAGCTGCATAAAGACGCCTCAGAAATAGAAATTTTCAAGTGTAACATGTGCTCTTTTGAAACTAGGTCTAAGCAGAGTCTCAAATTGCATATGTTACGCCATAAGGATCACTCGGAAGTGTACAAATGTGACACGTGTGCTTTCGAAACTATATACAGAAGACGCCTAACAACTCATCAGTTAACGCACAAAGACCCCTTGCGTATCCAAATTTACAAATGTTATACCTGCGCTTATGAAACTAAACATAAGGAGGATTTGGTTACGCATCATTTAGTGCACGAAAATATCTCGGAAACTTATATGTACAAGTGTGGGGTGTGTAGCTACGAAACTAAACATAAAGGTCAGCTAAAATTCCATCAGTCTTCACATAAAGAACTTCAAGAAATTGAAATGTACAAATGTGATGTTTGTTCTTACGAAACCAAAAGTAAGCAATATATGGAAAGTCATAAGTTAGTACATAGTGCTTCTTCGGAAATTCCGACGTATAAATGTCATATTTGTCCTTACGAAACCAAACATAAGCGATGTTTGAAAACTCATCAGTTAGTGCATAAAGATCCTTCGGAAGTCAAAATGTACAAGTGTGATCAGTGTAGTTTTGAGACTAAGTATCAGAAGAATTTCAAGACTCATCAGTTGAAACATGGGAAGCTTGCTGCAGCTCCAAAGTAGCGTGAAATGTTTCGTGTTTGGTAACGTTTAGGGATGGCATAAAATACTTGTAACAGAGGTATCCTGGTACGGGTATGGACATGAAACCCCGTAACAGGTATCTGGCCTAAAAAGTGCCTGTTCCAGTATTTGAAGTATCAGTTTTGCTTTTAAATTATATGAAATAAATATGTTATTGAATAGATTTATGAACACAAATATTTGGAAATTTCTACTTATAATTTGCAAATCCTGCAACGAAAAATTTAAACACAATTTAAAAATTGCATTCAATTATTTTACTACTATACTATGCAATTTTAATCAGTGGTGGCTCGTGGTAGCTGCAAGAGGTGAGGCCCAAATAATATCAAAATAGTAATAAATTTACACGTCTTCCCTGAGATAATATTCCTTTATTTACAATATAAATAATAGAGAAAAATATATGTTTCAACATCCAATAATTTGAAAGGTTGTTCCTAATTGTTTAAAACACTAAAAAATATGAAAAAATATAAAAACCAATTTTCAACTACTTATCTATTTACATACAAAACAAAGCCACTTTTACCAAAAAATGTGTAATACTTACTTTCACTTCTTATAAAACAAGTCTATTCGTCGGTCTTTTATTATTATTTATTATTTATTGATTTTTATTGGCAGAACCAATAGGCCATCGACCGAAGTCCTTCAGCCTGTTATATTTTACAATATGTGGTATATTATACATATTTGAATTAAAAGCTATCCATACATTAAATTTAAAAAAAAAAAACCTCATCAACTATGGACTATGGAGGTTCAGGATGGATTCCCATATAGTTTTTTTTTGGTAGTTTTCTTCTGGGTTGTTGTTCTGGATCCCTTTCTTTGCACATTGGTTGTAGATGGTCAATATTGTGGGTTTGTTTAGCAAATTTCGTTGACAAATTGTATAGACGTTGATTTATTGGGGTGATGCCTGCAGTTTCATATAGTAACGTATTTGGTGGATTATGAAGTGGATTTCTTGGGTGCCTCATTTTCATAATGGTGAAGAGTAACTGTTTCTGCCACTTCTAGTTTTTTTAATGCAGATTTTCTGGTGTTTAAGAAAATTGGATGACAGTATTCGAGGATGGGTCGGCATATTAATTTATATATGTTGGTTCTCGTTCTTATAGATATCCCTTGGTTTTTATAGGTTAGGCATCGGAAGTGTTGACCTCTTCTTTTACACTGTTTCTTAATGTTGTCCAGATGGTTCTTGAAACTTAATTTATTGTCTATCGTAATCCCCAAGTACTTTATGTTATTGGAACAGTTTATCGTATTATTATTTACGGATAGAGTTGGAGAATTTGGTGTAATTTTATGATGGAATAAAATAAACTGTGATTTTTGTGGATTAATTTTCAGTCTCCATCTGTTAAGCCAATTTTCTGTTTGTTGCATTAATTGTTGCAGATCATACACTGTTTTCGTCATTGTCTTGTTGTGGCTGATTAAAGCGGTGTCATCGGCATACTGTAGAATGTAGAGGTTCAAACTAAGACGGTCATGATTCAAGTTATATATGTCATGGCAATAGAAATTGTATAGAAAAGGTGATAAGGGTGAACCTTGTGGGACTCCCTGTTCTATTTTAAATTTCTCAGAAAGGCAATTGTTGATTTTAATTTGTATAGAACGGTGTGCTAAATAGTCTTTTAATATCCATATTAGGTTAGGAGGGCAGTTTGCTAGATACAATTTGTAAAGTAGTCCTCTATGCCATACACTGTCGAAAGCCTTATTCATATCCAGAAACACAGCTGCACTATGATTTCCGGTTAACTTTGTAGTTTGGATGTTTGACACTAGTATTGTTAGTGGGTGTATTGTTGAGCACTTCTCTCGGAATCCAAACTGATGTTTAGGTATGATATGTCCTACTTCTTTTTCCAGTAATGATTTAATTATCTTTTCAAAATTTTTTCCAAGCACTGATAGTAAAGTAATAGGTCGGTAGTTTCTTACATTGGAGTGATCGGTATTAGGTTTTGGTATTGTTATTAAAATTCCACTCTTCCATGACATAGGGAAATGAAGTTCGCTGAGACAGAACTCATATAGTTTTTTAATATACCCGTGTGTGTGATGTGAAAGCTTTCGCAATATATCTTTAGTGATTATGTCATGGCCAGGTGCTGTGTTTTTTCCTTTGTAAAGAGCTTTGTAGTAGTCGTCCTCATCTATTTGTGTTATTTGTGATGGTGCATTTCTATTAAAGTAGTTTGTGAACCAATTATTTACCCTGTTATAATTTTCATCGTCAGTATTGTGTGTCTATACTCTCGCTAAATGTTTCTTTAAAGTGTTCTGCAAATATTTCAGCTACATCTTTTTGGGTAGAATGCAATGAGTTATTATGCTTTAATTCAGGAGTGATTGGTGGTTGCTTGTATCTTGTCAACTTTTTTATTTTACTCCAGTAGTTTTTTCCTTGACTTTCGTTTATTTCATTACATACCTTTAACCATTTGCTTTCTTTGTATTGCAGTATTAGTTTTTGAATGTTTTTGTTGTACTGATTAATTTGTTTTTTCACTTCAACAGTGGGGTTTGCTTGGTATTCTCTGAACATTTTTCTTTTAACTTTTATCAATCTTACAATGAACGGAGGGAGCTCGTAATTATAGTAGTTTAACCTTTCTTTTGGACAATTTTCTTCTATGGCATTTGAAAGTTTTTTATTAAAATCTTCAAGTAAATTGGTACTGATTGGAAGTTGATTTACACTCTTTATATAATTTTCTATAGTTTGGTTCACCTTATTTATATTGCATCGTTTTAAATTTGTTCTAAATTCTTGTTTCTCTTGGATAGTTGTTTGTATATCAATTATCATTTCAATAGAATCGTGGTCTGCTCCTATGTCTGGATGGGTGTCAATTTTTAGTATATTGTTGGCCAAATTTTTTGAGTAGATTATTCTATCTGGTGTGGAATCTGGGTTATTCGCCATGCGAAATGTCGGTAACGTCTCTCTGCTACATCAAAGGGTCAGCTTTCCAGGAACTGTTTTACTTGTTTTAATTTGTTTTTGTTGATATTAAAGTCTCCAATGATTATTGCATATTTATATCTTGCAGCCATAATGAATGTACTTTGATCAATACTTGCATTTGGATGAATATATACTAAAATTATATGTAATCTTTCTTTTGAAAAGGTATACTAAAATGTGTTGCTTCACATAGTGGGTTGTTTATTACTGGTGGATTTTCTTTTCTCATGTTTAGATCTGGATGAATTTGTACCAGGCTGCCCCCTCTCGTGTTTGTATTAATCACATTGCCGTCTCGCTTTAGTATTTTCCAGTTTTGATATTTGACGTTGCTCGAATGTTTAGTTTTTGTTTCCACAAATAATGCACAGTTTATTCGATGTCTTTGGATAACATTATTTATTATATGCTGTTTTGGACCATAACTATTGACATTGGCGTATAAGATATTAAGTGTCGATATGGATTTGGATGAGGGAATATTAATTTGTTGTAAAGTCATCTTGAAACACTGAAACTCCTTGGATGGTAGCTGTTGGAGACTCTTTGTTGGGATCATTCAGATCGAACATTAATATGTATAAACGTGTGCCACAGAAAACCGCAGTGGTGTTTATATTATATAAATTCACAAATCCCTTGAGGTTCATTATTATTTCCTGTCTATCTTGGTTCTTCTGGTTATTGAGTTTATTGATGTATACTTCAATAATATGGTCGTGATAGGTCATGGTACTATGTATTCTGTTATTTTTTACTATTTTGGGGTTAATTTCTGAAGACTTTTTATTTATAGATTTTATTCTAGTATTAGGAATTCCTTCAATAGGTTGTGTGGGTCTTTTAGGGCATTTAATTGACCAAGCTTGGTGGTCCTCTGCTCCACATGCTAAACATTTTGGAGGAAGTTGAGACGAACATGTTGTAGTATGATGTTTTCCTTTGCATTTGGCACATATTGTAGAATTGGGGCACCTTTCAGTGATGTGATCAAACATTGAACATTTTGAACAGGGTATTGGAACTGGTTCAGGGGGCTTACTTGGATACACAGCATAATGTTGATGTTTATAGAATACTCCCTCATTTAAGAGTTTCTCAAACGCTTGCAAATCTCCTGTAATTATTCTAATTAGTCTTGTGAATTCATTTGTGGCTTTGGATCTTATTCGGCGACAATATCTGTGAATTATATTATTATTTTTGAGGTGTTGACTTATCAGTTCATCATCAATTTCTTTTTCAACAGATGCAATTACACAAGAGTAAGTTGCAGTAAATGTGTCATTTTTTGGTCTTTCATTGTTGTTAGTTTCTTCAAAAGATATAATTTGTTTATTTTTTTTTAGATTTTCAAGCACTCTAACAATCTGGTTTTTTCAGCATCGCTTTTAACAAATAGCCTTTTGTAGTTTTTATGATAACATCAGAGTCCATGGTATTTTGAGCACTCCAAATATCTGCCATTTCTGTTCGTGATAAATTTTGTTGTGTCTTTAAATAGAATAATGTTTTGAATTGTTTTTGTTATTGTTTGCATTTTGGGAGAGTAATTAGTTACTTTGACATTTTTGTTTGTTGATTGTTTTTGTGTGGGTTGGTTTTGTTCCTGGTTTTTGTCAGAAACTTTTTTTGTTGATTGCTTTTTGTTGCTTATTCCAATAATTTCATTTATATCCTCTTGTGAAATATTTTGCCTTCTCTTCCTTTTTTTCTTTCTTTTGCTAGTTCCTTGTGCTTCATATGATTCATATTCCATTCTTTCACTTTCAGATTCTTCTGAGGTTGTTTCCTCCATTAATTTTCTACTGTTCACCTTCTTTATACACTTTATTTGTCTGAGATGTTTACACTTTGGGTGCTGGCTCTAGACTGTCAGTCTTTAAATTCGCAAATATATTTACAATGTCTTCATAAAATTGGGAATCGGCTCTAAGACTTTGCAACAGTTCTTTTCTATAGCCGTCATCGATAAGTTGTTTAACACGTTGACTGCGATACATATCTCCGGGGGTATGTATTCATTATAAAAATTATTTAAGACCAGAAAACTGCATTTTTTTGCTACGTGCGAAATCTATAGAAAACACAGTTCTGGCCGATTTCAGTGAAACAAATAGCTTTTGAATGTTTTTTAAGATTTCTTCATTAGCTATGCTATAAATGTACATATCTCGGGGGATATGTACCGCACCTAATTAATATACTATTATTAATGTGCGGTACATATCCCCGGGGTTATTTATCGATTCTATATGTAAGAATAGATACATTGAATGCATAAGAAGGGCGTAAGTAGGAGAAGTCTAGCTCATTTGTTTTTATAAGATTAGTACAAAAAATTTACTTGAAAGCAAAATGTAGCGGCGGCAGCAATGTGGAGATTAGTTCTGTTTGTGGTTTCATAATGTCCGAACGTACCAAGAAACTGTTAGCACTTGCTGCGAAAAGACTTTTCCAGAAAACTCATGTTTGAATTGCTTCTTGGAACCACAATCGTAAATTCTTGGATCATTTATAACATGGTTTCATCTACTAAACTTGGTATAACTGAATTTAGACGGCAACTGGCAGATCAATTGGTTCTTGATGAACAGGAAAATGAGGATAATATATCAAAAACTCCAAAAAAAAATCTCATACATTTGTCAAGCCTGAAGGACCAGGTCGAAAGCGTTGAACACCTGTAAAGGCTGTTAGAAGAAAACGATCGTCGTGAAGCTGATGAAAAGAGCGGAAAATTATTTCATTTTGTAATAATTGTCCAGTAACTTCCGCTTTTTGTTTGCCATGTTTTAATAAGCATCACTCTTGATTTATTAATATACTAACTTATATCTGTATTATATATTTATGTACTGTATATGTAGTACATATAATAATAAAACTTACCATGAAATAAAGGGTTACTTTCGCATATAGTTTTTCTACTTTTTTCCTTTAAAAAATATCTTGCGTCTTTAACAAATATTAGTTGTATATAAGAATGTATATATTTTAAAAGTTTTATATAATTCTGAAACTACTTCTTTTTTTTATATTTTATAAAAGGTCCAATGTAAAACACATACATATCTCCGAGGATATGTACCGCACAAAAGGAAATATTATGTTACATATTCCTGGGGATATGTATCGCAGTCAAAGACAATATACATTGTACCTTTCCCGCAGTCAACGTGTTAAGCACTCTTGTGTCATCATATTTCTTAAGTAAGTCTTAATGCGCTTAAGGCACGAAAAGTTTCGTTCTTGAAACACTTATTGCAGGAATTGTTAAAACTAAGGAAAATAATTTGCATGTTTCCGAAAATATCATTTTAAATTTCTTGTATAATATTTCTACCTATTTCTGAACTTCTAAATTATAAAATTGTTGGTCTCTGTACAAAACATAAAGTTTGTTTTTCAACTTATCTGTGTCAAATATGTTTGGATACATTTGTAGTAAACAATCAAACTATTTTTCCGGAAATTTGTTTGCATATTCGGGATATTTTAAAGCGTTGGCCGACTATTCAAAATTTGTCGTTTCTTTACTTCATTACGTATTGAAAAAGGCGTTTCAAATAGAGATAAAACATTATCGTGAAAGGGATTCATTATTGTAAATAACTATCGACGAGTCTATCGATAATATATATTTAAATTAGGTTCCTATTCTATGTTAAATTTAGTCTGACCTTATAATGAAATTGTTTTTTATTTCTTTAAATTAATCTTACCTGCCTTGTCCCTAAAACTTGAACCACTGGAAATTCAAAACACATAAATAAAAGTATTAACCCTTGAACAAACGATTAATCGCGTCACACACGTAAATAATCTACAGTTCACAAGTTCCCTACGGTCACTAGCCACTATCACATCAACATTTGCCATTGAACTAAAAACTTGAGGCTCCAGAAATCTGGCCTCAGTTTCGAGCGGACATGGAGCTAAAAACATCGATTTTAACCATCTCGCATGGTGGGGGAAACCATAACGTATGTGCGACGCAATTTGAGGTTCGAAAAATTTGGCCTCACTGTGGTGGGATTGGTGGGTGACCCGGACTCCCCACGTGGGTAAAAACAGAAACGGCGGGATATTGAAATGTAAACCTGAGGTACGGTATAACATACGAGGCCTAAGATTGAAGCAATTATTTTATTTCGTTACATTTAATTTTGATAAATGTAGTGGGCAATCGGATTGGAAATTATGGGGTATTAAAATATACAGTGAATGCCAAATTTTACAGTGAGGCCCGGCCTCAGTTGCTTCATACGACGAGCCGCCACTGATTTTAATTCATTTCATTTTTTGAGAATATCCAAAAGGACAATTTTGTACGAGCAATTTATCCTTTTTATTGCAAAGTTAATTTTTAATATTTAATAATGAATGCGGTAGGTCAGGTCAAAGGGTACAGAATAATGTCTTATTAGATTCCAAATACATAGGTACCTAATAATAATTAATAATGACACTAATAAGTTTTATCTGTAATACAAGGTTGCCTTTATTTTAAACATACCGTGGTATGGTTCTCACACGATTCACTAATAATTCAACCAAATTGAAATAATTTTTTTATACGACAATGTGTGTATAATGGTTTTTCGGCTTTCACGGCCAGTGCTATCATTTGACACATAGTGGGGTTGTTATGCCGTGACCTCAGTAACTGGTCGCTGTCAGAAACAGAATTAAAGTGCACATCTCTAGCATTAGCCGGGATTCTTATAGCTGCCCTTGTTGTTCTCAAGCTAGGCTCTGGGACAGATCCGCTATCGGTATCTCTGGGACCGCCTATATAATGATTTCGACTCCTATTGTTGGTATTACGACTGTACGGTCGGAACCGTTCCTCGGAATTACAGCGGTTGCTATGGGACGCCTCAAAGGACCACCAGTATCGTTACCCGAAAAACTTTAAGTAACACATGATTTTCCGCATTGCTTCGGATTTTATCGATCGATTAGTTGTTTTCGCTGATTTACTGTTACTCGAGAACCTGTAAAAACAAAATTTATTCACTAAAATTATAATATTTTCACACAAAATAAAATACATTCAACAACGAATATAAGTACCTGTTTTTTTTTCTTCACACTGATGGAATTATGGCTGTCCTTGCTTTTCATCTCGAAATACAGATAATTCTGTAGGAGACCGTCTTGATGGGATGGGACCTCAAGTCTATTAAATTCACATAAATATTGCCATTTCTTCAGTATTATGTACATACTTTACTGTCAGCGTTAAATACTTTACTTCCATTAGAAGTCGTTTTCATATTATAGGAAAGCGAAAAACTATAAAGCATACCCAGTAAACACGCGAGGTTACAAACATTTTGTAGAATTCTAAAATGCAGGACCCTTCTATGTATTTTACGCAACTTGTATAAAACTTCTTTAATACTTTATGTTAGGATATTTAATACACAGGGTGAACCTTAAATAAGTACAAGTTTTAACCAACAGTACAGTTTACTGTGTAGAACACATAATTAATAGTTTTTTATGAAAAAAATCAGGAATAAAAGAGGCAAATTCTAAATTTCGTGATTTTTCAATCCAAAACTTGTTGAGGACCGCTGATCCGACTCTAATCCTAATAGTTTGAAAAGTCATGGTGGATGTGAATTCCACAGCGTTGCCAGTGTTACACTAATGTCTTCGAATAGGCTTCAACAAAGTTAACTAGAATTTTTAGACATGTCAAAGAATGATTGAAATATGTTAATGTATGAAAATATTAACTGCCATCTCCTCCCTTTTGCCATTCCTATACCTCACCAATAAATTGAAAATATAAACCAGATTCTCTACTCACAATCATAGTTATCCAGAATTTGGTCTTTATCCATGTTTGCTACACTCTAACTGATTTATCCCAATACGTTATCGTTATCACTGGTTATCACTAATTAACAAATATGCTTTTAGCATGTCAACCTTTTTAGTGTTTGAATAATGCACCATATTTTATTTAATCACTGTATTTTACGAAAAATATTAATTAAATACACAAGACACTTAAGAGAGAAACACTACCCGTGAAAATAATAAGACAATTTAAATATGTTTTATACGTTAGTGCCGCAACTCTTAAAACAGATGCATCAAGCAGTGCATTACTGAAAGAAACCATTAGCTTAGTTCGGTTTCAGAAGATGCAAAAGTGTATCATAATTTTCATTGTACGTGTATTGAAATTATGAAATCTGTTTCCACAAATGTTTTATTCCACTTGTCAATTGAATTTACGTTAAAAAGTTGTTTAAATTACAAACGATATGGCAACCTCGCCTTCAGTAAATCATATGGTTTATTTTATTAGGTTACGTCAGTGGTCTATCTGGTCAACACTCCTCAAAATGTGGGTATTTAAAAAATAATAATATCTCTGTAAATATTTGAAATTGTGACTGTGGTTGTAAATCAACCGTCAATACCAATTATTAAGAGTTGAAACCGCATGGATCACTTGACTTTTGTGCCATGGAAATTTTCTCATGTATTAATCGATGTTTTTGGAGACTTTTCTTATATTTAGTTTCGTATCCACATGTATCACATTTGCACATTTGAACTTCGGAAGGCTCTTTATGAGCTAACTGATGAGCATTTACGTGACTCTTATATTTAGTTTCGTAACTACATTTATCACACTTGTACATCTGAATTTCTGAGGAATCTTTGTGCCTCAATTGATGTACTTTTAGATGACCGTTATATTTAGTTTCGTAGGTACATTTATCACATTTGAAAACCTGCACTTCTGAGCAATCTTTGTGACTTAATTTGTGCATCTTCAGGTTGCTCTTATATTTAGTTTCATAACTGCAGGTGTCACATTTGTACATTCGGATTTCTGAAGATTTGGTGTGCGTTAACTGATGTGTTTTCAGATGATTCCTACGTTTAGTTTCGTAGTTACACAAATCGCATTTGTACATTTCGATTTCTAATGTTTCTTTGTGTTTTAACTGATGCGCCTTTAGATTACCCTTGTACTTAGTTTCGAAAGAGCATGTATCACACGTATGCGTTTTGTGTGACAACTTATGTACTTTTACACTTTTCTTGTCTATTATTCCACAACTATCTGCATCATACTTGTTGGTTTTGTCTTCTGAAGAATGCTTGTCCAACTGATGACTGTTGAGAAGGTTATCATACTTAGTTTTGTAATTGCAGGTATCACATTTGTACATTTTCACTTTTGAGAGACCTTGATGTATCAACTCGTGTCTCTTAAGACTTCTCCTGTAACTAGTTTTAAAGTCACAGGTGACACACATGTATGATTGCACTTCTGAAGGTTTATCACTCATTGTTTCACCTTTGTTGTATAGAGAATTACTGAAAACATTTAAATTATTTGCACCATCATAAAAATCAGCTATTTCTAAAATGTGAGGCTTTTTTCATTTTCAAATTTCAATTTGTGTGTTTTGATGTCTACGAAATCCCTCTATATACAGGGTGCTTTTCAAGTAAAGCTCACAAATATCTCCTCAAAGTTTTCACATGCTTCTTGCGTGTCTAGACAATCTTCTAGTTTTATTTTAATGTCTTCAAATTTAATATAAGACGGCTTATCAATGTCTTTATATTCTTCTTGCATGTAATTATCACCTTCTACTTTTATTGCAGCCATTTCAGGTTTAATATAACACAAACCGTCAATGTTTTTGTATCTTTCCTGAAGGTCAAGGCAGTTTTTTAAAAAACTACCATGAGTATGAAGGGAATCAAAACACGGTCTGTATACAATAGGATCCATAGTAGCGTCCATGTTCTAAAATAAAAAAACGTCGGTTAATATGTGCAATTGTTTGCTTTTTCAATTGATGAAGAAATAGATTAGACAATCAACAGCAATCATCAATCTGAATAATTACTCTTATATACCTACGTTAGTAGCAAATTTGGCTTTAATGGTTATAACAAATCTTTATAATTTCGAAAACTTAGCTCTAATTTCGAAATTTGCACGAGAGAAGCATTTTTTAAAAATAATCGTCCTACTAATAATTAGTCTCATTACCGACCACATGGAAGAAAAATACTAATGTCAACAGTTAGATTATGTAATGAGTGTTTCTTTGAATTTTTGTACATTATAATGCCAGGACTTGAAAGTTCTGAGTTTACCCAGGTAGGAATGACTGCTTTACATGATGCAGGACATTCTAATCATCAGATATCGAACATGTTGGGCATCATCTGTTGTACGAATAGTACACAGATATGAAGAAATTGATACAGTGGAAAACAGACCACGTAGTGGATATCCTCGAGTATATAATGAAAGGAAGGATCGGTATTTGGTGCAATATGCCCGTAGACACCGAACATCTCCAACTTCAGCTCTCAGGGCCCACTTTCAAGGTACGTTTTGCTGTGTTATATCGACACCTACTATTCAAAGACGACTCCACTATGCAAATTTACGTGCTAGAAGACCATTACGGGTCCCCATTCTACTTCCAAGGCATCATGCTGCCCATCTCATTAGAAATATTTTTATAACTACTTAAAAACATACTTACAACTTTTGGTATACACATATTGATTATGTCGATATCCACTTCATTCAGTGTCACAAATTCGTATGTTACCAGTTGAAGACACAATCGACAAATGCTATAATTGTTCGATATATCCGTCGGGTGTATATTTGATTTATGCTTTAAATAAATTTCTTTTAAGTCGATAACTGATACTTTACTGGAATTGACACAAGACAAAATAATATCTTCGGTGTCCATACATGCCGATTTGAAATTAAATGCGGCATATAATTTTATAGAGCATGCACATTACATTTTTTTCTCTCTCTTCAAAGGTCTGAAATATATCCGTGTTATTAATAATATCAAATTGCTATTCTGTGTACTTGAAATATGAATCATTCGGTCTTACTAGATTCGAAAAAATTACTCCTAAAACAGTCTCTGTGGCTTCTTCTATGATTTCACAGTTTATGTTACTAATAACATTAAAACATAGCTTGCAAAATAATTCTTTGAAGTTTCCCGATTGCATTTTACACTCTTTTCTGAAAAACCGTAGATTTCTATCTCTATTTGTATTCATAACCTCCAAATTAGTTTATTTTTCTTCTTCTTCCTCCTCTTCATCCTAATCTCCAAGACATTAATTGCTGAGCAATTTTTGTAAAAAGTCATTCTCCATTTCTGAAATATCCAGAAAATACCAATTCAAATAATATTTTATACATTAACTAGATATAGGCTTGACTTTTTGACGTTGAAGCTTAAGATTGATTAGAATATGTACTAAACTTGAAACTTGTATTTTGCAGTAGAAGAAGAAAACAATCATTTATTATGTTAGGTTATGATGTGCCATAAGGAAGAAGAAGAAGATAAAATACTTGATGTCAACGAATAGGTTATGTAACGGATTGGTTTGGAATGTTTGATTTTTAACAATTTCTTTAAAAAAAGATAGAACAATGCAACCAAAACATTTTAAGTTAACATTGTGCAGACTGTGTTTTAACGATATAAGCGATACAAATTGCGAAATAATAGGAGAAGTCTTAAAGGAGGTCCTTGAAGTTGTTTCACCCAATTTGGTAAGCTTTTCAGGTTACTTTTATTTTTACAGCACAGCTATGTCCGTAATTTTAACGAGAAACATGTTTCAGATTTTAGAGGGAAACGAACATGTAATGTGCAAACAATGTTTGACAAAATCATACGCCATTTTTAATTTTAAATCGACATGTATGGGTACCGAGGATTATATTGAGCGTTGCATCAATTCCAGTAAAGTGTCTGTGATTGACTTAAAAGAAATTTATTTAAATTTGAACGGAAATACTCAGTTAACCGATATATTGGAAAATCAAAGAATTTGTAGATTATGTGTTCAATTGGTGACAGAAGGATATGTATCACTAAACGAAGTGGACGTTGACATATTGAATAAATGTTTGCCAAGAGTTGTAAGTATATTTTCAAAAATATTTTTAGGGATGTATTTGTATCATAGAAATCATAAAATATATAGAACGCCAAATGATGTACCCAATTTTTGATATTTTTTTTATTTTAGAACATCGGCGCTACTGAGGACCCTGTTATATGTGAACCATGCTTTGGTTCACTTCATACTTACAGTAATTTTTTGAAGAACTGCCTTGAAGGAGAAGAAAAATATAAGAATGCCAGTAAGCAATCGTATATTAAAACCGAGAAAATTGAAATAAAGCTAGAAAAGGATCAGAATGCTCAGGAAGAATATATAAATATTGATAACCAGACTTGCATTAAATCTGAAGAGATTGAAATGAAATTGGAAGATCAGGATGCGCAATGGCAGGATGAATTTACTGATAAGCAATTTGATAATATGTCCGAAGTAATCGAAATAAAAGAAGAGGAAGATGATCAGAATGGGTAAGAAAAACATATTTGTAATGGGCCCAAAATCACAAGACAACAAAATATATCATGGTTCTGGGTTCGAATTATTGTTTGATCGGTTTGACAATATTCTTCAGGCTGATAGGTGATTTATTTGGTTTAGGCAACTAACATGCAGATATATTAAAACATTTAAAAACGTTTGAAGAGCCCTTATGCTATACTTAGATTGCAAATTCATTCGAAATCCAGTTGAGTTACATTAGACAATAATTTTTGACAAAAAATCCAACACTAAAAAATTTAAATATTATGTTCTTTAAACCTCCCATCAGCATTTCATTCACTTTTCGTTAAAACCGTTTCTTTAACTATGATTTTTAATTTATTCTTCATTCAATTTAGCATTATAGATGTGCTTGCAAATAAATGTGGCAATTGGTTTTGTGATCTTGAACACACTTTATTGATCTCAATCTTCTGAGACCAGTTAGATTTAAATAAAAACCAAAATAATTGTAATGCAAATGGTCTGCAAATGTAACACCTATTTCTATAATTATTTGGGAGCAGTCTGTTTCCTTTACAAGTTTATTCCATTATACCTAATTAATAAATATTAAGTATTTGCTTGATACTTCAAAGGAATAAAAAAAATTTCTGTTAAGGGTAGTATGGCATGATTATTACGTACAGTTTTCATTCCATTATCTTAATCACAAAGAAAGTTATTTTAAAAAATATCCAAATGATAAGAATTCTTTGGAAGGCCATATCTCCTTCTGAGCAACGTTTATAGTAATTTTTTTAACCTTTTTTGGTTCTATTTTTACCACCTTAAGTTTTGTACCAACTTTTTCGAACACCCTGTATACAGCGTCAATTTTTTTTCAGAGACTGCTTTTCCCACAACATACCTAACGAAATAGTTGAAAACAAAATGATATACACCTCTGACAATATAGCAAGGGTAAAGAATGAAGATCTGCTTAAACAAGCGACAGAAGTTCAAACAAACGAAAGTGTATTTCCAATGGGTATATCATCACATGAAAGTGTGAACGGGTTCAACAGGGATCTAAATAATGAAGGGACTTCGAAAACGAAGAAATTCAAATGCGAGGAATGTGAATTCGAGACTAATCACGATAAAAGTCTCAGATGCCATAAGTTGCTACATAAAGATCCTTCCGAATTGCAAATGTACCAATGCGACAAGTGCAGCTATCAAACTAAATATAAGCATATTCTGAAACGACACCAGATACGGCACAAAGACGCCTCAGAAATCAAAATGTTCAAGTGCGAGACTTGTGCTTACGAGACAAAATTTAAGCAAAATCTGAAGATGCACGCCCTAAGTCACAAAGATCACTCGGAAACGTACAAATGTGATCAGTGTACGTTCGAAACTATACACAAAAAACATCTAGTATCTCATCAGATAAAGCATAAAGACCCTTCCCAAACACAAGTATATAAGTGTTACACTTGCGCTTACGAGACTAAACATAAGAGCAGTTTAGTCACGCATCAACTGGTGCACAAGAATGTCTCGGAAACCCAAATGTACAAATGTGGGATATGTAACTACGAAACCAAACATAAAGGATACCTGAAATTCCATCAGTCGACACATAAGATACCTACAGAAATCCAAATGTACAAATGCGGTATTTGTCCTTTCGTGACCAAACATAAGCAATACATAAAAAATCATCAGTTGGTGCACAAAGACCGTTCGGAAGTGCAGATGTACAAGTGCAACACTTGTTGTTTTGAAACGAAGTATAAGAAGAGTATCAAAAATCATGTGTTGAAACACGAGATATTTTCGACAGCTCAAAAAGAGGAAGAATGTGTATAAAGTGAATTTTTATAAACTAATAAGATATTTGTAGAATTATAATAATAGTTAACATGTTATATGCAAGATGTGTTTGTAATACAGAACGTCCATAATGTAACGCAAAGCAAGGGAAATCTTGAAATGGGGTGTTCCATTTACAAAATAAAGCAGTGATGAGGTCATTACTCGAGGGTGGGTCACCCTGTATATTAAATTATTATCTGAAAAAACAGTAAATTATAACAAAAAATCGACCTGTTTCATACATTTTTAATAATATTGTTTATTTAGCTAATAATGAATTTATGCGTTACTTTATGGTATATAAAAATTAAAGACAGGGTCTTGATAATACATGGAATACAAAACCCATATAAAAAAGTTTGATATGAAAAATTGACGCTAGTACAGTCCTGGACTCAGCGGTTATTTATTTATGGTAGTTTTTAAGGAATTGTAAACACATGAAGATACGTGTAAGAATCGAATCGTTTCATTTTTATTTTAAATTTATCAAGAAGCTGCCTTATAATTTTTATACTTCTATGAGTGTGTATATGTTTCTGAAAAATAAAAGTAATCATATTATTATAAATTTATTACTATAACCCAGTAAAACAATAAGATTTTTTATTAAATAAAACCACGTGTATACTTACCGCCGATTTGCAACCAGTTGTCTGAAGAACAGTTCCAATATAGCAGCCATAGTACTGACAGTTGGAAAAAAAATGAATGTATATGCGGACCCAGGGATTCTAACAGTGGGTGTAGCTAGTCTAAGAGCCAGTGGCCGGCAACCTATAAGTAAATGATTATACCTGAAATTTTGCACAGTGAGTCTCTTAAAAAATTTAATCAACTTCGTTATTAAATTAACAAAGCTGCCGTTTGAAAATTTTAAAATTTCAGATCTAACAAATTAGGCATTTATTTTTATTATTTATTATATTTAGCACCTTTTTATATTAAAATAATATAAGTAACAAATAACCTCTATTTCTGGCACAGGTTCTGAGATTTGGTGATGTCGATTACAATGCTTGACATTTCTGACAGTTTCTTAATGTCAAAAATCAGATTTAATCAAATACTTTTGAAATATATAATTTTTGCCAATTTCACAAGTGTTTGCCATGACCTTAGAAGCACGGTAATCGTCTGCCTTTATTATTTTTATATAATAATTGTATATTTTAAAATTTTCAAACGGCAGCTTTGTTAATTTAATAACGAAGTTGGTTACATTTTCATACTTCTCGCACCTGAGTAACTCTTCAGTCGGCCTCGCCACTGCAAAATTTCAGGTATAATCATTTACTTATAGGTTGCCGGCCACTGGCTCTTAGACTAACACCTACACAGCCTAGCTCAAGAATACCATGGGCAAGTCAAAGATTCCCAATTAGGAACATGCACATTAATTTTGTGACTGATGGCAATCAGTTATCCAGGCCTTCAGAGGGAAAATTTAAATATTTTATAAAAGCACATTTTCATGTTTAATAATTATTTATTTAATTAAATGAAATTTTTATACAATCAAACGACATAGCAGATAAAATTATGTTACTCATTTTCGCAACGCCACTAAAAAAGTTACTTCCAAAAAATACACATAAAACACAGACCAAGCGTGCTATCGACTTCAACCTTGGACTGAAACTAAAAGGAAGGTCCCCCCCTCTAGAAAAACGTTGACAGATGTTGCCAATATCCGAGTTATAACTAAATTCCTGGAACTTAATTGCCACACCTCGTATTTCAAATCAAGTGAACTAAATGTCCAAACAAGTTGCCATAATTAATGAATATTTCTTGAAAATTTGATTTGATTACAACTTATTAACCTGCAACACAGTTTCTTGATTAGTTATTTATGAAAGTGTAGAAATTGTTAAACATTGGACAACCCTTGAAAAAATATGTATAAACTAGTACAGATGCTTCCATCTCTTGTCAATTCTTAAAATCCCAGATTGACTAACTAAAGTCGCGGCAAGAATTCAGACGTCCTACGTCACATTACTTTTCATATGTTTCTGTGAAGTTCTGGGGAAACTTTGTGAGTTAACTTGTGCGTCTTTAGGTTGCTCTTGTATTTAGTTTCATGACTGCACATGTCACACTTGTACATTCGGACTTCTGAGGATTTTCTGTGTACTAACTGGTGCGTTTTTAAATCCTTCCTGCGCTTGCTTACATGACTACATAAATCGCATTTGTATGTTTCGATTTCTGAATTTTTTTTGTGCTTCAACTGATGCGCAGTTAGATTACTCTTATACTCAGTTTCGTAAGTGCACATATCACATTTATATATTCTAATTTCCGAGAAGTCTTTGTGTGAAGACTTATGTACTATTAAATATTCTGTGTATTTGGTTTGGTAACTATCCATATCACTTTTGTGGGTGTTGGTTTTTGAGAAAGGCTCCTCCGACAGATGATCCTAAAAGATTATATTTAGTTTCATAAATACAGATATTAAGTTTGTACATTTCTTACTTCTGAGAAATTTTAGTCTATTAAAACTTACCATGTAACTCGTTTCATTATCTATTTCACCACCATTTTCTGAAATGTACGTCTCTTGGTTTCCAATCGTTTCATCACGTAAGTTGCATGAAGAACTACTAAAACTTTCAAAATAGTTTAGAGATTGATTAATTATCAGAATTGTGTAGTAAATCATACACAAAACTAGCATAGATGAAACTATGAATTCTTATTTTGTTTAATCAAATCAAATCATTTATTGGTGTCCATACATAATAAAATGTTTACACAAGTCAAAAAACAAAAAAAAAAAAGATAGCAATGAATGATACATATACTCGTACACACTAAAATAAAATTACAACAAGTAAAAATACATTGAACATTATAAAAATTACATAATAATATAAAATTACAAAAGTAGCAATTAAGTTAAAATTAAAAACATAAAAAAAACAGCAATTACATATCTAAAAACTGGTCGGCAAAGAACTCATTAAAATTATAAAATGCTTTTTCTTTTGAGATATTTTTTAATTCTGAACTTAAAACAATTTAGATCTAGTAACTGAATCTCGGTTGGAAGTTTATTAAAGAATTTAATACAAAAATAATTTGTGCCATCTCTGGATTTCGCTAATCGAAGAAAGTTTGACCTGATATTATGTCTTTCTCTAGTATGGTGAGAATGAAAACTTTCTTGTCGAGCAAATCTATGTTCATTATTTTTAATGTAAATGAGACATTCAAGAATGTATATCGACGACAGTGTAAGAACATTTAGCTGTTTGAAATGCTCACGACAATCTTCTCTGTAAACACGGAATTCCAGGAAACAACTACTCTGCGGGCTAATGCCCCGACCAGCATTGAATTACACCTGGAAAACCTATAGCAACAGCTAGAGTCATTCGTCAGACGCCCACCAGACAGAGATAAAGGTCGACAGCTTTCAATGGTGTCTACTGCATGTAGAACGCTTCGTTCCTGTGACATTTTCAGTCCGGCATGGAGTAGCAAACGGCCGATAGATGTAGTTAGTTCTACACCGCGTAATCTTCTCTGTATTTTATTCCAGCAATTATTCGTATACATTTACGTTAAAAAATAAATTAAACTAGTATGAATTAATTAGCTCTCTTCTAAACGTATGTACTGCGTTGTCCGAAAGCATGGAAATCGTATACAGATTTTTAACTAAATACTGCTGTATTTAGGTATACAGATGCAAACGCCGTCTGATGTCACAGGTATACGTGATCGTTTTGTGAGGTGTGGCCAAACTAAATTTTTAAATACCGTTTTTAGTCTCATATTCCCACAAAATTGTCTGCACGTATTTGGAAAAATTATGTAATTTCCACATTGACTGTATTAGGATGTAGAAAATAACTATCAAATAAAAATATATTATAATGTCATGTCCTTACCTATCTGCTTTTATCTCAACATCTTCAGTTTTAATATAAGATATATCGAGGTTTTCATATCCTTCCTGTGTATTCTGAACTGTTTCCTGTTCTATTTCAGATTTAGTATAAGACTGTTTTTCAATATTTTTGTATTCCTCCTGCGAATCTTGTCCATCTTCCAATTTCATTTTAATTTCTTCAAATTTAATATAAGGCGGTTTATCGATATCTTTATATCCTTTCTGCTTATACTGATCATCTTCTAATTTTACTTCAGTTTCTTCAAATTTAACATAAGATAGTTTATTATTAATGTTTTCATATGTTTCTTGTACATCTAGGCAGTTTTTTAAAAACCCACCATGAGTGTAAATCGCATCAAAACATGGCCCGCATACGACAGGGTCTTTGGCAGCGCTGATGTTCTAGAATAAGAATGTCAGAAAACAATCAGCTTCAGATGTAAGAAATCAGCTACATAATGAGACACATTAAAATTATCTTTGTAGCGATATGAACACAATGTAGAGTTTAAGTTTCAAAATAATGCTGATTTTCCTTATTAATATACTTACAATTTGTGGTATATATGTATTGATTATGTCAATGTCCATTTTGTTTAGTGACACAAATTTGTGTGGTACCAATTGCAGACACAATCGACGCTCTCATTGTCTGATATATCCATTAAATGTACACTTTTTTTCTCTAAGTCGACCTGTGACGCTCTACTGGAATTAACATCGGAAAAAATAATACTTTCTGTATCCATACATTTCGATTTGAATTTAAAGGCGTCATATAATTTTACGGAACATGCTTTACATATTACATGTTTATGTCGCTCCTCCAAGTTCTGCAACATGAACATATTCGTATTAAAAATATCAGAATGAGCTGTCCTGGATACATGAAATAATCACTCGATCTTACCAGCTTCGGCAAAACTACTTCTAAAACTTTTCTTATGGTTTCACCTATTATTTCAAAGTTTTTATCACTTATAATGTTAAAACACAGTCTGCAAAATATTTGTCTAAAGTTTTCCATTTTTACCTTCTGGGAGATAGTACATAACCTCAAATTAGAAAATATTTTTTAATGTTAGAAATTTTCTTCTTCGTATTTCTGCCTTTATCATCCAAACCCACCAGACAAATAACCAAGTCCAAGTTTTAAAAAGCTATCAAGAAGAAGAAGAAAAATACTAAATGTCAATGTTTAGGTTATGTAATAATTATGTTGATTACTTTTTTGGTTTTGAAATCGTTAAGGAATAGAAAAATGCAATCTCAACGTTCAAAGAGAACGGTTTGCAGACTATGTTTCAATACTGTAGGCGATACAAATTACGAAATAATAGGAGAAGTCTTAAAGGAGATCCTAGATGGTGTTTTGCCCAGTTTGGTAAGTTTACATTTAAGTTCACAAGATAAATCATTTCCATACTTTTAATAACGAATACATTTCAGAAATTGGAGCAAGGTCATGAACATCTAATTTGTAAAGAATGCTTATCAAAATCGTATGCAGCTTTTAATTTTAAATCAGCATGTATGGGTACAGAAGATTTTATTCAATGTTGCATTAACGCTAGTAAAATGTCAGTGATTGACTTGAATGAAGTTTACTTAAAGGTGAATGAAAATACTCGGTTAAGTGATATATCGGAAAATCAAAGAATTTGTAGATTATGTATTCAGTTGGTTACATATGGATATATTTCACTGAAAGAAGTGGATGTTGACGTAATGAGTAAATGTTTACCACAAGTTGTAAGTATATTGCAAAGTAATTATGCGGAAATTATCAATATGTATTGGAATAGGCTCGTTCTCATAATTAAATTGTATATTTTATATAAAATGTTATATATTTATATATACATTTTTTATAAAGTTAGTAAATAACATATTTAGTACAAACTCTGACTTCCGGGCTAAGCATTGAGGTTAAAAAAGTAAAAGATATTGTTATAGTAGTGTCACAAATACAATGTAGGCATGTCACGAGACGGTTAATTCTTATTTAAACTGTAAACAAGAGTGACACCATTCTTGATGTGCATGAATTGGTACCGCTACTATATAGGGTGTCCCTCAAATGTATGTACCAGCGAGCCAGCCAAGATATTTAAGGTGAAAATACGGGGATTATACTTATTTATTTAAAGCAAAAATGTACCGTTAAGGGTTAGGGGGCGCCAAAGATTTCAGTAATTTGTTATATGAAAATATATTGGAAAAGGCTTTTCTTGATGCAGTTAATGTTAGTTACCGACCTGTCAAATGCCTTAAACTGGATACCTCAGATTAAAAAATATATTAATTTTTTTAAACGTTTTCGTGACTTGTTCCGGTTAGTCGCATAAATTATTGTAAAATGAGGAGGAGCACCATCGTGCTGGACTGCATTTCCTTCTTGTAAGCAGGGTCTGTTCTAGTTCTGCGGGTAAAATTGTTTGCAAGAAATTGAAATTTTTTCAAAAGTTTCGGCGCCCGCTAATGGTGCATTTTTACATACAAGTAAATTAGCATAAATAGTCGTATTTTGACCTTAAGAATCTAGGGTGGTTCACAGGTACATACATTTCAAGCAGTGGCGGCTTGTCATATGAAGCATCTAAGGCCGAGCCTCACTGTCAAATTTGGCTCTCGCACTGTATATATTAATACCCCATAATTTCCAATTACCTATTGCATTTATCAAAAATTGCTATAATGGAATAAAATAATTATTGCTTCAATTGTAGCCCTCGTAAGTTATAAATAGTGAATCTAGGCTACGTTTCAATATTCCGCCGTGTCTACCAGAGCGGAGAGTCACGAGTCACCCACCAATACCACCAGAATGAAGCCCAATTTGCCGAGCCTCAAATTCCTTCATACATGCCTAATACGTTATGGCTTCCCCCACTAAGCGATACGGTCAAAGTCGATGTTTTCCGTCCTAATTTGAGGCCCAATTTCTGGCGCCTCTTATTCTCTCTCACTCTGTTTTCTGGCAAATTGGAGACATAATGAATGTAACGCAAATTAGGAACATTTTTTTTTTTAATTATTGAATAGATTATATTTTTTCTATTGTAAATAAAATTCTAAGTTCTGTCATTTATTTTTTAATTAACGGTTATATTAGTGCTATTGGCAAAGATATCCATAATAAAAAACGATAAAAGCGTCAAGGAATATTAATTACCTCAGAGATAACGGAAAATTTATTTCCGCATTCATTATTTAAAAATGGGTTGGCCCTCACTTCTAGTAGGAACCACGAACCGCCACTGATTTCAAGGACACCCTGTATATCTGTTTTTTTCATACCAATATATATATTTTTTACAGAATATCAGTGCTACCAAGGACCCCATTATATGCGGTCCATGTTTTGATTCGCTTCTTACACATGGGGGTTTTTTAAAGAAATGTCTTGAAGCGCAGGAAAAATATAAGATAGCCAATAAACATTCTTATATTAAAACAGAAGAAGTCGAAATGAAACTGGAGGTTCAGGATGTACAGACGTCATATAGAAGTATTGATAATCTGGCATATATGAAATATGAAGAGATTGAAATGAAACCAGAAGTTGATCAAGACGTGCAAGCAAAATGTGAAAATGATAAACAATTTTATAATAGAGCTAAAGTGATTGAAATAAAAGTAGAAGCAGATGGTCGGGCTGGGTAAGAAAATTTAATTTAATAGTGTACGGTAGCTGTATGTATTTCTCATATGGTGTAAACCATTAGATATACCGGGTGAATCTTACTCACAGATTTGTTTTTTAAACTTAAGCCAATTCTTCAAGCAACATTTTTCCAAAAGGTATTAATAAGAAGCAAACCTTTATTATTTAGACGTGCAACATTGTCGACATTGGTTTCATTTACACAAATTATCGCTTGCCTTATCTAGAACTGTATGCTAAGCATAAAAAAATAGATATTCTGCCTACTTTAAATGTGCGTAAACTGAAAATATAATGACAAATAGTTGTCGTGAACATTAAAATGTTTCGGTGTTTTTACAGTGCTGTTAATTTTTTGTGAGACTTATTTTTTCCTCCTACATTAAATTGATGATAAATTTTATAAAGGAAAGTAAAACATACCCATATTTTGGTTGGTTTTGAGGTTTTGAGAAAACGTTACATGATGAATTTGCTTAGTTTATTGGGTCTACATAAGACACTGTACAAGACAAAAAGGGCCCGTCTAATTGTTGATCCACAGATTTTGACAGTTGTAATCTCTCTGGATCTAGTGCGGTCGACACTGTCAAATTTAAGGTCAAGTCTAAGTAACAGTCTTAACTGGATGTTTGGTATTGCATTAAATTATATAAAATAAGCATTTTCATAGTTGTCAAATGTCAATTAATTAATGAATGCTAATGGAACTTAAAACAAAACGTTGCCATCCATTATCTGTAAACCATTAAAAAAGAATATTTAAAATTGATTACTCTAATCAATTACTCTGATTTTTGAAAATGTTTATTTCTAAAAATGTGAAGTTTATTTCGTAAACACCTTAAATTTTTTCAGGGAATCCTTTTCACACAGCATAATTGATGAAACAATTGGAAACGATGTAGCAGGAGTAAAGAATGAATGTGTGCTTAAATATGGGGCAGAAAATGAAATAAACAGATGTCAACCTCCATCAGGTCTACCATCATACAAGAATAAGTTTAACGGTGGTTTAAAACGTGAGGCAGCTTTGAAACTGAAGAAATACAAATGCGAGGAATGCGAATTCGAGACTAAGCATAATAAAAGTTTCAGATGCCACCAGTTACTACATAAAGATCCTTCAGAATTGCAAACGTACAAATGCGATAAGTGTATTTATGAAACAAAATATAAAGATCATCTGAAAAGACATCAGCTATTGCATAAAGACGTGTCAGAAGTCCAAATGTTTAAGTGTAACACGTGTGCTTATGAAACAAAATTTAAGCATAACCTAAAAATGCATGCATTAGGTCACAAAGATCACTCAGAATCGTACAAATGTGACACGTGTACATTCGAAACTATATATAGAAGACGTCTCACAGCACATCAATTAACTCACAAAGACCCCTCACGGATCCAGACATATAAGTGTTACACTTGCCCTTACGAAACTAAGCATAAGAGTGACTTGATCAAGCACCAGTTAGTGCACAAAAATATCTCAGAGACCCCAATGTACAAGTGTGGGACATGTAGTTATGAAACTAAATATAAAAGTTACCTAAAACTGCATCAGTTAACACATAAAGGTCTTTCGGAAATCCCAATGTACAAGTGTCAGGTGTGTTCTTACGAAACCAAACATAAACAGTATATCAAGAGCCATCAGTTAGTGCACAAGGACCCTTCGGAGGTCCCAATGTACAAGTGTGATATTTGTAGTTTTGAGACTAAGTATAAGAAGAATATCAGGAATCATCAGTTGAAACATGAGAAATTTTCCACAGCTCAAAAGTTAGATTGTGCACATGTAAGTGTGGTTGATTTGTCAATACGCTCTTCTGAAGTCTTCAAACAGCCGAATGTGAAATAAAATCAGAGATTTCAAAGCCTCAAAATGGAAAATATTTCTTACGAATTCTAAAGTACATGTCACATAGGCATGCCCTTAAGTATTTACTGTCTAGAAAGAATGGATATCGCATAATGATTTTTCATAGCGATTGTGACAAATTCCCCGACTCTAGATTTCCAAAGCAAGAACCAAAATGGCGCCGAGTACAGATACCTATACAGGGTGCCAACAAATGAATGTTACATTCTTCTAGAGTATAATCTAGAAACAAAATGTCAATTTACTCAAACTAGCTTAAACAAAAAATGTCACAGGGTGTTAAAGTTTATTTTTTTATTTCTTGTTTTCTCCTTAACTCAGAACCCAGTTAAAAAATTTGAGCAAAATTTGCTGTTGCTCTGTTTCTCTTCATGAAGTATGCAGTGATTATATTCCTATTAGTTTAAATCATACAGGGCGTTGATTTTACTACAACCCTTTGTAAATATTCTTCTGTAATTTTTTTATTTATGCATTTAATGGCCATTTCCACCGCAGTGCTTTTTAAGTGTAATTAACTAAGGGCGGTTAAAATTTTAGGCCTAGTTTAAAATGGTAATGTTTCCACTGCACAATTATTAAGTTTCGTTTGTAAAGTCTACCTAAAAAGCCAATATTCATAATTTTTCGGTTTTTGCACGCGTTGTTAGCTTCATGACTATTTCTTAACCTCAAAAGTGTGACATTTCAGTCTGACTCAGGATTGCTGCTCTGATTTTATATTGTTCTGCTAAGTTCTTTTTTCGAATTGGTAGGATTTATAACAGAAATAATTCCCAAAAAAAAAACACGATTGGCAAATTTTAGCAATGAAGAAAAAGTATTACTAATTAACATAATAGCAAATTATAAAAGTACGGTGGAGAATAAAAAAACCAATAATGTCTCTGTACAAGAAAAAACAAATGCATGGACTATGATAGGTGAATTTAACTCACCTGTCGCCAAATAATATTCACAGAACAGCAGAATCATTAAAAAAGTTTTTTGAAAACAAAAAAAAAGGATTCTATTGGCGATACAGAATTATTACTAAAGATTAAAAATAAATGTTTGTTTTTTTTTGTAATTTATCAGTGATTCTTTTTAAGAGCTTACATATTACTTGGAAATTCAAAAGATCTTCTTCGATTAAGATCAAAATGTGCAGCTGTTTCTTTATACAGCCGGTATCTTCTAAAAAAGTTAAATTATCCATCGTATGAAAGTAATCATTTCTCTCGTACACTTTTCGAGGAAATCTCTATATTATTTCTAATATATCTAAACCACTATTAAATACATCATTTTCATCATAGTTCATTTTTTGTTTGTTTATTTTTCAGTGGAAATAATAAAACCAAATTATTGAATTAGGTTATGTAGAACCTTTAAGTATCGTTAAAAGAGATAAGCCTAGAATTTCGAGGGCTTATATTTAAGAAGGTTTAAGACATTTTATGTTGGGTTTAGTAAACTGTGGAAGGCAAATTGTATTTTTAAGGTTCCTTAAAGCGTAAGCGTAGCTTAAAACAAACGGTGGAAATGGCCATTAAAAATAAATTTTGATTAGACAAATTTGTCTGTATTACTTCCCGTTTAAAAGTTATAAGCTCCTAAAAAGTCTCAAAATAGAAGTACCATCTAAAAATCGCATTAACGGTGGAAGGATCAAGTAGTCGCATTTTTAAGGTCCCTTAAAGCTTAAGCGTAGCTTAAAACAAACGGTGGAAATGGCCATACATTTTTACACGCAACTATCAGAAATATGTAGATAATTATATTCTACACAAAATATGTATACCCATCAAAAATCAAAATTATGGTCGGTTATGAAAGTTTTACAGAAAATATTTATTAACATACCCCAATTTTTTTGGAAATAACTACGTATCCATAGCAACATGGAAATGTGTATGTATTTCCTGAAACATTTTGTAATCATTTAATGGACTTTTTTGTCCGTCAATTAAATTAAATAAATAAATAAATGGAAATTTCGTCATGGAAGTCACCGTCAAGTTTGTATTTCGCAAAAGTTTGTTTCTGAAATTTAAGTATTAAACGGAAGATAACGATTTATGCCTAATGCCGATTTACCGAGAAAGACAGAAATCTAGGTAGATATTTTTTAAGCATCATGATATGCCCAAGACTGAAATAAAATTCCAAAAAAACTGCAAAATTCAAAGTTAGTTCTCTAAGCATGCAATGAAATAATAAATCACTTTTAATATTCAAAAAAGAATAATTTTATTTTTACTTTCAATTAATATGTCTTGTCTGTAAATATCTTGACACAAACCTAGAAAAAATATAGACAGCGTCGGTCCATGATATAGACCTTATAAATCATGGACGCGCCCAAATCCGTTTTCTGCATATACAAATCGTTGATGCTCAGATATGTGCGACAGAGACAGAGATACTCCGGGCAAAAACCCACAGATCATTAGCCGAAAAAAACAAAAACCGTAAATGACAGACGTATGACATTTACGATGACAGACCGTCTCCACCATGGTTTATGAGTTTTTAAAAACTATTGCTAATAAACACAACTAAATCACAAAAGGCACACAAATCATTAATAATATTAACAGGAAAGGGTTTGTCAGGTTATGTTTATATATTTTTCTGTCATAGAACATCTGTTTTTTCCCAGACTAGCTTCATCCCTCTTGTACACATCAGGACCGACACCGGACCTCTCTTTCTAGGGCCGGTCCATGATTTATAAGGTCTATGGTTCATGATATAAGTCACGTGACAGGTCCCGCGTTTCCTAGGGTTTTACGGTCCAGAAAATGGATATTTTATTTGCTTTATGTTGCAGTTCTGCAAATATGATGGCTGCATTGCAATATGAAATTAACTAACTTGCTGTCATTTTTAATGTCATTAAGGGCATGTACCGTAATTCAAATATTTTAACCAGAACCCCGGTTCAGCGTCCCGTAATCGTTTTGTGTAGTTTAACTTCCCTCTATTCAACTCCAAATTTCAGTTACCGGAAATAACCACGGTAACATTTGTTAAATTACGGTACACGCCCTAAAGAATGTGACCAATCACAGTAAACAAGTGAGCTTTACGTTACAAGTTACAATAAAACCAACGTAAATTGGCGTAAACAGTTTTAGCGATTTTGGACGTTTTCCTTTTAGGGCAGTCTTGAATTTAGCGGTGCCGGCAGTATGACACTGGCACAGTATATATTTTTTCTAGGTTGTGGTTTCAAATCAGTACACTGGCAACATTGATTTTGATTTCAGACATAAACATCATATCCTAGGAACAACACTGTCCGTTTCCGTTATACAAATTCCTCTTTAATGGTTTAATGTATGATTTTAAGTATATTTTATGAGAAAAGTCGAAACTTTTGATGTTCTGTCTGTTTACTAACTCCCCTATCACAGGCAAGAAAGAAAAAGAAAAATTGAAACAACCAACTTGGAGGACATGGAAAGTCCAGACGTACTGTAGGGTACCGCCACTACCGCCCCTAAGTAAATGAAAACAAGGAGTATTGTGTTTGGCTAAAGGCTAAATACACTAGAGATGGGACTTTTAGTTAATTTTGGTGAATTCATTCTTTCAGTCCCATTCGCCTAAGTGAATCATTCACTTGAGTAATTCATTTGATTCAGTATGGTCCAGAATTGTATATTTGTCGACCACCGATCGTTCAGTCTCGACGTTCAATAGGTATCGCAGTTTGCTTACAACGGCAAACGGCACTGTTTCATGACTCCCGTGGTATCGTAATTTAGAGGCATATAATATATGCCTCTAAGCATTGTATGTTATATTATAAATAACATACAATGCTTTTGAGATTACAGACAAATCTAGATTTTAGATTTTAAAACATTTATGAGTAAGCATTTGAATATAGGTAATAAAATATAAATTTAAATGTGAAAATATTGTATTAAATTAACAAAAGAAGTTATATTTAAAATAAAAAAAAACCTAATTTCATAAATTCTAATTATTTAAAAATTCGCGTCTAAAAACAAAATTTTAGAAATTTTGTCAATTTTAATCAAGACCGTTTTTCTGTTACCCTGCTTTAGAAAATATTCTGTCGCAAGACACCGAACTAACTATTCTATATAGGTGATTCGACTGAAACCGGTCATTGAGTCACATCTCCGATACCGTCTACGTCTAATCGTCAACTGCAATTTTTCATTTAATTCAGTGAACTACTGAATAAGTGTAGAAGGACTAAATTCGTCTCGCCTGAATTACATTTTAAATTTTTGGAATTAACGTTGCTTTTAGTTCGCAGGGAATGATTCAGTCCGACAAGGAGGAATGATTCATTTTATTCAGTGAAGTGCACAGAGTGAAGTGAATAGTTCGTTTGAACTAGTTCGTTCGCGAACTACCCATCTCTAAAATACACAAATGTGTAAGACCACAATCAGAACAGAAGAAGAAGTATATTTTATCTAGGTTAGGTTATACGTTAAGAAAATTGATGCTAAAATATATATATTCTGTGGCTAAAATACTAGCTGTTAATGCTGTTATACACACAATAATTTATTGAACAAGTTAAGTAGTGTAAAAAAGAAATGTGTTTATTGATTAGGTATGATTCGAAATATCTCCCTATTCCAATTTTAATCAAGTTTATTACTTTAACAGAATGAGAGGTTTAAAGAAACTGTCTACAAAACACATCATTTTTATTTATAGTTTTTCTTGATACTTTCACTTAAGATTAGCACTAATATTTTTTATTCTAGAACAACAATGCTATGAGGGATTCTATTATGTCCGGATCATATTTTGATACGTTTCATACACATGGCGGCTTTCTAAAGAACTGCCTGGAAGCACAGGAAGGCGAAAGTGCCGATAAACAGCCTTATATTAAAACCGAGATGATTGAAATAAAACTAGAAAATTTTCAGGATCCACAGGAATATGAAAACGATAAGCCTTCTAATATTAAATCTGAAGATATAGAAATAAAGTCAGAGGAAGGAGATCAAAATAAGTAAGAAAATATCAGTTACATTTTTTTAGTTTTAAAATTTGCACCAGTATTGTTCCAAGTTTCTTTGAATGATTTGATACTTACCAATTACCTGTTCAGACCTTTTCATCTTTCAATATAGAAAAAAGGAGCTAAATGTTTACTACACTTCTTTCATACAGCGTGTTCCAATTATAATTCAATAAAACTGGGCTTGTGAATTGGCGTTGAAAAAATTGTGGGGTAATAATAGTCATATAAAATACGTCAGTGACGATTCTGAAATTCAGGATGTTACAGTTGTCATTTTTTTTAGTGACATCTCACACAATGTAGATGGGGAAACGATAGAAAACCAAATGAAGTTCTCTTCGAAAATCCAAATGCACAAGTGTGATACTTGCATATATGAAACAAAATACAAGCGTCACCTTAAAATGCATCAGTTAACACACAAAAGTCCATCCGAAATCCAAATGTACAAATGTGATATTTGTAATTATGAAGCAAAACATAAAAATTCTTTCAAATATCATCAGTTAATACACAAAGCCACTTCTGAAATCCGAATGTACACATGTGATACATGCGGTTTTGCAACTAAATATAAAAAGAGTTTGAACAGTCATCAATTAACACACAAAAATCCTTCGGAAATCCAAATGTACAAGTGCGATACATGCAGTTGTGTATTTAAACGTAAACGTACTTTGAAAAGGCATCAGTTGACGCACAAAAATCCTTCTGAAATTCAAATGTACGAGTGTAACACTTGTGGTTATAAAGCTAAAGAAAAGAGTCGTCTCATAACACATCAATTAGTTCATAAAGATTCTTCGGAAATCCAAATGTACAAGTGCGATACATGTAGTTGTGTATTTAAACGTAAACCTACTTTGCAAAGACATCAGTTGATGCACAAAAACCCTTCTGAGATTCAAATGTACGAGTGTAACACCTGTGGTTATAAAGCTAAAGAAAAGGGTCATCTCATAACACATCAATTAGTTCATAAGGATTCTTCAAAAATCCAAATGTACAAGTGCGATACATGTAGTTGTGTATTTAAACGTAAATCTGCTTTGCGAAGGCATCAGTTGACGCACAAAAACCCTTCTGAAATTCAAATGTACGAGTGTAACACCTGTGGTTATAAAACTAAAGAAAAGAGTTATCTCATAACACATCAATTAGTTCATAAAGATTCTTCGGAAATCCAAATGTACAAGTGCGATATGTGTAATTATGAAACTAAATGGAAGCGTTGTTTGAAAACTCATCTGTTACTGCATAAAGACTCTTCTGTAATGTACAAGTGTGATAGTTGTAGTTACGAAACTAGATTTAAGACTCAGTTAATAGCTCATCAGTCGACACACAAAAATTCCTCAACAAATGAACAAGTTTAGTCAAACTTTATGTTTATGCTCTTAATTATATTTAAGGCAATTACTAGTGAACGTTTCTTTGCTACTTTTTACATTTTGAATAAAGCTTAAAGTTGCTAATTGGAGAGGCCTTTGAAAACTAATGAAAATATATATTAGAAAAATGTTATATAAACGGTTATAAGGTTATTCATAATTCAAGTACCAAAGTTGAACGTTGAAATGTTTGTTGATCATTATTACCATAAAAAATATAATGTACTAGGGTATGGGTATATATGGACGTAGTAGAGAATAGTATTGTTTAATGTTGTCTATAGTCAGGTTTCAAAATAGTGATTCATTTATAGTACTTTGGTGAATACTGAAGATGAGGGTTGCATGGGACAAGATGCCGGTTTACAACACAAATTGCTCTCTATTTTGAAACCCGACTATAGTTAATAAAAATATTTTAATAGACTTTACATATTATGTGAATAGCTTATGTAATAAATAAATTTAAAAAATTATGAGTGTTTATGTGCAACTTATTTCTATGCTTGTTGCTTGTGCCTCTTAGTGGGGTAAAAGTTGGCAAAAAATGTTTGATTTTCAAAGTGACTGAAATGCTTTTCTGATTTAAATTAAATTTGGCAAGCTAGCTAAAGTATACCAATTTTAAATTAAACATGGCATTTACCTACTTATTTATTCAAAAAAAAATTTAGTCTGTAATCGTTTTTCTATATATTTTTAGGTATTAACAATATTGTGTGAAACTAACTACTCTGCGAACTTAAGCCCCGACCAGTGTTGAATTAGAGCCACAATATACCCATATATTCTTTATTATTAGCTTTTGTAACACTTAAGCTAATAAAAATCAATTCTCTTACAATTTCTATCAATGAAGTCATATGTATGCTCTCTGATACCAAACATCTAGGTATACGCAGATATATCGCAGTAAACTGGATATATTACTCCATATACAGGGTGTTTCAAAAGAAAGGCGAAAAATTTCAGGGGGTGATTCCTTGTTGAAAATAAAAGGTAGTTTGTTACATAAACGTTGGGTCACAAGTCAACCATTAGGGAGATATCGCGTTGCAAAGGTGGCGGAAAAAAGAGTGTTTTTATTGTTTTTCTAGGAAATGAAAAACGTGGGAATGGTAAAATTTTGTGGAAGTGTTACCATCATCGAAAGACACTTGTGACATATTTTTTCACTTTTTGAAAATAATTGGAAAGGGTTGAAATAAACTACCCCTTTCAGTTTTTTTTAACTATACTTTCAAAAAACTTCCTTAACGACGTAGAAAAAATTACGTGTTTGATTTTTGGGAAAACTGCAACAACAATTCTAAATGAACTAAATTTATAAACTAAAAGATAGGTGAGCAACTTATTGTAGACTTACTAATGAAAGCTGACACCTTGCTTCTTTTTTTTATCAGAATTGTGACATCCTTTTACAAAACACGAAGGCATTTTACAATTGTTTTTTAAATATAATAAATACTTTAAAAACTAAACACAAATAATATATATACTGCTACTTTAACACTCACTAACACTGCACATAAACTGCTGGAGATCGATATCGCTATAAACATAAACGACACAACACCAACATTTTTTTTCGGCCAATGATCTGTGCACCAAAACTCCAAAAATTTTAGGTTATAGGAATTTAATGTACAGTGTTGCACGTATGGTGATTTTATTTTCACAGGAACACCAATGACTCTAATCAAAATCCTTAAATTTTAGCACAATATGGCGGCCCCGTAGTTGCAGCTATTTCGCAATTCCCCCACCCTGTACTATTAGCGATCCAGTTTAATTTATAAAATCCGTGATTGCATCACACGGTGTTGTAAAAATATGTGAAGGAATAGAACGTGCAATAAGAAATATGTTGGCTTCAACAAATAACAGACTTCCTAGAGAAAAAAATTTTCTAGATGCGTTTGTTATAGTTAATGCTCAAAGATATTATAGTTCCGTATATAATTTATTTCCTGAATTGAAAAATCATTTTATGGAATCTTCACCTACTGACGAAAATCATGGCTTTCTTCTAATAAAGTGTATAGTAAAATGTTATTCAAAAATAAGAATATTTAATTTAGCAAAAAAGTATACAGAAATAATTCAGGGCCCCATAGTAAGAAGGGAACTAAATAAGCTAATACTATTCAATCAGTAAATGATACATGAATTATCAGTTCTTTTAAAATTTTGAAATGTATTGGGAATCAATTTAGTTCAATTTTATTTTATTATCTTTGTAAAACTGTATATGGGAAAGAAGTCATGTAGCTGTGAAGAGGTTTGATTTTTTAAGAATTATTAGTTGAGTAACCATAAAACTGATAATAAATTTGTTACAAATTTGAAATGTTCGGAGATTCTCTTCAGAGCAGTCTTTGACTGAAGTACATGTTTCACAATAACCTGACATTCAGACAACAGAATGACCGAATATCAAAACATTTGGTGCTTTGCAAGTAAAATTGTGATGGATTATTGTAATCGGAACAATATAAAGTTCTTTCGGAAGATGACAACTATTAAAATAAAATTTTAGAAATTCAGAGACATAAATCAACTTACCTGTAGAACTATTAAAATTAAAATGAGATATCATATGATGGGAACAAATTTCAATTAAATCATGTGAGTGATGCACAGATAAACAAAAATCACTAAAAACTATTTAAAATTACCTAAGACATGATTATGGTTAAGAGGATACCATTTATTTGAGAATAAACTAGTGGTAAACTGATATTGAGATATTTTAGATCTATATCCAAGTTGTAGAAGTAGATACCGCCCATTGCCCAGGTTCGGAGAATGTTTAAAGGTTTTATAACAAGCAACTTTAAGGAAAAAACTTAACTGGTGAGTTGTAATTAATGTCAAAGTTTTTATTTTTATTACAATATTTATTGGGCTAGCTGGGTCTCTTTTCAATTCGGAATCAGCAGATCAACTATCGTTAAAAAGCTAAAAAGTACCAGTTATGGCCACACTGCTGTTGTTGTTTTTCTTTTTGTTTAGGTGCTGACGCATATAGGCATGGGACCTACCATTAGCATGATAGCTGAATGTTAAGGCTTTTCCAGGGCTGCGGTATTGTAATATCTTGTGTGTGTTACTGTGGATTTAAGTACCTCTATTTTGTAAATAGTTTAATTTATCATTACAACAGAATTACAGATATTTGTTTGAATTATGATCGGGGTTTTCTCTGCCGTGCTCTTTTCCCCCGTGAATTCAACGCTGAGTACGGCACTCTGGTTCTCATTTATATTCCACTCAGTCATTCATAGTTAAGTCAGGTTTTTGTTAATAATCTTCATTGTCGACAGAAAATAAATAAAGTAGGTGTATTTATTCTTTTTATAATCTTCCCCTTTTCCCTAATTTTGTACATAGCTAGCCTATCCAAGGTAAGTTAATAAATAAAAGAAATAAAAAAATAAACACAAGACGTACGTAAATTTTAATGTAGCTCTAGTAATCTTTATTATTTTGCTTTGCAAAATAGAACAATTACAGTTGTCATAGAATGAAGTGAGCCTAACCACTCATCCTACCTCCTGTGCTTTGCTTTGAGGTGATGTCCACCATTTGTCAAAATTGTGTTATAAAAAAACTGATTGACAAGACAGAGATTTACGTCATTTTTTCATAATTTAAAATTAGTTATGAGGTAATTTGTTTAATATCTTTTTTATTAACATACCGCTTTCAGGCGTAACTGAAAAGTGGTAACTACTAAAATTTTTTTTGTAAAATTTACAAAAGCGTATCTAAATACTTTTAAGTTAACACTATTAAAAGTAACACAGACCGATAAAAATTTGTTTACAAATTGTTAAAAAATTATTTTAACTTTCAAGCTAAAGGAGATTTTTCTTATAATAGATATTAATATTACAATCCGTAAAAAAAATTATTTCCAAAATAATCCAATTTTTAAAATATAAGTTTTTTTTACTCTAACATTAAATGCAGAATAGTTACATAGTTTTATTTTTTAACAATTTTTTATACGATTTGGTGCGTTAAACAATGTCGAGATAATTGTAAACAGCCCCGGTAAGTATAAAATATTGATCACTCCCTGTAGAAAATTTGACAGTTGGGTTAGACAATGTCAGCGCGCTTCATTAGGAAGTTTGCGCATGTTGACGATCGTTCTCCCTACTCCATTTCTCTGGTAAGACCCTACGCAACGCGGGACCTGTCACGTGACCTATATCATGCACCGACGCTATATTTTTCCTAGGTTTGTGCATATATCCTAGGAACAACAATAGAAAAAGAGGTCTATCTTTTTCTATGGCTTCGGTTCGTTTCGGTTCACGATATACTCATTTAAAGATAAGATATTGCGCATTTAGGGCGTGGCCTGCTAGGCGCGAACTACGTCGGCAACAGAGTGAATTCGAATACCGACTGTACGCGGCGTGCAGTCATCCCACGCTTTTGGCGCATTTGTGTGCTCTCTGTAGGCATCTTTAAAGGTAAATTAAACAAAAGGCATAAAAAATGCAACTTTTACCTGGATTGATCATTTAAGTAAAGATGGTGTACACAAGACATCTGACACATTTGTACAAAAAATGCAACAACTTGAACACATTTTTCGTTCAGTAAATAATGGTGACTCAATATTAGTAACTAAATGTCCTTATGTCAAAAAGTGTGAATGTGGATTGTTCTGAAGCAGCTAAAAATTATTTTTTAGATCACGAATGTATTTTCGAATAAAAGAATTAAATAAATCGCTTAATAAAGTCACATTAGGCAAGAGAAAGATGACTAAAATTGTTACATAATGTATAATACACTGGATTAAAAGTAAAATTGTAAATAAGTACAGTGGAACTCCCATAACTCGAACTTCCATAAGTCGAATTTTTCTATAACTCGAATAAAAATGCGAGTGCCCCTACACGACAAATCATAGGTATTAATAAACTGTTCCTTAACTCGAATTTATTTTTTTTCGTGTCCCCTTGAATTTCGACTTATGGGAGTTCCACTGTAATTATTTATTTTTATCTGTATTATTTTTACATTTTTATTACTGACAGCATATTTTGTTTGTATATATTTAATGTTTATGCTGTTCTGTTTTTTTTTTTAATTGTTTGTTCAGTCTTAGTACATATTTTGTATGCTTTTTGCTTTGAGGGGCTCTTTTTTGAAGTATTATACCTACGTAACTGCAGTTTGAATATCCCAAAGTTGAGAAAATATTACAAACTAACAACTGGAAATTCATTTCAGAAAATACCAGTTTTATAGGATTAAAACTTGTTTGAAAACTGTGTTTTACTCACCTTTTTTTCTTTTTTCTCCACAGAACGATTATGTTATCTTCATAAGTTTTTATACTTTTCGAGAGATTATAAGTATTATAATTAAATTTATTAAATTAGTAGGTAATTTAAAAGAACAAAGCAATAAAGAAAAAAAATCGTCCAAAGAAGAAATACCTATTTATTCCACAAAAATAAAATGGTATCATTATTATTATTATTACTTACAGTAAGTACGTGAAATGCTTAAGTAGCACTGCAAAACAGTACCTATATAAAATATTCTGAAATAATATCTGGAAATAAATTATGAAAAAATAACACATTTTTTTATAAACTAAATGCACTACCTATTTACTTCGGACGGTCAAATAGCATAACTGTGCAAAATTTCGGATCAAAATTCCAAGTCTTATTTGAATAGTCCGTAAAAATGTTTAGAAGCACGGCGTATAATGATAGCACTCTGGAATAAAGAGTTTTAAAATAAAAACACATTTTTGTATACGTAATCGAAATGCACTATTCACTTCGGACGGTTAAATAGCATAACTGTTCGAAATTTTTAATGAAAATTCGTAGTTTTATTTGAATAACTCGTAAAAATGTTTAGAAGCACGCTTTAAAAGCACGGCGCGAATGGGCGCGCGCTGGAATTTCACTGTTGCCTTCGTAATGCGCAGAGCCGACGCGTTTTGGAATTCTTCTAAAGCGCCTTTGTGAACTAACTTAAGGTTACTTGGTTGCACAGTCACAGATGTTGCAATTGTACATTATCACTTGCGAAGCGTCTTTATGAACTAACAGGTCGCACTCAAGGTTACTCCGTTCATTGCTTGCATAGTCGCAGATGTCGCATTTGAATATTGTCACTTCTGAAACTTCTTTGTGAACTGACTGGTGGATCCTAAGGCAGACTTTTTGTTTGGCTGCATATTTGTCGCAGATGCTGCATTTGTACATTGTCACTTTTGAAGTGTTTGTGGACAGACTGGTGGCACTTAAAGTGGTCCATTCGCTTGGCTGCATAGTCGCAGATGTCGCATTTGTACATTGTCACTTCTGAAGCATCTTTGTGACGTAACAGGTGACACTTAAGGTGGCTTTCTTTCTTGGCTGCATAGTCGCAGATGCTGCATTTGTACAATGTCACTTCTGAAGTATCTTTGTGACGTAACAGGTGACACTTAAGGTTGCCTTTTAGCTTGGTTGCATAGTCGCAGATGTCGCATTTGTACACTGTCACTTCTGAAGCATCTTTGTGAACTAACAGGTGACGCTTAAGGTTGCTTTTATGCTTGGCTGCATAGTCGCAGATGCTGCATTTGTACATTGTCACTTCTGAAGCATCTGTGTGACGTAACAGGTGACACTTAAGGCTGCTTTTTTTCTTGGATGCATAGTCGCAGATGTCGCATTTGTACATTGTCACTTCTGAAGCATCTTTGTGACGTAACAGGTGACACTTAAGGTGGCTTTCTTTCTTGGCTGCATAGTCGCAGATGCTGCATTTGTACATTGTCACTTCTGAAGCATCTTTGTGACGTAACAGGTGACACTTAAGGTTGCTTTCTTTCTTGGATGCATAGTCGCAGATGTAGCATTTGTACATTGTTACTTCTGAAGCATCTTTGTGAACTAACAGGTGAAGCTTAAGGTTGCCTTTTCGCTTGGCTGCATAGTCACAGATGCTGCATTTGTACATTGTCACTTCTGAAGCATCTTTGTGAACTAAGAGGTGACGCTTAAGGTAGTCTTTTTGCTTGGCTGCATAGTCGCACATGTCGCATTTGTACACTGTCACTTCTGAAGCATCTTTGTGAACTAACAGGTGATGTTTAAGGGAGTCTTTTTGCTTGGCTGCATAGTCGCACATGTCGCATTTGTACACTGTCACTTCTGACGCATCTTTGTGAACTAACAGGTGACGCTTAAGGTTGCTTTTTTGCTTGGCTGCATAGTCGCAGATGTCGCATTTGTACATTGTCACTTCTGGAGCATCTTTGTGAACTAACAGGTGAAACTTAAAGTTGTCTTTTTGCTTGGCTGCATAGTCGCACATGTCGCATTTGTACACTGTCACTTCTGACGCATCTTTGTGAACTAACAGGTGACGCTTAAGGCTGCCTTTTGTCTTGGCTGCATAGTCGCACATGTCGCATTTGTACACTGTCACTTCTGACGCATCTTTGTGAACTAACAGGTGACGCTTAAGGTTGCTTTTTCGCTTGGCTGCATAGTCGCAGATGTCGCATTTGTACATTGTCACTTCTGGAGCATCTTTGTGAACTAACAGGTGCTGCTTAATGCTGCTTTTATGCTTGGCTGCATAGTCGCAGATGCTGCATTTGTACACTGTCACTTCTGAAGCATCTGTGTGAACTAACAGGTGAACCTTAAGGTTGCCTTTTTGATTGGCTGCATAGTCGCACATGTCGCATTTGTACACTGTCACTTCTGACGCATCTTTGTGAACTAACAGGTGACGCTTAAGGTTGCCTTTTTGCTTGGCTGCATAGTCGCAGATGTTGCATTTGTACATTGTCACTTCTGAAGCATCTTTATGAACTAACAAGTGGCGCTTAAGGTTGCGCTTGTCCTTGGCTGCATACTCGCACATGTCACATGTGTACATTGGCACTCCTGAAACTTCTTTGTGGACTAACTGGTGGATCTTAAGACTGGATTTTTGCATTTGATCACCTTCGAGTCCCAATTTAGAGTCAGTTATAACATTGAAAAGTAAGGCATGTTTTAATGTATTTTTCTACTCCCGTTTTAAAATATGCAAGTGGGGGTCATAATGATTAAAATTTTCATTAAAAAACACATTTCTAGTTGATACTCATAATTTTTTAACTTTTTTTGCAACAAAACTATTAATATACTCGCATGAAATATACTAAACGGCTCATTTCATATCGTACTTATTATACTTGCGTATTAATAGCCATCATTACATGATCGTTGCATAATATACGATTTTCAAATACACAGGATGTTGCGCATAAGAAATGACACAGAGTAGGTGTATATAGAAAGTTGCAAAATATTGTAATTTAACCAAACATGTTTATATACAAAGTTGCATACAGGTCAAGTTACAGGCCTTCAAAGTGGGGCTAAATATTTACAAAAAAATTAATATCTCTAATAACCTTGACTTCGAATAAGTATTCCCAGTATAATAAGGGTTTAACATATATTTTGCAAACAGTTGAAGATTAACAGCAAATAAGTACTAAATGTTTATCATGAAAAACTGGATTATTATCTGTACACAAAATTCTAAAACATAATCTACTATATCCATCACATTCTAAAAAGTGCACGACCTGTTGCCTCAAGATTTGGATTTACAAGTGACCCTTTACGAGTTTATCTTGCATCAGGATATTCATTTTCACAAGAAAATTCATTTCATTGATGAGGCTTGTTTCACTCTTAAAGGAATTACAAATGTTTACAACTTTCATGAATATTACAATGTAAACACATGTAATAACTCCTACACATTTTCAACGCGATTTGAAGATAAATGTTTGGGCCAGTATTATTGATCGTTATTTGATTGGATCAGTTATTCTGGAATTAAGGCAGGGTAACAAAAAGGCTACAGCACTTAGGCCCCATTGGGCCCCTTGTACCTCCTCCCATTAGATAAGTCCACCTGAGCCGCCAGCCAGCCTAATAAGAAGAAAAAGGTGGTGACGTTGCTCAGGGGGATCTCTCTAATGTAGGCCATAGAAGGCCATCGCTCTCCCAACACGGACTCCCTTATTGACGAGATGGCAGTGCACTCAAAGAGTGCATGGAGTATTGTCTCGTCTTCCTGTTCGCCATCCCTACAAAGAGGTGTATCACACTTCCTCATGTAATAGAGGTGTTTTCTTAGGCAGCAATGTTCAGTTTGAATACCTGTCATCAGACAAAGGTTTGTCCTAGACATAGCCAGGTACTTTTTGGCTGTATCCTTGCAGGGGTACTCTAGGAACTCCTTAGCAAAATGACAGCCATTTGTTTCATCCCAACGTTTCATAAACTCTTTGTGGGTGTCTTCTTTGATAATTTCAACAAATGCTGACAACGGAAGCATACTGGAGGGACCAGGTCCAAAAATATTCAGACCCGACCCTAGCCAACTTGTCAGCTACTTTATTGCCATTGCATCGGTCGTGTCCCTTTACCCAGCATACAGATACGCTGTTATTGGCTGAGGCCACTACTAGTGCCTGATGGCATTCCCATGCTGATCTAGTTGTTATCTTATGATTACGTAAGATCAGTAGTGATTGTCTACTATCTGTGTAGATTCTAATGATTTTGCCCAATTTCTTTGGTGGCTATGGTTATACCTGCTAATTCCATTTGTACTACGGTAGTATGCCTATCGCCCACTAATAATGAATATGCAAGGATCTGGAATAAATCCCACATCCTGTACCTTCCTTCTTTTTTTAACAGTAGATGTTGATAACATCTTCATTGGCGGTCTCTTCATTCCTGATAAGTACCGTGTAGGGTCTGTCAAACACAAACTTGGGAGAAATGCTATCAGTGTCTGCCTGCAAACGGGGCATCTTTGTGACGACCCCACTCCACAGGCAACTCCTAGCTTCTCCACATCCTACGTCAGGTGTAATACCAGTATTTTTGAGGAAAAGCATAGTTGTCGCAGCCACTTCTCTTAGATAAATATCCAGAGGCGGGAGACATAGCATCACCTCCATTGCTATGGTAGGTGTCGTACGCATAGTTCCAGTTATGCTTAGGCAGGCAATCCTTTGTACATGGCTGAGCTTTTGTTTAGCTGTCGTCTGCTGGACTTTCGGCCACCAAACGACAGCTCCATAGGCTAACATTGGTCTCACAATAGCAGTGTATATCCACATGACCACCCTTGGTTTAATTCCCCAGGTTTTACCAACGGTTCTGCGGCACTGCTCATAGAATATGTACGACTTTTTTAGTCTTTTCTCCAAGTGAAGATTCCATGTTAGTTTCGAATCAAGTGTGACTCCTAGGTATTTCACATCCGATTCGAAGCTTAATGTAGTGTTTAGAAGAGTTGGTGCCTTTATGGGCCCCATTTTCCTCTCCCTCGTGAAGAGAACCATTTGTGTCTTCCTAGGGTTGACAGACAGAGCATGGTCCTCACACCATTCTTCAACGGCTCTTAGGGCTGTTCGCATTCTTTGGCAAAGAATCCCTTCATACCTTCCACTAATCAGCATGGTAAGATCATCGGCATAAGCGATGGTATCGATGCCAATTTCCGAGTTGAGGTGATGCAGGAGACTGTCCAGAACCAAGTTCCATAGCAGTGGTGATAAAACACCTCCCTTCGGGTAGCCCCTTGCAACAATGCCTCTTACGGAGGCATCCGCCACGCTGATTTGTATGGCTCTTTTAGTGAGCATATTTGAGATCCAACCACAGATGGTGGGAGAAACTCCCCTTTCCACAAGGGCTGAATTAATTTTGTGGAAGGTTGTTTTATCAAACGCTCCCTCAAGATCTATGAATACTCCCAGGGTGGACTCTTTATTATCCAGTGATTTTTTGATCCTGCCCACTCCTTGGTGAAGGGCAGTGTCGGTGGATCGCCCTGGAGTGTATGCATGTTGATTAGGGTGTGACTGTCTACCCGGTAGTACACTGTCCCTTATGTATTGTTCACACAGCTTCTCCATCGTTTTCAACAGAAACGAGGACAGACTGATAGGTTGATACGCCTTTGGGGTGGTGTAGTCCAACCTACCTGTTTTGGGAATACACACAACTCTTACTTCCCTCCAAATCTTCGGAATGTAAAGGTGTGCGAAGCACAGCCTAAACATCCGTTCCAGGTGCGGCATTAAAGCATCCAAGCCCCATTGTAAAAGGGCTGGATAAATGCTGTCAATGCCTGGTGATTTGAAGGGTGAAAAGGTTTGCACTGCACATCTTATTTTATCTTTAGTAACAGTCTGGTTGGCAATCTGCCATTCCATGACCGAATGTTGATTCTCAATTTCGTCTGACCATTCTTCCCGTTCCATCTGTGTGGATCCTGGGAAGTGGGTCTGCATCAGCAGTTCCAGACTTTCATTTAGATTAGTGTTTTTTTCACCATATTCTCTAGTTAATAAAGCCAAATCATGGTTTTTTTCTTTTGCAAGGACTTTACATAGCCTAGCAGTCTGCGAGTAGTCTTCAATCTCCTCGCAGTAGGCTCTTCAAGCATCCCTTCGTCTTTTCCTGACTAGTTTTTTGAAAAGTCTCAAGTGGGTTTTGTACAGTTCCCAGTCCAAGTCTGGTCTAGTCATTTTTGCCTTATTAAATGATATCCTGGCCTTCTTCCTCAGTTCGCTTAGCTCCCGGTTCCACCAACTAACGCTTGCACCAGACTGCTGGGCTGATCTGAGGGGGCAGGATGTTGAAAGGCTCTCTTTATGACAGATTGTACGGTATCCACAAATACCTCAATCTCTCCATTATTTTTAGGTTCCTGATCTTGTACCGCTACCAGGTTCTCCCGGAGATGACATAGATATCTATCCTTGTCAGTTCCTCGAGGGTCCCGGAACAGTTTTAAAGGAGTCTTAGTTAGAGTAATCTCAAAATTTATCCAGCGATGATCTGACATAGAGGCAGTATCTGCAACAAGCCAGTTCCAGATTGCCTTAGATATACACCCCGTAGTTAAAGTGGCGTCTATTAATGTCTGACTTCTAGAGTTAACAAATGTTGGTACGCAGCCTTTATTGCTTATATAAAGGTTGCTTGCGTTAATATAATCATATAAAAACTTACCTCTTGTGTTGTTGTCTTCACTGCCCCAGGCTACATGGTGTGAATTAGTGTCACAGGCCATGATAAGTTCCCATTTCTGAGCGCGGCAGTGTGCCACCAGTTCCTCCATCTCCCTTGTTGGTGGTGGGGTGGCCAAATTCTCTGGGAGGTAGACTGATGCCATGACAACCACAGTCTGTTTACCGTTGACTACACAGTCTACTTTCATGGCAGTCAGATCGGATGTTGAAAGGTGTTGTAGTGGTTGGGTTTTGATGTTGCGAGGGGTGTATATCGCCGTCCTCGGCCTGTCTGTATTGGGTGTACTGAAAATAAGTCCAGTTAGTTTAGTTAGACCCAAAACCCTGAATTTGACTATCCAGGGTTCCTGTATTAGTGCCAGTGTATCCTGCTCCACATCAACACGGCGGCATAACGCAGCCGTGGCCGCTCGACTGTGTTGCAGGTTACACTGTACAACACTTAAATTAATATCACCAACCATCTTGAGGAATTATGGTGGCTGTTCTTATCCTCTCGAACCTCCTAGGAGGAGGGGAGGATTTCCTCTGCTTCCTGAGCCAGGGATGGAGGAGTGGAGGAGGCAGCTGCATTCGCATGCCATTCCGCCTCTCCAGCCTCTATCTCCATCTGCTCCTGCTCCGGTGGTCCAGGGGCAGTTGATACCGGCCCAGGTTTCGTTTTCACCTTGAGAACAAGGGATTGGAAGATGTAGAACATCTTCATCCACCTTGTCTCAAGGATTCTTAAATCCTCGTCTCCTATACCGAAGACGAGTAGATAGCCACGCGGGGCGGCCTTAACGTGGTGGAACAGGCACCACCTGTTCATACTCACCGCGGGGTTCTGACGTGCCAGGCGACGAATTACCACATCCTTCTCCTCGAGGTCGCTTTCGGCTTCCACGGGGATCCAGAAAGTGGCTTTCGTCAGCCTTGGCAACTGGTCAGAGCGCACCACGGTAAGGGCACTGCCCTCCCAGGGTCGCAGCCTTCCTACTACTTCCGCTAGCCATAACCGCGTAAATTCGTCTTCGCAGACAACCCTGATGATCTCACCAGAGTATGTCCACGAGTGAAACGCAGGTACTTTGACTGTAGCGTTAGGAGTTGGTGGAAGATTCCTTTCTAACTCCTTCCTCACTGCTTTTTTGACAAGGCTCTCCCTGTTCATGGGAATTTTCCCATAAGGGTTGTCCTTGTCAATGATGGCAACCCTAAGATGTCCTAGGGCCGCTTCACTGTAGGTAGTGGCGGAGGGGACCTGTTTAGCCCTCTTATATTTCATCGGAGTAGTATCCGATGAAGTCCCCGACTTAATCCTCTTTTTGGAAGGTGGCGCTCCATGTGGGTGTCCTCCCTTCTTGGACTGTGGTTTCGCCTGAGAAAGTGGCACACCTTGCGGGTGCTCAGCCTTCTTTGTTGACGGCCCACTTTTTGCTGGGTGGCGTTTGTCCCGTGCAGACAGTGGGTTTGCCAGCCGTCTGCGTAGGATTACGCCCACCAGACATTGTGGGCTGCACCAGAGTAGGTGCGCGTTTGGAGGAGGGAGCTGCAGTCGCTGCTCGAGCCTCCTCTTGTCGCGCTTTCTTCCTCCTCGTGGCCTCAGCGCCACAAATTCGTTTGCCCCTATGGGGCTTTTTACTGGCCCCCGGTTGAGGGTCAGTTTGGGACAATGGTCCCGGCTGTGGTGAGCGTTGTTGCTGTGCCACAGATTGCAGCAAGCATTGCCGCTCTGCCGCTAATGGTAGCAGCGAGCGTTGCCGCTCTGCCGCAGAAGGTTTGGCAATTAAGTTATCCATGCGAGATTATTTTGTGTTCATCTACCTGGCTCCCCACCCTCCACGGAGCCTCAATTTGGGATGTTGCATAACAATCACCAAGGCTACCAGGTAGATATAGATCCCGGAAACAGGACAACGACATGAGAGGGTTGTGCATCCCTAAACGCCGGAGCCAACCGACGCCCAGTTCTGCAGCCCACTACGCGCCCCCCTGCCCCAAGAGCTCACCCTACCGCCCCTCTGACAGCACAGCCGATTGACTGGGAGTGGGTTAGTTCCCAGCCGCCCGTCTAGCCGAATTCCAGATGGATCAGTTATTTTGTCAAATAGACTAAATGGTGAAAATTATTTGGAAGTTCTGAAAAATACTATCTCTGATTTAGTCAAAGATTTACCGTTGCAAGTTAGACTAGAGTTTTAGTCTCTGCATGATGGGGCACCGCCTCATTTTAGTACTACTGTCATCGACTTTTTGAATTTTAGGTTTCCAAATAAATGGTTAGGACGCGGAAATAATTGTAATCAAAGATATTCAGAGATCTTAACTTTTGGCTCCACTTTGAAGGCCTGTAACTCCTCGCGTGCAACGTTGTATATATATGTTGTAAAATACTTTTATTTTTCAACAACTATCTCAATACCAGGCAACTGTAAGTTTATGCGAAATAAAACATTATGGTTCTTATTAAACAACTATTCATTATCGCATTTATTTAAAAAAATTTCTCATTTTTCGTGAGCCACATTTTTTTATGTACCGATTTTACTACGTCCCAAAACGCCTGCCTCAATAATTTTGAGTTACTTACCTTTCTGGTCTTATATCAATAGATTTGTTTTCAATTAGCATATCCTCATATTCAGATTTTATTACAATAGACTCAGTTTCACTCAAATCATCTTCTTGTGCGCTTGGTTCAGCTTTAATTTGAATCTCGGTTTTAATTTTAGGAACTACTGAGAGCTCACAATGCCCAGTACTAGAATCTGTGCCACATGTATTGTTTACCTTTTCTACTTTAACGCAGGTCTTTATAAAATTGCTGTGGGTACAAATGGAATTGAAACATGGACTGCAAAGAATAGGCTCCTGGACGACACTCAAATTCTAGAAAATCATAAAATTTCTTAAAACTTAGATATCAAATTTCAAAATCATTTGATAATGTTTTAATATCAATGGGGAAGTTGCATGAATTTTATATTGCTTTGAAACTTATTACCGTAATTTTTCAAACATATTGAATTCAGAACATGTGTCTGGCAGCAACAATCACATAATAATTAAATATTAACATTAATAAATTGCCTCCTTCTCCCCGTGAATTTATAGTGCCGAAAAAAAAGAAATGCTCAAAAGTAGTTTTGGTTTTCATTCATAAATATGGAACATTTTTTACATATTCAATCAGGAATTTATTTATTTACACCCTATATACTATTTACTGTCATAATGTCATGAACCGATTAAAAGATATAGAAGAAAATATCAATCTACATAATATTCTGTTATTTTGTATTGCTGTAAATCAACGCAACATTTTTTTCACAAAATAATGTTTAACACTAGAACGTAGTGCGAGGGTAAAGTGAAATGGAGAAAACGTGACTGAAACGCAATATGTTTTATTCACGATCACAAGCTCAAGGTGTTTAATTAAGGTTTGTTTAAGATAAAACAATATAATCGTTAATAAGAATGTTTCCTCAAAAACTCGGAGAGAACAGGAGTGTCATGACGAGATGCTGCGCTGGTTGCTATGTTGGATTGTACATTTTTTCATTTAGTTTTGTTGGAAAAGATTTACGCTATATCATTTTAACAATGAAATACCCTGCACATATTGCTAATGTTACAAATCTTACAGAATATAAAGTGTATCGATTATGATGTTTGCATCACTCTATACTCACTATTTCTGGAATATATTTCTCGAACACATCAACATTTACTTCCTGCATCGAAATAAATTCTCCCTTTATCAGCTGCATGCATAACCTACAAACTGTATGATTATCCAATGGGTCTATTCCTTTTTCAACTGCATAAACTTGTCTTAAATCTACTAAACATTCTGTTTCATCATCGACAAAAGGAATTATCGTGTTATCAGTATAGATACACATGGACTTAAATTTGAATGCTTCCGTTACCTTTACCGAACAAATATTACACATTACGTGGTTAGTTCCATCAATAAAGTCCTGAAATATGATAAAGTTACCATAACAAGAAAATCAACCCAAATTACTTACTAGTTTCAGCAAAAGAATTTCTAAAATATCCTTTGTAACGTTTTGAATTTTGTTAAAATTTCCACGGCTTACGGCACTATGGCAAAGCGCACAATACTGTTCCTCAAAATTCTCCATATCAGTAGTTTTTCTTTGATAATAATGAAAACTTTCTTTTTAAAATCAAATGCTTGTTTTCCTTCCAGAAAAGAAAACTTAACCTCAAAATATTTAATTTTTCATATTTGTCTATATAAAAACAGGTATTTTTCTTTCACGTGCACTGGATTGCACTACATTGAATTTTGGACACCAGAATATTCATTTTTAAGTTGACCATTATTATGATTATGAATAAAATTTTGCTCAGTATAAAAATCAAAAGGGTTATGATTATGAAAACCACAAAGTATAAATTATATATTCTGTGGTATAAACGATATAGAGCGGAAACTTGATTACTGTAGCACATGAAAATTGATTAGGGACAAGTCCATCCACTGCAAGCGCTGCTGTAGTTATTACCAGTAATTATTAACAGTAAAGTAATCTATGGTTATTACTGAAGAAACGAATTATGAAAAGTATTGGAGGAACCAGGAACATGCAGAATATTGTAATATTTGTATTAGAAATTATTATTATTAGAAATAAGGTGGTACTATACGATCTACTAAGTACCAATATTTTATTCAATTTTGTACAAAACATTTTATATTTCTGATAATGTATTGTCACGGATTTCCCAATCCGCTTTTCTTTCACTTCCAGAAAAAACAATCCGTTAATAAATTACTTCTTTATTAACTACTGAACACTACTAATTACAGGTCAACTAAACACTTATTTAATTAATCGCTATCTAAATCACTTTGATATCTCCAACTAAACACTTTAATTCAGACTGTAATACAAGACTTATACAAGACTAACTAACTCGGCCGTTTATTCTTCTTTTATAGACCCAACGAATATTCCAGATATATTCCAGTATCTCTAGATCCATTTTCTCGTACGACTCGAATGCTTCTCGTCGATTCCAGATTTTTCCAGGCCGATCTCGATCAGCGGCATGTTGTTTGTTTACCAGAATCGCGTAGGGGATCGGGGCAATCTTAGGCAATTCGCGGTGCCACAGTCGTCGGTTTGGGAGTGAGTGGGGCAAATTCCGTGACACTGCCCCCTCCTTAGGACCGATCGTCCCGATCGGATACACCTCTATACGGGGACAGACGCTCCAGATGGACGACCTTCATCTTACTCCTGGGAGTCCTCTGTATCCGGTAGACGACATCATTGATTCTTTTAATGACTGTGTAGGGGCCCTCCCAATGATTCTGTAGTTTAGGCGATTTTCCTTTCTTCCGCGTGGGGTTGTACAGCCACACCAGGTCACCTTGTTGGAATCCGACTGTATTGGCCCGGACGTCATATCGAGTCTTCATGCGATCGCTTTCTAGTCGCATTCGAGATCTGACTTGATCGTGTACGGCTGCTAGTCTTCGTTCTAGCTCATGGGTGTAAGTGTCTGGCTCTGTGGGCTGTTCCGCAGGACGACCAAATACCAAATCTGCGGGAAGGCGAAGCTCTCTTCCAAAGATGATCCTTGCGGGAGTCTTCCCAGTCGTTTCATGGACAGCTGAGCGGTAAGCTAACAGGAAGAGTGGAATGAGCTTGTCCCAGTCTGTCTGGTTTTCGTTCACAAACATCCTCAGATTGGTTTCTAGTGTGGCATTGAAGCGTTCCACCATACCATCTGACTGGGGATGCAGTGGAGTGGTCCTAGTTTTTCGGATTCCCATAAGCTCGCAGACCTTTCGGAACACACCTGATTCGAAATTTCTGCCCTGATCTGAATGTAGTTCCATGGGCACACCAAATCTGCAAAACAGGTTGTTGACTAGGGCTTCTGCTACGGTCGTGGTCTCTTGATTGGGAAGGGGGTATACTTCCGGCCATTTGCTAAAGTAGTCCATGGCTACTAGCAGATATCGGTTGCCACTTTGGGTTTTCGGAAATGAGCCAGCGATATCAATGGAAATCCTCTCGAACGGTGCTCCTACGATGTACTGTTGCATTTTGTCTCTGGAACGGGTCTTGGGTCCCTTGCTGGCTGCACATACGTCACATTTTCGGCACCAATCTTCTACATCCGTCCTACAGCTCAACCAGTAGAAACGCTCCCTAATCTTCTGTAGAGTCCTATTGATACCGAAATGTCCACCCCCAGTACCTCCATGTACTTCCTGCAGCACTTCCTTGACCCGGGACCTCGGGAGTAGTACTTGTTTCTTGATCTCCGTTCCGTCATTGTTCTCCCATGCTCTTTTTAGAACACCGTCTTCCAACACCAGAGAATTCCATTGAGCCCAATAACTCTTTAATGCTGGGCTTTTACTACTGACTTCAGCCCAAGACGGTCGCTTGTTGGCTTCTTTCCAGTCCAGTAAAGGTTTGATGTCACAGTCAGCTTGCTGGTCTTCCCGAATCGCCGCTGAACTCCAACTGTCTTCAGTTTGGGGTACTACTATCTTGCAAGGAACAAATGATATGTCCTCTTTTCTTTCGAGACTACTACAGTGTTTGTTGTTGTTGGTAGGACAAGGTCTAAACAGGGCGTCTGAGTTTCCATGTTCCTTGCCTGCCTGGGAGTCGCGCCATTGCCGATCCGCGACTGGCGCCCTACACTGCCCCTTTAAATGACCCGCCCGCCCACAGTTCCAACATTGAAGTGGGCGTTCTCTTCGTCTATCGGGTTGTCCTCTCTTTGGTCCGGTAGTTAGGCTGAATTTATCAATGGCCTCCTTCAGTGTTTTGATTATCTCTCTATTTGTCATCCTATTGCTATTATCACGGATGGTCCGCACTTTAACATATTCCTTGGAGGCTGCCGCTTGGGAGTCGCGCCTTTGCTGATCTGCGACTGGGGCCCTACACTGTCTCTTCAGATGTCCCATCTGCCCACAGTTCCAGCATTGAACAAGGCGATCCCTTCGACTATCAGATTGTTCTCTCTTCTGATTGGTAGTTGGGCTGAGTTTCTCAATGACCTCCTTCAATGTTTTGATTATGTCTCCATTTCCCATATTATCGTTGTTATCATTGATGGCACGAACTTTAACATGTCTACCGGATGCCATCTTTGCTGCCTCGAATTCCAGTGCATGCGAAAGAGCGTCGTTCAATGTTTTGGGTCTGGCGAGTCGTAGTGCCTGCTGGGTTTCACAATCTCTTAAGCCGTCGATAAAGACTTGGATGGAGAGCTGATCTACAAATTCAGACGGGGCTGTTGGATATGCCAATCGAACCAGTCGGGCAACGTCGGTCTCAAAATGTTGTAAATTCTCTCCACTTTGCTGGTGACGATTTTTCAATTGTGCCTGGTACACTTTGCTGCAGGTGCTTATCCCCATATCTCATTTCCATATGCTGTTTTAGAATGTCGTAGTTATTCTGCTGCCCAGCAGAAACTCCTTGTAAGACGTCAAGAGCTTCCCCTCGTAAAGCAACTATCAGAGCAGTAGCTTTCTCATAATCCGACCATTCATTTGCTGATGCTGCTGCTTCAAACTGACGCAAATAGACATTCCAGGAAACCTTACCGTCGAATTCAGGGGTCTTGTCTTCTGAGTTCGGATAACCGGTCCTTCTGATTTGATTACGCCCTCCTTTGTTATCTTGTCTAATTTATGTCGAAGCTCTTCTCTGACCTGGTTTATTTCTTCGTGTATTTCCTGTTTTGTGCTAACAGTTCTTCGTTGATTTCTTTTCTTTGTTCTACCAGTTTCTCTTCTACTTGTTTTTCCACTTTATGTGACTGTTCCTCTAGTTTTTCTTCTAGTGTGTTCTCCAATTTTTCTAACTTTGTCTGCATTTCTTTCGTCTGATCTCTCATTTCCTGTTGTATCGTCTGTATTTGATCTTTCATTTTACACCCTTGTTCTTCTAATTTATTTTCTATTGTTTGTCCCTGTTCTTCTAATTTTTCTTGTGTCGTCTTCGTCTGGTGCCCTTGTTCTTCAAATTTTTCTTGCATCGTCCGTTCCTGTTCCTCTAATTTCTCTTGCATCGTCTTCGTCTGGTTTTCTATTTTATGCCCTTGTTCTTCCAACTTTTCTTGCATCATACGCCCCTGTTCTTGCATCGTTTGCATTATTTCTAACAGTTTTGCCAGTTGTGCATCCATGTTGACTTGACTTCTAGTTACAGGCATTCACTCTCTTTGGAATGTTCTAGAATGTCCAGGAATGTGTTTGTAAATGTCACCGTTGACTTCCTTACAATGAAACGAGTGCAGTGATATGCCACACTTGGGTCTTTGTCTCACTTCGGTAGAAAGTTCTAGAATGTTCGAGAATGTCCTTCGCAAATAGCACCGTTCACTTCCTTTCGTCAAGACGAGTGCGGTGATATGTCACACTTGGGTCTTTGTCTCAATCCCTTACAAAGTTCTAGAATGTTCGAGATTGTCCTTCGCGAATAACACCATTCACTTCCTTAAGTCAAGACGAGTGCGGTGATATGTCACACTTGGGTCTTTGTCTCACTCCCGTACAAAGTTCTAGAATGTTCGAGATTGTCCTTCGCGAATAACACCGTTCACTTCCTTAAGTCAAGACGAGTGCGGTGATATGTCACACTTGGGTCTTTGTCTCACTCCTGTACAAAGTTCTAGAATGTTCGAGAATGTCCTTCGCAAATACCACCGTTCACTTCCTTGAGTCAAGACGAGTGCAGTGATATGTCACACTTGGGTCTTTATTCCACCCACGCACAGGGTTCCAGAAAGTTCTTCCAACTTCCGCTTAAACCCACTCACGCACAGGGTTCCAGAAAGCTCCTCAAACTTCCAGTTAAATCCACTTTGTGGGCGTGGGTTCGAATCCCACTTCTGACACCAAATTGTCACGGATTTCCCAATCCGCTTTTCTTTCACTTCCAGAAAAAACAATCCGTTAATAAATTACTTCTTTATTAACTACTGAACACTACTAATTACAGGTCAACTAAACACTTATTTAATTAATCGCTATCTAAATCACTTTGATATCTCCAACTAAACACTTTAATTCAGACTGTAATACAAGACTTATACAAGACTAACTAACTCGGCCGTTTATTCTTCTTTTATAGACCCAACGAATATTCCAGATATATTCCAGTATCTCTAGATCCATTTTCTCGTACGACTCGAATGCTTCTCGTCGATTCCAGATTTTTCCAGGCCGATCTCGATCAGCGGCATGTTGTTTGTTTACCAGAATCGCGTAGGGGCGATTGGGGCAATCTTAGGCAATTCGCGGTGCCACAGTCGTCGGTTTGGGAGTGAGTGGGGCAAATTCCGTGACAGTATATTATTTTATTTAATGAAATATTCTCAAAAGAGTTAAATATAAAAAAAATAGAGATTCAACTCTATCTAGTTTATACTTTGTGATGAAAACCACAGTTTAATTGCTTAGTATACTGTGATCAAAACAACCAAGGAAGTGTTGCCAACATATCAACATAAAAAATCTTCAGGGTAACTGCATATGAGTAACTAAATAAGAGGGCTCTTTCTCTGTCTTGCATGGAAAGCACGACTTGCTCCAGACATACCTGGCGGCATCTTACGTTCATTTGGAGAAAAAATAACAATTGCAATATGCTTCGTTTCCTGTTTTGAGAAAGCTATAACTCTCAAAATCTATACAATAGATGTCGCAGTGTAATAAGATTCTGTAAGCTTCATTACGCAGCAGTTGGCGGTAAATTTGAATTTACAGAGTGCAACGTACATATGAAATAAAATTCATAATCCTCGATAACAAATTTTCGAAAAAAATTATAAATAGAAATATAAAAGTTGAACAAATTTTTTACAAAATTATGTAGTCAATGATTTATGAATTTTACTTCATGTAAGTTACACACTATATAACGTATAATAAAACTTTTAATTTTATAATATATCTATTAAAAAAGAAGGTATGATTGGTTTAATAATAAAAAGACATTTGTTTTTTGAATGCTTTATTCTATTATAAATAGGAAAAGAAGTTGATTACATAACTAGTAATTAATAGCGATTAATATGATAAAAAATAGATGCATACTTTATACTAAGTATTATTGTTAAATACATTTGTTCTGAACTACAATGGTTCTCGTCAGTACGATGTACTACTGACAATTTTTTTCTGTGAAAATTTAAATATACTCAGTATGAGCAAAAAATCAGTAGACTCGTTGATATATGTATTTACCATTACTTTTATATTCACTAAAAAAACGAATCAACCTTAAATAAATAAATATCAAAATAAGGTGAGGCTGTTCTTCTCAATATTTTTAAAACATTTCATTCAAAGTGGTATTCGCAAAAGTAACAATTTTTGTTCGTGAGATTAAAATCTGGTTTACATAATTTGCGAATTGATTCTAACACCAAACATTTTCCTGTCTGCTCTGAAGAAGCTTTGATTTCTGTAAGAAGTATCTGTGATATAGGAACATATATTTTTGGTACACAGCAGTGTATTCAGCAGTATTTTATATTAAAAAATAAAACAAACAAAAGCAGGCAAGGCAATTTAGATAATCAATACACCAATTATAATTAACTGTTTGCGTATATTAAATTTTTAGTCAAACACAGAAAACAATTATCAGAATGCACTAGAGCGATAACTTTCCTTCATCGCGTTGCAAAAAATGTTAATTTTAAAAAATCTATGTCCCATGTTCAGAGAAATAGAGTAGAGAGAACGCGCTTCGACGACTGCGTATCGGTTTCTCGTACGACGCTGAGCGGGCAGCCATATTCGAACCCAACTGTCAAAGAGCTTTGTTTACTCTGGGATCTGTTGTGGTTATAAATATATTTTTTCGATTTGTGAATATTTAAATTTAATTATTCTGATCTTTGTGTTTCAATATTGACTGTTAGTGTAAATTTAAACATTTTACCATGGCTAGTTGTGCTGTCAGGGACTGTTTCAATAATAGAATTTTTACGTGAATGTATCAGTTTTCATATGTAAGTTGTTAATTGAGACTAATATAACTTGAAACTACGGTATAATACTTTTTCTTTACAGGTTTGCTAAAGGTTATTTGCAGAAAGAGTGGCTACAAGCATTGGGTAAATCTAATGAAAAATTTGTCTGGTCGAAAAATAAAATTGTTTGTTCAGAACATTTTAAAGAGGAAGACTTTGTAAAACCTTCTGGTAAAAGATTATTGAAGCCTAATGCGATACTTCACTGAAATTAGGAAAAGTGCAATTTTATTCATTTGACACATTCTCGTCATCCAACATATCAGTACCTTCGACAAGTAATATAGAACTTTCTCCAACAATTATACAAGAATCAACATTATCGACGGATTAAAATATAATTAAAACACAAAAAAATACGATAACGTAAAATAATAAGGTAAATAAATTTCAAATACATTAATAAGGTATTTAAGCAAGAAGACCATAATTATATAACAAAAATCACTTAAAACTATTTAAAATTACTGGAGACATGATTGTGGTTAAGAGGATACCATTTATTTGAGAATTAACTAGTGGTAAACTGATATTGAGATATTTTGAATCTATCCAAATTATAGAAGTAGATACCGCCCATTGCCCAGGTTCGGAGAATGTTTAAAGGTTTTATAGCAAGCAACTTTAAGGAAAAAAACCTAACTGGTGAGTTGTAATTAATGTCAAAGTTTTTATTTTTATTACAATCTTTATTGACATGGGCTAGCTGCAGCCGGATTCTGATTACTGGAATTCGTCTCGTATCGAGTGCTTTGACAGTGCAGTGGCATTTATTTATATTTGAAATAAAGATCACTAAACTGTCAAAATACTCGATACGAGACGAATTCCAGTAATCAGAATCCGGTTGCAGGCCCTGGTTTCGGTTGATATAAAATTGACAGAGTTTTTGATAGTGGAAGAGATGGCGGTGTACAAATATTTGAGAGGTAGTGATAATACAGAAAATATTTTTACCTACGGCATTAAGCTTCGTGGGACCACGCCTACGCCATATTTGTTTGCTGTTTATGTGTGATCGTGTTGTTAGTATTTTGGCTGCTTTTTTGTCTCTTGTGCTTATACTCTTTGTGATATTTGTGTGGTGGTTTTTGAGATTTTTTCATGTTATTTTAAACTTTTGTGTGTGACTTTATTGTGGACTTAAAATGGATAAAAAATATTCGCTACTAGGAGATGCGGCGTGTTCGGGTGCCCCAAGCAACCTCCAAATACCATTTTTTTTAAAATACCTCACCCTTCCAAGGGTTACGATGTTTGTAAAACATGGTTAGCGAATTTAGGAAATCCTGAAATTGAAAATATGGACGTAACAGAGGCATATAGCAGATATAATCGAGTATGTGTCTGTGAAAGACATTTCAAGAAGGATGATTTTATGACACCAAATAGATTGAAGAAGAATGTTGTACCAACATTATATTTGCCAAGTAAGTAATAGTTTTCATTATATTATGTTTTAGACATTTTACTTTATTAAAAAATGCTTAAATTTCGAAGGCATCTCTAACAAGTTTTTTATATTTCCTTTTAGAACCAAGTTCTTTAATGGAGACAATAGATGTTCGCCCAGGACCTAGTGGCTGTCACACGACATATGATATAGACACTGAATTCAAGGAAGATCAACCATTTAATCCTGATCATTCTCCAAGAAAAAGACAGTCTCCTTTTCCTTTGAGGAAAAATATTCCAAAACGTATGTAATAATTATATTAAAAAAAATACTTAACTAGACTTAATAAAATCAATTATATATGCTTTAGTAGACCTGTTAGATTTGTTCAGTATTGCATATACTTGATTTTATGACTATATTATATACGTATATATTTACACATATGCAAATTTGACAGATTAAGAGCTGGTACATTTGTTCCCAATTAAAGCAGAATAGTAAATCAATCGATTAGACTATACGTGTTCTGTTTTATTTTATACAAAACATTCACATTCTAATTGGTCTTAATTGAGACCAAAAGTACCGACTCTACATGGATTACATGTAGCTGCTTGCTAATTTAAATTTTATATGTATTAATTCTAGGTGTATGTGTGGAATATGAACAAATCATTGAAGTACCCGAACATGTGCCCGAAGAGATTTCAGAAATCTCAGAAGAAGGTAGTTTTCTAGAATTATTTTATACTTGTTCTATTTTTTACCATTTGTTAAAAGTTAAACTTTGCTAATATACACAAATTTCCATCCAGAGAAATCGATGCAGTCTACAAAGGGAGATTCTTCTGTTACTGCAGGATTGCAGTTCTTGTCTTCATCGGACAGCCATGCACCACCAAATGATCCCAATAGTTTTGAGATACCCTCCAGTGCTAAATCAGTCTCTCCCAAAGGTAATTTTAATCAGTCGGAAACATCAAATCGTTAACATAAAACAACCTACCATAAAATTCAAAACTAATTCATGTTTAATATTTTACGTAAAAGGAAGAGTCCAAAGCTGCTTAGCTTAATTAGTGCAACAAGAAAAAAGTCTTTCTTTAAGTCTCAAGGCTTTTATTCTATATGAAAAGGCAAGACAGTTAAGACGTAAAGCAGCACAACTTCGTAAGCTAAACATATCTTACCGCAAAAGATTGTTGAAAGTAAAAAATGTGTGTCAATCTGAAGCATTCACTAAGCTTACAAGTTCGTTGACATCTTTTCAAAAAAGATTTTTTGAGAGTCAGTTAAAAAATGTCACCGCAAGAAGAAAAGGAAAAAAGTTTACTGTGGACAATAAAGTGGACGCAATTGTTCTATGGAAGTCAAGTCCTAAAATGTATAAATTATTGTACAATTTATTTTCGCTTTCATCAGTTTCAACTTTACGTGCTTTGTTAAGTTCCTATTAATCCAGGAATTTGTGATGTCATATTTAAAAGTTGTGAGCAGCAGATAAAATCTCTAAAGAACCGAGATAAATTGTGTGTTCTTTTATTTGACGAAATGGCATTGCAACCTCATTTGGCATATGACACAAAAAATGATTGTGTGGTAGGATTTGAAGATGATGGTTTCCAAAAAAGTAATAAAATAGCCGATCACGTGGCTTTTTTATGTTAAGAGGAGTCTTTAGAAAATGGAAACAGCCTGTGGCATTCTCTTTCTGCAAATCATCTCAGTCAGCTGCAGATATTGCACGGTTTTATAAAGAAATTGTAGATAAGGCTTCAAAAGCCGGTTTACAAGTACTAAGTTCCATATGTGACCAAGGAACAAACAATGTTCGTGCAGTATATTTATTATTACAAGAAACAAGAGCTAAGGCCATTAGAGAGGGCAAGCAGCCACGAGATGGTATTATTGAAATAGGTACCATGGAGGTGGTACATTTATATGACCCTCCTCACCTCTTAAAAAGTTTAAGAAATAATTTATTAACGAAAAATTTAAAATTTTCCCAAAATAATGTAGAGAAAACAGCTTCTTGGGAACATATTACAAAAGCCTACAATATTGACAAATCAAATAATATTAGAGTTATGAAAAAATTAAATGATTTTCATGTCATTCCACAAAAAATTAAGAAAATGAAAGTTGCTACGGCATCACAAGTTTTCAGTCAAACCGTTGCTTCAGCCATAAAATACTGCGCTATGTCTCAAATGAAGTCTACTGATGGTATATCAAAACTGGACGAAAGTGCATTGGATACTGCCGCCTTATTAGAATTTATGGATAAGTTGTTCGATAGCGTCAACGGTGGCTTAATTAAAACTGCGCCTGGAAAATTATTAAGGAAAAACGTTTCTGGTAAGTCATCTCATTTAAGAGTATGGTTAGCTGCAATTAAGGTTTTGGAGACGATGCATTTTGTACCAAATAAACCTGCGGACAGAAGGTTTCCGCCTTGTCTAAAAGGTTGGATCCACACCATAAGAGGATTCATAATACTTAGAAGTAAGTTATTATCTCTTGGATACCATTTTTTTCCCGCAAGAGCTTTTAATCAAGACCCTTTGGAAAATTTTTTTGGTCAAATACGGCAGTATGGTGCTCGAAATATAAATCCAACCTGTGAAAATTTTATACCATATTTTAAGTCGCTACTTGTGAAAAATTTTTCTCCTTCTTTTTCGAAACATTCCAATTGTGAAGATGATTTTGTAGAAAATAATCTGGTATCTTTAAAATATTTTCTATTGGAAAATGAATTAGGAAAAGATCGCTCCGTACCTTCCCGGTGGAATCCACCAGATGTCATACTTTCTGACAAATTATCAGATGTAGAAGTAGCTGCGTTAGGGTATGTAAGTGGGTTTGTTGTAAATCAACTTTTAAAAAAAAAATAAAGATTGCAATATTTGTTCCAAGAATATTCTCCATCAAGGGGAAGAACCTGATGAATATCACCACACATTAATTGAACTTCGGGAATATGATCCAGAAGTTAAAAAATTAAAATATGCGAATGTCACTTTAATAAAAAATTTGTTAAATGTATATCAATTATTATCGATATATATCCCTTCAGCGATAAATGCTGATTTACTTAAACGGAGAGTTATAAGTGTAATACGAGAAAAAGTTAATTTAAATTTTAATGATTGCTCGCACAAAGATGAGATTGAAAACTTTATTTTTGATTATTTTACGAGAATATTTTTATTTAATTACATAAAAAAGCTAAACAACATCATTCTCGGTAAAAATACTCCTTTCAATCCAAACCAGATTGAGAAACAGTTAATTGACTTATATAACAGCAGAAAACGAAAGAAATAACACCCAGTTTAACTTTAATTATATGTATTTAATTTTGTAGCAATATAATAGATTTATTTAGTTTTTTTATTTTTGTAAGGGATAGAATTATATAGTTGAATCACCAATTCAACGTCAACCAAATTTTCTCCTGTTAGTCAGGGAATTTTTAAATATATTTACAACAGTCAGGAAATTTTAACATTAATTGAAATTGACAAATATATTTTTTATTTTACTTCGGATTTATTTCTATTTTACAATATATTCGAAATCCAAATACTATGTATTCATGCCAAAGAAAATAGTTATTTTGTTAAGAAATAAATATTTTAAAACTGTTTTTGCTAAGCTATTTACTTTCATCGACTTGGAATTTAAAAGAGGGAACCCTGTGTTAGCGATATGCTTTTGTTAGATTTGTGACTGATGATGTAATTCATATTCATAATAAAAAAATGTTACGGGGCTCTACGACTTTTATATGTAAATGTAAATATTTTAAATTTAGAAAAAAGCTGGTGGAGACTCTAGTTCTACCAATTCTGTCATACTGTAGTGTAGTTTATTATTCGTGTTTAGATAAATTTTCAAAACGTCACCTTCAAGTGATTCAAAACTGTTGTTGTAGATTTGTTTATAGATTAAGAAAATATGGTCATGTTTCTTCTAAAATTAACGAAATATCTTGGCTTAAACTTGAAAACTTGTATAAATATAATTTAGCTGTGTTTGTTCATAATATTTTAACTACTTCATCACCACCCTATCTTCGGGAGAAACTTTCTTTTAGGTTTAATTTTCATTCTGTTAATGTTAGATACTCAAATTTGCTAGCACTTCCCCGTTATCACTCAGCCATATTTCAGAGAACATTTTCGTATAATGCAGTACATGTTTACAATAATTTAAGTTCCCACCTTAAACAGAAATTTGCATTTCGCAGAATTATTAAAATGTATCTTTTATCATTACAAATGTAATTTGAGTATATGTGTAATTGTATATATGTATTTCAATGTATTTGCATGTGTATGTGAAGTGATTTCAGTTTATATAATTTTTTTTTCATCATGAAAATGTTATTCCGCATTTTTACCTATTTGGGTTGTTAAGAAATATTCTGAACTCTAGCTCAATGGTTCAAGGATGAACTATCTATCTATGTAGGTGTTCAGTAGTAAGTAGTTCAGTTCAGTGGTTGTCGAAGTTGACCTGACATCGTGAACTCATAAGTTCTTGTAATATTCCTTCTTTTCTGTATTTTGTACATTTTCACTTCAATAAACGTTTTTCACAAGCTGCGTAGAAGACTCTGTCATCATGGGTTAGTTTTTATTAAAATGTTTGACTTCTGTTTGTATTTGTTTTATTTTTTCTGTTACTGTTAAGGTTAAGTAGAGTAGCCGTAGGCTAAACTTCGCCTTTTCTAATGTGATTGTCTGTAAATTGCAATTCATTTTAGAAATAAAGCCATTTTATTATTATTATTATTATAATTCCCTTAATACTTTATGTAATTTATTTGCTATACATACTAGATTAATATTATATTGTTCTTGTTTATTTTGTGTTGCATAATATACAAAAATAATGAAATCTGTTGTTTTATTAATAAATCGTCTTCCTTACCGAAGCATTATAATTTTACTTAAAATGTTAAATGAATAAATGGGTAATTATCAGATTAATTCTGTTTTTGCAGGTTTCCGAGAAAATGATGAACCATCTTCAGGGACGTTTTTGAATGAGTAGAACAATTTATATCAAGTTATCTTTAACAAGTATTACAACAAATTTGTACTTAGATAACGACATAAATTTCATTCAAAATTTCCCTTTGAAGCATGGTTTCTTCATTTCTGGCAGTGTTTATATAAAGTATAGTTTGTTGACCGGCCTTAGTTGTGGACCATGTCGGCTAGATGACAGGACTATAATATGTGCAAAATCTCTTAAACGAGCCCTAGGCAAGTCAGTAAACAGAGTCAGTATTCCTTCGTTTTTAAAATAAAGTCAGTCTGATCCTGTTTACCAACTTATCTAGGGCTTGTTTAAGACATTTTGCACATATCATAATCCCGCCATCTAGCCGACATGGTCCACAGCTAAGGCCGGTTGACTAACTATACTTATATAAACACTGTTTCTGGTTACTTGCATTATTTATATAACAATACATATATATATGTATTTATATATATACTAATTTAAATTTGCCGCCGAGATTAATTCCCTGTGCCCGTAAGAGATGGCTAAACTTGGTTCGTCGGTGTTACAGGGCACTTGGAGTTCTGATAGTGGTTTTACTTTTGTTCTAAATTCGTGGCGTCATCTTATTGAACAAGTCGATCTTCTATTTAAAGTAGTGTAAAAAAAGAAATGTGCTACATACAATTTATTGATTAGGTATGATTCGAAATATCACCCTATTCCAATTTTAATCAAGTTTATTACTTTAACAGAATGAGAAGTTTAAAAAAATGTCTACAAAACACATCATTTTTATTTATAGTTTTTCTTGATACTTTCAGTTAAGATTAGCACTAATATTTTTTATTCTAGAACAACAGTGCTATGAGGGATTCTATTATGTCCGGATCATATTTTGATTCGTTTCATACACATGGCGGCTTTCTAAAGAACTGCCTAGAAGCACAGGAAGAAGGCGAAAGTGCCGATAAACAGCCTTATAATATTAAAACCGAAAGGATTGAAATAAAACTAGAAAATTTTCTGGATCCACAGGAATATGAAAACGATAAGCCTTCTAATATTAAATCTGAAGATATAGAAATAAAGTCAGATGAAGGAGATCAAAATAAGTAAGAAAATATCAGTTACATTTTTTTAGTTTTAAAATTTGCACCAGTATTGTTTCAAGTTTCGTTGAATAATTTGATACTTAAGTAGGTACCAATTACCTGTCCAGACCTTTTCATCTTTTAAAATAGAAAAAAAGGAACTAAATATTTAGTACACTTCTTTCACAAAACGTGTCCCAATCATACTTCAATAAAACTGGGCTTGTGAGTTGGCGTTGAAAAAATTGTGGGGTCATATAAAAATTTTCAAAGTGACGATTCCGAAATTCAGGATGTTACAGTTGTTGTCATTTTTTTAGTCACTTCTCACACAATGTAGATGGGGAAACGATTGAAAACCAAATGAAGTTCTCCTCGAAAATCCAAATGTACAAGTGTGATACTTGCATATATGAAACAAAATACAAGAGTCACCTTAAAATGCATCAAGTAACACACAAAAACCCTTCTGAAATCCAAATGTACAGATGTGATGTGTGCAATTATGAAGCTAAACGTAAGGACATTCTGAGAAAACATCAGATAGTGCACATGAACCCTTCCGAAATCCATATGTTCAAATGTGATACTTGCATATATGAAACAAAATACAAGTATCACCTTAAAATGCATCAGTTAACACACAAAAACCCTTCTGAAATCCAAATGTACAGGTGTGATGTGTGCAATTATGAAGCTAAACGTAAGGATGTTCTGAGAAATCATCGGATAGCGCACATGAACCCTTCTGAAATTCAAATGTATGAGTGTAACACCTGTGGTTATAAAGCTAAAGAAAAGAGTCGTCTGATAAAACATCAATTAGTTCATAAGTATTCTTCGGAAATCCAAATGTACAAGTGTGATACATGTAGTTGTGTATTTAAACGTAAATCTACTTTGCAAAGGCATCAGTTGACGCACAAAAACCCTTCTGAAATTCAAATGTACGAGTGTAACACCTGTGGTTATAAAGCTAAACAAAAGAATCGTCTCATAACACATCAATTAGTTCATAAGGATCCTTCGGGAATCCAAATGTACAAGTGCGATACATGTAGTTGTGTATTTAAACGTAAACTTACTTTGCAAAGGCATCAGTTGACCCACAAAAATCCTTCTGAAATTCAAATGTACGAGTGTTACACCTGTGGTTATAAAGCTAAAGAAAAGAGTCATCTCATAACACATCAATTAGTTCATAAGGATTCTTCAAAAATCCAAATGTACAAGTGCGATATGTGTAATTATGAAACTAAATGGAAGGGTAGTTTGAAAACTCATCTGTTACTGCATAAAGACTCTTCTGTAATGTACAAGTGTGATGGTTGTAGTTACGAAACTAGATTTAAGACTCAGTTAATAGCTCATCAGTCGACACACAAAAATTCCTCAACAAATGAACAAGTTTAGTCAAACTTTATGTTTGTGCTCTTAATTATATTTAAGGCATCAGTTACTACTGAACGTTTCTATGCTACTTTTTACATTTTGAATAAAGCTTAAAGTTGCTAATTGGAGAGACCTTTGAAAACTAATGAAAATATACAGGGTGTAACTTTGAAGGGGGGGTCCGGTTTGGAGGGGGGGTACCCGTAACCTTTACAAACACATATCATAAGTTTGTTTTCTTAAATTCTGTCACAAAAACTGATTTTTTTTTGTTGCCTTTTTTCGCAATTTTCATAGTACGCCACTGAGCAGACAAGCGCTGCACATATCTAGTTGCAGCGTCACCAGCATTGTTGCCATATTTAATTATTGAAGTGGAAGATGTGAAAAGAAGGCCCACGCCACTCGTGAGGCACTGCTTTTTGACACATACATTTGTTTGTAGTGGGTGTTCGCTTTATTATTCCATATAAACAAAAAATTAAAAAAATGTATTCTTTTACGGATAACACATCATAAAACAGAAACAAGTCAACCAACAGAGTCCTCTTCTACGGCATTTAAAATATTTGGTTCAAGTTTATTACTTTCCGAGTTTGTTTTTACTCAACATTAGAGTATTGGCGTTCTTAACTCCCATAATCTCTTAAATGTTGAACTGATCTTATAGACATTTTCTTATGCGGTACGTGTCTATCGCGGTAATCCATCTGATATCGTTTTCTTGCAGCCGCCGTCTAGTTTTGATAAAAACGAAGCTTTAGACATATTATTAGCTCTTGTATTAGCTCTTTCTTAATTTGTATACATATTTTTTTCATAATACCACACAACCTTGGTAATGAAAATTGACCTTTATAAGGTTATTATACACTTGCACAGAATAACACATTCCACAAAATACCACTTTAAATTATTACGAAATTAAACTTGGCAAAATACAATCCTGCATTAAACAAATTCAAATCCGATTTCAGTAAAAAATCACGCAGAGAACTTGCTTTCTCTCTCTCATATCTGTATATTTTTTTATATAAAACGAAACCTAGTCTGGTTTCATGTATTGTGTGCAGTATTTATGCGATATTTTTATTTTATAAACTAGGTCAATGTCACAGTTATAGAAGGGACATTGATAAAACCCTTAAAAATAGTATCAAATCGTTTGTACTGAAACTGTTTTTTTAAAACATTTTAAAGCTATCAGACTAATAATTTGCTTATTTTTAATTACGTAGGCAATAATTTTTAGAAGGTAATGTATTAAAATCCACCTACCAATACTATTATTTAATAATAATAATTAGTTAATAGATCAGTAAAAATTGTATTTTTACGATTTTTACATTATGTACTTTTTACAACACTCGAAAATGGTTTTAGGATCCATACTTCATCAGAATTGACAGAAAAGTATAATGACTGATGAATCGCACTTTTGTAAAAAAGCATATTTAAAAGTTTAGGTATTCATTGCAGTTTTTTCTTTTTTGTATCTCCGTTACTTAACATCAACGGAACGTCGGAACTTGTATCATTGGCAGTTGATTGGGATCAACTGTGTATACTCGTACATGCAAAAATATGTTAAACATAGGTATTACGGTATTTACATTGAATTGGTGTTTTGTTATTTCTAGTGAATTGCATCGCCGTAATATCATCACAATAAATTGGTAGCTGTAGTTTTGCATATCCAGACTATTGTCTTCTGCATTCACATTACCTCACTAAAAAAATCGTCACTTTAACATTTCACGGCCTCACAATTATGTCAAACTATGTCACTATGCGCACACTATCAAAGCTACGTATGTATGTACTGAATTCATTATAAAATATCAGCTTCGGTCGCGCCGCGCTGCCTGGAATGCGACCCAGAAATGACCGAATAAGTTCCGACGTCTAGACTGGTAACAACTAACTGGCAAGTGGCAACATCGTTCTGCAGTGAAACTCGGACGCTGTACAGGGGCGGCGTGTATAGCAATTTGGGTGCAGTTTACAAAATTAATTATAACTCGGCTATTTATTTGATTTAAAAAAAAAAACTAATTTCAGATTAGCAATCTAGGGAACACGGACTACCCCCCCTCCAAACCGGACCCCCCTTCAAAGTTACACCCTGTATATTAGAAAAATGTTATAGAAACGGTTATAAGGTTATTCATAATTCAAGTAGTTGATCATTGAAGTGTTTGTTGATTATTATTACCATAAAAAATATAATGTACTAGAGTATGAGTATATATGGACGTATTAGAGAATAGTATTGTTTAATGTTGTCTATAGTCAGGTTTCAAAATAGTGATTCATTTATAGCACTCTGGTGAATACTGGAGATGAGGGTTGCATGGGCCAAAATGCCGGTTTACAACACGAATTACTCTCTATTTTGAAACCCGACTATAGTTATTAAAAATATTTTAATAGACGTTACATATTATGTGAATAGCTTATGTAATAAATAAATTTAAAAAATTATGACAGTGTTCTGTGTTTCTCTTATTTCTATGCTCGTTGCTTGTGCCTCTTAGTGGGGTAAAAGTTGGCAAAAAATGTTTGATTTTCAAAGTGACTGAAATGCTTTTCTGATTTAAATTAAATTTGGCAAGCTAGCTAAAATATATCAATTTTAAATGAAACATGCTATTTACCTACTTATTTATCCAAAAAAAATTTACTCTATGTAATCGTTTTTTTTATATTTTTTTAGGTATTAACAATATTGTGTGAAACTAACTACTCTGCTGACTTTAACCCCGACCAGTATTGAATTAGTCCCACGATATCTACCCATATATTCTTTATTATTAGCTTTTGTAACATTTTTTACTGTATTAGAAAGGTATTTTAAGCTAATAAAAATCAATTCTCTTACAATTTCTATCAATAAAGTCATATGTATGCTCTCTGATACCAAACATCTAGGTATATGCAGATATATCACAGTAAACTGTGGATATATTACTCCATATATATGGAGAATGCACTCGACAATTGCGCAGCCACTTAGAGATACGGCGTTTAGTTCATTTTGATGAATTCATTCTTACAGTCTCATTCACCTAAGTGAATCATTCACTTGAGTGATTTATTTGATTCAGTATGGTCAGAGAATTATATATTTGTAATGGTGTTGTGGAGAATGACTGACCGATCACCGATCGTTCAATTCAAGTTCGTATAGGAGTTTATTTACAATGGCACCACAAAGCACATATATGGCACTGTTTTATGACATACGTGGTGTCGTTATTTAAGTGCATATACAGGGTGAGTGAGAAAGAATGGGTCAACAACACTAAGCTGGGGATATTGACACCAAAATATTATGTTTGAGCTCGTCATGCCTTATACGAGTGTCGCTGGTTTAAGAAATACAGGGTGTTCAAAGTTTAAATTTTATTCTAAAATTTTTCAATAATTGAGAAATTTTTGATAATATAACTGAAAATTGGTAGTGTTGGGTTTGAGAGCGCTAATTTCACTGTATTATTTAGTAAATCAAAACATTTTTTTTTATCTGTTGAGTTGTGCTGAAAAAAAGTTAAAAATATAAAAAACGTTCAATTGTACATAAAAAATATCCTCTTATTTAGGTCGCCTAACTTTATTGGTTTCTGTGTTATTTGCATTTAAATGTTTAATGTATATTGTAGTAATTTTCTTTCAGGCGCTGATATTGCTATTTCTTTCCTTAGTATAGGCTTGTGTAAAATTCTCATGTCAATACATTAATATTAGCGTATTTTGGGTGCGTGTGATTTATTATTCGTGCAATTTGTGAGAAATTTCAGAATAAAATTTAAACCTTAAACACTCTGTATATTTTAAACCAGCGACATTCGTGGCAGGCATGATGGGCTCAAACATAATATTTTCGTGTTGTATTAATATATCAACAAAAGCTGTTAACTCCGTTGCGAACATATTCTGTCATAATAAAACTCAAGAGTGACGACATGACATGATGTTTTTTATTTTACTAGCAATAAATTTATTGACGAGTTTACAAAACTGCATATAGTTTTCAAAATAACCTGACCACATTTTTTTTTTCTGTTAGCATGAGAATTTCTATGCAATGCCAATGAATATTTTTATACGATGTGATAATAGTATCTGGAAGAGTTTTGTAAAACCAAATATTGTGGCTCTTTCAGGATAATCTTTCTAATACTTTCAAATACTTAATAGGATTAATGACAAACAACAGACCATTAAAAAATTTTATTTAAAAAATGTTTTAATTTGCTTTGAGAATTACAAAACTAATATATTAAAAGTTACTTAAAATTACATCCAAATTTACATTAAATTATCTTTTTAGAAAGTTCAACAAGAAATTTTAAAAGATGCACCTTAAAAATAATAATACATGCCTGTAACTCAGGTTACAAAAAATAAATTCACAATAATTGCGGTTGGCACCATTCAGCTATGTAACCAGAAGCGAAGGAGAGAGCTGCCGCCAAAACACAATTTTAGTGCGCATGTGCGGTGCCGCCATTTTACAAGTTGTTTATTAATCAACCTCGCTTTGCTTTGTTTATGTGTGTCGCTGTGTCGGTTTGGTGTGTTTTGGAAAGTGATAGATTCTTTTAATTTATAGTTATGTAAAATAGGTATTGTATAAATATATATTTCATGAACCATATTTGTATTTTCTTTAAGACCATCTCCGTTATTATTCTGTAAACATTGAAAATAAATTACATTTATTCAAAATTAAAACTTTAGGTGTCTTGAAACTAGTTTCAAAATAACTCCCATAATATTGATTTCATTTGAGTCTTACACCAGTGCTCTTAGAATCTAGTGTCCAGGGTGCCCTAAATCATATTTTTGACCCAAGTAAACTAAGGTTTAAAACGTAAAGTGAACAAAATAAATGGAGAAAATTATTTTTAAATTTATGTACACTTTGTTTCTGAAAATAATTAAGAATAACTTTGTAAATTTGGAACTAGGAAAGAGCAAAAGATGTAAGAGAAGTCGGATGGTTGCTGTGTGCTTTGGAATGATTGAGTTGACCTGCATCTAGCGTGGCCCACCAAGTACTCATACCTGAAATCTATTAATTACTTGAAATGAAAATAGCTTCCATAACTGAAACAAAGGAAATATTAGTGACTATACTATTTAAAACATCTATTGCAGTATCATATTTTCTGCATGGCAAATGTATCTGAAAAGCTCTCCCACGTTAAATAAAATATATAATTTTCACAACAATAAAAAAATAAACAGGACTACATGCAATTTATAAATGTATTTTATATATTTTATTAACTTTATAAATAGTAGGTATTTTATACTGCTAAAACTTCAATATGACTAAATAAATATAGTGTCAACTTGTTTCTCTATGTAGACTGTAGATATTATATACAACTTTCTCTCAGTGTAGTAAGTAGTATATACCTCAAGTTTCAAATTCAAGGCTAAATTTTCGTGACCATCAAAGATCAAAGGCGCCGCCTTAGCTTTCGCTTCTGGTTAGTTCCTTTATTCTGTGATTCAGCTATGTAATACCCTTGAGCATATACACCAAGAGGGTCAGTCCTTAATAAAGACCTAAATAGTTATCGTAATTCCTGTTAGATGTCGTACTGTGTAACAATACGCATTTATTCAAACGAAGGAAATAAAGCGCTACTATTTTAATCTGCAAAAAACTGCGAAGGCGTTTCGAGGGCGTGGCCGCGTGACCCTTTTTCATATACCTGCCTAAATAATAAGATTGTGGCAATATATTTATATTCAAACCACAGATCATAAAATTTGAAACATAAGCAGTTTATTTTATTGCGTTAGAGAAGTAAGAATATGAACAGAAAAATAAGATTGTAAAAAAGAGTTTTCAGCGATATGCCAAAATTTACAGTTTCTATTTTATTTGCTTTAAAGATATTAAGATAATTCAAATTAATTCGATATACCTACTTCTATAAAGAGACATACAACTACAGATTATCGTGTGGCTTTCTCTTATTGCATAAGATGCATTATTATTTTGCGAAAAATCAAATATTTTTAAGAAAAATTCATTAGTAAAAATTCTAAAACAATAAGTATACACATCTTTTTTCAATGTTTGGTCTAAGTATAATTTTGTGATGGTGTGAAATAGAAATTAATTTTAAATTCATTTAAAAATTAAAATAATTTAACATTTGTTAAAAAAAAGTGTAATGTTTTTAGTAAAAATAATTTGTGAACTTTACAGGCCTCATCAGAAAAGAATGCGTTTCAAAATTTATTTATTATTTTAAGTATTATAGGGCAAATCATTAATAATGTGCCAGAGCAGAAATTACATCTTTGGAGCAAAATATGTAGATATAGCTAAATATGCCTTACTTTAGTAAGGCTGTTGCTGTGGAAAAAGATACAGGTTTACATTATTTTTTTCGTTTTTTTGTAGTAACTAGAATCGCTCAACCGATTGTCATAAAATTTGGTAGGGAAACATATTTTAAGAAAAGTAATGATAATTTATGTAGTAGGTACCTATTAAAACAGACAGACCATTAACAATGCCAGATGATGACAATTTCTCTCTTATTTTTTGTTAACGAAATTCCTACCGTTTTCCAGAAAACTGATCTAAAATAACCAAATGTATTTTTGGACCTGAGGAAATCTCTTAGGAGCATTCGAAATTTGCATAGAAGTGGAAGCTCATATTAAAAATTTAGTGTAATTATTTAGTTTTTTCTAAAGTTACTATGGACATTTAAAAAAAATAAACGACTCATTGATACCTACTAATTTTTTGGCATTAAATTTCAATAGCATTATTGAAGTCGCGTGTAAGCAGAAACTTTTAGGGCAGTTTCTTGTAGAAATGATGTTCGGATACAATTTTGTAGTCGACCGAATCAAAATGTTTTGTCAACAAAAAATAAGAGAAAATTCATCCTTAGACATTGCTAGTGCGGCGCCCTTTATTGGAAAAACTGATTTAATACATAAATTATTTTTATTTTTCTTAAAAAATGTTTCCCTCCAAATTTGGCGAGAGAGATACTCGCGTTAACTTTAACACCTTGTATCTTTTTCCACAGCAATATTTTACTAAGATATATTTAGCTATATCTTCATATTTCCTCCCAATGATGTTACTCCTCTATGTCCCCTTATTAATGGCCCACCCTGTATATTTTTATCGACACGTAGGTATTGAATGACTTCTTCACTTGAATTTACCAAAGCTGCAGGAGTATGATAAAACTGTTATCTGACGGTTAATATATTTTAAGCTTTGACTTTCATTGATACATGAAAGTGAATATGAACTGGATAACTGTACTTCTGTAATTTGTTTGTTTTCTGTAAATATGATTTTTATTATTAAAATCATGTGATGGAATTACTATAATTACTTATCACAATTCAAAATCTATCATTATAGTCGATTTTCGCCTTGTGGAAAAGTTTTATTCCTGGAATGTTTCATTTAGTTTTATTACATTTTAAAAAATAACATTTATTTCCTCCCTGCTTCTTCATGACTAACACATTCACTTAATAATAAATTAAACAATAACCCTATTGGATGTCATTAAAGTTATGAATTTTAAGTACATACAAGCTTTTGAAATAATAATGACCCCCTCAAAACAGTTTTTGAACTTCTCGAAGTTCTGAGTAGAAATTTCATTAAATCTATATTGGTAAGTGCAGCAACTTATTACTAATGATAAAAGTTGAAAGTAGATTTCATTACAAATACGTCAGTAGTTAAAAAAAAATAGCAAAATTTAATTTAAAGAGTGTCATTATTACTGCAAACGATTGTACATAACATAATATGTATGAACCAATCATCTTCGATGGGAGGAGCTTTCAAAATTATATATCCTAATTCATGTCATTTTAGTACCTAATATTGCGCCATCTATTAATAAATAGCCCAAGCGTAAATGTTCTTTTTGAGTTCGTTTCCCATCACGCGAGAGTTGGTTTCCCATCACACGAGAGTTGGTTTCCCATTCAGGGCAACAAGGTCTCCCATTAGATTGACTAGTCTTAGTGTATATAGTCAAGGGTAATACATAAATCGTTGGATTCATGCATTGCGTACAGTTAATTGCTTAGCTTGAATGAAATCACAATCAACTGGATTTTTCCAACGTGTAGAAGCTTGTCGCTGGCTAAACTGTTTAAAAATTGTTAAGATCATTTAGATCGGTTTCTATTATACTTTTTCTTTTTTGTAATTACAACTACAGTAATTGCTGCTTAAACATATCGCTTCTGAACAATTTAAAGACTGATGATAAACTAAATTATAAAACGGTAGGTCTAATAATATTATGCGTATCCGTCTTACTTAACGACTTACAACTAAATACATAAAACGAATGAAAATACTAAACGTCTAAAGTGCTCTTAACAGATAGAGAATAAAAAAGGATATAAACCAAACTAGTAAATATACAAAACATATCACGCAAGAATACTTGTTCCAAAAGTATATACACCATATGTCTATACATACCTACATAATGTTATAAAATATACAAACATTTAAATATACACACATGTATACATAGGTACAAAAAATATAAATAACGTAATGAGTGCAATTAACAAAAACATAGTATTGATATTTTTTTAAAGTAAATATGGAGCACACATTTTTTAAGTAAGTTGACAAGGAGATATAAATTCTGATGGCATTGTATAAAAATGAACGTTCATAATGTGCAATACTGCTTAGAACCTCATATCAATAAATGTCGAGTAGAACAAGAATGAACATCATTACGCTTTTTTAATTTATTAAACAGATATTTTGGAATATGAAACTTATTAATTTTGTAAACTAAAGTTGCCAAATGAGAGGCAAATATTTCATCTAAGGATACCATTATACTGAAGCATAGGCGCCGACTTCTCGGGTGCTCCAGGGCTCAAGCACCAGACAAGTGAAGTATTTGTCGGGTGTGGAGCACCCGATATAATTATTATCAGTAAGCCAAGACACGAAATCTGCAGTACATATATAGAAAATTAAATTAAAATTATATTATACGTTTTTAATTTTTTATTTGTAAACTATCTGAAAATTCATTGATGGTTGAAAAGAATCAGTTTATTAAGTTCTCGTCTAACTATGGGCCCCTGAATTATTTCTGTATATTTCTTGGCCAAATTAAATATTCTAATTCTTGAATAACATCTTACTATGGACTTTATTAATGGAAAGCCATGATTTTCGTCAGTGGGTGAAGATTCCATAAAATGATTTTTTAATTCTGGAAATAAATTATACACAGTGCTATAATATTTTTGGGCATTAACTATGGCAAATGCATCTAGAAATTTTTTTTATCTAGGAATTCCGTTATTTGTTGAAATTAACATATTTCTTATAGCAATTTCTGCCCCTTCACAAATTTCTATCACTTGTTATATGTATTTTATATTTGGATTTCTGAACTATTCTATTCACCATTATCAATAACTAAAAAAACCTTATTGTAAAATTAATAAATTGTTTAACAGGTAAGTACACTATCGTTCAGTGAGAAATTATATATATATAGAGGCGCAACCTTAATAGCGAAATGCGTATGCGATCTACAAGTTTAACACCCTGTATCTTGAAAGCAAAGGCCCTAATAGAAAATATCTACAGTGTTTTACAGTACGGGTTTTTTGGGCCCGAGATTTGTCCTTCTGTCGAGAACTGTTGTTAACGACAGTCAATTTTGAGTGTTCTGTGTGATTCAATGGTTTAACAAGCAAAGAAAACCTCCGTGAACAATCAGTTGTCGATAAATTGACTAATCTTAGAACTAAAGAGCTGCTATTACCTAATACTATCTCGGGCCCAAAACTGTATACGCATTTCGCCATAAGGTTGCGCCTCTATCTATAATTTCTCACTCAACAACACTATATTCTTATATAATTTATATTTTAAAATAGGTCACAACATTTCTTATATATGAAATTATCAGAACTTTTAAACACCTATAAAAATGTACACACATTATCTTTCAGAATCTATAGGCCTATTTTTTTTGTTCAGCTTCATTTGAACAAATTTTAAATAAGTTTTGAGGACATTTGTTATGACGCATACCAAGTACATATTATGACTTTGGGTCTTAAATAAATTTTTAATATTTACTCACTAAAGGTATAAAAACATTACTTTGCCAAAAAAAGAGGTAATTTGTAATTTATACTGTTTTACTACGCATGTAATATATAATAATGATAGATACTTATTTGTTAAATCTGAGGGTGTCGATCGTAATCCCTTCTGGATGGCCTATAAATGTCAAAATTTGACGTTACACGAGGTTTTATTGAAGAACAAGTTGACAATTTATTTGTCATGCAAATCTGTCTATTTACAATCTCAAAACACATTGCGAAAAAGTTCTCATGAATTCACTAATGATTTTCAAATTCTTACATTTAGTGTGAAAATTTGTACATTTGCATCTCTCCAAAGAGTTTCCTGTATTAACATCACTCTCATATTTACTTTGTACATTCGGATGTTGAAGAATCTGTTTATTAATTGATGAGATTCTAGATTGGTTTTAAACTTAATGATTAAACTACATGCATCACACATGTACATTTAATCTTCCATAGGATCTTTGTGTATTAGGTTTCATAGGTCAACTTCACATTTGTACACTTTTACTTCTGGGACATCCTTGTGCAGTAACTGATGCCTATTTAACACAGATTTATATTTAGTTTGAAAATCACATACGTGACACTTGCACATCTTTACTTCTGAAGGGTTTTTGTGCTGTAACTGATGCCTCTTCACGAGATTCTTATGTTTAGTTTCATAACTACAAGTATCACACTTGTACATTGGGATTTTCGAGGGGTCTTTGTGCATTAACTGATGATGTTTTAGACCGCTCTTATATTTAGTCTCGTAAGTACAAGTATCACATTTGTACATGTGTATTTCTGAAACGTCCTTGTGTAATAGCTGATGTGTTTTTAAACTACTCTTAACTTTTGTTTCGTAGCTACAGGTATCACACTTGTACATTGGGATTTCCGAAGGGTCTTTGTGCATTAACTGATGATATTTTAGACCGCTCTTATATTTAGTCTTGTAAGTACAAGTATCACATTTGTACATGTGTATTTCTGAAAGGTTCTTGTGTAGTAGCTGATGTGTTTTTAAACTACTCTTAACTTTTGTTTCGTAGCTACAGAAATCGCACTTGTATATGCGAATTTCCGAAGCTTCCTTGTGTGATAACTGGTGTCTCTTTAAGCTGTTTTTAAAAATAGTTATATAGCTGCAGCTGTCGCACTTGTACCGTTCTGAAGCATTTTGGTGCATGAGTTGATGCATTATCATGTAAGACTTACGTCTAGTTTCGTGGTTACACGTATAACACTTGTAGGTTTTAACTTCTAAAAGGCCTTTGTGCGTCAACTGATGATTTTTCAGACGAGACTTGTACCTCGTTTCGTAGGTACAACTATCGCATTTGTGCATGTGGATCTCCGAAGGGTCTTTGTGTTTTAATCGATGTACTTTTAAGTTGTTTCTGAACTTTGTTTCAAAGCTACACTGATCACACTTGTACATTTGGACTTCTGAAGGGTCTTTATGTGTTAATTGGTGGTCTCGCAGGTGACTTTTGCAATTAGTTTCGTAAGTACAAATACTGCATTTGTACATTCGGATTTCTGAACTGTTTTTATGTTTGTAACTTTTTTCAGTTTTGGGTAAATGGACGTTGTGAAATGTCGATGGAGTATAGTTTTTGTTAAATCTTGTCTCACATTGAAGCATATATTCATCCTTTACTTCTCCTATAACTGTTTCACTATTTAAATTGTGCAGGGTAAAATCACTGAAACAAAAGAAGTGATTAGAATGAAGGGTAGGGATATTACTATATAGTAACTGGCAAATACTACTGCACTGCAGATTGTCAAAACAATTTCAACACCCTATTGCATGAAGATCTGTCTGAATACACATAACAAGAAGCTTGCTCCATAAAAGACCTTTTTAAGACACATTTACGTAGAAGTATTATTAACAAGTAAATTTGTTCCATAATATAGGACAATATTTCTATTGGGTTAATTTAAATGGTCATATATTCCTTAGAAGTTATCAACAAAGTTGAAAATAGGTTTATATTGTAATAAAAATAGAACTTAGCAAATTGAAGGATATAATAGGGTAAAAAAAACTAGTTATTATCTTTTTTTAACTACCAGTTGAAAACAAAATAAGTTTTACAATTTCGTAATAAATATGTAAATATTTACCTACTTTAATCATTTTAAAAATTCCTGGTTATTGAAGGCATATTTCAAGGCAAAATTTATTAAATTATAACTTCGCCTTACACGTTACTGGAATGTTAGTTAGCATTTGAAAACACAGAAAAGGTAAACAATTTCTAGTTTCAAACTCGAACCGTATAAATTGACATATATTTCATTTTACTTGGAAGTCATTGCGTATTGCTCTTATATAACAAATTTTTTACTAAAATGTTGGTATTATAACATTTTATAACATTGAAGACCATTTACACTTAAATGTTATTTAATGTTAACAAAACAATTACTTGACACTTTCTTACCATTCTCTATTCTCTTCCACCTTTATTTCAACCTCTTCAGGTTTAATATAAAACTGTTTATCGATGTTTTTATACGTTTCCTGCCCATTCTCATCATCTTCCAGTTTTATTTCAGTCAGTTCAAATTTAATATAAGAACGTTGATCAATATGTTTTTCCTGTGCATCAGGATCATCTTCCGTTTTTACTTCAATATGCTCAGTTTTAATATAAATCTCCTTATCTGCCATTTTATACCTTTCTTCTGTAGCGAGACAGTTTTTTACGAAACTGCCATGGGTACGAAGCGAATCACAACATGGTCCGCATATAACAGAATCCTTGGTAGCACCAATGTTCTACAACAAAATAAGTGTTGGTGTATGATCGAATATCCTGCTCTTTACTGTATACAGGGTCATAATGTAAATTCATTTTGACCATGTATTCGGAAGGCCTAATAAAGACAAAAAATCGACCTTTCAAATCACCTCATAGCAATCGGTAACTTCACACTCTTGGTACTCTACAAATTTTCTGCTGACGCATAAAACTATATTGAAGTCCAACAGCATTAGTACTTATGACCACATACATAATGACAGCATTGGCATTGAAGTGATAGATTTTTTTTTTATAACAATAGAAATACAATTTGTATATTCATTAAGTTTTTTGTCAAGTTCTGACGAAATAATGCAAATCGCATTTGATTATGAATCAGAATCAAATCCATTACTCATAATCAGTAGGTACCGAATAACACATACTCACACGGAAAACACAGTCCCACATGTCTATTAAAATATCTTTTATACATTTTCCCACAACTGTGTTCAGCAGGAGGCAACCACGGTCTTTCAGTACTTAACTTTACCCAATTTGAATTGCATTCTCATTTAAGCAAATAGCAAATTTAATTAAAATTATAAATTACACTGGTGACACACGAAATTCATCAACCTCTACCACGCGAAAATGGTAACTGATGGAGGAAGAAGGGAAAGAAGTCGGGTCGCGTGTATCTGGATGCAGTTTGATAGTGGGCTCGCCTGTATAGAAAAACGGACCCGACTGCTGTTTGACTTATTCCGCTGGTAACATATTAAACAGGAATTTGAACAGCCATCTTTTAAGCTGTGCAGAGTGTGCTGATTACAGCCTATCCGATGTCGGCGTTGATTACCGCCGTGAGCATTATAAAATTCTCACGATTTCATATTGATGACACCGAGTGTTTATAAAAATGCAAATTTAGCTATTGTTTGTTTCTGTTATTATTTAGGGGTATATCAGCTCTGCAGTGCTTGTTATTGAGTAGACATTAAAAACAAGATTATTGATGAAGACGACGACAATGTGACAGTTCACGCTGTAAATGTATCACCTTAGAAATTTGGGAATAGATGTGTTATTTCCAAATTTTTTAAGTTATACAGTCAAACACGGTGTAATTATTACAAAAAATGTTATATTTCAGCTTTGACACCCTGTATCTTTTTTTATTATCAACATTTCACTAAGGCAAGTTGGTTTAAATCGTAATATTTTGAAATGAAAAATCTAGTTTGTTTCCATGGGCTTTTAATTACGGATTGCCCTGCAGCAACATTTTTGTAAAATCATGTTTTACTTTAATACCCTGTATCTCCCTTAATATTGACATTAGTCCCCACACATATATGTATTCTTAATATTTTGACATAAACTATTACCAGGTTGTCTATGATCCATTACTTATTCTCCCAGTAACACACAAACCAAGAAACAAGCTCAAATAAGTTATACTCGAATAGAGATTATATTTTTCCAGGAAATACTTTGAAATATACTTACTTGTGGTATATATGTTTGAATTATATCATTATCCACTTCATTTAGTGACACAAATCCGTATTTTACCAATTGAAGACACAATCGACAAATTCTCTCATTTTCCAATATATCTGTTAACTGAGTATTTCCGTTCACCCGTAGATATACTTCTTTTAATTCAATCACTGATACTTCACTGGCATCAACAAGAGGAATCATAATATCCTAAAGATTCATACATCTTGACTTAAAATTAAAAGCGGCAAATAGTTTTACAAAACATTCTTTACACATAGTGTTTATCCCTCTCGTCCAAGATCTGAAACAGATTTGTACTTTGACAAGATAATTTCAATAATTTCATCTCATCTTACTAAATTTGGCAAAACAGAAGAACTTCTCGTACGACATCTTCTATTACTTTGTAGTTTGTATTACCTATAGTATTAAAGCAGAGCCTGCAAAATATTTCTTTAAACTTTCTTGGCAGCATGCTTTGTCTTCTATGACAAACAAATATTTAAACAATATAAACTCATAGAAAAAGAAATATATTTTCTATGTATAAAACTAATCATTACATAACCTACAACAACAACACAGTTTATTTTCCCAAATAAAATGCCTTAATGGTCTGTGGAGAGCACCACAGATCATTGGCCGAAAAGAAAGAGCACGATTTATAAGGTCTATGGTGGAAACAGAGCACCTTTAATTTTCTTAAACAGATGGTGATGTAATCCGTTATACATCAAGGAAATTGACTCTTAAATAGTACCAATTTATACTAGCTGTTATACACACAATAATTTGTTGAACAAGTCGATCTTCTATTTATTTTAAGTAGTGTAAAAAAGAAATATGCTACATGCATAGAAATCATTATATTTTATGATTTCTATGGCTACATGCAATTTCTTTAATAGGTATGATTCGAAATATCTCCCTATTCCAATTTTAATTAAATTTATTACTTTAACAGAATGAAAGGATTTAAGAAAACAGCCAACAAAACACATAATTTTATTTAAACGCTTTAAAGAGTAAGCAGTAGCCATTTTGGTTCTTTTATTTACATCAAAATTTAAACTTTGTGTAAAGCCTGTGCACAAGTCGTTATAATTTACGTTAAATTAGATTTACATTGATTGCTTGGCCTATACTTTTCTAGCTTGGAAATACTTTTCTTGCATACAGGATGAGTCGGAAAGAATGGGTCAAGACTAAGTTGGAAATACTAGACATCGAAATATCATGTTTGAGCTCGTCATGCCTTATACGAATGTCGCTGGTTTAAGAAATACAGGGTGTTCAAGGTTTAAATTTTATTATGAAATTTCTCAACAATTGAGTAAATTTTAATAGCATGACTGAAAATTGGTATTGTTGGTTTTTTTGGTGAGAATTACGAATTTGAAGCTTATATTGAGAGGGCTAGTTTTACCATATTATTTAGATACATCAAAACATATTTTTTTATCTATTGCGCAATGTTTAAAAAAAGTTAAAAATCTAATTTTATCGGTTTCTGAGTTATTTGCATTTAAGTTTCAATATATTTTGTGATGATTTTCTTTCAGGCACTTTTGCTATTTCTTTTCTTAGTAGGCTTGCGTCAAACTTTCATGGCAATAAATATTAGCGTATTTTGCGTGCGTGTGTGATTTAATATTCGTGCAATTATTGAGAAATTTCAGAATAAAATTTAAATCTTGAATACCGTGTATTTCATAAACCAGCGACATTCGTATAAGGCATGAAGGGCCCAAACATAATATTTTTTTATTGTCTAAAGCTATTTATTTGTGGCATAGTTTTAGTTTTTCTTTATTTTTTTTTTTATTTTTTTTGGGTTTTTGCCCCAATTCTTAAAAAATAGAGATTAATTAAATAATCCCTTGCGCCAAACTGAAAAGTGAAGGGTTATTTTTGAAACTATGTTTGCCTAACCAAAAATCTCACACTGAAAAAACAGATAAGTAAAAAATAACAAAATCACATCACTATCGCGCACTTCCGTATTATTGACGTTTCGAAAACCTCTGTTTTCGTTCTCAAAATCGTATTAAAAATGTTAAACGTATGTCAAGTTTGAGAGTTTTGTTGGCTACAGTTGTATCAAGAAGAAGTAAGTAACAATAAAATAAAAATCATTTAACATCTCTATGGAAGCAGATAAATAAATTTTAAACTGTCAAACTTGACATACGTTTAACATTTTTAATACGATTTTGAGAACGAAAACAGAGAGGTTTTCGAAACGTCAATAATACGGAAGTGCGCGATAGTGATGTGATTTTTGTTATTTTTTTACTTATCTGTTTTTTCAGTGTGAGATTTTTGGTTAGGCAAACATAGTTTCAAAATAACCCTTGACTGTTCCGTTTGGCGCAAGGGCTTATTTAATTAATCTCTATTATTTTTCAGAAGTGTGGCAAAACCCAAAAAAACTAAAGAAAAATAATATTTTGTGTCTAGTATCTCCAGATTAGCGTTGACCCATTCTTTCTGACTCACCCTGTATATATTACATTTTGCTTTATCCTAAAATTAGCCAATTCTTTGGAAAAAATATTTACTATTTATTTAAATTAGCCAATCAGCTACGTCACTACTGCAATCATTTTGTGTATAAACAAGCAAATAATATAAAATAATTCACTTTCAATTTAAATATTGCTCACCTGATGAATGTAGTAAGGAGGTAGGGATAATAAATCTTACCATTAATGGGAGTTCACTATATATTTTCTAGCAGTGTTGCCAGAAATGAACAATTGTACCAAATTTGGTAAATTTTGTTATAAAAAATATATTGGTTATTGGTCAGTGGTCGCGCGGCTTAAAGCATCAGTACTTGAATCGTGGTGACTAGATTGCTGTGGGTTCGACTCCCGCAGCCGGTAAACCGTATATAAGCTATATTCGTGGGGAGGATTGGCACCCTCTCTGCGGGTATGGTAGGGTGGAAGAATGTTGGCTTGGGTCAATGTGAGAGATTGATACCGGTTGACGTTTGATTACCCCTCTAATTAATGAGGTCTGCCAGGTTTTCCTCATTTCTGCACTGAATGGTGGTTAGGGCCTACCAACAAAAATCCTGGGCGCAAATGCAACCTATTTAGTAATATGCTGCCACCTCTCTTGCACAAGTCTTCGACTTCTGAGCTAATCCTCCTGATTATAATGAGGGGTAGAGATATTATTGGAATTTTTGGTGCAAAATGCAATTGAAAATCTATAAATGTTTTTTATTTAAAATTTTTAAGAAAAATGAGAACTAAGATCGATAGAATAAAAATTAGAGAAATCTGTATTGTTCTGCTTCTGATGATATTATCTAAGACAACATTTTTGGAAAAATTATAACAAAAAATAATAGATAATAATTAAAACACAAAATCACTTTTCTTTATAAATACCTTCCTCCAATGTTCTTATTTTACGATTTTTTGTCTGAGGAACAAATACATTTGTTGTCCAACAAATCACATTTAATTGTTTGTTAATGTTTATTTATACATTACTAGTCTTCACTTGTGAGCTTGAGCTTTTGCAGAATATGACGTATAATCTGCTGATCGCAGCTACCAAAAGCAATCTCTATAAGGCTTGCACACTTATACTACCTACCAAATACTTTGTGTATCGACAACTGATTTCCTCTTTTTAGAAAACATATTTATCACTAAACAAATTTGCACTTCCAACGGACCTTATTATTTTAACACAAAAAACTCTGTGTATGTTCAAATTTTTCTGTATTTAGTTTAAGATTACTTGCGTCACATTTGTACATTCCAATTTCCAAAGAATCTTTGTGTATTAACCGATGCTTAGTTCTATCACTCGTTATATGTATTTTTTATATTTAGATTTCTGAACTATTCTTTTCAACATTATCGATAACAAAAAAAAAAAAAACATTATTTTAAGGTTCTATTACATTTTTATTTTTGTAATAAAAATATTGTAAAATTAATAAATTGTGTAATAGGTACATACCTATGGTAAGTACACTATATTCTTATATAATTTATATTTTAAAGTAGGCCACAATATTTCTTATACAGATTCGGAAATTGCGGATCTTTACAGAGAAAGTAGAAATTGCCGCTTCATCCCAGGGACGGTACGAACTTTAAGAGGGGCGGCGACGTGCATTGGTCTAGCATTCCCCACTACTACGGTAATCGGATCCGTATCGCTAACGCCTTTTCGCCATTGCAAATCTAATTGTCCGGTCAACTGATGCCAGTGTTGTCAGATCTCATGCATTCCGAGGAAATCTTATGCTCTGATATTTTGATTACAAAATCTCATGCTTTTTACTAGACACAAAAAGAAATAATAAAATTATTAACATTGCTCTTTGAAATCTACCAAAACAAAGACCTAACGAGAAATAAAGGCAAAATCGAGGGCAAAATTGAATAGATAAAGGTAGGTATCTACAATATTTGGGTACTTGAAATGTCCTTTATTGTAGACTGCTCTCTTAATAATTAGCAATGAATACATAAACGGGTATGACAGTTCACGGATATGGTGTGCGTGCTGTATTCACGCTGTATTGCAGTCATTCTTAACTCTATTCCGTAAGGGTACCTACATTTTCTGGAAACAACAGATTTTACGACCCGTGAGTCACCCTGCGTCACGTCAACTGCGCCTCAACGTTCGCCCGGCCTAACAATAAAATAAATTAGAAAGGTTACGTGGTTAATAACTTTTAAGTAAGTACCTGTAAGTACCTACTTACAATGTAATATTATGATAAAATAGCAGAACATAATGCTTTTAATGAAATAAAAATGGCATTACAAAAGTAATGAAAAATTAAGCTGTGTCAAGAGATGTTTTTGATAAATTAAGCCATCTCATGCTTTTTCTCCAAACCTCATGCTTCTTTGAAATTATTATCATGCACTGAATTTTTCTCACCTTGCAACACTGATTGATGCCAACACGCTGTGGTCGGGCATGTGTGTAGCATGACACAAATACACGCAAGCGGCAAAATACAATTCACCATCAAGATCCTCACTTTCCAAATCTGTATATGAAATTATCAGAACCTTTAAACACCTATAATAATGTTCATACATTATCTTTCAGAATAATATATATTCTATGGCTAACAAAATACAAAAAATTTGTTTTTCCTTATATACCTAGGCCTATTTTTTGTTCAGCTTCAACTGAACAAATTTGAAATACGTTTTGAGGACATATGTGGTTTTCAACAATAATGTTTCATAAATAAATTTTTATTATTTACTCACTAAAGGTATAAAAACATTACTTTGCCAGAAAAAGAGATAATTTGCAATTTATAGTGTTTTACTAGGATAGTAAAATACATACGTGTAATACATAATAATGATAGATACTTATTTGTTAAATCTGAGGGTGTCGATCGTAATCCCTTCTGCATGGCCTATAAACGTCAAAATTTGACGTTACACGAGGTTTTATTGAAGAACAACTTGACAATTTATTTGTCATGCAAATCTGTCTATTTACAGTCTCAAACACACATTGCAAAGAAGTTCTCATATATTCACAATGTATTTTCAAATTCTTACATTTAGTGTGGAAATCTGTACATTCGGATGCCTCCAAAGATATTTGTGTATAAACATCACTCTCATATTTACTTTGTACATTCGGATGTTGAAAAATCTTTGTTTATTAATTGATGAGATTCTAGATTGCTTTTAAACTTAACATTTAAACTACATGCATCACACATGTACATTTAATCTTCCATAGGATCTTTGTGTATTAAGTTTCATAGGTCATCTTCACATTTGTACACTTTTACCTCTGGGACATCCTTGTGTAGTAGCTGATGCCTATTTAAGACAGATTTATATTTAGTTTGAAAATCACATATGTCACACTTGCACATCTTTACTTCTGAAGGGTTTTTGTGCTGTAACTGATGCCTTTTCACGTGATTCTTATGTTTAGTTTCATAACTACAAGTATCACACTTGTACATTGGGATTTCCGAAGGGTCTTTGTGCCATAACTGATGAGTTCTCAGATCATTCTTACGCTTAGCTTCATAATTGCAAGTATCACATTTGTACATTTGCATTTTTGAAGGATCTTGGTGGGTTAAGAGATGATTTTTTAGATATCTCTTAGATTTAGATTCATACGTACAACTGTCACATTTGTACATTTCAACTTCTGAATTTTTTCTGTGTGTTAACTGATGCCTAGTTAAAACACATTTGTATTTACTTTCAAAGTCACACTCGTCGCACTTATGCATTTCAACTTCCGAAGGGTTTTTGTGCAGTAGCCGATGCCTCTTCAACTGGCTCTTGAGTTTAGTTTCATAACTGCAAATACCGCACTTGTGCATTTCGATTTCCGAAGGGTGTTTATGGGATAACTCGTGAGTTTTCAGATCGCATTTACGCTTGGTTATATAACTACACGTGTCACATTTGTGTACTTTGATTTCTAAAGAACCTTTGTGTATCGACCGATGTGTCTTTAATCTGGTTTTAAAATTAGTTTCATAAGTACATCGATCACATTTGTACATCTGAATTGTCGAAGGATCTTTGTGAGTTAACCGATGAGCTTTGAGATGGCTCATGAATTTCGTTTCATAACTACATGTGGTACACTTGTATGTATCAGTTCCTGAGACCTTTTTGTGCACTAAGTGATGCTTGATTAAATCACCCTTATATTTAGTTTCGTATGTGCAATTGTCACATTTGAACATTTGAATTTCTGACGAATCTCTGTGTCTTAATTCATGCCTTTGCATATTCGCTTTATGCGTAGTTTCATATCTACACTTATCACATTGATATAATCTTTTTTCTGATGTTGATTCATTCTTTTTGTTTTCGGTTGTTTCTTTGTCTACGTTGTAAGAAGATGAGTCACTGAAAAAATGTAAATTAAGCATTACAAAGTAAACGTAGGTATTAAAAAAATATTATTAAGTAGGGTCAAATCACAGATGATTTTTCTTTTAAATTTTCTCTATGTTCTAATGGGTTAAAATAGCTACTCAATCTTCAAGTTTTTGTTAATAAATTAATCTTAAGCAGGAATTTTTCTCTTCAACAAAATATAATAATATAATCTAGAAGAAGCAAACTTGCTTAAACAAAAAATGTCCCAAAGAAAAGTCGCAGGATGTTAAAATTTCTCTTTTATTTCTTGTTTCCTCCTTAATTTAAAACCCAGTTAATCGATTTGAGCAAAATTTGCTATTGCTTGGTTTATCTTCATGAAATATGCAGTGATTATGTACCTATTAGGTTAAATCATACAGGGCGTTCATTTTACTACAACCCTCTGTCAATATTCTTTTGTAACTTTTTTGTACCTTTAAATTTTTACACGCAACCATCAGAAATAGGTAGAGAATTAAATTCCTCATAAAAAATGTATACTTATCAAAAGTCAAAATTATGCTGGAAATACCTCGTCACAATTAATTTACAAACTATGAAATGAGAGACATGATAGTGGTATATGTACAGTTACAGAAGAATATTCACAAAAGGTGGTAGTAAAATGAACGCCCTCTATGATTTAAGCTGTTCTTTTGACGAACTGTTTTAAACGTATTTTTAAACATCCTGAATTACATAATCCAAAAGCACAATCCAATTACTTTTCTATCTAAAGTTCATAAACCTGTCACTCATATAAACATGTTAGATTAGACATTTGTTTTTGGTTTGCAGTTGCTAAAATCAATTTCTATGTTTTTGTTGCAAAATTCACACATTTTCAAAATATATGTACAAAAACATGCAGAAATAAGTATTGTTAATAATTTCTACCACTAATAATCGTTCTATTTTAATCCAAATCTAGTGTAGACAATAGTGTAAACAATATTTAAAAAGTGTGAGGGCGATATCCAAGAGAGACAAATAGTTGATGACGTTACGTTTTGAAACTACACATTTTCTTGGTGCAATACATTAGTGACGTCACCATTGAATACGGCTTGAAACAGTCGATGAATACGGTTCTTCGCAAAAAAACAGCTCTAACCTAATAGGAACATAATCACTGCATAATTAATGAAGAAAAACTAAGCAACAGCAAATTTTGCTCAAATCGGTTAACTGGTTTCTGCGTTAAGGAAAACAAGAAATAAAAAACTTCATTTGCAACATTTTTCATTTAAACAAGTTTAAATGCAAAAACAATATGTAACATTCGTTAAGTGACACCCTGTATATGAAGTCAACGTAAATTGTGCCTATTATTCAGAAATTAAAAAATTAAATGAATTTGAAAGGCCTCATATTATTATTTTCTATCGAACTCCTACCATTATTTTATTTTGTAGAATGACCTCTGAGGGTTTCCTAAAGGATTTTTAAAACCCTTTTTATAACTATGTAGAAACTACATTAATATCAAAATCAAAAAAACGGTACAAGATTTCATTTTTAAGTTCTCTTACCCATGTTGATCTTCCTCCACCTTCATTTCGACTTCTTCAGATTTAATAGAAAACTGCTTATCAACACTTTTATATATTTCTCGTGCATCTTGCCCATATTTTTCCACTTTTATTTGAATCTCTTCAAATTGTACATAAGACGGCTTATCAATGTTCTCATACTGCTTGTACGCTAGACCATCGTTTTCTAGTTCCGCTTCAATCTCTTCAGATTTAATATAAACAGGCCTATCAACATTTCCATGATCCTCCTGCATACCCTGACCATTTTCCAACCCTATTTCAGTTTCTTCTGATTTAATATAAGGTAGCGTATGAACACTAGGATATTTATCCTGTCCGTTTTGATCTGCTACTTCTTGTTTAATTTTAATTTCTTCTAAATTAATATAAGAAGGTTTATCGACGTCCTCAAATTCCTCCTGTGCATTTTGACCACGGTTTCCCAGTTCCATTTCAATTTCTTCAAATTTAATATAAGACGGTTTATCAACGTTCTCGTATTCCTGCCGCGGATTCTGCCTATCTTCCAGTCCCATTTCAATCGCTTCAGTTTTAATATAAGGCTCTTTGTCAGTGTCTTTATACTTCTTGTGTCTATCAAAACAGTTCTTTACAAACTCACCGTGGGTCTGAAGCGAATCGGAACATGATCGGCAAAATACAGGATTTTCGGTAGCAGCAATGTTCTACAATAACAAAATATGTGAAATATTGTATATTCATGTAACTGAAGGAAAACAGCTAAATATGGGAAAATTATTAAATGTAACTAAAGATCGGAATATGCACTTATCATGTTATCGTGATATCAAAGAAATTATAAACAATTTTACTTTTTAATCTAATGTCAAAAGGTGAAAGTTGATTGTGGTATTACCTACCATACAAATGTCAAAATTTATAGGATTTAAGATCGAATACACTGTTTTTTGTTAAACTCAGTTTCAATTAAGCAGCCACCAAGTTATACATAGTAAATAAATAAAGGCAGCTTAATCAAGTGTGAAAATGATGTGGCAATTCAGCGATTTATAGTGATTTTTGTGAAGATATGGCAAAAATTGGTATTTCTGATAAAGCAGAAATCAAAAGTGAAGCCTTACACTGACTGACTTATATGTTACCAAAGGATATACACCCAAGTAACACACTAATCTTATAATTCAAAATTATAAGGCCAGAAATTTATATAAAAGATATGTGGGTCATTCCATTTGAAATCGTCTAATTGGCAAAGCCAACCCATTTTAGATTTTGGTGCTAGGGTCCCAAACAACAAAATTTACGCGAGTTTGATTTTTACAAGCGCTTGTTTCCGCCTATTTAAATAAAGACTCTTAAAAATTGCTATTTTTAAGCTTTATTAATTTTTGCTGTCAAATTTTTCTGTTTGAAGATATTTGAATGATCAAGACGGAATTCAGAGTGGGAAAGATAGTAGTTTCAGTGTAAATGAAGATAATTGGCTCGGACGATCCCTTTGAATAATAGCAGCGTGCTGAAAATGAGTGTTTTTAGTCATTTTTCGTGAATTTCAATCGACTCTAGTGTCTTAACTGTTGAGAGTTAAAAATTCATGCTCCGCGGGAATTTAGTATACATATAATAGACAAAATTGAGCCACAAGTTGACCTGAGTAGCTCACTCTTTATAGAAGAAAACTTTGCTTGAAGTTTTGAAATTTTTAAAAATCCCCATATTCCGGCTATGAAACGAGCGTGTTGACTGAGAGATAAAAATCTGATACAGAATCAACTGTTCTTACCTTCAACTTTAAATGACCACATCACTTGTTTGGTTATTTTCATGTTTAGTGCATGTACATAAATTTCTCGTTGAAAAATTGTTTACAGTTACTATTTTCGATGATAATTATTTCCAGAAACAATTTTACGCCCTAAATATCCATAACTTTATTAAAACTTGAAATATTTTCCTTTTATTTACGTCCAGATTTTTGCTGTAAAAAAAAAACGGCTCGTACATACACTAAACATGAAAATGACAAAACAAGTGATATAGTCATTTAAAGTTGAAGGTAAGAACAGTAGATTCTGTGAGTATCATATTTTTATCTCGCAGTTAATTTCCTGGAGCATGAATTTTTAACTCTCAACAGTTAAGACCCTAGAGTCGATTGAAATTCACGAAAAATGACTAAAAAAACTCATTTTCAGCACGCTGCTATTATTCAAAGGGATCGTCCGAGCTAATTATCTTCATTTACACTGAAACTATCGTCTTTCCCACTCTGAATTCCGTCTCAATCATTCAAATATCTTCAAACAGAAAAATTTGACAGCAAAAATTAATAAAGCTTAAAAATAGCAATTTTTAAGAGTCTTTATTTAAATAGGCAAAAACAAGCGCTTGTAAAAATCAAACTCGCGTAAATTTTGTTGTTTGGGACCCTAGAGTAGAGTTTTTTAAAGTTACACCAAAATCTAAAATGGGTGGCAACAACTTTTATTATTTTCAGACGTCAAATGGAATGACCCATGTAATGGTTACCTTTCAGCAATTTCATCGTATTATTGTTCCATTAGAGACTTTTTTGCCGTTATATTGCAGTTTAAAGTACCTGTGACAATAATGTAATCCCAACAAGAAATACGTTTTATAGAAATTATTTAAACTATTTTCAGAACGTTCTTGTGTATGCACTTATACAGTATTTTTGTTTCAGGAGGTCATTTTACTGTATAATGTCTATAGTAGCAATCTACACGACTGACTATAAAGCGTTATAAATCAATTTTGTAGTGGTCGCAAGAGAAATATTTGAGAAGATTCTTACAGCAAAAATAAAAGTATTTTATAGAAGTTATTTAAATTACTTTAAGAAAGTTCTTACGCCATTTATGCAGCACTTTAGTTTCAGAAAGCTGTTTAACTGTTTAATTACAGCATTTGTTTTATAAATGCTGTATTAAAATATTTTTGCGCGACAATAAAGCAAAACTGTTTCTGAAAGCAAGCGTTAACATGGGCAAACGATTTTCTACAAAACATAATGCTCTTATGTGTCGCTTAGTTAGTAATATTTAACTAGACTCTAGAGGTATAATCCAATTTGACATATTTGTTCAACAATATTCAATAAATAATAACAAAAGAGCAGGAAGTAATGAAGAGATGGAGACAATACTCTCAATCACTGCTGAACTGTGAAGCAGGTAAAGGTGAAGACGAAGCAAATGATAAAAGTTATTTGACATAATATTAGAGAAACGACTGAAGCAAAGCATTGAACCTACATTGAACGAGTCTCAAAGCGGTTTTCGGAAGGGCAGAAGTAAACAGGGTCCTATATTTACCATTAAACAGATACCAGAAGAAGTAATTAAACAAGAAAGGAGAGCATATTAGGCATGTATGGACATAGAAAAAGCCTTTGACAGAATACTGAGAATATGGGAAAGTTTAAAAAGAGGTGTCAAACCGAATTTGATAAGATTGAGGCTCAGTTTATACAGTAACAGATATTTATGAGAGGATTTTAAATTGTACTTACAACTTGTGGTATATATGTACTGATTATGTTAGCATCCACTTCATTTAGTGATACAAATTCGTGCGTTACCAGTCTAAGACATAATCGACAAACTGTTTGATTCTCCATTACATCGATTAACTGAATAGGTCCCTTCTCTTTTAAATAAACTTCTTTTAAATCAACCAGTGGCACCTTCCGGGAATTAAAATGTGATGAAATGATATCTTCAGTATTCATACATGCCGACTTAAAATTATAAGCGGTCAATAATTTTAAGGAACAAGTTTCGCACACTAAATGTTTGTCTTTCTCCTTTAGATTCTGAAACAAAATCATAATTAACTATATCAAAAGTACTTACACTGTAGCCAAAGCAAATTTAATAACTTGAGCTTACCAAATTTGGTAAAACAATTTCTAAAATTTCATTTGTGACTTTGTTTCGTACTTGGCAATTTGTATCGTTGGTACGATTTGGGCACAGAATGCAAAATGTGTCTTGTAAGTTTCCTCGTTGCATTTTCTTCTTTTCTGTCCAAGAGTTCTAAACCTCTGCTCTTAAATATAAGGTATTGATGTAACTTCGTCAACTAACCTGTATCTAAATGTTAACCTGTTTACTACCTATTTATGTTAAATAAATTAAAATCACATTCAAATATATACAATTGTTATTTCCTTTTTATGATTTTACATTTCATAATAGGAATAGGCATACGTAATTAACCATAATAATATATATTTTTTAATAAGAACAATAACAATCTACATATGACAACTGACAACCACAGACTAATAGCACAAAATATTAACTAGTGTGTGTACATACACCATAGACTTTGAAACCATAGAAAATAAATGTGGGTATATATATATATATATATATATGTATAGAAAAAGACTATTTACGAACCACTAGATGACGCTGTAAAATTCAAGATGTCGAATGAAGTGTAATTAGTCTAGTTATATGTTTTGTGGTAATTAGTTTGTTGTCAATTGCCGCAAATGATTATAAACTTTTTAATTACCAGGTAGGTTCTGTTTTCTGATGTAATTCTTTATATTTTTTAGGTGAAAATGCATTTTAGAAGCTATCAAACTTAAATGCAAGACAAACTCTTAGAGTGCATTTACAGGGTGTTCCAGAATGATGGTCAAATATTCTATCAGTGTATTCCACAAACCATTTCAGTCTCAAATGGCAGAATAGTTTTTTTATTTTTTCTTAAAAACGGTTACACTTAGAAATTTCAATTTTCGTGCACACTATCAGCTAGTCAAAAGCTATTTTGTGGTGCTGTCTATTCCTGAGCTTATGTTTCTGGAGGACGGAAATAAGCAACCCCTAGATTTATTTCTTCAGAACTTTTTCCTGCAATAGCCGATTTCAACAAATCTTTTTCTTTAAATACTACACCTAATTATACTATTTTTTCCCCTCTTGATTTTTTTCATACAACCAACAGTTTGCACAGAAAAAATAAAAATAGTTTTCCTTACTCTAAACATCTTTTCGTCGCCGGTTACTCATAACCGCAGTAGGCGGTTGCTATTTCTCTGTTGTCTTGTTAAACAAATCATTGCAAATATTTTTGTAAACAACTGACTCTTCCGTACAAATATTAGCGAATAAATTGACGGAATATGCATACCGCAGGATTGGCAACCGTTACAGGAATACATTTGTTTAGAAATATTTGCAAAAACTGTCTATTATAGACCTAATGGCGATTTGTTTGACAAGACAACAGAGAAACATCGACATATCAACCCCCTACTGCGGTTATCAGTAACCGGTGACGAAAAGATGTTTACAATATCTAAGGAAAACTATTTTTATTTTTTTCCGCGTAAACTGTTAGTTGCATGAAAAAATTACAAGAGGGAAAAAGTAGTAAAATTAGGTGTAGTATTTAGTGTAACCGTTTTTAAGGAAAATTAAAAAAAATATATTTTTTTTTTCCGTCATTTTAAGACTCGATCATCTCACAGGAAGGACCTAAATTGAAAAATTTCATATAAAGATTACCCCTCCCCCCCTAAAATGGCTTGTGTAATACACTGGTAAAATATTTTACCATCATTTCAGAACACCCTGTATAGGTATAGTGAATTTCTTGTATGTCCGAACTTCAACCCTTTAAATTCAGATATAAGCTCAGTTCGAGATATCTATAATAGATATCTTGGACTACTTGGGTGATCGTGTTGTGACCTCTAAGAGAAGATGAGGCGAGACCACACAAGTTTTGTTTGGGGCAGACTGTGAAAAGCCACAAGTTGTCAAAACCTGAACTAAAGCACACGTCTGCTTTAAATCTGCCACCTCATAAATGGAGAAAATTGGTAGTGTAATACAGATTTAAAAACGTCCTTAATTAATTCACAACATAATCTATATACTTTCATGTGTTTTGTTATCGGTTTTCCGGTTTTCAATTTAGTTTTCCACTGCTTACAAAGTTTCGGGTCTAGGAGAAATTTATGCAGTGAAATATCAGAAGTAGTAAGAGTAAGAAGAGAATTGGCGAACAGCACTGAGGTTTTCTGCGAATATTCTTGGTATTTTTGCATTTGTGTACACTTTTTTGTAACTAAATATCGTTCGATCTCAATAAAATTTGCAAAATTACTAAAAAATACAGAAAATCTCCGCTACACCTACAAAACCGATATGATTGTTGTTCACCTTCACACCAGACTTACTACAAATTGTCTTATGCAGATTGCTACACATCCTTTCATGTTGTGTGTACAGAGAGCAAACTGCAAACACATTTAGAGAATTCACATGTTTAACCTGATATTATGTTCAACTATTAAAAAATAATTTTTCTGTAACTGTGTTAAAATATCTAAAAGATCTACAGAAATCTATGGCTCTCATAAAATACAGTAACAAAGAAATATGAACTACAGTTACATCCAGCATACTCAATATATAATCTTCCTATAAATTGAAACAAAAATCAACGCCATCTCTTGGCTACCTGTTTTCGCAAAAGGTATGTATTATTAAACACAAACCAAATAATCCCAGGACACAGTCCCATGATATTAAACCTTAATAATTATACATATTTCCTAAAAGTCAACAATAATGCTACTGAATGGGCAAATGTCAAATTAGGACAGATTGGATTAATTTAAGTACTATGTATACTGATATTTTAATAAAATAAATAAAAAATGCCAGGAAATAGTCATCACATCAAATATATATTTAACACAATGATTTTAAATATATTACATACTTAAATACAGCTACAACTTATCAATATCATACAGTATCTTCATTTAGTGCTTATTACTTATTGGTATTTGATACATTTTTAAAATCCTTGATTTTACATTCATTTTGTTCGACTGTTAATACAAACTGTAAAGCTTAAATAAAAAAATAGATGTGTATAGAGTAATAATTTTTGTTAAATAAATTGTTCCAATGGTTACGTAAGGTTTTCTTGTTTAAGAGAAAAAAAAGTATAAAATGCTCAGATAGGTTAATTTTTGGTTCGATTAAGGCACACTGCAATGTAAAAATTTTACCTCTAATGTAAATGTCTCTTCTGTCATAAGAGCTTCATCATTAAGCTTATACTTGTGTGATGCCAATTTTTAAATCTGTTTCTCTTTAGATTCAAACATATAATCACTGCATTTGAATATTTGAATCTGAAATGCAGTGTAGCATTTATCAACAGTGTGGTAGTGTCACTTTTGTGCCGTGGAAGCTTTCTTATGTGTTAATTTATGATTTTTAAGGCTTTCCTTGTATTTAGTTTCATAAGTGCATACGTCACACGTGTACATTTGGACTTCAGAAGGGTCCTTGTGTGTTAACTGATGACTTTTTAGGCGACTTTTGTATTTGGTTTCGAATCTACAGATATCACACTTGTACATTTGAACTGTTGAAGAGTCTTTGTGCTTTAACTGATGCATTTTTAGACGACTCTTATATTTAGTTTCATATTTACAACTATCACATTTGTGCATTTGAATTTCCGAAGGATCTTTGTGCCTGAATAGATGAACTTTTAGGTGACTCTTATATATAGATTCGTAACTACACATGTCACATTTGTACTTTGTGACTTCTGACGAATCCTTGTGCGTTAATTGATGCACATCCATATTCTTCTTATATTTAGTTTCAAAGCCACACGTATTGCACTTGTACATAGGTACTTCTGAGGTGTCTCTGTGCTTTATCTGATGATTTTTTAGATAACCTTTATATTTAGTTTCAAATGTGCAGAGATCGCATTTGTACATTTCGATTTCCGAGGATTGCATGTGTATTAATTGATGCTTTTTTAGATGACTCCTATATTTAGTTTCATAATTACATGTATCACATTTGTACATGTCAATTAATACAATTTCTTTATGTTTTAATTGATGTACCTTTAAGCCACTCTTATGCTTAGTTTCATATGTACACATATCACACTTATACATTTGAATTTCTAAATCGTCTTCATGCGATTGATTCATTCGTTTAGATTCATAATTGGTACAAGTATCACACATGTACATTTGAACTTGTAAGCTGCCTTTATGCATTAATTGATGTTTCTTCAGACAACTTCTGTTTTTAGTTTTATAATTACATGTACTGCACTTGTACATTTTCAGTTTCAAAGGGTCATCGTGTGCTAGTCGATGCAGTTTCACGTAACTCGGATGCCTAGATTCATAACAACAGATATCACATCTGTACATTTGGATTTCCGAAGGGTCTTTATGTGACAATTGATGTCTTTTCAGATGATCTTTATGTTTGATTTCGTAGTCACACATATCACATTTGTACATTTGGATTTCTGAAGGATCTTTGTGTAATAACTGATGCACTTTCAAGGCAGCTTTATATTTTGTTTCATAATTGCAAGTATAACATTTGTACATTTTGGTTTCGGAAGAGTCTTTCTGCAATACATATTCGGTTTCATAACTGCATGTATCATGTTTGTATGTTTCGTCTTCAGAAGAATCCTTGTGCAATTGATAACTTTTATATTTAGTGTCAGAACTGCATGTATGTCTATTAAAACTTCTCTTGTATTCAGATTTGAAACCACAGGTTCCACATTGGTATGTTTTTCCTTCCAAATCATTAAAAACCGACACTGATTCATTGTTTATTTCTCCCACAACTCCTGAAGAATTACTGAAAAAATGACAAACAAACATTTTAGATCGAAGTGAGAATTGCTAGAAGCTAATTAACTGAATTGAAGATCTGTCATTAAAAATACAAAACCAATTTTTTTTATAGTCTGACTGCTTATTACATATTTAATTTTAAAATTTCTTTAAGATTATTTTTTAAATATTTCTATGAAAAAACAAAACTTATAGGTACAGGGTTGATCAGAAATAGCGCCATGGAAAAACGTTCTGTTGAACAAAATCTGTTATATACAGGGTGTAACTTTAAGTGGGGGTCCCCTTTTAAGGGGTAGTAGTACGTGTTCCCTAGATTGCTAATATGAAATTAGTTTTTTTTTAAATCAAATAAATAGCCAAGTTATAATTAATTTTTTAATCTGTACCCAAATTGCTATCCATGCCGCCCCTGAACAGCGTCTAAATTTCACTGCAGAACCATGTTTGCAGTGTTGCCAGTTGTGACCATGTATGTAACAGTGCTAAGATAAAAGCTGCAATAAATAATCTTGTAAATACACTGCTGGATGGATTGTAAAAACAATTGTTGAGTGTTGTAAAAATGTACTTTAAAAGTGCGTAAAAAATAAAAAATTTTGACTGATGTATTGACTAATTATTATTATTAAATAATATTGGTAGATAGATTTAGGGGGCGGCATATTATTATTAAGCAGGCCACGTTTGCGCCTAGGAACGACTTACGTTGGTAGGCCCTAACCACTATTCAGTGCAGGAATGAGGAAAATCTGGAAAACCTCGTTAATTAGGGGGGTAGTCAAATGCCAACCGGTATCAATCTCTCACATCCACCCAAGCCAACATTCTTCCACCCTACCATACCCGCCGAGAGGGTGCCAATCCTCCACGAATATAGCTTATATACGGTCTACCGGCTGCGGGGGTCAAACCCACAGCGATCAAGTCACCTCTAGCGCGACCACTGACTGATACCAGTAAAACTTAATATTTTAAAATAATTGTGGTTGTTTTATAAAATGTACATAATTAAAACTGAGTAAATTATTAATCTGATAGCTTTAAAATAACAGTTTTTAATACAAAGTATTTATTACTATTTTTTTAAGCTCCGTGTCAATGTCCCTTACATAACCCTGACATTGATCTAGTTTATAAAATACCGCATAAATACTGCACAATACAATACATCAAACCAGACAAGGATGGACGATGGATATGATATGACAGATACCTCCTAAAGAGTTCCATGGATGACACTTACGTTCGATCAAAATGCGCCTCGCTGCAAGTTTTCAGTGTTTATTACTTTTAAAACTATATCGTTCATTTTTTCTACACAAACTGTGCCCGACAATAGTCACAATTTGTATCCAATTATGTGTATAGTTCACGAATATGTTGTATGCAATTATATTAAACAAAATAAGTGTTGTCTTATGTCAAAAAAATACAGATGTGAGAAAGAAAGAAAGAAATATGTTAAAATTGAAAGTATAACTTGAAATGTTCCCATACATGAATGTGTCTTGTCTATGGCGCCCTTAACACGCACCTGTTAGAATGATAACTGTCAACGGACAGTACCAAAGCGGCAAAATCGCAAAATATCAAATGGCCAGTGAGTCGAATATGTCACAGCTTCATTTTGATTTTGACTTGGAAATAGTTTCCCTTTTGTCGCATAAGGTGGAGGAGAGAGATAATTTCAAGAGTTTAGTACAGTATTGTATTTTGCCGTCTAATTTCGTAATAATTTAAAGTGGTATTTTATGAAATGTGTTATTCTGTATAAATGTATAACCTTAAAAAGTTGTGTTTTCATTACCAAGTATGTGTGTGATTATGAAAAAAAACATTTATATGAATTAAGAACTAAAATATGGTTGAAGCTATCAGATGGATTATCTCAATCGACACGTACCGTAGAACAAATTCAGAAAGTAAGAATCTTTCTTCTTTCAGATAAGTAAAAAGAATTATGTACATTTATTTATTATATATTTTTCTATTAACGACATGTTGCTGTTTTATAGTGTATACGTAAAAGAATGCATTTTTTGTTTATATGGGATAATAGAGCTTCTGGCAAACATCCACTTTAAAAAAAAATTATATGTCAAAGAGCAGTACCTCACGGGTGGCCTGGACATTTGCTTTCTAACAGAACTTCTTTCCCCATCTTCCACTTCAATAATGAAATATGACAACAATGCTGGGGACGCTGCGACTAAGATTGTGTACTATGAAAATTACAAAAAAAAAGGTAACAAAACAAAATCAGGTTTTGTGATGGAATTTAGTAAAACAAATGTATGTGTTTGTAAAGGTCACAGGCACCTCCCCTCAAACTGGACCCACATTCAAAGTTATACCGTGTAGAGTGTATTAAAACGCGTCAAGTTTTACCCAAAAATAATAATTTAATTTTTTTTAAATGACGTATTCTCACCCTTCTCGATCTCCCTTTATTTCAATCGCTTCATTTTTAATATAAGTCTGGTTTTCAATTTCACATTTATCTTGTGTATTCTGATCTTCAATCACTTTTATTTTAATCATTTCAGTTTTAACATAAGCCTGACAATCAATGTTTGTATATTCCTCCTGCGCTTTTAGATCATCCTCCAAATCTCTTTCAATTTCTTCAATTTTAATAAAAGACGGCTTATCAATGTGTTCATACGACTCTTGTGCATCCTGAATATCTTCACATTTCATCACTACATTGGTTTTAATGTAAAACTGCTTATCAGCACATTTATATCTTTCCTGTGCATCAAGGCTGTACTTTATGAAATTTTCATAATTACGAAGTGAATCAAAACATGTTCCGCATATTACAGCATCGTTGGTAGCACTGAGGGTCTAGAATAAATAAATATCCATGTTAATCTTTGGTGCAATTTCTACCATCGCGCAAATAAAATAGAAATTTTAAATATGTCTAGGCTACTAAATGTTGTAAAACTATGAAAGAGGACTATTAAACTTTTAACTAGAAAATAAAATTAGCATCATCTGTAATACCTGTAGATCTTTACCAGATCAGACAATTTTATAGAAAAATAAGTCTCAAAACGGTATTATAAATGTACAGCATTGTGTTTTATATCTGTACAAGATTTCCATTTTCAAACAATGCAGTACATACATTGAGAAAAGTTAAGTGTTATTGTATTAAATAAACATTGGTACTAAATAAAGTTAAAATAGACTTGTAAAATGAGCACAGAAAGTGCATCTCACCAGGCAAATGGAAGAAGTATTGCATTATACCATTATGTACGAATATAGCATACAGTGCCTAATAAAAAATATTTCACCGTGCCAAAGAAAAATGTGGTATAGGGCGATGAAGCGTGACGAAAGAGAAACGTTAAACTCTCTAGCATACATAGTTATAATTTTGAATTCAAGATCAGCACCCTCGAAAATAGGGGGGTAGGAATTTTTTTGTTAAGATTGGAGAGGTTTACGCTAATGTAAATAATTACCCCGTTTCCAAATCACATATTCTGTATTTGCTAATACCAGGCATTTATAAACTTTTTCTATCTGACGTCACTACATTAAATTATCTGTTTTATTCTGAAAATATAATCAGAAATGATAAGGATAATAATTTTCACGAGACAAATCTATATTGTAAACAAAGAAATAAATTACGTCTAACAATATCGTAAGTTCACTACATCACTACTAATAATCATGGTAATGCTAAAAACGGAAAATATTAGACACCTGTCTGCTCCTCGTATTTGCTGCACTAATAAAGTTAGGATTAGCACCAATGAAGTTAATAAGTACAAAATTAAATGGATACGGTCTTAGCAAATTAATAATAATCGTCCGATTATGTTTACATGTGTGATATTGCCACCAGACACATGTTCTGACGTTTCAATACGTTTGAAATATAACTCTGTAATACATTACAAACCAATATAAAATTCGTGCAACTTCCTCATTTTTAGATAAAATAAGTGTAAGATAAGAGTCCCAACCTCTTGATATAGAATTTTATAAATTGAAACAACTTTACTTTAACATTAATAAAAAAAAGTAATTTGAAATATACTTACAGCATGTAATATATACTTATTAATTATACCAACTTCCACATCACTTAGTGTCACAAATCCGTAAGTCACCAACTGAATACATAATCGACAAATTCTCTGATTTTCCGATAAATCGATTAACTCTCCATTTCCTTTTTGTTTTAGGTAAATTTCCTTTAAGTCAACCGTTGGTACGTTACTGAAATTAACACATGAGGAAATAATATCCTCGGTATTCATACATGTCGATTTAAAATTAAAAGCGGCTGATAGTGTTATGGAGCATTCTTTGCACATAAAATGTTTATCGTTCTCTTCCAAATTCTGAAATTAGTAATTTCAAAAAGAAGTAATAAGGACATGAATACAAGCACATAACCTGACCTTACCAGATTAGGAAAAATTACTTCTACAAACTTTCTTTCAGCTTGTCCTATTACTTGACAATTTGTATCTTTTATAAGACACAGTCTGCAAAGTGTTTCTTTCAAGGTTCCTGGTTGCATTTTTTCTTGTGTGAACGAGATACAAATAAAACAGTAAACAACAAGTATTTTATCTACATTTATCTAGGTAAACAGCCATTACATAACCTAAATCATTACGACCATAGCATAGAAAAAACCTTAATTATATTCAGTGGTTTACCAGGCTGTGGCCAAGGACCACGGAATTAAGTATAGCCATTGTTTATATTAACACCTAGTTAAACAACGACGATTAGTTCGTCTTAGTGAAATCCAGAGGGCAGTTTCAGTGAAGTGTAGTCATTCATGAAATTCTTACGCATTTACTATATTACTGTTTTGCATTATATTTTATGCTACGTATATACCGTATTTCTTTTCTCTTTCTAACATTAACTGACTGTTCTTTATGCAGAAAAGAGACATGCTTATTACCGTGTATCGAATTCGCTAGAGTATAGTTATCGATCGAAATTGAAAATAGTAAAAACAAACTGGTTTTCTTAGTTATAGTGGTTTTATGCTATCGTTGGTCGAAAATGCAGACATTTTATTATTTTATAAAAATTATAATATTAACGACCCATGTGCCTTAAAGAAACCTAGTGAACTACAAAAAACATTTACTAAGATATGCATGACTCAGTTCACAAAATCTATTAAAAAAAATTCTTCTCGAAGAAATATTTATGGTTTTTTAAAAATTAAAATTGTTGTAGAAAAGAAATTAAATGAATGGTATATGTGTCCAAAGGACTGTTGTTGCCATAGGGAATTTATATTCGACTTATTAATTAGAACTTTGCTGTATAAAGAATGTAAACAAATATCGTCAAATGTTAAGGGCGCCGTATTCTTGAAATAGTGTTTTCTAAAAGTACAAGTAATTTTAGACATTTAAGAACTGAATAACATAGAGTCTAATAAATAACAAGAATGTTATCTCATGCCACCTGCGAATATTCAAAGGTACCGAAGTAAAATCAATATATAACCTCAGAAAGCCATGTATCCAACAAACTTTTAGATAGATACTGAAATCTTCCACAATACGTGTTTTTTTTTATGTAGATGTAAACATTGTTATAACTTATAACATAAGCTTACACAGTTCTGCATATAAGATTGTTCTTTTGTTTATAAGTATGTGAAAATAATTGTTAAAATGTGGGGTTAGAATAGCGAAATAATGTGTCATACAAATGCATTTTAAAAGTTGTTGTATTATTTGAGGAGAAATTAAATAGTAAAGGTGTAGACAAAACATCAATAATTTTATTTTTGATATTACTTTTGCTCTACGTGTTTTATTTTTCGAGATTTCAGACCTAAAAAACACCACAAATTTGGACATTTTACGCCGAGAAATACGGCGATCTTAAGGCACATTACCAAACAACTCAGAAAGTACAAAAGCTGCAAATTTTGCAGCATGAGTAAAGTATTTGTAAAATTTATAATATTGTATTCAATAAATGTGAGTATTTTAATTAATACTTTTTATCTTCGCTCATTAAGATCCCTACCTCTTTATCACATCCTTTTCATATCTTGTAATCGTGTAGAAATAAAGAAATTATTTTTTATTTCATGGTAGACAATTATTATAATGAGTTTTATATGCTTTGATAAATGAACCTTTTATCTAAAATAGGTAATTATATAAACTTTAAGATCATCGATAAATTCTAAAAAAAATTTACTGTGATCATATCTGATAAAAGAAATCTTTTGAAATGGTTATAATAGAAAATACCTGTACAATATAAAGATACATATATCCTGAAAAAAAATTGCTCATTGTTTTTGTTACATTTTTTAAATACAACATACAACAATATACAAAGTTACAGTTTATTTTAATATTACTGCAGAATATCTGTATCTGCTAAAAATAACATAATATTGACATTTTTTCCTTTTAATATTTTATGCTCATAACATAATTTGTATAATATAAATTTAAATTTTATATGTTCTCTGTGTTGCTGCTTTGCACATTTACAGATATTTCAAGGCAAGACAGAGACATTTGTATAGTCTTTCCTTGTCCAGTTCATTCATAAGATTGTTGTGCATTTTTTTAGATAGAGGGCAGCACAATACAGATATAGTCAAATTTTTCGGTTGTACAATGGTCGTCAGCTTAAAGTCACCACTTCCATGTTTTGTCCCTTTCTAGCACCGTGTATAATAAATGGCACTAGAAAAGAATGGACCATGGAACTGGTGACTTTAAGCTGACGACCATTGTACAACTAGGTTAAACAATTTAAACAATGGTATAGCCAGTTATGTTTTAATTAACTTAAGGCCGTATGACACGGTGTAATATTTCACATAGCTTTTTATTTGATATAATTAAAGTGGTTCGTCCCGTATCATACAAGCAAAATGTACAGTTTTCTACATATAAAACTGAAAATTAAAACATGTTCTCTTTATATAAAATTCTGAATACATTTTTAAGTGAACAATAATATAACCTCCAGTGCATCTTTTCCATATATTTCCTATGTTTGCTTAATTTATTGGTTATAATAACAATAATTATTTTTAGTACTAAATATATAATAAAATGCTTATATAATTCTGTGCAAAATTTTATATATAATTTTATACCGTGTCATACAGCCTTTATATAATATATAAAGTAATACATTTTAAATGTTTTTATTTGCTTAAGTTTAATATTAACACTGCACCGATGACATTATGAAGACTTATCCCCATAGCATATGTAATAATTATTTTATTCATACCAGTAAATATTACGTATCCTGCTCAACATTCAATTCAGAAAATTATTTACATACAATTTAAATATGTTAATAATAGGCATATTTGGTGGCCACATTCTAAGCATCCCATACTAAAGATTGCATTCAAAAGTTAGCTAAATAGTCGAGATACTGATTCTCATAGTTATTGGCTCAAATAAACTTAATTATACAATATATTAAAAGTTTTATCAATAACTTTTATTTTCCAAAGTTAGATCTGGCCATCAAATACCTTGTTAGTTTACAGATTTAAATATTTGGCTGCTACATAACTAAACAGCGATAACAATCACTGCATCGTACATCTTAAATCACATTCTATATCTGTTATACAGCACAATATCATGACACTCTTTAAAACAAGGTTAACGACTTGTTTCGAATTGCCGAAGTATTCATAATAAAATCTACTTTCAACTTTTAACAACACACAGGTTATACATTTCTGATACTTTAATTTAAACACATCTATCTGCTATCCAACAGATTTAAAATTTGTTATTCTACATTAATTTTTAAATTTTTAACAGTTACTAACATAAAATAAAAAATATCCAGTAGATGAGTACGGAGTTAGCATTTGTTTATATCTAAACAGTGATAGTAAGAAAAATAAATTGCATCAATTACAGCCGTGAACCTATGACCCATACTTGTGTAATCTTGCTTAAGGGAAATGTCAATGCCTTCTATCTCGTGAAAACTACATCATGTTTAATTAGAACGTCGTATAGCAGTGTAGCAATTATGTTTTTTGATGGTTTTCTTATATTTAGTTTCATAACCACATGTATCACACCTGTACATTTGGATTTCTGAGGGATCTCTGTGAATTAATTGGTGAGCTTTCAGATTATTCTTAAATTTAGATTTAAAGCTACAGGTATCACACTTGTACATTTGAATTTCTGACGGGTCTCTGTGTGATAACTGATGCACTTTTAGATGACACTTATGTTTAGCTTCGTAGGTACAAGTATCGCACTTGTACATTTGAATTTCAGACGGATCTTTGTGTGTTAATTGATGAATTGCAAGATGCCTCTTATATTTAGATTCATAACTGCACACATCGCACTTGTACATTCGGATTTCGGAAATGTCCTTGTGCGTTAGTTGATGCACATCCATATTTTTCTTATATTTAGTTTCAAAACTACATGTATCACATTTGTACACGGGGATTTCTGAAGGGTCTTTGTGCATTAATTGGTGATTTCTGAGAGAACTTTTATATTTAGTTTCGTAAGTACAGTTATCACATTTGTACATCGGGACTTCTGAAGATTTCATGTGTTTCAACTGATGAAATTTTAGACGGCCCTTATACTTTGATTCATAACTGCACATGTAACATTTATACATTTGGATTTCTGACATTTCTTTATGTTTTATTTCATGCACTTTCAAGCCACCTTTATGTTTAGTTTCATAAGGACACTTATCACACTTGTACATTCGAATTTCTAAAGAGTCTTTGTGTAATTGATGGGGTTGCTTCATTTGCTTACATTCATAACTACATGTATCACACCTGTGTACATGAACTTGTAAAGTCTCTTTGTGCATTAACTGATGCTTCTTTAGACAACTTTTGTTTTTAGTTTCAAATTCGCATTTATCACACTTGTACATTTTGATTTTCAGAGGGTCTTCGTGTGCTAATCGATGCACTTTCATATAACTCACATGCCTAGTTTCATAACAACAGATATCACACGTGTACATTTGGATTTCCGAAGGGTCTTTGTGCTTTGCCTGATGATCTCTCAGACTATATTTATATTTACTTTCAAAATTACACATATCACACTTGTACATTTGAATTTCCGATGGGTCTTTATGCAACATCTGATGTTTTATCAGATGATCTTTATGCTTACTTTCGTAATTACACACATCACATTTGTACATTTGGATTTCTGAAGGGTCTTTGTGCAATATCTGATGCACTTTTAAAGCACTTTTGTATTTCGTTTCATAATCACATGTCTCACATTTGTGCATTTGGACTTCTAATACATTTTTGTGTCTTAATTGATGCATTTTTAAAGCACTTTTATACTTTGTTTCGTAACTGCATGTAATGCATTTGTGCGTTTTTACTTCTGAGAGATCTTTATGCATTGTACCGCATTTATACTTTTCTCCTTCTAAACCATTACAAACTGATATTGACGTCGTAAAGGTTTCAGTAAACTCTATTTCGTGTTTTACTAATTCATTGTTTATTTCTTCTTTATTTTCTGACAAACTGAAAAAAAAATTAAAGGAGCTTATAATAATCAGTTTAAATTAAAATGAGAGCTGCAAGATACTGATTATGTGCATTGAACAAAAAAAAAACATAAAGCCAATTTTTTCTACTCTACTTGTTTTATATCAAATATATAGAAAAAGCAGAGTTACCACACAGTATTACTATAAAGTATAAAATAAATTTTATAAGACCTAAAATATTATTTATCTTATTAACACTGTGTCGCTTTCTATGCACAGTGATAGGATTGTGGATACAATAAAGGTTCAAGTAAACTGAATTCAGAGGTATTCTCTATCTATTGCATTAGGAAAATACATTTTTAGTATATGTAAACTGTGCAGGTTAGTAGCCAGCGTTCTTATATGGATGAAACATGGGTAAACAAAGGCTATACTGTATCAAAAGTTTGGCAGGACGGTAACATTTGGAGAAAGAGATAAGCATTTTTAGATGGATTTTCTGCAGGTTAGAAGTGCCTTAAATAAAAGGACAGAGATTAATAATGACACATATTGGAAAAGCAGTGCTGCAACGAGTTAAAATGATGACCTGCTTTTTTATTGATTAATAGTAACTTAAATACCTTTACAAAAAATTGGTTTATACATTTCATAACCTCACCTTTCTTGATCGTCTTCCTTTACATCAAATTCTTCATATTTAATAGGAGTCTGATCTTCAATAATTTTATACTTATCCTGACTGCCTTCATCCATTTTTACTTGAATTTCTTCACTTTTAACATAAATCTGATTATCACTGTTTTTATATTCCTCTTGCGCTATAAGATCGTTTTCCAATTTTATTTTAATCTCTTCAAATCTAATATAAGACGGCTTATCAATATTTGAATATTGCTCTTGTGCATCCTGATTTTCTTCCCGTTTTATTTCAACTTGGTTGGTTTTAATATAGAACTGTTTGTCAGCATGTTTATGTTTTTCTTGCATATCGAGGCAGTACTTTATGAAGTTTTCACAATTGCGGAGAGAATTGAAACACATTCCGCATATTACGGGGTCTCTGGTAGCACTGACGTTCTGGAATAAAAAAATATAAGTGTGAATCTTCGGTGCAACCCGTAAGGATTTTGTACAATTCAGTGAAGTACAATTTCAATAATTTATCCGAATTCCAACTATGCACCATGCTAAACCGTAAAAGATAATTGTCATGTATATTTTGAAATTTTCACGCTACCACTCTGTGTATATATATAGACACATTGTCGATCAGCAAGGTCGTATAAAATTTTAGACTCGGAACCAACTTATTTTTGTAAAAAGTACTTTTCAATATACTTACAGCACGTGATATATACTTGTTAACTATGTCAATATCCACTTCATTTAATGATACAAATCCGTAAGTAACCAACTGAATACATAATCGACAAATTCTCGAATTTTCTACTATATCAATTAAGTAACTATTTCCCGTTTGTTTTAAGTAAACTTCTTTTAAGTCAACCACTGGCACATTACTGGAATTAACACATAAAATAATAATATCCTCAGTATTCATACACATTGATTTAAAATTAAAAGCAGCTGATAATGATACGAAGCATTCTTTACACGTGAAGTGTTTATCGCTCTCTTCTAAATGCTGAAATTAAAAATATCAAAAATAATTAATTATATATAAGCACGAACCAGATCTTACCAGATTTGTAAAAACAACTTCTACAAACTTCCTTTCCGTTTGTCCTATTACTTCGCAATTAGTATCTCTTATAGTAGTAAGACACAGTCTGCAACATGTTTCTTTTAAGGTTTCTGCTTCCATTTTTCTATTTACCAAGGAGACATTCAAACTAAAACAACAAATAACTTTAGAAGAACAAACATAGTTATTCTAAGCAAACCATTATATAACCTAAAACATCTACATGAGATGAGTCAATAAGTTTCAAATTTCCTCTTCTTCTTTAAAGAAATACATAGGTATGTGAAAAACTATTGGGCGTATTCAGACAAGGTCAGCCGCTGAGCTGCTGAGTAGGAATTCAGCTACATGCGTGCCTTTGATTGGCCTGGATTTCGTAGCGGCTGACCTCGTACCTCGTCTGAATGTACAGGGTGTGAACAGAAATCATGTCAGGGTGCTTACAGTTCGGCCAATCTGATTGTTTTCTCGTCCCGAGAAATATCAACGTGAATTATCAGGTTTCCAATACATGTTATAAAGCTTAGGGATACTAACAAAACAAGTTCAAAATAATTAGTGGTTATGTTTTTGTTGTCAGTTGCCTAGTTATTTAGTTAGTTATATATTTTGTGTCTGTGCGTGAAGCGAAGTGGTGCAGATTGAAACTTAGAAGAAAAAATTATTAATATGGAGAATTTTGAAAAATAATGTTTGAAGATTTTGAAAATTTAATTTTAAATTTCAAAAATTATTGATGACGTCATATCTAGAACAACGAAGACGTCACAAATGTGGGACGATGTCAAAAAGTGCCTTTTTTAAAAAAAAATCGACGTGCCAGGGGATTTTTTCAAAAATCTCAATTTCAAAAATAATGAATTTATTCGTGAATTTTTTAAAGTACTGTATATTCCTGAGTAGAAAAAAACCTCTGTAAGGAATGCTAAATAAACTTCCTCAAGAGTTAAAACCTCGCTTGTGACTTCATGTCCGTAGCTTCTGGATTCTGGCATTGTGAGAGGCTAACGTTACTGAGGGTCAGGGTGATCCATCTAATGTAGACCATAGAAAGCTCCCAATACGGATGCTCTATGATGAGACTGCCGCGCAGTCACAGAGTACGGTCTTGTCTTCCTGTGCACAACTTATACAGAGGTGTTTCACACTTCCTTACACTCAAACCCCTTCCCCTTCCAGTGATATCGAAGACACCCTATGTAACAAAATGATGTATGTACGTCATACGAAATTTGATCTCATTTAAAAAAATTATTTAGTTGGTTGTCTGTTCTTGAAAAATTGACTACCGTCGCTAGCGCTGCAGGTGTTACAGTCCACAGTTATGTTAAGTGGTGGGAGGCTTATAGTTGCCCATCTTTATTCTACCTGTAGTCTGTGGGTGTAACCTTCAAAATATATCTATTTGACTGACACCGTGTATCTTTTTTTATCAACAATTTGTTTTGGCAAGTAATATTTTAAAGTGAATAATCATCAAGGAACCTATAGGGGCCATTACTTACGGACCACCCAGTATACATTTTGGTCTTTGGTTCAGTGTTGCCTACTGCAAATATTTTTTGTTTTTTTAGTAATGAAGAAAAGAAATATAAAACCATATATGTATGAATAAAACACAGTTGTGAAGATTTTTTTTCATAATATAAATTTCACCTAAATGTTTAGTTTTATGCATATATCTTGGTGGAAGCAATTAATTGATCTATATCTATGTTTCTTGAAAATTTTTGCACATATTTGTATTCTGTAACCAGTTTTTTAATTCAGTGGTATCGGTCTCTAATATAGTGAAATTCTTGATTCATTAGTATATAATTGCCGTCTATCCATTCCGTTTTCAAGTGTTTAAAATATAAATATGTGTTCTTCAAATGTTTCCTTTTTTATATTTGTTTCCAATTTTCATTATTCTGAGCAAAGAAAAAGATTATTTTCTGTCAAGGACATTACTTAAATCATGACAGCTACCCGAGTTACCATGAAAATTTTTATGTTGATATGTTGGCAACACTTCCTTGGTTGTTTTGGTTTTGATTTGATAACCCTTTTGATTTTTATACTGTACTGAGCAATATTTTATTCATAATCATAATGTTTTTGCCGCTTATGGTCAACTTAAAAATTAATATTCTGGTGTCCAAAGTTCAGTGTGCACGTGAAAGCAAAATACCTGTATTTATATAGACAAATATGACAAATTTAATAATTTGAGGTTAAGTTTTCTTTTCTGGAATGAAAACAAGCATTTGATTTTAAAAAGTTAATGTTTTATTTATTATCAAAGAAAAACTACTGATATGGAGAATTTTGAGGAACAGTATTGTGCGCTTTGCCATAGTGCCGTAAGCCATGGAAATTTTAACAAAATTCAAAACATGAAGGATACTTTTGAAATTATTTTGCTAAAACTAGTAAGTAATTTGGGTTGATTTTCTTGTTATGATAACTTTATCAAATTTCAGAACTTTGCTGATGGAACTAACCACGTAATTTGTAATATTTGTTCGGTAAAGCTAACCGAAGCATTCAGATTTAAGTCCATGTGTCTCTATACTAATAACACGATAATTCCTTACGTCGATGACGAAACCCAATGTTCTGTAGATTTAAGAAAAATTTATGCAGAGGAAAAAGGCATAGACCCATTGGATAATCATAAAGTTTGTAGGTTCTGCATGCAGCTGATAAGGGGAGACTTTGTGTCGATGCAGGAAGTAAATGTTGATGTGTTGGAAAAGTATATTCCAGAAATAGTGAGTATACAGTGATGTAAACATCATAATCGATACACTTTATATTCTGTAAGATTGGTAACGTTAGCAATATGTGCAGAGTATTTCATTGTGGAAATGATATAGCTTAAAACTTTTGGAACAAAACTAAATAAAAAAATATTCAATCCAACATAGCAACCAGCACAGCATCTCGTCATGACACTCTTATTCTCACCCGAGTTTTTGAAGAAACTTTCTAATGAATGATTAAGGGTGTTGTTTTCGCTTAATTAGACCTTATTTAAATACGGTTACCTTGAGCTTGTGACTGAACGTTTCACAGATCTTTTTTCCGGCACCATAAATTCACGGGGAGAAGGTGGAAGAAGTTTTTTACATAAATTAATTTCCAATTGGTATCGTCCTGCATTTTTTGCTCTTATTTATTTACACCCTTTATGAAAATGTTTCAACTTATTTAAGTACTCCTGAAGTACGAAAAGAATATTCTTAAAATTCTCATTCTAAAACCGTGTGAAGGGGACAATGCAGTAAATATGTTTAGAAGAGTTAATCTGTCTTTTGTGATATTATTAGATGTTATTGTTTTAAATAGACATTGTATTGAATAAGATTGCAAAATAGACTCGTAAAATAGGCACAGAAAGTGCATCTCACCGGACAAATGTATAATACAGCATACAGCGCCTAATAAGAATGTGATGTAGGTCGATGAAGCGCACGAATGGAAATATTGCAACATTGTTTGCGAAGACCATTTTAATGTGAGTTTACTTGGAAATATATGTAGATTTAGGTTCACCGAAAAATTAAACTTTAATGTTGTAAAGATATAATTAAACTTTTCTATTAAGTTTGCAGAATGTATAAAATGCGTTTAAAGATACGATGGTAAAGCATACTTACATTTTTTCTCATTTATTGAATTCGGCGCTTCATTCCGATTCTAACTAACATGTTCTGTATTTGCTGCTACCATTTATGTGATTTAGAATTTTATTTTTGGCATTTATAAAATTTTGCTATCTGACTTCACTACATTAAATTACCTGTTTTATTCTGAAAATATAATAAAGAAAAGTAATAAGTAAGAATTTTTTATAAATGTTTAAGGAGAAATGGAATCAGAAGTAATAAGCAATAAAAATTTATTCAATTAATTTGAAAAAATTAATAAATATAAAGTAAAATCATCTATCTGGTACTTATCCAACAGCATTGTCTCCAGTTTTCGGCCACGTTGTTTTGTTTACATTCTATAGCAATCTATTAATGTTAATATTTTAATTATTATGTGATTATTGCCTTTTAATATGTTTGAAAGATTACCCTATTACATTTAAAACCAATATAAAATTCATGCATACATACTACAAAATTGCTAGATGATTTTAAAATTTTATATCTAAGTTTTAAGAAATTTATGATTTTCTAGAATTTGAGTGTCGTCCAGGAGCCTGTTCTTTGCAGTCAATGCTTCGATTCCGTTTGTACCCACAGCAATTTCATAAAGACCTGCGTTAAAGTAGAAAAGATAAACAATATATGTGGCACTGCTTCTAATGCTGGGTTTTGTGAACTATCAGTAGTCCCGAACATTAAAACCGAGATTCAAATTAAAGTTGAACCAAGCGCACAAGATGATTTGAGTGGAACTGAGTCTACTGTAGTAAAATCTGAATATAATGATATACTAGTTAAAAGCGAATGTATTGATATAAAACCAGAAAGGTAAGTAACACAAAATTATGGACGCAGGCGTTTTGCGAGGTAGTAAAGTAAGTACATAAAAAAATGTGGCTCATGATAAATCAAAGATAGATTTTTTAAATAAATGCGATATTGAATAGTTGTCTAATAAGAATCATAATGTTTTATTTGGCCTAAACTTACAGTTGCCTGTTAATGAGGTAGTTGTTGAAAAATAAAAGTATTTTTTAATTAGTAGTGTAAAGAAATAAATGGATTTTTGCATGTGTAATTTATACTATTAAATAAATGTTATCAGGGAGCTTGTATTGATAATTAAGCAATAATGCTAAATGGACGTAGTTTATTTCTTTTCTTAATTATATACATTTATACGGGGTGTTCCGCATAAGGACCAACACAGAGCAGGTGCATGTAGTTGGTCTCAAAATATTGCAATTTAATCAAACATAACTATATACAATGTTACACCCGAGGATTTACAGGGGTACATGATTTAGGTTTATTATTGGCCTTCTGTGATTATGAATTCAAGTAAATTGAAACACTACAAGCTGTTCATTGAGGGTGAGTCACTTCTCAAAATTATACCAAACTTTTTTCCATTGATCAATTAAAAAAACAGATAATATCCCGTACAGAATTTAATTTAAAACACTCTTTTACTCTTATTAAATTTTAAAAAGCTTTAAGTTTTTCAAGAAAAAGTACATTAATTAAAACAAGATTTTATGTATGTTTTAACCGTTACGGCGCATACCCTTCCCAACTTTGGAAGTTAATATCTCATCATCTACTGGACCCAACTGGATTATTTTTTTGAAAAAAGAAGCGTCTTTCCGAGTACTATTTTTCCATACTTTCCGATTTTTTCCCACTCGCAAATCCCGCTTTACAGGCTTATTTATTTAAAAGCCAACATTTTCAGACTTCTTAAAACCGCTAAAAAAATTATTAAAAATTGAAAAATGATTAAGATAGCAATTGTATATGATAGTTTAAGGGTCCAAAAGGTGTAAAAGCGCGGGCGCAAAAATATTGATAACTTTGAACCTGGCACAAAATTAAAAAAGGTCTTTTTCTCAAGGTAGGTTACTTACCAATTGCATTATGAAAAACTATCAGTCCGATCTTAATCGGCCTTGCGGCTCTCGTTTTGTATTGCAGTCAAGTACTTTTCTCTAAATGTATGACGTGATTGGGTTGTTTTTTCATTATCAAATAAATAATTTAAAATTACCTTGTTTTTTACCTACTTTGTTTGCACTTTCGAGCATTTTGCAGCAAACATTTCAAATCTACGGATATCGGACCAACACTATCTTGTAGAAAATTTCATAACGAACAAATTTAAAACACTCTTTTACTCTTATTAAATTTTAAAAGCTTTAAGTTTTTCAAGAAAAAGTACATTAATTAAAACAAGATTTTACTTTTTGTTGTTTATGCAAATCAAACAAGTCAGTAGTAGCGCTCAATATTTTCTTTAAAGTTAGTAATAAAAGTAAAATTCCAAATAAAAATAAAATTAAAACTAAAGAAATTGTTCAACACGGGCACCATTTTACATTTATTCATGCTCTGTGTCAAGAAATTCTTCGCAACATCCTGTATATTTGAGAAATATATTATGCAAAATCCTTCAATGATGGCCATCAAAGAATAATAATCACATTTGTTGAGGTCTGGCAATTGTGGTGGCCAATTTTGATTACAATTATTAATAGCCTAACCAATTATTTGGAAACCTAAAATTGAGAATGGCGGTGCCCCATCATGCAGAGACTAGAACTCATATGGTCGAGATGTAATGGGCCAAAATTCATGACTAGATTCCTGACGTGAAAATATTGCGATTTAGACAAACTCACGTTAGTCCAAAAGTTGATACTTACAGAGATACAGGGTGTTTAATGCAAAATATTATTTAGTTTTTTCTTATTTATTTCATAATAAATGCTCATATCGAGATGAAATTTTGGTGTTAGGGGTTTTCTGGGGCGAGAGATTGAAATATATCCATGGTTTGCTTGTAGCTCATAGAGAGCACCACCTGCTCTAGGTCCAATGCGTTGAAAACGACAGAACTTTTTTATCTTTCAAAAATCTAATTCTCAGGTAGCAAATTCTGATTTTACAACTTCTTTTACACAAAAAAGCTATACTTTTTGATAGTCGCTATCTTGCATCTCGTAAAATTGCCATTGAAAATTTTAATGTATCAAGTATCAAGTAGGCTTATGTTAATATCAAATTTTAACATTTTCCACTTATCTTAGTGCTGTCAGTAATATTACAGTATTATTTGTGCCTTATTAAAAGTATTCTTTACTTTATGATCTAAATCGTAGTGGGAGATAACATGCCTCGCCATAATTTATTTTCAAATGGAGAAATGCGCGATATGGTTTGCGTTTATGCGCAATCAGATTATGTTGGACGTCGGTATTCAGAGTTGTATCCGAATAGAAGGCAACCAAATCGGAAACTATTTCAAGAACTTAATAGACTTGGAGAAACTGGTAGTTTTTGTCGTAAAAGAGACAACGCAGGGCGTACTGTTACAGTTCACCAAGAAGAAAAATTTTAGTAAGAGTGGCAGGAAATCCAGAAGTTAGCAGCAGGCAGGTAGCTAGAGAAACCGGTGTTAGTAAAACAACAGTTCTCAAAATATTTCACAAGGAAAATTTATATCCCTAGGTACCATTTTACACCCGTGCAAAATCTACTAACCAGCTAGATTACAATTTGCTCATTTTATGCGTAATCAGCAAAACCTTGACCAGGAATTTTTGGATAATGTACTATTCAGTGATGAAGCGACCTTTACTCGTCGAGGAATTTTCAATTTTAGAAACAAGCACATATGGGAAAATGAAAATCCTCACGTAGTCAGTGAGCCTCACTTCCAACATGAATTTAAGATAAATGTTTGGTGCGGAATCATAGGAAATCACCTTTTGGGTCCACATGAGCTTCCTCCAAATCTAAATGGTGACTTGTATTTAGATTTCCTGCAGCACCATTTAGTTGACTACCTCGACGATTTACCACTGAATACACGGCAAAATCGATTTTTCATGCAAGATGGAACTCCCCCTCATTATTCTATCTTGACCACATTTTTCCCGATCGGTCGTGGGAGTCGAATATTATGGCCTCTTCGTAGTCCTGACTTTAATCCTATGGATTTTTGTTTCTGGGGCTACATGAAATCAGTTGGCTATAGAGAAATTATAAACACCCGCAAAGCTATGGCAGAAAATTGTATATGCCGCCGAATCATTTCGTAACAAGAATCTCTATTTTAAAATACGGCAGTCTTTGAACAAATGCGTTAATAAATGTATTGAAGTTGGAGGCGGACATGTTGAACATTTATTGTAATATTCAATATTCAATTGTTCATCACAATTTATAATTTAAAATAAACTCTTGTTCTTTTTGACATTCGTACCTTATTTTGATTACTCGAATTACCAAAGGTAAATATCTTGAGAACGGTGAAAGATAGCGACTATCAGAAAGTATAGCTTTTTTGTGTAAAAGAAGTTATAAAATCAGAATTTGCTACCTGAGAATTAGATTTTTGAAAGATAAAAAAGTTCTGTCGTTTTCAACGCATTCGACCTAGCGCAGGTGGCGCTATCTATGAGATACAAGCAAACAATGTATATATTTCAATATCTCGCCCCAGAAAACCCCTAACACCAAAATTTCATCTCGATATGAGCATTTATTATGAAATAAATAAGAAAAAACTAAAATAATATTTTGCATTAAACACCCTGTATCTCTGTAAGTATCAACTTTTGGACTAAGGTGAGTTTGTCTAAATCGCAATATTTTCACGTCAGGAATCTAGTCATGAATTTTGGCCCATTACATCGCGCCCCCCTGTATAAATAAGCAATAAACGAAAAAGAATAGTTTTGTGGCAAAAAAAGTTAAAAAATTATGATTATTAACTAGAAATGTGTTTCTTAATGAAAATTTGAATCATAATGACCCCCACTAGCATATTTTAAAATGGGAGTAGAAAAATACATTAAAACATGCCTTACTTTTCAGTGATATAACTGACTGTAAATTGAGACTCGAAGGTGATCAAATGCAAAAATCCAGTCTTAAGATCCACCAGTTAGTCCACAAAGAAGTTTCAGAAGTGCCAATGTATACATGTGACATGTGCGAGTATGCAGCCAAGGACAAGCGCTACCTGAAGCGCCACTTGTTACTTCATAAAGATGCTTCAGAAGTGACAGTGTACAAATGCGACATCTGCGACTATGCAGCCAAGCGGAAGGACCAACTTAAGCGCCATCAGTTTGTCCACAAAGACTCTTCAGAACTAAAAATGTACAAATGCACCATCTGCGACTATGCAGCAAAGCAAAAATGCAACCTTAAGTTTCACCTGTTACTTCACAAAGATGCTTCAGAAGTGACAATGTACAAATGCGACATCTGCGACTATGCAACCAAGCTAAAAAGCAACCTTAAGTATCACCTGTTAGTTCACAAAGATGCTTCAGAAGTGAGAACGTACAAATGTGACATTTGCAACTATGCAACCAAGCTAAAAAGCAACCTTAAGTGTCACCTGTTAGTTCACAAAGATGCTTCAGAAGTGAGAACGTACAAATGTGACATTTGCAACTATGCAGCCAAGAAAAAAGACAGCCTTAAAAATCACCTGTTAGTTCACAAAGATGCTTCAGAAGTAACAATGTACAAATGTGACATCTGCAACTATGCAGCCAAGCGAAAAAGCAACCTGACGCGTCACCTGTTACTTCACAAAGATGCTTCAGAAGTGGCTATGTACAAATGCAGCATCTGCGACTATGTAGCCAAGCAAGAAGGCAACCTTAAGCGTCACCTGTTATTTCACAAAGACGCTTCAGAAATGACAATGTACAAATGCGACAGCTGCGATGATTATACAGCCAAGCGAATGGACCTACTTAAGCGACACCAGTTTGCCTGCAAACACCCCTCGGAAGTGACAATGTACAAATGTGATGTCTGCGACTATGCCACCAAGAAAAAGGCCTGCTTTAAGCGTCACCTGTTAGTTCACAAGGGCGCTTCAGAAGTGACAGTGTACAAATGCGATGTCTGCGATTATGCAGCCAAGCAAAAATGCAACCTTAAGCGTCACCTGTTACTTCACAAAGATGCTTCAGAAGTTACAGTGTACAAATGCGACATCTGCGACTATGCAGCCAAGCACAAAGACAACCTTAAGCGTCACCGGTTACTTCACAAAGATGCTTCAGAAGTGACAATGTACAAATGCTACATCTGCGACTATGCAACCAAGCGGATGGATCACCTTAAGTGCCACCAGTTTGTCCACAAACACTTCAAAAGTGAAAATGTACAAATCTGACGTCTGCAAATATACCGCCAAGCAAAAGGTCAACTCTAAGAGCCACATGTTAGTTCACAAGGGTGCTTCAGAAGTGACAGTGTATAAATGTGACGTCTGCGATTATGCAGCCAAGCAAAAAGGCAACCTTAAGCGTCACCTGTTACTTCACAAAGATGCTTCAGAACTGACAATGTACAAATGCGACGTGTGCGATTATGGAGCCAAGCGGTTGGACCAACTTAAGCGCCACCAGTTTGTCCACAAACACCCCTCAGAAGTGACAATGTACAAATGCGACATCTGCGATTATGCCACCAAGCGAAAGATCTACCTTAAGAAAACTTGTTAGTTCACAAAGGCGCTTTAGAAGTAACAATATCCAAATGCAACAAGTGACTAAGAAAGCAAGTATAAAAATAATCTTGCATGTGACTTGTTAAAACACAAATATTGTCACACCATAAAGAACAATTTTTAAAGCAACAGTTACAACATTTTGGCCCATCTAATTATACAGGTAAATAGAATTGTAGCAACTAGTCATATTCCGTGTTTGGTAACATGGGAGTAGGTCACCGTCATCCGAGGAGCAGTTTCGACCATTGCAGCAACCAACATCTATATATGGGTGGGGTCAGGGATACTGATAGCCGATCTGTCCCCACAGAGCTTAGCCCGAGGGCAACAAGGGCAATTCAAATATTTTATTTTGGCATTGTTATTTTGTATTTGTTGTTGATATTAAATATTTCATGGCGCTTCAATTTTAATAGTAGTCTTAGAAATTACAACACCATTCATACACTAATTTTACTTAGTTATTCGTATTAAGTTTAAGCTCTGAGCCTGCTGATATCATAGAGACATATCGGCATTCCTAGATGATTTTATTCTATATCTGCCATTATTTAGATTCATTTTACTTATATTCACATGGAAGATAACTCACCTAATTCGCAAATACTATGGATTTCAGTGCGGTATGCAGCAGGGGAAACATGATGGGATAGAATCTATTTTATAATGTAATACAAACATAAGCAATATATACTTTTATAATTTGTTACCATTCTAGCATAGTACAACTGCTGTATATATTCCTGAGTGACAAAAAAACCTCTGTAAGAAGTTAAATAAATTTCCTCAAGAGTTAAAACCTCGCTTGTGACTTCATGTCCGTAGTTTCTGGATTCTGGAATTGTGAGAGGGCAGCCTTAAAAAGCCACAGCACTTAGGCTCCATTGAGTTCATTGTGCTTTCTCCCATTAAGAGATCAATCCACCTGTACTGTTAACCAACATAATAAAGAGAAAAACGTAGTAACGTTACTCAGGGTTAGAGATGGGACTTTTAGTTCATTTTGGTAAATTCATTCTTTCAGTCTCATTCACCTAAGTGAATCATTCACTTGAGTGATACATTTGATTCAGTATGGTCAGAGAATTATATTATTTGTAATTGTGTTGTCGAGAATGACTGACTGATCATCGATGGTTCAATTCAAGTTCGATATCGGAGTTTATTATAATGGCACTGTTTTATGACTACCGTGGTGTCTTAATTTAGGTGCATATATAGGGTGAGTCAGAAAGAATGGGTCAACAACACTAAGCTGGGGATATTAGGCACTAAAATATTATGTTTGAGCTCGTCATGCCTTATGCGCTGGTTTAAGAAATACAGGGTGTTCAAAGTTTAAATTTTATACTAAAATTTTTCAATAATTTGATAATATAACTGAAAATTGGTAGTGTTGGGTTTGAGGGCGCTAGTTTCACTGTTTTATTTAGGTAAATCAAATCATATTTTTTTTATCTGTTGAGCTGTGCTGAAAAAAGTTAAAAATATAAAAAACATTCAATTCTACATAAAAAATATCCTCCTATTTGAAAATTTTCGTTTAGAAACCAAGTTATAGAAAATTTGTCTAATATTACTTGAAATTGTGTAACGAGCCCGCCTTTAACATTAAATACCTTGGTGGAGTGAAGTGGGGTGTTCGTGGGTAGTGCCGTGGACATGCGGAGACAAGTAGGGCTGGGCGATATTCTTAAAAATATCGATACTTCGTATCCATGTGTATTGTATACAAAGTATCGTTAGAAAAATATCGATATTGTTAGATATCGATACTATTTTTACATTTTTAGCAGTCAGTTGCAGTATTTTCAATATTTGCCATACGTTGTATCGCTATGTATGTGCTATAGACAGATACTATACGAACAAAGCTGTCAGTTAGTTTTCCTTCATATATTTGAAATAAATACGTAGGTAGTTTTTCTGTTCTACAAATTAAACTTTAATATGTAAATTTTGAAGTAAAAATTTTTGTAACATCTTCAAATGAAAAATTGAAACGAAAAAAAATATGTATTTGTGCTTGATAAAAAAACACATTGCTTTTTATTTTTCAAATTTTTGGCAAGAATGTTGCTTAGGTATTTAGTTGCTTTACATAAATAAAAGACATTAATTAGAAGATATATGAATATTTATTGAAAACAACATAAACACTATTTAACAATAATAAATACATTTAACTTTATTAATAACAAAAAAAGAAAAACATCAATCTGTCAGTTACTAAATATTTAACTTGAATAATAAAAATAAAAAAACAGATCAGTAATTAGTTATCACATTACAAGTGCCAATTGCATGAATCTAGTGAATTTTAAAAAAGCAATGTGCTGTATTATTAAGGCAGCAATAATAAGGATAGTGCTCGACCATATTTATGCATGATTAGGGTAACGTCCTAGGGTAACGTTGAGCAATTCCTTATTTGATAGATCAGGTCGTTCGGCCGTAATCGGTCAAACCCGTCCTAACCAAAATTAAAAATAAAATGTTTTTCGTTTTTTTTTAAATAAGTTCCGTCGTATGTTTCAAGAAAAATGAAATAAAGATAAGTAAATTTATTTTAATTTTTTCAAAATATTGACTTCTATTCCTTTTCTCATTCACTATTAAAATGACAATAACTGAGAGATATAAACAAAAGATAAGGAAATCCAGGGTTCTCAGCGTCAGGGAAAACCTGAAAAACCTGGAAATGTCAGGGAATTTGAACTTTGTCAGGGAAAGTGCCAATAATTGTCAAAAATCAGGGAATTTTATTGTCGTCAGGGAAAATTTCTGAATGCTACTCATGCCGTGTCTAAATTCTTTATTTAATGAACGCACCCAGTTGCCTATTTCTGTTTGTTTTAATCACACGTACCCGCAGATTGATATGAAACAGATATATCCGGAGTGTATAGCTGTTTTTTTATACATATTCATCGCCTGTTTCAAGACATATTCAATGGTGACGTTACTTATGTAATGCACCAAGAAAATGTATAGTTTCAAAACGTAACATCATTAAATATTTGTTTCTCTTTAACATCACACTCACTTTTTGATTATTGTTTATACAATTTATTTATAACAACACCATAATATTTGGAAAATGTGTGAGATGTGCAACAAAAATATGGAATTGATTTTAGCAACTGTAAACCAAAAACAAATAATTACTTACATGTTCGTGTGAGTGACAGGTTTAATGAAATTTGAAGAGAAAAGTAATTGGATTATGCGTTTGTAATGTAATTCAAGATGTCTAAGAATACGTAAATTTGTAGAGGTACATACAATAATCCACAACCAATTACTTTTTAAATAAACAAGATAAGAAATACAAAAGTATCAACCATTAAATCTGAAAATTTAAATCACACCGATTTTCTATCTAGCAACTGCTGCATAGACCTTAGCAAAGCATCTAAAGAGTTCAAACAGCGCTCAGTGGACGTTTTAAACACGGTTTAAAAAGCGACCTGTGTGACGTTACTGTTTCAATGCAAAAATATAGTGTTTTGAACCGATTTGAATACATTTAATGACATAAAACAGCTAAAGCTGTTTTTTGTATACCTGTTTGCTCAGTAGTAAAATATATTTTTATTGGTTTTGTTGTGTTTGTTGATATATATTTCTATTAAATCTCTTAAATATATATTATTAGATTTCTTAAATATTTATATTTGTTGCAATGACTGAAATAAATATTTCTAATAAAATTAAGTATCCATGTTACTTATTTGTCATCAAATGGGCTCATTTATGCCTTATCATTTGACTTCTTTTTACTTTGGTTTAAGTTTTAAAAAACATATTTTGTATGCTTTTTGTCAGGGAATTTTAAAAAAGTATGTCAGGAAAAACCTGGAAATGTCAGGGAATTTGGTTCTGAAAAATTGCTGAGAACCCTGAAATCCCATCCGTCAAATTATTAACCAATAACTATATTTTTCTGAACAAAATAAGGGCAAGCAGTATTTAAATAAAGTCGTTCTTAATACGTTTGGCAGTATTATTTCCACCGTTTGGTTTAAGCTACGCTTACGATTTAAGGAACCTTAAAAATACAATTTGCTTTCCACCGTTTACTAAACCCGACATAAAATGTCTTAAACCTTCTTAAATATAAGCCCTCGAAATTCTAGGCTTATCTCTTTTAACGATACTTAAAGGTTCTACATAACCTAATTCAATAATTTGGTTTTATTATTTCCACTCCAAAATAAACAAAAAAAATGAACTATGATGAATATGATATATTTAATAATGATTTAGATATACATATTAGAAATAATAGAGTATGGGTTTCCTCGAAAAGTGTATGAGAGAAGTGATCACTTTCATACGATGGATAATTTAACTTTTTTAGAAGATACCGGCTGTATAAAGAAACAGATGCACATTTTGACCTTAATTGAAAAGATCTTGAATTTCCAAGTAATATGTAAGCTCTTAAAAAGAATCACTGATAAATTACAAAAAAAATACATTTATTTTTAATCTTTAGTATGTAATAATTCTGTATCGCCAATAAAACGGACTCTTATTTGTTTCCAAAAAACTTTTTTAATGATTATGCTGTACTGTGAATATTATTTGGCGACAGTGAGTTAAATTCACCTATCATTTTTCTTGTACAGACACTCGGCTTTTTTATTCTCCACCGTACTTTTATAATTTGCTATCATGTTAATTAATAATAGTTTTTCTTCATTGCTAAAATTTACCAATCGTGGTTTTTTTTGGGAATTATTTCCATTATAAATACTACTAATTCGAAAACAGAACTTAGCAGAACGACATAAAGTCAGAAAAGTGAGAGACGAGAGTGAAGTGTCACACTTTTGAGCACAGAATATATAATACAAGAAGGCCCTTTTTATTGTGCCAACATCGAAACGGCACTGACATATAAATGACGTGTCGCCCTCATTGTCCCTGGCAACCAAAATAATTGAACTAAAAATAAGATCGCCAAGTCGGTAATAATGTTTACTTCATAACTTACCGACTTAGTCGATAAAACAGATATTTAATTTAGAAGGGATTTGTCAAATTATTTTATTTGACTTCACCTTTGTTCTTTGTTTCGCAATAATATTTAAAAGAGTATATGCAACAATACCAGTTATGATGGTAATATTGTATTATACTCATTTAAATATTATTTAGAAAAAACAATATAAAACACTCAAGACTTGTAATAAATATTTATTAAATCAAAAAACAATAACAATTAATACATTTATAAAATGTCAATCACAACATTCTGCATAATAGAATAAGGTATTATTATGAATGATCATGTAATACCAATTAGCCATATTAAACTGTTCGTCTAAGGAGAATTGTTAATTGTTATCAATGTTTGGAATATCTCATTATATCATCATGATTATTAGCAAGGTTGCTTGAACAACATGCACTATCCTCTATTGGAAAAAAAATTGTAGTAAGTGACAGTAATTGAGTTTGTTCTGGTTGTTTAGAACCTTCAAACTATTAGATTTTGAATGTATGTACGTTTAGAAACAGTATTTTATACAATACAGATTACAAATCTTACCACAAAATCAGAATCTATAAAATAACTATCACAAAGAAAAACATTCTGACAGCATTTGGTAAAACATTGTTTCTCATATTTCCAATGATTACAATCCCATGGCAGCAATTTAGAAACGAATTTTTGGCACAATATATAATTATTTGCAAGAATAACTAACTTAACTTACCGATAACAGATCATCGAGATTATATATACTAACAATTCAAATAATCAATGAACAGATGATGCTGTAATGAGATTTGACATGATTTATAACTTTCCTATTATCATATTTCATTAGAGATGACGATCACAGTCTGTTTGTATACCTATATCCAATATCGCAGGCCCATAGTTTATGTAATTGTTTCGATTCCAGCTGACATCTAGCTCATATAATGTATTTGTTTCGATCCCATCTGGTGATAACTTTTTGTGTTACATGTTTCCTTACCTACAATTATTATTAGTGTTAAATGTGAAAAGCAAATTCATTTTTTTATATGAGCGATTCTAACAGCAAATTCAGAAGAATTAATTTTAAATTTATTAGTATCAATACCTACATTTAATTAGAAGTCGTGTACTAACTACTTACCTTTTTCTTTTTTGTCTGTATTTTTTAATATAACCAAAAAAAACAAGAAAATAGACATCGAGTCAGCTAAACGGTGGCTAAACGTAAACAGAGACAGTGTGGAAAAATTACTAAATTAGTGATAAATTTAAAGACACTAGATTTTGCAGTGAGGAAAAACTAGTAATAAATTAAAAGTTACTTCCTTTTCCTTGCGTCTATCCTCACCTCCCTGGCCGGCCCACCATCCCTACGCTGTTACTCTGTTGTGCATTTCCTTAAGCTACTTGCACAGCCATGCTTTTGAGGTTAAGAAATAGTCATGAAGCTAACAACTTGTGCAAAACACCGAAAAATTATGAATATTGGCTTTTTAGGTAGACTTTACAAATGAAACTTAATAATTGTGCGGTGGAAACGTTACTGTTTTAAACTAGGCCTAAAATTTTAACCGCCCTTAGTTAACTACACTTAAAAGGCAATGCGGTGGAAATAGCCACTGCTATATACGAATAGATGACGCTCGGAATCTGAGACTGTGGCGTGGTCTTATTAATGGGTACTATGCGACTATGCCAATATTGCCAATTCTAGGAATTAAATGTTTTGTGGTTCGCCAAATATGATCGAGTCGATACAATACACTCATAAAAGTATCGATACAAAATACAGAATATCGAAAGCAAAAGTATCGATACCTCTAAATATCGATATATACCGCCCACTGAAATATACGATATGGAATGCGTTAAGTCCCATTGCGCATCCAAATAAAGGTACCAACCCTAGGAGCAGACAAAAGGAGGCACCTGAAACTCAGCAAAGACATACTTCATTGGTTATGTATGTGGGTGAGAGAGAGACAACCATCTGCACGTACAATATGAATTGTGTTCTTAATTTCCCATTATTTTGTTTGTAAACACGTCATTGGCGTACAGTTTGGCTTCTTCTTTTATCTTGTATCTCAGTGTTATTCTTTGTGTATTTTTGTGGGTGTTATTGTTGGAACATGTCATGTTTTATAAGGGACTGTAAAATTAACCAGCATATAGCACGAAATAATTCTTCATATTCAGAATTCAATTCCATTTCAATTCACAATCAGCTAAGCCCCTACTGCTCCGCCATTGCTAGAGGCACAAAACAAAATATGGCGCTGATCATAAATAATCCATTTGCGCAGCTTTTAGCGCATTCCAGTCATCATAATATAAAATTACATTTCAGTGATACCGCCCAGCCCTAATAAGAAGAAGAAGTTAGTGGACATTAGGACATTGGTTCTGTCACACGTGTATTTTTAGTTAGTTGTTATTGGTATTGTCCTCTTATAAATATATTGTTCATTGTGTTAAATAAGAAGTTGAGGGTGTAGAGCTTTATGTTACATCCGATATCTGTAATAAAAGGAGTACATATTCTTATTACCAGTCCAATTTCTTCAAGTGAACCACACCCGAGTAAAATATTACTGTGCAGACAGGCAGGTTCGGTATAATTGTTTTTCTATTACCGTGTGCTTTAGAAAATATTCTCTGTCGTAAGACACCGAACTAGCCATTTTATATTTATATGACTAAATCAAATCCGGTCATTCAGTCGCATCTAATCGTCAGCTGCAATTTTCCATTTAATTTAGTGAACTACTGAATAAGTATAGAAGAACTGAATTTTACTCGTCTGAATTACATTGTTAATTTATTTTGGAATACAACGCTACTTTTAGTCCGCCAAGAAGAAATGATTCATTACATTCAGTGAAGTTAATAGTTCGTTTGTACTAATTCGTTCACGAACTACCCATATCTTAAGGGTGATCCATCTAATGTAGACCATAGAAGGCTCCCAATACGGATTGTCTTAATGATGAGACTGCCGTGCACTAACAGAGTACGGTCTCGTCTCCTGTTCAGAACTCCTACAAAGAGGTGTTTCACACGGAGACACCCTGTATAACAAAATCCAGTCCTATCCTGAGCGAGAGAGAGACAACAACCTTCAAGGACAAATTTTCAGGTTTTAATACTTCAAAGGTGCCGCCATAGAGTCTGTGAGCTGATTGTTATTAAGCTGTGCCCATGGGTAATATACTAGGTGTTCTGTGGGTAACACTTCCTTGAGTTCCTTGGTTGTTTTGATAATGATAACCCTTTTGATTTTTATACTGGTCATAATATTGATTTAGCCGCTTATAGTCGACTTAAAAATTAATATTCTGGTGTCCAAAGTTCAATGTAATAGGTTCTTTCCTTTGCTTTTCAGTGTAGTGTAAATTACACTACGCTGAAAATCAGCTGTTCAGCGCAGTGCAGAAGTGGTGCTAGAATCAAAGGAATAACGAAGTGTGAGATGGTGTATTCTAAATTTGAAAGATGTTTCCTAACTAATTATTAATTATGGACGTCAAAGATGTTTTTTGTGATGATGACTAGCCAATAGATTAGTAGATGTTCATTCAAGCTCGGCTAGCTCGATAGTGGTGATGAAGTAGAAACATTAATCAGTTCTTTATTTGAAAGATAAAAACGAAATTAAATTAAACAATATGTAGAAGAAATTGTACCTAAATATTCTGATAGAGTTTTAAAAATAGTTTAGCATAAATAAAACTTAATTTGATTATTTAGTTCATACAAGAATTGTGAAATATTCAAAAACTTTCAAATATTTGTTAAAGATAATGCAGGTTGCTGACTGCGCATGTCCAGTGCATTTCACTCCTGCTCGGCCTGGGTGTAGATAAACTACACTAGTGTAACTAACACTGGGGCAATGGAATAAAAGTGTGGTGTAAAATACACTACTCTCTTGCAAAGGAACGGTTTCGGGCTATTCAGTGCAGCTGGTGCTACACTTTCTGTGCAAAGGAATAGACCTAATGCAATTCAGTGCACGTGAAAGAAAAATATCTGTATTTATATGACAAATATGAAAAATTAAATAATTTGAGGTTAAGTTTTCTTTTCTTTAACGAAAACAAGCATTTGATTTTAAAAAGAATGTTTGAATTATTATCAAAGAAAAACTACTGATATGGAGAATTTTGAGGAACAGTATTGTGCGCTTTGCCATAGTTTCGTAAGCCATGGAAATTTTAACAAAATTCAAAACGTTACAAAGGATATTTTTGAAATTCTTTTGCTGAAACTAGTAAGTAATTTGCCTTGATTTTCTTGTCATGGTAACTTTATCAAATTTCAGGACTTTACCGATGGAACTAACCACGTAATGTGTAATATTTGTTCGGTAAAGGTAATGGAAGCATTCAAATTTAAGTCCATGTGTATCTATACTGATAACACGATAATTCCTTTTGTCGATGATGAAACAGAATGTTTAGTAGATTTAAGACAAATTTATGCAAAGGAGAAAGGAATAGACCCATTGGATAATCATAAAGTTTGTAGGTTATGCATGCAGCTGATAAAGGGAGAATTTGTTTCGATGCAGGAAGTAAATGTTGATGTGTTTGAGAAATATATTCCAGAAATAGTGAGTATGGAGTGATGCAAACATCATAATCGATACACTATATTCTGTAAGATTGGTAACATTAGCAATATGTGCAGGATATTTCATTGTTAAAATGATATAGCGTAAATCTTTTTCAACAAAACTAAATGAAAAAATGTACAATCCAACATAGCAACCAGGGCAGCATCTCGCCATGACACTCCTATTCTCACCGAGTTTTTGAGGAAACATTCTTATTAACGATTATGTTGTTTTATCTTAAACAAACCTTAATTAAACACCTTGAGCTTGTGATCGTGAATAAAACATACCGCATTTCAGTCACGTTTTCTCCTTTTCACTTCACTCTCGCACTACGTTCTAGTGTTAAATATTCTTGCATGAAAAAAATGCTGTGTTGATTTGCAACAATACAAAATAACAATATTATGTAGATTAGTATTTTCTTCTATATCTTTCAATCTGTTCATGACGTTATGACAGTAAATAGTATATAGGGTGTAAATAAATAAATTCCTGATTGAAAATGTAAACAAATGCTTCATATTTATGAATGAAAACAAAAACTACTTTTTAACATTTCTTTTTTTCGGCACTATAAATTCACGGGGATAAGGGGGCAATTTATTAATGTTAATATTTAATTATTATGTGATTGTTGCTGCCAGACACATGTTCTGAATTCAATATGTTTGAAAAATTACGGTAATAAGTTTCAAAGCAATATAAAATTCATGCAACTTCCCCATTGACATTACCAAATGATTTTGAAATTTGATATCTAAGTTTTAAGAAATTTTATGATTTTCTAGAATTTGAGTGTCGTCCAGGAGCCTATTCTTTGCAGTCGATGTTTCAATTCCATTTGTACCCACAGCAATTTCATAAAGACCTGCGTTAAAGTAGAAAAGGTAAACAATATATGTGGCACAGCTTCTAGTACTGGGCATTGCGAGCTCTCAGTAGTTCCTAACATTAAAACGGAGATTCAAATAAAAGCTGAACCAAGCGCACAAGAAGATGATTTGAGTGAAACTGAGTCTATTGTAATAAAATCTGAAGATGAAGATATGCGAATTGAAAACGAATCTATTGATATAAAACCAGAAAGGTAAGTAACACAAAATTATTGAGGCAGGCGTTTTGGGAGGTAGTAAAATCAGTACATAAGAAAATGTGGCTCACAAAAAATGAGAGATTTTTAAAAATAAATGCGATAATGAATAGTTGTTTAATAAGAACCATGTTTTATTTCGCATAAACTTACAGTTGCCTGGAATAAAAGTATTTTTTAATTAGTATTGTAAAGAAATAAAAGGATTGCATGTGTAATTTATACTATTAAATAAACATCAGGAGCTTGTATTGATAATTAAACAATAATGCTAAATGGACGTAGTTTATTTCTTCTTTAATGCTTTACGTTTACACGGTGTTCCGCGTAAGAACCAACACAGAGCAGGTGCATGTAGAGGGTTTCAAAATATTGAAATTTAACCAAACATACCTATACAGGGTGAGTCAGTCATAATGTCATTAATTTTAAGAGGAGATAGGGAATAGTGAGTATAATGAGAATACGCGATTAAAAAAAATCTAAATGCATATTTACGCCGAAAAAAAAATATTTTAAAATCATTATTTAAACCCCCTTTTCAGACTGTCACTGACCGCTGACAGCCTTGGTCGTTTACAGCTCACAGTTCAACTCGATGTCGACCTGATGCAATGTTGTCAAGTTGTAATATTTTTCTATAGAGTACCTACCCACCTAGGTTTTAGACATCACAAATAAACGATTGTACTGACTATTTTAGAATATCATTTTTTCTTGCTTAGTTCAACTTCAGCCAATAATAATTTAAAATGTTAATATCCAATGAAATCAAATAATAATAATCAAATAATTCTATTAAAAATTGCAAGTAACGCGGTCCACTCCGGTTTTCCGGTAGAAAATACGGCCCAATCAAAAGATACCCATACACACTCCTGCCCAAACGTTGACAACAAATCGCCTCTGAATGCTAAACCGACAAGTAGCGTGTGGATTTTCCTCTGAGCAAATGTAGCTGTTATGACTGCAAAGAAATTAGCTTAGCTGAAATCACAATACTCCATCCACGTATCTAATAATAAACCTAGTAATAAAACATTTACTTACATTACATAAAAAACCTATACCCAATTTGTAATTTATTAAGATTAGCTTAATAGTGTTTTGTGTTTAAATACTAAGTAATAAAAACCATCGTGTTGTCGACAGAAAACTGTCCAATACCGAAATGGCACGCCTCTGATCTGATGCTCAAAAAAGTTATCGAGAGTGAATCTTGACCTACCGTATTATTAGGTCAATAACCTAGTTACCTAGTTTTTGTACTGTTATTTAACGACAAGGAGTAAAACTATTTTTTTAATCTAGATACATGAATGAATTTTCCTTAAAGATTGATTTATTTGTTAATAAAAACAAATGTAGATAATGAATAAATGTTTTCGAATGTTAGGTTATTACAGTTTAATAAATTTAATATTACGTTTTCACTACGTTTTACAAATTACTGTTTTTTAAGTAGTATGGTACCTACTAACCTGTTTAAAATGCCAGTTCGAGCAAAACTGCACTCATCCATCTATAGCACTTTATTAATAAAACGTAACAGCGCCATTCGCATTTCGTAAACATTCTCCGTATAACACTACCATTTCCACATATTCGGAATTTGTAAAATTATGCATTGTGAATTTACGACGAATACGTGAGACCGAAATAAACTACTGTTTACTGCTTGTATTCTCTCCATCCCCCCTCCAAATGTGTGGCGTGATCTACAAATTTGGGGGGAAAGAAATGCGGGAAATGCAGAAAGTGGTAAATGGGGGTAAATTTGAATAACATGCTGTGTGTGAAGTGTTAGACGATATTATGTATGTAAACGTGATGTGGCAACGAAGTTTAATCCGGCATTCGATTGTTGTATGGGTGCGTCATCAGAAAGCTCGTAGCGCACCAGGAGCGTCCTGTTACCGATTTTTATAGGGTGATTTGTTTATTTTTTTAAAGGTCGAGTAAACAAATTTTTTTTCGATTTTCTGCCTTTATTAGGCCTCCCGAATACGTGGTTAAAATTAATGACATTATGACTGACTCACCCTATATACAACGGTGCACACGAGGCGTTACAGGCCTTCAAAGTGGAGTCAAAAGTTAAGATCTCTGAATAACTTTAAACTAAAGAAATTGTGGCCAATTTTGATTACAATTATTTCCGCGTCCTAACCATTTATTTGCAAACCTAAAATTCAAAAAGTCGGTAACAGTAGTACTAAAATGAGGCCGTGTCCCATCAAGCAGAGACTAAAACTTTAGTCTAAGTTGCAACGGTAAATATTTGACTAAGTCAGAGAGAGTATTTTTCAGAACTTCCAAATAATTTTCACCATTTAGTCTATTTGACAAAATAACTGATCCAATCCAATAACGATCAATAATACTGGCCCAAACATTTATCTTCAAATCGCGTTGAAAATGTGTAGGAGTCATTACATGTGTTTACATTGGAATATTCATGAAAGTTGTGAACATTTGTAATTCCTTTAAAAGTGAAATAAGCCTCATCAGTGAAATGAATATGTATACAGAGAAGAATCCAGTTTTTCATGATAAACATTTACAGCCGGATTCATGAAACGGGCGTAGCGTTAGTCGGACTAGCCAGCTTTGCGCCCGTGTAAAGCGCGTTAATTGGACTAACCAGCCTTGCACCTATTCACGAAACATGCGTTGCTAGGTAGGCTGTTTATTTACGTCCATATTTGCGCCAAAAGTTAGACCCAGTATTGTACCTGTCTAAAAATCGCGTAACTTCGGCCTCTGGTTTCTTGCGTTTCCCATTGTATATTTAGTATTTATATTCAAAAACAGTAGTTTTCAGTGTTATGGATTAGTTAACATATCATAAAGTAAGTATTATACATAGTAGTGAATATGAGTATGCCTTTTATTTAAATTGGTGCAACAGATGCGTAAATTTTTCGCGTAACCTCCGCTAGTCTGACTAAAGTTACGCCTTGTTGATGAATCCGTATGTAAGTACTTATTTGCTGTTCATCTTCAACTGTTTGCAAAATATATCTTATACCCTTATTATACTAGGATTACAACTCTTTCCAAGTCAAAGTTACGTAATGATGGCCATTAATACACAAGTATAATAAGTACGATATGAAATGAGCAGTTTGGTTATTTCATGCGAGTGTATTAATAGCCATCACATGAAACTTGCATACACAATTTTTTTGTACAGTGCGTTTCAATAACTTTGATAACATTTTGATCAGCTGTAACTTTTCTGTTTTTAAAGATATCGGAATGAAACAAAAACCATATTACATAGTGGACTAGCAAGTTTTTTCTTATTTGAAAAAAAAACAAAAGACCAATGATTTTGAGAGATCTTAACCTAACTTATATTTTTTTAAATGGAACGCCCTGTATATTATTGGATATTTGGATTCTACTCAAAATTCCAAGCATATTTTACAAAGCATATCCTATACCTATCTTAAACTGTTTCTGAGAAATAGTTTTACAAACATGTCAAATTATTTTTTTTTCTCATATATTTTCAGGTATTAACAATATTGTGTGAAACTAACTACTCAGTGGACAAAAGCCCCAACCTGCGTTGAATTACACCCACAATATCTACCCATATATTCCTTATTATTAGCTTTTGTAACATTTTTTACTGTTTAAGAAAGGTATTTTAAGCTAATATGTATCAAATCTCCTACAATTCCTATCAATGAAGTCATATGTATGTTCTCTGATACCAAACATCTAGGTATGCTAATGAACATCCACAGACAAAACTCTATTCAATAATTATCTAAAAAATTTAATATATTTACTAACCTCTGGGTAGGAACTCGAAATTCAACCACAATAATTGAGATCTCACTTATTTCTGCGTTTTATTTTGGATCGCTTCATCAGGTGGCCTCCTTTAACTTGAGTCAAATATCTAACTATAAAAATGATTATATCAATAAATTAAAATTATTTGAAATTGAATGTCAAAATGAAATATCGACAACGTCAAACTGATTAACTGTCAATGAATATCATAACAACCTACTAAAATAAATAAAAATTAATAAAAATTTTACCTTATATGTATAGTTTTTTGTCATATATTTTCAGGTATTAACAATATTGTGTGAAACTAACTACTCAGTGGACAAAAGCCCCAACCTGCGTTGAATTACACCCACAATATCTACCCATATATTCCTTATTATTAGCTTTTGTAACATTTTTTACTGTTTAAGAAAGGTATTTTAAGCTAATATGTATCAAATCTCCAGAGGTTAGTAAATATATTAAATTTTTTAGATAATTATTGAATAGAGTTTTGTCTGTGGATGTTCATTAGCATACCTAGATGTTTGGTATCAGAGAACATACATATGACTTCATTGATAGGAATTGTAGGAGATTTGATACATATTAGCTTAAAATACCTTTCTTAAACAGTAAAAAAATGTTACAAAAGCTAATAATAAGGAATATATGGGTAGATATTGTGGGTGTAATTCAACGCAGGTTGGGGCTTTTGTCCACTGAGTAGTTAGTTTCACACAATATTGTTAATACCTGAAAATATATGAGAAAAATACTATACATAAAAGGTAAATTTTTTATTAATTTTATTTATTTTAGTAGGTTGTTATGATATTCATTGACAGTTAATCAGTTTGACGTTGTCGATATTTCATTTTGACATTCAATTTCAAATAATTTTAATTTATTGGTATAATCATCTTTATAGTTAGATATTTGACTCAAGTTAAAGGAGGCCACCTGATGAAGCGATCCAAAATAAAACGCAGAAATAAGTGAGATCTCAATTATTGTGGTTGAATTTCGAGTTCCCACTCCAGAGGTTAGTAAATATATTAAATTTTTTAGATAATTATTGAATAGAGTTTTGTCTGTGGATGTTCATTAGCATACCTAGATGTTTGGTATCAGAGAACATACATATGACTTCATTGATAGGAATTGTAGAAGATTTGATACATATTAGCTTAAAATACCTTTCTTAAACAGTAAAAAATGTTACAAAAGCTAATAATAAGGAATATATGGGTAGATATTGTGGGTGTAATTCAACGCAGGTTGGGGCTTTTGTCCACTGAGTAGTTAGTTTCACACAATATTGTTAATACCTGAAAATATATGAAAAAAACTATACATAAAAGGTAAAATTTTATTATTAATTTTTATTTATTTTAGTAGGTTGTTATGATATTCATTGACAGTTAATCAGTTTGACGTTGTCGATATTTCATTTTGACATTCAATTTCAAATAATTTTAATTTATTGGTATAATCATCTTTATAGTTAGATATTTGACTCAAGTTAAAGGAGGCCACCTGATGAAGCGATCCAAAATAAAACGCAGAAATAAGTGAGATCTCAATTATTGTGGTTGAATTTCGAGTTCCCACTCCAGAGGTTAGTAAATATATTAAATTTTTTAGATAATTATTGAATAGAGTTTTGTCTGTGGATGTTCATTAGCATACCTAGATGTTTGGTATCAGAGAACATACATATGACTTCATTGATAGGAATTGTAGGAGATTTGATACATATTAGCTTAAAATACCTTTCTTAAACAGTAAAAAATGTCAAATTATCATAAAAATTGCTCTACTTGTTCATGGCACACTTTGCACTGAGCTAAAGCTGAAGTTCAGCATTGCTTGAGCCGCGCTGGTAACAATCGAGCCTTAAGACCGCTTTACATTAACAATTTCTTTATCAATTAATTGATCAAGTGACTTCGTCAAGTCAATTGACAAATGTAATACTAAAATTTGGACGTCAAATAAATTGATGAAGAACTTCGTCAAGTTATCGACGACTTAAAACTTGTTCTAATTTTTCGTAAATTTTTACTTCAATTCAGGAATACCAACCTAAAATAAATGTAAATATTTAACCAGTAACCGAGCAGCAGCAATAATAAATGCAATGGAAGCTTTTTTTGCCCTAAAATGTGATTATTAAAATTGCTTTTCGTTTTTAACAGTTTTTGTTTCGTATACAAATGGGAATGATATAATGTCAAAAGTTAAAATTACTTTTAGGTTGGTACGGGTGACATCTGACAGCAAAATTGTTAAGAAACTTGCCAACAGTGGCGGCTGGTGCTAAGGGGCACAAGGGCACGTGCCCACCCTTCACTGTACATGTCACGAAGAAATATATGATGCCGATGCTATTATAGATTTATATATTTTTTTGTAATTCTATTATCGGTTGCGAAAAACTACTCAAAACTTATTTCCCGTCAACCATCCACGCGCCGAACTATATCAAACTTTATTTCCTGGGAACCCAAGAATTGTCTCCAAACGTGGCTCATTTTCCGACGTTCGGGACTCCTCGGAGTAAATGAAATTCGCCGATTTAAAGCCGACAAAGGGCACTGAAATACGTGTCTCTGTCCCTTCTCCACTAGTCTCCACTGTCTCCAATCTCCATCACTCCGTCTCCCTCCGGCATTCAGTTTTCAGTTCTCAGTAGTCGCTTGCATTGTTTAGTACGTACTTGTATATACAAATATATTTCGCTTGCAGAATAGTTGTGTAAACAAATTTGTGTTTTAACTTTGCTGGTTTTAAAGGCGGTTTCTCATTATAGATATAATTTTAAAGTGATTCTGTGTATTTGTACATACTTATTAAAAGAAATGGATCCGGAACCAGAAATAAATTCTGTTCAGTATCTGTTAAAAAACAATCCAGTGCCATTTGATCAAAAATATTTAATTAACAAGAAAGGTAGGCCTACTGATTTATATATTAATTACGAATCTACAAGTAAAGCTAGAACATATAATAGAGTTTTTAATAGAAACATATTCGAGAAATATGGTTGTTCTGTGACAAATAAATTGTTATGTTTTGTTTGTTTCATATGTTACAGCGTGGACCAAATACGGACTTGACGATTTAAAGCACATAGCGGATAGGGCCAAAAACATGAAAATTCTGTGACTCATTTAAAAGCATATATGGACTTTAGTGTTTTAGGAAAAACTGACATACGTGAACAATTAGATATACTCGCGTCAAGAATTCAGACGTCTACGTCACGGCTGACGTTACACATTTGTTTTTATTGTCAACGTAATTTTCGATATTTGGTCGCGTTAAAAACAATCATTTTTTGCAATTTAGTGCAATATATAATGCAAACTTTTAGTCGAGTATGTAGTTTTATAATTATCAGTTGCAGTTTCTTAAATATTTTGATGAAAATATAATGAATTATTCATTTGTTCATATGACGTAAGTCGTCTGAATTCTTGTCGCGAGTATAGTGCGTATTTGCGCTATAAGTTAGGACCTCAGTTAGAATATAATAAACAGGTGGAAAAAATCGTCACATTTTGCGTCGTTTAATAATGTGTATAAAGTTTTTGTGGAGCCTTCGAATTAGCCTTGCGAGGTCATGATGAGAAGACTTCGTTCAAAAATCCAGGCATTTATATAGGTTTAATTAACTTTTCTGCAGAATTACATTCTGTTCTTGCAATACATTTAAATGAATCTAAATTTATTTTTTGTGCCCACCCTTTGAAAAACCCACGGGCCGCCACTGCTTGCCAAGCCCTGAACATAATGTAAAACCAAAGTGCGACCTTAAAGCAATTGATGAATTAATTCATCAATTTCTTCGTCAATTATTTTGTTCTGTTGAGGAAAATGGCAGACAAGTAGAGCAATTTTTATGATAATTTAACATGTTTGTAAAACTATTTCTCAGAAACAGTTGAAGATAGGTATAGGATATGCTTTGTAAAATATGCTTGGAATTTTGAGTAGAATCCAAATATCCAATAATATACAGGGCGTTCCATTTAAAAAAATATAAGTTAGGTTAAGATCTCTCAAAATCATTGGTCTTTTGTTTTTTTTTTTTTCAAATAAGAAAAAACTTGCTAGTCCACTATGTAATATGGTTTTTGTTTCATTCCGATATCTTTGATAACATTTTGATCAGCTGTAACTTTTCTGTTTTTAAAGTTATTGAAACACACTGTACAACCATATATAAATAAGCAATAAACGAAAAAGAATAGTTTTGTTGCAAAAAAAGTTACAAAATTATGAGTATCAACTAGAAATGTGTTTTTTAATGAAAATTTTAATCATTATGACCCCCACTTGCATATTTTAAAACGGGAGTAGAAAAATACATTAAAACATGCCTTACTTTTCAGTGTTATATCTGACTCTAAATTGGGACTCGAAGGTGATCAAATGCAAAAATCCAGTCTTAAGATCCACCAGTTAGTCCACAAAGAAGTTTCAGGAGTGCCAATGTATACATGTGACATGTGCGAGTATGCAACCAAGGACAGGCGCAACCTGAAGCGCCACTTGTTAGTTCATAAAGATGCTTCAGAAGTGACAATGTACAAATGCAGCATTTGCGACTATGCAGGAAAGCAAGAAAGCTACCTTAAGCGTCACCTGTTAGTTCACAAAGACCCTTCAAATGTAATAATGTACAAATGCGACATCTGCGACTATGCAACCAAGCATAAAGGCACCCTTAAGCGTCACCTATTAGTTCACAAAGATGCTTCAGAAGTGTCAGTGTACAAATGCGACATCTGCGACTATGCAGCCAAGCACAAAAGCAGCCTTAAGAGTCACCTGTTAGTTCACAAAGATGCTTCAGAAGTGACAATGTACAAATGCAACATCTGCGACTATGCAGCCAAGCACAAAAGCAGCCTTACATGTCATCTGTTGCTTCACAAAGATGCTTCAGAAGTGACAATGTACAAATGCAACATCTGCGACTATGCAGCCACGCAAAAAGGCAACCTTAAGTATCACCTGTTAGTTCACAAAGATGCCTCAGAAGTGACAATGTACAAATGCAACATCTGCGACTATGCAACCAAGCTAAAAGGCAACCTTAAGGTTCACCTGTTACTTCACAAAGATGCTTCAGAAGTGAAAATGTACAAATGCGACATCTGTGACTATGCAGCCAAGCAAAAAGGCAGCCTTAAGCATCACCTGTTACTTCACAAAGATGCTTCAGAAGTGAAAATGTACAAATGCGACATCTGCGACTATGCAGCCAAGGAAAAAGGCACCCTTAAGCGTCACCTGTTAGTTCACACAGATGCTTCAAAAGTGACAATGTACAAATGCGACGTCTGCGACTATGCAGCCAAGCAGAAGTCCCAACTTAAGCGCCACCAATTGACCCACAAAGATGCTTCAGAAGTGACAGTGTACAAATGCGACATATGTGACTATGCAGCCAAGCAAAAAAGCACCCTTAAGCGTCACCTGTTAGTTCACACAGATGCTTCAGAAGTGACAGAGTACAAATGCAGCATCTGTGACTATGCAGCCAAACAAAAAGGCAACCTTAAGCGTCACCTGTTACATCACAAAAATGCTTCAGAAGTGACAGTGTACAAATGCGACGTTTGCGACTATGCATCCAAGCAAAAAGTCAACCTTAAGCGTCACATGTTACGTCACAAAGATACTTCACAAATGACAGTAAACAAATGATCTCTGACTATGCAACCAAGCTAAAAGGCAACCTTAAGTATCACCTCTTACTTCACAAAGATGCTTCAGAAGTGACAATGTACAAATGCAACATCTGCGGCTATGCAACCATGCTAAAAAGCAGCCTTAAGTGTCACGTGTTACGTCACAAAGATGCTTCAGAAGTGACAGTGTACAAATGCGACTATGCAGCCAAGCATAAAGGCAACCTTAAGCATCACCTGTTAGTTCACAAAGATCCTTCAAAAGTGATAATGTACAAATGCGACATCTGCGACTATGCAGCCAAGCGGAAGTACCAACTTAAGCGCCACCAGTTTGTCCACAAAGACGCTTCAGAACTAAAAATGTACAAATGCAACAGGTGACTACGAAAGCAAGAATAAAAATAGTCTTAGATTATATAAAATTAGAAACTCAATATTGTACTATATTGAGTAGGTACTTGAACCGTTATTTATGTGTAAAAAAAATTTCACGAACGAGTTTGAATATTGCAAAGAATAAATAATCATAATCATAATCTTTATTTATCCTGTAGGACATTAAACAATGTATCGGACATGTCAAACACAATTTGACTAGTAACACAAACAACACAATAGAATTTACCTACATAAAATTATCTTCCATAAACTCATTAGTGCTATAATAACGTTTTTTACCTAGTAAAGATTTCAACTTGGATTTAAACAATTTGTTCGGAATTCCCTCACTACATCTCTCTTTTTTCTTGTGTTTCATTTTGGGTACCTATCTTAGGAATATTCTGTTTTTTTAAGTTAGTAGGGAATTTAGCATAAATGATAAATCGCGCTATGGTTGGAATAGATAAGCATGCACTTCATGGCGAAGAAAGAAAAAAGAACGGTGTGTCAAGACTTGCACGGTGCCGGCCGGTAAAAATTTTTGTAATAAATTAGTGCGCTTTTTTTTCGCTTGTTAATAATTTTTTGCTCTTAAGCCAGTACCAATACAGTCCACGACGAAGAGGAAAACGTTTGGAAAATTCCATCTACGAAAAAGGTAAGCCATTCAGCTAAAAATTTGGATATTATTCTGGATAGTACACTTAGATTCCGTTATCAAATTTCAAAATATATTCAGAAAGCTTATGCAGCTTTGAGATACATCTATCCTCATAGAGCCTACTTAAATATTGGTACTAAGAAAATGTTATGTGAGACTTTGGTGCTTTCTCAATTCAATTATTGTTCACCACTCTATGGGCCTTCTTTAGACGTAGATCTTTCCAATCGTATTCAATGGATTCAAAATGCATGCTTGCGATTTATTTTTGGAATTAGAAAGTTTGAACACATTTCACATAAGCTATCAGATGTTAATTGGTTAAATATGAAAAATCGGAGAAAATTACTTGCGTTAACTTTATACCATAAAATAATTATTACACGTAAACCGCCATATCTGTATAATAAAATACGATTTAGATCTGATGTTCATAATATTAATATTAGAAATAAGGGTTCTATCTCACCTCCAATTCATAGTACTGCACTTTTTGAGAGATGTTTTACATTTGATCTTTATCAGTCATATAATTCTATACCTACTGAACTTAAATTATTTTCTTTGCCACAATTTAAAAAACGTTTAAGGGATATTCTATTTTCAAGTCAATAAGAAATTTTTTATTAATATTGTTATTTACCATCTGTTTATTAACTTACCTGAATATACAATGTTGTTTTTGTTTAGATATCTTAGTAGTACTTGTTACCAGATATATATTTTATTTGGCTTTATAATTAACAAGGGTTAAGTGGTAGAACACAATTTTGTGAACTTCCCCTTGTGGTTTTCAATACGCATATATAATTTTTAAATGTATTACATTTTTGTATGATTGTGAAAATAAAGACATTTTATTCCAACCTCTTCATCAAAGAAATATATATTTTTTTTATTGCTGCTTAAATTAGTCAGTTATGAAAGATCCTTTTTGGCCAAGGATACTCAATCGCGTATTAATTTATTTGCTGAATCAAAAAAAAATATTTGATACCCAGTTCGTATATGAGTTATTTTCAATATGAGAAATTAATTTGTAATTTACGTTAAATTCAAGGTCATTTGTATTTTAGTCAGTTTCAGCTCGCACTGAAATACCGAAAGAGTTTTTATCGCTTTTGAATACAGTTTTTTGTTGCCAGTCTGGGCCAGGAAATGTAAATAAACAGAACCGAATCGTTTATCATATGTTAAGTAGTTTATTTAAATTCAATTAATTAATACATATTCACACTAACAGAAAATGTCTAGTAGTAATAAAATAAAACCGTATACAGCTCTTCGTCAACCTGCAATTAACCGAATTCGAGAATTGAAAGAATTTTCAGAACGTACTTTACAAACGTAATGAATTACGTATTCAGTTTAAAATGTTGTATGAAACTATTCAAGACATTTGCCAGGATTTTAAAACTTATCACAATTTATTAGTAATTTCATGCCTCCAAGACGATGCTGATTTAGATGTCGAGGAAACCGTTTGTTCTAAATTCGATTTAGACTGCTCTGAAGTAAAAACTATTTATCTAATCTCTTCTACAGTAATGAGGGACCTATTCAAACAAATCAAGCTAATTCTGTCGCACGTAAGGTTAAGCTACCATTATTGAAATACCAAAATTTTCAGGCAATGTTTTATTTTTCAAAACCTACTTAGATACGTTTAACTCGTTGGTGCACTGTAGTGGCAGTTTGTTTAATATAGAAAAATTTACATATTTAACTTCAACTTTAGAAGATGCACCTTTAAGTTCAGTGTAGTAGCTTAACTGGGGACAATTATCTCACTGCTTACAATTCCCTAGTTAATCGTTATAGTAATAGAAGATTAATTGCAGGTGTACATCTAAGTGCAATTGACAACGCTCCAAAAAAATGATTAAAAAAATTGCTACACTGCGTTTGTTACTTGATACTTTTACAGTGAATCTTTCTGCTCTAAAAAATATGAAGTTCCCAGTTGCTGAGTGGGACTTTGTTTTATTTTTTCTTGAATTTGAACATAGATCGAATAATAATAATATACCGTGTCTTTCGAAACTTTGCAAAATTTTATACGAGCACAATGTAACGCTCTCGATGCTGTACAATTTTCATCTCACTATATCAATAAAACTTGGTCAAAAAACAAAAGTAAAGGTTTGTCTCAACATAGCTCAGTACAAAAGCTAAGACAAAGCTCTAATTTTCTTATATCCCAACAAGGCAGTTCTTGTGTAAGTTGTAAATCAGACCATCTTTATAAATGTAGCTTATTATTTCATCAAAGAAGCCCTCAAGACAGGTTTAATTTTATCAAACAACATAATTTATGTACAAATTGCCTTAGCTATCAACATACGGTGCGTAACTGTAATTCAAAGGTTCTGTGCCATGAATGCAAATCAAAACACCATAATTTATTACACTTTAATCGTAACATTTCATCTGATGTGCCAATTCAGCCCTAACAAATTAGCATTCAGACGTTTCTGATTTTGAAAAATTACCTGGAACCTCTACAGCTGATCACCAGTTAGTTCACTCGCGGGTGCAGTTCGTTCTAAAGTTAATGTACTACTTGCAACTGCACAAGTTGAAATTCTAGATAGTTACGGAAATTTTTAAAAAATCCGCGTTCTAATAGATTGGGGTTCACAAGCCAATTTCATAACTCTAAAATGTGTCAATAAGCTAGGACTACTGCGTGTATCTTGGATTAGGCAATATACACCCACCTCTACTACTTTCTTACAATTGATGCACGTTTTATCTACCATATACCAACGTTAACTTACTAAAGTATTTATTAATTTCCAGTACTTCTATGAAAAGGCAAACAGCACATCGAAAAAAATTTAGGATGCAAAAAAACATACAGAAATTAAAGGACATCAATATGTTTTTGTTACATTGTACTCATTATGTTATTTATATATTTTGTACCTATGTATATATATGTGTGTGTGTGTGTGTATATATTGTGTAGGTATACAGACGCGTACACTAAATGAATATGTGTTGATACAGGAGAAATTTATTTTTTGTCTAATGGTATGAATTTGTAATGTATTGTTATGTAAATTAGTATGTGAATTAAAAAAAATTTTGTTGAGCGCCAATAAATATTATAAAAAAAATTCTCCTTTTGATTTTCCTTCTATGATTTTTGTTGAAAATAAAAATTATCTCTAGACTTACTCTATGTTTCTATATCTCGGCTAAACACTCTCACCTCAGTTAGCAAGTTCAAAAACGAAACTTGTGGTCCCCAATATTGTTTACTTTTTTCTGATATTTTTTTGCTAATTTTGATTTTTTTAATAAGATTTTGAATTTTCTGCAGTTTTCTATTTTATTTCTTTTGTAACTATTTATTAAATGAGATGGTTCTATTTTATCTATTGAGATTTTAAATAATGAGAAATTTTATCTAGTGGAATTTTATGTATTGCAATTTTTTAACCAATGCCAACAATCTTAATACAGAATAGTCAGTCCATAGACCTTATAAATCATGGACGCGCCCAAAACTGTTTTCTGCCTATACAAATCGTTGATGCTCAGATGTGTGCGACAGAGATAGAGCTACTCCGGGCAAAAACCCACAGATCATTGGCCGAAAAAAAAAACCATAAATGACAGACGTATATGACATTTACGGTGACAGACCGACTCCACCATGGTTTATGAGTCTTTAAAAACTATTGCTAATAAACACAACTAAATCACAAAAGGAACACAAATCATTAACAATATTAACAGGAAAGGTTTTGTCAGGTTATGTTTATATATTTTTCTGTCATAGAACATTTGTTTTTCCCGGACTAGCTTCATCCCTCTTGTACACATCAGGACACCGGACCTCTCTTTCTAGGGCCGGTCCATGATTTATAAGGTCTATGGAATAGTCAGAATACAGAAATGACATTTAACGAATCTACCTGTAATGAAAACGTTTCACAAAGAATATCCAAAGATTTACATATATACAACGTTCCTTGATACAGGTAAATTGTTATGTTATCTTATACTAACTAAAAAAATTTCTAACGTTACTTTTTTTTATACTTTGTATATCCTGGATGTCTTGCGATCCTGATTTCTTCGTCGATGGTTTTCAGAGATGATTTCCAGCGTTGGATGACCTTCCCTTTGTCATTTTCTTTAATTTTCCACTGTTGATGGAACTGCAATGCTGATCTGGGAGCTCTTACTGATTTCGAAGCACTACACTTTATATTTACCCCTTTTGCACACGTTGACTAGTGGGGTTAAGTTACTTTTTTATTTTTATAAAAATTTGTTTTATTACTGTGAATTTTTTCCAATAAATAGTTCACTTTTTATGTCCTAAAAGTACACTAAAATTGTTCTTTTCACACTTATACAAGTCTCTGCTATATTCTTATCACTATTTACATAAGTTTTTAGCTTAAATTCTTACATTTAAATTCCAACGTCAAACATTTTTTTAATAGTTTATGTTTTTCAGATATTAAACTTACAAATTGAACCAATCTATTCAAAAGGATAAACTAGAACTTAAATCAGTCTTCCTGAGCATATTTACAAGAGTATTACCTTTTTTGAAAAACGAAATTTTAAAAATCCTTTCGAGCTGTCAAATTCAGAAAATTATTTCAACGATTTGTCCCACAAATTATTACTAAACTTGAAACTGTAGATGTGAGAGAACTAGCCTAAAGTCTAAGGTAATTATTTACATTAGCGTAAACCTCTCCAATCTTAACAAAAAAATGCCTACCCCCCTATTTTCGAGGGTGCTGATCACGAATCTGAAGTCAGATTTCGGCGCTCACATGTAGTTTTCGAAATTATAACCTCGTATCGCTACGATGTTGGTTTTGTGTAGGTTTTACTTGGATCTACCATTTTTATTTTAATTTGGGTGGCTTGTAAGTACATTCCAGAACAATATGTTTGTATATTTTATAATATTATGTATGTGTATAGACATGTGATATGTTTTTGTATATTTACTAGTTTGGTTTAAATTCTTTTTTCTTTTCTGTCTGTTGAGAGCGCTTTAAACGTTGAGTCATATCCGTTATACATGTATAGTTATATAAGTTACCAAATAAGACGGAATATGCATAATATCTTTAGACTTGCCATTTTATAATTCACTCACATCAACCTTTAAATTGTTTAGAAGCGATATGTCTAAAATTGAAGTATATGCAGTAATTACTGTAGCTGTAATAACAAGAAAGAAAAAGTATATAGATAAAGGAAGCTTGTACGCGTTGGAAAAATCTGGTTGATCGTGATTTCATTCAAGTCCAGCAATTGACTGTACGCAATGCATCAACGATTTATATATTTACACTCTTCGTCATACTTGAAGACATAACTGTACATGGAAAGCGGATGAAAATACTGAGCTTCTATGGTGCCCTTTATGGTTATGATTACATAGAAGAACAGTATAGCTGAATGGCACCAACCACAATGCGTAATTATTGTGAATTTATTTTTTTGTAACTTGAAAATATTATTTTTAAAGTGCATCTTTTAAAATTCCTTGTTAAACTTTTTAAGAAGGTAATCTAATGTAAATTTAGATATAATTTTTAATATTTTAGTTTTGTAATTCTCAGAAAATTAAAACTTTTTTTAAATGTTATTTAGTTTGTTGCTAATCCTATTATTTGGAATTACTACCTGCAGCAACTACTTAAAAGTATTAGAAAGATTATAAGATTTTTTCCTGATAGAGCCACACTTTAGTTTTAAAACTTTTCGATATACTATTATCACATCGTATGGGAATTTTTATGTTTAAAAAAAAAACGTGATCAGATTATTTTGAATAGTATTTGCAGTTTTGTAAATTCAACAATAAATGTATTGTTAGTAAAGTAAAAAACAGTGTCATCACTTAAGAATATGTTCCTATTCAACCAAGTTAACAGCTTCTGTTGATATATTAACAGTAATCACTATTATGATTTAAATTCCTTCTTCACAATTATGCTTTAAATTCCTTTTTTTCAAATTTATAGATCCTTACATATTACTCGTATTCGGAAAATAAAATTGATTTCCCACTAAGCAAGATAAAATTGCTGCAACATTTCTCAAAATTTACAAACCAAGCTGTAACGTTGCAATAGCTTTTACAGAAAGTTTGCAAGGGATTTGTGACAAAGTTATAATTTCCACCCAAAAACTTTGCAAGGAAACATTATTTTAGAAAGTTTGCTACAACTTAGCAAGTTCACAGTAGTTGAAAATAAATGTGCTTGCCTTGCCTACAAAGATAATTAAGAAATTACCAATAAATATTGGCATTTGCTTTAAATAGTTTAAAATACGTCTGTCTTCACACATTCAGATTGGTGGTTTCAAACTACTAGAAATATTTCGACCAGTTAATTTGCGAAATAATAGTAGTTGTATCCACACCTCCCAGGATAAAATCCTTCAACGAAGTTTTCCTCTGACAACAGTATACTAATGGCCATTTCCACCGTTTGTTTTAAGCTACGCTTACGCTTTAAGGAACCTTAAAAATACAATTTGCTTTCCACCGTTTACTAAACCCGACATAAAATGTCTTAAACCTTCTTAAATATAAGCCCTCGAAATTCTAGGCTTATCTCTTTTAACGATACTTAAAGGTTCTACATAACCTAATTCAATAATTTGGTTTTATTATTTCCACTGAAAAATAAACAAAAAATAATGAACTATGATGAAAATGATATATTTAATAATGATTTAGATATATTAAATATAATAGAGTATGGGTTTTCTCGAAAAGTGTAATCATCACTTCCATACGATGGATAATTTAACTTTTTTTTAGGCTGTATAAAGAAACCGCTGCACATTTTGACCTTCATCGAAGATCTTGAATTTCAAGTAATATGATTGTAAGCTCTTAAAAAAATCACTGATGAAACTACAAAAAAAATACATTTATTTTTATTCTTTAGTAATAATTCTGTATCGCCAATAAAACGGACTTCCTTTTTTTTTGGTTTAAAAAAACTTTTTTAATGATTCTGCTGTTCTGTGAATATTATTTGGCTAGTGAGTTAAATTCACCTGCTATCATTTTTCTTGTAGACATTATCGTTTTTTTTATTTTCCACCGTACTTTTATAATTTGCTATTATGTTAATTAGTAATACTTTTTCTTCATTGCTAAAATTTGCCAATCGTGGTTTTTTTTGGGAACTATTTCCATTATAAATCCTACCAATAATTCGAAAACAGAACTTAGCAGAACAAGATAAAGTCAGAACAGTGAGAGTGAAGTGTCACACTTTTGAGGTTAAGAAATAGTCATGAAGCTAACAACTTGTGCAAAAAACCGAAAAATTATGAATATCGGCTTTTTAGGTAGACTTTACAAATGAAACTTAATAATTGTGCGGTGGAAACATTACTATTTTAAACTAGGCCTAAAATTTTAACCGCCCTTAGTTAACTACACTTAAAAGGCAATGCGGTGGAAATGGCCATAAGCAATCGGTAGGGAAACTCAGCTTTCCCGCGTCTTCCAAAAATCCGCCATGTTGTTGGCGACTGACAGTTATTACTATAATTTCTCAATCAATACCACAATGGACATGAAACTATACTGGATTACAACAGTTAATTAAGACTTAATGCAAAGTATTATAACTACGAAACAACTTTGGTTATGTTTACGCCAAATTATTAGCTATTTTTTCGTATGTTCTGTGGAATCCGCCATATTCTTGGCGCCTTTTTCTAGGGTGGGGGTATTTAAAAACTGCCAGACGTATTTCATTCATAAATTGTCTAAGATACCGTACTGATTGCTTAGTATACTGTGCCTCTGACCACCCTATGACCGTGTGGCAGTGGCCAAACATAAATTAGGGATTTATTATTCCCTTGCCCGCGCTGCCAATTGCCAATTGACAGGGCCCAAATCTTGTAGATATCCTACCAAATTTCGGTCGCTTATTAATATACATATAAAGTTTCGACATCTTGATTATTTCGTTGCATCGCAACTTTTCTTTTGTAAATTATGTGATAATTTGCAGCAAGTACTAATATGTAACCTCGCAGAAACTTTTTGCGGTTCACTTATAACAAACTATCTAGTTAAAACATTCATATGTAATATTGTAGCTAGCCTGCAGTTACTTTACAATGTAAAGTTACATATTTAAAATGAATGCAACTTAGTTAAAATGTTATGTAAGGTCTCTTGTTTGGTGGGTTAAATTATAAATAGTTCTGGTAACTGTAAGGTTACAAAAAATATTGATTACTCCCTGTAGAAAATTTGACGTTTGTAGTAGACAATGGCGGCGCCCTATATTAGGAATTCTGCGCATATAGACGGCTATTTCGCCTACTCCATTTCTATGATAGTTGCCCATCTTTATTCTACCTGTAATCTGTGCGTGTAACCTTTTCAAAACATGTCTATTTGACTTTGACACCGTGTATCTTTTTTTATCAACAATTTGTTTTGGCAAGTAGATTTAAATCGTAATATATTAAAGTGAATAATTAAGCAACCTCCATGGACCATTACTTACGAACCACCCAGAATTCATTTTGGTCTTTGGTTCAGTGTTGCCAACTGTGAAGATTTTTTTAGGTTTTTTTTAGAGTAATGAAGAAAATAAAAATGAAACACAGTTGTGAAGATTTTTTTTCATTATATATAAGTATATCTTCTCTAAATGTTTAGTTTTATGCATATATCTCGGTTGTAGCAATTAATTGTTTTATTTCTGTTCTTGAAAATGTTTGCTCACATCTGTAGCGAGTTCTTTAATTCAGTGGTATCGGTCTCAATTATAGTGAAATTCTTGATTCAGGAGTCTATAATTGCCATGTATCCATTCCGTTAAGAAATGTATAAAATATAAATATGTTTTATTCAAATGTTCCCTTTCTTATATTTGTTTCTGAGCAAAGAAAAAGAATATTTTCTGTCAAGTGCATTACTTAAATTATGACAGTTCTCCTGAAGATTTTTTATGTTGATATGTTGGCAACACTTCTTTGGTTGTTTTGATTGGTTTTGATGTCTTGATAACCGTTTTGTGATTTTTATACTGAGCAAAATTTTATTCATAAACATAATATTGATTTTGCCGCTTATGGTCAACTTAAAAATTAATATTCTGGTGTCCAAAGTTCAATGTAGTGCAATCCAGTGCACGTGAAAGAAAAATACCTGTTTTTACATAGACAAAAAATTTAATAATTTGAGGTTTACTTTTCTTTTCTGGAAGGAAAACAAGCATTTGATTTTAAAAAGTTAATGTTTAAATTATTATCAAAGAAAAACTACTGATATGGAGAATTTTGAGGAACAGTATTGTGCGCTTTGCCATAGTGCCGTAAGCCCTGGAAATTTTAAAATTCAAAACGTTACAAAGGATATTTTTGAAATTCTTTTGCTGAAACTAGTAAGTAATTTGGGTTGATTTTCTTGTTATGGTAACTTTTTCAAATTTCAGGACGTTACTGATGGAACTAACCACGTAATGTGTAATATTTGTTCGGTAAAGATAATGGAAGCATTCAATTTTAAGTCCATGTGTATCTGTACTGATAACACGATAATTCCTTTTGTCGATGATGAAACAGAATGTTTAGTAGATTTGAGAGAAATTTATGCAGAGGAAAAAGGAATAGACCCATTGGATAATCATAAAGTTTGTAGGTTATGCATGCAGCTAATAAAGGGAGAATTTGTTTCGATGCAGGAAGTAAATGTTGATGTGTTCAAGAAATATATTCCAGAAATAGTGAGTATGAAGTGATGCAAACATCATAATCGATACACTTTATATTCTGTAAGATTGGTAACATTAGCAATATGTGCAGGGTATTTCATTGTTAAAATGATGTAGCGTAAAACTTTTCCAACAAAACTAAATGAAAAAATGTACAATCCAACATAGCAACCAGCGCAGCATCTCGCCATGACACTCCCATTCTCTCCAAGTTTTTGAGGACACATTGTTATTAACGATTATGTTGTTTTATCTTAAACAAACCTTAATTAAACACCTTGAGCTTGTGATCGTGAATAAAACATATTGCATTTCAGTCACGTTTTTTCCATTTCATTTCACCCTCGCACTACGTTCTAGTGTTAAACATTCTTGCATGAAAAATATGCTGTGTTGATTTGCAACAATTCAAAATAACAAAATATTATGTAGATTAGTATTTTCTTCTATATCTTTTAATCTGTTCATGACGTTATGACAGTAAATAGTATATAGGGTGTAAATAAATAAATTCCTGATGGAAAATGTAAAAAAATGTTCCATATTTATGAATGAAAACAAAAACTTCTTTTTAACATTTCTTTTCTTGGGACTTTAAGTTTACGGGGAGAAGGAGGCAAGTTATTAATGTTAATATTTAATTATTATGTGATTGTTACTGCCAGACAAATGTTCTGAATTCAATATGTTTGAAAAATGACGGTAATAAGTTTCAAAGCAATATAAAATTCATGCAACTTCCCCATTGATATTATTACCAAATGATTTTGAAATTTGATATCTAAGTTTTAAGAAATTTTATGATTTTCTAGAATTTCAGTGTCGTCCGGGAGCCTATTCTTTGCAGTCGATGTTTCAATTCCCTTTGTACCCACAGCAATTTCTTAAATACCTGTGTTAAAGTAGAAAAGGTAAACAATATATGTGGCACATCTTCTAGTACTGGGCATTGTGAGCTCTCAGTAGTTCCCAACATTAAAACCGAGATTCAAATTAAAGCTGAACCAAACGCACAAGAAGATGATTTGAGTGAAACTGAGTCTATTGTAATAAAATCTGAATATGAGGATATGCTAATTGAAAACGAATCTATTGATATAAAACCAGAAAGGTAAGTAACACCAAATTATTGGCAGGCAGTCGTTTTGGGAGGTAGTAAAATCGGTACATAAAAAAATGTGGCTCACGAAAAACGAGAGATTTTTTAAAATAAATGCGATAATGAATAGTTGTTTAATAAGAACCACAATGTTTTATTTCGCATAAACTTACAGTTGCCTGGTATTGAGATAGTTGTTGAAAAATAAAAGTATTTTTTAATTAGTAGTGTAAAGAAATAAAAGGATTTTTGCATGTGTAATTTATACTATTAAATAAACATTATCAGGGAGCTTGTATTGATAATTAAACAATAATGCCAAATGGACGTAGTTTATTTTTTTAATTCTTTACATTTATACGGCGTGTTCCGCATAAGAACCAACACAGAGCAGGTGCATGTAGAGGGTCTCAAAATATTGAAATTTAACCAAACATACCTCTATACAACGTTGCACACGAGGAGTTACAGGCCTTCAAAGTGGGGCCAAAAAGTAATATCTCTGAATTACTTTAACTTGGATAACCAAATTTGGAACATGATTTAAGTTTATTATTGGTCTTCTTTGACTATGAGTCAGTTCCAAAATTATACTGAACTTTTGTCCATTGATCAAATTTAAAAAAGCTAATAATATCTCGTACAAAATTTAATTTAAAACACTCTGTTACTCTTATTAAATTTTAAAAAGCTTTAAGGTTTTCAACAAAAAGTAGATTAATTAAAACAAGATTTTAATAGTGTTTATTAGACGAAATTAAAAACTCAGTAGTAAGCTTTGTCTTTCAAATTTCAGTTAGTAATAAGAGTAGAAAATAATATAAAATTAAAACTAAAGAAATTGTGGTCAATTTTGATTACAACTATTTTCGTGCTCTAACCATTTATTTGGAAACCTAAAATTCAAAGAATCCGTAACAGTAGTACTAAAATGAGGCGGTGCCCCATCATGCAGAGACTAAAACTCTAGTCTAAGTTGCAACGGTAAATCTTTGACTAAATCAGAGAGAGTATTTTTCAGAACTTCCAAATAATTTTCACCATTTAGTTTATTTGACAAAATAACTGATCCAATCAAATAATGATCAATAATACTGACCCAAACATTTATCTTCAAATCGCATTGAAAATGTGTAGGGGTTATTACATAGGTGTTTACATTGGAATATTCATGAAAGTTGTCAGCATTTGTAATTCCTTTAAGAGTGAAACAAGCCTCATTAGTGAAATGAATTTTCTTGTGAAAATGAATATCCTGATGCAAGAAAAACTCGCAAAAGGTTACTTGTAAATCCAAAACTTGTGGCATAAGGTCGTGCACTTTTTGAATGTGATGAATATAGTAGATTACATTTTAGAATTTGGTAAACAGAGAATAATCCAGTTTTTTATGATAAACATTTAGTACTTATTTGCTGTTCATCTTCAACTGTTTGCAAATTATATCTTATACCCTTATTATACTGGGATTACAACTTATTCCAAGCCAAAGTCATTAGAGATATTAATTTTGTTTGTAAATATTTGGCCCCATTTTGAAGGCCTGTAACTTGACCTGTGTGCAACTTTGTATATAGGTATGTTTGGTTAAATTGCAATATTTTGGGACCCTCTACATGCACCTACTCTGTGTCGGTTATTATGCGGAACATCCTGTATATTTGAAAATCGTATATAATCCATCGATCATGTAATGATGGCCATTAATACACAAGTATAATAAGTACGATATGAAATGAGCCGTTTGGTATATTTCATGGGAGTGGGACTGAATACCCATCACATGAGACTTGCATTCACAATTCTTTTGTAAAATAAGCAATAAACGAACAAAAATTGTTTTGTTGCAAAAAAAGTTAAAAAATTATGAGTATCAACTAGAAATGTGTATCTTAATGAAAATTTGAATCATAATGACCCCCACTTGCATATTTTAAAACGGGAGTAGAAAAGTACATTAAAACATGCCTTACTTTTCAGTGATATAACTGACTGTAAATTGGGACTCGAAGGTGATCAAATGCAAAAATCCAGTCTTAAGATCCACCAGTTAGTCCAGAAAGAAGTTTCAGAACAACCAGCCAAGGAGAAGCTCAATCTTAAGCGCCACTTGTTAGTTCATAAAGACGCTTCAGAAGTGAAAATGTACAAATGCGACATCTGCGACTATGCAGCCAAGCAAAAAGGCAACCTTAAGTGTCACCTGTTAGTTCACAAAGATGCTTCAGAAGTGACAGTGTACAAATGCGACATCTGCGACTATGCAACCAAGCTGAAAAGCAACCTTAAGTGTCACCTGTTAGTTCACAAAGATGCTTCAGAAGTGACAGTGTACAAATGCGACATCTGCGACTATGCAACCAAGCATAAAAGCAGCCTTAAGAATCACCTGTTAGTTCACAAAGATGCTTCAGAAGTGACAATGTACAAATGCCACATCTGCGACTATGCAACCAAGCTAAAAGGCAACCTTAAGTATCACATGTTACTTCACAAAGATGCTTCAGAAGTGACAATGTACAAATGTGACTTCTGCGACTATGCCGCCAAGCATAAAGGCATCCTTAAGTGTCACCTGTTAGTTCACAAAGATGCTTCAGAAGTGACAGTGTACAAATGCGACATCTGCGACTATGCAGCCAAGCGAAAAGGCACCCTTAAGCGTCACCTGTTACTTCACAGAGCCGCTTCAAAAGTGACAATGTACAAATGCGACATCTGCAACTATGCAGCCAAGCGAAAAGGCAACCTTACGCGTCACCTGTTACTTCACAAATGACAGTGTACAAATGCAGCATCTGTGACTATGCAACCAAGCTAAAAGGCAACCTTAAGTGTCACCTGTTACGCCACAAAGATGCTTCAAAAGTGACAGTGTACAAATGCGACATCTGCGACTATGCAGCCAAGCGGATGAACCACCTTAAGCGGCACCAGTTTGTCCACAAACACTTCAAAAGTGACAATGTATAAATCCGATGTCTACAAATATACCACCAAACAAAAAGTCTACCTTAAGATCCACCAGTCAGTTCTCAAAGAAGTTTCAGAAGTGACAATATTCAAATGCGACATCTGCGACTATGCAACCAATGAACGGAGTAACCTTAAGCGCCACCTGTTAGTTCATAAAGACGCTTCACAAGTGATAATGTACAATTGCGACATCTGTTACTATGCAGCCAAGTAACCTTAAGTTAGTTCACAAAGGCGCTTTAGAAGTAACAACCTTTGGAAGGTGTTTTCCTTGGGTCATTTTAGAGAGGTTCTTTCTCTGTGAATACATTTAGTTAATTAAGTGACATTGTTGAGTACGATTTTTATTTTTACCAAATGTCTACAAAGGTGGCAACCACCAACCTCTTGTTGTTTTTTTAACTATAACTTTTTATTCTAAACGTTTCTCGATATCAAAAAATTACAGTAAGTAGAACAATCCATTTACAAAATATTCCCCTTCTTAGAACTTTTATATAGCTACGCGTTTTCTTTTAAAAAAATAAAATGGACATACATACATATCCTCGGGAATATGCAAGCACAATCGTAGTAGGCTGGTGGTTTTAATTTTAGACATATTATGTGCCAAATTTGAATCTTTTTTATCAAGTAGTAAACTCAGAAATTGGAAAGTGCGAAACGCAAAATGAAACCGTAAATGAAGTGGATATCTGCATACGCCTCGTTCGTAATTGCGTTATTCATAATTGCAATAGAAATTAACAGAAAATAATAACTAATTTAGTGGTAGATAATTACATCTGACATTAATTGTTAATGACAATCCAAGCAATAAAACCATGAAAGTGACAGCAGCCTACTATGTTTCATATGAATTATTTTGTACAGAATTTTGTAAAAAAAATCAAAAAGAGCAGTTTGAAAACGATTTTAAAATACATACATACTTCTGCACGGTAATGAAAACTGGTCCACTGTTAAACCTGATAACGCAGCAAAGCAAAAACAAAAAATGGAAAGATATTCCCAAGGAAAGAAATAAATAACATTTTATAACACCTATTTTATGCAACAAATTCAACTGCTTTTACCGCTATTGTTATTAATTATTAATATAACGTAAGTTATTGGCAGCAACTACGACACATTTGAATAAATCAGCGGTTTTTAAATATCCCCACAAATAAGAAGTACAAATGATTTAAAGTCAGGAGATCGTGGCGGCCATGGTACCTCGTCCAATCCCTTGGTATCAATTCTTGGCCACGCTGTACATGATATGGATATAATTGTGCCTCGTCTACGCCACACTGCTGCAATATACCGTGGACGCCCTGGACTTCCATCTCTTCCACGATTCGGTTTCAAATTTCTATCGCGTTGGTCTACACCTACACTCACTGCACACCGCGGTAAAAGTAGCTGCATTTGGCACATGTTTATCGGGAAATCATTCTGCTAAGGCATTTTCACATCGCCATAAATTAGAACGATATCCATCAACTATCCGAGTTGCTACTATACACGTAATTATTTTTGACACTTGAAAAGCTAATGTAAAGACTGACGTCACAAAAACTAGTACATACAAGAAGTAATCGGATTTCAATATTCGAATCACCTGGCTAGAGACTACAGTAGCCCTGTGATGTAAAGGTGAAAAATACTACAACTTCAATAAATTTTACTCGAAACGATATACGATACAATATTGTCTCTGTTTTATAATGCAAATTAGATAAGTATTTTTTAGTACTAAGAAGTAAGGCTATTGCAATGTGGCAATATCAAATTTAAATATTTCAACCCAGACATTTCTGATTCCAATTAGTAACACTGAAGTCTCCACACTACAGAATATTACAGAATTCTATATGGGAGCTATACTGGTTTTGATTATGTTCATAATACTTGAAGAATTATGATAATGATATAGTAATCACGTTCGACATTTGCACCCAGATGCGATTGGATTTTTGTCACGTAGCTACAGATGACACAGACTTGTAGCAATAAACGAACTGAACATATTATTTTTCTGTTATGTGTTATTTTATATTTGTTATTTACTGTTTATTTGACAATATTTTGTGCGTAAAAGAACGACTCAGACTAATCTGACCTTGATCTATTCGATTACATTGCGAACGCAACTACGGTGCATTATTATTGTTAGGTTTTAGGTTTCATTCGCGTTTCGACAGCGGAAGAAAGTAGACGCGCAGTGCTGCGAAATTCAAATCAAATTGAAATAGGCAGAATACCAGGTATTTTTTAGGCTATAATTAACCTTCCTCTGTATGAATTACCTTTCGTTCCTATTTTTTGTTAATAATTAGGGTAGTATTATATAGAAATATAGAAGCTTAAAACATAGTTTAATAAGTAGGATTAAGTTTTACATTCTCTGCTGGTCTTTTCTATTCTGCTAAAGGGTTGATTAATGGGTGAAACAACAGGGGGGCCAGGCCCCCCTAACTTATTAACAGATATAGATATTAGTATAGATATTAACATGGGAAGTAATGAACAAATGATCACAAAAAACCCCAATGATAACATAAAAGAAATAGGGAAAAAAGTAGCCAAATATTCATATCTAGATAAGGGACCGTATGAGGTATACATAGAAGCAAAATTAGAAAATAAGAATATAGGTAATTATAATTATTTAGCTATTGCAAGGGTATTGTTTGATCTCAAGTTAGATAATATTAAAAAAATACACAAAAAAGGGAAAAATAGGATAAGTGCTGAATTCAAAGATTTTAAAGCAGCAAACAGTTTTTTAGAAAATAATAATTTAAGGGAAAAAGGATATGATCTGTTTATTCCGAATAAAAATGTCACTTGTAAAGGAATAGTTAAATATATTGAGAAAAGTTTCTCAGATGAAATGCTCCAAAAATATTCAGAGGTTTCAAGCCCTAACATTAATATTTTAGAGGCAAAAAGGTTTGTGAGGAAAAAAGTTAATAAAAACGCGCAGCGCGATGTGGCTTCTGGCGGTGGCGACAGCGATGCTGGGGATGGTGAGGTGGAAATGGTCCCTACGGAGACCATTCGCTTCACCTTCTCTGGTACGTCTCTACCTAGGAGCCTTATGATCTGTGGAATAGAACATAGAATACTTCCCTATATCATGCCGGTAATTCAATGTTACAATTGTTTAAATTTTGGTCATACAAAAAAACTTTGTAGGACTAGAGTAGCTAAGTGTATAAAATGTGGGAGGGCACACCCAAACACAGACCAGGTCCCCTGCATTACCAATTGCATCCATTGCAACAGTTTTGAACATGTTAGTATAAGTAAAAGTTGTCCCGAATATGTGCGACAAAAACTGATTAGGAAAGTATTCCTTATTTTAAAAATAATATAAATTCAAATTTAAAAAAATGCACCCCATGGTGGGATAATGAATGTACTGAACTAATTTCAAATAGACGTAAAGCTATAAAAAATTTTATAAATGTTCCCAGTGTAGAAAATTATATTCAATATAAGAAAACTAAAGCATATGTCAAATTTAAACTGAAAACAAAAAAGAAAAAATCGTTTAGATTATTTTGTAGCACGATGAATAGGAACACACCCATAAATAAAATTTGGAACACAATTAAAAGTTTTAAATCCTATTACACAAATGAAAATATATACTTTCCCAATAGAGAAATTGCACATAATCTATTAGATTCTTTAACAGCGTGTAATATTGACCCAGAGTTTGAAATGATACAAAATAAACAAGAAGTACCCCCTTTTAGTTTTAACGAATTTAATAATATTTTACAGGAGAAACGGGATAAAGCACCAGGGAGGGATAATATTTCATATTCTATGTTACAAAACTTACCAAACAATGCCCAATTTTATCTTTTAAAACTTTATAACGTTGCACTAGAAACTAGTACAATTCCACGTCAGTGGTCAGAGTCAATCATCCTACCTTTTTTAAAAAGGAAAAATCCAAATGTCTATGATAGTTATCGATCAATCGCGTTAAGCTCATGTGTTGGAAAAATATTAGAAAATTTGCTAAAAGAAGGGTAGAATGGTTTGTAGAACATAATAAGCTACTACCAACAAAACAAATAGGCTTTCGAAAAGAACTATAGTGTAATAATGAGGCAATAGCCACTTTAACATATTCAATTATAAACGCATTTAGTGACAGAGAATATGTAATAGCAGTATTTATAGATTTGAAAGCCGCCTATGACAAAGTAGATATATACATTCTATATAAAAAAATGATCCACATGGGTTTACCGGAGAAGTATGTAAATTTAATATTTTGTTTTTTAAATCAGCGCACAGTGTCAGTTAGAGATATAAATAATAAATTAATAGGTCCAAAGAACACTAGTCAAGGTTTAGCACAGGGGTCCCCCCTGAGCCCATTATTGTTCAATATTTATACAAAATCATTACATGAAATAATTCCTAATAAAATCAAAATAATTCAGTATGCAGATGATATAATGTTTACAATTCAAGGAAAAGATCTAAATATAATTGCAGAAGAAATGAATGAATGTTTAAGGAATGTCGCAAAATGGGTATTAAGTCACAAGCTTGAAATCTCGGTAACAAAATCGGTAGCAATGATTTTTAGCAACGGGAAAAAACGGGATGATAATTTGTGTATTAAAATAAATAATAATGTAATTCAATTCACAGATAATATAACGTACCTTGGCGTGACTTTAAACAATAGACTTAATTGGTCAAGATACGTACAAGAGATTGAAAATAAAACACAAAAGGGTCTAAATATAATGAGAGCCTTAAGGGGCACATGGTGGGGAGCGGATCCTCTGACCCTTTTAACAATATACAAAGGCCTCATTAGATCTCATCTTGACTATGCATGCTCAATTTTCAAACCATGCAGTAAAAAAATTATTCTTGCATTAGACCGAATTCAGTATAAGGCAATAAGATTACTCTTGGGGGGTATGCGGTCAACCCCAACTAATGTCCTTTTAGCGGAGTGTGGCGAGTTATCGTTGGAGGTACGTAGGAAAATATTAGCAACTAAATTTTATCTCAAAATAGCTTCGGATTTAAACAACCCCCTAATCAATATCTTAGAAGAACTTAATAATAAATGTAGAATGAGGAACGGGTATTGGAAATCAAGGAGCCCACCATACTTAATTGAAATCAAAAGTTTAGCGGATATAATAATTAATAACATGTATAAATCGGACATAAAACCTTGCTATCAATTAGATATTACAGATCAAATTAAGAAAATTAATACAATTTTTTTAAATACACAAAAAAATCAAGTATACAATAATCAACTATTCCTCAATGAGTTCTCCGACAAGTATAGTTCATATACATTCGTGTATACAGATGGATCATTTGAAATGAGAAATCAAAGGGTGGGTATTGGGATACATATACCCTCAATAGATTATAATTATGCTACTAGAATATATGACTATACTCAAATCTGCTCTATGGAGGTAATTGCTATTAATAAAGCGATATGTGTTTGTTTGGAAAAGAAATAAACAAATGTATAATTTTCTCAGACTCTCAAAGCGCCATTAAAAAAATTAGTAATACCAATTTTGGAAATTGTAATTATAATGCTTTAATAACTAAAAGATTAATTTTGGATGCGCAAGATGCAAACTATGAGTTTATTTTGGCATGGGTGCCTGGTCATGCAGGGATACTGGGAAATAATGAAGCTGATAAACTAGCTAACATCGGGAGACAATTAAATATTCCAGCAAATATAAAAGTTGATCGGTTTGATTTCCTTCCGTATTTAAAAAAACGATTTATCTTACAGCATGATATAGACTGGAAAACATCATGTCAAAATAAAGGCAAATGGTATTCTTTAATCCAAAATAATTTTCCTCACAAACCATGGTTTTCTAAATTTCCTTTTATGGACAGACGTCACATTATAACTATTATAAGAATGAGAACGGGTCATTGCCTTAGTCCCAAACACCTATTTAAAATAGGGTGTAAAGATAATCCATTCTGCGAATGTGGCCGAATTGGTGATCTAGAACACATATTTTTTGAATGTCCCATTAATAAAACACATAATTTTGATTTATATTTAGAATTTATAAAATCACGGTGTCCTGCACCTATATCATTATATATTATTTTAATCTACTTAAATACAAAATATATACATTTTATTATTCAATTCATTCAGATATTTAGAATTAATCTATAGTGCATACGACCAGTTTTAATATACAGGGTGTCCGGAAAAGACGTGTACAACGAAAGACCACAGACTCCTGGGTTCAAAATAAGACGATTTAGCCCAATTTACTTATTTCCAAAATTGCTTTGTTTCGCCGCTAGGGAGCGCCAAAGTTCGCGAAAAATATGTGCTTATATTTGCATAATACATGATTTTTCTTATATTTCTAATAACTGCAAAAGATTTTAAATAATGTCAAAAAGTGTCGGTTAGACTTATAAATGCGTAGCCCAAAAATGGTTAACATCGATCAAGTCGTTTTCGAGATATTCGGAATAAACAAAAATTTTTCGCGGGCTTTGGCGCTCCCTAGCGGCGAAACAAAGCAATTTTAAATAGGTAAATTGGGATAAATCGGTTTATTTTGAACCCAGGAGTCTGTGGTCTTCCGTTGTACACGTCTTTTCCGGACACCCTGTATATATAATAATTAAAATATACAGATATACCTAATTCCCCTCTATCTTAACCAGGGTGCTTTATCTATCTATCCGAGGCAACATTTCTGGTGTGTGAAATGCTCGGCTGTTGCCCCCGAGAGAGAAGAGTGTAACCTTTGTTGTGTTGTCCCCATACTAACAGTTCGAGCCGATAAGCAAGTATTCAGCCACAGAATACCTAGTAAAACACATATGCCTATAAAACGTCTATGAACTGAAAATAATTTGTGTAGTATGAAGAAGGGAAGATGGTGAAATTCCAGACGCCGAAAGGCATTCCCTCTTCGTTTGATTAAAAATAATAACCTGGAGGCCATAAATCAGAGAAGAAGAAGAAGGTTTTAGGTTATGTTTGTTTGTTTATTATTTTAATTCTTTTCGTAAAACAATGTTTTGAAATTCCTCGTCATAAAAGAGAAAAAATGCAGCCAGATTTTAGAGAAACAGTTTGTATTTTGTGTGTTAATATTATAAGTGATACAAATTGCGAAGTAATAGAAAATTTCGCGAAGGAGGTTGTAGAAGTTGTATTACCTGATCTGGTAAGATCGGATTTTTCTATTATACTCTGTTTTGCAAACTAGTAAATATTTCAGAATTTAGAAGAGAAAAATAAACACTTCATATGTAAAGCATGTTCCGTAAAATTATTCAGGACCTTTAATTTTAAGTCGGCGTGTATGCGTACTGAGGATCTTTTGATTTCTTATGTTAATGCCAATAACAGGTCAGTGACTGATTTGAAAGATGTTTATCTAAACACCAATGGAAATATTCAGGTAACCGATGTATTGGAAAACCAGAAAATTTGTCGATTGTGTCTTCAACTGGTAATGTACGGATTTGTGTCACTAAATGAAGTTGACGATTTAATCAAAACTTATATACCACAAGTAGTAAGTATATTTTAAATTACTTTTTACGAATATGTTTTAACTATTTACAAATTATTTTATTAATTTAAAATACAATAAAATTTTGGTGTAGGTGGGGACCAAAGTTAAATAAAGTTTGTTTTTAATTGTTTATACATATATGTATAGAGTTGTCACTTTGAGGATCACTGAACTTCACAAATAATGCTAGTTTTTCATATAAACTTTTTCTCTTGTGGAAATAAAAGTAAATCGCTCTATATATTTAGAATATATACAGGATGTTCTGCATAAGAACCGACGCAGAGCAGTTGCATGTAGGGGGTCCCAAAATATCACAATTTAACTACATACCTATATACAAAGTTGTACACAGACGGAGTTACATGCCTTCAAAGTGGGGCCAAATATTTAGAAAAAATTTAATATCTGAATTACTTTAACTTGGAATAAGAAAATTGTTAAATTTTTCACTTCTTTGACTATGAGTAAGTAAATTGAAACACTAAAAGGTGTAAAATTATACCAAACTTGTTTCCATTGGTTGAATTACATTTAAAGCATTTTTTACTCTCTCTTTTTTTAAAGAGAAATTGCATTAATTAAAATAATATTTTAATAGTGTTTATTAGAAGAAATCAAAAAGTCAGTGGTAGGCTTTTACTTTAAACTTTAACAGTTAGTAATAAAACTATAATAAAAATAAAAAAAATTAAAACTAAAGAAATTGCTAAAAAAGGACACCATTTTCTCTGAAACATAAATTTACTCTTCACCGAAAATTGAAATTTACTCTGTCTAATAAATGATGATCGGTATTCAATTGGCAAGGAATAAAGAAAATTCTTCAATGTTCCCAAAGAAAATAATCATATTTGTTGAGGTCTGGCTATCCTGATGGCCGATTTTGGGGACAATTGTTTCCTCGTCCTAACCATTTATTTGGAGACTCAAAATTCAAATAATCTAACGGTAGCACTAAAATGACGTGGTGCTCCATCATTTATAAACCAAGACTCTAGTCTAGTAGTTGCACGGTAAATCTTCAATTAAATCAGGGAGAGTATTTTGCAGAAATTCCAAATAATTTTTTTTATAATTATTTTATTTTCAATTTTTTCGAACAGTTTTTCAGACAACTAATACTTTACGATCAATGTTGTCTAAAACGCGTCCAAAAAATCATATACAAAATTCAAAAATTTGCATCTATATCATAGCTTGTGAATGCAATAAACATTATGTTGTAGAAACGTCTCGGCCTATGAATGTTAAAGTTGAGGCACATAAAAATTATATAAAAAGACGGGAATTTAAAAAATCCAAAATTTGCGAACACGCTTGGCAAAATGGCCATTTCATTCAATGGGGTTCGGCAAAAATTTTAGAGAAGGAAGATAACGCAACAAAAAGAAAATTAAAAGAGACCACGATTATTTTGTTGAACAGAGATAAGTGTGTGTCAAACTGTTCAGTAAACATCGATCATTGTTGGCTACAGTTGTATCAAGAAGAAGTAAGTAACAATAAAATAAAAATCATTTAACATCTCTATGGAAGCAGATAAACAAATTTTAAACTGTCAAACTTGACATACGTTTAATACTTTTACGAATATTTTGAGAACGAAAACAGAAAGTTTTTCGAAACGTCAATAATACGGAAGTGCGCGATAGTGATGTGTGTGATGATGATGTGTGTGTTTTGTTATTTTTTACTTATCTGCTTTTTTCAGTGTGAGATTTTTTGGTTAGGCAAACTTAGTTTCAAAAATAACCCTTGACTGATCCGTTTGGCGCAAGGGCTTATTTAATTAATCTTTATTTTTTTCAGAAGTGTGGCAAAAACCCAATAAAACTAAAGAAAAAATTTTTTTTAAATTCTATTAATGGAAAAGTTTGGTATAATTTTAGGGTTTACTCACCCTCAATGAACGCCTTACAGTGTTTCAATTTACTTGAACTCATAGTCAAAGAAGACCAATAAGATCAAGTTGAAGTAATTCAGATTAATTTTTCCAAAATATTTGGCCCCACTTTGAAGGCCTGTAACTCCGCCTGTGCGGAAGTTTATGTATAGGTGGTTAGCACCTGCTCTGTGTCGGTTCTCATGCAGAACACCCTGTATACTTTTTGCTTTACTTAACACAAAGATCTATGTGCACTTCTGTTCAGACGTAAAATTATGAAACAATCTTCTATGTAATCAAAGAAAGTTCTATGTGTTATCTGTGCACAGAATTTTGCATCAGAATATTATTTTATTTAGATAGGAAGATTCTAATTGACCCAAAGAACCTCACAAAGGCAGCATTTTATTGTTTTTCTTTCGCTTATGAGCGGAAATTTTGACACTATACTTTATTCTAGAACATCAATGCTACCGAGGATCCAGTTATATGCAATCGATGTTTTGATTCGCTTCATGCTCATGGAAGTTTTTTAAAGAACTGTCGTGATGCATGGGAAAAGTATAAGAGTGCCGATAAGGGATCTTATATTAAAATCAAAGAGGACGAAATAAAACTGGAAGAAGTTAATTATAACACGCAGCAGAAATGTGAAGACGTCGATGGACAATCATATATTAAATCCGAAAAGCTTGAAATTAAACTGGAAGTTGATGGAGATGTGCAGGAAGAATATAAAAGCATCGATAACCAGTTTTCTGTTAAATCTGAAGAAATTGAAATAAAGTCAGAGGAACCTGATCAAGATGGGTAAGGAAATATAGGGTATCTATAAATATTTGGATTCTCATATAAAATAGAGTCTGTATTTTTCCGTTCAACAAATTGTACAGTCCAGCAAATTTTTTCGTAAATGTGATGATCAAACTTTTACAATAATAACACGCCTTATAAATATACCTACATTTTTATTATTGTTTCTTAATAATATTACTATTCTGAAAAATTACCTAAAATAAAAACTGAATGTATTTGAAAACACAGAAAAGGTAAACAATTTGTAATTTTGAACCATATAAATTGACAAATAACTCATTTTATTTGGATTATGCTTAAATGTTATTTGAGACTAGTTCATGTCACTGAAGTTAAGCATTTTCGATTTTATTGGATGTAATTTAATTTTTATGGCATGTTTTGTACTTATTTTCTTGCAAGAGGTTTTAATATAATACAAATTTTACATTTTATTTATCACACATTTTAAATATACAATACAGACTTAACATTTAATATTAAATAAAATAATTGTTATTGTATTGCTAAAGATTTTTTTAATGGCATTTATTAGGTTCTGTGATAAATAAAATGTAAAATTTATACTATATTAAAACCAGGGTACATATTTATCTTTGGCAAGAGAATAAGTACAAACCATGTCATGAAAATTAAATTACGTCCAATGTAATAACATCACATAAACCGAAATAGGTGAAATCTAATGTTCAAAAAATAGTATACCTTATTTGCAACTAACAAATTACTTCTTTACAATGATGGGATAATTTTTTAATTGATGCATATGTGATACCAAAAAAACTTGTTTGGTAATTTTTTAAATAAAAAATAATTCAAACTAAAAAAATGTATTTTTGATGTAACTAATTTCTAAAAATATTTATCAGAGAAAGGACCCCGCACAAACCTTATGGGAATTGGCTCTCGGTCAAATTGCCTGAAATTTGGATATGTTGTTCGTTTCGGCATCCTGAACAAAAGTCTCAATGGGCACAAAGCTCAATTTTGCTTAGTTTGGCTCCTACGGAGCTCCAAAGCTCCACGGATTCACCATTACTTACTACTTAAAAGGGTAATCTTTTGGAAAGTTTGGTATTGGCTGCCTTAAAAAACTTCTCTTTCGTTTTCGAGGTCACTGCATCCAAATCCAATGCCAATGTAATAATATTGACAGTTGACAGCTGTCAACTAGCTGTCAAACAACAAGGAATAAGTAAAATTGATAAAATCCAGATGTAAAAATATGTTTTTGAGGTTTCTGAGTTCAAAACTGGTGTTAAAAAGATGATATTGCCAGTTGACAACTGTCAACTAACTGTCAAACAACAAGCAAGAATGGAAAATTGATAAAATCCACATACAAATATATGTTTTTGAGCTTGCTGACTTCAAAACTGATGTTAAAAAGACGATATTAACAGTTGACAGGTGTCTCTTAACTGTCAAACAACAAACAATGATTAAAATTGATAAAGCCCAAATGCAAATATATGTTTTTGAGCTTGCTGACTTCAAAACTGATGTTAAAAAGATGATATTAACAGTTGACAGCTGTCAAATAACTATCAACCTACCACAATCTTCATTTCTACCGTCGGCATTAGCTGTCAACTGGCAATATCGTCTTTTTAACATCAGTTTTGAACTCGGCAACCTCAAAAACATACATTTACGTATGGATTTTCTCAATTTTACTTGTTCCTTGTTATTTGAAAGTTAGTTGACAGCTGTCAACTGGCAATATCGTCTTTTTAACATCAGTTTTGAAGTCAGCAACCTCAAATTCATACATTTACGTATGGATTTTCTCAATTTTACTTGTTCTTGTTGTTTGACAGCTAGTTGACAGCTGTCAACTGTCAATATTATTATATTGGCATTGGATTTGGATGCAGTAACCTCGAACACAAAAGAGGGGACTTTTTTTAAGGCAGCCAATACCGAACTTTCCAAAAGATTGCCCTTTTAAGTAGTAAGTAATGGTGAATCTGTGGAGCTTTGGAGCTCCGTAGGAACCAAAATAAGCAAAATTGAGCTTTGTGCCCATTGAGACTTTTGTTCAGGATGCCGAAACGAACAACATATCCAATTTGACCGAGAGCCAATTCCCATAAGGTTTGTGCGGGGTCCTTTATCTGTTATATTTATACACAGCGAGTTTTTTTGTTACTTTTTAGTACTTATTTTGTTATGAACATGTTTTTTTTCAGTGAGACCTTTTTGTACAACCCGGATGAAGAAAAAATTGAAATGTACAAATGTGATATATGTACTTATCAATTCAAATATAAAAGCTGTGTAAAGCAGCATCAGGTATGCCATAAGGACTCTTCAGATATCAAAATGAAGAAGTGTGATACATGTTATTTTGAAGCTAAATATAAGATTGTTGTAACACGGCACCAATTAATGCACAAAAATATTTCAGAAATTCAAATGTACAAATGTGATAGTTGTAGTTACGAAACTAAATTTAAACGTCGATTAAGGGAACATCAGTTAAAGCATAAAGACAATTCAGAAATCCAAACATACAAGTGTGGTAGCTGCACATATGAAACTAAATACAAAAGGATTCTAACCAGGCATCAGGTAATGCACAGAAAAAATTCAGAAATTCAAATGTACAAGTGTGACGAGTGTAATTACGAAACTAAATTTAAGTGTAATTTAAAACCGCATCAGTTATTGCACAAAGACCCTTCGGAAACCAAAATGTACAAGTGTGATATGTGCTCTTATGAAACTAGATATAAGAGTGTTCGGAACAGGCACCAATTATTAATGCACAAAGACCCATCGGAAATCAAAATGAACAAGTGTGATATATGTGATTTTGAGACTAAACTTAAGAGTAATCTAAAATTGCATCAAATATTACATAAAGATCCTTCAGAAATCCAAATGTACAAGTGTCACGCTTGTAATTACGAAAATAAATATAAGAAGAATTTGAAAAACCATCAATTAACACATGAGAAGCGCTCGCAACGTGACACTGTTCATAAATGATGGTCTTCACGTCTCATCCTTTCTTACTAACAATTTTTGAGAAGCTTTGTGCTCCCGATGAGGATTTTTTAGTTTAAAATAGAAAGGTTGTAATGTACTTTTAAAAGTTAGAAATTTCATTTTTGATTTGATTTATTTCCATCGCTGATTAGAGTTTGTGAATTTATTCAAAATCTATTTTATTAATTACTATTGTCGTTACTCTTTTAACGGCAATTCCAATTGTCCAAGGCAATCAGATAGCTAGTAATTGTTGATTTTTTTTGTTTTCTTGTACTTACCTTCTACATAGATATGGGTGATTAGGGGTAACCCCCAATATCCAAAAGGGGTCTTTAGGAAGCAAAAGTGAACAAAAACGCCTAAAAAACGTATGGTCGAATATTAACAGTTACTGAGATAGCAATGAAAATATTTATATTGCTAATTTTGCCGTCATTATTTGATATTTTATTTTGAGTAGGTCATGCATTCTAAACCAAACTCACATTAGTGATGACTAATTGTCACGTTTATTTTGACGTTTGTAATTTAAACGCTTATTTTATAACTGTCATATTTATTTTTACATGTGCGTTCGTTTAGTCAGTATTGTACATACATAATTTCGTAATACCAGCCACATTTAGTCTTCGAGAATATGCTAATATTTTATGGGTATTGCAACGGTAGCGCTAATCGTGCAGTTGCTGTATATCGACGTCGCTTCCGGAACAGAAGAGTGCCAGATAGAAATGTATTCCAGACGTCTTCAACAGTGCAGGTGAAACTGGAATGTTTCTCAGTATGAGAATTACATTACATTACATTACTGAGAGGTAAGCTGGTCCCGGCTAGCAGTGGAAGAAGAAATTCTAAATATGGTAGAACGTAGCCCGGGTGTAAGTATAAGGCGCATTGCAACCCCTCTCCAAATTAATCAAACTATGGCATGGGAAGTCATTCACAAAAATGGTTTAAAATCTTTCCATATTCAGCCCGTCCAGAATCTTCAGTGCGGTGATTTGCGGTTGAATTTTTGCAATTGGATAAACGCAAACCATACACTTTACAAATATATTTTTTCACTGTTCACTTTATAATCCCTACAGAATAAACACTTTTCTCTACTGATGCATTGGAATAATTAACTCGGGTAAAAATATTTTCATTGCCATCTCAGTAACTGTTGATATTCGACCATGTTTATTACACTTTTTTTTTGTTCACTTTTATAGGTCCCCCCCCCATCACCCTGTGTAGATGCATATAGGCCAGCTTCTGATTTCTTCGAACATTCTTCCTTTTCCAATAATTAACTTTTATTGTATCAGTAATTTGCTTAAGTAAGAACATTTCTAGTAAAAGTAAGAATGGAAGGACAATGAGGTCTGTTGACTGTTTATCTGACATAAGAATGGATGACAACAGCAACCCTATTTCTACCTTTAATCAATCTGTACATATGTAATACATACAACTAACGTTTTTTTAGTAAACAAAAGTTTTTCATTCAGTTCATATGTAAAAAAGTTTCTGTTTGACTTTTTGATCAAAATGTCCAACTAAATAGTTTAGCTTATTTGCTATATGCAAATTAAGTTTCTAAAAATCATTTTAAAGATTATTGCATGTAAATAAATATTGTAGTTATTTACGTGTATCATTTGAGCTATTGTGTATACTTGATGGATGTATATTCAATAAACGATCTTATAACCTTTTTCCATTTTAAAAATAAAAAAAAACTCATAAATTAGAACAATTTTTATTAGCGTTATTATGGATTCGGCTACGCTTCGAATGTCCATTTTTTCTAGTGGATTAAAGGCTTGTTAATTCCTTTATAATTAGTAACTATAATTCGTTCCCCCACTTCCATAATCTAAAACACAAGTAAAATGAAACTGAAGGTCATTTTGGGGTTCTTCAACTTGTTCTTGTTCTCAGGTGCTAACTTCACCAATTTATATTTCGTGAAATTTGAAGTTTATGATTTAAATTATTTAATGGCGGGAAAGTCTCAACTCTTAGCCAAGTTTGCCAACTGTCAATATCATAAAAGTGTCCATTCATGGATTATCAGAAGCTCAATACAAACTTGCTAACCTAAAAAATAATCTGCAGACTGCATATAATTATTAAAATAGTGACAATTTCTGTTTTGGGAAATTCAGTGTTAAGCTGGATTCATAGTACACAAAACATAAGCAGTATGTTATAACCATACGTATTAAAAATAAAGTATAGGGAAATAGGAAATACATATGAATTCTGTATTGTGTTCAGTGATTTGTTTTTAAGTTTTTAACATATATTTACTACATATATGCCTAATATTCACCTATAATGAAAAACAGACAGAAATTGAATGTTTAACATATATTTTAATTTTTTCTTTTAACTGACAGTTTTTCACCTCTTGCGCTTTCGTATGAATTATGTTATGTGTATTATAAATGCGCCTACTACAAATTAAGTCATACGGCCTATAACTTAAGTTTAATGCACTATGAATCCAGCTTTAAGATTTTCCCGCCATTTAAAAAAAACTCGAAATTTCCATGTCCTTGTGTCACCTGTCATGTTGAAGACGAAGAAGAAACTAAGAGTGTAAGCTTGTGGCTAATTGGACCAATGATCTGTGGCTAATTGGCTATAGGTTATGTGGGTTTTGGGATTGTTCCTAGATAAATATCAAATAAATAGTAGTTCAGTAATCTGTGATAAATAGAGATTGTTATTAATCCTTCCCATAGGTCCTTCTTTTTTGAAATTCCACTTTAGGAAAAAGATGCAGCCACATTTCCAAGGACGTACTTATGCTTTCAAACGTTTCGGTGATGTTCACTGATAGCATCTTCAGTGGTGATTTAACAAAATTTTCACCTCGGTCTTGCTTAGTTAAATAAAATTTTTGACTTCATGCCAATAGTCAGTAATAAAGAAAAGAAGTCTTTAGGCTTTGTCTCGTGGACGCGATATTGGCCGAAAATTCGCAAATTTCGCGTCCTTGAGAATAACGGTTTTAGACTGTGTAATCTATGGTTTTAGTCATAGAGTTATTATATGTACCATAGAGGTGCCCTTACATATCTATCGCACATAGTTTGTTTGTCCGATACATAAACAAACAAGTGTGGATTTGGGGGAATGCCGGGGGAAGCTATTGTAAACATTTCGTACCAAGTACAGAGGCGTAGGTTTATTTTTATTTAAGGAGTCAAAATTGATAAACATTTTAGATTTTTACAATGTTAATTAATTTTATATAGTTGTTCTTTTAACATAAATTACAATTATAAAAAGTTTTTAAATTTATAACCCGTTTATGATTTTTTTGTAACTTCAGCTACATCTCGCTTATTTGAAGAGATACAGAAAAAATGTAAATACCAAATTTGTCAATTTCTGGAAGAATAATTCAATGGCGTTCTGTTCTTTTTTTATATGCTGAATGATTACCAAATTAAGAATCAAACATGATTTTTTTAAATGGAAACCATTATTTGCTTTGACACCATGGAAAGCTTTTCAAAAACATATACAGGGTGTTTGAAGTTTGACTGCCTTAATTTTAACAGACGATGGAATACATTAAAATAAAAAAAAAATCCTTATATGACATACGGGCCCTAATAAACCATTTCCGAGAAAAAAATCTCAAACTTTGTGACGTACAAAGCATGCATAGAATACCAAAAAATACAATGTTTATCACTGTTTTGAATTTGTTTATGCTTAATTCTAATTAGCGTTGTAATAAATTTAAAATTCGATAAAATCATTGCACAATATAAATATTAAATTTATTAGAACGATAATAATAATAAATTAAATAAAATAAATATATGTTGTACATTTACTGGGGTAATTTTAAAAATGATTTTCACACCATATTTACGATAAAAAAAAAAACTACCTAACACTATGTAAAACTAGAGATTCAGATAATCAATATGATTATATATGCCTCTTTTTTTAACCAAGCTGCAGATTTGGCTAATAATTTTCTTTATCTATTATAGCCAATATCATTTATCCATGTATTTCGGCATTCTAGATCTTTTGGAAATCTGAAATAAAAGATTTTTATGAAACCCTATAACTACGTCAATGGATTAGTAATGCCTACCTGTGATATCTGATTTCCTTTTCTTTGTAGCTTTTACACACTATGCACCTTTTTCCCATTGTTTTTGTATCACTATTATACAGTCTACTTAAGTCAAAATCCAAAATATATGCATATAAATAATTATTTAACAAAACACAACCTCAAACACCTATTATAAATATTGATTTTTCCAGCCGACCAATAAGAAAACGGAACCAATGTTTACAAACAAAATCATGATGTTGGCGACAAACAAATGGAGCCGAAGGCGCCTCTATGGTACATATAATAACTCTATGGTTTTAGTCATAATAAAGACGAAGAAGAGAATAAAAAGTTTTGACATTACCTTATATAATCTATGGCCGTATTCAGACGAGGTCAGCCGCTGAGCCGCTGAGTAAGAATTCAGCTAAATGCGTGCATTTGATTGGCCTGGATTTCTCAGCGGCTCAGCGGCTGACCTCGTCTGAATACGGCCTATGTCATCTATGTCTATGTAATCGGTACATATAATAACTCTATGATCTATGTAATCATTGTAATCTATGCCTTATGTGGACTTATATGTTTTGTTGTATGTAGCGACTATAGGGCAGGCTAGGTTAAGTTTTTAATCTTGTGTGAAATTCGTCTTCAGCAAAAATATGCAGCCACAGCATTTCAAAGGAACAATTTGTATTTTGTGTCTTGACATTATAAAGAATACAAATTTTGAAATAGTAGAAGAAATCAATAGGGAGGTTCTAAGAGTTATTTTGCCTAACCTGGTAAGATCATATTGCATTATTTTTATAATTTACAGAGTAGTAAATTTGAATATCATTGACCACATATTGATTTCAGATTTTGGATAAGAGAGAAAAACACTTCATGTGCAAAGTATGTTCTGTAAAATTATTTGCCGCCTTTAATTTTAAGTCGGCTTGTATGGGTACTGAGGATCTCATGGTTCCATCCGATAATGTCAGTAAAGATTTGGTGATTGACTTGAAAGAAATTTATCTAAAAGTGAATAGAAATATTCAGTTAAGTGATATATCGGAAAATCAGAGAATTTGCCGATTTTGTGTACAGCTGGTTACTGACAGATTTGTGTCACTAAATGACGTTGACATTGATGTAATTAATATGTGTATACCACAAATAGTAAGTACATTTCAAGTAACATGTATGTTTGTACCGAAATATTGTATTTTAGAAATATTAATTTTCAAATGTAATTATTCAACATGGTGGGTGAAATTAAACAATGGTTGTTTCAATTTCAGACTTTAAATTATTTGCACAACTAAAATAGTAATTTATTTATTTATTTATTTTTATATTCAACTACTCTACAGGTAAACCCATTTAACGAGTAGGAAAAACATATATAACACAAAATATAATTTAACACAAAAAACAATAGTAAACTACAAGAACAACAAAAAAATACAATAGAAAACAAAAGCAAACAAAAAAAACAAAGATTTATTTACGGTTTGAAACAACTTTTTATGGAACTGACAGAACAATTAAAAATGTCAAAATTCTCACATTGACAGTTATAGACATTGCACATGAAGAAAAGAGGTGAAAATTTAAGCACATTTGAATTCGGGATGGAGAGGTAGAAGGTCTGAAGTCTTCGAGCATTAAAATAAGGTACTCGAAAATTTAATCTGCTTAATAAATGTTGACAATCAATTTTATTGTGAATAAGTTTAAATACAAACAATTGAAAACAACACTTACGCCTCTGTTGAAGTGCCGTAATTGAGAATCTTGTCAAAAACACTACCTGCGGAACACCAACTAGTGGATAAACAGAATCTGATTTGTAACAAAGTAACTTTAGAAATTTCCTCTGAATCCCCTCAAGGCGGTTAATACGGACGTTATATTTAGGATTCCACACAAGAGAGCAATATTCAATTTTGACCGGACAAAAGCAAAATATAATATTTTCAAAGTATTTACATTAGAAAAATCTTTACTACATCTAATTAACCAACCTAGCATTTTAAATGAATCAGACGTTACTTGATCAATATGAGCGGCAAAGGACAATTCTTTATCGAAAGTTACTCCAAGATCACGAAAAGTAGATGGTCGCTGAAGAAGGGCAGTAGCCAAAGTATAGTTAAAAGGAGAGGTGTAGTTATGGTCGTATATGTCATTATATTACATTTAGAGACATTTAACTCAAGTTTGTTACGAAAACACCAGTCATTAATTTTACATAGGTTATTTTGCAAAAGTATACAGTCATCTTGAGAATTAATAACTTTAAATAATTTTAAGTCGTCGGCATACAACAAACAGTTAACCTCAAGATCGTTCACAATATCATTAACAAACATGTTAAATAGCAAGGGTCCAAGTATAGATCCTGAGGACACCAGATGTTGCGGAATATTCAATAGATTTAAAACCACTGTAAGCGGCATATTGTTTCCTATTCGAGAGGTATGATTTGAAAAATAATAGCATATTATAAGAAAAACCGAAATTAGCAAGTTTGTTAAGTAATACACTATGGTCAAGTCTGTCGAATGCTTTAGTGAAATCTATATAGATCACGTCCATTTGCTACCGTTGGTCAAGCGTTTCAGCTATATTCTGGGTAATACAGAGCAGGTTCGTAGTAGTCGACCGTCCTTTCATGAAGCCATGTTGATGTTCGGATATTTGGGAGCTGACGTTAGAGTAGATCGAATCGTGAATTAGTATCTCAAATGCTTTGAGAAAATTGCACAAAATAGTAATTGGCCTAAAAATTTTTATATCATGTTTATCTCTTTTTTTTAAATTGGGCACACCTTAGAGTGTTTCCAAACCGTAGACAAACAACAATTCTTAATACATAAATTAAATAAAATGGATAAAGGATAGGCAAGAACAGGAGCACAGTCCTTGATTAAAAATGAAGGAACACCGTCTGGCCCAGTGGTCATTTTAGACTTCATTTTTCTCAAAGCATCAAGTACTTGGCTCTCCTTAAACCTGTCAATACTGATAGATAAATTACTCGTTCCTTGATTGATGACAGAAACAGATGAAGCATTGACTATATCCATAGGATTATCGAGATTTTGCCCGTTATAGCACATTTGAGAAGCAATATTAGAAGATTTCCTTTTATTGTTAACGAACGCCCAAAATTTACTAGGGTCAATTGAAATACTGTTTTCGGTATTCCTAATGTAGTTCACGTAAGCAATGTCGATGTCGTTTTTGATCAAGCTACGTAATCGTTTAAATTCATTAAGATGATTAGGGTCTCCACACTTTTTATACCTACGCCAACATTTCTCTTTAAGTTTAACATTCTTTATAATGATGTTATTAAACCAAGGCGGGAACGATCTGCTAGTACGTTTAGAAATAAATTTAGGAACTAAAATATCAAATAAGTGGTAAAGTCTATCATAAAAGGCTTGGCAGGCCAGTTCGATATCTTCAAAGGAGTTAAGAAATGTCCAGTCTTCATTAAGAAATGCATCATAAAGTGCATAAAAGTTTGCCTTTTTGAAATTATAACAAACACCAGCATTTCTTGGAAAGTAGATTGTCGTCATAGCCAGAACTAAAAATGTAATTATTAAAGCAGGGTGGTAGACATCCTCTGGGACTAATATATCATGCGCATGTTCCACATAACATTCCTTATTACTTAGTATTAAATCTAAAAGCTTGTTATCTCTATTAACCACAGAGTTGTATTGTCTAAGATTCAGTACACTCAATAGACTATTTAGAGCTGATATTTTGTCATCCGTTTGCAAGTCGGTTAAATATGACGCGTATTTGGGAATATTAAAATCTCCTAACATAATAATGTCATTGTTGTGAATAAAAGACAAGAAGGACAAGTAATCAAATAACTTTTCATACTCGGTTGCTACGCAAGGAGGAATATAAATAATAAAAACATAAGAGTTTGAATGGTCAAGAGTAATTTTTACACAAAGTAAATCAACTAAGGAGATAACTCAGCAAACTCCAAATTCGAAGGTACATAAGAAACTTTAAACTTTCTGTTAATGGCAAGAAGTACACCTCCACCCCTTTTAAGACCAGCAGCTATATAGTTTCTGTCGGTACGAAAAACATTAAATTCAGTGCTAGATATTTCACTGTCCAATACAGAAGAATCCAGCCAAGTCTCAGTCAGAGCAATAATGTCAAAACTACAGCACGCCATATAATTATAAACCGAAGAAATAACGTTCTTTATACTTCTAGTATTTTGGTAATAAATTAAGAGTTGATTTAACTTTAAGACATCATATTGATTAGAGGAAGATTCAGAAGAAATTGCAATATCATGTCTTGAAGCGAGATCAAGAGGTAATTGCTATTGATCCATTAATAAGTCGTTTTGATTTTATTACACGCTTGCCTAAACGCAGAACACCTCACAGTGTCCCAGGCCGCATGGCTCACATCAAATTTGCTACTGTTTTGTATCAGATTAAGTTTAACACAGTTTGAACAAGTAAGAGTTTCTGCCTTGCATAATTTTAATACATGATTTTGACTACACCTAGGACACGACACAGGATTGCTACACCTATTAGCAGAATGATGAAACTCATTACACTTATAACATCTATAATGGGAGTATATGATTAACAATAGTTAACAAAGTGGAGTGTTGTATAAAGTTTCAGTGACTCTCTCTAACCTTGAAAAGTAACTGATTGGTTGAATGGACGAAAATTAACTTGTATCGCCAGTAGTTTCTTATATGAGCTTTTTCTTTTATGGAAGTAAAAGTCGATCATCTTGTGTATTTAAAGTACATGTTTGTTATGTGATTTCTTAATAATAATATCATAATAATCAATAAAACATTTTATGTTTTTAACACATTTTTCCTTAGAGCACTTAGATTAGCTAATACGTTGACTCATTTCCAATTGTTTGACTTGTCTCTCAATAGATTTAAAACGGAACTGCCTAAAGTTGACATTTTATATTTATTTTCTACTTTGTTATATAATAATTTTTGTGTCTGGTCTGATGTTTAGACTTTTTGTTTATTTTATCTCTATGTCGTTTGATTTTAGTTCTAGATTGTATCCTACATATGTTTCACATTTTTCTATATCTTCTTATTATCATCATATTGATTGTTGTTTGTTATTGCTATGCTAAATTGTGTTTGCCCATAATAAATAAATAAATAGATTTCCATTGTTTAACGCTAATATTTTTATTCTAGAATATCAGTGCTACCAAGAACCCAGTTATATGCCATCAGTGTTTTGATCCCCTTCATGCTCATGGCAGGTTTTTAAAGAATTGCTGTGATGCGTGGGAAAAATATAAAAGTACTTTTAAGGACTCTTATATTAAAACTGAAACGGTTGAAATAGAACCCGAAGATAGCAATAATACACAAGAGAAACAAGGAAATGATAGACTATCTTACATTAAATCTGAAGTGATTGAGATAAAACTGGAAAATGATGACAATGTGCAAGAGAAACATAAATATGTTGACAAACAGTTATCTATAAAATCTGAAGAAATTGAAATAAAGCCTGAAGCTGATCAAGATCGGTAAGGATATTTAAAGAAAATTTTACATTTGTTACAGTACATAATTTTATTTTATGTTGTAATTAAATTGGAGACTTTGATTTGTTATAATTTATACAGGATGTCCCAAAATTAGCCTGCCAAAAATTAACTGCGGATTCTACGATCAAAACTAAGAAAAAAAAGTTTTATAATCATGAGTTTGTAGACGCTCTCTAATGGAGCTATTGCTCTTTAAAGGGGGGACGCCAAAGTTTGAATTTCTTCAAATATTTTCAAAAGGGATCGAGATAAAGTAATCACATTTAAAATTAAGAATCGCAATAAGATTGTGAATCTAATGTTCTAAAAACAATACCATATAATTAGTCATAGGTGTGTGTGGTTATTGGATAAATATTGCTCTAACTGTTTCATGTCTCGAGGTTTATGCCGTCAGATAAAAAAATTAAAAATGTTGAACAATTTTACAAAAAAAAGATACTCTCGTTTTACTTCGATAAATTATTCCGTTTACGAGTAATATTAATTTAAAAATTTTATGACACCTCAAAAATATTAGATATGATATGCAAGCGGTCAAATTGTCTCTAGTAGGCATTGAAAACTTATCTGTCAGTTTATTTGACACATATTACATATATTTTTATAATTAAAAAATTTACAAATAATTACATTACTGATATGCATTTTAAAAGTATGTATTTTAATATGTTAAAACGCTTGAATAATACCTTTAATATGTGTTAAATAAATCGATAGTATTTTCTCAGAGCCTACTAGAGATATTTTGCCTATTTATAGTTTCCATCTTAAACTCTTGTGGTATGTCACAAAATTTTGAAATTAAGTGATCTGACGACGAAAATCTTGAGATACAAGAAAGTTAGAGCTATATTTAACCACTGACCCCCCCAGTTTGACACGCCTATAACCAATTATGAGAAATTATTTTCAGAACATTAGATTCGTGATCTAATTGTGATTCTCAATTTAAAATTTGATTACTCTGTCTTGATCCCTTTTGGAAATATTTGGGAAAAATCAAATTTTGAGGTTCCCATTTAAGGGGCTATTTCTCCGTCTACGGACTTTTGATTATATCATTTTTTTCTCATTTTTGATCGTAGAATCCGCAGTTAATTATTGGCAGGCTAATTTTGGGACACCCTGTATAAATCATAACAAATCAAAGTCTCTAATTTAATTACAACATAATATAAAACAACACATTCAACAAGTATACTTCTTTGAAAACTGATTTAAAGTTGTTTCAAAAACTAATTATTTTCCAAAAACTTCTATTCTAAAAAAGATCTGAAAGGAATTATATAGCAGCACAGGCGCTAGAACGTCCTGTACATTTAATACAAAAATTAATCAGATATTGATTTAAGTAAATTACCTTATTTTTGTCAGAATAAACTTGCATTGTGTAAGTCAGTGGTCGCGCTCGAGGCGACTAAAGGTTTTGACCCTCGCAGCTGGTAGACCATATACAGGGTGTTAAAAAAGAATGTAAAATATTTAAGGAGGTAATAGTATGAACCAAAATAAGCAGAAAAGTCTCAATAAACATGGGTCCGCAAAGTAACAGTTGTGGAGATATGGAATGTTTTATGTTTTTTAGCCCTTTTTTTTTATTTTGCAAAAATGTTGTCAGTGCACAAGTTTTCTTTCGCTATGGCTGGTTACTCTAATGGGAACCCCACCGAAGCGGGACGTCTTTATGTTGACCCTTATCCAAATCACCAGATTCCTTCACAACCATGTTTGGAAGAATTCACCAAAGGTTGCGTGATACCGGTTCCTGGAGCAAACAGTGCCATTTATCTGGAAGACCAAGGTCGGCATCCACTCCTAGAGCAGAAGAAGAAATTCTAGCAGTGGTAGAGCAGAATCCAGGTACGAGTGTGCAGAGAACATCAGCCGAGGTAGGAATTAGTGGTCCTCTTGTTTGGAGAATCCTTCACGAGCAACTGCTTTATCCATACCATGTGCAACGAGTACAGGCTTTAACTCTAATAAATGATCATCAAGCACGTTTGGTTTTTTGCCGCTGGTTTCTACGTCATGATGCTGAAGACCCTCGTTTTCTTGCAAACATTCTTTTTACTGATTAGGCCCATATTTGGGCCGACGAAAATCCTCATGCTCTAATAGAATCCGGTCATCAGGCACGTTTTTCATTAAACATTTGGATGGTTATTGTAGGTGACAGGTTTCTAAGTCCTGTTGTTTTACCAAACCGATTAACAGGCGCTGCTTATCTCAACTTTCTGCCGAACACACTGTATGAGTTTTTGGAAAACATTCCTTTGAATCAGAGGCAACAAATGTGGTTCCAGCATGATGGTGCTCCAGCTCATTTTTCCATGGCCGTTAGAGAGCATTTACACCAAACTTTTCCACATAGATGGGTAGGAAGGGTCGGACCTGTTTTATAACCTCCAAGATCGCCTGATCTGAACCCTCTAGATTTCTTTGTTTGGGGATATTTGAAGACATTAGTGTATGGCACTCCTGTAAATAACCTGGAAGAACTGCAGCTACGGACTAATCAAAAGTGTCAAGAAATCCAAACCAAGGAGGGTGTTTTTGAAAGAGTTCGAATATCGTTGAGAGGAAGATGTTGTGCCTGCTTGGAAATGGACGGAGGGCACTTTGAACATCTTCTGTAACTTTGTTTTTTGTTTGTTAAAAGCTTCCTTTGTCGGTTTATTCCTAATAAAATAAAATGTTTGAAAAACGAATAGTGGTTCATATCTCCGCAACCGTTACTTTGCGGACCCATGTTTATTAAGACTTTTCTGCTTATTTTGGTTCATACTATTACGTCCTGAAATATTTTACACTCTTTTTTTTAACATCCTGTATAAGCTATATTCGTGAAGAGGATTGGCACCCTCTCTGCGGGTATGGTAGGGTGGAAGAATGTTGGCTTGGGTCAATGTGAGAGATTGATACCGGTTGACATTTGACTACCCCCCTAATTAATGAGGTTTTCCAGGTTTCCCTCATTCTTGCACTGAATGGTGGTTAGGGTCTACCAACGTAAGCCGTTCCTGGGCGCAAATGTGGCCTGCTTAATAATAATATGCCGCCTCCTCTCCCGCACAAGTCTTCGACTTTTGGGCTAATCTTCATGATTAGAATGAGGGGTACAGATATGATATTATTATTATCAAAGTATGGTCCATTCATTACTGAACATGCTTTATAGCCTTTAATAATAGATGAAATAACATGTAATAAAGTATAGTTAAATTTTAAGCAAAATATCTCAAAGTTCATGCAAATTTGATAACAAAAAACATTTATAAGTAGTCTTTGATGGTTAAAAATTAATTCAAGTGCTGTGTGATCTTTCTCAAAAAAAAACAAAAACTTTTTACAATGATATATTCATCTTTGGTCATTTTTTGCAGTGGCTCCTTTTCGTGCAAAAATGCAGGAAAAACCAAAATGTACAAATGTGATATGTGTGCTTATGAATTTAAATATAAAAGCCGTCTAAAGGAGCACCAGTTATCCCACAAAGACCCTTCGGAAATTCAAATGTACAAGTGCAGTATTTGTATTTATGAAACTAAATATAAAAGACACATGAAAGATCATCAAAGAAGACACAAAGATCCATCTGAAATCCAAATGTACAAATGTGATATCTGTAATTATGAAGCTAAGTTTAAGAACCGTTTAAGAGAGCATCAAATAAAGCACAAAGATCCTTCGGAAATCCAAATTTATAAATGCGATATGTGCACTTACGAAACTAAATATAAGAGGGTTCTAAACACGCACCAGTTGACGCACAAAAATATTTCAGAAATTCAAATGTACAAGTGCGATTTGTGTAGCTATGAAAGTAGATTTAAGTGCAGTTTAAAGTCGCATCTGTTATTGCACAAAGACCCTTCAAAGATCGAAATGTACAAGTGTGATCTGTGCTCTTACGAAACTAAATATAAGAGTGTTCTAAACAGGCACCAGTTAATGCACAAAGACCCTTCGGAAATCAAGATGCATAAGTGCGATATATGTGGTTATGAAGCTAAACTTAAGAGTAATCTCAAATCACACCAAATATTGCATAAAGACCCTTCAGAAATTCAAATATACAACTGTGATGCATGCAATTATAAAACTAAATACAAGAAGAATTTGAAAACCCATCGATTAATACATGAGAACATTTCTATAACATGAACATAACGTGGTGGGTTGTGATACATACAACTGATGATGGGTGATAGTCATCCGTCTGTACAGAAATATTTTACAAATGTAATTTATTCAAAAGTGGCATAAATTTGTTTATTTTTAATATGCATCAAACTGTAAATAAGAATTATTTTCTGATAAGTTGCTAAAGAACCTGTTAAATATTATTACATGTAAATAAGTATTATATAGTAATTTATACCAAACCGCCGAAAATCTAGTGAGTGAGAACAGTCCATAGGCGTACTAAATTTAAAACCAATCATATTGTTACGGAAGCTCACCTACCTTTTTAGTTTGTTAATTATGTTCCTGTTTACGTTAGAATTTATAATTTTTGTGATGCCTTTATTATGACGTTTTCTGGAACATTCTCGGCCACATTCTATTTGATTCTCGAGACCGCCGAAAACTTCTAGAACCCTAAAAATCTATATAAGCGGATCATTGTTGCCGCTGGAGTCAGTTTATATTGAGCAGTCGAAGGTGATTGACAAACGTCAAAGTAAAGTGTTGACAGTTGTGAAATTAGTTTGAAGGATATTTCTTGTATAATCAAGAGTGACAATTAAGTTTATTTGTCTATGTGACGTGTTTCCACGATAACCCAATTTACGAGGTTACAATATATAAAAAATAATTGTATTTCATAACATTTATTATTTTTTAGTAGAAACAGTATTATAAAAGTTTGGCCAATTTCGAGGCGTTAGATAATACAAATTTCCAAACTTAAAGTTATCAATTACCCAATGACTAATTCACAGCACATAGATGAGAATGGGCGGTGAGGGTTACAGGGGACAAAATTCCATAAGCGCGTGACTTGGGAAGGGTTCAAAGCACACAAAATTAGCAAAAATAAGTTGATGTCGAGTGAACCTAGCACGTTAACAGTTTATATGTAAACCCCCGTACTATCATCTCCACAAATTAGAATGCTGTCCTTTTGGCCATCGCCAACCATTACACCTCCCTGATGCGCACTACGCGGATATCACACTTTAACATCAAAATTCACGGACATTTGCATGAATTTCCCAACTTTTGTTTCAATTATTTATGGCGGGAAAATCTCACCTTTTGTCAAATTTTGCGAAACAGTAACAGTACAAATATTACTGCTACTTTCATTATTATGTGGTGTTAATAAGTTCGTTTTGAGCTTCTGATAATCTACCACAACAGTTTCATGATGAAAATGTTATAATTGACAAAATTCGTTAAAAGTAGATTTTTCCACCATTAAATAAATCGCGTAAATATTCCTGAATATCGCAGCCATACATATGGGAAAAAGGCTTTAGAATACATTGCACTATATATACACACTATTCACTATTGGTTACTAGCACTGTCACTATAACCCATTAACACATATCATATCGTACAATGGTGGTCAGCTTAAAGTCACCACTTGCATGTTTAAGCTGACTCCCACTGTACCACCTTCCGTATGAAGTTCATGTATCCATATTTCGTCTAAATTAATATATTCTTCGATTCAGATTTCTTCATATCACTATTTCATCTTTTTCTATCAGTATATTCTTTTCGATTTCATTTTGTACGGAAATTCATATATCATAATTCATATGTCACGCATAATTCGCAAAAGCACCCTTCCATATATTCCAGGCAAAATTTTATCTTGTAAGGTATAGCAACTTAAATTTTTTTATTGCTCTTTAGATTTTCGGCAGTTAGGTATAAGTATATCATTTCTCAGATAGCTGCGTACTTAATGGATGGATATGTTTAATAACCACATAATTGTGTGTATATTTTTATAAAATTTGAACAACTTTAATGTGATCAGTGTTATGCTGAGCATTTTTGTCTATCATTCTGTCTGATCGAACATGCCTATCAACTAACATCTCAGCAAGAATGATAAACTATAGTCGGGTTTCAAAATAATATAGAGTCTCATTTTATAAACCCGCTCATAATTTCTAGCAGTCAACATGAGAGAAGTATGAGCCATTCGTGTATGTAGTATAAAATTGTGTTCCGCATACCCCGCGGAGTGTACCCGATTACACAGCTTCTGTTTCGTTCTTTGGGAACCGGCTATTCCTTCTATTGCAGCAAATATACATATCCATATCAATATGCTCGACTTCTATTGGTAAAGACCGTGGCGTTGATTATTAGAATGGGGAAAATTCAAGTTCTGCAGGGTCATAAACGCCTTCATCTGACAAGTGAGAAATATCTGATGATAAATATGTGTAGTGATACTATTAAAATGTCTAGTTTCTTAACAATATATAGTATCCGCGAGTAAAATTAAATAGAAAATATACTTAAAACCCTTGTTTTTCTTTCACTTTTACCGTTTTTCTACTTTGTACATCAAATCTCTTCATAAAGAGAACTGTAATGTGACATGTGACATGTGACCATAATTGGCAACATTGAATCTGATACACTATTTATAACCTCAATGGTAATCATTGCATATGACATAATCATAATTGTAAAGAAGAAGAAGAAATATTTCATTGTTGACATCTGACAGACGGAACTGTACTAACTGTAGTGAACAGGGGTTATAAGTTTTGTAATTGTTTTTAATCTTTCGTTTGAAATTTCTTTACAGGAAAGAGAAATAATGCCACAACATTTGAAAGAAACGATTTGCATTTGGTGTCTTAATGTTATAAAGACTACTAATATCGAAGTTATAGAAGCCAATGGGGAAATTCTAGGTGCTGTTATGTCGAACTTGGTAAAAATATGAGATTAATTTGATGTCTATAAGGTAATAAATCATTAATTACATGTATATTTCAGAATTTGGGGGAGAGAAATACACAAGTCACGTGCGAAGCATGTTCAGTAAAATTGTTTGCCGCTTTTAATTTTAAATCGGCCTGTATGGGTACCGAGGATCTTGTAGTTAACTATATTGAAGTCAGTAAAGTGTCAGTGATTGACTTGAAGGATATTTATTTAAAGGTGAATGAAAACGTTCAGTTAACTGATACATTGGAAAATCAGAGAATTTGCCGATTATGTATACAGTTGGTTACAGACAGATTTGTGTCACTAAATGAAGTTGACATCGACATAATCCATACATACGTACCACAAATAGTAAGTATACTTTAAAGAACTTAGAAACGTGTTTGTGAGTACAGAAATTTTACTTTCACTCCATTTACTTCAAATCGAATGTTCTTAAGGTGCAGAAATCTTGAAATAAAACAAAATGTAGAACAAAAGTAATATCTGAAATAAAATTGTTAATGTAAAAATTATTTTTTCATACTTATAAGTAGAACTAAACAATTTTATATGTAGTTTTAAGTAAGTATAAGAATATATCCTGAGGAACACATTTCCATCTAATTAATGTTAATATGACAAGACGAGAGGTCTATGGTTGGTCTTTTGTAGACTTGTATGTACTTCTAAATATCCTCGAGATAAACATATAACTTGAAATCCAACCTGCAAGGCATCAAGCACGTAATGACTAGAAACAAGCAAATTTAACTTTGTTGACCGTTTAGATATGAACCCAAATTGTTGATCAATATAGCGGGTGATTCAGAAAAAAATATTTACTGTACAGAGGACTTACAAATACAATTTTGTAAAAAAAAAACAAAAAGGCCAGTTAAAATGATTTAAAAATACACTCCTGCACGACATTGTAAACCTGATGAGGCGGCAATCTGCGACCAGACAAAAAATACAAAGAAATGCTTGAGGAAGGAAATAAATAACATTTTATAATGCTGATTTTATACAGCAAATTTAACTGCTTTTGCCGCTATTATTAATTATTAATAAATTTTATTTGTGGTTTAAATTAATAAAATAATTTTACATACCTGATGTTACAACATTTTAAGCGCATCTTAGTTTGTACAAACTAACACAAATGCCTCTGCTTCTTGTCTGTTTTGAACTCGTAAGTTATTGACAGCAACTATGATACGTTTCCGTAAATCATCATTAGTATGTATCCGCTTCGATGTGATACACTTAATATTTTAAATATCTCCACAAAAAGTAGTTCAAATGATTTAAAATCAGGAGATCGTGGCGGCCATGGTACCGGTCCTCCTCGTCCAATCCCTTGGTATTAATGCTTGGACACGCTGTACTAATATAATTGAACCTCGCATATGACACGCGATAATGCTGGAATATGTCGTGGAAGCCCTGGACCTCCATTTCTTTCACGATTCAGTTTAAAATTTTCCTCGCATTGCACTACACTTGCACTCACTGTTTATTGAGAAATCGTTCTGCTAAAGCATTTTCACATTGTAATAAATTAAAACGATATCCATCAATTCCGAGTTGCTACTATACACAAGCCATTTTTGACACTTGAAAAACTAATGTAAAAACTGACGTTACAAAATCTTTAATGCCCATAAAAATTAATCGAATTTCAATACTCGGAATCGCCTGTTTAGTGCTACAGTAGCCCAGCGAATCACTGTATAATATTCAGATATCAAGTACTAAAAATTATTTGTATTTGCAGAAAACACTATTTCAAAATTACAACACCTTTAATATATGTGTATATTAATTATATGAACAACAGAGTGGCCAGGCTCCTAGCTTGAAAGATGGAGTCAAATTGTCACAAAAATAATATAAAAATAATATATATATTTTTGTTAATAGCTGTAATACTGATAACAAAATAAACGGCAGTTTGATATACAGAGTATTTCCTATAGTTGACTTCCAAAATTGTAGAGAGTGACTAATCGCTAGCTTTTAAACAAGCGCGACGGGCAATTTGACGACGATCAGATATAAAAAATTACAAAAATGACAAAACATCTATTTTTAGAGTAGAAACAGTGATATAATAGTCTTTACCAATTTTGAGGCGTTAGATAATAAAAATAATAAGAATATTTCAAAATTTAAAGTTTTTACCTTGGATTATCAATTACCCAAGGTCGAAAATAATAGAGAGTGACTAATTCACAACACAGGAATGAGTACGGAAGATACGGGTGGCATGATTATCTAAGCATGCCACTTGAGAATAGTTAGAGCACACAAAACTATCAAAAATAAGTTGATGTCGGCTGAACCTAGCAAATTAACAATTTACTTTAAATGTGCCGCCTGTGTCATTCTCTACAAATTAGAATGCCGTCCTTATGAACAGCGATTGCCCACTACCACCCACTTACACTACCTGATGCGCACTCCGCAGATATCACACTTAAGCCTTGTCCTCATGGACGCGAAATTCACGAATTTTGCAACTTTTGTTTCAATTATTTATGGCGGCAAAATCTCAACTTTTGACAATTGCAATTTGCAAAACTGTCAAACACTACAAATATTATTGCCGCTTTTATTATTATGTGGTGTTAATAAATTTGTTTTGAGCTTCTGATAATCTACCATGGCAGTTTCATGATGAAAATGATAGAAAATGTTATAGGTAGTTGACAAAATTTGTTACAAATAGAGATTTTTCCACCGTTAAATAAATCGCGCAATGATTTGCGAATTCCGCATTCAAAAGGACAAAAGGCTTTAGAATACATACACACTATTTACTATTGGTTACTAGCACTGTCACTATAACGGTCACACATTAACACTTATATTATATCGTACAGCTTTCCATATGACCTTCATACGTCCATGTTTCGTTAACATTTAATATATTCTTCGATCCAGATTCTTGTTTTTTAATATTTATTTTAAATAGTTTCTTCGCTATAACACTATTTCGTCCTTTCTATCAGTATACTCTTTTTGATTTCATTTATACGGACTAAGTCTCATCTTGTAAGATATAGCAATAAAAATTTTTTCTGTCGAAAGCTCATTTTAAAAATACAATCTTTCTTCCGCGAGTTTTCCATCACTTTCCGTTTCACAGTTGTACTTCTTTACCACTTTTTTATTTGCACACATATGCTATTCACGTACAATTTTGTAATGAAATACATATTTCAACATCACTTACACTCATATTTTGACCTCGCGCTCTAAACTCTTCATACATGTCATCCTAAGATATTCCTCACTTGTTAAATTAGGATGATTTTGAGAATACGTTGTAGAGCTTGAATTATTCTCCATTCTTAAGAACACAAAATCACTTATAAAATTAATTACATTCATAATTAAATTAGTAAAACGATATACCCGAAATTTTGCCCGCCCGAACGATATACCTGTCCATGATAGCGCTGGAAATAAAACAGTTGAATCCGACAATTTGTCGCAGCCAATCAAAAGCTACAGTGCCTTACAGCAGCAAAAGCTGTGTAATCGGGCATGCTGTAAGAGATATGCGACACACAATTTTGTAGGAAAAATATATGGGCTGCATGTATATCGCTTTGTGTTGACTGCATGTATATCGCTTTGTGTTGACTGCTATAAATTGTGAGCAGGTTTATAACATGAGTCACTCTACAATTTTGGCCGCCAACTATAATAAAGTAAACAATTGAAGTTTCCGAGAAACTCATTAAAACTGTAACGTCCGACAACGTTGTCAGGCTGCTACTGATAACATAAAAGTAATATTACTCATATTGCAGCATGATTCATTGTTATCTAGTTTTTCTTTGGTACTTTCGAGTGTACATAAACAAAAATGGAACAGTTTATAGCAAGCATGGCCAGCTGCATGACGTTAATTTATGGAAAATCTAGACAAAACTCTGGCTCGAAACGTTTGTACGGTAAACGCTTCTTGCAAGCAACAGAAGTTATTTTGAACACTATTAAATATTATTCTGTGTTGTGGAAAGAGCTCTAAGGAATCCGTATTCACACATATAGTCAGATGGATACAATAAGCCACAAAAAAGTGTCATTTAAAAGAAGCATGATGTGCCATAAGTGGCGCCCTCTACCAGCGACGTCAAAATTAGAAAAAAAAATTAATTTCTTGCCCCCAAAAACCCTGGATCTCCAAAATGTATGCAAATATTTGGATTTTTTAAAAAGCTATTTACAAATATCGAAAATAAAATTTTAACTTTGACACCCCGTCTTTTTAACCATCAACTTTTGACTAAGATAAGTTTGGCAACATCACATTACATATTTTGTCGTCAGGGACCTACTCTTGCTCTATGTTGCATTTATTTCCGGACACCCTGTCTTACATATGGTATTTATGCACTAATGTATATCTGAAAATTGCTCTATAAATGAAAATATGGCAACTGCCGAAACATTTATGTAAGATTATTTTTTACATTTTTTTAAAATTAAATATAGCCTCTAGCGATATGCCAGTCAACTAATTAAGGATTATTCCCAGATACCATTACGACTGTATAAATATGTAAACCAAATAGAAAAATAATAAATAGTTGAGCTTTGGTTAGCCGTAACTCTATTATAGATGTATTCATGCTTTCTTTAACTACATCACCTCCATAAATTTTCTTACGTTTTTTTTTCCCGAACATCCTTTACATTCCTCCCGAGATTAACACTGATATTTTTTTTATTCAGAACATCGGGGCAACGAAGGACCCCGTTATATGCGGGCCATGTTTTGAGTCCCTTCGTACACATGGCAGTTTCATAATAAGCTGCCGTGAAGCACAGGGGAAATATAAGAAAATCGACATGCAATCTTGTATTAAAACTGAAGAAACTAAAATAAAACTGGAAAGAGAAAATCCGGATGTGCAAGATAAATGTGAGGGCTTTGATAAGCCATGTTATATTAACTTTGAAGAAGTTGAAATAAAACCGGAAGGTAGACAAAGTGAGCGGAAGATTTTTAAAAGTGGGGATAAGCAGCTCGGTATTAAGTCCGAAGAGATTGAGATAAAGGTAGAGGAAGAGGAAGAGCATAGGTAAGGAGATATGAGTGAAATATCATTTCATCAGTGTTGTTCGAATTAAGCGACTGATTTTTATAAATTTTGGGAGAATGGGGAAATTGTATGATTTTTTCCAAGTGCGTGCGGAAGAAAAAATGTATGTAATGTATTTTAAATGAAATGGCGTTTGTTTTAGACAATTTTGTGAAAAACAAAAAAACGGTATTTAAAAATTTACTCTGGCTACGCCCCCACAAAATAGTTGCCGGTATGGGGAAACGTCCGATGCCGTACCTAAATACAGCAGTGTGCTTTGATTTATATCTGTATATGATTTCCATGCTTTCAGACAATGCGGTACATACTTTTAGAAGAGTTAAATTTTATCATTTGTGATTGATTAACATTGCAAAACACTCGTAAAATGAAAAAGGTATTGCATTATATATGAAAACAGCATACTGCGTCTAATAAAAAATATTTCACTGTGCCTAAAAATGAAAAGAAAAATATGGTACGTACCGCACCTTGCACCAAATTTATTTCACTTAACACCCATTGAAATTAAAAATGCAACAAATTTTAAACAATAAAAATTTGAGATCAAAACCTGGGTGGATACACCACATGTTACACACAATTACAAAGTATTTATTTAATATAGGTACATACTTACCTGATTTGAATCATTTGATTTGATAACTGAAACACGTAGAAGTGGATCATTTTAAAATTCAGCCAATTTTTGCATTGTAACGTAACACTATTTTTTGCTGTATGCTATCTATGTACAAAATTGTAAATAAACTGTATTATTATCTTGTTGTTTGTGATCCCACTGATTTTAGGTCAATATTTGCGTTGTCTCTTTAGTTTTTACAGTTATATCAAAACATATATTATTTTCATGTAATTCTCTATAGATAATTATTTCATTTGGGGTGCTAATATTTTTATTTTCAGTGGCTCATCTTCAGAAAATTTTGATGATAAAATAAATGAATCCAAGAGATGCACTTCAGAACGTGTAGAAGAAATAAAGGATGAATATGTGCTTAATTGCCAGACAGAAGTTGAAATAAACAAACACCAAGTTCCTGTAGACGTAACTTCATGTAAGAGCGAATACAAAAAGCAACTTAACGGTGATCTAAAACGTGAAGGCATTCCAGAACCAAAAACCTACAAATGTGATAAATGTGTATATGGAACTAATTATAGGAGAAGTTTCACATGTCACCAACTAATACACAAAGTTCCTTGCGAAGTAGAAATGTACAAATGTGATCGGTGTGATTATGAAACTAAATATAAGAATCACCTGAAAAGGCATCAGTTATCACACAAGGACGCTTCAGAAATCCCGATGTACAAATGTGACTTTTGTACACATGAAACTAAATATAAGAGTCATCTGAAAGTGCATCAGTTATTGCATAAAAACCCTTCGGAAATCCAAATGTACAAATGTGATGCATGTAGTTACGAGACTAAACATAAGAGTCACCTGAAGACTCATCAGTTAATGCATAAAGACCCTTCAAAAATTCAAATGTATAAATGTGACATCTGTACTTATGAAAGTAAATATAAGGGAAATCTAAAATTGCATCAAATGTCACACAAAGATTCTTCAGAAATTGAAACGCACAAATGTGATAGTTGTAGTTATGAAACTCCAGTAAAAAGTAATTTAAAGTGGCATCAGTTAAAACACAAGGACCCCTCTGAAATTCAAATGTACAAGTGTGATACTTGTACTTACGAAACTAAATATAAGAGTAATCTAAAATTGCATAAGTTGTTGCACAAGAACCCTTCAGAAATCAAAACATACAAATCCAATGTATGTAGTTATGAAGCAAAATGTAGAAGTCGTATGAACGAGCATCAGTTATCACACAAAGACTCTTCTGAAATCCAAATGTACACGTGTGATACGTGTAATTTTGAAACTAAATATAAGGGTGTTCTAAGCAGGCATGAATTAACACATAAAAGTGTACCAGCGTGACATGTTTGTTATGTCACTACATATAACAGTCATTACTGACTACATTTTACATGTGTGAAGGATTGTTTTTTATAAGAGCCTGCGAAATAAAGTTTTATTGCATACTTTCATTGTGCGATTTCATTTAAAAGGTTAATCAGTAAAGTTGGTATTTGTACATGTACTTAGCAATTGCAATAAAAATTATTTATTATTTTATATATTTCATTTATATACGGGATTTTTCAACGAAAAGTAGCCACGCATAGTATTTTTTAAACTATCTTTTGGTTAATGGTTTGGTAAATTTTCAAATGGCACCATACCATATGTGGCACATCGTTGCAAAGGTTATTTCGTAGGGATGCATTCTACTATTCATTTTGTATATTCGCGTGAAATTTACAGATAAAAAAATTAAAAAACCTTCTGTTTATTTTGGTTAAACTACAGAATAATAGGAATTATCGTTAAAGTATTTATTCAAAATGGCCTCCGTTAACTTCCATACAGTAATAAAGACGATTTTGAAAGAGTTCAAGACCAGCGAGAGCTGGCGGTGTCAATTGTCGACATTCTTTTATTATTCTCTGCCTAAGATCTTCAATATTGGCTGGCTGTGGTGCGTACACTTTGGATTTCAAATGCCCCTATAAGAAAAGATAGGTCGGGTGATTTAGCTGGCCATTCGATGGAACAATGTCTTCCATTCCATCGTCCAGGAAACGGATCGTTCAAAATTTCTCGAACGGGAACCGCATAGTGAGGAGATGCACCATCTTGCTGGAAAACTAGTTCATTTTCAAGCAAATTTTCGTCATTTTCCAGTAGGTCTGTTATGCGCGGATCAACAGCGGTATCAAGAAGTTCAAGGTAAGTAGCACCAGTCAAATTACCGTCAATAAAGAAGGGGCCAACGATGTGGTCTACTATAATACCTGCCCAAACATTAAGTCTGTGGATATTGTGTATGAGTTTCTCTAAACAAATGCGGATTCATGTCGGACCAATACCTACAATTATGCCTGTATCCAATTGTACTATATAAGATCTATTATTTTTGGTAGATAAAGTGATATCCCCTTCCTAAAGTAATCATAAATGACGAAAGTTGTTGAAAATTTGTAGCTAAATAAATTTCAACCTAATTTCTCACAATTCGTTTACCTTCATCCAGTGTCTTCTGCAAGGGTAAGTAATGCTATTAATTCGTTATAATTTAATGCCAAAGGTGCTGATCATATCAATCTGAAATAGTTTGATTTAATTCCTGTTTACTTGATTGAACATATTACTTTTATATATGTACATATTATTATTGATATTTCTGTCAATAATCAATTATACATTTTTAATAAGTGTACGTGCCTGAAATCTAATAGTTTAGAAACATTTTTGTTTGTAGTAGAATGTCGTCAGATCCAGGCCAGGATCAAGCAGTTATTCGATGACCAACAAAAAATCTCTACGTTTAACATGAAGGTTACTGTTACTTTTAAATATAAAACTAAAAAAGTAAGATGGCAAAGAAAGAACAGCCTCAATTACAAAGCGATCCCAAAGGAGTCATGATAAAAGTACAGTAAATCCACTGTTAAAAAATAAACTTGCAAAATGAGTTGTTGAAAACCATATATCGCAGAAGGCAGCAACATCTTTCCTGAAGATATGAAAAGAGGAAGGTATAATGTTGCCTTTAGATTGCCGAAGACTATTAAAAACACCACGAAAATGTATTAATATGGGTTTAGGAAATTATCATCACTGGGCTCATTGAAGGAATTAGGTATGTCTTCAAGAAATTAGGCACTAATGATGTTTATACAAGGTGAGTCAGTCATAATGTCATTAATTTTAACCACATATTCAGGAGACCTAATAAAGGCAGAAAATCGAAAAAAAATTTTTTTTACTCGACCTTTAAAAAAATAAACAAATCACCCTATAAATATCAGTAACACGACGCTCCTGGTACGCTACGAACTTTCTCATGGCGCACCCAACGAAATTCTAATGCCACAGACTTGCTGTATTAACCATGGATGCCACATTTACATACATAATATCGTCTAACACATCAGCGTGTTATTCAAATTTACCTCCATTTAGCACTCTGCATTTCCCGCATTTCTTCCCCTCAAATTTGTAGATCATACCACACATTTGGAGGGGGATGGAGAGAATACAAGCAGTAGTTTGTTTATTTCGTCTAACCTCACGTATTTGGCGTAAATTCACAACGCATAATTTTACAAATTCGATTATGTGGAAATGGTAGTGTTATACGGAGAATGTTTACAATGCGACTGAATTTTATTAATAAAGTGCTATGGACGAATAAATGCAGTTTTACTTGAAATGTGGGCTGTAAACAGGTTAGTATCATACTACTTAAAAAACAATACATTTCTAGGCTAGATGTACGTAACTACAAATTGTACATTTGGTTATGTGTGTGCGGTTAATTGTACTTACGAGTAATACTAAAAATTCATATTTATTTGTAAAACGTAGTGAAAACGTAATATCAAAATTATTAAACTGTAATAACCTAGCATTCGAAAACATTTATTTATTATCTACATTTGTTTTTATTAACAAATAAATCAATATTTAAGGAAAATTCATTCATGTATCTAGATTAAAAAAATAGTTTTATTCCTTGTCGTTAAATAACAGTACAAAAACTAGGTAACTAGGTTATTGACCTAATAATACGGTAGGTCAAGATTAACTCTCGATAACTTAGATTAGCGGCGTGCCATTTCTGTCGACAACACGATGGTTTTTTATTAAGTACTTAGTATTTAAACACAAAACACTTTTCAGCTTCTCAATAATTTACCCATTGGGTATAGGTTTTTTATGTAATGTACGTAAATGGTTTATTACTCAGTTTATTATTAGACACGTTGGAGTTTTGTTGCACTCATAACAGCTACATTTGCTTAGAGAAAAATCGACACGCGAGTGTACGGGTATCGTTTGATTGGGCCGTATTTTCTACGGGAAAACCTGAGTGGACCCCGTTACTTGCAATTTTTAATAGAATTATTTGATTATTATTTGATTTCATTGGATATTAACATTTTAAATTATTATTGGCTGAAGTTGAACTGAACAAGAAAAAATGATATTCTAAAATAGTCAGTACAACCGTTTATTTGTGATGTCTAAAACCTAGGTGGGTAGGTACTATATAGAAAAATATAACTTGACAACATTGCATCAGGTTGATATCAAGTTGAACTGTGAGCTGTAACCGACCAAGGCTGTGAGCGGTCAGTGACAGTCTGAAAAGGGGGTTTAAATAATGATTTGAAAATATTTTTTCACATCACATTTTACATCTAATGTAGACCATAGAAGGCTTCCCACAGAACAGAGGCTTCCAATACGAAGCACTCACAGAGTACGGTCTCCAGACCAGACTTGTAGTGCGGTCAAGCGGGACCTTTGCCTGAGATGGCAGGGCACTACCCAGAGATTATAAATACACAATCTCTGGTGCAGGTAGAAAAGGATCCTCCTGGAAATCCGAATAGGCCCGTAATCGCTGGCAGATGTAACAACAAAAAACCGAATGAGATACACTAGCGCTAGGAGAGCATTGATGGCCTGCATCCACACTAATCAATTTCTGAATCCATTTTTACCGCGTCCAGTACATGGACGGTGATTATCTAGTGTATTTATAATCTCTGCCCTGTGTAACAAAATGATGTAGGTATGACGTCATACTAAATTTGGTCTCTTAAAAAATTTACTTGGTTGTCTGTTCTTGTAAAATTGACTACCGACGCTAGCGCTGCAGGTGTTACAGTCCACAGTTATGTTAAGTGGTGGGAGGCTTATAGTTGATCTATATACACAAATATGAAAAATTAAATAATTTGAGGTTACGTTTTCTTCTCTGGATGGAAAACAAGCATTTGATTTTAAAAAGAATGTTTTAATTATTATCAAAGAAAAACTACTGATATGGAGAGTTTTGAGGAACAGTATTGTGCGCTTTGCCATAGTGCCGTAAGCCATGGAAATTTTAACAAAATTCAAAACGATATTTTTGAAATTCTTTTGCTGAAACTAGTAAGTAATTTGGGTTGATTTTCTTGTTATGGTAACTGTATCAAATTTCAGGACTTTCCTGATGGATCTAACCACGTAATGTGTAATATTTGTTCGGTAAAGGTAATGGAAGCATTCAAATTTAAGTCCATGTGTATCTGTACTGATAACACGATAATTCCTTTTGTTGATGATGAAACAGAATGTTTAGTAGATTTAAGACAAATTTATGCAGTGGAAAAAGGAATAGATCCATTGGATAATCATAAAGTTTGTAGGTTATGCATGCAGTTGATAAAGGGAGAATTTGTTTCAATGCAAGAAGTAAATGTTGATGTGTTTGAGAAATATATTCCAGAAATAGTGAGTATATAGTGATGCAAACATCATAATCGATACACTTTATATTCTGTAAGATTGGTAACATTAGTAGTATGTGCAGGGTATTTCATTGTTAAAATGATGTAGCGTATAACTTTTCCAACAAAACTAAATAAAAAAAATGTACAATCCAACATAGCAACCAGCGCAGCATCTCGCCATGACACTCCTATTCTCACCGAGTGTTTGAGGAAACATTCTTATTAACAATTATGTTGGTTTATCTTAAACAAACCTTAATTAAACACCTTGAGCTTGTGATTGTGAATAAAACATATTGCATTTCGTTCACGTTTTCTCCATTTCACTTCACCCTCGCACTACGTTCTAGTGTTAAACATTCTTGCGTGAAAAAAATGCTGTGTTGATTTGCAACAATACAAAATAACAGAATATTATGTAGATTAGTATTTTCTCCTATATCTTTTAATCGGTTCATGACGTTATGACAGTAAATAGTATATAGGGTGTAAATAAATAAATTCCTGATTGAAAATGTAAAAAAATGCTCAATATTTATTAATGAAAACAAGAACTGCTTTTTAACATTTTTTTTCGGCACTATAAATTCACGGGGATAAGGGGGCAATTTATTAATGTTAATATTTAATTATTATGTGATTGTTGCTGCCAGACCCATGTTCTGAATTCAATGTTTGAAAAATTACGCTAATACGTTTCGAAGCAATATAATATTCATGCAACTTCCCCATTGATATTAAAACATTACCAAATGCTTTAGAAATTTGATATCTAAATTTTAAGAAATTTTATGATTTTATAGAATTTGAGTGTTGTCCGGGAGCCTATTCTTTGCAGTCGATGTTTCAATTCCATTTGTACCCATGGCAATTTCATAAAGTCCTGCGTTAAAGTAGAAAAGGTAAACAATATATGTGGCACATCTTCTAGTACTGGGCATTGTGAGCTCTCAGTAGTTCCCAACATTAAAACCGAGATTCAAATTAAAGCTGAACCAAGTGCACAAGAAGATGATTTGAGTGAAACTGGGTCTATTGTAGTAAAATCTGAATATGAAGATATGCTAATTAAAAATGAATCTATTGATATAAAACCAGAGAGGTAAGGAACCCAAAATTATCAAGGCAGGCGTTTTGCGAGGTAGTAAAATCGGTACATAAAAAATTTTCACTCATGAAAAATGAGATTTTTTAAAAATAAATGCGATAATGAATAACTGTTTAATAAGAATCATAATGTTTTATTTTGCATAAACTTAAGTTGCCTGGTATTGAGATAGTTGCTGAAAAATAAAAGTATTTTTTAATTAGTAGTGTAAAGAAATAAAAGGATTTTTGCATGTGTAATTTATACTATTAAATAAACATTATCAGGGAGCTTGTAGATAATTAAACAATAATGCTAAATGGACGTAGTTTATTTCTTTTTTTAATTCTTTACATTTACGTTCCGCGTGTTCGTGTTCCGCATAAGAACCAACACAGAGCTGGTGCATGTAGAGTTTCAAAATATTCAAATCTAACCAAACATACTTATATACAACGTTGCACACGAGGAGTTACAGGCCTTCAAAGTGGAGCCAAAAATGAAGATCTCTGAATAACTTTAACTTGGAATAACCAAATTTGGAACATGATTTAAGTTTATTATTGGTCTTCTTTGACTATGAGTCAGTTCTAAAATTATAACGAACTTTTTTCCATTGATCAAATTTAAAAAAGCTAACAATATCTCGTACAAAATTTAATTTAAAACACTCTTACTCTTATTAAATTTTAAAAGGCTTTAAGGTTTTCAAGAAAAAATACATTAATTAAAACAGGATTTTAAGTGTTTATTAGACAAAATTAAAAAGTCAGTGGTAGGCTTTGTCTTTAAAATGTAACAGTTAGTAATAAAAGTATAAAATAAAATTAGAAGTAAAGAAATTGTGGCCAATTTTGATTACAATTATTTCCGTGTCCTGACAATTTATTTGGAAACTTAAAATTCAAAAAGTCGGTAACAGTAGTACTAAAATGATGGGGCGCCCCCTTCATGCAGAGACTAAAACTCTAGTCTAAGTTGCAACGGTAAATCTTCGACTAAATAGAGAGTATTTTTCAGAACTTCCAAATAATTTTCACCATTTAGTGTTATTTGACAAAATAAGTGATCCAATCAAATAACGATCAATAATACTGGCCCAAACATTTATCTTCAAATCGCGTTGAAAATGTGTAGGAGTTATTACATATGTGTTTACATTGGAATATTCATGAAAGTTGTGAGCATTTGTAATTCCTTTAAGATTAAAACAAGCCTCATCAGTGAAATGAATTTTCTTGTGAAAATGAATATCCTGATGCAAGATAAACTCGCAAAGGGTCACTTATAAATTCAAATCTTGAGGCAACAGGTCGTGCACTTTTTGAATGTGATGGATATAGTAGATTACGTTTTAGAATTTGGTATGCAGAGAATAATTCAGTTTTTCATGATAAATATTTAGTACTTATTTGCTGTTCATCTTCAACTGTTTGCAAAATATATCTTAAACCCTTATTATACTAGGATTACAACTGAATCCAAGTCAGTTATTAGAGATATTATTTATTTCTACTTTCTCTGTAAAGACCTGTAATTGACCGAATCTTTGTATAGGTATGTTTGGTTAAATTGCAATATTTTGGGGCCCCCTACATGCTCTGTGTCGGTTCTTATGCGGAACATCCTGTATATTTGAAAATCGTATATTATGCAACGATCATGTAATGATGGCCATTAATACACAAGTATGGACCGTTTGGTTTATTTCATGTGAGTGTATTAATAGCCATCACATGAGACTTGCACACACAATTTTTTTGTACAACCATTTATAAATAAGCAATAAACGAAAAAAAATTGTTTTGTGGCAAAAAAGTTAAAAAATTGTAAGTATCAACTAGAAATGTGTTTCTTAATGAAAATTTGACTCATAATGACCCTCACTTGCATATTTTAAAGCGGGAGTAGAAAAATACATTAAAACATGCCTTGCTTTTACATTACATTGAACATTACTTACTTTATTATTTATTTATTATTATATTACTTTACTTTATTATTATTTATTACTTTTGCATTACATTGAACTGCCACAATCCATTCCCAGTAGTGAACGCTGTCTTTTCCTTGTCTTCTGGGCTGACCTCAACTTTCCAATATCCACTCTTTAAATCCAAAGTGGAAAACCATTGCGCACCGACCAAGGTGTCCAAAGTATCGTCAATTCTTGGTAATGGGTAACTGTCTTTCTTGGTGACGTCATTTAATTTTCTATAGTCCACACAAAATCGGGTGGAGCCGTCTTTCATATTGACCAGACCAGGACTACAGGAGAAGCCTAAGGACTCTGAGATGGCTCTATGGTGCCTTGGTTTTACATCTCAATTAACCTCTCGTTAACCTCTTCTTGCTTGGCTAGTGGAAGTCCTCGTGGTGGCTGCTTTATAGGAGATGATGAACCAGTATCGATTCGATGCTTCACTACATTGGTTCTCCCAAAGTTGCCTGGTTTAAGTGCAAACACCTCTTCATTTTCACTTAGCAACTACTTTCTTAAGTCACGACGAGTGCGGTCACATGCCACACTTGGGTATTTATTCTACCCACGCACAGTGTTTCAGAAAGTTTTTCAAATTTCCACTAAACACTCCAATTCAAGACTGTAATTTCAAGACTGACTAACTCGGCCGTTTATTCTTCTGTTATAGACCAAACGAATATTCCAGGTATTTCTAGCATCTCTAGATTCATTTCTCGAAAGATTCTCGTCGATTCTCCATATTTTCCAGTCGCGCCTCAATACACGGCATTATTTATTTGTTTACCAGAATCACGTAGGGGCGATCGGGGCAATCCAGTGTTTTGCGATACCACAGTCGTGAATTCTGTGACAATATTTTTTTCTAAAACCATCTATAAATAAGCAATTAACGAAAAAAATAGTTTTGTGACAAAACTATCAAAGTGAAACCGCTTGTACAAGATACCTGCTTACTTGGTTAAAAAATTATGAGTATCAACTAGAAATGTGTTTCTTAATAAAAATTTGAATCGTAATGATCCCCACTTGCATATTTTAAAACCGGAATAGAAAAATACATTAAAACATGTCTTACTTTTCAGTGATATAACTGACTGTAAATTGGAATGCGAAGGTGAACCTGAAGTAGAAGAAACCAAACGTAAGTCTAAGAATAATACATTGAGACACAACGCGTTGCCGGTAATGGAAACCCCATTTAAAGATCACCAAATTGTATACGAAGATTCGTCCAAACTGAAAATGTACCAATGTGAAATATGTGCTTACGAAACCAAGAATGAGGGTTACTTTTCAAACCACCAGTTGAAGCATAAAAGTTGTTCCGAAGGGAACATGTTTAATTGTATGTATTGTGAATATAAGACAAAAATTAAGAAAGCTATGCAGAAACATTTTTTAGTTAGTCACGATACGAAGTTACTCGATCTCAATAAGTCTCCAAAAATATCAGAAATGCTGAACCTCAATGATATATTGCCTGCGAAAATATATAAATGGGATTCATGCACATTCAAAACCAAGGAGCCAAATTTTTTGAGCCATCAAACGCATAAGAAGCGGCCCTTTAAATGTGACAAATGTAATTACACCACTAGGTTAAAGTTTCTCTTTATGCGGCACCAATTGGTTCACAAGAACTCCTCAGAGGTAGAAATGTACAAGTGCCACAACTGCAGTTTTGAAACTAAGTATAAGAATAACATTGCACAGCATCAATTAACTCACAAAAATCCCCATCAAGTGCAAAAATCCAGTCTTCAGATCCACCAGTTAGTTCACAAAGAAATTTCAGAAGTGCCAATGTACAAATGCAACAATTGTGACTATGCAGCCAAGCAAAAAGGCAACCTTAAGAGCCACCAGTTAGTTCATAGAGACGCTTCAGAAGTTACAATGTACAAATGCAACGTCTGTGAATATGCCACCAAGCACAAGTACGACCTTAAGTGCCACCAGTTAGTTCATAGAGACGCTTCAGAAGTTACAGTGTACAAATGCAACGTCTGTGAATATGCCGCCAAGCGAAAGCTCAGCCTTAAGCGCCATTTGTTAGTTCATAAAGACCCTTCAGATGTTACAATGTACAAATGCAACATCTGTGAATATGCCGCCAAGCGAAAGCTCAGCCTTAAGCGCCATTTGTTAGTTCATAAAGATGCTTCAGAAGTGGCAATGTACAAATGCGACGTCTGCAAATATACCACAAACCAAAAGGTCTACCTTAAGCGCCACTTGTTAGTTCACAAAGCCGCTTCAGAAGTGACAATGTACAAATGCAACGGCTGCGATTATGCCGCCAAGCGAAAGGACTACCTTAAGAGCCACCTGTTAGTTCACAAAGCCGCTTCAGAAGTCACAATGTACAAATGTGACATCTGTGATTATGCAACCAAGCGAAAGTTTTATCTTAAGAAACACTTGTTAGTTCACAAAGGCTCTTCAGAAGTAACAATATCCAAATGCAACAAGGGGAAACATGATGGGATATAATCTATTTTATAACGTAATATAAACATAAGCAATATATATTTTTATAATTTGTTACCATTCAAGCATAGTACAGCTGCTGTATATATTCCTGAGTAGCAAAAAACCTCTGTAAGGAATGTTAAATACATTTCTTACTAATATATATCAAATCTCCTACAATTCCTATCAATGTAGTCATATGTATGCTCTCTGATACCAAACATTTGATATATATTAGCGTAAAATACCTTACTGATACAGTAAAAAATGTTACAAAAGTTAATAATACAGAATATATGGGTAGATATTGTGGGTGTAATTCAACGCTGGTTGGGACTTTAGTCCACAGAGTAGTTAGTTTCACACAATATTGTTAATACCTAAAGATAAATTGAATAACTCCTCAAAAGTAAAAACCTCGCTTGTGACTTCATGTGCATGTGCATAGCTTCTGGATTGTGAGAGGGTAGCCCCTAGATAAAATATACTTAAGATACATTGGACGCTACCATGCAAATCTTGTTTTCATGTTTAGCGCCATCTATTGATATGTGGTAAAACTAATTTGTTTTAAATCTGGGATAGCCCCTTCGACTTTTTCGTTTAAAATTTTAATTGTAGTGGCAATTGCATCGATAACATTACTTATATTTTAAGGAATGCTAAATTTGAAAAACTAATATTCGCACAAGTTTTACATATAACTATAAAGTCTCAGAAAATAAAATATATAGGAAAATTCGCTAAAGACGTTCTTAGGCTTCAAAGTACCTATAGTGTTTAAAATACTTGCGAAGAGTATAGAGAAAGAAATATATTTACTTTTCAATATAAATTATATCTTTCTATATACTTATTGCAGGTATTTTAAATACTATAAGTACTTTGAAATCTAAGAATGTCTAGTAAATTTTCCTATAAATTTTATTTTCTGAGGGCTCAAAATTTGCAATTTTGAAAACAGAAGGATAAGTATTTTCAGGTTTGTGGACTACAGGTTATTGAGAATTAAAAAAAAGAATTTACAAACAAAACCCGTTACAATGCAACTTACCGCTGCAGCTCTGTTGGTGTATTAGATGTGTAATTGGCTCTCGTTGCATTCAGTCTTCTTTCTTGGGTTTGTGTAAAACATATTTAACTCAATATCGTGTGTCTATATACTTGAGTCAGTTTTTTAAGTGTTATATACAATCTTTCTGGCAAAAAAACGTTTTGCACCAAAATTACAAATACCAGCATAAAATTGAAATTGATATTTCATAAGTTTCTTTAAACAAGTAATTCAATAATAACTTACAATACAGATTAAATATACAAAGTTGAATTTTAAAAGTTTACAAATAATTGGAACAAGTCTTTAACACTAAAATTCTCAGATGAATCTCAGTGCTTTATTATCTAATTAAGTGCTGGTGGTGTATGGAGTAATCTTACTCTCAAAGATGACAGCTGAGGGGGTTTTACCTCCATAGGACGTCTGTAGGACTGATTGTCCAAAATCAGATGGTCCGTTCAGCGTCTATGACAAAATACCTCCACCCAGGACGCAGTGTTGATGGATGCTGTTACTGTCTTAGTCGGTGGTACTCCAGTCAGAATGGTCCACAGTTGCAGGTCTTGTTGCAGTGTAAAGCAGAACAAAATTCGAGTGGTTAATGTGGTAATTATAATGTTGGAAGATATCAAACGATCCAGAATCTTGTTGTATAATTACAATAAAAAGAATATTTATGTACAATGAGACTAGTTAAATTTAATAATTACAATGATTAAAGATTTTAAATACTAAAGTTAGTAAACTACGTGATAAAGTAGAAATTCTTGACCAAGGAAAAAATGTTTTACCAATTAGAATAATTGTAAATTACAAAAATATTAATAGATTATTGCCTATGGTAAATTTATATCGAAATTTAATAAATTTTAAATAATATGTAAAAGAGAACTTATTACTCAAGGTAATAAAAAAAACTAAGAAAGTTATAAAAGAAATTCATTGTCAGAAAGATCACCCTGTATTCAATCAGGAAATTTTATTCAATTATAATAACAAGATAATCGTACGCTTGTGACACAAGATCAAATAAGCATGTATGAAAATGTGTCACCCTGAAATTCCACAATTAAATAAGATATTTATTAATGAAAAGTAGATGTGCAAAAATGTACGTTTATTTAAGCTTAGAAATAATTCCACACGGTATATTTAACGTAAGGTACGCTAATATTTTCACTCAGTACATTAACGCAAGTAAGATACCACACGGTATATTCAATAAGATTTAAGATATGAATGCACTCAGATGCACAAATCTAAGATTACATCCAACACAAGCTTTACAAAATGACATAAATTTGACAAGCTGCTTTTATTATATAAAAGGAAGAAAATAAAAGAAACTTACCCACACCAGTGCTCCAGTAGCCTGTCTTCTCAAGAAACAAAGACTGGATTTGCCAGGAAGGCCAAGTACTAAACTTATTGTCACATTCCAGAGATATTACATCATACAACTGAAAGCCTGGAGTAATCCGAGATTCCGAATTTTGCGTTAAGATGCTGAAAGAGTGAAAATACAGCAGTATACAGTTCTAATAAAAAATGTATAAAGGTAACGTGCTCACTACCCAAGAGCATGTAGTAACCTTAGCAAGTGTATATGACATTCGTATATATGTTCTGAACCTAAATAGCAATGTTAGCAAATTACACATCAATATTAGCAACAAGCAAGGTTAAAGATAATAATTATAAAGACATCTTTTACATACCAAAACTCTTAAGTTTCACAGCGCGTCCAACTCGTGTGATCTCCTCCACAGGCGAAACAAAAAAGAGATTGAATTTTGGTAGGGATGATCGACAGCTTGACGTGGTCGAAGTCGCATGCCTTTACTCGCTAACACGGAGTTCGGATTGGAATAAGACTGTTTGATGTGAAGTGGGATAGAGTAATAGGAGTAGCGTAGAAGGCTTAATATTAGGTGTAATATTATAAAACATTTAACTGGAACGAAATTAAGAAAAGTTTAGTTACAAGACATACAAATGCAATGTGTGTACTTATGAAGCTAAATGTAGAAGTTGTATGAATGAGCGGCAGTTATCACACAAAGACACTTCAGAAATCCAAATGTACACGTGTGATACATGTAATTTGGAAACTAAATATAAGGGTTTCCTAAGCAGGCATGATAATAATAATAATATCTCTACCCCTCATTCTAATCACGAGGATTAGCCCAGAAGTCAAAGACTTGTGCGGGAGAGGGGGCGGCATATTATTATTATTAAGCAGGCCGCATTTGCGCCCAGGAACGACTTACGTTGGTAGGCCCTAACCACCATTCAGTGCAGGAATGAGGGAAACCTGGAAAACCTCATTAATTAGGGGGGTAGTTAAATGCCAACCGGTATCAATCTCTCGCATTGATCCAAGTCAACATTCTTCCACCCTACCATACCCGCAGAGAGGGTGCCAATCTCTCCACGAATATAGCTTATATACGGTCTACCGGCTGCAGGGGTCGAACCCACAGCGATCCAGTCACCTCGATTCAAGTACTGACACCTTAAACCGCGCGACCACTGACCGATCCATGATTTAACACATAAAAGTGTACCAGCGTGACATGTTTGTTATGCCACTACATATAAGAGTCATTAAAATTTGTTGATTACGCAAAAATAATTAACCAATGAAATTCCTGCCATGCGAAAATTGTAGCACTTGTGACTATCATATTGTTGGCATTACTGACTACATTTTACATGTATGTTTTATTGCATACTTTCATTGTGCGATTTCATTTAAAAGGTTAATCAGTAAAGTTGGTATTTGTACGTGTACTTAGCAATTGCAATAATGGTTATTTATGCAACAAGTACAAAAAGTAAGTGTTTATTGCACGCGACGTGAAATTGTCCAACGAGGCCGTCAGGCCGAGTAGGACAACACTTCGAGTGCAATAATCACTTTTTGTACGAGTTGCATGCAATATTTTTTCTACGTTCATACAAAAACAAAAAAATGATATTTAGATGACACTAAGTCTAGGAAAATGTGACGTCGATTTGAACGTTTATGTTTGTCATGATGACAAAACGCTGTAGTAGAATGACACACGAATGCAATAAACATTTTATTGCACTAGTGCAATAAAGAACCATTTTTTTCACTAAATATAGTTCAATAAAGTTTTGTTTTTTGCATGAACGTAGAAAAAAATTATTTATTATTTTATATATTTCATTTATACCTGTACAGGGTTTTTCAACAAAAAGTAGCCATCCTTAGTATTTTTTAAAACTATCTTTTGGTTGAAAATTGCTAAGACATGTCAACAAAGATGACAAAGGGGACATCTTTTTAAATAAAATCCAAATTTCTGCCATCAACTCCTTAGCCGTCACAGCCACCCCCTCTAAATTTGTTTAAAATGGCACCATACCATATGTGGCACATCGTCGCAAAGGTTATTGTGTAGGGAATGCATTCTACTATTCATTTTGTATATTTGCGTGAAATTGAGAAATAAAAAAATTAAAAAACCTTTTTCTGTTTATTTTAGTTAAACTACTGATAACAATACCGATACTTTTTTCCACCTTCTGTTCTTACCTCAGTCAGTCAACTTCCTGTTCATTTTCAATTAAAAGTGTCAACTGGAGATATGTCGTTCGTGAACGACCCGTTTGGCTCTCCGGTTCACTTACGATCCACGGTAGTTATGGGCACTTTTGCTTCTTGAATCAATTCAGTTTAGTTCAGTGGCATTTATATTTAGATACCTTTTTAGTTCCATTTAAAAGAAAGCCGTTTGAAGAAGCAATCTTTGATGCAGAAATTACTGTGGTGTCATAAATTGTTCAATAAAGATAGAGAAATAAAACTAATAAATACATACGAAATATATTTTATATAAAAACTTTAAAAACAACAACGTTAATTCGCGGGGCTCTTTTTTTCTCTTAATTTTTTTGTTTTTTCTTCATAATAATTTCTCTTCGCCCGTAAAACTGCCAATTGTTGCTCGTGCAGTTCTTCCAATCGCCTCTGTTTAGAGGAGTAACTATCTTCTATTATTTTCCGCTTTTTGGAATAATAAGCGGCCCGTAGCCTGGCTACTTCTTTTTTGCCCGGAACGAATTCTTTATATTTATGTTTTGTCCTCTTCGGCATTTGCTGGAAAGAAAATAAAACTGTAATCGATGATAAGCACCAACGAGAACTGATTTCTTCATGAATTAATTTGCCAATTTTTCTATACCCTACTGACGAAAATCTAGAGTGACTTATCGCTATCTTGTGGAATAGTGCGACGGGGAGCATATGAGGAGCAAGAGTTCATAGGCGGAGTAAATTTTGAAGGTGCTTAGATATAAAAAATATACAAAAAAGACAATAAAAATGATTGTACTATATAAAGCGGGCATTACACTAACAATTTATTGTTGAAGAAATTGATGAATTAATTCATCAATTTCTTCAAGGTCGCACTTTGGTTTTACACATGTTCAGGGCTTTGTCAAGTTTCTTAACAATTTTGCTGTCAGATGTCACCCGTACCAACCTAAAAGTAATTTTAACTTTTAACGTTATATCATTCCCATTTGTATATAACACAAAAATTGTTAAAAATGAAAAGTAATTATTAAATTATATATTAAGATAAAAAAAAGTGAGAAACAGTTAAAAAAAAGCTTTCATTGCATTTATTATTGCTGCTGTCGGTTACTGGTTAAATGTTTACATTTATTTTACGTTGGTATTCCTGAATTGACGTAAAAATTGACGAAAAATAAGAACAAGTTTTAAGTCGTCTTTCACAATTTATTTGACGTCCAAGTTTTAGTATTACATTTGTCAATTGACTTGACGAAGCCACTTGATCAATTAATTGACAAAGAAATTGTTAATGTAAAGCGGGCTTAACATCTATTATTTTTGGAAGATATCCCCTCCCTAAAGTAATCATAAATGACAAAGTTGTTGAAAATTTGTATCTAAATAAATTTCAACCAAATTTCTCACAATTGTTTTACCTTCATCCAGTCTCTTCTGCAAGGGTAAGGAATCCTATTAATTCGTTATAATTTAATGCCAAAGGTGCTGATGATATGAACCTGAAAATGTTTGATTTTTTAAATTTTTGATTGATAACTTGGCAACTTTTGTCGAAAGCATAAACACTGACTTATATTCCATTTCAGAGATTTTATAAGCGCATGGACTGATTTTGAATACATCTAAAACACAAGCTTGTTCTTACTCACAATAAATATGTCATCACTCAAAATCTCGCGTTCACTATTTTATTAAATGGAGTCGTACTTGTTCCTACTAATTCTTGTAAAAACCTTGAAGTGCTTTTTGATAGGGATCTCCGATGCTCCGAACATGTCAGGTCGTTCAAAAATCGTTAATGAAGCTCCACACTCTTTATTTTCACCGAGATTCGCTAAATACCATCATTATACTAAAATTATGTGACTAACTTATTCTTAGCAACATCACTTATTGCGACTCAGTTTACGGGTCGGTTATCATTAATAGGGACAAAGGAAGCCATCAAAAGATCGAAAATGCTTGCATTAGATTTTCTTACGGTCTTAGAAAATATGATCACATGGTTGTAAGCTCAATGAATCCAAATGGTGAAATCTCATGGAGCGTTATTATTCACAAGACTCCCAAATATCTTTATAATAAGCTTTTAAAAAATAGCGATGTTCATAGTTCTACCTGTCACAAAGATTTATACATAGTTGCTAAACACCGCACCACCTTATTTCAAAGATCTTTCTCTTATAATGCTGCTGTCCTTTATAATGAAATACTTCCTAGTATTGAATCATCCAAGACTGTATATGCTTTTAAAGCGGAGGTCAAAGCCAGTCTATTTGCAAAACGCTCTCATTAATGCCTGTCTGTGCCCGATTATTTAATATGAATAGTAGGTATATATTTTGTTAATTTGATGCAATTCTTTGGGTGGTTAGGTGGAAGAGTAACTTAGTTGAACCTCGCCATCCATAATATTATTTTTGTTGTATCTTTTCTTCTTTTGTAATTAAGACATTTTATTATTATTATTATATAACGATTTTTGAAAATTTTGGGGATAATAAGAGTGAAAGAGTTATTTCCAAATTTAAAGTACAAATATTATTGCTACTTTCATTATTATGTGGTGTTACTAAGTTTGCTTTGAGCTTCAGACAACCATAATCAAAATTATAGAAAATGTTATAGTTGAACAAATTTGTTACAAGTAGAGACTTTCCCACCATTAAATAAATCGCGCAAATGTTTGCATATTTTGCATCCATAAGGACAAAAGGTGTTAGAATACATTACACTATATACCCTTTTCACTATTGGTTACTAGCACTGTCACTATAACGGTCACACATACATTAACACTTATTATATCATATTGTACTGCCTTCCGTATGACCTTCATCATCCGATATTCCTCTGTTAGACTAGGGCAGTTACAATTTTGATAATACGTTGTAGAGCTTCAATTATTCGCCATTCTTAAAAACATAAAATCACTAATAAATGAATTATATTCATAATGAAATTTTTTCACTCGCATGATAACACTGGAGATAGAAGGAGGATCCGTCAATTCGTCACTACCAATAGAAATCGAATGTTCCGGTCTTGCGCATGCGTATTTGCTGCAGCCGAAGTTGTGTAATCAGATATGCTCTCAGATATATGTGGCACTTACTGCATGTATTTTTCTTTGTATAACATGAGCCACTCTAAATTTTCAGCAGTTGGGTATATAAAAGGTTTGGTTTTACACCTGAAATATAAATCACTACTACCAACATTGTAACCAAGACATAGTTGTCTCTAATGACTTGGTTACAAATTCTGTCAATGTCAGACATACTTTTACACCTTGTACATCGTGAAAAGAAAGGTTAATTTTCGGTACTCACGGCAGGCGGTGAATGAGATGTCTGAGGTACGTCACCGAAATTTGATGACGTTTCAATTTCCTCCTGTACATTTTCTAATTTTATATAAAAAGGCGTGTCGTTCACTGTTTCCTCTTTAGTACAATTTGTTTTGTAATCGACCATTTCATTGCTGATCTAAAAAGGAATAAATATTAATACTGTTAATCATATAAATACATTGTATTTATATGATTAACAGTACACTCAAACGTCCCATCAGTTGCCGTCTCAATACGAAGCTGGTTGACTATTACCAATATTTATTTGATGTGGTAGGGTTAACCAGTTTTTTTTACAGCAAGTCGTAAATCTTGCCAGGTGGCAAATTATACGAGACTAGGATTATCAACAGATTTGAAAATTTATATTAATTAAAAATTTAAACTATGACAGGCTTCTTACATTAATTTATAAAATGAGTTTTATCTTCGGTTTCTAGCAAAAATTGAGTTGTTTTCTTTTGTTAAAATCTTCGAACTCTTTGATCGAAATCCTTCCGATTTTGTTTTTAGAAACGCAATTAAATGGACGTATTTTTCTTTCTTCTTACTTGTGTAAATCAATCTCTCGACTAACGCCTCATGATTTAATATTACACACGTTTCATTACAGTGCTCATATCGAACAAGTATCATTAAAAACTATTATTTATTAACTTTTTTTCAAAAAAATATTTTTTTCAAAAAAGTGTTGCTTGCCTTGAAATGTACATTTTATTATTAAAACCTAATAGATAATTTATATAAACCAATTATTTGTTAAACTTTTTAATTTGGGATTTTGTTTTTTACAACTCTTGAGATTTTATTACCTTATTAGCAAATTTAAGGGTTTAATGATATTGACTCTTGTACTAGACGATCAATTATTGATATGAAAAATGAATGTTTGATTCTGGGAGATTTTGAGGGTCAAAATCGGCCCGAAGGGTAGACATTTGGGAAATGAATACTTTCACTACTTTCATAAAATATGTATCTCTCAAATCAAAAGTTGCCGGGTTTGAGTGATTTTTAGTTTTTGCATCAGAACCAGTTTGCTATGAGTGACAAGTGTATTATTTTTAATGTTTACATTTAAAACTATAATAATGTTTCAAAATGTAGTAATAGATAGTGCAAAATTCCACATACAAAAGTCACAGTAAAATTTTTCACAATCCAGAATGCCTCCTAACTAAAACTTCCAAATATTGAAAATTATTTTCGAATTTAAGCGTTCCATCTTTTTAGAAGAAAAACATTGCAGCCTAATTTCTAGGGTTGTCAATCCCAGAAAAACATTTTGATCCCGGGATTTCGGAATTAGAAATATTATAATCCCAGAGATTGAATCATATAATCATATATATGAAATTTATTCATATTTTGGAAAAAATAAAAAATTATAAGAAAAACTAATTCATTCAGCACATTCACATTCAAACTCAAACGAATTTTGGTGGACTATATTCCAACCGTCAAGTAGGCCCTCTCCGATTTTACACTTGTAGGTGAAATTGATAAAAAATCGTAGAAAACACAATTTTTATATAATTCCGTTTCTGTGGTTAAAGTAGAAAATAACGTAACTTTGTACTTGAAACCGGCTGAAATGGCTACATAGGCTCTATCAAACCGTGCTCTTATGTACTGAACAACGTTGTATTAAAAATATCTAGTAGATGGTAAAGCAATTATTACTTTGTAAAAATGATCTGTGTTAAATTTTTTAGACCTGGTCAGTAAATTAGATATGATATTTGTGTATTAATTCATTAATCTGTGGCCTCGTATTTCACAGTAGACCGCAACATATCTATAAAATTGGCAAGGTCAAACCCGAAAATCTCGGGAACCATGCTGATGGCATCCCGGGACTTTTGAGACCGACATTCCATATACAATGTTATACTTTAATCAAAACTTTTAAAAGAATTGTTTGCTTACCTCATCCAATTCTGGAAACTCAATGTTGGAACTGCTGCCAAGCATTACGTTTAGATGATCATCAGTTCTATTCTCGTCATACTGCAAAACCAAGCCTTCAGTCGACAATCCAATTAAGTTCATAATTTTCAGTTCTTCAGCTGTGAATTCAATCTCGTTGGGCACACCATCTCCAGTGCTATTTTCCACTTGTTTTTTTAAAGCAACTTTCTTCCTGGTCAGTTTTTTTAAATTTTCCCATTTTAACTTTAGCTCGTTCACTTTACGCGCCGGTCTTCTACTCGCATTGTTGAATAAGTCAGTGATATTCTCCCAACATATCTTTTTGTCCCTTTGTGACACTCTATTCGTCTGTTTGTTTTCAATGATTTCCTTAAAGAATAGTCTCCGTTAGTTCGATATTTGAAAGGCAAAATGTGAACAAAAAAGCCTAATAAACATATGATCGAATATCAACGGTTACTGAGATAACAATGAAAATATTTTTATTGCTATTTTTGAGAAAGCTGTTATTATTTGATACTTTATTTTGAGTAGGTCATGCATTCTAAACCAAACTCACATTATTGATTGTCACATTTATTTTGACGTTTGTGATTTAAACACTTATTTTATAACTGTCGCATGTGCGTTTGTTTATTCGGTATTGTACACGCTTAATTTCATAATGCCTGCCACATATAGTCATAGAGAATATGCTGATATTATTTTTATTTATGAGTATTGTAACGGTAGTGCTAATCGTGCAGTTGCTGAATATCGACATCACTTCCCGAACAGAAGAGTGCCAGAAGGTCATGAAGGTCATCAAAGTGTTTCAAAGAGACATGGCAACATTACTAGGGCTCATAAAATGTATGTCCTAGAGCTACCCATTTTTGAGGTAGGTACATTTTTGGTGGTGTTAAACACATTGTCATTATTATTGTAAAATGGGAAAATCTAGATAAATTTAAAAAAATATACAATATAAACATAAATAATAAAATATCAGTGAAAGTGCTAGCAAATAGCATCCTGTACTTTTTACAACAAAATTAATAACACTAGCCTGTTCACCACCACCAAATACGTACACGTGTCACATTTTGGTAAAAAATGTGGTTTAAAAATTCACATCCAGAATTAGATTTTCTAGAATCATCTTACACTTATTTTTCAATGTTTTATCAGCTCTAGCAATATTACAATGTCTTTGAAATATCTTAAAATCGTTTCATGGTATAAATTTCTCCTTTAAAAAAGGTTTGTTTAGTAAATTTAAAAACGGAAGAACATAAATATGTAACAAGTCCACGACAATCTTGATTTGATCTATTGTGGAATAGCAGTAGACAATCCATAGAATTGTGCAAACTGAAATTAAATTAACTTTTCTGTATATAGCCTTCAGAAAAATGATGGAAGTTTGATTTATAGGTACTTTGAATATGACATTATTGTTTTTTTATAAATTTCTATACTTTACCTACCTAGACGGAAAGATAGGTTAGAATATGTGAATACACCGGTAAAAAACGTAAAATATATTCTTATTATGTTAACTCATACCTTATATTTTTCTACTAATTGTACAACTAAATGGATTTCATCTCCTGTAAATTTGCAGTTCCTTATTCTCTCTTTTTCCATAATGAATGTACTCGTATATATAGCTGATTTAATAAACTTAAAACATAACAAGTATATCTAATGATTATAAATCATGTGGAATGCGAAATTATTACATTTACACATTCATAATTAAATTTATTAGAAGTTATTATTTACATTGATTTTTTGAGGTTATATTTATTTGTGTCTGTTATTCTGTGATTACTGATTATGTGATGTGATGTGAGCCCTAGATAATATACTTAAGAATGTGAGCTGTAAGTGCTGTAACAATAGCTGTATTCTTTTACCAGAAATCTTAGTTTATCTCAGTTAATCTTAGTTATTCTCCATACTGATTGGTTAATTTAGTGAGATTAACTCAGATTAGCTAAGATTTCTGGTAAAAATATATGGCAAGTGTTGCATGGTTATATTATCTATAAGTGTTGCCAGCAAAATGAAATAAAATAAAGATAAGTGAAGTTAGCAAAAACTATTCAATAGAGCATTTACATGTAGGCGGCGCTGCGATCAATGTTATGTATTAAATCTATCTCACAAATACTTAATATTAAATTTTTGTTGAAAAAAACATGGCATAATTTGTATAAGTTAATATTATTATAATAAAAACATTATTATTATATAACTGTTGTGTACCGCACATAAATAACATGTAATAACTTTCGAGTAATTTTTTGTTCCTGTTGTCTACTCCCATCTAATTCTGTTTCTACATACCTGTGCAAGTTTTATTTTGATAATACATACACAAACGCAAATTAGATTTACAATTACTACTTGACTTACACAAATTCAAATACAAAATTATCGAACCATAGATTAATTTGTAAAGTGGACCATAAATCAAAAATATCAATATCTACTTTGACGCTAGCGCACCTATCGAAATTTAAAGACACTGAATTATTGTATATGCTCTATTCCTGGTTATTTTTTCTTATTTTTTATGGCAAGTAATTCAAAACAGTTATACCACTATACGTTCTAAAATAATCCAATTCAATAAAAGAAAATTTGACAAGTACTTTAACTACCATGTCCCAGCAAATCATATTGAAAATTATACCTCTAATTAAAGCAGCCGATTTGTCGAATTTAAAAATTTGTAGCGGAATTCTAAGTTCAACCAATCATGTTGCTCTGATTTCAGAATCTCTCGAAAATATAGAGCATCTGCGGCACGTGATCAAAATAGGCGTGGCTACTGGCTTGGAGGATAAACAAACAGCGATCATAACCTCAAACGTATTTATTACTATTTATTTATTATATGTTTTCACGTTACCTTAAGTGGTTGTGTTCTGGTTATAGTTTATTGTTGTTATTATTTTTCGTTTTTTTGTGGCTACAATATTCCTTCATTTATATAATCATGTATAGTGAATATTATTATACACTGAAAGTCATAGATGCTGAAAGTGCTGATGGATATAGACATAAAATAAGTGAAATTGGAATAGATCCATACACATTCAATCTGATAATGAAGCAGATTTTCCTAAAACTTTATATCCAAATACTGTAAATTATTTGTTATATAATAAAAGTGCTTATACACATACATCAAATTTGTGGTTTTTAGGTACTGAAATCTCGAAAAATAAAACAAGTAGAGCAAAAGTAATATCAAAAATAAAATTACTAATGTTTTGTTTATCCACTTTTTACTGTTTAAACTATCCTCAAATAATATATTAACTTTTAAAAGCATTTGTATGATACACATTATTTCGCTATTCTAACCCCACATTTTAACAATTATTTTCAGATACTAATCAACAAACGTGAACAATCTTATATGCAGAACTATGTAAGTTTATGTTACTTACATCTATTTAAAAATACGTATTTTGAAAGATTTCAGTAGGTACCTAAAAATTTGCTGGATAGATCGTTTTCTGACGTTATGTATTGATTTTACTTGGTACATTTAAATATTCGCAGGTGGCATGAGATAACATTCTTGTTATTTGCTAAATTCTATATTATTCAGTTCTTAAATTACTTGTATTTGTAAACACTATTTCAAGAATACGGCGCCCTTAAAGCATATTAAAGGCTTAGAAAATAAGTAATTTTTCTCACGGAAAATGTACACATATTATGTATATAGGTATGCATATACAACATGCTAAAACAGTTTCGTTTCAAATAATCTAAATTACCTACAAAAGAAATATTTATTTATAACTAAAAAAATGGTACTCCGATATGGTATTCATTCTACAAGATTTTATATAAAATATTAACTTTTCACAAAAAAAATATTACTGAAAACATTTGAATTCGTAAATAGCAGAAATATGTGCCAGTTTTAAACAAAGTTTTTCAAAAGTAGGTATCCACAGAATAAGAATAAATAAAAATTTAGTCCTGAAATAGGTTGCCACTAAATACAATCAATACATATGCTGCTGTGGCGTTTGCAAAGCCACGGAAAATTGATATGATTTATTTTTTCAAACCTCTTTTTCTTTATTTAATATTTTTCGCCTCATATCTATCTCTTCTTGATTCTTTTGATGAAGTACCAGATGTATAACTCATTCACAGTGGGGATCCAATCCGGATTATTTTGCTCGTGCAAATTTGCAGGTTTCCCTATAGTATAATAAATGTATACCTAATTTTTGCTCTTTTATGTTTTGAATATTTTCTTCCAAATTTAATTTTGGATTCTGTAAGGTCAGCTCTTTTAAACTATTCATTCAAGCCTTTCGCCTCTCAGATGCTAACTGGTTAAATTGTTTATGTCTGTCGAATTCAGAATGAATTCTGAAGAAACTAACATTGTCCCTTGCAGAATTACTGCCACAGTTTACTACCATATAATAATTAGGCATTTTATAATACAAATAACACTCAAATATTTAATAATAAATTGGAATAAATATAAGGTTATACTTTTGTTTATCCTCCAAACAACGACCTTGAAAATCGTGACGTCACGTGCAGATGCCCTATTGAGGGTGAGGGAAAAGTAATAACCTATCCTATCAATATCAAATGTCAGACGTATCATAAAAGATAAGTAATCTAATATCAAGAAAGGAAAAGACAATAATTGTATATGTTTCAAATAAAGTTTGTAATTGTTACGATTATTGTTTCATTTTGCCAAACCTGGGGACTTACAATTTTGTAAAAAAAAAATCAAAAAGGGCAGTCCGAAAATGATTTAAAAAAATACACTTCTGTACGGTATTGGAAACTAGTCCACTGTAAAACCTGACAAGGCAAAGCATATAATCGGCAACCGGATAAATCTGAAAGAAATTTCCAAGGAAACAAATAAATAAAATAACATTATAACACATTTTATAACACCTGTTTTATACAGTAAATATTCAACTACCTTTGCCGCTATTATTAATTATTAATAGAATTAATTTGTGGTTTTATTTAATAAAATAGTTTGACATACCTGATATACAACAAAATTTTGGACCTGTCTTATCCAGTTTCTATAAACTAACACAAATGTTCCTGCTTCTTGCCCATTTCGAACTCATAAGTTATTGACAGCATCTATGATACATTTGCGTAAATCATCAAAAGCATCAGTGTTCACTTCGGTACGATACAGTCGTTTTTTTGGTACTGAACCTCATATATGATACAGCACACCACTGGAACACGCCGTGGACGCCCTGGACCTCCATCTCCCACGATTCGGTTGCAAATTTCCCATATCTGTGATCGCGTTGATAATATCTTCAAGACAGGAAGTTTGTTGCAAAATACTATGGTTTTTTTTCTGATGAATGTAGAGCTAATTCGGGTGTACTCCAAGGGTCTAATTTGGGGCCAATCCTATTTTTATTTTTTATAAATGATATAACTGACATATTACAAAATTCGAATTGCTTGATGTTTGCAGACGACCTAAAGTTTTACAAACGTATCAAATGCCCTAATGATGCTATTTTATTCCAACATGATATTGATGCGGCTTTTGAATGGAATCGTATTAATAAACTTGATTTCAATGTTCAAAAATGCTATAATATAACTTTTACTCTCTTATCGATGACTCATATTTGTTGTCCTTGATTTGCGTTAATACCCATCTTAGAAATACTAGAATGCATGAACTTCTCTACATCACCACTCGTAAGACAACCCAGTTTGCACCCCTTCTTATACTGTTTCGTCTAGTTAACCAGGTTTCCTCTAAGAATAGTGTGGATCCCTTTGGATCTTTTGGTGTTTTTTTAAAAACCATAAAAAATATATATTCGATTGATAATCTGTAATTACTCCTCTGTTAGTGTTATCTGCTGTATTTATGTTTAATTTCTGCTAGTTTTAAGTACTTATACTGTACCTGTACTATGATATGATTTATTACTATTCTATTGTATTTTTCTATTACTTACGTACTTTCCATGTAATTAGACAATGATGCCTGTTTGGAAGCAATAAATAAATAAATAAATATCACGCCTGCGTTGCACTACATTTGCACTCACTGCATACCGCTGTAAAAATAGCTCCATTTGCACATGTTTACCCGGAAATGGTGCTAAAGCATTTATCCCATAAATTCAAACGATATCTGTCAATTCCGAGTTGCTATATATTTGACACTTAAAAAACTAATGTAAACGCTTGCATGACAAAAACGTTAATAAGTAATCGGATTTCAATATTTGGAATCGCCTGGCTAGAGACTACAGCAGCATGCAACAGCCTATGTAAAGGTTAAAAATACTACAACTTCAATAATTTTTTTCTCAGAAATTATAAGGATTTTAAAAAAAAATTGTACGATACAGATTTCATTTTTCATGACGCATATATTTCCAATTTTTTTTACATAGGTTGTTAATCACCCTGTAGAATAAAATCTAATAAGACATTTTACTACAAATTAAATCAGAAAATAATTGAATTACGTAATGTACCAGGAAGTTTTATTTTTATATTGACTGAAACATTTTTTTACAATAATTTATGAGATCAACCTCAGATTTAGGATTCTCTCTATGAATATTACTTAATTTTACAAAATTAGGTTGATACTATTACCTACATTGCTTTCATTGTCCCTCTTTAAACAGATCCAGCCAAACTGCTCCCACTAGAATTTTCTTTATGTTTAGCCAAATGACGCCTAATATTGCTCCTGTATATGGTCTCGTAATTGCAGAGGTCACATTTCACCATGGGCACTTCAGAAAAATCCTTATGGCCCATCTCGTGCAACTTGAGACTGTTCTTGTACCTGGTCTCGAAAGCGCATTCGCTGCACTTGTACATCTGCACCTGCGTAGAGTCCAAGTGCATGCGCTTGTGTGACGCAAGGCAACTCTTGTATCTTGATTGGTACGCACACTGATCGCACTTGAAGACTTCCAGCTTGGAGAGGTCCTCGTATCGTAACATGTGACGATCGTAACCGGTCTTATACTTAGTTGTATAGTTACACCGATCACACTTGTACATTCGTACTTCCGAGGGGTTCTTGTGCACCAGCCGGTGGCGTCTTAAGTCGACTATAAGTTTAGTCTTGTACTCGCACTTGTCGCACTCGTAGATTTGTGTCTCGGATATGTCCTTATGCCTTAGTTGATGGATCGATAGGCGGGTCTTCGTCGTGGTTTCGTAATCACACTGGTCACATTTGTACACCACTTGGACTTCCTCGCGATCGTGTTTCTGCCGATGGCGAGCTAGAATCTTCTCAAATTTGGACTCGTATGTGCACTTGTCGCATTTGTACATCGGTATTTCCGAAGGGGGTCTGTGCTTTAGCATATGTTTTGTGAAGTTGACTTTATATTTTGCCGAATAGTTGCATTTATCACACGTGTACATTTGCGTTTGAATAGGGCTTTGGCATTGCGACCGATAGCGCGTACTTGATTTTTGTTTGTATCCAAACTTGTATTGACAGTTGGGTGTGTTTGATGGATTGTCGCTCATCCAGACAACTATCTGTGAATATACGTTTTGTTTCACTCCTCCTTCATGTTCCAAACTATGTATCCTTTCAACTGCTTCAAATGTTTTCTCTTCTGGAATGTATAAAGGGTCCTCCCTGAAAAAATTTTAAATTGCATACACCCAAATACTATACAGAATATGTTCTCTCCTTACCATGCCTCTTGATTTTCTTCACATTTAACTTCTATTTCATCATTTTTGATGTAGCCGTCATTCATCCCATCTTCGGTTTCTTCAATTTTCACTTCATGTACCTCCGTTTTGATTAATACTTCCTGTTCCTCTAGACTACATTCTTTGTATTCCATTTCAGCATCTACTTAGTGTCTTACTATATAAATCAACCTTTGATGTTTCTTTGTAATAATGTGTGTGAGTAATGGGATCAAATTATAATTTTCAAATGTCTAATAACATAAATATTCTACAAACCGATTAAGACTAAAAAAAAGTGTGTTGATTTTTGAAAAATATGACTCTATTGTATTTTATTACTATTGTTTCTCCTGATAAGTTTAAATATCGTTCATAAAGTTAAACCACTGATTTTTAACCTCCTAACCTCTTTTACCAAAATAAAATCCGTCAACATCGAAATTATCCATTGCTTATAGAGTTAGATCGATAACTTCCATTATTTATACCAGGTATTTCCAGGTAAATTTATATAGGGGTCACCACAAGTCCTTAGGTTTTAACCACGGTCTATTAATTATTCGATCAGGCACAGGTGACGTAACAAAATTACTGTAAATAAAGAAGTAGCAGTCCATTATTAATACGTATATACTCAATTTTGTAAAATATTTAGACACAAAATCTTTCTGTGAAGTATTGAAATGATGAAATTTAAAAATAATAGATAAAAATAGGTATGTACATTTTTGCAAACCAAATTAAATAAGTAGATTCAATTAAAAGAAGTTATTACAGTCACAATACAAACGTCAAATTCTGATGTGTATGTTTTCAAATACTCACATAGGTATCGCCACACTACAGCACATTCTAGAATAACAGAATTCTAGATTGAAGTTCAGGTGTTCCACAGACAAGTATACAAGGCAAAACGATTTTGCAGACGATGGTTTAAAGGAAGATAACAAGGCAAAAGGGAATGATAACATACCTTATGTCGGTATTATATGAACTGATATCAAAAACGCCTATTGGCGAACATCAAGAAGTGGCTGACATCTGTTGACTGATTTCGGTACTGCTGTAGGAGCTTTTAATAAATTAATTGCATGATAGAGAAGTGTGAAGTTTTGTGTTTTTTTTAATATTGTCCTATACTTTTTTCTGCATAAATAGTACCCGTGTTTATATCAGCGTTGGGATTGCTATTACAACAGATCTATTACAATTCATAGACTGTCATTACGCTATTACGACAAACCAGAAATTATGCTGGATCTATTACAAAGTAAAGAAAACAGGTAAATTCTATTACACTTTTTCGGTTTTTTAATTTTAGTAATAAAGAGTACGTGATTGACAAATAATCCTTTTCTATGATCCCTCTGCAAACAAAAAATAACTGATTATTCGGTTATTGCAATAACCGAAATCACTCGGTTATCAGTTATATGAGTAACGAATTATCTGTTTGATTTTTTCGTACTGTTCACTAGGGTTGCCACCTTTCATATGCTCAAGTAGGATATTCTTATCTTTTATATTCTTCTTTTTACGTTCAATCGTTATTTGCAATTTAATGCAATATATAGTGCAAACATTTACTGTAGTATATAGTTATTTCTTATTCTCAGTTGCAGTTTTTTAAATATTTTCATGAAAATGTAATGAATTATTCTTTTGTTTATATGACGTAAGTCGTCTGACTTCTTGCCGCCACTATAACAAACAACGAAAAACTGTCGTAGCCATAGATGAAAATAAAATTTTGTTCCGTCAGGAACAGTTGTAAAATAATTTTTGAAAAATTGAAAACAATTTTTTTTATGTAAATGCAACATATCGAAGATTTGTATTGTTTATTTTAAATATATAAATTTACCCATACGAAAAGTATATATTTATGTATTTAAAATAAAACATTTACATATAAACTACAAAAATAGTTATATGTCTGGCTGCTGAGAATTCAAGTAACCATCACTCGAGTTATCAATCGGTTTTTGTTATCATTTAAATACTCAGTATTCGGTTATGGAAATAACTCGGTTTTTCCCAAAACTAGACCATAGACAAAATATAAACCATAGAAAACCACTAAAATTAAATTTATTATTAGTCTGCAGTAAAAAAAATCTATTACCAATCTATTACATTTTGCATGCAGATGTCATTACAAATCTATTGTAGTTCTGTCCCAACCCTGGTTTATATAAAGTATGGTTAGCCTTAGTTGTGGACCATGTCGGGTAGATGTGCAAAAGCTCTTAAACAAGCCCTAGGCAAGTCAGTAAACGGAGTTTTTCTGACTTTGTTTATAAAATAATGTCAGTTTGACCCATAGAAAGGATATTTAAAAAATTCTTTAATTTTTTAACATTTCAAACTTATAATATTTATTAAATACATCATGGGTCTTTGGAAATTATAAGAAGCTAACCAAGTATTTGATGTAGGAAAAAAATATTTGTACATACTTTAAAATATTTGAAATGTACTAATGGACAAACACGTACAGTACCGCACAATCTTGGAATACATGAATAGTAATTAAATACAGGGAAATTCATAGATACTATGAAAAAATAGGATACTTAAGTTTAAGTTAGAAATTACTTCACTCGTATTATTTTGATTTTCTGAATTCAAATTCTTGGAGCCCTGGATTTTTAGAGTCCTTGAAATTGGTCTGTTTTGTTTTTTTTTGCAAATATCTCCAGAACCCCTAAGCCGATTTTAATGGAATTTGCCTGGGGTTGTAAATATAGAACTTAAATAATAAAGTAGTTTTGTCAAGTATTGCAGAGCGCTAGCTCTATACCAAAATTAAGAGTTCTTATAAAATTATGCATATACCCTATATTTTTTTCTAGTATACACGAATCACCCTGTAATTGCATCATATACCATCATAATAAATTATTAAAATACCCCTGAAGAAGCTTCAGTAGTACTAATACTATATAATAAGTACTGCTATACTATTAGTACCCTTGGGAAAAATAGGAACAGGAAAATATTCAAAATAAGACTAAGAGTCTGTGAACTTAAAAGTTAAATTGACAAAACAATCACAATATTCACAAAATTCAGATTTCTAACACTAGTGCACATAAGTGGTTTGGGAGACCGCAGATAAATCTCCAATCAGTCCAAATATTAGCAAAACCAAATCAAGCAAAATTCTCAGTAAAAGCTTGATTTATCCTGTGAAAATAGTAATTTTTTCATGTGGGTGATATAGAAAATGGCAACAATTTTTTACTGTCTCTGTGAGCTGCATGGTTATTTTTTCTTTGTCGAAAAATACACCTCCAAAAATCATAATAAAAATTCAAACTGGTGTCAGAACTGGCAACCTTGCTGAAGATATTACGTATATTATTTTCACTATCTCTCTTTAAACAGATCCAGTCAGACTGCTTCCGCTAGAATTTTCTTTATGTTTAGCCTGATGACGGCTAATATTACTCCTGTGTATAGTCTCGTAATTACAAAATTTACATTTCACCATGGGCACTTCAGAAAAATCTTTATGACCCATCTCGTGGAACTTCAGACTTCTCTTGTGCCTGGTCTCGAAAGCGCATTCACTGCACTTATACATCCGCACCTGCGTAGAGTCCAAGTGCCTGCGTTTGTGCGACACAAGGCAATTCTTGAATATGGACTGGTACGAGCATTGATCACACTTTAAGACTTCCATCTTGGAGAGGTCCTCGTGTCGTAACATATGTCGATTGTAACTTTTCTTATATCTACTGGTGTAGTTACACCGATCACACTTGTACAGTCGCCTTTCTGAGGGGTCTTTGTGCACCAACTGGTGCTGCGTTAAGTAGTACTTGATTTTAGTCTTGTACACGCACTTGTCGCACTTATAGATTTGTGTCTCGGATATGTCCTTATGCCTCAGATAATGCATCGTAAAGCGTGTCTTCACCGTGGTCTCGTAATCACACTGGTCACATTTGTACACCATTTGGACTACCTTGCGAGTGTGTTTCAGAAGGTGGCGGGCTAGAAACTTCTCGAATTTTGACTCATAAGTGCATTTGTCGCATTTGTACATCGGTATTTCAGAAGGATGTCTGTGCTTTAGCAGGTGCTTTGTAAAGCTGGACTTGCATTTTGTTGAATAGTCGCAATTTTCACACGTATACATTTGGGTTTTGATAGGACCTGGACATTGCGACCGATAATGGGTTCTTGAGTTTTGTGTGAATCCTGACTCATTTTGATAGTGATGTGTGTTTGGTAAATTGTCGCTAATCCACACAACTATCTGTGAATATACATTTTGTTTTGTTTCCCCTTCATGTTCTGAATTATGCAGCCTTTCATTTGCTTCTAGTATCTTGTCTTCTGTAATGTGTAAAGTATCCTCCCTGAAAAAAATGTTAAATTTTATACACCCAAATTCACAAAAAAAAAAACAAAATACTATTCAGAATATGTTCCCCTCACCAAGTCTCTTGATTTTCTTCACATTTAATTTCTATTTCATCGCTTTTGATGTAACAACCATTTACCCCATCCTCGCCTTCTTCAATTTTCACTTCAGTTTCCTCCGTTTTGACTAATACTTCTTGTTCCTCTAGACTACATTCCTTGTATTCCATTTCAGCCTCGTTTGCCTCTTAATACATATATCAGCCTTTGGTGTTTCCCTTCCAGTGAGTGTCAATGCAATCAAACTTTAAACGTCTTTAATGGCATAAACAACAGATTTAAGTGACTAAATTATTTTGCACAAATATGTTCTGTTGCATTTTGCTCATTTTCTTAAAACTGACTGTACTAGTGGTTCACCATAGAATACTTTTGAACTTTATTTTATTTCTATTATCTTCTGCATAAATTTCATTTAAAATCGTTAATAAAATATAAACTATCTGATTTAACCTCAATCAAACTCGTAAAATCTTTTTCTTTTAGGCGATTTTACTGACCTTTCTAACCACCATACCAAGATTACTAAGTTATGACGTCATAGTTAAAACTTCACGAATATTATTTGTTTTTGATTAACGGATGATGGTTTTGAGGTTAGGTTGGAGTTGTAAGACACCAGAGAAATAGAGGAGGGGAGAATTAGCGTCAGGATGCGCGAACCTAGTAATACAGGAGGCTGCCATTTTGAATTCATATATACGAGGGGGGATTGAAAATATTATTTTATCATGTTTAAAAATTTCTATTTGGAAACACATTAAATTTTAAATGAAATATGAACAAATATGTACTTTTGAAATTTTCAGTTACATATTAATTTTCATAATGGCGTTATTATGGGTGATTATCCGAGATAAGGTGGAGGATTAAGGCTAAAGCGTACAACCTTCACATTGGGCGACCTGTATAGACGCTTATCTGCTGGCCCATAGAAAAAGATAGATATATTTATTTTTTTCTAGCTTGAAATATGAAACGTTCAGTCACCCGTCCCACCGTTATCTGTAAATATCTTGACTTAAAAGTGTGACGTACATGAATTCAAAATGGCAGCGCCCGTAGCGTCCTAGTGAAATGTGGATGCGCCCACGTCGAAGCTCGTTCTCCCCTCCTCTACTTCTCTGTAAGACACTGAATGAAATGTGTGATAAGGAATACGTTTAGTCCATTGCGCATCCAAATAAAGGTACCAAGCCTAGGAGCAGACAAAAGGAGGCACATGAAACTCAGCAAAGACATACTTCATTGGTTATGTATGTGGGTGCGAGAGACAACCATCTGCACGTAACGATATGAATTGTGTTCTTAATTTCCCATTATTTTGTTTGTAAACACGTCATTGGCGTACATTGTGGTTTCTTCTTTTATCTGTAGTGTTATTCTTTGTGTATTTTTGTGGGAGTTATTGTTGGAACATATCATGTTTTATAAGGGACTGTAAAATTAACCAGCATATAGCACGATATAATTCTTCATATCCAGAATTCAATTTCATTTCAATTCAGAATCAGCTAAGCCACTACGGCTCCGCCATTGCTAGAGGCACAAAACAAAATATGGCGCTGATCATGAATAATCCATTCGCGCAGCTTTTAGTGCATTCCAGTCATCATAACATAAAATTATATTTCAGTGTGGTAAGATAGTACACAGAGAAATTAAAATTTCTTTGGATTTACTTTAAATAGATTATGCGTTGCAAAAATATATGCAACCTCCCACAATAAAAATTAAATTACAGGGAGCGGACATATATAAAATCTCTTAATATGATCTAATGAACTATTTTGACAAATAGAACACAGAGTAGGAAAATCAATTGATTTTATTTTATATTACATTCAAAATATACACATAAAAATGTATCAAAATTCAAAATAAAAAAATCAAATTTAATTTTACATTGCAACAACATACAATAGATAAAGATAACAACAGATACAATTTTTTATAACTAGAATTATAGGATGGTTATATTTTCAGCTTACTATAATAAGATGTAGTTATATATACAGGGTGCCCCTTCACGTTGAATGTTGTTGATGTGCTGGATAAAGTTTAATTTGACATCGAAAGTTACATCTAGATTTTTGATATAGTTACATTTCCCAATCAAACTGTCATCGATGGAGTAATCATATACAACAGGATTAGTTTTTCGAAAGAAAGTCATTGAACTGCTTTTGGAGAAGTTCAAAGGCAGTGGGTTTGTAGTGCACCAATAATTAATTTTATCTACATCTGATTGGAGTAAGATACAGTTCCTAATATCTGACACAGACATATACAACTTGAGATCGTCAACGTAAACAAAAGCGTTACAGTCTAAGGCCGAGGTGATATCGTTTATGAATATTAAAAACAATAATGGACTAAGTGGTCCATATACCTACACAATCATATTGATAATCATATAATTAAGAACAAATTATAATACTACTCCCTACATTATTCTCATTATCTCTCTTCAAACAGATCCAGCCAAACCGCTACCACTAGAATTTTCTTTATGTTTAGCCTCATGACGCCTAATATTACTCCTGTGTATAGTCTCGTAATTACAAAATTTACATTTCACCATGGGCACTTCAGAAAAATCTTTATGACCCATCTCGTGGAACTTCAGACTTGTCTTGTGCCTGGTCTCGAAAGCGCATTCACTGCACTTATACGTTGGCACCTGGGTAGAGTGCAAGTGCTTGCGTTTGTGCACTGTAAGGCTACTCTTGAATCTGGACTGGTAAGAGCACTGATCACACTTGAATACTTTCACTTTGGAGGGATCCAAGTTTTGGTACCTTAATAAATGGTGGTTGAAATTTTTTCTATATTTAGTCGTGTACTTGCACCGATCACACTTATACATTCGCACTTCCGAGGGGTCCTTGTGCACCAGTGAGTGTTGCCTTAAATCGCTTATGATTCTAGTCTTGTACTCGCACTTGTCACACTCATAGATTTGTGTTTCAGACATGTCCTTATGCCTCAGTTGATGGTTTGTTAAGCGATACTTCACCGTAGTCCCGTAATCACACTGGTCACATTTGTACACCACTTGGACTTCTTCGCGATCGTGTTTCAAGCTGTGGCGATCTAGGTACTTCTTGAATTTGGACTCGTACGCGCATTTGTCGCATTTGTACATAGGTATTTCGGAAGGAAGTCTGTGCTTTAACAAGTGCTTTGTGAAGCAGGATTTAGCTTTTGTGGAATAGTCACATTTATCACACGTGTACATTTGTGTTTGGGAAGGGCCTGGGCGTTGCAACTGATAACGGGTACGGGAGTTTTGTTGGCATTCACACACAACAAATACTTGTGAATGTACGTTTTGTTTCGCTTCTTCTTCAATTTCCGAAGTATGCAACATTTTGCTTGCTTCAATTGTTTTGTCGTCTGGAATGTATAAAGGATCTTCCCTGAAAATTTTTGAAATTGTATACACTCAAATATACAGTAAAAGAAACAAATATTATTCAATGTGTTATCCCCTTACCAAGTCTCTTGATTTTCTTCACATTTAACTTCTATTTCATCACTTTTAATATAAGGGTCATTCACCCCATCCTCGGTTTCTTCAATTTTCACTTCATTTTCCTCTGTTTTGATTGATACTTCTTCTACACTACAATCTTTGTATTCCATTTCAGCGTCTATTTTGTCTCTTAATACATAAATCAATCTTTAGAGTTTCTTTTGTGATAATGTAGTGAGTGGAATGGACTTGAATTATAAATTTTAAACGTCTTTAATGGCATAGATGTTTTGCAAGTGGTTTAAGTGACTAAATTACTTTTCACAGATGTGGTGTTCTATTGCATTTTGACCCACTCCGTAAAATTGACTTCTTGTAGTATGGTTCCAATATTTTAACATAAAATTTTAATGAATGAAGAATTTCCATCATTCCATTTATAGATATTTGCTGCACACCATACCAACCAATCTTTATTCTATTACTATTCTCCATAGATAAAGACAAGCTATTCTCATTCTCTTATCTTGCATCGCCTATAAATTTTTATAACTATTTTATAAAATGTAAATTAACTTTTAACCCTTTCTTTAGTGTATTTGACGTCAAAACGTCAAATTGTTTTTTTATTATTATTTTACGATTATAGACCGTGGTCTAGGAACAAATTAAAGTGGATAGAGCTTATCTCATATTTTCTCGTGAATTATATAGGGGTCGCCACTATGTCATACGTCACAAAAGACATCAGTTTTCATTGGTTACCTACTGTAGTTAATAGACTGACATAGCAACACAGACGATAGATCAAGTCTATTAAATCACAGCAGCCGTGCTTTATTCAATCATTGTCTGCTAAATCTTTGTACGGCGATTTAACAGACGACGATTCAATGAACTAAGGTGTGTTTGGTAACCTGAACTAGCCCGAACTGGGATAGAGTATACATTATGGCACTTGTTATATATTGTATAATTTCTAAGTGGTGTTTGGTATATCGGTGTAGTCTGCTCATTTTAGCAATAACTGCATTGATTTCCGAGGTAGCACATGTTATGTAGTGTAGCTAACTCAAATTATTTGTTTTATTCTTTCTTAATTTATAGGTATATTTTAACGTCACAATAGCCTCTTATGAAAATGTCTAAATTAAACAATATGAAACACACATATTAGCTGGAATCTGTATTAAAAGTGAAGATGAAGATAGTGCCACATTTATATTATACTTTTGCTCAAAATCGTTTGTTATGTATCTTTCACTAATTTGCACTAGCCGCACTACATTTGTTGCACTCGACTGTGATACCAAATTGCTTACATGCGTTTGCAATAATAATGACACTATCTCAAACAATTCGTGAACTTCTGGAAGTTGAGTAGAAATTTCATTAAATCTCTATTGCTGAGTGAAACAGCTAATAGCTAGCAGCAGTTCAAAAGAAACCGCAAAATTAATTTTATTATTGCAAACGATTGTACATTATGGAGTATAAGCTGTTTTCGATTTGCATGAAAATTTCAGTTTCCCACTCATCCAGTTTCATGTTGTTGAAACTTTCCATTTAGCAGTAACTGACAAAAGCACATTTGGCCATATAATTGGGATAAGGAATTTGTAATAAAGCTAGTTTGTTCCATTGTCAGGTTATAGTAACTCACCGCGTGTGGCAGCACACTACAAAAGACATAGCTTTGATGAAAATCACGAAGTGGCTGACATAATAATAATATATCTACCCCTCCTTCTAATCACGAGGATTATTATTAAGCAGGCCGCATTTGAGCTTAGGAACGACTTACGTTGGTAGGCCCTAACCACCATTCAGTGCAGGAATGACGGAAATCTGGAAAACCTAATTAATTAGGTGGGTAGTCAAACGTCAACCGGTATCAATCTCTCACATTGACCCAAACCAACATTCTTCCCCCCTATCATACCCGCAGGGAGGGTGTCAATCTTTTCCACGAATATAGCTTACATACGGTCTACCGGCTGCGGGGGTCGAACCCACATCGATCTAGTCACCTCGAATCAAGTACTGACGCCTTAAGCCGCGCGACCACTGACCGATCAACATAGCCATCTGTTGATACATTTCAGAACTACTGCAGAGGTATTAAAAAAAATACTTACATAATAGAACTGTGAAGTTTTGTGTTTTTCAATATGTAAGCAGTGGGCAATTAAATTGAGATTCGAGAAACCGATAATAAAAGACATAAGGTATGTATCAAATATTTTCTTAGAGGATTTTATGTCAGATAATTATAACAAGGTTGTTGTGAATGAATTAAAGGATGTTTTCAGATCTGTATTACACATTAATAAATGCACACGATCCCCAAGTAGTCCACTTGCTTAGTATACTGTGATTGTCTCTGTGTCCATCCATAGCACAAACTAATAGATGTGCTCAAGGACAAAGCCATACCACAGGCTTAATCTATTGTGGATTGATTCACACATTACACGAACTACTAGATGGCTCCTTTAAAATATCTCTTTTTTGATAATGATACGACAGTGCTTAAGTAATTTCTGAAAAGTATAATAATTGTTTATGTAATCTGTCAGAAAATTACTACTACGACGTGAAATAATTTTGAAGAAGAGTTACGTAAATATGATACATTTTAAAGAAAATTTCAAAGAATAGTTATTTGTTCAAAATAATCAAAACTTAACCTTACGTTTTTTTTATAATTAAAACATTGACCTACCATTTTTATTGCATAAAAGAGTGCCACAAGATTTATATGCCAGTGGTAATAATGGACATATTTTAACATACTGAATAATTAAACAAAACAACCCATTACAACTTAAAGCTATTGTTGTTTTATCATGAAAGAATTCCAAGTAAATAATAAATATATTAATTATATTTCGAAATATTTGACATCCTGTATCTCGGAAACGGTGAACTTCTAGATATAGGTATATTTGGGTAAATCTCATTTATTTTGATTGTACAATCACACCTTCCAATGATGCCAATAATATTTGAGACACCCTGTATAACCAAGTTAAGCAGTTATGACGTCATACCAAATTTGGGCACATTACAAAAATTGCCTAGTTGGTTCTGTTTTTGAAAAAATTACTACCGACGCTAGTGCTGCAGAGGCCGAATTCTAATAATTCTGTTTAGTGTTTACCATAGAAATCATAAAATATATAGAACGCCAGAAGCCGTTACATTAGGCACTCAAAAATAGTCAGACTATGGAGTGGCTTAGATATCTGCCATCTAGGGAAAACTTGGAAGCAGTTGGTTGCACTGCATTTTAAGTCTAGCATACAATTGAATTCAAAACGGAAGGACCATAGAAATCACAAATTGGACGTAAAATTGTCATATTTTAAAATTCCCGCCTATTAGTGTGAAGCTGCCTCGGTAGTGTAACCAACTCATGAAAGCTAAGTTACTGCAATATTACCAGACTCGCGTTTTCTCCATAGGTTGACTATTTTCGATACCTCTTTTGGCGTTCTATATATTTTATGATTTCTATGGTGTTTACTCAATTCGACCATAATTCGACGCGAACGAATGATTTTGACAGTCTAGTGACCCTTATGTACACTATTCAAAAGGATTACAGAATCTCCTCATTCGATACATGCCGGACAGTTAATTTCTAAGAAGATGGTGGGGGTTGAAGGTCGCACACAAACCTAGAAAAATATAGACGGTGCCAGTGTCATATTGCCGGCGACCGCTAATTCATGGCTGCCCTAAAAGGTCCAGAATCACTAAAACTTGGTTTTTATGCCAATTTACGTTGGTTGTATTGTAGTGTGATGCTCATTTGTTTACTGTGATTGGTCACATTCTGTAATAGTGAGTTATTGAAATCCTTTAATACTGCCAAACAGTATTAGGAACGACTTTATTTAAATACTGTTTGCCCTTATTTTGTTCAGAAAATATAGTTATTGGTTAATAATTTGACGAATGGGATTCCGTTATTCTTTGTTTATATATCTCAATTATTTCCATTTTAACGGTTAATGAGAAAAGGAATAGAAGTTAATATTTTAAGAAAATTAAAATAAGTTTACTTATCTTTCTTTCATTTTTCTCTAAACATGCGACGATCTGTGCATGCGACGGAACGTATTTAAAAACGAAAAATATTTTATTTTTACTTTAGGTTAGAACGGGTATGACTGACTACGGCCGAACGACCCGACCTATCAAATAAGTAATTGTTCGACGTTATCTTAATCATGCATAAATATGGTCGATTACTATCCTTATTATTGCTGCCTTAAATAATGCATATGCGCATGCTTAGATGTCAATAGGAGGGAAGCCTAAATACCCTTAACCTTATGACACGTCCACAGTGCTGCCAATGACATATTGTAAAAATATCCTCTGAACACATGCAAATTACAGGGCATTACACGCACTTGAAGAATTTTACACGATTGGGTACACTCCTGTTTTAAAATTTGAATTGTTTTAATTAATTTAAAAAAATAGAGAAAATAATTTTACATTATAACTTAAAGAGCACTTTACACTATTATAAATTACGTGCATTTATACATGTAATTTACATTCAATAACTTGATGTAAAAAGTTTTTGCAATACACAGTGACACACATTTTAAGAAATTCAAGGTTAGCGATAGTGACAAATAATTATGTATGTTGGCATTAAACTCTGTGATAAAGGCTACCCTGAAGAAAACAGTAAACAACTTCAGACAATAGCACATTTGACATTTCTTGAAAAAGTGGTGTAGTTGCACTAGTCGCAGTCTCTTTTCTCTGAAGATGGATAAAGTGGCACAAATAATGCCAGTTTTATTAACAACATCGATTGTTTATTTGCTGTTGCATTGTAAAAAAAAGAGGAGAAATAGAAAATATTGGACTCGGCCTTGGGTATCTAGAAGAAATGCCAAAGGTATAATTATGACTTCTTCAGGATTAAACAGAAACTGACAACTGACCCACCCCACAAAAATTGACAAATCTTATAAAATGAGATCAGTTGTTTTCCGAAAGAAACTAAAATAACCTAACCTATTTCAAATATCTGACTTCAATTCATTTTCCAAATACACAGGAATGGCAACATAAATTTACAGGGGCACCATTCATTTCCAATAAAAACACTATAAATTACTAAAAATGCATTCAAATGACCTTGATATTTAGAACTTGTTCTAAATTGTCGTGTAGGTATACATGTATAATTACATGTAAATTTGAATCATGTATTATGATTTACAGGTATGATTCAAGAAATACATGTAAAACTACATGTATTTTATGATGGTGTAAAGTGGCCCTAAGGGTACTCTATTGACGCTTTGCAATATTCATTTAAATCACAGCGGCCGTGCTTTATCAATGCGACGCGATATAGCAGACGATGGTGTAGGCACAGGCCAAGAATTTTATAATAAATTTTGGGCATTACAACCCACAAACCTAGAACAAATATAGACAGCGTCAGTTCATGATATAGGTCACGTGACAGGTCCCGCGTTTCCTAGGGTCTTACGGTCCAGAAAATGGATATTTTATTTGCTTTATGTTGCAGTTCTGCAAATATGACGGCTGCATTGCAATATTAAATTAACTAACTTGCTGCCATTTTAAATGTCATTAAAAAATGTAACCAATCACAGTTAACAAATGAGCTTCACGTTACACTACAACCAACGTAAATTGGCATAAAACCAAGTTTTAGCGATTATAGACCTTTTAGGGCAGTCATGAATTAGCGGTCGTCGGCAATATGACACTGGCACAGTCTATATTTTTTTTAGGTTTGTGTTAAAACCATATATGTAATACTACTATATTGCGGCTTTCGGCCTACGAATTCCGCCAAGATGTTTATACTTCTTTGTTCGTCTGATGCACTTGTGAGATATGCGCATGCGCGAAATCGATTTACACATCCAATGAAATTAAACTTCTAAAATGACACCGCCCACCTACCATCCACGGCTTGTTTTGAATTTTTAACCTAGAAAACACAAACCAAACACTAACCTATATGTAACAGTAAAACATCTTTTGAAATGAAAAGAAATACAAAACAAGGAAGTAAATGAGTTTTAATTAGCATCTGGTTACACAAACAGTGAGTGTTAAATATACCTATAATTTTTTTTTATTAAGAATTGATTATGAACATAACTATAAGAATGGTGTTCGATATATTTACAGAAATAACTTATTTTTAATAAAATAGGCTCAACAGTGCAAGAATGCCTAGAAATAGATGAAATAATATATATTTATAATATGTATAATGATACATGATATGTCAAAGTGTACCTATTAAATGTTTCAGGATGGATTAATTTAAACAATTTTGAAATTTTCACCTTGTTAGGAGCAGAATCATTCGATTTGTAGGAATAAGAAGGTCCGTTCAATTTTTTATATTGCCCACAACTTTTGACGTTTGTAAAATGTCGGGCATTGAAATAGACATGGCCAGGTCTCAGAACCTATGCCAGTAAGAGGTAATTTGTAACTTATACTATTATAATACACAATAATAATACAACAAGGGTACTAAATATAATAAATAATTTTAATAAATACTTAATTTGTTAGATCTGAGGATGTCGATAGCAATGTCCTCTGGATTTGGACGGGCTCATAACTGGACGGAATAAAATTTGTCAGCAAAAGTGAATTTCTACTTTGACTTATCTGGTAGGCAAACCAATGATATTAATATCTTACTTATTGTTAAAAATGATGACGGATGCTGGAACTCTTACTTGGTGGCACCTCGAGAGCCAGGACTAGAGACGAATGGGGAAATACAATAGCCCCTTGATTGGGAGGAATAGCGGAATCAGCGATCAAGACACGGCATTCGATATATAGATCCTAACGTAGTAGCACATTCGATTATTGTCAGCTTATTTACTGCCCAACTTTAAATAATATACAGCTTGTAATTTTTCTTTTTATTTCTAGTTTCTAACATTATATTCAGTTATTTTCAAATATCCATATTAGTTTGTAATAAATTAAATACAGTTCTAAAGCACTACAAATTTAAAATACAATACATGAAAATAAATCGCCTCAAAAATAGAAATTTTATTTCAAATAAATGCCACACTAGTTTAAAACAAGGAAAGTGGTTGGCTTGAAAATGTCAGATTTATAAGCCACAAGTAAGTGTCTCTTTAGCAACACTTCTTTCAATAAACTGCTAACAATTTCACTACAACACAAAACAATTTGGAGATGTTATTGTCAAATGAAATCATAAACTGAAAATTCATCAGTTATTCCCAAAAAATATTGCAATTAAATAATAAACTAGAAAGATATTTAACATTTAAGGCACCACAAGTGTTATAGAATGACCCATTCAGGTCACAGCACTGTAAAATCGGTAAAACAAAAATTTTTATTCTGAAACTTGATCCTCTATAATTGGTTACAGTATACAATTATAAAATAAAAATTACTCCTAATAAATAAATTATCTTACGATAACAGTTTTCTAATTGGTTTCTTTTAAATTATGTCTACTTTTTCAATTTTTACTTGATTGTATTGCTAAAACATATCTGTTTTTCTGCTATGCCTTTGTGACTTTTAAGAAATAGAACACATTTGCTATATCCTGCCTGGTGTATATGATTACCATTGTTGAGTGAATGATTATTCTATCAGCATTATACAATATACTTTGCATAATATACTTATAGGATAAAAGAACGCAAACATCATGTCTATAAAGGTAAGTTTTTATCTGACATTAATTGCACAATATTTATGTCAGACAGAAATTGCAATTAATGGAAACAGGAAAAAATTTCTGTCAGAGATACATTTTAAGTGTCTACGATGCGTGTTGACATCTATACGATTAGACATTATTTGCATGTTCAGATCTGCAAAACGGAAATTGCTGTAATAATGTATAATATTTAGCAAATAAATGGATCTTAACTGATTTTTTTAATTCACCAAGTTATTAAAAGTTTTAACATAACATCACTTGACATCTTTATTTGGATTACCTCACACACACCTTTTCTATTTTATTAATTTTCAAGCTTGCCAATCGTACTACAACTAACCCTTAAATAAAAAAAGATACATAGTAAAACTGTGCTTTGTATTCACTTTGAAAAAGATTTGAGAAATACAATTTTAAAAACTAAATGGTATTAGTCACAAATAGTGCCCTCTGCGTCATTTGGTGGCATACCAAATTATACTAAAACTGGTTTGGTAGCTTGCTTGTTATAGACCAATTTTACAAACAAGTTTCTCAAATTGAGCTGGCTTCATCCCCAAAAAATGTGACTTTAATTGACTATAAACACCTAATTCTTCTTATCTCAAAATTCATTCTTGAATCCACAGTGAACGTTTTATTCTATTTTTCTGTATCTTCACAATAATTACACTAGGAGCATTTTTTTGTTTCAATATTCTCATCGTTTCACAACAGAATATTGTCTTCCTACAATGAATGGATGTGTATAACACAAGTGTATTTAAGATATTTATTGTAAATTTAAAGCTTCTAGACACATTATAGAAATTTTTCAGAATGTAAACAGCCACTAGCGATATACCTATGTCTGATATTTGACATATATGTACAGATACAAATGCCAGATATAAATGTACCTTAAGCTTTTTATCAGAAATGTCTATTTATCTGCTAAAAATTCACAACAAATATATATTTAAATAAAAATAATTTTCAGTTATAAACATACCTATCTAATACATTACCTAAATTGATCTAAATTCTTAGTTATTGTACATCACGTAAAGAATTTATTAGATATTATAGTTGCTTCAAGAGCAAGAACGATTTATATCAGAAAAGTGGAATTTCAACTGGGATATCCAAATTCAAAATTAGCGACATATAAAACATTAAATTAAAATAGCTTATATTTTGTATGAAAATCCACTAAAATAAGGTTATAAAACAAATATTTTGTGATTCTGACAGTTGTACTCAAAATAATAAACTTTGAAGGGGATTGGGGCGTGGCCACATTTAATCGGCGCATGCGCAGAAGCAACAAGTGCACTAGAAAAAAGAAATAGAGATATGAGATGTTGGCAAACGCTTTCCCAAGAGAGGACCCGCAATATAGTAGTATTAAATATATGGTTAAAACCCTTTAAAAGCAAGTTTTGAAATCAACTTTCCATGTTCTTTTTAGTGTCGCAACAACAGCTAAATTTATCATAAGAATGATAAAAAGCAATTCAATAAACCGGTAATAACAGTTGACAACTATATAATGATAGGAACCTACTACAGAAAGTATGATTTGGAGAGTTGTAGGGTTGAGATGCTGGCTTTCAATTCAATTTTACTTTTTTTGTATGAAAACTAGAAGATATTTAATAATTTGTGGACACAAAAAAGTTTTGTTTTGAATAGGACTAGGTATTCACATTTTTTTAAAATTTTTGTGTGAAAGATGTGTGAGGTGACAACGAGTGGAATAGGTCAGGAATCCATTGTTTTATTTTCCGCAACTATATTGGAATCACCCTGTATAAATCTTATGACCAACCACAGTGTGCCACAAGTTGTAATCTGGCCACAAGCCGGTCGCGAGAGGAAAGGCTCCTACTGTGGCGCATCTAGCGGAGTTTGACTGAACTAAACTTACAATTACATTTACTTACAATTAACCTACAAATAATTAAGATATCGTATTTGTTATTATACAATCATAACATTCATTATTTTCTAAAATCCATTGAAGCATAGATTAAAGATAACCAAGTCGCGCAAACTCCACATGGTGGTTACAGTTACAATCACCGAATACTCTCACCGGCACAGAATTACCATCTAAGAAGGATTTGTCTTAAAATACTTAAAATATCCGTAATTACACACTATTTGAGCGTGTTAGAATTTTACACACCTACTCTTGAAATTACACGTATTTCGTGTAATTACACACTGATTGGCAGCACTGAATGACAGCAAGTTAGTTAATTTCATATTGCAATGCAGCCATCATATTTGCACAACCGCCAACATAAAACAAATAAAATATCCATATTCTGGACCGTGAGACCCTAGGAAACGCTTCTAGGTTTGTGGTCGCCCATCCCCATTTATATTCTCTCTGTAATCTGTGCTGTGGATTTGGCTCATGACACACGATGCTTCGATTTTATATTTTGTACATGCTTTTGCAATAATAATGACACTCCCTCAAACTGTTTTTGAATATCTGGAAGTTCTGAGTAGAAATTCAATTAAATCTCTATTGATGAGGGAAAGAACCACTACCAATCTTAAAAGTAGATTTCATTATAAAATATCATCAGCAGTTCAAAAAAAATCGCAAAATTAATTTTAAAGTGTGTCATTATTATTATTGCAAACGATTGCACATGTTTTTTTTTCTTCAAGGGACTAATATCATGTTAAACTAAAAAAAATATATATAAAATAAGAACATATATTAGTTTTATATAAAAACTAAGAATTTTGTGAACACTGCGGTGGAGGCATAATAAGTTAAAGTTCTATTTTGTGACGTAATAAACATTAGAAAGTTCCTAGTTAATTTGGTATGGTAACAGCAAACAATCATAGAAAATACTCTTTTTTATTGCGTCACAAAATAGATTACCATTTTATCCTGTTTTCTTTAAATTAGACGAACAGAAAATAAAACAAAAAAGAAGAAGAAGAACAACCTAAAAAATTGATGATTTAATTAATGTAAATTCAGTATGTAAAATGCACAAAATGTCTGTAACAAAATCTGTCAACAAAGTACTCATATTCTTTTGGTCACCCGCACATCGCTTATCATCTCTCAATTGCACACAGCTTGTCTTCCCCATCCACAGGAAGAGTCGCCCCAGTAATAAAACTGGCATCTTCGCTAGCCAAAAACGCAATGGCTCGTGCCACTTCTTCGGGCTCGCCACTGCGACCTAAAGGATGGGATTCCTTCGAGCTCTTCAAAAACAGCTGGTACTGTTCCTCGTTGAAGCCTGCTCTCTTCTGGAGGTCCGTGATGATCACTCCAGGATTGACGCTGTTGACTCTCACCTGCTTGGAAGCTAAGTCCAACGCTACGCACCTGGTGAACTGATCGACTGCTGCCTTGGACACGCAGTAAGCTACAGCCCCTGGGAAAGCCCTGAGGCCGACGAGGCTGCTTACGTTTACGATGTTTCCTTTGGTTTTTACCAAGTGGGGCACAGCTAGCGTTGTCAGGTGGTACAGGGACCTCACGTTCGTGTTCATGACGTTGTCGTACTGCTGCAAGCTAGTTGTTTCGATGGAGCCGAACTCCAGAAGGCCTGCATTGTTCACTAGCACGTCCAATCTGCCGAAGTGTTCCACTGTTTTGTCTATTATGGCTTTGACGTCGCTTTCGTTGGTCAGTTCTCCAGTGATTAGCAAAGGAGCGGTGGTAGTTGTGCAGTTAGACGCTGTTTTTTTCAAGTTTTCCAAGTTTCTGCCCGTTAGAGCTAAACTAGCTCCTAGCGTAGCAAAATGTGTAGCTGTGGCTGCCCCTATACCCGAACTAGCACCGGTAATCAACACTACTTTCCCATTGAAAGACATTTTACTATTTTCTAAATGAACTGCTAACACAATATAAACTTTTTGTTATGTATAAGTAGGTACCGAGGTATCTCTTAACTGAAACTGAAATAAACAGTAACAATTTATATTAAATAGCTACAATACTGCTGACTAGAGATGATTAAGTAATTTCACGTGGAATTAATCAAATAATCATCCAAATATGAAAGTCATCTGATGAGTCATCCACTTATCACAACAAATTTAAAAATAGAATAATATAAAAACGTATTGCCTAATCTTATTCGTATCCCATCACAGACTACAATAATTATCACAGATAGGAGAAATTATTTATTATCTGGTTGCACCAGCGTTGTCAGAGTATTAGAGGGTCGTAACTAAAGTTTATCAGTAATATTATATTTTTATCTTTATATAAAATCGTTATTTATCTGACATTTTTAACTGTTACATACAGGGTGTCCCACCGAGAACTGCATCGATCATTATCAGGAAAAGTACTGATCTGAAAAATGTGAAAAAGTTTCTGGAGAATTCTAAAATGCAGGAGCCTTATATGTACAAACACAACGTCAAAAGTTTTGGACTCCCCCTCATTCTTGTCAAAGAAATCTTTTTGTCAGAAAAACCAAATACATTTATAAAAGTATATTGTTTGCTGAATCTTTTTTTTTTGTGAAAAGAATATGTTCGATTAACTGATACTTAGAAAATTAAAAACCAGCAAATGTGTGACATTTTTGATAAAATTTATTAAATCAAAAAAGTAACAAAGCAAGTTCTCTAGTTGACTGGATAGTCGGTATGACCTCCACCACGTTCCAATGGCATATTGACACGTGCATTGAGATAATCAAGCGGTTAACGATCTCTTGCGGAATATTGTTCCATTCCTCTTCTGCCGCCACGACTAACTCATCTGCAGTCTGAGGTGGAGGAATATGATTATGAATGGCTCTAACGAAATCCCACGTTTTCAATAGGATTCATGTCAGGAGAGTTGACTGGCCAATCTAATCTATTGATGCTTCGAGTGTCTCCTGAATCCTTCTTGCGCGATGTGGTCGAGCGTTGTCGTCTATATAAACACAAAATTTTCACCTAATTCATTACGTAGGAGGTACGGAATATAAAAATTATCATTGCATAGTACAGCAGTGTGGTTGAAAAATAATTAAGGAACAAATTGATTCATATAAAAAATTCCAACAATATTGAAATTTCTTTAGGTAACTATTTTTTTTTTGCTTGTAATATTGACAATCTAGAGAAATAAAGTTAGACATTATGCTGAAGTAGTTTACAGTTACTTCTTTATATTTTGTGGCAGTTACCTTCAAGATATATGGATGTGATATTTCAACCCTTTCAACCCATATAAGATTACAACTTCCGCAAATGTCTGCTGTTTTGACAGTTTTCATCATATACAGCAATAAGTGGCGCTCTCTACTAGTGATGTCAAAAATAGAAACAAATTTGAATTTCTCACGACCCAAAACCCCCCGATCTCCAAAACACATGCAAACATTTGGATTCCTTAAAAATTATTTACAAATATCGAAAATAAAGTTTTAACTTTGACACCCGCGTCTGTCTCTTTTTAACCATTAACTTTTGACTAGGGTAAGTTTGGCTACATCACATTATTTTGTTGTCAGGAATCTACTCTTGCTCTATGGTCCATTTATTTCCGGACACCCTGTACGGAGAATGTTATCAAATTTGGAATATAAACATTTCAAAAATAACAAATTGGCTTGGCATGTCCAAAAATATTGCTATGTTGTGTCTCCATAGTTTATATCCATGGCAGATTTGATATATCTAGATATAAGCATTGTTTATACAATTATAGTTATCCAATCGGCCTGAGTTGTGAACCATGTCGGTTAGATGGCGGGACTATGACATGTGCAAAATCTCATAAACGAGCCTTACAGCCGGATTCATGAAACGGGCGTAGCGCTAGTCCGACTAACGAGTTTACGCCCGTGTAAAGCGCGTTAGTTGGCCTAACCAGCTTTGCGCTCATTCACTAAACATGCGTTGCTAGGTAGGCTGTTTATTTACGTCCATATTTGCGCCAAAAGTTAGACCCAGTATTGTACCTGTCAAAAAATCTCGTAACTTCGGCCTCTAGTTCCTTGCGTTTCCCATTGTATATTTAGTATTTATATTCAAAAACTGTACTTTTCAGTACTACGGATTAGTTAACATATCATAAAGTAAGTATTATACATAGTAGTGAATAGGAGTATGCTTTTTATTAAAATTAGTGCAACAGATGCGTTAATTTTTCGCGTAACCTCCGCTAGTCGGACTAACGTTACGCCTTGTTGATGAATCCGTATGTTAGAGAAGTCGGCAAACAGGGTGTCAGACTGACATTATTTTAAAAACAAATTGTCAAAAACGGTTTTAAAAGAAATATATGTATTTGTAACAGTCCCGCAAGTACAGAATAACGAAATGCACTAGTCATAACACAACTAACAATAATTTGAGGTTAACAGCAACAAGTAATGGATTGCAATGTTGCATTACAGTTTTTAAGATTTTTTTAGGTAACTGGGACCCTATATAAATAATTATACTGTCATTATTTAGTTGTGATCTTTTTATTCGCTGTTTGTTCAAGATGAAGACCAGGGAACCTTCTTGCACTGGAGGTGGAGTTACTACTCTAAAAAGCTACAGCCAATCAAAGCCTCTGAAAACTGCTTCAATTAAAAAAAACAGTCGATTATATATATAACACAATTTTATTATGACATATCACTAGCATATTTCCAGTGTTTTGTTAGGAAGATGCTTTTGTACAATTTATTCGCAGCAGATGTAGTGTGGCCCAATGAAATTTTTAAATACTGTTTTTAGGCTTAATTTACCACAAAATTGTCTAGGACAAGCATTATTTCAATTAAAATAATATACATTCTTTCTATACATACATTGATGCATTTTGTTGAATAATTGTGATATAAATGAAATAGAAAGCACTGAATACGTTGTCTCGTTGGCCAAGTATTTTTCTATCACAAAAAAATAAACACTTCTACTTTAAACATTTAGAAAGGTACCACTTTTAAATTTATTTAATTATTAAATTATTGTAATTATTTCAAGACACACAAATGTTAGATGTTATTGTAACTTTTTTTTAACCAAATTTTAGTTTTAGTTATAGCAGCCTATTACGAATAATTTGCACAAAAGCTCAGACCCAATTTAAAAGTATTAACAATTATGAAAAATTAACTCTGTAACAAACATTACGATCATGCTAAAATTCATTTGTTTATATGGAACAGTTTTTGAAAAACATTGAAAAAACCAAATTTCACCCTCATGCTTTGAGGGAATGTAACTTTTCAAGCAAGACTTTAACTTAAAAAAATATATATTAAATTTGTCCAAGAAAATAAATATACAGGGTTAACTATGACTAAGTACAAAAATTTTAACCACGTGCTCAGGGAGGCCTAAAAGACAATAAAAAATTTATTTCGGAATTCTAGCTCGATGTTAAAAAAATGGGGCAAAACCCTCTTTTCCTACGGAAAGTCGGCGCCTATGTCATCAGTCATCGTTCAAGATGGCTACATATGTCAACTAGGCATATGTTCTGTGCAACTAGGTACCATGCGGTCGTTTCTCACAACGTTCCAACGTTGCCGAATGTAGAAACAACGAAAGTAAACATTTTTATTAATAATAATACCTAAGTACCTGATAGATAACAGTTAATCCGGTTAGCTACAGTATTTTGCATTCGTTTTTCGTTCCTTCGTTCCAAACTGCCAAAACTTCATTTTCACTCATTACAGGTCCATCAGAATTACTCGCCACAAAATACACACTTCGCGTAGATGCAGTTAATAAAATTGCCCATTTATTTTAAGAAAATTGATTGTGAAAGAAATACCTACTAACAGAAAACTTCGAATACACCTCGTGACAGTTTTTAATTTATAAAATTTTGTCCGATAACGGTCACTCCACTGCATTGCTCTCAACTCTAGGAAATATCTCCACGTACGTTTAAAGAAAATTGTGGAAAACTACACATGTCCCAATATATCGCAACCATCCATTATTTAATGAATAAAACGTTTAAAACTGAAACTGTCACTAAAAACGGAAAACTAAAATTACATTGTCAACGCCACCGTTTAGTTTTCGGTCCGCCTACACCGAGAACTTAATATTCTTCAGATAAATATTCTTATGGCAATCAATATAATCAATATTATCTTCTTTTATGTACGATCGTGGGTTTCTTCATTCTAGTATTGTTTTGACACTTCCTCCGTGACATGGGGTTACACCATAGACCTTATAAATCATGGACCGGCCCTAGAAAGAGAGGTCCGGTGTTCTGATGTACAAGAGGGATGAAGCTAGTCCGGAAAAAAACAGATGTTCTATGACAGAAAAATATATAAACATAACCTGATAAAACCTTTCCTGTTAATATTGTTAATGATTTATTTGTGATTTAGTTGTGTTTATTAGCAATAGTTTTTAAAAACTCATAAACCATGGTGGAGTCGGTCTGTCACCGTAAATGTCATACGTCTGTCATTTAGGGTTTTTGTTTTTTTCGTCCAATGATCTGTGGGCTTTTGCCCGGAGTAGCTCTATCTCTGTCGCACATATCTGAGCATCAACGATTTGTATAGGCAGAAAACGGTTTTGGGCGCGTCCATGATTTATAAGGTCTATGGGTTACACGCACATAGCACTTGTCAGTCGATATAAACCTATACTGTGTTGTTGGTTGCATTGTGTCTAATACTCTACAAATGTCAAACAGCAGTTAGTAGTGGTCAGAAAAGTAATATTACAGAGCACTGTGAACGCCTCGGGAAATTTAAAATAATAATACTACAATATTATTATATGCAAACATGGTCGATTATTGTGTGGACAATTATTTTGCTAATAAAAATTTCTTAGTAAGTAGGCATAAATATATGTTTTGTAAAATGTAGATCAGAAAAAATGAAAGAAGAAGAAGAAGAGGTGTGTCAGAGTTGAGTTGTTGTCGTAAAGATAGTAAGTGCGAAATAAAGAAAGTAGTAAAACGTTATTGGGTATTTATTTAATTAACAAAGAAAATATTACCCTAACAATTGTTAATATCGTTACTATTATTAGTTTTCAGTATTTGCTTTCCGCACATTCAAATTCGTGTAATTGCGGAAATTACACGGATATGGTACTAATTTATGGGAAGTACGACGAAAGTGCATATCGTGCAGCAGCAGAATATCAAAGACGTTTTCCAAATAGACAGAATATGCCACATCCTCGTACATTTGTACGAATTATACAACGTCCACGAATGTTGTTTTACACGTGCTGGAGTTTTAAATACGTATGTACCTAACTTGAAAATAAAAAAGAACCAATTTCATACTTTTTAAAATTCTATAAAACTTCTTTTTTACTTAGGGACATAAAAATAAAGCATTTTTAAACTACAATAGATATACCTAGAGAAAAAAAGTATTTTTTTATTTATGAAATGGTCGAGGGAAACCAAGACGTCCCCAGCAAGTATAACAATTTTTACAACAACAAGTTATAATGTAAACAAGTTAGAAAACAGAAAATAATTAAACTTTCTTGAAATCTCCAAATATCAGTCCTGGAAGTATCAGTAAGGTAGGTTTTACTCTCAGTGCTAGGTACCATATCGTGTTTCTCAATAAATAATCTAGTATTTTGTAAATAAAACTTTCTCGTAAATCGTTACACGTGGCAACGCGGTGCTCTGTCACTACCTTTGACAACTTTCACTTTGGCAGAACATACCTAACCTCGAAGCTGACAGGCGGCATAGTCGCCGAGAAATTAGGGGTTAATAAGGTTTTGAAAAAAATTTTTTTTCGCTTTATAAATAAGTTTGGAATTTTTTTGAAGGGTGATACCGTTAATTCTGATTTTTTCCTATCCCCTCTTAAAATATTTGTACTAAGTCATAGTTAACCCTGTATAAAATTTTGTATCAATTCTAAAAATGCTTTTATAAATATATATCGTTTTATTCAATTCTCAAAATGCTTTTGTAAAAACTACGCAGCCTACTTTTTTTAGAGAAATCAAGATATTTTTTCGTTTCGAGGTAAATTCGAATTTTGAAGTAATTCTTCAAAATTAACTTTACGAGTAAGAGGGAATGCTCTTCTAGAGGACCTTCCTCGTAAAGATGATCACAGAAAGAGTCATACACAGACATAGGCATGCACCTCACAGTATTATGTATTAAAATTACGTTTAAATTTTTAATATTTTTACTGAAAATGTCGTTGGTCTTATGAAAAAACCTAAAAACCTTATCTGCTACCCTACAGGTCTTGATAACCGGTCTACTGGCATTAATAACCTTGCCGCTAATCTGAAGACGCGAACCACTTGCTTCACTTTCTAGTATATCGAGGCATTTCCGACAAGTGACACACTTTTTCAGGCTTTCGACTACTAATTCCGCTATATAAGGCACCACATCCTCTATATATACGATAAGATCCCAAACTGTAGACGAGACGTATGATTCATAAAAATCATTTTTAATTTTATTAATAAAAGATAAATATTCCTCAGCTTCTTCTAAGTTATCACCAATTTCCGAGGTCGTAAGTATACCAAAACCACAAGGTAACATAGTAATATCTACAGCATCGGGAACAGATTTTTTGCTACGGACGATAAATCTTTTATACGCTGCCTCAAATTGGTCGACAGTGGGATCGTTATTGTAACGTGCTCTATCTCGAATCGAACCAAAGAACAGATCTAAATGTTCTTGTGACAACTTATACGTCAATATATGTTGTAAGAGTCTTTTATCCAGAACAACGTCTTCGTACATTTTTTGTAAACTTGTGATGTTTATTAGGAAACCTCGAAATCCAGTTTTTCTTGGCGATTTGATTATCGGCGTACCGTTTAAGGTTAAAGTAAGTATGTACTCTCTCATTTCGTTCAGAAATTCAGAAAAGTGCCAGGCGGTTTTGGGAGAAAAAGGTTTTTTATACAAGTATTTAGCGAACCGGTTCTTTGAGTTAAATATATCGAATAAATTGTTGAATTTTAGGAGGAATTTCGAAGTTGCCTCGGAATCTTTAAATTCAGGCGACTTTAAATCGTTTCGGAGGTAGCTTATGGCGTCGCTGACACTTTTGCTTATCGTTTGAGCGGCCAAAGGCACCTTTTCTATTGTAGGCACACGTAAGCCTTCAACGTTTGGGTTATCCGCTAAACCGATGACGTAACTCCACTTCACCTCCTCGTTGTTGACATCTCGGACGTTCGACGACCACTCTACACTATTCCGGACAAATGTCAACATACGGCGCGCATCGAGAAATATATACACCTTTGAACCTGTTACTGGATGTTTGAAGCTGGTTTTTAACTTTAACGGGTTCGTAAAGTCCGCGCCCAGTTCTATCGCCATGAGCATATTAAATAGCGCTCCGTCAAACGTCAGCGAAGTTATTATTACCCCGCTTTCGTGTATAAACTTGAGGCATTTTTTAACCAACCCGGCCTTCGTCGATGCAGATAAACCGTCTTGTAAGAAATATGCGATAGGTAGTTTCCAGGTCCCGTTTAAACACACTACCATGAAAACTAGTGCTTCTGTCGCCTCGGGTAAGATATCACCGTCAACGCCCGTGCCAATATCTAAGTAACCGGTGTGGCGCGTAATACGCATCTCGCCCATCACCAAGTTGCACAATAAGGGCTCGGAAGATTTTTTCTGTTTTAAAGTTAAAGCCGCCAGAGCTTCTTTGGAGAACCCTGGATTGCCGTCTAATGACCGGTACCATTTAGATACGGTTGCTAAAGGCGGTAGTGTTCGATTGAATATCTTCCTGACAAAATTGTATGCTTTGGTGGAGTAAAATGATAACGTCAGGACAAAGGATTTTAAGCTTGGATCGTATACTTGCGACGAAGGTCCTTTTAACATTAGATTAAATGTGTCTTCTGCAGGACCTATCAAGGATGCCTGTAAAAACAGCAATGATTAGTATAATTGTAAATAATAAGATGGCAGAATGAAATCATTTGATGAATTTCAAAACTCTAATTCACTTTTAAACTTATACCAACACACAAAATCAGCTGCAACAAATGAAATTTGAGCTATTTCTGGATTTCTAGGACTGTTTTTTCAGTATGCCTTTATTTGAAATTGAATGAATTGAAATATACAAATTATACTAGACGGCCGAAAATCTAGAGTGACTAATCGCTAACTTGTAGGCAAGCGTGATGGGCGAAGCGTGCGAGGAGCAATATTTCATAGGCATACTGAATTTGAAGGTGATCAAATATAAATAATATATAAAAATTACAAAAATAATTGCATTACATAAATTCCATTATTTTTAGTAGAAACAGTGATAAACAGTTTTTTCGAGATGTTTGATAATTAAAATGATAAGATTTATTTCCAAAGTAAGTTTTTATCTTGTTTTTTTTTTTATTTATATTTTTAGGTATTAACAATATTGTGTGAAACTAACTACTCTGCGAACTAAAGCCCCGACCAGCGTTGGATTACACCCGCAATATCTACCCATAAATTCTTTATTATTACCTTTTGTAACATTTTTTTACTGTATTAGAAATGTATTTTAAGCTAATATAAATCACATACCTTTACAATACAGTAAAAAATAGATAAACACCCTATACCAAAGTTAAAGATATTACTTACTGTTATTGCGCATTCTGCAGACTCACATATAAGCGACTTTCGTTTTAAGAACTTTAAAAGAGACTCCAGTGAAGTAATTCGGTGGCGTAACCTTCTAAAAGTCATTCGCGGAAAGCAGACAGGTTTATTCTGATTAGAAACAGTTTTTATCGCTCTTCTTAAATTTTTCCGACGTTTTTTTGGCGTGGACACATCACCGTTAGATAAATCCCTTACGTAGGCTCTCTTCCTGAAACAAAAACCTACAGATCAGTTTCGAAAACGCCACATTTATTTTTTTCAAGATAACTCAAAAATTTTGAGAGCTAGAAGCGGTCTGCAATTAAGTTAGCAACAGAACCGTCTAAATCTTTCCCCATTTAACCATTTTCGTACTTCTAATAGTTTCCAAGATACCAATACATGCATCACCAAAATGCTTCACATAGCATAAGTGTAAGGCAGAATTATCTTTTTTTTTTCAAGTTTTATATGTATAAATAAACACAAAAAACTAACTCCATGGAAATTTGTTATCTTTTTTTTAACAATGTGATTGAATAATTATGACACTAACCTTGATGGACCCGTATTATTAATCAATTTGCTATCAAATATCTTCACATCTTCCACTTCACATATATCTTGTTCTTCTTTTTCCACTCTAAAACATAATAAACAAGATTAGTATAACATACAGTAACATTAGTAATACAAACACGGTCAACCATGACAAAACACAAATATTTTAAGAGACGAGAAAAGTAAGAATTAAAGGAATTGAATTTTAAAAATATTTATGAAGCAGAAAAATAGAAACTGTAAATCATATTAAACCACTAGACCAAGTTTAAATTTCGCATAAGTAATGACATATCAAATTAGGGCACATTTAAAGAAAAAGATTAATTTATAAATCTTAGATGATTATTCGAGTCAAATGAGGCAAGAAAAAATTAGTTTATGGGACACGCAAAAAATATATTTGCTTTTGTTTTTAATTTCTTCTATTCTATAAGAAATTCACTTTTTTAGCAATTCTGTTGTCATGACAATCAAAATTACGGACACTATCCTACACATTAGCAATGAAACCATCAACACAACAATTTTATATCTTACCAGCTGTAGTAATGAAATATGGTTTTTTATGTTTCAAGACAAACATATTTTAATGTTATTGACGAATTTATTCCAAATAGATGTTTTCTGTAGTATGTACCTATATTTTTAAAAGCGATATAATTTTTGGAGTAATTATAATCAACACTATTTTTAATACATATACATACAGGAAACAAAATAAGTGAAAAGAATTTTGTCTATAAAAATCTGGGTGACAAATTTTGCAGGGTGCAAACGGGATTAATTACTATCGTTATTCTGTGCTGCGTAAACATATAAATGGCAATTATTATAGATCCCTTTCCTTCGATATTTTAAAGCAGTTAATACGCACGTGGATCAAAATAATTTTACAGTGAATTTTATAATTTTTAGTAAGTCTTTCTTAAGTATAGGTCAAAAATTCAAGGGCATATTCTGTGGTCAAAAATAAGGGATTTTGTCATAAATATGGGGTCTTAGGACAGTCATTGTCCAGCAGCAGTACGTCAAAAATGTCTAAAACGAATAGTTTGTCTACAAATACATTTCAAAAATAAAAATACAACTGCAATAATATGCAAAACTATGTTACAAAATTACAAAGTACAGTAAAGCGCCTGTAACGTAATTTGTTCATAATTTGATTTTTGCGTCAGTATTAATGAAGTAAACAAATGAAGTTTCTGAGAAACTCGTTGAAACTGTAACGTTCTGTAAAGTTCAACAACATTGCAGAGTTAGACTGCTGGTGATAACCTGGAAGTAATATTAGTCACAATGGTGCGTACAGCTAGGCAATTTGAAATAGCTGCTTGAATTGAAATTGCGCGATAGTATTGTTGTTAGTGGACAATCCTGACAGACTTGTAATGAATAAAAATAAAGTTTTAGCAGTTAGCGACAGCGAAAATTAAAAATTTTGCAGACATCTGGACTAAACGATATGTATCAGGTATATTATTAATAAAAAATGTTCATCGTTTTTACAATTGGCAACGCTACAAAAAGTGACCGCACAATTGTTAGCAGTTCAAAGCCATCTCGGACGATGGTTATCGTAGGTGTCAATTTACCAGGAGGAAAGGAGACTGCACCAAATTTTAAACATCGTACAGATAAACGGTAAAAAATAGGACAATGGAAATTTTGTTATCCCCTTTTTAAACAACGTTGTTGGAAAAAGTATGACACTAACCCTGACACACATACAATACTGACTGATTCAGTATTATATACCATGTTATCTTCCACTTGACATATATCTTCCTCTTCCTCTTTTTTCACCCTAAAACAAAATAATCAAGATTAGAATATGTAATAAAAAGCAGTGGGATAAAAAGCCTGACAGTCATCATCACCTTTGACGTATGTGAAATTTAAACTTGCATTTGGTAAGCTGCCATAAAATTCTACAATTGAATTGTTTATTTCAGAATGGGACTAACATTTTCAACATTTTTGAGTTTTTCAGCTCGTTACATTATTTTAAGGTAAATGCATCTTATAGTGCAGAAAGAGACCATCTTCCATAAATTCGACCTAGTTTTGAGCATTTATTTGCGAAAGGTACCAAGTACATAGTGGTCAAGAGAAAGGTCCAATATGGAAAGAAAAATAACGGATATCGGTAAAGCGATGTCATACGTTCCAGAGGAATATCACCCATTCTATCAAGAAATTTTGGAATGGCCTACAAAAGTTTCCACAAAGAAAGCGATTGCATTAAAGCTTAATACAAATTATGTTACAGTTTGCAATAAATCTTTAATGTTTAAACATTATTATTGTTTTTATTGGGGTAATTCTTAAAAAAACAACTCACTCTTTAATGTTTTAGTGATAACGCCAAGTTGTTTCCTTAAAAAATATATATTTTCCATTTATTTGAGAAAGGTACTAACTGCATTTTTTTGTAATCTAATATTTTCCCTCATTATCAAAAAATATACCTGTTTTAACATAAAAAAACATCTAAGCAACTCTATCTTGAACTAATTATGTCAAAAAAATTGCTTTATCACATTTTATTAAACTACAAATAAGTTTTTACTCATTTTCTCAAAAGTAACAAAATGTTAGTTAATAACTTTCTGAAATAAACGATTCAATTAGAGATTTAAAACGGTTTAGAAAAAAACATTTTAAAATTTCTAAATAATTTTAATTACCGTGAGTCCTTATTTTTCTCTAACCTTTCTTAAAATATTTATCCCTATCGAGTTTGAGACATATTGCGCATTTTAAAAGCAGAATTTGAAATTTCAAGTTTTATTTATATAAATAAACAAAAAAAAATAAATATGTCAATGGAAATTTTTTCTCTTTTTTTACAATGTGACTGGATAAAATATTATACTAACCTTGACAGGCCTGCAATACCGATTGATGCAGTATCAAAAACCTTCACGTCTTCCACTGGATATATATCTTGTTTTTCTTCTTTCACACTAAAATACAATATAGTCAAGATCAGTATAATTTAATAAACAGCAGTGGGATATAATATAAGCGAAGACTAGTCAATAATTAGAAAAAATGTATACAAGGTGAACTGTGACTAAGTACAAATATTTTTAGACTTCTGCCATTTAAAAGAAGCATAACGTGCCATAAGTGGTTCCCTCTACTAGTGACGTCAAAATTAGAAACAAATTTGAATTCCTCACCCAGAAAAACCCCCGATTTGCAAAATGTATACAAATATTTGGACTTTTTACAAATACCAAAAATAAAATTTTAACTTTGAAATCCTCTATCTTTTTAATTATCAACTTTTAACTGAGGTAAATTTGGCTACATTACATTTACTCTTGCTTTATGCTGCATTAATTTCGGAACACCCTGTTTTTCGAACATCGAGGTAAAATTCCAAAATACTTTCTTTATTATCTTTTACAGCTTCATGAATACGACACTGATATTTTTGTACTTAGTTATAGTTAATTCTACATAAATAAACACAAAAAAGAAGGCCAATGGAATTTTTTAACAAAACTTAAATATAATTGGATAAAATTTGACACTAACCTTGACGAATCTAGAAAACTAATTAATTCAGTATCAAATATCTTCACATCTTCCACTTCACATACATCTTGTTCCTCTTTTATCACTCTAAAACACAATAATCAAGATGAATATTATATATATTAAAAAGTGGTGGGATAATAATAACTGAAGGAAAAAAGTTCAACACTCTGTATCTTCAGTTAATGACCTGCTTTGTTGTTATACCCTGTATATTTCAATGTTTATACCGAGCAACCCGGTAATATTGACCAGAAAAAAGAAGGCAGCTTAAGTTTTAGATGTTCCTTATGCGTTGTACTTTCGACTAATATTAAATTTGTTTGGTAAGCAAGTGAGCACAATATTTAAAAAATAATAATAATTACAATAATTACATCACATTTTTAATTAAGGGTAGCCATGAAGATATTTCATTAGGCAACCCATTAGCAATATATTTATTTACATATAATATTTGATAAAAAATACTTTTCATCCGGTAAGCAGATGAGTGCAGGATGACCTTAATTCGAATCTTAGACTATATTACTTACCCATCTTCACAATAATTAGTGGGTGAAGCTACAAACTTTGCTACTGAAATATTGGAGGTCCTGTAATTGCAAAAATATTCATATTTTACCTAGTTCCACAATAAATAATTATTCTCTTACCTAGGAGGTGATCCATAATTTGAATCGGAACTGAAACAAAACAAAAATAAAGAAATGAAGGTACTAGTAGGTTATTTTAATATTTCTAGTAATAAAAAATGTAACGTAAATATATCTTCAAATATGCCTTACCTATCTGACATTGAGTCCTCACAATCAAACGGCAATGGATTGGCTCCTCGTTTTACATAACGGAGACCATTGGCCTTCATGATAAGGTCGGAAGGCTGAAAATGATTTGAACATATTTCGGGATGTTTTGGTAACCGATGGTTTGCGATACCAGTAAGAGAAAGCCAAATATTTCTTCTCTCCGGATCAACAGGAAACCTACCATACATTTACAAGTTAGGAAATAACATCAAAATATTAATTTCCTTATATAAAAAATTACAGTTTTGTGCATTGAAGAAAGTTAATTTGTAAATATTGAATAGGTTGTAAGTGCAAAAGAGAAACTTAATATTTGAGGTTTATACAAGACTTTTTTCAATTCTTTGTTTTGTTTGTAGTATATGTAATTTGAAAATGTGCTAGTAGGTATATGGTTAACATTCATTTTAGAGCACGCCTCTGAAGGGCGAATATATAACCAAACACAACCGATTAAACTTACCTATGAAAAGATAATTCAGGATAAGTAGAGCCCAGTTTTCCACACACTTGACACTGACGTACCATTTTCTTCACTATTTGAATACAAGTTTTAAACAAAAAGCACAGAGAACCACAAAAACATATGATTTCCGAGTAATAGCAACACTGCCCCAAAATTTATTTGTGTAATGGCGGATAAATCGGTAATGAAGTGAGCGACAGACTGGCGGAACAGGTCCTGCGCCGCCAACATTAGATAGAGAAATATCAGCAACAGAAGAATGATAAGAGAGAATCACTGAAATGTAATTTTCATACCTCTGAAATTAATCATGGATATATTTAGATATAGATAACAGATATTTTGCTCGAGCTGGTTTATTATGTCATAAAATAGAACTCTATTGTCTTTGCACTGCAGAATATTAAAAATAAATTCCATTTATCACTTTCTATTTAAATTCAGTTATCCCTACCACTACTGCTGCATCTACACTACCCTTTGTAAAATAGCGATTTCAGCCGAATATAGCAAAGCAATATGCATAAAGTTATAAAAGATTAGTATATTGTCATTTGTACACAATGTTGTCAACTCGTGGGAAATTTCCCTTTTTGTGGGAAATTATGGAAGAAAAAAAGCAAAATGGGAAAAAGGGAAGAAAATTAAGAAATGTTTGTTTTCGTGGGAAAAATTTCAATAAAGTCTTTTATTATATCTTACGTGCATTTTTCTTTACTTTTATTATATTGGCACAACTAACAAAAAAAACTACAATCCGAGAAGAGTTTCTGTATCACAAATCTAGAAAATTGTAACCTCCATACAGGGTGTAACTTTGAAGGGGGGGTCCGGTTTGGAGGGGGGGGGGGTACCCGTGACCTTTACAAACATGATGAGTCGCAATTTTATAAAAACATATTTATTTAAAAGATTATTCATTGCAGTTTTTTCTTTTTCGTATCTCCGTTACTTAACATCTAGACGTCGGAACTTGTATCATTGGCAGTTGATTAGGATCAACTGTGTATACTCGTACATGCAAAATTATGTTAAACATAGGTATTTAGTATTTACATTGAATTGGTGTTGTTATTTCTAGTGACTCGCATCGCCGAAATCTCATCACAATAAATTGGAAGCATATCCAGACTATTGTCTTCTGCATTCACATTACCTCACTAATAAAATCCTCACTTTAACATTTCACGGCCTCACAATTATGTCAAACTATGTCACTATGCACACACTATAAAAGCTACGTATGTACTGAATTCATTATAAAAACATCAGCTTCGGTCGCGCCGCGCTGCATGGAATGCGACCCTGAAATGACGGGATAAGTTCCGACACAGGTTCCGACGTCTAGACTGGTAACAACTACCTGGCAACACCGTAGACATCGTTCTGCAGTGAAACTCGGACGCTGTTCAGGGGCGGCGTGTATAGCAATTTGGGTGCCGTTTACAAAATTAATTATAACTCGGCTATTTATTTGATTTAAAAAAAAACTAATTTCAGATTAGCAATCTAGGGAACACGGACTACCCCCCCTCCAAACCGGACACCCCTTCAAAGTTACACCCTGTATGTTTACATTACATTAGGTTGAAGTTGGAATATAACGCCTAATTATTTTGACAACAGTGTGACGTCATGAAATGAAGAAGACAAATGTCGTGTTATATTGCAATTTCAAACTAATGTAATGTATACCTACATAGAGGTTACAATTTTGAATTTTTTTTCGAAAACTACATGCGACCGCCGAAATCTGACTACAGAGTCGTGCTCAACCAGCATAATCGAAAATAGGGGGCAGCAATTTTTTTTGTTAATATTGGAGTTTTATGCTGTTGTAAATAATTACCTTAAATAATAACAAATTATATTTTTGTCATATTTTAAAGTAAATTATTTTTTATTATTGATCTTCCTATATTCTCCAAAACAATTTTTATTATTACTTATTGTGGGAAATTCTTAGAAAATTTTAAAAAGTTGTTGTGGGTAATTAGGGAATTTTCTAATTGCTTTGAGGGAAATTTTGGTCCCAAGGGTTGGCAACGCAACACTGTTTGTACACAGAGAAATGGAGTAGGGAGAACGCGCTTCGACGACTGCGCATCGGTTTCTCGTCCGACGCAAAGCGGGCAGCCATTGTCTAAGCCAACTGTCAAAGAGTTTTGTTTACTCTGGGATTTGTTGTGTATAAATATATTTTTTCGATTTGTGAATATTTGAATTTAATTATTCTGATCTCTTTGTGTTTCAATATTGACTGTTAGTGTTAATTTAAACATTTTACCATGGCTAAATGTGCTGTGAGAGACTGTTTCAATAATAGACAATTTTTACGTAAAGGTAGGTATCAGTTTTCATACGTAAGTTGTTAATTGAGACTAATATAACTTGAAACTATGGTTAATACTTTATCTTTACAGGTTTCCTAAAGGTGATTTGCAGAAAGAGTGGCTACAAGCATTGGGTAAATCTAATGAAAAATTTGTCTGGTCGAAAAATAAAATTGTCTGTTCAGAGCATTTTAAAAAGGAAGACTTTGTAAAACTTTCTGGTAAAAGATTATAGAAGCCTAATGCGATACCTTCACTGAAATTAGCAAAGTTCAAATTGACTCATTTGACACCTCGTCATCCAATATATTATCAGAACCTTCAACAAGTACTATAGAACCTTCTCCATCAATGATACAAGAATCAACATCATCGACGGATGAAAATATAATTAAAACACAAAAAAGAATTAACTAGTGGTAAACTGATATTGAGATATTTTAGATCTATATCCAAGTTGTAGAAGTAGATACCGCCCATTGCCCAGGTTCGGAGAATGTTTAAAGGTTTTATAACAAGCAACTTTAAGGAAAAAACTTAACTGGTGAGTTGTAATTAATGTCAGTTTTTATTTTTATTACAATCTTTATTGACATGGGCTAGCTGGACCTCTTTTCAATTCGGAACCAGCAGATCGTTAAAAAGCTAAAAATTACCAGTTATGGCCACACTGCTGTTGTTGTTTTTCTTTTTGTTTAGGTGCTGACGCATATAGTCCTGGGACCTACCATTAGCATGATAGCTGAACGTTAAGGCTTTTCCAGGGCTGCGGTATTGTAATATCTTTTGTGTGTTACTGTGGATTTAAGTATATTTTGTAAATAGTTTGTTCGCGTTTGTATTATAAATTAATTTAAATTTTCGCGGGTCGCGTGAACTCACCTAAGGTTTGCTTCCAAAAAAAAAGTGTGGGGAAAAAACCTGCCGAAAGAGGGCCAGAACAAGTGCGCGCCAGTCTGTCTGAGTTTGCCAGAGAGTGTGATTCGAAACAAAACGTGCTGTGACTCCCACAAAAAACACCTTGTGCACAACCCCCTGACAACCTACCATTCGTATGAGAAAAGCGTGTCAGCGCCCTGAGGAAAGGAAAGGTAAGAAAACCTTAGGTCGCCGTTGTTATTATTAAATTCCATTTGTTTTACTCTTTCGTGAACATTTTGGCCTTCGAGCCGCATTTGAAAGGCTCTATAAACATTTATACGGTCCATTTATACAATTCAATCGTGTTTGTGATTCCATTGTGCATAATATTCAACTTATAATATAATACATTGCAGTCGCACAGAACGAAAACGATTCGTAGCTATACACGTGTTCTCGTTTTTTGCGCTTTACATTCCTACGTGCTCGGCGATGCGCTGTTGCCACGTCCAGTAAAATTTCCTTATACTTCAGGAATTTTACTTTCAGTATATAGATATTTACGTGTCCTATTGTTCTTTCGTGTTTTCGTGTGCATAAACAAAATTTGTCTGAATTCTACATTTCGTGTACTCGCGTTTTGAAATATTTCAAACCGTTTCTTTCGTGAATTTCGTGAAACTCATTTGTGAAATATGGCTACTAAGGCCATTGAAAACAAAAGGCGTCATGTCTTTACCCGCGTAAAGGACTTGCTCAAGGCCGGTCAGACGGCACTTGCTGATTCAAACCAAATTACGGATTTTGAACTTAGGTATGAAAGCTTAAATGAGTTGGTGGACAAATTCGAGTCGTTACAGATGGAAATGGTGTCGGTGGTGGATCCGGAAAATTTAGAAATACAGGATGATATACAAAGAGAGTTCGACAATGTGCAATATTCGATTAGGTGTATTTACCGTGAATTATTTCCACCCGGAAATCGTAGTCCGGTGGGTTCAGATAGAGGTTCAGTCCGTTCAATAGCATCTACGCAAGTTAGTCAAAATCATAATACTGATTCGTGTTTTAAAGTTAAGCTGCCCAAGATCGAGGTACCCAAATTCAACGGAGACATGAATGATTGGCCCACATTTTACGACACTTATAAGAGGCTCATTCACGAGAATGTTACGCTGTCGGATATTGAACGGTTTCAATACTTACTATCATATTTGTCCGGGGAACCATTGACTATCGTGAGAAAATTGCCGACTACTGGTGACAATTATTTAATCTCATTTCAATCGTTAGTGAAACGATATCAAGATAAACGGGTTTTATTAACGCGCTATTGGCAGGGCATATTCAATGTAGAACCGTTCAATGGAAACGCAGCTTTGAGTTTGCGAAATGTTTTGTCCGCATTTGCAGAAAATTTGGCAGCTATTGAAAAATTTAATATAGACATGTGGGATTTTACTAAATTAAATTTATTACTTCACAAGTTAGATAATACAACAATAATTGAATTCGAGATAAAGTTTAGCGGGTCAACCATACCGAAATTCGAGGATTTATATTCTTTCTTACAAGAAAGGTGCAAGGCTTACGAAACAGCTATTCTAACCTCAAATGAAACTGTGTCATCAAAACAATCCAAATCAACTAGAAAACCGGTAAGCGCAGCTGCTTTTAATAAACAACCAAACCCTGATCCAACCAAAAACAAATTTCTGCGTTTGTGACTAATACGACCTCACCATGCATTAAATGTAAAAGGGATCACTTCGTTTCAAGGTGTAGCGAATTTCTAGCATTAAACACTTATGATCGGCATTCATTCGCAAAGGAACAAAAATTGTGTTTTAATTGTCTTTCTGTGTCTCATTCCAGTGCAAATTGTTCTTCAAAATTTAATTGTAGGCAGTGTAACAAGCGACATCACACGCTTTTACATTTCTTTTCTGATCCTGTGTCCTCTGGAGTTACTTCAGATAAGTCGTCCAGTACAAATAAGGACCAGTCTAGCACTAGTTCGGTGAATGTAATGACTAACATCTTCTCATTCAAACATACTGTGTTGTTTGCCACGGCAGTTATCCAGGTACGGAGTGCTGATGGAAACTATCAAAAATGTCGTGCGCTCCTTGATTCGGCAAGCCAGGCGAGTTTCATTACATCTGATTGTGCTAAGCGTTTGAATCTTCCCAACTCTATGGCATCCATATCAATTCAAGGTGTCAATCAAATGATGACGTCATCGACATTAGGGACGCTAAAATGTATGGTAAAACCGCCTCATGAGTCAGCTTTTGAAATTGAAATGATCGTCATACCAAGCATCTGTAACAACACTCCATCTTCTACAGGGTGTGTTCAAAAGGTGAAAACTATTAGTAATCTTGCTCTTGCTGATCCTGGCTATGGAGAGCCTGGGGCTGTAGATATTCTGTTGGGGGCTGATATCTATGCTCGTGTCTTGAAACCAGGTTTCATAAGAGGTAAACCAGGGGAACCAAGTGCCATCAATACAATATTCGGTTGGGTGTTAATCGGTCAAATATCAAACTCCTCTGATACTCTTGTGCATTCATTTCACACTTCTATAAACGATGCCTTAGATGTAACATTGAGACAGTTCTGGGAATTAGAGCAAATTCCATCAAAAGTCGTCAGTTCTCCAGAGGACGAGTTGTGCGAACAAATATTTGTGGAAACACATCGGCGTGATGCAACCGGCAGATATGTTGTTCATTTACCCTTTCCTGATGAGTGTCCTCTCTAGGTGATTCTTATAGTTCTGCTTTACGCAGGTTCTTATCGTTAGAATGTAGGTTGGAAAAGGATCCTTCTCTGCATGAATCCTATTCAAACTTCATGAAAGACTATTTGGATCAAGGCCACATGGTAAAAGACATGGTTGATATTAAAAACCAAGGATCGAGTTACTTCATACCCCATCATTGTGTTATCAAAAGTGATGGTAACTCTCAAAAATTACGTGTTGTGTTTGACGCTTCGGCAAAGTCATCAAATGGTGTATCGTTAAATGACATCCAACTAACAGGTTCCAAACTTCAAAAGGACATAGTTTCGTTACTTCTATCTTTTCGATCTCATGAATTCGTTTTTGTCGCAGATATTCGGCAGATGTATCGTCAAATCTTAGTGGTGGATTCCCAACAGCGATATCAAAAATCCTGTGGAGATTTTCCAAGTCAGATCCCATCGAAGAATATCGTCTTCGTACCGTGACATACGGGTATCCTCAAGTCCCTTTTAGCAATTCGTTGTCTACAACAATTGGCCCAGGATGAAGGTGATAAATATCCATTAGCAGCTAAAGCTCTAAGTTCTAACATCTACGTGGATGATATCTTGGATGGTGCCAATACTGAAAAGGAAGCATGTGAGTTACAACAACAACTCATTTCGTTGTTAGGTAGTGCGGGATTTGAGTTACGCAAGTGGGCCAGCAATTGTCCAGCCTTACTCTCATCTGTTCCACTTTCACATCAACAACCCCAGTCATTGGACAAGGAATCCCCAGCCATGAAGGTGTTGGGATTGCAATGGTGTCCGATTACAGATTCTTTTTCTTATAGAGTCGAGTGTATTGATCGTCCGTGTACAAAAAGAAATATACTGTCGGAGGTCGCGCGTATCTACGATCCATTGGGTTTCCTATCCCCATTGACTCTTTTTGCTAAATATTTGATACAATGTTTGTGGAGCCAAGGCATTGGATGGGATGACCCTCCTCCTTTAGAACTACTTACCCAATGGTCTACCTACAAGTCTGAAGTATGGTGTTTGTCTACCATTACCATACCTCGTCGAATTGTCATGAATAATGTGATCCGAACTGAACTGCATGGGTTTTGTGATGCTTCTAATATTGCCTTCTCAGCTGTGGTGTACTTACGTCAAATATCTTCGGTTAATGACAGTCCTGTCGTTACCTTTGTGTGTGCCAAGTCCAAAGTGGCTCCATTAAAGAGGGTGTCTATCCCACGTCTGGAGCTATGTGCCGCCGTCTTACTTTCAGATCTTTTGAATTTTGTTGTTCAAGTGTATTCTCAGCAACTTTCCATAGATGAGATATACGCTTGGTCGGATTCCATGGTAGCTTTGTCTTGGATACGTTCCTCTCCCCATCGTTGGAAGACGTTTGTGGCCAACCGTGTCAGTCACATTCAGGAAAAGGTTGCACCCAATCTTTGGCATCACATTTCCGGGTCTGGCAACCCTGCTGATTGTGGATCCCGTGGATTGTTACCGAGAAAACTCATCTCACACCCGCTATGGTGGGCGGGTCCCAAGTGGCTATCAAGTTCGTCTGATGTTCTACCCTCCGAGACATTCTCACTTCCTAAAGACAATTCTTCAGAAGAAATTGCCTGCGAAGAACGTAAAGTAACTTTTTTTACTTCTATCGAACCCTCTGCTTGGGTAAATCAGTTGTTGGAGAAATTTTCCTCTTTGGCTAAAATTCAACGGATTGTGGCGTATTGTCAACGATTTATTAGTCATCTCCAAAACGACCCAGTGAAAACGGGACGTTTAACGATGTAGAATTGTACCAGGCATTAATGGTTATTGTTCAAGCTGTTCAAAAGGAGATCTTCAAAAGCGAATACATCGCCTCAAGGGTGGTAACTTAGTGGCCAAAACTATACGAAAATTCGCACCCGTCATAGACTCAAATGATGTGATTCGAGTATGGGGACGTCTGCGTCACTCCTCCCTTCCATTCGACGCAAAACATCCAATGTTGTTGCCTCGTTCTCACCGACTCACCGAGTTGATTATCCTTCACTTCCATCGAACAAACTTACACGCCGGTCCTCGCACCCTTCAATGTTTAATATCCCAACAGTTCTGGATCTTATCACCCCGACGGGCTATCCATCATGTATTGTCCAAGTGTAACCGATGTTTCCGGGTGAAACCTCTGTTGTAACCCCCTTCATGGGTGATTTGCCTCCAGCGAGAGTGTCACAAGTTAAACCTTTTTCCCATTGTGGTGTTGATTTTGCCGGTCCCGTGTATGTTACTTTGGGTAAATTCCGTGGTGTCAAGAAGACGAAAGCCTACATCTGTGTATTTGTGTGTTTCGCCATCAAGGCCATCCACCTTGAGTTGGTGTCAGACCTATCTTCGGATGCGTTTCTAGCCGCATTGCGTCGATTTATTGCCAGACGAGGTCGATGCGGAGATATTTACAGTGACTGTGGCACTAACTTTGTGGGCGCAAATAAGTTACTTCTTTCTTATATGCAACAAGCTACGGAAGCTTTGGGTGTAAAATGGCATTTCAATCCTCCCTCTTCTCCCCACTTTGGAGGCCTCTGGGAGGCTGGAGTAAAATCTGTGAAAACCCACCTTCGTCGGGTCGTCGGTGATCAAATCCTAACATTTGAAGAACTATCAACCATTCTTGCTCAGATTGAGGCCGTGTTAAATTCACGCCCTTTGTGTAGTATGAGTTCTGACCCCAATGATTTAGCTGCACTCACACCGGGCCATTTTCTTACTTTGGAACCCCTGTGTGCGCCTCCTGAAAGGGATCTTACCTCCGTGAAACTGAATAGACTCACGCGCTGGCAGTTACTCCAGAGAGTCCATCAGGATTTTTGGCGTAGATGGCGTGAAGAGTATCTACATACACTTCAACAGCGCAGCAAGTGGACTACCCCGACATCATGTCCAGCCACGGGGACTCTCGTTTTAATAAAAGATGAATCAACGGTGCCGTTGCATTGGACTTTGGGACGCATTGTCCATTTGTATCGCGGTCGTGATGACACGCCCCGTGTCGCCCAAGTACAAACTACTAAGGGTCTTATAGACCGACCTCTCGTAAAACTATGCCCTCTTCCTTCACAATAATTGTCGTATGTAAAACCTTTGTAGTTATAGTCGTCGTGTGAATGCAATGTATATATATATATTAAAAAAAAAAAAAATGTCCTTTTTTTGGTGGGCGGAATGTTCGCGTTTGTATTATAAATTAATTTAAATTTTCGCGGGTCGCGTGAACTCACCTAAGGTTTGCTTCCAAAAAAAAGTGTGGGGAAAAAACCTGCCGAAAGAGGGCCAGAACAAGTGCGCGCCAGTCTGTCTGAGTTTGCCAGAGAGTGTGATTCGAAACAAAACGTGCTGTGACTCCCACAAAAAACACCTTGTGCACAACCCCCTGACAACCTACCATTCGTATGAGAAAAGCGTGTCAGCGCCCTGAGGAAAGGAAAGGTAAGAAAACCTTAGGTCGCCGTTGTTATTATTAAATTCCATTTGTTTTACTCTTTCGTGAACAAGTTTAATTCATCATTACAACAGAATTACAGATATTTGTTTGAATTATGATCGGAGTTTTCTCTGCTGTGCTCTTTTCCCCCGTGAATTCAACGCTGAGTACGGCACTCTTCTCATTTATATTCCACTCAGTCATTCATAGTTAAGTCAGGTTTTTGTTAATAATCTTCATTGTCGACAGAAAATAAAAGTAGGTGTATTTATTCTTTTTATAATCTTCCCCTTTTCCCTAATTTGGTACATACCTAGCCTATCCAAAGTAAGTTAATAAATAAAAGAAATAAAAAATAAACACAAGACGTACGTAAATTTTAATGTAGCTCTAGTAATCTTTATTATTTTGCTTCGCAAAATAAAACAATTACAGTTGTCATAGAATGAAGTGAGCCTAACCACTCATCCTACCTCCTGTGCTTTGCTTTGAGATGATGTCCACCATTTGTCAAAATTGTATTATAAAAAAACTGATTGACAAGACAGAGATTTACGTCATTTTTTCATAACTTAAAATTAGTCATGAGGTAATTTGTTTAATATTTTTTTTATTAACATACCGCTTTCAGGCGTAACTGAAAAGTGGTAACTACTAAAAATTTTTTTGTAATATTTACAAAAGCGTATCTAAATACTTTTAAGTTAACACTATTAAAAGTAACACAGAGCAATAAAAAATTTTTTTACAAATTGTTAAAAAATTATTTTAACTTTCAAGCTAAAGGAGATTTTTCTTATAATTGATATTAATATTATAATCCGTAAAAAAAAATATTTCCAAAATAATCCAATTTTTAAAATATAAGTTTTTTTTACTTTAATATCAATTGCAGAATAGTTACAAAAATAGATTTATTTTTTAACAATTTTTTATACGATTTGGTGCGTTAAACAATGTCGAGATAATTGTAAACAGCTCCGGTAAGTATAAAATATTGATCACTCCCTGTAGAAAATTTGACAGTTGGCTTAGACAATGTCAGCGCGCTTCATTAGGAAGTTCGCGCATGTTGACAATCGTTCTCCCTACTCCATTTCTCTGTTTGTACAGCACATAGATAAAGACAAATATAGAATGTGCTTGGAGGATGCGCGAGCCATATACATAAAGATATATACTGCGTGAGTGCGACGACCGACACGTGCAACAAAGGGGGCTGCCATTTTGATGTACTCATTGCCAACTGTTTAGTGAAAACACTACAAATCCCAAATATTTTGTGGGCGGTAAATATAATATCCGTTTCTAAATTCAAACATATTTTGTAAGAAATTAAATTATAACTAGTCTGTTATTAAAATATAATAGATAAGGATTAAAACACTAAAACCAGAGGAACAAATTAGGACTACAGAATCAAGAAACCAAACCTGAAAACAGTTTTATTTTGATTACATCAATTTTTATTTATAAAAGAGGAAGTAGAAGTATTTATTTTATACTGTTAATAATTAATGCTTTACGAAAAATTATTGGTAAGGTAAGAGTTTAATTTACACATAAAACATAAGTCAAAATAAGTAAATTATAATATACAGGGTGTCATAGAGAAGTTGAAAGGTTTACATCCAAATAAGCTATGTGAGGAATATGAAATTAATTTTTTTTATAATAGGCTAGTGACTTATGGAAAAGTATTTAATTATCATTTCTGCTTTATACAGTTACCATTAGATATATAGGAATAAGAAGGGTGCTTCTAATTGTTGATATTTGTAGGCCGTCACATGTCAAGCATTACGTTCGGCATCGCCAGATCTCAAGATCTGTGCCAGAAAAACAGATAATTTGTTACTTATACTATTTTAATTGAATGATAAAGGTAATAAATGCTTAATTTATTAGATCTGAGGGTGTCGATCACAATGCTTTAGATTTAGATGGCCTCGTAACTTTGTACGGCTTAAAATTTGTCAAAAAGTGAAACCTTACTTAGACATATCTGATAGCCAAACTAATAAAATCAATGATAGTTACATAGTTACTTATTGTATAATTTTATAACAGTTTATGGTAATCTTCAGTAAATTTAAAAACCTGATCTAGGTGTCTTTTGTATAAATTTTCAAGTGATGCAAATAATTTTCTTAATACAGCAATAATATCTGCGATCAAAGCCATGAGATGGAAAATGTACTTTTGTTGACGTTAAATGCTTCACCACATCTTTTAATGACAACACTAATATTTTTATACACTGTTTGGCCCTATACATTTTCTTCGATATATTTGTTTCTTAATTTTTCACTTTCTTTTGGATCGAGGACTTACTCTAAAATACCAAATGTGGATTAATAAGTATGCTTACATTTTTATATCTAAAACATGCAGGATACTTACAAATATTTGTGCTCAGCTTTTTAAAGTTTTCTTCGACTAGCTATACTCGAGCCTTTTCTTGATGAAACCCAACCTGTTTCACTCCCATTGAAATTAAATTGCCATCCTATGTATGTTTTTTGTTTTTGGAAAGAGATAACATCGAAGACGAAGGTGTCAAAAATATATCGGATGAACTCATAGAGGTTGTACCACAGATTAAATATATATAAATGGTTGTACTGTTTTTACTATAAAATATATTTTTTAAAAATAAACAAACAAAAACAAAACACGCATTTAAAACATACCTATAAAAAGTCCATAGATATATTAGTAAATTTGCTTGTGTCTATGAAAAGTCACTTGAATCCTAAAAACATTTGTGGAGCAGACTTCTAACATTTTTACAACTTCTAATAAAGCACATGTTCTTCATGCACAGAATAATAAAATATTCTATTAAATTATCATTTTTGTAAACCAAATAAATTCCAAACCTAACCTCACAAACCAACAAACGTAAACAAAAACATGAGAAGAAGAAGAGAGTATATCAAAATGGCGGTCATTTTCCATCCCCTTTTATTGCATGCTCCGTACCGATACGCAGTCGTCCAAGAGCAGTATATATCTTTATGTATATGGGTATCACATATGCATCAATTAAAAAAATATCCTATTTAACATGGAAACATCATTGTAAAGAAGTAATTTGTTAGTTGCAAATAAGGTATACTAGTTTTTGAACATTAGAATTCACCTATTTCGGTTTATGTGCTGTTTTTACATTGGACGTAATTTAATTTTCATGACATGGTTTGTACTTATTCTCTTGCCAAAGATAAATATGTACCCCGGTTTTAATATAGTATAAATTTTGCATTTTATTTATCACAGAACCTAATAAATGCCATTAAAAAAAATCTTTAGCAATACAATAACAATTATTTTATTTAATATTAAATGTTACGTCTGTATTGTATATTTAAAATGTGTGATAAATAAAATGTAAAATTTGTGTTATATTAAAACGTCTTGCAAGAAAATAAGTACAAAACATGCCATAAAAATTAAATTACATCCAATAAAATCGAAAATGCTTAACTTCAGTGACATGAACTAGTCTCAAATAACATTTAAGCATAATCCAAGTAACATGAGTTATTTGTCAATTTATATGGTACAAAATTACAAATTGTTTACCTTTTCTGTGTTTTCAAATACATTCAGTTTTTATATTAGGTTATTTCTCAGAATAGTAATATTATTAAGAAACAATAATAAAAATGTAGGTATATTTATAAGGCTGTTATTATTGTGAAAGTTTGATCATCACATTTACGAAAAAATTTGCTGGACTGTACAATTTGTTGAACGGAAAAATACAGACTCTACTTTATATTAGAATCTAAATATTTATAGATACCCTATATTTCCTTACCCATCTTGATCAGGTTCCTCCGACTTTATTTCAATTTCTCCAGATTTAACATGAAACTGCTTATCGATGCTTTTATATTCTTCCTGCACATCTCCATCAACTTCCAGTTCAATTTCAAGCTTTTCGGATTTAATATATGATTGTCCATCGACGTCTTCACATTTCTGCTGCGTATTATAATTAACTTCTTCCAGTTTTATTTCGTCCTCTTTGATTTTAATATAAGATCCCTTATCGGCACTCTTATACTTTTCCCATGCATCACGACAGTTCTTTAAAAAACCTCCATGAGCATGAAGCGAATCAAAACATTGATTGCATATAACTGGATCCTCGGTAGCATTGATGTTCTAGAATAAAGTATAGTGTCAAAATTTCCACTCATAAACCAAAGATAAACAATAAAATGCTGCCTTTGTGAGGTTCTTTGGGTCGATAAGAACTTTCCTATCTAAATAAAATAATATTCTGATGCAAAATTCTGTGCACAGATAACACATAGAACTTTCTTTGATTACATAGAAGATTGCTTCATAATTTTACGTCTGAACAGAAGTGCACATAGATCTTTGCCAGTGTTAAGTAAAGAAAAAAGTATACAGGGAGTTCTGCATGAGAACCGACACAGAGCAGGTGCTAACCACCTATACATAAACTTCCGCACAGGCAAAAAATTAACATCTCTGAATGACTTCAACCTGGAATAACCAAATTTGGTACATGAATTAGGTTTATTATTGGTCTTCTTTGACTATGAGTTCAAGTAAATTGAAACACTATAAGGTGTTCATTGAGGGCGAGTGAACCCTAAAATTATACCAAACTTTTTTCCATTAATAGAATTTGAAAAGAATTATTTCTTTAGTTTTATTTGGTACTTCTGAAAAAAAAATAAAGATTAATTAAACAGGCCCTTGCACCAAACGGATCAGTCAAGGGTTATTTTTAAAACTAAGTTTGCCTAACCAAAAAATCTCACACTGAAAAAAGCAGAGTAAAAAATAACAAAAATCACATCACTATCGCGCACTGCCGTATTATTGACGTTTCGAAAAACTCTCTGTTTTCGTTCTCAAAATATTATAAAAGTATTAAACGTAAGTCAAGTTTGACAGTTTAAAATTTGTTTATCTGCTTCCATAGAGATGTTAAATGATTTTTATTTTATTGTTACTTACTTCTTCTTGATACAACTGTAGCCAACAATGATCGATGTTTACTGAACAGTTTGACACACACTTATCTCTGTTCAACAAAATAATCGTGGTCTCTTTTAATTTTCTTTTTGTTGCGTTATCTTCCTTCTCTAAAATTTTTGCCGAACCCCATTGAATGAAATGGCCATTTTGCCAAGCGTGTTCGCAAATTTTGGATTTTTTAAATTCCCGTCTTTTTATATAATTTTTATGTTCCTCAACTCTAACATTCATAGGCCGAGACGTTTCTCCAACATAATGTTTATTGCATTAACAAGCTACACTGTAGATGCAATTTTTTAAATTTTGTATAGGTTTGTTTTAGCAGCAGTTGAAAACTGTTTGGAAACTATAAGAAATGTCCGTCCAACTATTTATTGCGTCAAATTCAGTGGTAACGCGTTCTAAACTTAACTGGTCGAATATTTCTGACAGTTTCCAAACCGTTTTCAACTGCTGCAAAAACAAGCCTTATATCATTTTTTGGACGCGTTTTAGACAAAAATGATCGTAAAGTATTAGTTGTCTGAAAAACTGTTCGAAAAAATAGAAAATAAAATAATTATTAATAAAAAAATTGTTTGGAATTTCTGCAAAATACTCTCTGATCTCTGATTTAATTGAAGATTTACCGTGCAACTACTAGACTGGAGTCTTGGTTCATAAATGATGGAGAACCGCGTCATTTTAGTGCTACCGTTAGATTTTTTGAATTTTGAGTCTCCAAATAAATGGTTAGGACGAGGAAACAATTGTTCCCAAAATCGGCAATCCGGAGAGCCAGACCTCAACAAATATGATTATTTTCTTTGGGAACATTGAAGAATTTTCTTTATTCCCTGCCAATTGAATACCGAGAAGGTTTCTGGAATCCTATTACAAAAAAATGTAACATTATAAGAAACAATCATCATTTATTAGACAGAGTAAATTTCGATTATAGGTGAAGAGTAAATTTATGTTTCAGAGAAAATGGTGTCCTTTTTAGCAATTTCTTTATTTTTATTATAGTTTTCATTTTTTTTTATCATTCAACCAATGGAAACAAGTTTGGTATAATTTTAGGGGCAACTCACCCTCAATGAACAACTTGTAGTGTTTCAGCTTACTTACTCATAGTCAAAAAAGTGAATAATTTAACAATTTGCTGATTCCAAGTTAAAATAATTCAGATATTAATTTTTTTCTAAATATTTGAATCCACTTTGAAGGCATGTAACTCCGTCTGTGTACAACTTTGTATATAGGTATGTAGTTAAATTGTGATATTTTGGGACCCCCTACATGCAACTGCTCTGCGTCGGTTCTTACGCAGAACATCCTGTATATATCCTAAATATATAGAGCGATTTACTTTTATTTCCACAAGAGAAAAAGTTTATATGAAAAACTAGCATTATTTGTGAAGTCGAGTGATCCTCAAAGTGACAACTCTATACCTATATGTATAAACAATTAAAAACAACCTTTGTTTAAATTTGGCCCCCACCTACACCAAAATTTTATTGTATTTTAAATTAATAAAATAATTTGTAAATAGTTAAAACATATTCGTAAAAAGTAATTTACAATATACTTACTACTTGTGGTATATAAGTTTTGATTAAATCGTCAACTTCATTTAGTGACACAAATCCGTACATTACCAGGTGAAGACACAATCGACAAATTTTCTGATTTTCCAATACATCGGTTACCTGAATATTTCCATTGGTCCTTAGATAAACATCTTTCAATTCAGTCACTGACCTGTTATTGGCATTAACATAAGAAATCAAAAGATCCTCAGTACCCATACACGCCGACTTAAAATTAAAGGTCCTGAATAATTTTACGGAACATGCTTTACATATGAAGTGTTTATTTTTTTCTTCTAAATTCTGAAATATGGTGTCAATATTTACTAGTTTGCAAAACAGAGTATAATAGAAAAATCCGATCTTACCAGATCAGGTAATACAACTTCTACAACCTCCTTCGAGAAATTTTCTATTACTTCGCAATTTGTATCACTTATAATATTAACATACAAAATACAAACTGTTTCTCTAAAATCTGGCTGCATTTTTTCTCTTTTATGACGAGGAATTTCAAAACATTGTTTTACGAGAAGAATTAAAATAATAAACAAACATACATAACCTAACAATAATAATGCACTGTAGTTGCGTTCCGCAATGTAATCGGATAGATCAAGGTCAGATTAGTCTGAGTCGTTCTTTTACTCAAAATATTGTCAAATAAACAGTAAATAACAAATACAAAATCACACATAACAGAAAAATATTAGCTGTGTTTGGTGGAATAGTCCAGCAATAGTTCCATTTGCATTAAAAAATCACGTTAAAATTTCGAAAAAAATTTATTTTCAAATGGAGGAGGTAGAGTGGGGGTAAATAGTCCCACAAATACTACCTCAAGACGAGGAACTCTTAGAACTAGTTCATTTAGTTCCGGTATTGTAAAAACTGGTACAGTTCATATAATTCATCGAATCCTAAACTAGAACAAACAACTTTTACATGCAACTTTTAGTTCAGGAGATTCTGAACTGACCCACCAAACACAGCTAATATGTTCAGTTCGTTTATTGCTACAAGTCTGTGTCATCTGTAGCTACGTGACAAAAATCCAATCGCATCCTGGATGCAAATTGTCGAACGTGATTACTATATCATTATCATAGTTTTCAACCATTAGCAACAAAATCAAAACCAGTATTATAGCTCCCATATAGAATTCTGTAATATTCTGTAGTGTGGCGACTTCAGTGTTACTAATTGGAATCAGAAATGTCTGGGTTGAAATATTTAAATTTGATATTGCCACATTGCAATAGCCTTACTTCTTAGTACTAAAAAATACTTATCTAATTTGCACTATAAAACAAAGTTGTATATACAGGGTGATTCAGCCGACTTAGGCCGAGCAGGAAGTACGCAGACCACTTATATCTCACTTGCACTCAGCAGTTTATATGTGAACACACATATGAAGGAACAGCCAGTTCAATTGTCGGTCATCTCACTTATGGCATACTGATGAGGGCTAACAAGCCCGAAACCGGTCTATGTCTGGTGGTGCGTCCGACAAGGGTTCTTGGCTGTTCACGCAGATACTGCAGGAGTAATTCAATGCCGGTCGGGGCATTTGTCCGCGGAGTAGTTGTTTCCTCCAGTATCATTTATAGATTTAATGGCTTGTCACCCAGGGCAAGAGGTCTGCGTTAAGTACCTGCTGCAATGTAGGTCGCTTCTTGTAAGTCGAGCCGCTTAGGCCGAACAGGAAGTAAGCAGACCACTTATATCTCACCTGATTCAGAACTTATCTAAAAAATTTGCGAATAGATGCGTCATGAAAAATGGAGACAATATCTTATCGTATATCGTTTCCGAGTAAAAAATTATTGAAGTTGTAGTATTTTCAACCTTTACATCACTGGGCTACTGTAATCTCTAGACAGGCGATTCCGAAATTGAAATCCGATTACTTCTTGTATGTACTAGTTTTTGTGACGTCAGTCTTTACATTATAGCTTTTCAAGTGTCAAAAATAATTACGTGTATAGTAGCAACTCGGATAGTTGATGGATATCGTTCTAATTTATGGCGATGTGAAAATGCCTTAGCAGAATGATTTCCCGATAAACATGTGCCAAATGCAGCTACTTTTACCGCTGTGTGCAGTGAGTGTAGGTGTAGACCAACGCGATAGAAATTTGAAACCGAATCGTGGAAGAGATGGAAGTCCAGGGCTTCCACGGTATATTGCAGCAGTGTGGCGTAGACGAGGCACAATTATATCCATATCATGTACAGCGTGGCCAAGAATTGATACCAAGGGATTGGACGAGGTACCATGGCCGCCACGATCTCCTGACTTTAAATCATTTGTACTTCTTATTTGTGGGGATATTTAAAAAATGCTGATTTATTCAAATGTGTCGTAGTTGCTGCCAATAACTTACGTTATATTAATAATTAATAATAGCGGTAAAAGCAGTTGAATTTGCTGCATAAAATAGGTGTTATAAAATGTTATTTATTTCTTTCCTTGGGAATATCTTTCCATTTTTTGTACGGTAGCTGAACGCATGCTTTGCTGCCTTATTAGGTTTTACAGTGGACCAGTTTTCATTACCGTGCAGAAGTATGTATGTATTTTAAAATCGTTTTCAAATTGCTCTTTTTGATTTTTTTTTACAAAATTCTGTACAAAATAATTCATATGAAACATAGTAGGCTGCTGTCACTTTGATGGTTCTATTGTTTGGATTGTCATTAACAATTGATGTCAGATGTAATTATCTACCACTAAATTAGTTATTCTTTTATGTTAATTTCTATTGCAATTATGAGTAACGCAATTATGAACGAGGCGTATGCAGATATCCACTTAATTTATGGTCTCATTTTGCATTTCGCACTTTCCAATTTCTGAGTTTACTACTTGATAAAAATGATTCAAATTTGGCACATAATATGTCTAAAATTAAAACCACCAGCCTACTACGATTGTGCTTGCATATTCCACACCCGTTGATATGTACGTATGTTGATTTTATTTTTTTAAAAGAAAACGCGTAGCTATATAAAAATACTAAGAAGGGGAAAATTTTGTAAATGGATTGTTCTATTTACTGTAATTTTTTGATATCGAGAAACGTTTAGAATAAAAAGTTATAATTAAAAAAACAACAAGAGGTTGGTGGTTGCCACCTTTGTAGACATTTGGTAAAAATAAAAATCGTACTCCACAATGTCACTTAATTAACTAAATGTATTCAGATTTTCAGATTTATAAGTTTAACCGTTTTTGAGAAGAAAAAAATGAGGACCAAAATTTTTTAAATTTTTAGAAACACTTCTCATAAGGGAGGGCTCAAATCTAAAAATTTTATAGAAAGAACCTCTCTAAAATGACCCAAGGAAAACACCTTCCAAAGGTTGTTACTTCTAAAGCGCCTTTGTGAACTAACTTAAGGTTACTTGGCTGCATAGTCACAGATGTCGCAATTGTACATTATCACTTGCGAAGCGTCTTTATGAACTAACAGGTCGCACTCAAGGTTACTCCGTTCATTGCTTGCATAGTCGCAGATGTCGCATTTGAATATTGTCACTTCTGAAACTTCTTTGAGAACTGACTGGTGGATCTTAAGGCAGACTTTTTGTTTGGTGGTATATTTGTAGACATCGGATTTATACATTGTCAGTTTTGAAGTGTTTGTGGACAGACTGGTGGCACTTAAAGTGAACTAATAGGTGATGCTTAAGGTTGCTTTTATGCTTGGCTGCATAGTCGCAGATGTCGCATTTGTACACTGTCACTTCTGACGCATCTTTGTGAACTAACAGGTGACGCTTAAGGCTGCTTTTTTGCTTGGCTGCATAGTCGCAGATGTCGCATTTGTACATTGTCACTTCTGGAGCATCTTTGTGAACTAACAGGTGCTGCTTAAGGTTGCTTTTATGCTTGGCTGCATAGTCGCAGATGTCGCATTTGTACATTGTCACTTCTGGAGCATCTTTGTGAACTAACAGGTGCTGCTTAATGTTGCTTTTATGCTTGGCTGCATAGTCGCAGATGTCGCATTTGTACACTGTCACTTCTGACGCATCTTTGTGAACTAACAGGTGACGCTTAAGGTTGCTTTTTTGCTTGGCTGCATAGTCGCAGATGTCGCATTTGTACATTGTCACTTCTGGAGCATCTTTGTGAACTAACAGGTGCTGCTTAAGGTTGCTTTTATGCTTGGCTGCATAGTCGCAGATGTTGCATTTGTACACTGTAACTTCTGAAGCATCTTTGTGATGTAACAGGTGGCGCTTAAGTTGGTCCTTCCGCTTGGCTGCAAAGTCGCAGACGTCGCATTTGTACACTGTCACTTTTGAAGCATCTGTGTGAACTAACAGGTGAAGCTTAAGGTTGGCTTTTCGCTTGGCTGCATAGTCACAGATGCTGCATTTGTACATTGTCACTTCTGAAGCATCTTTGTGAACTAAGAGGTGACGCTTAAGGTAGTCTTTTTGCTTGGCTGCATAGTCGCACATGTCGCATTTGTACACTGTCACTTCTGAAGCATCTTTGTGAACTAACAGGTGATGTTTAAGGTAGTCTTTTTGCTTGGCTGCATAGTCGCACATGTCGCATTTGTACACTGTCACTTCTGACGCATCTTTGTGAACTAACAGGTGACGCTTAAGGTTGCTTTTTTGCTTGGCTGCATAGTCGCAGATGTCGCATTTGTACATTGTCACTTCTGGAGCATCTTTGTGAACTAACAGGTGAAGCTTAAGGTTGTCTTTTTGCTTGGCTGCATAGTCGCACATGTCGAATTTGTACACTGTCACTTCTGACGCATCTTTGTGAACTAACAGGTGACGCTTAAGGCTGCCTTTTGTCTTGGCTGCATAGTCGCACATGTCGCATTTGTACACTGTCACTTCTGACGCATCTTTGTGAACTAACAGGTGACGCTTAAGGTTGCTTTTTTGCTTGGCTGCATAGTCGCAGATGTCGCATTTGTACATTGTCACTTCTGGAGCATCTTTGTGAACTAACAGGTGCTGCTTAATGCTGCTTTTATGCTTGGCTGCATAGTCGCAGATGCTGCATTTGTACACTGTCACTTCTGAAGCATCTGTGTGAACTAACCGGTGAACCTTAAGGTTGCCTTTTTGCTTGGCTGCATAGTCGCACATGTCGCATTTGTACACTGTCACTTCTGACGCATCTTTGTGAACTAACAGGTGACGCTTAAGGTTGCCTTTTTGTTTGGCTGCATAGTCGCAGATGTTGCATTTGTACATTGTCACTTCTGAAGCATCTTTATGAACTAACAAGTGGCGCTTAAGGTTGCGCTTGTCCTTGGCTGCATACTCGCACATGTCACATGTGTACATTGGCACTCCTGAAACTTCTTTGTGGACTAACTGGTGGATCTTAAGACTGGATTTTTGCATTTGATCACCTTCGAGTCCCAATTTAGAGTCAGTTATATCACTGAAAAGTAAGGCATGTTTTAATGTATTTTTCTACTCCCGCTTTCAAATATGCAAGTGGGGATCATAATGATTAAAATTTTCATTAAGAAACACATTTCTAGTTGATACTCATAATTTTTTAACTTTTTTTGCAACAAAACTATTAATATACTTGCATGAAATATACTAAATGGCTCATTTCATATCGTACTTATTATACTTGTGTATTAATGGCCATCATTACATGATCGTTGCATAATATACGATTTTCAAATATACAGGATGTTGCGCATAAGAACTGACACAGAGTAGGTGTATATAGGAAGTTCCAAAATATTGTAATTTATTGTAATCCCAGTATAATAAGGGTTTAAGATATATTTTGCAAACAGTTGAAGATGAACAGCAAATAAGTACTAAATGTTTATCATGAAAAACTGGATTATTCTCTGTACACCAAATTCTAAAACGTAAACTACTATATCCATCACATTCAAAAAGTGCACGACCTGTTGCCTCAAGATTTGGATTTACAAGTGACCCTTTGCAAGTTTATCTTGCATCAGGATATTCATTTTCACAAGAAAATTCATTTCATTGATGTGGCTTGTTTCACTCTTAAAGGAATAACAAATGTTTACAACTTTCATGAACATTACAATGTAAACACATATGTAATAATTCCTACACATTTTCAACGCGATTTGAAGATAAATGTTTGGGCCAGTATTATTGATCGTTATTTGATTGGATTAGTTATTCTGGAATTAAGGGAAGGTAGTAAAAAGGCTACAGCACTTAGGCCCCTTGTACCTCCTCCCATTAGGAGATCAGTCCACTTGAGCCGCCAGCCAGCCTAATAAGGAGAAAAAGGTGGTGACGTTGCTCAGGGGGATCTCTCTAATGTAGGCCATAGAAGGCCATCGCTCTCCCAACACGGACTCTCTTATTGACGAGATGGCAGTGCACTCACAGAGTGCATGGAGTATTGTCTCGTCTTCCTGTTCGCAACCCCTACAAAAAGGTGTATCACACTTCCTCATGTAACAGAGGTGCTTTTTTAGCCAGCAATGTCCAGTTTGAATACCTGTCACCAGACAAAGGTTTGTCCTAGACATAGCCAGGTACTTTTTGGCTGTATCCATGCAGGGGTACTCTAGGAACTCCTTAGCAAAATGACAGCCATTTGTTTCATCCCAACGTTTCATAAACTGTTTGTGGGTGTCTTCTTTGATAATTTCAACAAATGCTGACAACGGAAGCATACTGGAGGGACCAGGTCCAAAAATAATCAGACCCGATGCACTCCTAGCCAACTTGTCAGCTACTTTATTGCCATTGCACCGGTCGTGTCCCTTTACCCAGCATACAGATACGCTGTTATTCAGCCCTATGTTGTATCACATACGTTAACTTTAACATACAAGTTACGGTGCAATATAACATATATGTGTTGCAGGTTACACTGTACAACACTTAAATTAATATCACCAACCATCTTGAGGAATTATGGTGGCTGTTCTTATCCTCTCGAACCTCCTAGGAGGAGGGGAGAATTTCCTCTGCTTCCTGAGCCAGAGATGGAGGAGTTGAGGAGGCAGCTGCATTCGCATGCCATTCCGCCTCTCCAGCTTCTATCTCCATCTGCTCCTGCTCCGGTGGTCCAGGGGCAGTTGATACCGGCCCAGGTTTCGTTTTCACCTTGAGAACAAGGGATTGGAAGATGTAAAACATCTTCATCCACCTTGTCTCAACGGTTCTTAAATCCTCGTCTCCTATACCGAAGATGAGTAGATGACCACGCGGGGCGGCCTTAACGTGGTGGAACAGGCACCACCTGTTCACACTCACCGCGGGGTTCTGACGTGCCAGGCGACAAATTACCACATCCTTCTCCTCGAGGTCGCTTTCGGCTTCCACGGGGATCCAGAAAGTGGCTTTCGTCAGCCTTGGCAGCTGGTCAGAGCGCACCACGGTAAGGGCACTGCCCTCCCAGGGTCGCAGCCTTCCTACTACTTCCGCTAGCCATAACTGCGTAAATTCGTCTTCGCAGACAACCCTGATGATCTCACCAGAGTATGTCCACAAGTGAAACGCAGGTACTTTGACAGTAGCGTTAGGAGTTGGTGGAAGACTCCTTTCCAACTCCTTCCTCACTGCTTTTTTGACAAGGCTCTCCTTGTTCATGGGAATTTTCTCATAAGGGTTGTCCTTGTCAATGATGGCAACCCTAAGATGTCCTAGGGCCGCTTCACTGTAGGTAGTGGCGGAGGGGGCCTGTTTAGCCCTCTTATATTTCATCGGAGTAGTATCCGATGAAGTCCCCGACCTAATCCTCTTTTTGGAAGGTGGCGCTCCATGTGGGTGTCCTCCCTTCTTGGACTGTGGTTTTGCCTGAGAAAGTGGCACACCTTGCGGGTGCTCAGCCTTCTTTGTTGACGGCCCACTTTTTGCTGGGTGGCGTTTGTCCCGTGCAGACAGTGGGTTTGCCAGCCGTCTGCGTAGGATTACGCCCACCAGACATTGTGGGCTGCACCAGAGTAGGTGCGCGTTTGGAGGAGGGAGCTGCAATCGCTGCTCGAGCCTCCTCTTGTCGCGCTTTCTTCCTCCTCTTGGCCTCAGCGCCACAAATTCGGTTGCCCCTATGGTGCTTTTTACTGGCCCCCGGTTGAGGGTCAGTTTGGGACGATGGTCCCGGCTGTGGTGAGCGTTGTTGCTCTGCCACAGATTGCGGCAAGCATTGCCGCTCTGCCGCTAATGGTAGGAGCGACCGTTGCCGCTCTGCCACAGAAGGTTTGGCAATTAAGTTATCCATGCGAGATTATTTTGTGTTCATCTACCTGGCTCCCCACCCTCCACGGAGCCTCAATTTAGGATGTTGCATAGCAATCACCAAGGCTACCAGGTAGATATAGGTCCCGGAAACAGGACAACGACATGAGAGGGTTGTGCATCCCTAAACGCCGGAGCCAACCGACGCCCAGTTCTGCAGCACACTATGTGCCCCCCTTCCCCAAGAGCTCACCCTACCGCCCCTCTGACGGGACAGCACAGCCGATTGACTGGGAGTGGGTTAGTTCCCAGCCGCCAGTCTAGCCGAATTCCAGATGGATCAGTTATTTTGTCAAATAGACTAAATGGTGAAAATGATTTGGAAGTTCTGAAAAATACTATCTCTGATTTAGTCAAAGATTTACCGTTGCAACTTAGACTAGAGTTTTAGTCTCTGCATGATGGAGCATCGCCTCATTTTAGTACTACTGTCACCGACTTTTTGAATTTCAGGTTTCCAAATAAATGGTTAGGACGCGGAAATAATTGTAATCAAAGTTATTCAGAGATCTTAACTTTTGGCTCCACTTTAAAGGCGTGCAACGTTGTATATATATGTTTGGTTAAATTTCAATATTTTGAAACCCTCTACATGCACCTGCTCTGTGTTGGTTCTTATACCCTGTATAAATGTAAATAATTAAAAAAATAAACTACGTCCATTTAGCATTATTGTTTAATTATCAATACAAGCTCCCTGATAATGTTTATTTAATAGTATAAATTACACATGCAAAAATCTTTTTATTTCTTTACACTACTAATTTAAAAATACTTTTATTTTTCAACAACTATCTCAATACCAGGCAACTGTAAGTTTATGCGAAATAAAACATTATGGTTCTTATTAAACAACTATTCATTATCGCATTTATTTTTAAAAATCTCTCATTTTTCGTGAGCCACATTTTTTTATGTACCGATTTTACTACCTCCCTAAACGCCTGCCTCAATAATTTTGTGTTACTTACCTTTGTGGTCTTGTATCAATAGATTCGTTTCCAATTAGCATATCCTCATATTCAGATTTTATTGCAATAGACTCAGTTTCACTCAAATCATCTTCTTGTGCGCTTGGTTCAGCTTTAATTTGAATCTCTACTTTAACGCAGTTTTTTATGAAATTGCTGTGGGTAGAAATGGAATTGCAACATCGACTGCAAAGAATAGGCTCCTGGACGACACTCAAATTCTAGAAAATCATAAAATTTCTTAAAACTAAGATATCAAATTTCAAAATCATTTGGTAATGTTTTAATATCAATGGGGAAGTTGCATGAATTTTATATTGCTTTGAAACTTATTACCGTAAATTTTCAAACATATTGAATTCAGAACATGTGTCTGGCGGCAACAATCACATAATAATTAAATATTAACATTAATAAATTGCCCTCTTCTCCCCGTGAACTTACAGTGCCGAAAAAAAGAAATGTTTGCTACCACAGCCTCTGCTAGAGGTTGGTTAAAACACTGGGCAAAAAATTTGGTAGCAAAAAAAAGTTTAATATCAAAGACACAGTTCTCACTACGGTCGGCCCAAGCGGCCTAGTGCGAGGCCTAGCTCGATGACGAATTTCTCAATGTCGTCCAGTGGCGGTGGTGTGCCAAATTGCCCAGGGAACAAAACGATACTGTCACAGGCTTGAGGACTCTTACAAGAATATTCCTTCTTTAATACGGTGGTGCAATAAAACTGCAAAACTTTAAAATAATACTCAGTATATTTGCTGGTTAGAGACGTTGACTATACAAAAGTGTTAAGTAATGCTTGAGTTGATAACAAAGTGCTAGATAGAAAGTAATAGCTGATAGCGTATTGGCAATATGGTGTAATGTAATACCAGTCTGCTGGACTGGGTGATAGGCTGAAGGCCAAGATAGGTCTTAATTATCTATTAAATACAAGGTGTGTGTGCCACTGAGAGTGTGCACAGAACCCAATTGTAGCTACAAATGGTTGACAGTAAATTTCAACGCTACGCCTTAAATCTAAGTAAGTGTTCTCAATAAAAGTTATATCTAGACAAAAGCATTTTATACCTAAGTAAAAGGTTTCCAGGAACGTTATAACTGACACAGAAATATACTGAACGTGTGACTAATTCACAGCCAAGAAAACAGGTGAAGCCTGAACGGTAAGCTAATAATTTTTACTCATAAATCTATAAATATACAGTATACACTCTATATGTATTATCCAAATGTAATACGTTACACTCGCACATGTGAAAAGAACAGAGCACAAATTAGTGAACGTCTCAACTAGGATACTTATCGGTTTCACAGGAGGTTGACAGATGTCTACACTGTACAGTGGCAGCGATACGCTCTGGCTTCAACGGCAAGACAAGGAGTACTCGCAGCTACGATGAAATGGGACTCCTACAGGCTCCTACTGACAGAACAGCATTCATGTACTAGAGGACTGGTCACCTGGTTTGGAGAACTCGCAGGATGCCACGGATGATTGGAACTCCCCCAGAAAATGGGCACGCCACTGGAGACGAGGTACTCGCTCGTGAACTCGTGAGCCAAGTGATGGGACAGCCGGTATCGTGACGTTAACAGTCGTAACAGGGAAACCCAATTAGCAAACAGAATATATTTACCAAGGGTTTCTTTTCCACTCACAGAAGCGAACAGGACAAGGCTCTGGTTAAAACGAGATCATGGTTTCCACTAACAGGAGCCAACACCAAGCACACATGTTCAAAAGCCAACGTGGTCGGCTACAGTTGTTGCACAATTCCACAAGCTGGTAAGATTCTCTATAAACGTACAAAATACTATATCCAAATAACTCCACAATAATGGGGAATCTACACACTCAACGTTTATGATAAATCCCTTTACGGATGCTTTAGAATTAAAGCCATATTTTTCCCAACGTTGAATACAACAACTTTCAAGCGTGCATTACAAGTTGAAGAATGACAGTCACAGGCCGTTGCCTTTCAAAACCAGTGATCAATCGAATACAGAAAACCCATAGAACGCAGTATAACAGAAGATCTTTGAACAACAACACGCAAAGGATGTATTCCACGGTCAAACTAGGAATAAATATATCTGGTTGCATACAGATGACAACGGTAATTTAAAGTAAACAAACAGTGGTATTTGACATAAGCATTATTTACGTTAGGTGATTAAGGTACGATGTACATATAATAACTCTGATAAATAACTTAAAGTGGTAACAAAGATTTGACCGTAATGAGCACATATCCATATACGAGGTAAACCAATAAAATGATTACAGAACTTATACTAATTTAAGGTAATTGTTAAAGACATCAAAATAAAACCGTAACATGTTAAAAAGTAGTTTTTGTTTTCATTCATAAATATGGAGCATTTTTTTACATATTCAATCAGGAATTTATTTATTTACACCCTATGTACTATTTACTGTCATAACGTCATGAACCGATTAAAAGATATAGAAGAAAATACCAATCTACATAATATTCTGTTATTTTGTATTGCTGTAAATCAACACAGCATTTTTTGTTTAACACTAGAACGTAGTGCGCGGGTAAAGTGAAATGGAGAAAACGTGACTGAAACGCAATATGTTTTATTCACGATCACAAGCTCAAGGTGTTTGATTAAGGTTTGTTTAAGATAAAACAACATAATCGTTAATAAGAATGTTTCCTCAAAAACTCGGTGAGAACAGGAGTGTCATGGCGAGATGCTGCGCTGGTTGCTATGTTGGATTGTAAATTTTTTCATTTAGTTTTGTTGGAAAAGATTTACGCTATATCATTTTAACAATTAAATACCCTGCGCATATTGCTAATGTTACCAATCTTACAGAATATAAAGTGTATCGATTATGATGTTTGCATCACTCTATACTCACTATTTCTGGAATATATTTCTCGAACACATCAACATTTACGTCCTGCATCGAAATAAATTCTCCCTTTATCAGCTGCATGCATAACCTACAAACTTTATGATTATCCGATGGGTCTATTCCTTTTTCCACTGCATAAATTTGTCTTAAATCTACTAAACATTTTGTTTCATCATCGACAAAAGGAATTATCGTGTTATCAGTATAGATACACATGGACTTAAATTTGAATGCTTCCGTTACTTTTACCGAACAAATATTACACATTACGTGGTTAGTTCCATCAGTAAAGTCCTGAAATTTGATAAAGTTACCATAACAAGAAAATCAACCCAAATTACTTACTAGTTTCAGCAAAAGAATTTCTAAAATATCCTTTGTAACGTTTTGAATTTTGTTAAAATTTCCATGGCTTACGGCACTATGGCAAAGCGCACAATACTGTTCCTCAAAATTCTCCATATCAGTAGTTTTCCTTTGATAATTAAAACATTCTTTTTAAAATCAAATGCTTGTTTTCCTTCCAGAAAAGAAAACTTAAACCTCAAATTATTTAATTTTTCAAATACAGGTATTTTTCTTTCACGTGCACTGGAATCAAAACAACCAAAGAAGTGTTGCCAACATATCATCATAAAAAATCTTCAGAGGAACTGTCATAATTTAAGTGAATTTAAGCAATAAGTTTATAAGTAATGTACTTGACAGAAAATAATCTTTTTCTTAGCTCAGAAACAAATATAAAAAAGGAAACATTTGAATAAAACAGATTTATATTTTATACACTTTGGCAATTATAGACTAAGGAATCAAGAATTTCACTATAATTGAGACCAATACCACTGAATAAAAAAACTGGTTACAGATGTGACTGATGTGAGCAAAAATTTTCGAGAAACAGAAATAAATCAATTAATTGCTTCAACCAAGATATATGCATAAAACTAAACATTTAGAGAAGAGATTTATATTATGAGAAAAAATCTTCACAACTGTTTCTTTTTATTCTCTTAATACTTAAAAAAAAAAACTGAAAAAATCTTCACAGTTGGCAACACTGAATCAAAGACCAAAATGTATACTGGGTGGTCCGTAAGTAATGACCCATGGAGGTTGCTTGATTATTGACTTTAAAATATTACGATTTAAACCAACTTGCCAAAACAAATTGTTGATGAAAAAAAAGATACACAGTGTCAAAGTCAAATAGACATGTTTTGAGGGTTACACGCACAGATTACAGGTAGAATAAAGATGGGCAACTATGAGTCTCCCTCCACTTAACATAATTAACTGTGGACTTTAACACCTGTAGCACTAGCGTCGATAGTCAATTTTTCAAGAACACACAACCAACTAGGTAAATTTTTTAAATGAGACCAAATTTGGTATGTCATATGGTCATACCTACTTCATTTTGTTACACAGGGTGTATATCCGATATCACTGGAAGGGGCGACTGTACATAAGAAAGGGCGTCAGCCGCTAACTAAAAGCTGCTAGAATGCTAACAGGGCTGTTACTCAGCGGCTTAAACAACACCGAATAGTGCGCTGATTGTTCTCCGCGGAGCAGCGAAAAAAATATATATAACATAACCTTACATTGTCATACTAAAAAGTCATATCGATTACACAGAATAATAAATTTGTTAAGTACCTATTTATCAAATGTTTCATAGAATAAAACGCCGAAATAAGTAAAAATAACTATTTTTTATTGATAACAACATTCAGCCAAATAATTGAAATTGGACCATCATAGCTCTTATGGGGGTGGCTCGGTTTCAAGTAGGGCACACTTTATGTATAGATGTTCTGGTATTCTATACACATGTAACGATCACATATTCTTGTTCTTTTTTAACAATAAAATACATGAGAAAATATTGTTAACTTTATGTATGGTACAACAAAAATTAAAATTTTCTATCTACGTTATAGTAATTATCTTAACATTTTTATTTTGATCCCAAGGATCAAGGATCTATAATAGCTCAATGTCAGTGGGGAATTATGACTTTTAGGGCCTGATTCAGAAGCCCCTAAGTAGCATATTTATTGTCGGTTGTCTAGGGATGAGGGCGAATTATAAAAAAATATATGTATGTAATAGGTAATAAACAAATTAATGGCTCAATTTATATCGGTCAGTGGTCGCGCGGTTTAAGGCGTTAGTACTTGAATCGAGGTGACTAGACGGAGTTGGTTCGAGCCCAGCTGCCGGTAGACCGTATATAAGCTATATTTGTGGAGAGGATTGGCACCCTCTCTGTGGGTATGGTAGGGTGGAATAATGTTAGCTTGGGTCAATGTGAGAGATTGATGCCGGTTGATATTTGACCACCCCCCTAATTAATGAGGTTTTTCAGGTTTCCCTCATTCCTGCACTGAATAGTGGTTAGGGCCTACCAACGTAAGTCGTTCCTGGGCGCAAATGCGGCCTGCTTAATAATAATATGCCGCCCCCTCTCCCGCACAAGTATCCGACTTCTGGGCTAATCCCTGTGATTAGAATGAGGGGTAGAGATATTATTATTATTATATTATTATTATAATTCTGTGCAACCTGTAACAACTGTACCTTTATTGTGGCTCATACAAAACTTCTAGCCCTGTGTTTCAAAATTTCTAGAGTTCTTATATAAAAATATACTTCAAAAGTAACAGAAAATTAACTGCGAGCTTATAGAAATTTACAGGTTTTCTTACAGATTGCGCAGAATTAGTCCATTATTTATATTCTATAAAGGCAAACCCAGAGCAAAACATTCATTAAAATTCCAAAGCATAACTCTTGGAAAATTGTAAATAAATAACAAAATAACATAACCTCAGAAATACGTCAGCGTTTCGCTTACGAAGAAAGCGCAAATTTTCTTGGCTTACAAAAATACTCATCGGCTAACAGTTAGCATTTAGTCAGCGTTTTATTCAGTCTGAATTTCTTACTTAGCGGCTCAGCGGCTGACCTCGTCTGAATACGCCCAGTGTGTGAAACACCTCTTTGTAGAAGTTGTAAACAGGAAGACGAGACCGTGCTTCTTGTACACTGTGAGTGCACGGCAGTCTCATCAATAAGAGAATCCGTATTGGGAGCCTTCTATGGTCTACATTTGTTATGAATTCTGGATTGTTAATGTATAACTTGTAGGAAGCAATGGACTGTATTAGATAATGGAAAACGTATATTGAAATCTGTACAAAATTGTAATTATAATGACATTGTTTATTTTTATTTATTTATGTGTCGTTGCAGAGCAACTCGTTGCGATGCAACGTCGACTAAACAGTAAGTGTGCATCTTCATTGATCTTGTAACATACCGCCCCCCTTGGCAGCCTATGAGGGTGCCAATGACTCTTCTTCTTCATCGCAATTGGGAAGTGTGCACAATTTGGTGGCTGGTCTCTTGTAGACTGAAGTTGAGGTTTTGATGGTTGCAGCTCTGATTATTCCATCGGGTCCTGGGTGGATTGACTGAACCACGCCTAATTGCCACTTCAATGGTGGTAAATTGTCTTCTTTCACCAAGACTATAACACCAGGCTTAAGAAGTTGCTTATAAGAATGTTTCCATTTGACACGTTGTTGCATTTCGGAAATACATTCCTTTGACCAGCGGGTCCAAAAGTGTTGCATGAGTCTCTGTGTCAATTGGAATCTAGAGAGACGATTTTCTCGAACATTTATATAATTTTCTTCAGGAATTGTAGTTAAACTTGTCCCTATCAGGAAGTGCCCAGGAGTAAGGGGATTAGGATCGTTAGGATCAGTACTCATGGGCTATAAAGGACGGACGGGAATTGAGACATGCTTCAATTTGAACTAAAACTGTCAGAAACTCTTCGTAATTTAAAATTGTATTGAGCAAAACTCGTTTTAAATGGTGTTTGGTGGATTTCACACCAGCTTCCCAAAGTCCACCGAAATTTGGTGCCCTTGGAGGAATGAAATGCCATGTTATGCTCTCAGATGTCAGTTCAGATTGAATTTGATTTTGATTTTTCTGAATGAATTTTTATTTCATTGTCAGCTCCAACGAATGTTGTAGCATTGTCACTGTAAAGGTTAGCACTATGACCAGGCCTAGCAAAAATCTGCGCAATGTAGCGAGAAAGGCTTGTGTAGTGAGAGCGCTCACTAACTCTAGATGTATGGCCTTTGTACTAAGACATATAAAAAGACAAATATATACCTTGATTGATTTATAATGTCTTGTAGATCTGTCTTTTATGTTGAATGGACCACAATAATCTATACCGGTATTTATAAATGGGCGTGTAGATTTAAGTCTATATTCAGGTAAATCACCCATTTTATAGTTTATCGGCGGAGCGTCAAATCGAAAACATCGTATACAGTTTCTTGTAACCTTTTACTAAATTTCGAGCAGAAAGTATCCAAAATCGGTCACGGATAGAGGCGAGTACTGCTTGAGGGCCAGCGTGCAATAATCTCACATGTTCCCTTCGAACAATGAGAAGCGACAATGTATGTTTAGCTGGTAAGATAGCTGGAAATTTTTTGTCATAGGAAAAATTTGAATGTTTAATTCTACCTCCTACTCGAAGTATGCCAAAATCATCCATAAAAGGACTTAATCGTGAAAGTTTACTTTTTGGTTTTACTTGCCCAAGCTTGATTAAGTCATTAATGTCTCGTGCAAATTCTTGATTTTGAACAAATTTGATTAATGAGTACAAAGCAAAGTTTGTTTCGTTGCAAGTTAGATCACCGCATATGAGAGGGTTTTTGAACATTGAAAACTTGACATTTTTATAAAATCTCTGACAATAAGCTGTAACTCTGATTAATTTATTTAAATTTGAATATTTGTCAATGAGTTCAAATTGTTTGACATTGTCTGTATTAGTCAAAGAAATGATTTTTGATCTAAATTCTGGAAGATTACAAATATCTTCTTTTAAAGATGACTCAGAGTAAACTAATTGTGAACTAGAGAGCCACGATGGTCCTCTCCACCATAATTGATTGTTTTGAAGATTAGAAGGCAAAAGGCCTCTCGATAATAAATCGGCGGGGTTTTCCTTAGTATTTACGTAATACCATGAATTGATATGAGTTAGAGATTGTATTTGCGTGACACGATTGGATACAAATATTTTCCATAGATGTGGAGGAGCTTTGATCCAAGATAGGACAATTGTTGAGTCACACCAATGATAGCATTTATCAATGTTAATGTTGAGGGCTTCTTTTACCTTAGATGTTAACTCTGCACTCAACAATGCAGCAGATAACTCCAATCTAGGAATTGTAATAGTTTTTAATGGCGCAACGCGCGTTTTGGCACAAAGTAAGTAAACATGTGCATATCCTAAGCTATCAATTGACTTTAAATATATACAAGTGCCATAGGCAGCTTCACTTGCATCAGAAAATGAATGAATTTCTATTTTTGAAGGATAATTGCATAGTACATGTCTGGGGATTTTTAATTGATTGAATAATTGAAGCTCGTTATAAAATTGTATCCATTCGGTGTATATTTCGGAAGGAATTACCTCATCCCAATTTAGTTTACATAGCCAAAGTTTTGTATCATAATTTTTGCTATTATGATCGTGCAAGCAAACCCAACGGGTCAAAAATTTGTGAAATAATAGATAGAATAGATCGTTTCGTAAATCTTGAGTTTTCAGTTTGTAACTTTAACGAATAACATAGCTGATCTCCATTCGAATCCCATAGAAGGCCCAACGTTTTTCCCTGCGGATCTGCGAATTGATGAGTACTGTCTGATGAAGAGTTGCCTTCTGTTAAAACATCAATGCTATTGGAAAGAAATTTTCTCAATGAAAATCCACCTGATTTCAATATGTTCGAAATTTGACTCTTAATGAATTTTACTTCTTCAATGGTCTGGCCACCTGTGACCAAATCATCTACATAGAAATCCCTAGCCAATATCGAACTGATTTTAGGATTGATATTTTGATTTATATTTGCAAGCTCTTTTATACATCTCGTGGACAGAAAAGCTGCCGGTGACGTTCCATAGGTGAGAGTATTCAGAGTGAAATATTGTATGTCCATAGACGGATCAGGACGCCATAAAATGATTTGTAGATGTCGCTGATCTTTGCTAACCAAAACTTGCCGGTACATTTTCTCAATGTCGCCAGTTAAAAGAATATTATGCTTTCGTGCCCTTAAAATGATCGAGAATAGATCTTCCTGAACAGTAGGACCTATCATTAAAATGTCATTTAGTGAATAATTTGATGTGGTTTTAGCCGAACCATCGAATACTACTCTTAACTTTGTTGTAGTGCTTGTTTCCTTCAACACACAATGATGAGGCAAGAAAAATGATTGACTTGTATCAACAGTATTGATGTCTATCTTAGACATGTGATTTAGAGACTCGTATTCGCTTAAAAAATTTGAATATTCTTGAAAAAGCTTAAAATTTTGATGAAGTCTTTTTTCAAGCAAAAGAAATCGTTTTGTGGCCATTTGTAATGAATTTCCTAAAACAGTAGGAGAATGTCTAAGTGGAAGCGTAACTATAAATCGTCCAGTAGAATCGCGAATAGTGTTGCCTTTAAATGATTCCTCACACATCTGCTCCTCCGGAGACAGAGGTTTTTCAAATTTATCTCCTCAATTTCCCAAAATTTGGTTAGCTGCATATCAAGTGATGAAGCCTGGCTAAAATTAGACAATATTTGATTAGACGTGTGCGAATTTAGGTACTTTGACGGAAAAATAGCTCCTGTAACGATCCATCCAAAGCGAGTTTTTGTAATATGGGTAAGTTGTTACCCAGTTTTATTTGACCTGCTACGATTAGTTCCCAAAATTTGTTTGCACCAATTAAAATATCAATTGAACCCACTTCGTTGAACGTAGGATCTGCCAGAACTATATTTGAAGGTATTTTTAAATGACTTATATCAATAGAAACGGATGGTACATTTGAAGTTACATGTGGTAAAACTAGACAATCTAAGTTAAGATCAAAAGCATTGTCCCTGGATTGTAGCCTTATGGAAGCCTTTTGCAAACCTTAGTTTTTGTCTGACCGATGCCAGATATTGTGTACTCTACATTTGATAGAGGTATGCCTAATTTTTGCATAGGCTCTGCGAAATAAAATCTGATTGACTACCACTGTCAAGTAATATGCGGCAGTGATGTGCATTACCGTATACATCAAATATATACGCTAATACTGTAGATAGAAGTACGCCACTGGCACTGAAAGCGTGAGACATATGTGAAATAGGAAGCTCATTTGGTATTTCAATTGCATTATTTTCTACTTGTACTTCATTTGATACATTTGTAGAATAATTTGTATTTGTATTGTTTCTTGTTTGTGGTGAAGTTTCGAAATGCAGTAACGTATTGTGACGCCTCTGACACTTACGACATGAAGAAAATTTGCATTCGCTTACTTGATGATTTTTCTTTAAGCAGTTTACACATAATTTAAGTCTGCTGACTTCTGACAATCTGTCTGGAACGCTTAAAGCTAGAAAATCTTTACAATTGTATGTTGCGTGCTGTTTATTACAGAATGCGCAAATATAAACACGTGTATCGTTAATCGCTGAATGTGATTTAATAAACTTTGTTTTGCTGTAAAAATTATTTTTATTGAAAGACGTTTCATCTGAAATTTCAAGTGTTTCAAGTAGCCTACATTTCTCTAACAAAAAATTTGTAAACTTTTCGCGGGTTACCTCTTTTTCCGAAGTACACTTGTTGTATTCCGTCTCCCATTCGCGGCGGGTAATACGATCTAATTTTAATGACATTATGTGTATGATTAAGACATCCCACGAATCAACTGGCTGACCAAGCGCTTCTAGTGCGCGCAGGTGTTTTAACAACCCATCTACTAGTTTGCGTAAACAATAATGAGTTTCTTTTGCTGCCCCTCAAGATCAAAAATAGCCTTTATGTGATTTTTAATTAAAATTTGTTTGTTTTCATATCGCTCAATAAGTAGCGACCAAGCTACGGAATAATTTGCTGCTGAACATTCTAACGATTTTAACAAATCCGCGGCGTCGCCTTTCAGTGACAATCGTAAATAATGAAACTTATGTACCGCAGGTATGGACTGATTATCATGAATGAGAGATATAAAACTGTCTTTGTAAAAAAGCCATTGATTATAGTTTCCGTCGAAACTCGGTAATGATATAGAAGGAAGTTTAATGTTTTTATTGTATTCAATAGGCATTGAATCATCTGATTTGATTGAATTATTTGAATTTTGAGTCTTATTTTCTGAAATGAACTGATTTACTTGTGAAACTATTTCAAAATAAGAATTTTCAAACTCATTTCGTTCGTTTTCATGTTCATCTAAAACTGACAATGAATCTGTTTCCTCAATTTCTGTTTGAATTGTATTGAAATCGTGTAATATCGATTCAATTTTGAGCAAACGAAGTTCAATCTGATTGACATCTGGAGGTTGTTGACTTTTTAATTTTTGAAATGCAATTTTGAATCTCGCGAGTGTTGATTTTATTGTTTTCCTAGAATTTATTAATTTTGCTAATTGTTCTGACTTATTCATTGCGTTTGACTGACTGTTTACGTGCAAATTTTAGCATGCAACAAAATGATTTATTTGTAGATAGGATTGGGGAAATGATTGGGAATAGGATTGGGCACTACCTGTTTGTCTCTCAAGGGTCGTCTGCTACCTACGGGAATTTCCTAGCTATGGACAGGCGATAGAACTTGAAAGCTGCTCGGCTTGATTTTGTGTAGTGCTGAACTGCAATATGTAGTTTTCTTCTTAGGTACTGGATCTGGATATTTGGCTCGAAGATCCAAAAATGTTATGAATTCTGGATTGTTAATGTATAACTTGTAGGAAGCAATGGACTGTATTAGATAATGGAAAACGTATATTGAAATCTGTACAAAATTGTAATTATAATGACATTGTTTATTTTTATTTATTTATGTGTCGTTGCAGAGCAACTCGTTGCGATGCAACGTCGACTAGGCAGTAAGTGTGCATCTTCATTGATCTTGTAACAACATTAGATGGATCACCCTGCCCTCCTGAGTAACGTTACTACGTTTTTCTCTTTATTATGTTGGTTAACAGTTCAGGTGGATTGATCTCTTAACGGGAGAAAGCACAATGAGCTCAATGGAGCCTAAGTGCTGTGGCTATTTAAGGCTACACTCTCACAATTCCAGAATCCAGAAGCTACGCACATGAAGTCACAAGCGACAAGCGAGGTTTTAACTCTTGAGGAAATTTATTTAACATCTTACAGAGGTTTTTTGCCACTCAGGAATATATACAGCAGTTGTACCACAGCTTCTGTGGTTGTACTATGCTAGAATGTAATACAATATTATTACAAATTATAAAAATATATATTGCTTATGTTCGTATTACGTTATAAAATAGATTCTATCTCAACATGTTTCCCCAGCTGCATACCGCATTGAAATCCATAGTATTTGCGGATTAGGTGAGTTATCTTCCATGTGAATATAAGTAAAATGAATCTAAATAATGACAGATATAGAATAAAATCACGTGACTTTATTCTATATTTAGGAATGCCGATATGTCTCTATGATATCAGCAGGCTCAGAGCTTAAGCTTAATATGAATAACCAAGTAAAATTAGTGTATGAATTGTGTTGTAATTTCTAAGACTACTATTAAAATTGAAGTGCCATGAAATATTTAATATCAACAACAAATACAAAATAACAATGCGAAAACAAAATATTTGAATTTTGCCCTTGTTGCCCTCGGGCTAAGCTCTGTGGGGACAGATCGGCTATCAGTATCACTGACCCCACCCATATATAGAAGTTGGTTTCTCCAATGGTCTTAACTGCACCTCGGATGACGGTGACCTAATCCCATGTTAACAAACACGGAATAATACTAGTTGCCACAATTCTATTTACCTGTATAATTAAATGGGCCAAAATGTTGTAACTGTTGCTTTTAAAATTTTTCTTTATGGTGTGACGAGATTTGTGTTTTAACCAGTCACATGCAAGATTATTTTTATACTTGCTTTCGTAGTCACTTGTTGCATTTGTACATTGTCACTTCTGAAGCATCTTTGTGGGCAAACTGGTGGCGCTTAAGTTGGGACTTCCGCTAGGCTGCATAGTCGCAGATGTCGCATTTGAATATTGTCACATCTGAAACTTCTTTGTGGACTAACTGCTGGATCTCAACACTGGATTTTTGCACTTGATCGAGATTTTTGTGCTTTAACTGATGCCAGTGCAAGGTAATCCTTATACTTAGTTTCAAAACTGCAGTTATAGCACTTGTACATTTCTACCTCTGAGGAGCTCTTGTGCACCAATTGATGCTTCGTGAAGGAAAACATTAAACTAGTGGTGTGATTACATTTGAGGAGCGGCGTTTTATGCGATTGATGGCTCAAAAATTTGACTCGTTGATGGTTCTGGAGGTGCATTTATATATATTCAGAGGCACAAACCTAGAAAATCTAGGTTTGTGTTCGCAGCAGTGGATCTTTGAAGTTCAGCAATTCTGTTATTTTTGGAGCCTCCTTGGGATCCAGTATCTTCGTTCCGTGACTAACTAAAAAATGTCTCTGCATAGCTTTCTTAAATTTTGTCTTATATTCACAATACATACAAATAAACGTGTTCACTTGAACAAATTTTATGCTTCAACTGGTGGTTTAAAAGTAACTCTTTCTCTTTTGTTTCGTAAACACATATTTCACATTGGTACATTTTCAATTTGGACGATTCTTCTTGTATGTGGGCGATTCCATGTCAACTGTCGCAAGGTTGGTGCATCATGATTTTTTTCCCCAAACCAAAACTATTTCATTCTGTTGTAGGTTCGAATACAAGTATTATCCCAAATTTTCAGCCAGAAATACTACTCCTAAAGTTTTTTACGGCCAATTTACGTTTTTTTCGCGTTTTTCGTTTTAGGTAACAAATTTTCTCTAAAGCGTTAGGTACCAGAAACGCGTCGGAGGCTGGGAAAATTCTAGAAGACCTATAATCGATGTAAAATTGTCTAAGGAATCCGTTCCCGCTCTCAGAAATGCGCCAAAACTTTTCTATTTGCCAAAAATCGCAAATTTTTTTTTAAATTTACTGTATCGCGTGTGGAAATTTTTTAATTTTTCTGCAGGCGCTCAAAATATTCGTTTTTGAGTGTACTTTCAAGTACTTTTAACTTTCCCGTATGTATTTGGGTTTTAAGGGTTGAAACAGTTGAAAAATGGCAGAAAATAGACAAATCATCCTGAAACGGTGCATTAAGCAAGAAAACCAAGTGGCAAAAGTTGAAAATATTCTTGTGGGTCTGAAGCTTAACCTTCGACGATGAAGTCAGATCATTATCTCTGAATACCAGACCATCTAGAGGTCTAATATTGCCACAGTCACTCAAAATTGCAGCACTAAAGGTGTACGTGCATAAAGGCATACCAATCAAGCTTCAGGTATTTGCTCAATTCACGAAGTCTTGCACTTTACATGTGAAATGGAAAGTCAAATACAACAACCAGATTATTTCACTAAGCGAACTCTTAAAATTTTGTAGGAAAATATAAAGAGTGTCTTTCGTCAGGAAGTACCCAGTCAAGAAGTCGCCTTGCTGCGAAACGATATGATAACGAGTAAAACTATTCCTGCAACAAGAGGTTACCACCAATTCTTTTTGCATAATGATCAGATAATCAAATGCAAACATACCAGTTTGGATGACAAGTATGCTCTAGCTTTTGACTTGACCGGGAAAGTTATGAGATCTTGGCAATGTGGTCAATACGCAGCGTTTACCTTTGATCACATGTGGCATCTAGGGCTAATAATGATTTCGGATGAAGTAAATTTGGAAGCAGAGTTTTCAGTACTTTCCTCCAATAAAGTGGGCCAAACTTATTCATTCCTGGATCCACCAGTATGCTTGACCAAATACTCTGCGAAGTTAAGCTCAACGAGATAAAGAAGGCCCCGAACACATTCAAGTTGAACAGTGCTCAGCACGAAAAAATTGTGAAATTTATGGCGGGGATAGTCTAAATACGAAAATAATTCATAATAGCAATAAAGAAAATTCCTCGACAACTTAATGCCTATATTATTTTATAGATCTGCAACTTTGTAATAAATTATATTTAGTTGTATTACTTTTTCTATTACCTATGTAGAATTTTTTAAAAAAGGATTTATTAAGTACTTACTTACTTACTTAATAAAAGGAAATATTCGGTGTTGTCCTATAATATCCTAATCACTTGATTTTTCGTCAATCAGCGGCATTTGCCTCTATAACCGAGTCCAATATTGAACCTCTAGATGGTCAAGTATTCAATGAAAACGACCGTGCTGAATTCAAAAAGTGCAAGACCGTGTGAATTGAGCAAATACCTGTAAGCTTGGTATGCCTTTATGCGCGTACACCTTTCGTGCTGCAATTTTTGAGTGACTGTGGCAATATTAGACCTCTAGATGGTCTGGTATTCAATGAAAATGATCTGACTTCATCGTGGAGGGTTAAGCTTCAGACCCACAAAAATATTTTCACCTTTTGCCACTTGGTTCTCTTGCTTAATGAACCGTTTCAGGCTGATTTGTCTATTTTCTGCCATTTTTCAACTGTTTCAACCCTTAAAACCCAAATACACACGGGAAAGTTAAAAGTACTTAAAAGTACACTCAAAAACGAACATTTTGCGCGCCTGCAGAAAAATTCAAAAATTTCCACACGCGAGATACAGTAAATTAAAAAAAATTTTTTTTTGCGATTTCTGGCAAATGGAAAATTTTTGGTGCATTTCTGAGAGCGGGAATGAATTCCTTGGACAATTTTACATCGATTATAGGTCTTCTAGGATTTTTCCAGCCTCCGACGCGTTTCTGGTAACGCTTTAGAGAAAATTTGTCACCTAAAACAAAAAACGCAAAAAAAAACGTAAATTGGCCGTAAAAAACTCTAGGAGTAGTATTTCTGGCTGAAAATTTGGGATAATCCTTGTATTCGAACCTACAATAGAATAAAATAGTTTTGGTTTGAGAAAAAAATCATGATGCATCAACCTTGCGACAGTTGACATGGAATCGCCCATGTACAAGTTGGTGATCTTTAAATCGGTTTTCGATTATCGTCAACGCATTGTGTTTCCACGTAGGTACATACGTATCTTAAGCTTACATTTGGTTTCTTCTACTTCAGATTCACCTTCTTCTCCTAATTTACAGTCAGTTATATCACTGAAAATAAGGCATGTTTAAATGTACTTCTCTACCACCTTTTTAAAATATGCAATTGGGGGTCATTACGATTCAAATTTTCATTAAGAAACACATTTCTAGTCTATACTAATAATTTTTTAACCAAGTAGGCAGGTATCTTGTACAAACGGTTTCACGTTGATAGTTTTGTCACAAAACTCTTTTTTTTGATTATTGCCTATTTATAAATGGTTGTGGAAATAATAATATATGCAACTCTCATGTGATGACTATTAATACACTAGCATGAAACATATCAAACTAGTCTATGGCTCGTTTCATATTGTACTTATCATGCTTGTATATTAATGGCCATCATTATATGATCGTTGCATAATATACCATTTTCAATAACACAGGATGTTCCGCATAAGAACCGACACAGCATGTAGGGGGTCGCAAAATATTATTAACCAAACATATCTATATACAAAGTAGCACAAAGGCAAAGTTACAGGCCTTCAAAGTGAGAGCAAATAATTAGAAAAAAAAATAGATCTCTCAATAACTTTCAGTTGGAATAAGTTGTAATCCTAGTGTAACAAGGATACAAGATGAAGAAAATGTTTATCACGAATAACGGATTATCAAGGACTTCTGTATACCAAATTCTTAAACGTAATCTACTACATCCATCACATTCAAAAAGTGCAAGAGCTGTTGCTTCAAGATTAGAATTTACGAGTGACCCTTTGTGAGTTTATCTTGCATCAGAATATTTATTTTCACAAGAAAATTCAACAAAGTCCCACTCAGCAACTGGGTACTTCATATTTTTTAAAGCAGAGAGATTCTCTGTAAAAGTATCAAGTAACCAACGCAGTGTAGAATTTTTTTGAATCAGTTATATTTGGAGCGTTGTTAATTGCACGTAGATGTGCACTTGCAATTAGCCTTCTATTACTATAACGATTAACTAGGGAATTGTAAGCAGTGAGATAATTGTCCCCAGTTAAGCTAGTACACTGAACTAATCTTATAGGTGCATCTTCTAAAGTTGAAGTTAAATATGTAAAGTTTTCTATATTAGACAAAGTGTCATTACAGTGCACCAGCGAGTTAAACATATCTAAGTAGGTTTTGAAAAATAAAACATTGCCTGAATGTTTTGGTATTTCAATAACTGGTAGCTTAACCTTACGTGCGACAGAATTAGTTAGTGATTTGTTTGAATAGGTCCCTCATTACTGTGGAAGAGATTACGATAAATAGTTTTTACTTCACAGCAGTCTAAATCGAATTTAGAACCAACGGTTTCCTCGACATCTAAATCATCATCGTCTTGGAGGCATAAAACTGCTAATAAATTGTTGTGATAAGTTTTAAAATCCTGGCAAATGTCTTGAATAATTTCATACAACATTTTAAAATGAATAAGTAATTCATTATTTTGTAAAGTACGTTCTGCAAATTCTTTCAATTCTCGAATTCGGTTAATTGCAGTTTGACGAAGAGCTGTATACTGTGTAATGAAGTGATTTTTAACTACCCCGTATTTATTTATTTTATTATTAAAATAGTCCGTTAAACTAGTTTATCAGTATGTGAAAATATCCACGTTGAGAGCCTGTCGACGCTCGGACTCAGCCAGCGCGAGGTAGACCGCGTGAACCGAACGCGCATCTATCACCGGTCACATGCGGCCACCACTACGAAAGGTATAACGTAGATATGAGCGCTCGATCCAGCGGGCGATTCCGAATCAAGCCAAATATTTCCGAATATACGGAAATTCAGTACCTGGCCTGGCCCACATCGAGCAGCTGCGTTGTCTCTAGCCGTCCAGTGACCGAATCAGCGAGTACTGTACGTAAGTCCGAAAACTGACCAGAGCGCAGCCGCTACCTCCGCATCAACGTGAGGGCTTTCCAACGCCGATTTGGATATTTAGTTCCTGTCCTGCTGTCACCGTGAGAAGTCCTGCCTATCCGCACCAGCACCAGAAGACCTGCCAGGCCGTGGAAGAGCCGTATTACGTGAGAATTTTCAAAGTTCAGATTGGGGCCTAGTGCGCAGCCGTGAACCTCACAGGCGCATTAGGTCTTCCAACTACCGGCTAGCTAGTTGAGTTGTTGCCGTCCAACGAGCGAGCCGAGCAGTCCTGTCAGCAGACCAGCAGAGCAGCCGTACCAGCAAGCAGCGGTAGTAAGACCAGCATACTGCCAGTGCGCAAGTCTCCGAATTTCGCCGGGTGAACTGGTAAGAGAGCGGAACTCGAGAATTAGTTCCGTCCTGCCGTTCCTAGAAGGAAGACGTGTCCGACCACGAGCACTGCTTACGGCGTGGTGACGCACACGGTTGCCTTGATCACGTGTGTCGATTCTAACTGCGCGTTCAGGGGAAGGGAGCAACCCTTTAGTCTGAAACGTAGGCCATTCTCCGTCTGTCTTGCGGCGTGGTGACGCACACGGTTGCCTTGATCACGTGTGTCGATCCTGACTGCGCGTTCAAAGGAAGGAGGAAACTCTTTAGTCTGAAACGTAGGCCTTCTCCGTCCTTCTCACCTGACCTGTATTCCGGCGTGGTGACGCACAGGGTTGCCTTGATCACATGTGTCGATCCTAACTGCGCGCTCGGAGGAAGGAGGTTGCCTTTATCACTCGTTGCTCTGAAACGTAGGTCGTAGACTGACTTGTCTTGTCATATTTCTTTCAGCGCAACAGTTAGCCATCTTGCCAGCCTGCCCGATGGATCATCATCTGTCTGTAACTTGCTATTAATTGTTCTCTTTCAGGAGTGATTGTAGCAAGTGTATTAATTAATAGTAGTAATTGCTTTTGCTTATTGCTTCCTCCCTCGTGGTATTTAGTACGTAGCTTCCCACCGCTTGCTTACTACCGACCGGCTAACTCAGTAAATCTCTTTCCAGGACCACCAATAACCGCAACTGTTCCGCATCTAGCGCTTGTACCGCCCGTTTAACTTGTTTTTGATTGCAATTTCGTTTTTAGTTAGTATTGTAAATTAGGTTTGGTATTTAATATATAGATAGTGATATATATTGTGCCATTTTATTCATCCAGTGAAGTTTAACTATTTTCCCTAGACCCGCTGGACATACCGTATCTTCACTGTAGCTGCCTGAGTAGTGGTGTTTCTATACTTTAAAACAGAAACTGGCGCCCGAGGAACCGGACCGCCGCAGCTCAGGCGTCATAGTGACAACGCGTCGCAACGCAAACGTCGCCGAAGCGACGTAGGTGCGTCACAACTGTTTTATTTTATTACTACTAGACATTTTCTGTAAATGTGAATATGTATTAATTAAATGAATTTAAATAAACTACTCAATACATGATAAACGGTTCGGTTGTTTATTTACATTTCTTGGCCCAGACTGGCAACAAAAAACTGTATTCAAAAGCGATAAAAAACTCTTTCGGTATTCAGTGCGAGCTGAAACTGACAAAAATACAAATGACCTTGAAATTAACGTAAATTACAAATTAATTTCTCATATTGAAAATAACTCATATACGAACTGGGTATCAAATAGATTTTTTCTGATTCAGCAAATAAATAAATACGCGCATGAGTATCCTTGGCGAAAAAGAACCAATGTTTCGTAACTGACTAATTTAAGCAGCAATAAAAAAAATATATTTCTTTGACGAAGATGTTGGAATGGCTTACCTTTTTTGTAGATGGAATTTTCCAAACGTTTTCCTCTTCGTAGTGGACTGTATTGGTACTGGTTTAAGAGCGAAAAACTATTAACAAGCGAAAAAAAAGCGCACTAATTTATTACGAAAATTTTTACCGGCCGGCACCGTGCAAGTCTTGACACACCGTTCTTTTTTTTTCTTCGCCATGAGCGCATGCTTAGCTACCATAGTGCAAATTATCATTTATGCTAGATTACCTACTAACTTAAAAAACAGAAAATTCCTAAGATACCCAAAATGAAAGACAAGAAAAAAAAAGAGATGTAGCGAGGGAATTCCGAACAAATTGTTTAAATCCAAGTTGAATTATTTACTAAGTAAAAAACGTTATTATAGCACTAATGAGTTTATGGAAGATAATTTTATGTAGGTAATTTCTATTGTGTTACTAGTCTAATTGTGTTTGACATGTCCTATACATTGTTGAATGTCCTACAGGATAAATAAAGATTATGATTAAGATGATTATGATTTATTCTTTGTAAAATTCAAATTCGTTCGTGAACATTTTTTTACACATAAATAACAGTACCTACTCAATATATTTATTCAATTTTAAAAATAATTATTAGAATATCTAACATTGAATTTATACCTATGTTGAATTTACATAAAACTTATTGCTTCATTAGAAGCATTGTTAAATGCTTGCAAAAATTACACTATAATATCATTAGGAAATAACATTGACTTAGGAACCGTATATTGCGAATAAAAATGTAATAATTTTGGCAACGCAGTTTAGTAGTAAATGGTACAGATGACTGATTCTCATCTACTTTATTTATTGCATTAAGCTTCTCATCGTCAGAGAGCAGCACTTTCTTGGACCTTGTTTTATCACGTGCGAAATTCGGTTGACTAACTAGTAAGTACATAAACAAGGCTTTAAGCTTAAAACAAACAATAATATCTTAATCATAATGACCAAAACATAATACTGGTTGCAGATTTTCAATATGACTCGAAGCCGCAAAAACAAATAAATCCTTATCTAAAAGAAAATCTGTTTGATGAATAAAATTAAATAATCTTAAGGAAAATTTGAGTGTGTGATAATCTAAATGATAAACTGTGGCGGTCGTACCAATGACAGAAGCCACCTTGTCTCTACTCCTTGAATGATCCCGTCTTCCGTCACCGTCTTATTGGTTCCTCAGAGTTGTTTTTCAACTTAGAGCAAAGTCCAATTCGAACCATAAATGACTAATGTATGCCCATCATTAAAACTTAAGAAATCTGAAATTACAACCTACTTACAATTTATGTCACACTTTTAATTAATAATCGACAAAAATACCAGAAATAATTCGATTTCCTTAAATTGGCAATTGACTATGAATATAAAAAACTTTAAAATATGACTCTATTAATGGAATTTAATACATGAGTGTTTTTTTCCACCCTGTAACCTATAACAAAAATATGCTTGAAATCTGAGAGCAATTATTATTTTATGTATTAAATAATCAAGAAAATATATTACTTTAGATGGATGACTTATAAAATGTGATTACATATTTTTACCTCCTGATTTTGGAGTTCTCGAGTAGCGGTATCAGAGGTTAGAAAATTACGCCCGACTTGTGTGCCTGCTTGCAGAAGAAGAGGCGTAGCGTTTCGTTTCCCTTCAACAGGTGTAGCTATCATGCCAACTTAAATGAAATCGTTATTACCAACCTTAGAAATTTAAATATTTATGTGATCCGTACTGAACTGATTGTAAATATAAACAACTAGATAATTAACTTGACATCTGTGTGAAATAAATTATAACCAACTACTTGAATAAACCAATAAGATCTGATATTACTTAATTATTCTTAACCTATATTGCTGAATCTGATATAATCGCTGATAGAGACAAAATGCCTGCTGCTTAAGGTGATATGCATCATAAAATAAATATTTTTAAATAAAATTATCAAAATAATATCTATAATTTACAGTAATTATTATAACAATATTTTACACTGCAGATTATTATACAGGGGAACGTTCCATGTAAAAAATGAACGTTACAAAGTAAGTAAAATTAGTGTATGTATGGTGTAGTAATTTCTAAAATTTTTAGAATGTTTGAGTTTGAAATATTGAGCAATTTGTTTACTATTCAAATAGTACAATTTTGAGTTTCTATTTATATATAATCTAAGATTATTTTTATACTTGCTTTCGTAGTCACGTATTGCATTTGTACATTTTTAGTTCTGAAGCGTCTTTGTGGACAAACTGGTGGAGCTTAAGTTGGTCCTTCCGCTTGGCTGCATAGTCGCAGATGTCGCATTTGTACACTGTCACTTCTGAAGCATCTTTGTGACGTAACAGGTGACACTTAAGGTTGCCTTTTCGCTTGGCTGCATAGTCGCAGATGTCGCATTTGTACACTGTAACTTCTGAAGCATCTTTGTGATGTAACATGTGACACTTAAGGTTGCCTTTTCGCTTGGCTGCATAGTCGCAGATGTTGCATTTGTACACTGTAACTTCTGAAGCATCTTTGTGATGTAACAGGTGGCGCTTAAGTTGGCCCTTCCGCTTGGCTGCAAAGTCGCAGACGTCGCATTTGTACACTGTCACTTTTGAAGCATCTGTGTGAATTAAAAGGTGACGCCTAAGGTAGTCTTTTTGCTTGGCTGCATAGTCACACATGTCACATTTGTACACTGTCACTTCTGAAGCATCTTTGTGACGTAACAGGTGACACTTAAGGTTGCCTTTTCGCTTGGCTGCATAGTCGCAGATGTCGCATTTGTACACTGTCACTTCTGAAGCATCTTTGTGACGTAACAGGTGACGCTTAAGGATGCCTTTTTGCTTGGCTACATAGTCGCACATGTCGCATTTGTACACTGAAACTTTTGAAGCATTTTTGTGATGTAACAGGTGACGCTTAAGGTTGCCTTTTTGCTTGGCTGCATAGTCGCAGATGTTGCATTTGTACATTGTCACTTCTGAAGCATCTTTATGAACTAACAAGTGGCGCTTAAGGTTGCGCTTGTCCTTGGCTGCATACTCGCACATGTCGCATTTGTACACTGTCACTTCTGAAGCATCTTTGTGACGTAACAGGTGACACTTAAGGTTGCCTTTTTGCTTGGCTGCATAGTCGCAGATGTTGCATTTGTACATTGTCACTTCTGAAGCATCTTTATGAACTAACAAGTGGCGCTTAAGGTTGCGCTTGTCCTTGGCTGCATACTCGCACATGTCACATGTGTACATTGGCACTCCTGAAACTTCTTTGTGGACTAACTGGTGGATCTTAAGACTGGATTTTTGCATTTGATCACCTTCGAGTCCCAATTCAGAGTCAGTTATATCACTGAAAAGTAAGGCATGTTTTAATGTATTTTTCTACTCCCGTTTTAAAATATGCAAGTGGAGGTCATAATGATTAAAATTTTCATTAAAACATATTTCTAGTTGATACTCATAATTTTTTAACTTTTTTTGCAACAAAACTATTAATATACTCGCATGAAATATACTAAACGGCTCATTTCATATCATACTTATTATACTTGTGTATTAATGGCCATCATTACATGATCGTTGCATAATATACGATTTTCAAATACACAGGATGTTGCGCATAAGAAATGAACCAAAGTAGGTGTATATAGAAAGTTGCAAAATATTGTAATTTAACCAAACATATTTATATACAAAGTTGCATACAGGTCAAGTTACAGGCCTTGAAAGTGGGGCCAAATATTTACAAAAAAATTAATATCTCTAATAACTTTGACTTCAAATAAGATGTAATCCCAGTATAATAAGGGTTTAAGATAAATTTTGCAAACAGTTGAAGATGAACAGCAAATAAGTACTAAATGTTTATCATGAAAAACTGGATTATTCTCTGTATACCAAATTCTAAAACGTAATCTACTATATCCATCACATTCTAAAAAGTGCACGACCTGTTGCCTCAAGATTTGGATTTACAAGTGACCCTTTCCGAGTTTATCTTGCATCAGGATATTCATTTTCACAAGAAAATTCATTTCACTGATGAGGCTTGTTTCACTCTTAAAGGAATAACAAATGTTTACAACTTTCATGAATATTACAATGTAAACACATATGTAATAACTCCTACACATTTTCAACGCGATTTGAAGATAAATGTTTGGGCCAGTATTATTGATTGTTATTTGATTGGATCAGTTATTCTGGAATTAAGGCAGGGTAGCAAAAAGGCTACAGCACTTAGGCACCATTAGGCCCCTTGTACCTCCTCCCATTAGGAGATCAGTCCACCTGAGCCGCCAGCCAGCCTAATAAGGAGAAAAAGGTGGTGACGTTGCTCAGGGGGATCTCTCTAATGTAGGCCATAGAGGGCCATTGCTCTCCCAACACGGACTCCCTTATTGACGAGATGGCAGTGCACTCAAAGAGTGCATGGAGTATTGTCTCGTCTTCCTGTTGGGAGAAATGCTATCAGTGTCTGCCTGCAAAAGGGGCATCTTTGTGACGACCCCACTCCACAGGCAACTCCTAGCTTCTCCACATCCTACGTCAGGTGTAATACCAGTATTTTTGAGGAAAAGCATAGTTGTCGCAGCCACTTCTCTTAAATATCTAGAGGCGGTAGGCATCACCTCCATTGCTATGGTAGGTGTCGTACGCATAGCTCCAGTTATGCTTAGGCAGGCAATCCTTTGTACCTGGCTGAGCTTTTGTTTAGCTGTCGTCTGTTTGACTTTCGGCCACCAAACGACAGCTCCATAGGCTAACATTGGTCTCACAATGGCAGTGTATATCCACATGACCAACCTTGGTTTCATTCCCCAGGTTTTACCAACGGTCTGCGGCACTGCCCATAGAATATGAACGACTTTTTTAGTCTTTTCTCCAAGTGAAGATTCCATGTTAGTTTCGAATCAAGTGTGACTCCTAGGTATTTCACATCCGATTTGAAGCTTAACGTAGTGTTTAGGAGAGTTGGTGCCTTTATGGGCCCCATTTTCCTCTTCCTCGTGAAGAGAACCATTTCTGTCTTCCTAGGGTTGACAGACAGAGCATGGTTCTCACACCACTATTCAACGGCTCTTAGGGCTGTTTGCATTCTTTGACAAAGAATCCCTTCAAACCTTCCACTAATCAGCATGGTAAGATCATCGGCATAAGCGATGGTATCGATGCCAATTTCCAAGTTGAGGTGATGCAGGAGACTGTCCAGAACCAAGTTCCATAGCAGTGGTGATAAAACACCTCCCTTCGGGCAGCCCCTTGCAACAATGCCTCTCACGGAGGCATCCGCCACGCTGATTTGTATGGCTCTTTTAGTGAGCATATTTGAGATCCAACCACAGATGGTGGGAGAAACTCCCCTTTCCACAAGGGCTGAATTAATTTTGTGGAAGGTTGTTTTATCAAACGCTCCCTCTAGATCTATCAATACTCCCAGGATGGACTCTTTATTGTCCAGTGATTTTTTGATCCTGCCCACTCCTTGGTGAAGGGCAGTGTCGGTGGATCGCCCTGGAGTGTATGCATGTTGATTAGGGTGTGACTGTCTACCCGGTAGTACACTGTCCCTTATGTATCGTTCACACAGCTTCTCCATCGTTTTCAACAGAAACGAGGACAGGCTGATAGGTCGATACGCCTTTAGGGTGGTGTAGTCCAACCTACCTGTTTTGGGAATACACACAACCCTTACTTCCCTCCAAATCTTCGGAATGTAAAGGTGTGGGAAGCACAGCCTAAACATCCGTTCCAGGTGCGGCATTAAAGCATCCAAGCCCCATTGTAAAAGGGCTGGATAAATAATAATAATAATAATAATAATAAAATGTCTTTATTGGGTATTGTAAAAAGTTAAATACGTACAATACATAGACAAGGGCGAAGTTTAGCTTTACGCTACTCGCTTAACCCTCATAAAAACAAAAAATATAAAACACAATAGAAATAGGTAGGAATATAAAAATAGATATACAAATAAATGCAATTAACTCAAACAATAAAATATAAATTAATTAAAGTAACAAAAATATATACGATGATAAGTCAGGTTGAAAAAGTAAAAGGTGAGATTTAACATTTTGCGATAACCACTAACAGAATTCTGTTTAAATTTGTAATTAATAGAATTATAAATAGTGTAAGCATTATATGTAAAGGAACGTGTGAACATGGCTGAATGAAATTTAGGAAGTGAAAGTTTGGATGGAAATCTTATATTGATATTATGAATTTCATCACGTATCAGTTTTTCTTTTAGGTATGGGGGAAGATGTATGCAAAATTTGATTTATAAAAACACTAAAGTGAAATTTGAAAGTATTACTGATGTTTAACCAACCCAGTTGTTTAATCTTTTCAGAAACTCTATCATATTTCTTTAGGCGAAAAACAAATCTACAGCAGCTGTTTTGAATTTTCTGAAGACGGTACTGAGTAATTTTGTCCAGACAAGGATAATATACAATGTTGCAGTAATTTAAAATGGACAACACAAGTGACTGAGCTAGCTTTTTTCTTAATTTAAAATTCAAAATACTTACATTCTGATAAAGCAACCTCAAAGCAATATAACATCTGTTCACTAAAATAGAGACTTGTTCCCGAAACCGAAGTTTAGAATCAAGAAGAAGTCCCAAATTTTTACTACGTCTAAAGAATTTAATGGCTGATTATTGATATGCAATTTTAACTCTGTCTGTATTTTTATCTTCATATGCTCTGGTGTAAAACAAATGACGTTGCATTTATCCGAATTAAGACGTAAATTATTCCGTTCAGAATAATGTGAAATAGATTTAAGATCGGAATTAATCCTATTATTAGCTGTAGCAACATCCTTGTTGAAAGAAAAAGACAACTGGGTATCGTCAGCGTAAGCTATAACATTAGAATAGTTTACTGATTTAAAAATGTCGGCCGTGTAAATAAGAAATAGAAGAGGGCCCAGGATTGAACCTTGGGGAACCCCCGAGGTGACAAAACCAACTTGAGAAGATTTATCATTAATCGTAACTATTTGCTGACGATTACTAAGGTATGTTTTAAACAAATTCAAGGATGTTGCATCGAACCCATAATAAGACAATTTTTCACAAAGTAAAGTCTGATCAAGAGTGTCAAATGCTTTGGAAAAGTCTAATAAAACCAGACATGTTGTATTACCTGTATCTAAAAATAAAAAATGCCGTCAATGCCTGGTGATTTGAAGGGTGAAAAGGTTTGCACTGCCCATCTTATTTTATCTTTAGTAACAGTCTGGTTGGCAATCTGCCATTCCATGACCAAAGGTTGATTCTCAATTTCTTCTGACCATTCTTCCCGTTCCATCGGTGTGGATCCTGGGAAGTGGGTCTGCATCAGCAGTTCCAGACTTTCATTTAGATTAGTGTTTTTTTCACCATATTCTCTAGTTAATAAAGCCAAATCATGGTCTTTTTCTTTTGCGAGCACTTTACATAGCCTAGCAGTCTGCGAGTAGTCTTCAATCTCCTCGCAGTAGGCTCTCCAAGCATCCCTTTGTCTATTCCTGATTAGTTTTTTGAAAAGTCTCAAGTGGGTTTTGTACAGTTTCCAGTCTGAGTCTGGTCTAGTCATTTTTGCCTTATTAAATGATATCCTGGCCTTCTTCCTCAGTTCGCTCAGCTCCCGGTTCCACCAACTAGCGGTTGCACCAGACTGCTGGGCTGATCTGAGGGGGCAGGATGTTGTAAAGGCTCTCTTTATGGCAGATTGTACGGTATCCACAAATACCTCAATCTCTCCATTATTTTTAGGTTCCTGATCTTGTACCGCTACCAGGTGCTCCTGGAGGTGACATAGATATCTATCCTTGTCAGTTCCTCGAGGGTCCCGGAACAGTTTTAAAGGAGTCTTAGTTAGATTAATCTCAAAATTTATCCAGCGATGATCTGACATAGAGGCAGTATCTGCAACATACCAGTTCCGGATTGCCTTAGATATACACCCCGTAGTTAAAGTGACGTCTATTAATGTCTGACTGTTAGAGTTAACAAATGTCGGTACGCAGCCTTTGTTGCTTATATAAAGGTTGCTTGCGTTATTATAATCATATAAAGACTTACCTCTTGTGTTGTTGTCTTCACTGCCCCAGGCTACATGGTGTGAATTAGTGTCACAGGCCATGATAAGTTCCCATTTCTGGGCGCGGCAGTGTGCCACCAGTTCCTCCATTTCTCTTGTTGGTGGTGGGGTGGCCAAATTCTCTGGGAGGTAGACTGATACCATAACAACCACAGTCTGTTTACCCTTGACTACACAGTCTACTTTCATGGCAGTCAGATCGGATGTTGAAAGGTGTTGTAGTGGTTGGGTTTTGATGTTGCGAGGGGTGTATATCGCCGTCCTCAACCTGTCTGTATTGGGTGTACTGAAAATACGCCCAGTTAGTTTAGTTAGACCTGAAACCCTGGATTTGACTATCCAGGGTTCCTGTATTAGTGCCAGTGTATCCTGCTCCTCATCAAGACGGCGGCATAACGCAGCCATAGCTGCTCGACTGTGTTGCAGGTTACACTGTACAACACTTACCTAAATATCACCAACCATCTTGAGGAATTATGGTGGCTGTCCTTATCCTCTCGAACCTCCTAGGAGGAGGGGAGGATTTCCTCTGCTTCCTGAGCCAGGGATGGAGGAGTTGAGGAGGCAGCTGCATTCACATGCGATTCCGCCTCTCCAGTCTCTATCTCCATCTGCTCCTGCTCTGGTAGTCCAGGGGCAGTTGATACCGGCCCAGGTTTTATTTTCACCTTGAGAACAAGGGATTGGAAGATGTAGAACATCTTCATCGACCTTGTCTCGCGGGTTTAAACTCGCCTCCTATACCGAAGACGAGTAGATAAATTACGGGGCGGCCTAATGTGGTGGAACAGGCACCACCTGTTCCCACTCACCGCAGGGTTCTGATGTGCCAGGTGACGAATTACCACCTCCTTCTCCCTCGAGGTCGCCGGCTTCCACGGGGATCCAGAGGATTTCGCCAGCCTTGGAAGCTGGTCCCGAGGGCACCACAGGCGGGCACTGCCCTCACAGGCCCAGCCTTCCCACCACGTCCGCTACCCATAACCGCCACAGAATTGTTCAGAGACAACCCTGATGATCTCACCAGAGTATGTACACGAGTGAAACGCAGGCACTTTGACAGTAGCGTTGGGAGTTGGTGGAAGACTCCTTTCCAACTCCTTCCTCACTGCTTTTTTGACAAGGCTCTCCTTGTTCATGGGAATTTTCCCATAAGGGTTGTCCTTGTCAATGATGGCAACCCTATTATGTCATAGGGCCGCTTCACTGTAGGTAGTGGCGGAGGGGGCCTGTTTAGCCCTCTTATATTTCATAGGAGTAGTATCCGATGAAGTCCCCGACCTAATCCTGTTTTTGGAAGGTGCGCTCCATGTGGGTGTTATCCCTTCTTGAACTGTGGTTTCGCCTGAGAAGGTGGCACACCTTGAGGGTGCTCAGCCTTCTGTGTTGACGGCCCACTTTTTCCTGGGTGGCGTTTGTCCCGTGCAGACAGTGGCAAACCGTTGGAACGATGGTCCCGGCTGTGGTGAGCGTTGTTGCTCTGCCACAGATTGCAGCAAGCGTTGCCGCTCTGCCGCTAACGGTAGCAGCGAGCGTTGCCGCTCTGCCGCAGAAGGTTTGGCAATTAAGTTATCCATGCAAGATTATTTTGTGTTCATCTACCTGGCTCCCCACCCTCCATGGAGCCTCAATTTGGGATGTTGCATAGCAAACAGGACGATATGAGAGGGTTGTGCATCCCTAAACGCCGGAGCCAACCAGCGCCCAGTTCTGCAGCCCACTACGCGCCCCCCTGCCCCTCCCCAAGAGCTCACCCTACCGTCCCTCTGACGGGGCAGCACAGCCAATTGACTGGGAGTGGGTTAGTTCCCAGCCGCCCGTCTAGCCGAATTCCAGATGGATCAGTTATTTTGTCAAATAGACTAAATGGTAAAAATTATTTGGACGTTCTGAAAAATACTCTCTCTGATTTAGTCAAAGATTTACCGTTGCAACTTAGACTAGAGTTTTAGTCTCTGCATAATGGGGCACTGCCCCATTTTAGTATTACTGTCACCGACTTTTTGAATTTTAGGTTTCCAAATAAATGGTTAGGACGCGGAAATAATTGTAATCAAAATTGGCCACAAATTCTTTAGTTTAAAGTTATTCAGAGATCTTAACTTTTGGCTCCACTTTAAAGGCCTGTAACTCCTCGCGTGCAACGTTGTATATATATGTTTGGTTAAATTTCAATAATTTGAAACCATCTACATGCACCTGTTGGTTCTTATGCGGAACACCCTGTGCAAATGTAAAGAATTAAAAAAAGAAATAAACTACGTCCATTTAGCATTATTGTTTAATTATCAATACAAGCTCCTTCATAATGTTTATTTATTAGTATAAATTACACATGCAAAAATTCAATTATTTCTTTACACTACTAATTAAAAAATACTTTCATTTTTCAACAACTATCTCAATACCAGGCAACTGTAAGTTTATGCGAAATAAAACATTATGGTTCTTATTAAACAACTATTCATCGCATTTATTTAAAAAAATCTCTCATTTTTTGTGAGCCACATTTTTTTATGTACCGATTTTACTTCCTCCCAAAACGCCTGCCTCAATAATTTTGAGTTACTTACCTTTCTGGTCTTATATCAATAGATTTGTTTTCAATTAGCATATCTTCATATTCAGATTTTATTACAATAGACTCAGTTTCACTCAAGTCATCTTCTTGTGCGCTTGGTTCAGCTTTAATTTGAATCTCGGTTTTAATTTTAGGAACTACTGAGAGCTCACAATGCCCAGTACTAGAAGCTGTGCCACATGTATTGTTTACCTTTTCTACTTTAATGCAGGTCTTTATGAAATTGCTATGGGTACAAATGGAATTGAAACATGGACTGCAAAGAATAGGCTCCTGGACGACACTCAAATTCTAGAAAATCATAAAATTTCTTAAAACTTAGATTTCAAAATCATTGGGTAATGTTTTAATATCAATGGGGAAGTTGCATGAATTTTATATTGCTGGCAGCAACAATCACATAATAATTAAATATTAACATTAATAAATTGCCTCCTTCTCCCCGTGAATTTATAGTGCCGAAAAAGAAAAGAAATGTTCAAAAGTAGTTTTTGTTTTCATCCATAAATATGGAGTATTTTTTTACATATTCAATCAGAAATTTATTTATTTACACCCTATATACTATTTACTGTCACAACGTCATGAACCGATTAAAGGATATAGAAGAAAATACCAATCTACATAATATTCTGTTATTTTGTATTGCTGTAAATCAATACAGCATTTTTTTCACAAAATAATGTTTAACACTAGAACGTAGTGCGAGGGTAAAGTGAAATGGAGAAAACGTGACTGAAACGCAATATGTTCTATTCACGATCACAAGCTCAAGGTGTTTAATTAAGGTTTGTTTAAGATAAAACAACATAATCGTTAATAAGAATGTTTCCTCAAAAACTCGGTGAGAACAGGAGTGTCATGGCGAGATGCTGCGCTGGTTGCTATGTTGGATTGTACATTTTTTCATTTAGTTTTGTTGGAAAAGTTTTACGCTAGGTATATCAACAATGAAATACTCTGCACATATTGCTAATGTTACCAATCTTACAGAATATAAAGTGTATCGATTATGATGTTTGCATCACTATATACTCACTATTTCTGGAATATAATTCTCGAACACATCAACATTTACTTCCTGCATCGAAACAAATTCTCCCTTTATCAGCTGCATGCATAACCTACAAACTTTATGATTATCCAATGGGTCTATTCCATTTTCCTTTGCATAAATTTGTCTTAAATCTACTAAACATTCTGTTTCATCATCGACAAAAGGAATTATCATGTTATCAGTACAGATACACATGGACTTAAATTTGAATGCTTCTGTTACTTTTACCGAACAAATATTACACATTACGTGGTTAGTTCCATCGGTAAAGTCCTGAAATTTGATAAAGTTACCTTAACAAGAAAATCAACCCAAATTACTTACTAGTTTCAGCAAAAGAATTTCTAAAATATCCTTTGTAACGTTTTGAATTTTGTTAAAATTTCCATGGCTTACGGAACTATGGCAAAGCGCACAATACTGTTCCTCAAAATTCTCCATATCAGTAATTTTTCTTTGATAATAATAAAAACGTTCTTTTTAAAATCAAATGCTTGTTTTCTTTCCAGAAAAGAAAACTTAACCACAAAATATTTAATTTTTCATATTTGTTATTTGTCTATATAAATACAGGTATTTTTCTTTCACGTGCACTGAATTGCACTACATTGAACTTTGGACACCAGAATATTAATTTTTAAGCTGACCATAAGCGGCTAAATCATTATTATATGAATAAAATTTTGCTCAGTCAGTATAAAAATCAAAAGAGTTATCCAGGGGGGTGAAACTGTTATAGGACCGCTTGGTACCCTTACAGTGCCTTTATAGCAGCCGGGGGAAACTCGTACCCGAAAAGTTAAAAATTGCCGAGTAGTTTGCCTCCTTCATACGTGATGGCGCCACCAGTATAAAATACTCTGTCACACTTTTCACTGCCTGTTTTATCTACAAAACAGAATCATCCCACCACCAGCCTTCGCGATCACGAATCACGTTCTCCCAATTCCGCCATCCCGCCATTTCCGCCACCAATCACAAAACACCAATCTAAAATCAGTATGAATCAATAAATTTTTAACTATTTTATTCTTGCATATTTTTCATGGTAAGTAAGAGACAGATTACACATTCGTTATAAAAGTAATAAAATAATATTGAACGGTATTGAAAAAATCTCATTTATTGAAAAATGTATTTGTAGGTTAGGCGCTCCAGGATTTGCAGCAGTTACATACAAATGCACATATCTACATATCTAAATACGATGTCTTATGGTTGAGGTGGTAAACTGAACTAGGTAAGTAATATTTCCATATATTTTTATTTGTGTAAGCGATACTGTAAATGTTAAATATTTTGTGAACAAAACAGATTTTAATAATTACGAATTGCAATAACTACCTGTCCCTGACATATACATCATCATGGAGGTAATAGGACGACTTAAATATTCTTGTAAATATCCTTTGTGTATAAATAAATTCTTTAACCCAATTTTTAAGAAAGGGTATTTTAATAAACATTTCTTTCATTTCCCGAAAGATATTTCCACTTTTAATATATGGATAAAAAATTGCAATATAACTGACAGTAATGCCAAAATTTCAAAATTTGCGAAGATCATTTTAACAGTAAAGATTTTATGAATTATAAAAAATCGTTTAGTTCCAAATGCTGTTCCAAAATTTTTCAATTCAGATGCAAGTAATAATTTAGTCAAATTGAAAATCATTCAGATATAAATTTATTAGTAAATTCTATGGAAATTGAAAATTCTGTTGAACATAATATTTCATTAGAGTCAGAGACTTCAACTATCGGGGATCGTTCAATTAGTAAAAATTTTGTTGAGCATGATATTTCATCTGTAGCAGAGACCTCAACTATCGATCATTCATATAGCAAAATTTCTATTGAACGCGATATTTCATTAGTAGCAGGGACCTCGACTAGCAATTATTCATATAGCAAAAGTTCTGTTGAGCAAGATATTTCATTAGTAGCAGGGACTTCAACTAACGATCATTCATATAGTAAAAGTGTAGGTAATGATAAATTTGAATTTCATTTAAGACCAGATAAACCTTCTCTATTAAATCAAATGGGTGTTAAAAAAGTAGATCTTAATCATCGGGAAGAATTTATGTATAAAGCCCATCGTAATGCACAGTCCAGGATATCAAAACTTAAAAATCAGCTTGATAAAAAGAAAAATCAGTTAAAAACCATTAAATCCCTTTACGATCAAGGTAAATTTGAAATAATTGAGAAAGAATTAAATACAATTACTAAAAATTTTATAAATTCACAGTTGAGAAATTTTAATAAAAAACCTAATGGTAAAAGATGGAATGTAGATGATAAAGTTTTAGCTCTTTCAATATATAAGCGTAGTCCAAAAGTGTACAGATATTTGTCAGCTATTTTTCAATTTCCGTCTTGTAAAACTTTAAAAAATATGTCTCAAATCCCATTCGAAACAGGCGTAAACCAAAATATATTTTTACATTTACAACAAAAAGTTGAGAATATGAATGAAGCTGATCGTTGTTGCGCTCTCTTATTTGATGAAATGTCTTTGAGTTCGGGTTATCATTATGATGTCAATAAACAGTTAATATGTGGCTACGAAGACCTTGGTCATTTGGGACGTTCAAGTAAGGAAGCAAATCATGCATTAGTTTTCATGGTAAGAGGTCTGAGGAAAAATTTTAAACAAGTTGTTGCTTATTACTTTACATCTGGAACAATATCAGCCAAAGATTTGAAGTTAATTATTGTATATTTAATATCTAAATTGCAAAGTATAGGTTTAAATGTTTTAGCTACAGTATGTGACCAAGGCAAAACTAATCAATCGGCTTTAAATCAGTTATGTGCAGAAAATACAATAAATCATTCTTCCTATTACTTTTCAGTTAATGATGTGCGTATTGTCACTATTTATGATGTTCCTCATTTATTGAAAATACTAGAAACTCTTTACTTAGATGTAATTTGAAATTCCAAAATAACAAAACAGCTAAATTTCAGTTCATTGAAAGTGCTTTTAATTTAGATCGTCAGAAAAGAACTTACAGACAACTCAATAAAATGAATCCAAATTATTTTAATTTTAAAGATACTTATATGAAAATGAAAGTAAACATAGCAGCCCGACAGCTTAGTTTTTCAGTTGCTTCTTCCATTGAGACATGGGTTGCATTCAACGATTTGCCCTCAGAAGCAGCATTCACTGCAGAGTTTTGCCATTTAATTGATAACCTTTTTGATTCATTAAACAGTTCCAATCTCTATTCCGATGATGGCAAAAATATCGTTGTGCTTTAACTGAAGATTCATATCATCTCAACTTTTGGTCACAAATTTTACAACAAATGAGAGACTGGCAATTAATTGACATAAATAGCGGACAAAACGTTACCAACCAGTATTCTTTCATTAAAGGATGGCAGATAACTATGAAATCAGTTATATTTTTGTGGAATCAGTTAAAAAGTATTGATGGTTTTAACTTCCTTTGTTTAAGAAATTTAAATCAAGATCCTATTGAAAATTTGTTCGGTGTTATTAGGCAACATGGTATTTGTAACAATAATCCTACATGTCATCAATTTATAGCTGCTTTAAAAACAACAGTATTAAATAATTTAAGTTCACCAAATAAATTAAATTCTAATTGCTTAGATGACAATTGCACTCCGCTTACAGATGTAAAGACACTATTATCTTATAATGTTGATAAGGAAAGTAATATTTCTCAAAACTTAGCTAATATAAATGACGAACCAGATAATGAACCCATTGAAATAGATTTTACAAATATTGAGGAAAACCAAGCTTCTTCTTATGTTGCTGGATACATTTTAAATAAAATTAATATACCAAATTGTGCTGAATGTAAACTTAAATTATTTTCAGATTCAGTTACAAATCGACATTTATTTGTGCAATTTAAAGAATTTAATGATGTGAATACCTTAAAGTATGCCTCTGAGAGAGTAATCTTCTTAATTGAAATAATTCATGATTTAATGTTTACTTATTTGCAATCTAACGGACACTTTGATCTATTAGAAATAAAATTTAAAGATTTGTATAAACGGGATTTAAATATTGATTTGTTTTGTTCACAACATATTGACTTAGGACTCAACGCACCTGGAGGTTGTTTCTTTAAATGTTGATCTCAATTTTTATTAGACTGTACGTACTTGGGAGGCTGTTTTGTTAATTATTTATATTTTATCATAATTTACAATTTTCTTTAGACTCAACTTACCTGGAGGCTGATTTGTTAAATATTTATATTTTATTTATAATTCAGAATTTAATTTATGTTTACATCATGTTATTTACTGTTGAATATTTATTTATTTTGAATAGAATTTATTTTTATTATTCAATATTCGGTGTTTTATTTATAAATAAATTATAAGAAAGATTATATTGTTTTATTTTATATCACTGTTTTCAGAATTTGTTAAATTTTTACATTTTAAATAAAACTTTGTAGCGCTACATATTTGAATTTTATTTTTCCTTACATACAAATTTCTCCCTTTTTTCCCTATTAACATGTACAAAAAGATACATTTGCTTCAATAATATCTAGCAAATGTAAATTTTTTTGTACTGTTTATTATTAGATATATGAAATTTAAAATTAAATTAACAGAACAGGTATGCACTCAGAGCAGATGGATCTGATTCTTACGACTTGAGAAATTACGTGTTGCCTACACGGATTTCTTAAATTAAACTGGATCGCCATTTCTTAATAGCATTTTTGTCATTTCCCAGGAGGCAGACATACTGTGCTAAAATTTTATTGGTTGATTTTTTACCCAATGAAATAGTGTGGTTACCGCGGGAAATTTAAGTTATTTATCACGTACACGTACACCGGCTTAAAAATTTATTTTACGTTGCTAATATTTTCGCTTGAAATAACCTAATATTTGTGTGATACTTGTTCTACTAAAAGAATTGTGACTATTACCATAAATAATATTTAAATGTCAGTAGCATGTATAGTATTATAAACATATTGTGTATATTATAGTCACCTAGAAATTTAGTTACTATGTCGAGATGTGTTCAAATAAAAATTATAATGGATTTCTTCTGACACTGGTATTAGGTATAAAATTACAACTGAAATTTATCACGTAAAATTTATAGATCTATAAAAACATTTTTCAAACAATGGAATAATAATTACAATCATTGTCAAAACAAGCAATCGATGACCAGTCAAGTAAAATGTTGCTAAAACGATGTGCTATCAAACTGCTACATTATTTTGTCAAATCGATGTAGCAAATTCATAATTGTAACAAATTCTACCGAGTGTAGGTATGGTGTTATAAAAGAAAAATATGACAATACTACTGATTATTTAGTATAAAACATATATTCCTTTATTATTATTTTTTTTTTATTAAACTGAAGATCTATATGGAAGTATATTTTTATTATTCCAATTTCAGAAATCAATAATTGATCCTTTATAAGATAATGACACAAATCTGCTATTTCACAAATAAGTTTATTTGTCAATTAAACTTATAAAATACAATTTAAATGAAACTATATGCACACATTTATACCATAATTTTATTAATATGAAATTACACTATTGAGACATATTGGTGGGCCGCCGAGCCGAAGGCGAGGTTCACAAGTCGAGCAAGTCGTTTTCAAACCTTGTCAGTTAATATACTATTTTCCTCCTTCTAATACTGGTCCGTACAGCATTTTGGTATCTTTTTCTGAATTCATCTGCTCTTTGTCTCTCTTCTTGGAGTTGTTTAACGTAATGTTCTGGACTATAACTAAAAAATACATTATCAATAATTACAAATTGTAAAATAATATTCAATTAGTAAAAATAAACAGGTAGAATGTGTTAATGTTATGTGGCTTGGCTGACGTTATGCAATTGTTTTTATTGTTAACAAAATTTTCGATAGTTTGTCGCATTACAAACATTTTTTGTAATTTAGTGCAATATATAGTGCAACCATTTAGTGTAGTATATAGTTTTATTATTCTCAGTTGCAGCTTCTTAAATATTTTGATGAAAATATAATGAATTATTAATTTATTTCATATGACGTAAATCGTCTGAATTCTTGCCGCAACTATAAACAACAGTGGATTCTGGTGTACAAGTACATAGATTTCAGTTAAGTAAAATATGTATTTCTCTAAATAATGGATGTTCATTATAAAATTGTTTATCACAGTACAAGTGAAAAAAAATAAGAAGTTTGCCACAAATGTGTTTTATATACTATTGCAGAAGAAATGAACAAAACACTTTAAAACTTACCTATAGCTATGCAAAGTTTCGATAATTTTCCTTTTTGTTCCTGAACTGGCCGATGACACTCCTGACAAAACATTTTTCTCGGGAGACGAAGAACTTGAATCTGCCTGAAGTTTCCTTTTAGAAGCTCTTTCTTTAATCTCAGGAATGCTGAATATAGTACGATTCCTGAAATTTGTTTTAACCATAGACCTTTGATTTATAAGGTCTATGGTTTTAACTAATAACTTGATACACAGAACATACATGTCTTTAAAAAATAATTTAGTACCTACTTTTAATTGAATAAACCTATATTTATAAGTTAAACTTACGACGTACCTAGAATCTTTATCCACATCGGAACTACCGGAATCTAATTAAGTCGAATCTGACAATGTTTTTTCCAAAGGAAAAGATGTAGATGGACCCAACTCAATCTCATATTGAGATTGTGAAGTGGATGCAAGTGATGGATCAATTGGATGACTTGGTACAATCATATCAGTTCTCGAAGCCTCTTCAGGATTAACTGCTTCTTGTGTTACTGGTAGGTTTAGAGATGGCATTGCACTGGCTTTAATTTTCTTCAATACACCAACATATTCAAATTCATCTGGCAAAAAATGTTCTGAACAAATTCGCTGTTGATTTACTGATGTGTTTACATCCCGTCCTATAGCAATCAACCAATTACGTGTTTGATTTTTGGGAAAACTATAACAACAATTGAATGTAAAAGTAGCAAACACTTATGAACTAAATTTATAAACTAAAAGATAGGTGAGCAACTTATTGTAGACTTACGAATGAAAGCTGACACCTTGCTTCTTTTTTTTATCAGAATTGTGACATCCTTTTACAAAACACGAAGGCATTTTACAATTGTTTTTTAAATATAATAAATACTTTAAAAACTAAACACAAATAATATATATATTGTTCACTGCTACTTTAACACTCACTAACACTGTACATAAACTGCTGGAGATCGATATCGCTATAAACATAAACGGCACAACACCAAAACCATGATCTGTGACCAAAACTACAAAAATTTTAGGTTATAGGAATTTAATGTACAGTGTTGCACATTTGGTGATTTTCACAGAAACACCAATGACTGTAATCAAAATCCCTAAATTTTAGCACAGTATGGCGGCCCCGTAGTTGCAGCTATTTCGCATTTCCCCCACCCTGTACTATTAGAGATCCAGTTTAATTTAAGAAATCCGTGGCAAATTATCATTTATGCTAAATTACCTACTAACTTAAAAAACAGAAACTTCCTAAGATACCCAAAATGAGACAAGAAAAATAAAGAGATGTAGTGAGGGAATTCCAAACAAATTGTTTAAATCCAAGTTGAAATCTTTACTAGGTAAAAAACGTTATTATAGCACTAATGAGTTTATGGAAGATAATTTTATGTAGGTAAATTCTATTGTGTTGTTTGTGTTAGTAGTCTAATTGTGTTTGACATGTTCTATACATTGTTTAATGTCCTACAGGATAAATAAAGATTATGATTGATTATTTATTCTTTGCAAAATTCAAACTGTGAATTTTTTTTACATATTGTCACGGAATTTGCCCCACTCACTCCCAAACCGACGACTGTGGCACCGCGAATTGCCTAAGATTGCCCCGATCGCCCCTACGCCATTCTGGTAAACAAACAACATGCCGCTGATCGAGATCGGCCTGGAAGAATCGGGAATCGACGAGAAGCGTTCCAGTCGTACGAGAAAAGGGATCTAGAGATACTGGAATATACCTGGAATATTCGTTGGGTCTATAAAAGAAGAATAAACGGCCGAGTTAGTTAGTCTTGTTTAAGTCTTGTATTACAGTCTGAATTAAAGTGTTTAGTTGGAGATATCAAAGTGATTTAGATAGCGATTAATTAAATAAGTGTTTAGTTGACCTGTAATTAATTAGTGTTCAGTAGTTAATAAAGAAGTAATTAATTAACGGAGTGTTTTTCTGGAAGTAAGAAAAAGACGGATTGGGAAATCCGTGACAATATAAATAACGGTTCAAGTACCTACTCAATATAGTACAATTTTGAGTTTCTAATTTTATATAGTCTAAGATTATTTTTATACTTGCTTTTGTAGTCACCTGTTGCATTTGTACATTTTTAGTTCTGAAGCGTCTTTGTGACGTAACAGGTGACCCTTAAGGTTGCCTTTTCGCTTGCTTGCATAGTCGCAGATGTCGCATTTGTACACTGTCACTTCTGAAGCATCTTTGTGAACTAACAGGTGCTGCTTAAGGTTGCTTTTTTGCTTGGCTGCATAGTCGCAGACGTCGCATTTGTACACTGTCACTTCTGAAGCATCTGTGTGAACTAACAGGTGAAGCTTAAGGTTGCCTTTTTGCTTGGCTGCATAGTCACAGATGCTGCATTTGTACACTGTCACTTCTGAAGCATCTTTGTGAACTAACAGGTGACTCTTAAGGCAGTGTTTTTGCCTGGTTGCATAGTCGCACATGTCACATTTGTACACTGTCACTTCTGAAGCATCTTTGTGAATTAAAAGGTGACGCCTAAGGTAGTCTTTTTGCTTGGCTGCATAGTCACACATGTCACATTTGTACACTGTCACTTCTGAAGCATCTTTGTGAACTAACAGGTGACGCTTAAGGGTGCCTTTTTGCTTGGCTGCATAGTCGCAGATGTCGCATTTGTACATTGTCACTTCTGAAGCATCTTTGTGAACTAACAGGTGACGCTTAAGCGTGCCTTTTCGCTTGGCTACATAGTCGCAGATGTTGCATTTGTACATTGTCACTTCTGGAGCATCTTTATGAACTAACAAGTGGCGCTTAAGGTTAGGCTTGTCTTTGGCTGCATACCCGCACATGTCGCATGTGTCCATTGGCACTCCTGAGTGGACTAACTGGTGGATCTTAAGACTGGATTTTTGCATTTGATCACCTTCGAGTCCCAACTTAGAGTCAGTTATATCACTGAAAAGTAAGGCATGTTTTAATGTATTTTTCTACTCCCGTTTTAAAAAATGCAAGTGGGGGTTATAATGATTAAAATTTTCATTAAGAAACACATTTCTAGTTGATACTCATAATTCTTTAATTTTTTTTGCAACAAAACTACTTTTTCTCGTTTATTGCTTATTTATAAATGGTTGTACAAAAAAATTGTGTATGCAAGTCTCATGTGATGGCTATTAATACGATCGCATGAAATATACCAAACGACTCATTTCATATGGTACTTATTATACTTGTGTATTAACGGCCATCATTACATGATTGTTGCATAATATACGATTTTCAAATATACAGGATGTTGCGCATAAGAAATGACACAGAGTAGATGTATATAGAAAGTTCCAAAAAATTGCAATTTAACCAAACATATCTATATACAAAGTTGCACACAGGTCAAGTTACAGGCCTTGAAAGTGGGGCCAAATATTTACAAAAAAAATAATATCTCTAATAACTTTGGCTTGGAATAAGTTGTAATCCTAGTATAATAAGGGTATAAGATATAATTTGCAAACAGTTGAAGATGAACAGCAAATAAGTACTAAATGTTTATCATGAAAAACTGGATTATTATCTGTACACCAAATTCTAAAACGTAATCTACTATATCCATCACATTCAAAAAGTGCACGACCTGTTGCCTCAGATTTGGATTTACAAGTGACCCTTTGCAAGTTTATCTTGCATCAGGATATTCATTTTCACAAGAAAATTCATTTCACTGATGCGGCTTGTTTCACTCTTAAAGGAATTACAGATGTTCACAACATTCATGAATATTCCAGAGTGAACACATGTAATAACTCCTTCACATTTTCAACGCGATTTAAAGATAAATGTTTGGGCCAGTATTATTGACCGTTATACGATTAGATCAGTTATTTTGTCAAATAGACTAAATGGTGAAAATTATTTGGAAGTCCTGAAAAATACTCTCTCTGATTTAGTCAAAGATTTACCGTTGCAACTTAGACTAGAGTTTTAGTCTCTGCATGATGGGGCACCGCCTCATTTTAGTACTACTGTTACTGACTTTTTGAATTTTAGGTTTCCAAATAAATGGTTAGGACGCGGAAATAATTGTAATTAAAATTGGCCACAATTTCTTTAGTTTAAAGTTATTCAGAGATTTTAACTTTTGGCTCCACTCTGAAGGCCTGTAACTCCTCCTGCGCAACGTTGTATATAAGTATGTTTGGTTAAATTTCAATATTTTGAAACCCTCTACATGCACCTGCTCTGTGTGGGTTCTTATGCGGAACACCCCGTGTAAATGTAAAGAATTAAAAAAAGAAATAAACTACGTCCATTTAGCATTATTGTTTAATTGTCAATACAAGCTCCCTGATGTTTATTTAATAGTATAAATTACACATGCAAAAATCCTTTTATTTCTTTCCACTACTAATTAAAAAATACTTTTATTTTTCAACAACTATCTCAATAGCAAAAAAAGGTGATCCATGCGAATTAGAAAACTACCGTCAAATTTCTTTGCTGAGTGTTCTGTCTAAAATCCCTGAAAAACTAGTGTATAACAGAATAACTTCTTTTGTTGAAATTAATAATCTATTGACTACATCTCACCATGGTTTTAAATCTAATAAATCGGTTGAGACAGCTTCCTGTCACCTACTTGAATATGTATATCAATGTCTGGATGCTGGTCTCCAGAGCATTTGACACTGTCGATAAAGAGATTTTAAGTCAGAAATTATATACCCTGGGTATAAGAGGTAGCATTCTTGCTTGGCTGACTTCATACATGGAAAATAGGTCTCTTGTAGTTAGTGTAAATGAGAAAAAAATCTAATTTACATAGTGTTGCTCTTGGGGTACCTCAGGGCTCTGTACTGGGCCCATTACTGTTTATGCTCTGTCAATGATCTGCCAACATACATTGAGCACGGTCATGTAACAATGTTTGCTGATGACACAACGATTACTGTGTCGGCGAATACACCAGATGAGCTCAGAAAAATTATATGTAACGTGGTGGAATCATTGAGTATATGGTGCCAGAGGAATAAACTGATTCTAAACAACAAAAAGACTATTTACATTAATTTTCACCTTCAAAGACCTCTACCCACAAACTTTATGTCTTATGAAGGTATCATGTCAGATTCAGTGAAACTTCTTGGCACCATCCTTGATCCTAAACTCTCCTGGTGTAAGCATGTTGACCATGTGTGTAGTCAGTTAAATAAAGCATTCTATGCTCTTTTGCAACTAAATCTCTCTCTCTCTTGATCAAGCGGGCCTAATTAATGTTTATTATTCCATGGTGTACAGTCACATAGCGTTTAACATTCTTGCTTGGGGTAGAGGTAGTGAATGTGAAAGGGTATTTATATGCCAAAAGAAAATTATAAGATTAATTTTCAACTTAAAAGTTAATGTGAGTTGTTAAGGATAAACGAATTCTCACAACACCGTCAATCTATATTTTAAAATGTTTACTTTTTACGAAGAATAACATAAGTCACTTTAAAAAACGGACAAATTTTCACAACTATACTACAAGACACGGGGAACTGCTCAGTATTCCTACTCACCATACAAGAGCTTTTAAAAAATCGCCATATAGTTTCATGTTTTTGTATAATGCTCTTCCTAAGGAAATTCGATGTATATCTGATTACCAGAAATTTAAAAGTAAGACCAAGCACTTTTTATCAGTTAGAGGGTTTTATAGCGTGGATGATTTTGTAAGTGGTAAGTGATGGTAACTGTGGCTTTTACTGGTGCTATGCATGTATGATTATATTTGTAAATTATAAGTTGTTGTTTGTTCTACCGTATCATCTGTTCTTTTTTTATATTTATATATATTTGACTATGTATGTTATTTTGTACTATATTTTATTTATGTTATTTATAAGTTGTTAGTTTTTTACCTTATTACCGTTTGTTCTTTTTTTATACCGGACTTGTCATATGTACAAATTTTGTATCTTTTCTTGGCCAATAAAGTATTATTATTATTATTAATACCAGGCAACTGTAAGTTTATGCGAAATAAAACATTATGGTTCTTATTAAACAACTATTCATTATCGCATTTATTTTTAAAAAATCTCTCATTTTTTGTGAGCCACAGTTTTTTATGTATTGATTTTACTACCTCCCAAAACGCCTGCCTCAATAATTTTGTGTTACTTACCTTTCTGGTCTTATATCAATAGATTTGTTTTCAATTCGCATATCTTCATATTCAGATTTTATTACAATAGACCCAGTTTCACTCAAATCATCTTCTTGTGCGCTTGGTTCAGCTTTAATTTGAATCTCGGTTTTAATGTTAGGAACTACTGAGAGCTCGCAATGCCCAGTACTAGAAGATGTGCCACATATATTGTTTACCTTTTCTACTTTAACACAGTTCTTTATGAAATTGCTGTGGGTACAAATGGAATTGAAACATCGACTGCAAAGAATAGGCTCCTGGACGACACTCAAATTCTAGAAAATCATAAAATTTCTTAAAACTTAGATATCAACTTTCAAAATCATTTGGTAATATTTTAATATCAATGGGGAAGTTGCATAAATTTTATATTGCTTTGAAACTTATTACCGTAATTTTTCAAACATATTGAATTCAGAACATGTGTCTGGCAGTAACAATTACATAATAATTAATTATTAACATTAATAAATTGCCCCCTTATCCCTGTGAATTTATAGTGCCGAAAAAAAGAAATGTTAAAAAGTAGTTTTTGTTTTCATTCATAAATATGACGCATTTGTTTACATTTTCAATCAGGAATTTATTTATTTACACCGTATATACTATTTACTGTCATAACGTCATGAACAGATTAAAAGATATAGAAGAAAATACTAATCTACATAATATTGTTATTTTATATTGTTGCAAATCAACACAGCATTTTTTTCATGCAAGAATATTTAACACTAGAACGTAGTGCGAGAGTGAAGTGAAAAGGAGAAAACGTGACTGAAATGCAATATGTTTTATTCACAAGCTCAAGGTGTTTAATTAAGGTTTATTTTAGATAAAACAACATAATCGTTAATAAGAATGTTTCCTCAAAAACTCGGTGAGAATAGGAGTGTCATGATGAGATGCTGCGCTGGTTGCTATGTTGGATTGTACATTTTTTCATTTAGTTTTGTTGGAAAAGATTTACGCTATATCATTTTAACAATGAAATATCCTCCACATATTGCTAATGTTACCAATCTTACAGAATATAGTGTATCGATTATGATGTTTGCATCACTATATACTCACTATTTCTGGAATATATTTCTCCAACACATCAACATTTACTTCCTGCATCGAAACAAATTCTCCCTTTATCAGCTGCATGCATAACCTACAAACTTTATGATTATCCAATGGGTCTATTCCATTTTCCTGTGCATAAATTTGTCTTAAATCTACTAAACATTCTGTTTCATCATCGACAAAAGGAATTATCGTGTTATCAGTATAGATACACATGGACTTAAATTTGAATGCTTCCGTTACCTTTACCGAACAAATATTACACATTACGTGGTTAGTTCCATCAGTAAAGTCCTGAAATTTGATAAAGTTACCATAACAAGAAAATCAACCCAAATTACTTACTAGTTTCAGCAAAAGAATTTCTAAAATATCCTTTGTAACGTTTTGAATTTTGTTAAAATTTCCATGGCTTACGGCACTATGGCAAAGCGCACAATACTGTTTCTCAAAATTCTCCATATCAGCAGTATTTCTTTGATAATAATTAAAACATTCTTTTTAATCAAATGCTTGTTTTCCTTCCAGAAAAGAAAACTTAACCTCAAATTATTTAATTTTTCAAGTACAGGTATTTTTCTTTCACGGCCACTGGATTGCACTACATTGAACTTTGGACACCAGAATATTAATTTTTAAGATAACCATAAGTGCCAAAATCATTATTATGGTTATGAATAAAATTTTGCTCAGTATAAAAATCAAAAAGGTTATCCACAGATTTAAATAAAAGGTTTTCAAAACAACCAAGGAAGTGTTGCCAACATAAAAAATCTTCAGGGGAACTCTCATAATTTAAGTAATGTACTTGACAGAAAATAAGGAAACATATTTATATTATATACGTCATAACGGAATGGATAGATGGCAATTATAGACTAATGAATCAATACCGCTGAATTAAAAAACTGGTTACAGATGTCAGCAAAAATTTTCAAGAAACATAAAAATAAAACAATTAATTGCTTCAACCGAGATACATGCATAAAACTAAACATTTAGAGAAGAAAATTATATTATGAAAAAAAATCTTCACAACCGTTTTATTTTTCATTTCTTCAATACTCAAAAAAAACTGAAAATATCTTCACTGTTGGCAATACTGAACCAAAGACCAAAATGAATTATGGATGGTCCGTAAGTAATGGCCCATGGAGGTTGCTTGATTATTCACTTTAAAATATTACGATTGAAGCCTATTTACCAAAATAAATTGTTGATAAAAAAAGACGTCAGGTATTAATTTGATAAATGTGTGGGAAATTACACAATGCCCACTTCGGGCATCTTTAAGCACGTTCTTTATCTATCTTTTTCTATAGCTTTCGAGTATAATCCAGGTATAATTCCGAATCTATAACCCTGAAAATATGGTCTGTTACATTTAATAATGCAGTTAAACAACTGTGTCCTTCTCAAAATCCAGACTGTTCACTTGGAAGTAAGTTATTATTAGTTAAATGATTTATAACAATGTATCCTAAAATTGATAAAGCTGGAAGAATACTAATAGGTCTTAAATCTTTTAATCCTTTAGGTGTATTTGTTTTTGCAAGAGCATAACATTCGACATTTCACGCATGAAGATAAACTGAATACTTTAAGCACTAATGTACCATTTTTTATATAGTAGGTATTCATAATCTAGGATGTATACTAAACAACTATGTGCAAATATATTTTTTTTAAAACAGTTTAAATAATTTTTTAATGACTTTGAAATTTAAATTTTAACATGCCCGCCGAAAATCATGATGTCACGATTTTGACTTGCGCAGTATGATAAGATTAGTAAAATGATATGGGAACAGTTGGTAGCTTTGTGTTTCAAATTTCACAAACAACAAACTGTCAAAGCAAGCTCTATAGCTCTGTATGGCATTTATCTTTAGGTATTTGGTTATGTTATTGTGTTGGTGTTTTTATTAGTTAATTTGTGTATACCCCGTGATTTTAAACTTTATAATAAACTTAATTTTGTATTATTTGCGGAAATTATCGTGTGACTCCATAGAACAATCAAGTAAGTGTTATGACAAAACGAAATGTCAGACAAGTAAATCTTTTATTGTAGAAATGGATTACAATTACAAGAACTGTTTTGTACCTTCTTGTCAAAATACTACGTTAAATTCCAAGAAAGTATTTGTGTCAGTGCCAAAAATTGAAGACATAAGGAAAGCCTGGAACGTAGCTGTTGGTCGAAAGAAAGTTCCATAAATGTCTGCAGCAGGCATATACTGTTGTGAGCATCACTTTAATGTAAGGGCCCTTTAAACGTAGTCATCATGAATTATATTTGTTTTATGAGAAAAGTAACACACTTAACATTACAATTACATTTAAATTTATAAATTTAAATGTAATTTTTAATTTACAGATGGAACAAGATTATGAAAACTGGGTAGGATACAAGTTGTTTCACACACAGCTGAAAATAAAAAGACATAGTTCCCCATCGAAATTTAAGTGGAATTTCTGACATACCGAGAAATTATTCTCAACTATCTAGATCAGCAGAACAAAGAAAAAGAAGTAACGTATGTTTTACCTCCACGTGATGTCATGGCTGACAGAGGTATCAAAGCTATTGCAGGATTACTAAAACAAAAGAATTGTAATTTAGTACGCCCGCCCAGTGTTCAAAGTAGAATGAAGAGCACAAAGGAAGAAGTTAAAGAAAGCAAGCGTATAGCAAGTTTGCGAGAATTTGTGATACTCGATAAACATGCTTGCCTGAACCATGAACTTGTATCAAAAATAGATTATTTTATTACAATAGCATATGGAATTGTTAATTTACAGGCTCCCTTAGTTATTCATTAATAAATAATTAAAGTTATTACGTTTGTATTATTGTGAATCCATTGATACCGTTTTTTCTGTGAAAACTGTAAGACCTTGTACCTAAAAAAAAAAACAAAGACTAAACAATGGCTGATATTACAATATGTCCCAAATACTCTCTATCCCACTATACATTTAAATTTAATGTAAATTAAATTGAGATGTCTAATATTCTATTCACATTTTGTTTACTATTATAAATTTTTCTAATTTTATTAACTGTTCATTTTTTAAAATATTTTACATACAAAATAAGTTACTCATTAATACTTATATTTATATTTCTTATTCTGATTTATGCAAATAACTTTTTTCCCAAAAAACTATTATAGGTTTAAAACAGTGCCATTAGAATTTAACGAAAATATGGGTATAAACAATGTAAATCTTTGTTAAATAGTTCATACTAGCTCTTAAACATTTCATAATTAAGCAAACAAATCAGATTCTCATTTGCTATTTTATTAAAACAGGAAATATTACAGTTCTCCAAAACTCCATTGCATTTGTTAATAAATACACCTTTATTAAAGTCTATTTCATGTATTTCCACCTTTTCGTTTTCCTCAAAATTTGGGTCAGCGATGCAGAAGAGCCCTTTCTCTATTTTACAAAATAACATTTGTAGATGTATTTGAGCCTGTGATTTTGGCGTTAATTTTCCACTGTATCTTTTAATCATTTCTTTTTTTGTAGGGCATTTAATCTACGACATACGTCACTGACTCCATCAGGTGACGCTCCTAATGCTGGATATTTTTTATTTAAAATTAGTCCTGGCCTTTTAAATTTTATGTCTAATTTTTTTCCTACTGTCTCTAAAACTTTTTCTTCTAAATATAATCCTCTCTTCATAGCACTAGTTTGTGTCATGCTAGAAGCACCAAAAATAGATTCCACGAAGGCATCATCCTTTGTTTTGCAACATACAGCTTCAAAAATTTTAGAAGCTGTAGTTCTTCCATACCTAAGCTCGTACCATGCTGGTAACTTAGACTGAAAACATGTACCTTCTGTAGCTAGAGCACACAGCTCATCAGTCATGACTGCGCCACAATATTTTAAGAAATTATCAGCATTTACTTGATTTATTTGTTTTAAATAATAACTGACCAAAACATGCATCGATAATTGTTTTATATCCGACGGTGCCTTAAAATAATTTAAGAGTTGTGCTGAACTGTCGACATCTTTACCAGCTTGCACTACTTTATCTAAAAAATTTTCATTGGCTTCACAGGAAGTTCAAGGTATTCCAGTTTTTAAACCCGATGCTTTGATATATTTTACTGAAGTTGGTACTCTAGCCAAAGCTGGTTTTTTCCAGTAACATTCTACAGAAGTTGGACTTTTTTTGTCATTTCTCCGAAGAATCCAACATAAATATGCAATTGCATGTTTGCACCCTCCTACGGACTCTATGTTCGAGAACAATTCTGCCTTTAACAGTACAAACATTTGCGTCTCGTTTGACCTGCACATAACCTACTGCTTCATCTCCATAACCAGCTCTAGATGCCCTAAAATAAATTTGCATTATTAATTCCAGTAAAAAAATGATATATACACAATATTTAAATTTATTTTTAAGCATTTCCTAACCTAATATTCTTTGCACTTCTATATTCAACACTAAAATAATCCATATTATTTGCAAAAAAATACCTGAATGATGATATAATTTATTTCAGGTAAATTTTCACTAGTAGCTTCAGCAAAGTCGGGCTCCATATTAACCAAAAAAACAATTCTTTCCAACACAAAATTCTAAAATACACACTAATTTGCTATATATCAACATCAACACCTCTGTTTGTTGTCAAAGACTGTCAAATGGTCGCCATTGTTCTACCTCTTCCTCTTGCCATCACTAGCATGAGCACCACGATGACAATAAATATCCCCAGATTTAGTTCTAAATCGTGACGTCACGTATTGGAAAAATTTCAAATTCATATTGAATTTTAATCACATTTCGTATGTCACTTACAATTGCTACAGTGATTGTAAGATACTAATTAGTATTTTTATAGAGTATATTTTCGAAAATTATAAACATTATTTATTAATTCCTATTTTGGAAATGACCCCATTATAGAACAAATATATTTACAAAGAAACATCCGGCATAAAAAAATAAAATCAACATGTATCCCGTCAAAACCAATTGCTTTAGACTTGATCTTAAGTATGCTTGTATACTTGATAATGATGATGACGGTAATGATACAGAAATATAAAAAATACACAAAACTTTCACACTTCTATATGCAAACAATGTACTTTCGATTTGTTATTCACCTTGTCAGCGCTTCCTTAATTTATCAACAGACGTCAGCCACATCGTGTTTTTCGCCAATTAATCTGGAGCTTATTTGGAAAAATATCGATCCAAGAAATGTGAAAATTTAGCAACATGGCAAAGTTCCTGAGACAAAAAGTACTAAAATATCTAGAAACTCCATCACTTCCAGTTATAGCGGGAGTCAGCACAAACTTTGTTGATTTAAAAGGGACACCCTGTATATTATCACACTTTTGGATTCTACGTTAAATTTTAATTCAACTTTGTATACAATTGTCTATACCTATTTCAGTTATTTTCAAGTTATCGAGTTGTTCAAAATTATAAGAAAAAGTGACGGTAAGCCCTAACCACCATTCAGTGCAGGAATGAGGGAAACCTCATGAATTAGGGGGATGGTCAAACGTCGACTGATATCAATCTCTCACATTGACCCAAGCCAACATTCTTCCACCCTATCATATCCGCGGAGAGAGTGCCAATCCTCTCCACGAATATTGCAGATACATCAAAAATAAATTGGCAAAAATAAGTAGAATGACTGGTTGCTTTTAAATATAAACAATTCCCTTTATTAATAAATATAAACCTAATACATACATCACAATGTGAAAAATCAACTTAACTCCACTTCAATCCTATAAAACAGTTCCGCAATAAAACTACGATAAAGTGCCTATTCCCTGACTAGCTACCTCTATTTTTTGCATGCTGAATCCTATGCCGATTCCGAATATGACTTGCCAAAGAATCCTTCCTTTTGCACTTGTAATCACACATGCTACAACCGTGTAATTTAGCAGACAGCTGCTTTTTAGTAAAATGCGTCAAGACGTGGCGGCTAATGCTGGTCTTCTTCTTCGCCTGATAAGGACACATCTCACACTTGTACAATTTTCCCACCTTCATGTGCTTGTGGCACATCCTGTGCTCGTTTAGGTGCACTACCTCCCTCGTTTCGAACTCGCAGTGGCTACATTTCAAGATTATGTGCTGCAGATCGTGCGTCTTTACATGCTGGTGCAGTTTTATTTTCGTAAAAGCAATGTATGGGCATTCGTTACAAGCATAGGAAATAAGGTTGTTGTTATGTTCCGTTTGGACGTGTAATTTGAAAGACAACGCTGAATTTGTTTGGTAGTCGCACTTCTCGCAAACGTAAGCAAGTCTATGTACCTCTTTGAAGTGTCTTATTAATGAATATTTTCTCTTTGTGCGGTACGAGCAGTCATGGCACTTAAACAGAGAGTTGATTTTAGCGCATTCTTCCAACGTCATGTGTGTCGTGATGTGTCCATCGAATCTGGACTTTTTCCATGTGGTGAATGGACAACGATGGCACCGGTAGGACATTAGTTTTGGTCTTTTGCTGAAAGTAAAATAATAAATATCTGAATACAAACGAATATTAAATACTTCAGGATGTTTCTAAAAGGTCTTTGTGGATGAGGTAAGCTTAATTAATAATCAAAAGTATTCTTTGGCATTCGACAGAAACGACTAATGTCATCAATTATATTTTATCCATAAACATACCCAATTTTTTTTTCCTGTTAAAAATAAGCTCTCTTTATTCTAATAAACTTCTGTTAGAGAAGTTTTTCTGTATTACTTCATGTTTAGAAGTTATAAGCAATATTGTCCTAAAAAGTCGCAAAAGAAATACTACCTAAAAATCAAATTAGCGTTGGAATAATCAAGTAGTTGTTGGAAAATAATTGAATGAACAATAACTAGATTTAAAAAATGAGGCAAACGTCCTCCTACTACAAACATATTTCAATCTATTCTCTACATATCCTCTCATTTCAAGACACATATCCAATCTTTGCCTGACTTCTTTGTGGGCTGCGTTTATTAACAGCCTGGCCTGGTGGGGAGGAACTCCGTCGTGCAGAAACCATAGGTTTCTCTTTAGCTGGAAAGGCACATTCTCCAGAAGTGCAGAAAGTCCCTCTTGTAGGAAATTTAGACAGAGATTATAAATACACTAGATAATCACCGTAAATGTAGTTACTGGATACCGGTACAGTGTGTTTGCAAAATCGTAAAAGCTCTAATCTATACCTAAACACTAGCTTGTAGACAAGCGATGTGCAACATTTCATAAGCCTACTAAATTTGAAAGCAATCAGATATAAAAAATATACAAAAATGACATAAATAATTATTGCATTACATAACATCTATTATTTTTTGGTAGAAACAGTGATATAACAGTGGTTTTTGCCATTTTCAAGAAGTTGGATAACAAAAATGGTACAGTTATTTCCAAATTTAAAGTTTTTAGCCCCCCAGCTAGCAAAGTAGTTCTATAAATTTAGAGTAATAGGAGTTTTATATTCTGTTAATATTTTATAGTTGTATTTAGAATACTAAATTGTTGCATTAATGTGGCACATGAGACTATTTTGCCTTCAGAAACTGAATTGTTTTTTAAATTTGTTGCAAGAACGTTCTTAGAGCATAATTTATAGAGCACTTATAAGATAACTGCTAATGTAGCCCTATAAGTGTGTACAATAACACAATTTTACAGCAACGGTGCTTATAGAATCAAATTACTGTAAAACCGATGCAAAATACTGCTTTATAGAATTATACCATCTCCTGTGACACTCTTATAAAATTATTTCGTAATGTCGCTTATAGTTTATATAGAACTATTGTATAAGGCGTTGTTAAGTGACAATTCTGCTGCGGAAAACAAATTACAAATATGGAAGCTGCTATTGAACTTAAGAGAAAAAGCTCTTTAAAGCAGTTGTAGAGAATAATAATACAGGTGTTATAAAATCATTATAGAGTAAATAAGTAACAAAAGCCTTTTTGTTCCATAAAGAAACGCTATAGAACTATCATTATGTAGGTTATGTAGGGTAGGTATACCCCCATCTGACGAGACCTGCCTGTAATAGTACGAAATATTTTGATCAAAGTATAATGGGAAAATTTGTATAACATAGTCGTGTCTTGTAAAATTATTATGTGCTTGCAGAAAGAAAACTTCATTATGATAGATAAGATTTATTTGATTGCTAAGAGAAATTGATTTTCTTATAGAAATTTAGTAACATATTTAATTTAGACCATTCCAAACCTTAAATATTTGCACTTCTAGATGTTTAAGTTAAAGAATTTTATTAGATTTATTAAATAAGATTGAAATAAGTAAAATTACCACAATAAAATATGACAACACTGTGAATATTAAGTAGTTGCTTACGAAGCATATTTGCTCTATAATCATTGCAATCGACACAAAAATGTCATATTAGTGAGAATCCATTGGAAGTACAAGATGAAGCCTTTCTTTCTGTCGCCATATTGTGAAGGAAAAAAAAAATCTTAATTAAAAATATGTACAATATAAATAGGTGAATTGATATCAATAATATGGATGTACTTACTTTCTGACTATTTTATGCACAGTTGGTTGTTAAATTCATCAATTTAGAAAACATTTTTTTTTATGATATTTACGGCATCATAGGAAATATAAGGTTAACTGAGGGCGCGTCAAAAAATTACCATTATGTACCACATATTTCACGATAAAACTTTTTTCGCATTAAAATGTACTGCTCCCTGATGGACAAACAAACTAAGCAATTCGTAATGATGTAAGTAAGTACTCCTATGCAGGCTGATTAGGCCCATCTTATTGGTTCTTATTGGACCGTCCATATTATTTCTAACATGTGCGATACAGAAACATTTTGTTTTTAAAAGATACAATTAAACAATTTTAAAGTTGTTTAAATATAACACCATGCAACACAAATATTGTATAGCGAAGTGCTATAGAATTTTTAAGAGATTGCTTTGTAACTGTGTTATAAAAATTCTTTAAGACTTGTGAAAACGTTTATTCAACAATTCTATAAGTATTTCCTGCAAGCTTTACAGAACCGTTTAAAGAACTAAAAGGTTCTATAGAACGGTGCCCATTTTTATGGTATAAGTGTTGTAAGAACGTTTTTAAAATGTTCTTAGAACATTGCTCTATAAAATTTGCTCTGGAAACGTTCTTACGATTTTTACAGAACAAGAAATTGTTAGCTGGGCCCAAGGTCGAAAATAATAGAGAGTGACGAATTCACAGCACAGAGAAGAGTACGGGAGGTGAGGGTTGCATGATTACTTGGGCGTGCCACTTAAGAAGGGTTCGAAGCACACAAAATTATCAAAAATAAGTTGATGTTGAGTGCACATTAACAGTTTACGAGGTGTGGCAATTAAGTTCCGGGAATTTAGTTATAACTCGGAAACTGGCAACACTGCATCGTTCGTCAACGTTTTTCTAGAAAGGAGGGACCTTTCTTTTAGTTTCAGTCCAAGGCTGAAGTCGTTAGCACGTTCGGTTTGTGTTTTATGAGTATTTTTTGGAAGTAACTTTTTTAGTGGCTTCGTGAAAATGAGTGACTCAAATTACAAGCACCGTGTTGTGATTCAATTTTTAGTGAAATCTGGCAAAAAACCCTCGTAAATCCTTCATAAATTGCAGGTGGTGTATGAGGACAAGTGCATGTCGAAAACACGCGTGTTTGAATGGGCAAAACGGTTCAAGGAGGGGCGTGAATCGGCAGAAGACGATCCATGTGAATGAGCCCCCGTCACCTCTGGTACTGTTGACTGTTTGCGTGCACTGATCACGTCTGACCGGCGCCTAAGCATTCGTGCGTTGTCAGATGAGTTTAATGTCAACAAAGAAACAGTTCGAATATTCATTATTATGTGGTGTTAATAAGTTTGCTTTGAGCTTTGGGCTATTATCATGACAGTTTTATGATGAAAATAATAGAAAATGTTATAATTGAGAAAATTCATTACAAGTAGAGATTTTCCTACCATTAAATAAATTGCGAAAATATTCGCGAATTTCTCATCTCTAAGGACAAAAAGCTTTAGAATACATTGCACTATATATACACCCTTTTCACTATTGGTTACTAGCACTATCACAATAATGGTCACACATTAACACTTATATCATATCGTATCGTCTTCCGTATGACCATGTATCCATGTTTCATCAAAATTTAACATTATTCTTTGATTCAGGTTTCGATCTTTTAATATTCATTTTAAATAGTTTCTTCACCATATCACTATTTTGTCGTTTTCTATCAGTATTCCCTTTTCGATTTCATGTATACGGAAATTCACATACCATAATTCATATGTCAGAATATCTAGAAGGATGCTTTTGTAAATATGCGTGACATGAATTTCCGTTTTATACAACAAAACTAAAAGAGCATAGTAGTAGAAAAAGACAAAATAGTGATATAGCAAAGAAACTATTGAAGCAAAAAAATAATAAGTCGAAATTTGAATCAAAGAATAATGTTACAACAACAAAACATGGAACCTTGGACCTTCTGGAAACAGGATGGCCTGTAATAATGTATACTGAATCTGTTTGCCACATATGGAATCTGGTGCTGCAGCTGTAAAGTTCACTATCACAGCCGACGATAAGTATTAATGTGTGACTGTTATAGTGACAGTGCTAGTAACCAGTAGTGTATTATATATTAAAGTGTGATATCCACTGAGTGCACATCAGGTAGGTGTAAGCAGATGTTAGTGAGTGGTGGTGGGCCGTTGCTGTTCAAAAGAACGGCATTTACAGTTGCTGAGATGACATTCATGAGTTAATAAGCTTTTTAAAGTAAACTATTAAAGTGCTAAGTTCATTCGTCAACTTATTTTTGGTAATTTTGTGTTCTTTGAGAATCCTTCTCAAGTGGTACGCCTATGGAATCTTCTCCCCTGCAACCCTCACCTCCTATATAAGTGCTGTGAATTAGTCACTGTGCCATTTTGAAACTCAGGTATAGACTTCGATTATTTCTAAATACTTAAATTATTTGACAACACATTTTTTGTCTCCTTTATTCTATTAATTTATAATATATTTGTAATATCAACTTACATACCTCTTGTTATTTTCTTCCGTCTCTATTTTGATATTCTCAGTCTTCACAGACAACTTTTCATTTTCAGATTTGACTACAGTAGATCCGATTTGGCTTAATTCCTCCTCTTTTTCATTAGGTTCAGATTTTATTTCAATCTCTTCAGTTTTAATGCAAGAAAGTAACGATGACTTAACTTTTTGCTCTTTTTCCAAACATTTCCTTACAAAACTGCTGTGGCTATCCAGGGAATCAAAACATTGTTTACAGACAGTGGGATCTTCGACGACGCTAAAATTCTATAAGTACACTTTTTAAAATCTAAGTACCTTGTTTTAACTAAAAGCAATTTGATAGTAGATAACTACCAACAGGCTCTTTTACAGTAAATACGTACAATTTCTGGAATATAACTGTCTATCATATCAACGTTAACATCACATTCTGAAACAAATTCACCCCTTATTAACTGCATACAGAATCGGCATATTTTGCGTTGGTTTAATAATTCTAATAATGGTTCGATTCCTTTTTCCTTTGCATAAATCTCCTTCAAATCAACAGAACATCCTGTTTCATCATCGACATAAGGGACTATAGTGTTATCAGTGTAAAGACACATAGACTTGAATTTGAACGCTTCTATCACCTTTAGCGAACACACATCACACATTAGTTGTTTGCCGTCAACAACCAAATTCTGAAACATGCAAAAATGCCACGGTAAGAAAATAAACCTAAGACAAAGGCTTAATTAAAAACGACGTACATATTTTTACAATTTATACATGTGAACCTACCAATTTCGGTGAAATAACCTCCAAAATATCCTTCGTAACATTTTCTATTTTTTTTAAATTTCCACTGGAAATAGAACTGTGGCATAGTGCACAATACTGTTCCTCAAAATTCCCCATATAAATCAATAATTTTTAATATATTTAAAAATATATTTTTTAAAATCAAACAAACCAAACCCAAACATGTACCAAAAGCACAGAATCCGAATCATAGATCAGAATCAGAATTTCTGTATTTCTCTATAAATCTATGCCCAAAGACTATTGTAAGGTATAGATAAAGGAACATTATAAAAGAATAGTTGATATGTCCCCTATAACCCAAGATCGATAAACTAGACAGGATTGCTTAATTAAGCAAAGTTTTTCCACACGATGTTTTTTCGTTGTGACGTATGGAGATTCCTCGACCATAGTAAGGGGTTGTAATTAAATATATTTAAATATGTTGAATTAACTTTAATAGGGGATTCTACAACGTGATAAATTAGGATGAAAATTTTGTACGCATGTGTCTGTAAACGCTTCGTTTTCAAGAGACGAGCTGCTAAACTTAAAGAAATTATTTATTTGAAACTACAAAAAATGACCTTATTCAAACTTAATATTGGTATACTTTTGGTTTTCAATATTTACAAACTTTGCTACAATTTATGTACTTTCTGATACGTATTTCAGATGTATAGGCATATTTCTGTTCGTGCTATCATCTACTGAATTTTAATATTAGTCGCTTGTATACAGTGATTCAGGATTAGCCACTGTAACTGAAGTAGCAGTGCTCCAAATGGTTACAACAAGCATTCATTTTTAAATGCGGTAACTTTGAAGTCTAGTATCTAGATATTCTATTTAAATCTACTGTCATTTTCAAGCAACTGTTCTTTTACAGTGCTTGAAGATTACTTCTATCCTTTTATTTTTTTTAAAAATGCTAGATGAAATTTTATAGCAAACACTGTAATGTACCTATATTTTGTAACAAAAGGGATAAATGAAACAGAAAAAATAGTATCAAATTTATGTTTATTATATAAATTTTACATGTTACTCACAGAAACTAAACTATTCAGTTTTTCCTTTATTTTATTGAACCATCGTCTGCTAAATCGCAGTGACCGCACTTTCTAGTCTATTCCTTTGCCCATTTGCAGTGACTCACCGCGGGTGGCAGCACTCAACTGTTTCTAACAGTAATTTATCGTTTCTTAAAAATTATGACAGATTTCAAAGATCTGTTGAGTGTACATTTCTTTTAACCTGTAATTTTTAAATTTATAAATTGATTCAACTTGAAATAATGAAGTATTGTGTTTTTCATGCTGAAAGTGAAGTAGCAATCCGTTATTGTGTATGTATTTTAAACACATTTTATAACAATCTACAGTATTTTAGGACAGCACGTTGTGTGGAGTACAGATATGGTATTAATGTTGCATATTTCAAAGTTTTAAAGTAGTAGATATAAAATACATACTTTTTACAAACCAAATTAAATAAGTAGGTTCTATCAAAAGATAAGTTATTATAGTGTTAATACTAACATAGATATCGACACACTACAGCACATTGCAGAATTCTAGCCTCAAATTCAGCTGACTCGACAGGCAAGTATTACAAAGGCTACGCGATTTAGCAGACGATGATTGAACCAATCCAATTACTATTTTATTTTAAATTTGTCACAGATTTATATCATCTTTTCCCATAGCATTTGAGAATAAAGTGATGGTATTAAAGTTTGTAACGAAATTTTTTTCATAAAATCGCATAAACCCCACTTATAAATTTGAACTCAACGGATCTCCATGTTCCAATTTATGGTCGCTGAGTCTGTAATTGGCATGTATCGAGTGGTGGTACTTTAGATTCTTCTCAAATTTGGTCTTAAAATCACACAATTGGCACTTGTATATTTTCTTTTCTGAATGGTTTGCGTTCAGCCGATGGTTATAAAGACTGCTCTTATATTTAGATGTAAAATCACACAGACTGCACTTGTACATTCGAACCTGTGAATCATCTGCATGTTTCAAGGAATGGACCTTAAGAGAGTTACTAAATTTGCTTGTATAATTGCACAAACCACACTTGTACATTCGTACTTTTGAGGGGTCCATGTGTAACAAGAGGTGGTCCTTAAGATTATTCCTATATTTGGTCTTAAAATCACATAAGTCACATTTGTACATTTTCACTTCTGAGAGGTTTGCGTGTTGCAGCCGATGGCGTCTGAGAGCCTTCTTATGTTTGGATATAAAATCGCATGAATCACACGTGTACATCGGTATTTCAGTGGGATCTTTGTGTACTAATTGGTGGGATGTAAATGTCTGTTTGTTCTTGCTTTCATAATTACATAAATCACACTTGTACGTCTGCTGTTTTGAGGGGTCTTTGAGTTTAAGCCCATGTTTTTTCAAACCACCTTCAGCTGTAGTTTTGCAATTACAATTAATATAGTCACATCCGCACTCAAGAGACATAAAGTGATTTAGCATCATTTCTTTCTGTTTTATTAAATTTTGCTTGGGTGAACTGTTTGTTTCAGGGATGTATTTTCTTTCAGATTCGTGGAAAGAAACTTCTGGAGTAGAATTACTAAAACATGATTGTAAAAATATTAGTTATTAAAAATATACTAATATCATTTAAAAATGTATACAGGGTGATTCAGTCAAAATGTCATTAATTTTAAGAGATGGGGAAAAATGAGTATAATACGATTACGCGCTTTAAAAAAAAATTTACCGATTGTTATAGGGTGATTTGTTTATCTTTAATGACATTATTTATTTAATATAATTGTGTTACTACACAAACGTGTTTACACTTGTCAAAAAAAGAGAAAGAACATATCAAAATGTAATGGACAACAGTCATTCTAAACAAAACAGTATATAACAGTTCACTGGATAAGCCTACACATTAAAAGTTAAGTTAAAAATGATAACAAAAAAATATCATGACTGAATCACCCTGTATAGGCTATTTATATAGGCGTGGAAAGATGAGAAAAACTACCATAAAACATTTATTTTGACACCAACTTTACTCAATCAATCTCTTTTCATTATCAAATTATGAAGCCATGAAGCTTTATATGACTCATACTGTAAATGGACAATTACTTTTACTATTTCAGTGCATAGAATTAAAAATATTGCATTAATATTTCTTAATATATATTTTTTTTAATCTTAAAGACGACTGTTCTCCTTGTGCTAAAAGAAAATGTATATAATAAATGATTATTTAATGATGTACTATATAGTATTAAATAAGTAAATATGCACATTAATTTATTATTCCCTAGTATTCTCACAGCTGTAATAAACTTTAACTAAAACAAATGTATCCGTTACAACAAATATTGTCTGCAATTTTCTCTATACAAAAATTAAGGGCAAGAATCTAATTTCCATAATCGAACTTACTTGCTTAATACCGTATTTACGGTCTATTAAATGACGTACCTGTCTTTATCTTCCAACTTTGTTTCATTATGCTCCATTTTAATCGATACCTTTTTATCTTCAACTTTTATGGTACACTCTGTTTTAACCAACTCACTTAATGGTTCCTTTTCCTCGGATTTTATATAAATCGCTTCAGTTTCAATGCATGGATTTACTGATGGTTCCCAGGACACACTGTCATGGCTTCCTATGGCACTAAGGTCCTTAATTTTTTCTAAGCAGTTCTTTATAAAACTACTGTGAGTATCAAAGGAATCAAAACATTGTCTACACACGACAGGATCTGTGACTATATTGAACTTCTACAAAATATGTTTTGAGATATCAACAAGTTACAACACTTGTGTTTATATATTCTAAATATGGTGAGGATGTAAAAGTTGGAACAAATTCATTCAATCAAGTCTGCACAGAGTGAACAAAAAGAATCACTCGAACTGTTGAGTGAGAAACTATAGATAGACGCGCAACCTTATGGCGAAATGCGTATACACTTTTGGACCCGAGATAGTATTAGGTAACAGGAGCTCTTTGGTTCTAAGATTAGTCAATTTATCGACAACTTATTGTTCGCGGAAGTTTTCTTTGCTTGTTAAACCATTGAATGACACATAATACTCAAAATTAACTGTCGTTAACAACAGTTCTCGATAGACGAACAAATCTCGGGCCCAAAAAACCCCTACTGTAAAACACGGTGTAACATAATGGAACGTCAAACATGAAGACCTTTATTTCTGGTCCGACTTTAAAAACATTTTATCAAAACTTGCAAAGAAATTAAAAATAATCTAATTTAATGTTCAAACTCTACCACTTAAATACTTAAAATGAGCAGTGGCGTAAGTTGTAAATAAATTGATGCGAGCGAGAAAGTTTACTAATTATATGCATTTTTGCTGTAGATCTAGTTTACTACCAAATCTTGGCCAACTGTTTGTAAGTTTATAAGTTACAGGGGGGTCATTCTTATATTAGCCATATGACCAAACCAACCCAACCTATTCTGACCCCAAAACCCACCCATAGCTACACCACTGATAATGAGCCAGACGATATTCAAATTATTTTATAACACTATTTAATAGTTAAGGCGTAACTAGCCTGATTTCCTACATCATTCCAATATTATTAAGTCGGTTTACGTACACTTTAGAAATGAGATAACCCCTCAAGAACAAATCAAGTGCAGTTAGGTCAAGAGATTTTGCTAGCCATTCAGTCGCATCTCGCCTACCCCAAGTACCCCCCAGATAATAAAGGATCATAAAAGAATTTGAATATCGTCTTGCTCATTGTCAGCAAGTAAGTGATGGACAGTTTGAACATTTAATTTGATTATTAATTAATTTGTAACTTTTTATGTTTCTGTTAAACTTAATAGTCTTGTTAGACAGGAACATTTTTTCTAATATGAACATAGGTTCGATTCGTTGTTGTTAGAAGTTACAAGCAGTTTAAAAAATATAATTTCTTATTTCAATCAGTACAGCATGATAAATAAAATTGATGATTGCTATAACAATAATTATTGTGTTTAAACTTTAGTTAATCTTTATTAACCAAGTTAACAAACATAATTGCATTTTGAAATGCCCAGATATGTTCATTATGTTTATTATTTATGTTTTTTGACATTGAGCATTGCAGAAGTTAAAAACAGAACAACTGCCTCGGCCTTCTCAGCAATATCAGGGAATGGAGAAATTTACACACATTCAACAAGTTTAATTTAGTTTCAGATGCCATTATGAATAGTGTAAAATTGTGCATTTATCAATATATTATTAATCTGTTGGGCTCTTTTTCTAGTTTTCAAGATATGAGGATAATTCGTATTAACAATTTTCCAATACATCAATTTTTCCCAAAACCTCCATTTTTCTCAAATATCAAAAATGTTAAATTAGTAACTAAAGAAATGAGGCAGTTAATCAAATTGCATTTATCACTTGTCAGTTTCTATTTAAATTCAGTTATATTATGCATAAAGATTAATATATTGACATTTGTACAGCAGCTGTAAACATGGAAAATTTGTTTTCGGAATGCAAAATTCGTGTTGACAGTTCTTTCCGCAGATTGTGGAACACGCTGTGTATGGGCAGGTTAAAGTCTATCTTCGTCGTCTTCTCGGGCTGCTTGTCTCGTGTTCCCATTAGAATACCCATATACAAGACAATATCTGTATCCTCTTCAGTTGTAAATAAATGCATTTTTTATTTACCACTTTTTTAACGCTAACGCTTAATTATCGTTATAGCAACCATCATTTTTATCAAGCTACTTTTTTTTATCTATTTAATTTATTCCAATCTATAATCCTCAGTAGCATAATTATCGCTGTATACTCACTATTTCTGGAATGTATTTCTCAATCATATCAGCTCTCATTTCACGTACAGATGTAAATTCGCCCTCTATTATTTGCATACATAACCTACAAACTTTATAATCTAATGTGTCCATAAATTGTTCCCTTCCTTTTTCCTTCACGTAAATCTCTCTTAAGTCAACTGAACATCCTGTTTCATCATGCATATAGGGTATTATTGTGTTATTACTATAGAGACACATCGACTTAAATATGAAGGCTTCCATCATCTTTTGTGAACAAACGTTACACATTACATGCTGGCTTTTGCCGTCAAAATTCTGAAAGTTAAAGCTACTGAAAAATCTCGTGTTGCCGTGTATTTTTAATTTTTAGATATAAAACTATACCTACAGATGAAGGTGTCGAGTCACTTAGGCATCGAATCAGGTTCAAATTAAGATATATATTTTTTAAATTACCTGTACTAAAACGTTTAAAATATTCCTCGTAACGTCATCTATTTCTCTGCAGTCTTCATCGTTTACGATGCCAAGGCATAATCCACATTGTAATTTCTCAAAATCACCCATTTTATTTAACGAATACATAGCAAAAGATAAATACTTTTTCTATAAACGATAAAGAAACATAACCTTAACAGAAATAAAGTAAATTTCTTCTTCTTCTTCTGTAAACGAACATAAATTTTTACTTGTACAAAAATCACGAAATGGCTGACATCTGTTGATACATTTCGGAACTGCTGTAGAGTAACTAAGTTCATGAAAAAGAGTCGTAAATTTTGTTTTCTTTAATTTTCTTATCATTTCACCAGACTAGTTTAAAAATATCTTGAATGAAGAAAAACGCAGTCTGCATAAGACAATTTGTAAATCGGGTGTGAAGTGAACAACAATTCAATAAATCGGTTCTGTAGATGGTGCAAATTTTCTTTATTTTTTGTAATTTTGCAAACTTTATTAATATAGTATGATATCACTGAAATGTACGATATGGAATGCGTTTAGTCCCATTGCGCATCTAAATAGAGATACCAACCCTAGGAGCAGACAAAAGGAGGCACATGGCACATGAAACTCAGCAAAGACATACTTCATTGGTTATGTACGTGGGTGCGAGAGAGACAACCATCTGCACGTACGATATGAATTGTGTTCTTAATTTCCCATTATTTTGTTTGTAAACACGTCATTGGCGTACAGTGTGGTTTCTTCTTTTATCTTGTATCTCGTTAATGGTATTCCTTGTGTATTTTTGTGGGTGTTAGGACCATGTCATGTTTTATAAGGGACTGTAAAATTAACCAGCATATACTTAGCACAAAATAATTCTTCACATCCAGAATTCAATTTCATTTCAATTCACAATCAGCTAAGCCCCTACTGCTCCGCCATTGCTAGAGGCACAAAACGAAATATGGCGCTGATCATAAATAATCCTTTCGCGCAGCTTTTAGCGCATTCCAGTCATCATAATATAAAATTACATTTCAGTGTATGATATTTAATTATAAAAAGTGTACAGAAATGAAAACCATACGCAAGAATATTTGAACAAAATCTATGAAAATCTGATGTAATGCAGTGAGGAACACTGTACTACTACTGTATTTTTACGACTCTCTAAATTGAAAATCGAAAAACCGATAACAAAACACATGAACACGTAATTTATAACAAGGTTATTATATTGCGAATTATTTGAGGTTGTTGTAAAATCTGTATGACACATATTACACTACGAATTTTCTCCACTTAATAAAGATATTTTATGGGGTGACTGAACTAAAGCAGACATCTATAAACACAGTCATTTGAAAACTTGGGGTTGCTCACGTTTAACTCCACAGAAAGTTATGTGTTCCCCTTCTCACCTTCTTCCAGAGGTCGTACACGATCCCCCAAGTAGTTCAAGACTATTATAGTATCTCGAATCGAACCATTACATCTAAATCTGAAAAATTACGAGCCTAATAGGAAATTACGATATATATGCACTCTAGGAATTTGTCTAAAGTTAAAATAATCCTTTGGATACGTCCAAAAAATACACTCACCTTAAAATCTATATAAATACAAAAAATTACACCGTAAAACAGAATATAAAAAGTGTAAATCAATTGTTAATATTACAGCGCCATCTAGTGAGTCGTGAATTAAACCAAAATGACCTCGGACCATAAAAAAAAATTAATGGAGCCAAGGATGATAGACTAGACTGGGTGGAAAACTAATCACTAAAATCTTTCCTTGTGACATAGAACTGCCATGTTTTAAAGTAATAGCGTTGACTTAGCTGTCCCGAATAGTAAGATATATTTAAATATAGTATTAAAATTTGTCAAATTAACTTTAATAGTGAATACTGCATCATATATACCATATATCAAGAAGAAAAGTTTGTTCAAATATGTCTGTAAACACTTGTCTTGTCAAAGTAATTGTTAAAATTAAAGGAAATATTTATTTAAAACTGTAACTAAACCAATAAAACCACTATTCAAATTTAATATTAGTACATATAGCTTGTTTTTAATACACTACAGTTACCAAATAAAAACATATATTTATTGTTTTCATCATTTAGAAAAAATCAATCCCATATCAAGAAATGGGCACATACATAATTGTACATTCAAATATACTTTATTTAAAAAAAATAGTGATAGTGTCATAAATTCCAATGTGATACTATTAATTACTTATATGTTAAAAACATTTAGAATTACATTGTACCTGTAAAAATAAAGTAACACATTAATTGAATTTTCATTCAACATTTATTACTACTTTTTATAAAAAAAATAAAAATTAGTTCACTATTTAACTTTTTCACTTAATTCTCCAATTGGAATGAAACACAATTTGTTCTTAATTTTAATCAGAAACTAAGATTCCAAATTGATAGTACATTCCAATTTATAGTACCGGGTAATGCATTCGTATATTGTGAATCGTGATTCATAGATGTATGACAACTGACAGTGTGTAATACAATACTTCAGTCACCCAGATTACAAGCTTGCATTTGCAGAGGGCACTTGTGTATTGGTGCTTATTTAATGTATCATTTTCTTTTCTTTATTCTCTCTTCTCAAGTGCGAATCATCGTTGTTTATCCATTGATTGTGTCTAGACAACGCCTATATTTCAACTCAAAATCACATTTGCCACATCTCTACATTTGTACTTCAGAGACGTCCTTATGTACTATCTAGTGGAGAACGAAAGCTGTCTTATCCCTGCTTTGATGTTCACATTTGTCACATTTATAATTCTCCGGTGTGGAAAGGTTTTGATGCTTTATCAAATGGCGTCTTAGAACAGTTTTATACTTGGTTTCGTAACTACATATATCGCATTTGTACATTGGTACTTTTGAAGGGTCTGCGTGTATCAATTTGTGCGGTTTAAGTACATTTTTATGTTTAGTACTAAAATCACATAAATCACACTTATACATTCGTACTTCTGAAGCGTCCTTGTGCACTAATTGGTGACGTATAAATTCAGCCTTGGTTCGATTTTTGTAATCACACAAATCACATTTGTACATTCGCACTGCCGAAGGATCAGCATGTCCCAATCGGTGAAGCCTAAGCTTATATTTATTTTTAGTGGTAAAATCGCACAAGTCACATTTGTATATTTGCGTTTCGTGTTGGAATTTGTGCATCTTAAGACTCTGCCTGTGTTTGGTTCTAAAATCACACGAATCACATTTGTACATTTGCACTTTTGAATGTTTAAGCTGATGAACCTTTATATATTTCTTGTTGTTTGCCTTATAATCACATTGATCACATTTATACGTTTGTAGAGGCAAGGAGTTCTCATGTGTTAACTGGTGGCGTTTCAAATATTTCTCGAGTTTGGTTTTGTAATTACATCTTGGACACTCATACATTTGTGCTTCTGAAGGATCTGCGTGTGTTAACTTATGAGTCCTAACGCTATCCTTATATTTGGTCGTGAAGTCACACAGATCACAGGTGTACATTTGGATTTGTGAAGGATCCCCATGTTTTAATTGATGGTCCTTAAGTTTGTAATTAAATTTGGTAATAAAATCGCACAAATGACATTTGTACATTCGTATTTCTGAAGGATCTGCGTGTTTCAAGTGGTGGTTCCTTAGATTGCCCTTATATACAGTTTTATAATCACACAAATTACACTTGTACATTTCCAGTTCTGAATGGTTTATGTGTTTTAGCTGGTGACGATTTAGAGTATTTTTATATTTGGACTTAAAATCACACAAATCACACATGTACATTCGTACCTCAGTGGGATCCTTGTGCACTAACTGGTGACGTGTAAAATTCTGCTTGTTTTTGCTTTTATATTCACAGTTATCACATTTGTATGCCAGCAATTCTGAGGGGTCTCTAAGTTTAACCTGTTGGTTTTTTAAAGGTTTCTCAAGGTTAGGTTGGAAATCACATTTGATAAAATTTCTGTCTGATGCCCAGTTTGGTTCAGGAATGTACTTGCTTTCTAATCCATGGCATGAAATTTCTGGTGATGAATTACTGAAAAATTGTGTGATATTAAAATGATGAAGTTGTTGGAAATCTACTAATATCAAGGTGGGATGAGAATTTTTGAACAAAATTAAAGAAATTTTCATTTAATAAAATTGTATTCAAATCCATGATGAATCAACAATATATTCACAATTAACCTTTGTGCATACATCAGGCCAATGCCTTTTCTTTCCTGGCAGTCTCATACAATTTAAAAAATATTCCTTTTTTTGTAACATTTTATTGTTTTACAAATATATTAGTGTACAGTAGTTTTTAATAACATGTATTAAAGGTTGATTGTACTCTATATTATGGAAATTAGAGTCAACTTCTGATATAATATACAGTTTGCCTACAAGATGAACCTTAAATAATGTGGTAATCAGTGATGTATTCTCTATGTCAAATTTTTTGGATCAGTACTTTACCAAATAACAATCGAGGAAACACTCTGTATTAAATAAATAGACATCGATATTCATTATTACTTTATTCAGTCTCAGAAATCTAACTAACTTTGACTAAAACATATTCATCAAGTCGCTTGAGGTTCCTTGTAACGGATACTGACTGTAATTTTCTATATGTGACAATTAAGGGCAAGAATCTAATTTCCATAATAGAGCTAATGTTGTTAATACCATATTTATTCTTTTAAATGATATACCTGTCATTATCTTCCAATTTAATTTCGCTATATTCCATTTTCATCAATATCTCTCTATCTTCAACTTTTATTATAGATTCTGTTTTAATAAACTCATTTAATGGTTCGTTTTCCTCGAGCTTTATATCAATAGCTTCAATTTTAATGCATGGATCTACTGATGGACCCCAGGTCACACTGCCATGACCTTTGATAGTTCTAAGGTCCTTAATTTTTTCTAAGCAGTTCTTTATAAAATTACTGTGGGTATCAAAGGAATCAAAACATTGTCTGCACACAACTGGATCTGTTATTAGATTCAACTTCTACAAAATATATTTTATTTGAACAAAAATGTTTACATGTTTATATACAGGGTGCTACTTAACTACCTAACATTGAATTTAGTTAAATTATCCCAAGCGGTTTAGATTAAAAATTGATTTTTTTTAAATTTTTGACACTGTAGCTGGACAATGCCTGTCCTAAAACTCCTCCATTTATATAATAAAAAAAACTCTTATTTGTGGCCACAGAATACACCCATTTTTTACCCCTACTCAAGAAACACCCTGTATAGATATTTCAAATATAATTATCGCTGTATACTCACTATTTCTGGAATGTATTTCTCAACCATATCAGCTCTCATTTCATGTACAGATATAAATTCTTCCCTTATAAGTTGCATGCACAACCTACAAACTTTAAAATCCAATGTGCTCGTTAATTGTTCCTTCCCCTTTTCATTCACATAAATCTTTCCTAAGTCAATTGAACACCCTGCTTCATCAACCACATAAGGAATTATTGTCTTATTAGTATCGAGACACATCAATTTAAATTTGAATGCTTCCATTGCCTTTTGCAGACAAAAATTACATATATGTTTGTTTTTGCCGTCTAAATTCTGGAAGTCAAATATTTTATAAGCTAATAGCATTGTTTAAAATAAAATATCTATATAAAGTGTGTTAATAGTGAATCTTATTGCAAGAACATTCGAGCAGCATCTGAATTACGGTATATACTAATCAAATTTGATTAATATACTGTGATCTGAATAATCTCATGCTGCTATGTATTTCCCACTTTTACAATTAAGGTTTTGTAGATAAATTTTACCAACTGAATTATTCCGGGACCTGCTAAATGCACTGTCACCACTAATTTTTCGTTCCGGAAACAAATTTTCCAAGTTTACAGCGGCTGTACAAATGTCAATATACTAATCTTAATGCATAATATTGGTTTGCTATATTCTAGTGTTGGGATCATTCGAGTGAAAAATAACTGGTTATTCGGTTATTGCAATAACCAAAACCACTCGGTTTTGAGTTATATGAGTAACGAATTATTTATTTAATTTTTTCCACTGTTTACTAGGGTTGCCACCTTTTCATATGCACAAGTAGAATATTCTTATGTTTTAAATTCTCAAGTAAGGAAATTTTTTTACGTTGTATATGAATTATTTTTTTACATATTTCGTCTTTTTGTCCCGATAATTTTATTTTAATAAGAATTTAATCAAGTCCTCTGAGCAAGGGACATTTTTATAAAATAAGGACGAAAGGACAGGTTGCAGTAAGGACTGTCCTTCCGAAATAAGGACAGGTTAAAACCCTAATTACTGACAACTTGATATCAAGAATTACAGCATAGCACGGATAGCCATTTCAGCCTATTTCGGAACATAGTCTTAATTCATATTAAAAAGTTATTACCTAGATAATGAACTTACCTGATTTAATAAAAGAACATCTAAAATATTCGTGGTGGACTTATCTAATACTTCGTACTGTTCATCTCTTACAATATCGAGGCACAACATACACTGTAGTTTCTCAATATCTTCCATTGTAAAAGAAAAATAAAATCAAAAATATAAACATAACCTTATTAACAAACTGAGTTTATTCTTCTTCTTCTTTGATTGACCGTCACCCACAAGCCGCGTTAGTATAGAGCATCTGCGGCACGTGATCAAAGTAAGCGTGGCTACTGGTTTGGAGGATAAACAAATAGCGATCATAACCTCAAACGTATTTATTACTATTTATTTATTAATGTTTTCACGTTACCTTAAGTAGTCGTGTTCTGGTTATAGTTTATTGTTGTTATTATTTTTCGTTATTGTGGTTACAATATTCCTTCATTTATATAATCATGTATAGTGAATATTATTATACACTGAATGTCATAGATGCTGAAAGTGCTGATGGATATAGACATAAAATAAGTGAAATTGGAATAGATCCATACACATTCAATCTGATAATGAAGCAGATTTTCCTAAAACTTTGTATCCAAATACTGTAAATTATTTGTTATATAATAAAAGTGCTTATACACATACATCAAATTTGTGGTTTTTTAGGTACTGAAATCTCGAAAAATAAAACAAGTAGAGCAAAAGTAATATCAAAAATAAAATTACTGATGTTTTGTTTATCCACTTTTACTGTTTAAACTCTCCTCAAATAATATATTAACTTTTAAAATGCATTTGTATGACACACATTATTTCGCTATTCTAACCCCACATTTTAACAATTATTTGCACATACTGATCAATAAACGTGAACAATATTATATGCAGAACTATGTAAGTTTATCTTACATCTATTTTAAAAAATACGTATTTTGAAAGATTTCAGTAGGTACCTAAAAATTTGCTGGATAGATCGTTTTCTGGCGTTATGTATTGATTTTACTTCGGTACATTTAAATATTGGTGGCATGAGATAACATTCTTGTTATTTGCTAAATTCTATATTATTCAGTTCTTAAATTACTTGTATTTGTAAACACTATTTCAAGAATACGGCGCCCTTAAAGCATATTAAAGGCTTAGAAAATAAGTAATTTTTCTCACGGAAAATATACGCATATTATGTATATAGGTATGCATATACAACATGCTAAAACAGTTTCATTTCAAATAATCTAAATTACCTTACAAAGAAATATTTATTTATAACTAAAAAATGGTACTCCGATATGGTATTCATTCTACAAGATTTTATACAAAATATTAACTTTTCACAAAAATAATATTACTGAAAACATTTGAATTCCTAAATAGCAGAAATATGTGCCAGATTTAAACAAAGTTTTCCGGTATCCACAGAATAAGAATAAATACAAATTTAGTCCTGAAATAGGTTTCCACTAAATACAATCAATACATATGCTGCTGTGGCGTTTGCACAGCCACGGAAAATTGATATAGTTTATTTTTTCAAAGCTCTTTTTTTCATTTAATATTTTTCGCCTCATATCTATCTCTTCTTGATTCTTTTGATGAAGTACCAGATGTATAACTCATATTCACAGTGGGGATCCAATCCGGATTATTTTGCTCGTGCAAATTTGCAGGTTTCCCTATAGTATAATAAATGTACCTATACCTAATTTTTGCTCTTTTATGTTTTGAATATTTTAATTTTGGATTCTGTAAGGTCAGCTCTTTAAACTATTCATCTATTCATTCAAGCCTTTCGCCTCACAGATGCTAACTGGTTAAATTGTTTATGTCTGTCGAATTCAGAATGAATTCTGAAGAAATTAACATTGTCCCTTGCAGAATTACTGCCACAGTTTACTACCATACAATAATTAGGCATTTTATAATACAAATAACACTCAAATATTTAATAATAAATTGAATAAATAAAGGTTATACTTTTGTTTATCCTCCAAACAACGACCTTGAAAATCGTGACGTCACGTGCAGATGCCCTATTTGTATTTTCTATAGTCCTTCCGTTTTGAATTCAATTGTATGCTAGGCTTAAAATGCAGTGTAACCAACTGCTTACATTAAGTTTTCCCTAGATGGCTGATTTCTAAGCCCCTCCACTCCATAGTCTGACTATTTTTGAGTGCCTAATGTAAAGCGGGCTTTACACTAACAATTTATTGACGAAGAAATTGATGAATTAATTCATCAATTTCTTCAAGGTCTCACTTTGGTTTTACATTATGTTCAGGGCTTGTAATGTTTCTTAACAATTTTTCTGTCAGATGTCAGCATTACCAACCTAAAAGTAAATTTAACTTTTGGCATTATATCATTCCCATTTTGTATAGGAAACAAAACTGTTAAAAATAAAAAGTAATTTTAATAATTATATTTTAGGGCAAAAAGCTTCCATTGCATTTATTTGTTGCTGCTGTTCGGTTACTGGTTGGTTGGTATTCCCAAATTGAAGTAAAATTGACGAAAAATTAGAACAAGTTTTAAGTCGTCAATAACTTGACGAAGTTCTTCATCAATTTATTTGACGTCCAAGTTTTAGTATTACATTTGTCAATTGACTTGACGAAGCCACTTGATCAATTAATTGACAAAGAAATTGTTAATGTAAAGCGGACTTAAAGGCTTCTGGCGTTCTATATATTTCACGATTTCTATGACTCTCGGCGAATGCGATGTAAGACGGCGTTGGTCAAACATTTCTCACGGTTCTGAACTAGTTCTCAACGAAGGCTCTTGGAACAGACCTATGGTCTGCTAAAGTTCAAACAAACCTTAAACAACATCATTTTGTGATACTTGCCTTATTAGTTCTTTAAGCTTTGCTAACAGATGTCAAAGTAGAATTTCGGTTTTGGTGACAAAATTTTGGGCCGTTGGAATCCAGAGTTCATTGCGATCGACATTCTCAAAACTAACAAATTCAGTATTTGATATTATTTATTATTATTCATAACATTTAGCATATCTATTATCCTATTAAAACAGTGTAAGAAACAAACTACCTCTTTTTCTGGTATAGGTCCTGAGATCTGGTGATGTCCATCGCAATGCCTGACATTTCTGACAGTTTGCAAACGTCAAAAGTTGTGGGCAATATCAACAATTAGACGGGTCTCTTATTCCTAAATACTAATGCTGTCTGTCAAATCAGCTGAATTTCAATCTAGAATTTTGTAATGTACTGTAGTGTGGCGACACCAATGTTAGTATTTGGAAACATACACAGCAGGCTATAGATGTCAGAATTTGCATGACATTTGATATTGAGATTATACGGTTTGCAAAAATATATGTATATCTTATCTACTATTTTAAAACGTTAAAATAAGCGACACTTATACAAATCCAATATCTCACACAAGGGCTTGTTTCTAAATATTTTACATTATTCATAAAACTGGGTACATACGTAGTAGTAATGGATTGCTACTCCTATACTTTCACCATAAAAACACAATACTTATTATTTTAATGAAAAAAATGATACTTTAACAGAAACGTACACCTTAACTGGTATTTAACATGTCACATCTTCTATAAAACGTCGAATTACTGATGAAAACAATTGACGGCTATGTTTGTCTACGTCATTTGAGGTGTATAGTGTGCTGCCGCGCGCGGTGAGTCACTGCAAACAGGTACTAGAACTAGCACGTCTGTGAGATTTATACCTGACAAGTGATAAATGGGATTTGATTAAGTGTCTCTGTTTTTAATCACTAATTTAACTTTTTGGATATTCGAGAAAAACGAAAGTTTTGCGAATAATTGGAAAACTGTCAGTGCGAATCATCCTCATCTTGAGAACTAGAAGAGTCCAACAGATTGATGTTATTGATAAATGAACAATTTATTTGCACTATTCATATTCATAATGCCATCTGAAACTAAATTAAACGGTTGTTGAATGTATATGAAGTCATTACTCTCAACGATTAAACCTAACGTAAATCCTATTGGTGTAACTAGCAGTGGAAGCACGATAAGATATAATGGATAGAATTTCTTTTATGACGTAACAAGAATGAACAAAACATAATATTCTATGGTTTGTTAACATGTTACCATACTAATTTATCTTTATGTGTTCAGTGAAGATTATGTATTAGCAGATATTCTGAAAACGTGATACCAAATAATAGAGCTATATTTTGCCCGTGCTGATTACGTCACACAATCAGTGGCAGATCGCAACTTTCTACATTAGAGAGGCCATCATGTTGGGACTGTTTCAAATATCAACTGCAGAATTAATTATTTATAGGTAAATGAGAAAATATAAATACAGGATTATTTAAAATTGCTCTACTTTATTAGGCAGATAAATTCAATTAGGTAACTATTTTACGCACATCGTGCAGTGCCGTTGTAATATTTTATTTACTTGTATACTTATCAATGTTAATTTGGAGTTTGAAAAATACAATGAGTAAATTTATTATGAAATTTTGCAACAACTTTTTAAGTCGGAATATACAATTTGCCAATCGTTAGCATGTGTCTCGTTTTCCTGTACTTGAGGCCCTAGACATTGCCATTTCACATTATGCAGTTACAATACACACAAACTGAACCAAAACGAATCAAAAACATCAATAAAATTTTAATTACAGTGCATTGAAATTTTAAATACATTTATAGTGGAAAGGGAACCACACACGACCGTACAGTATGGCAAACTATATTAGATTGTCTCTGTTGCACTCTCGTACAAACGGAGCATGTCTCTGAAGGATTTCTCTACCGCGATTGGCTACCAATGGGTTCCATGCTCTCCATCTGTTCTTGCCTATATGTCGTCTTTACTGTTTTATAAATTCAATTTTTTTGACAATCACCATGTCAATTTGAATTGTGTGCTTCTATAAGTTTTTCTTTTCACAATTCGTGTAATTAAAATAACACCGCAATTACTAATTTTAATACATTTATAAATATTTGATAAAAGTATTTGCCTTGAGGGATTGTAATGAAAAATTAGTTTTACTTGTAATTTTTATTAGAAAAGTAATAATTACTATTTAAAATCACTATTTTCAAAATAAGAACTTGGAATACATTTCGATTTATCCATGTATCCACAGAAAGTCATTAGTTCCACATGTTCAGGTTTACCACCACACATGTACTTAAATGCGCTGTGGTAATAACTTATCATTTCCTCATAGGTACTACTCCTTCCTCTAAAACATATAACGCAAGCGCATAACCAAATTATACACAATATGGTAGCGAAAGTAATAAATGTAATAAATCTATATTTTTTCAGATCTGAAGATATTGATCGCCTTGTGAATTTGACAGATCAGAAGATATCGATTGCAATAACGGTTTCCCAGTTTTATTGATCAGAATTTATCAAAACCTTATTTGAATGTGACAGGTGCATATATAAATACAGGTCCTAAACTTCTTTGATTTTGAGATGGAAGATGTTAAAGTGACAGATCAGAAGATATCGATTGCAATAACGGTTTCCCAGTTTTATTGATCAGAATTTATCAAAACCTTATTTGAATGTGACAGGTGCATATATAAATACAGGTCCTAAACTTCTTTGATTTTGAGATGGAAGATGTTAAAGTTTTCTACAAAATTATTTTTATTTTTTGATTAGTACAGTTTTTGAATAAAAAATGAAGTTCATGACGCACATAGCTTCCTTTCCAACATCTAATTTACATATCGATATCTAGATTTAACTCATTTTGCATTATCACCCTTCAATCTCGTTTGGTCAATGAGAAAAAATGTTTAGCACAATTTTAAGGGTGAGTTGCCCCCAATAAACACCTTGTATTGATTCAATTAACTTTAACTCATGTTCAAAGAAGACCAGTAATAAACTAAAATCATGTACCAAATTTGGTTCTTCTACAGTAGTGTCGTGTAGATATTAATTTTATTCAAAATTTAAAGCCCCATTTTGAGGACTAATCACTCCTCAGTAGTGCAACTTTGTATATAAGTAAATGTGGTTAAATTATCATATTTTGGAGACACACATGCTCCTCCTCTGTGTCGGTTTTTATGAGGGACACCCTGTATATAATTTTTTAAATAATTTAACATTTCGTCATGATAATGGAGATGGGTTAAGTGAAATTAAAGATCCGTCTAAACTGATTCGGTCAATTGTTTCCCTTAATTAAAGCTCCTGGCGCGATGTGTACCGTGTACAAATGAATCCTGATCCCAACCCCACCAGTGGTCGGGTTGTGACTCACAAACATATCCATAGCTGTTCTACGGTCTGCGATTCACTTATATTTATTACATGCATTTGCATTACAGTACTAGTAGGCATCTAATGTTTAACGGTTGAACATTTGAATAGATAATCTTTATGTTTTCATCTATGGGTGTCCCAAAATTAGCCTGCCAAAAATTAAGGTATATAATCATCAGCGTAGAATAATTTTTGTCGTTGAGAAATCGAATGGGAATGTCCAAAACTTCATTTGAATTGTTTGAAATATATTTGTTTTGTTCTACGTGGAGTATTTCAAGACTAAGTCAACATTGAGGTTACATTATTTTTATTTTACAGCAATACAAACATTTCAATCTGAAAAAGTCTAACCTTATATAAACTTTACGTTCACTAAAAAACAAATTGGCTTGATGTAGTACTTACAGGTATCGCACTTGGCCTTTCACACCTTGGAGGCATTTTTGTGTATAAGCTGGTGGCTATTAAGATTGCGTTTGTGTTTGGCTGCATAGCCACAAATTTCACAATTGTACATTCGCACCTCCGACGGATTTTTATGCAATAGTTTATGTTTACCAAACCTATTTTTATACTTTGTTTCAAAATCACATATGTCACACTTGTATATTTGCACTCTGGAAGCATTTTTGTGTTTCCGTTGGTGGCGGACAATAGACCTTCTCGCTTTGGTTACAAGGCCGCAGATGTCACACTCATACGTTCGTACTTCATGTGATCTTGTGTGTTCCAATTTGTGTCTAGTAAGTCTGTTCTTATGCTTCGTTTCCCAATCGCACGTATCACATTTGTACATCTGTACTTCTGATCGGTTCTTATGAGTCAACTGGTGATCTAAAAAGCTGAGCTTGTATATGGTCTCATAAGTGCATTCATCACATTTGTACGCATTTATTGGCAACGGTTTTTGAAGTTTCAAGATACGCATTACCTTTAAATTCTCATTAGGATCAAGCATGAGATCCCTATGATTGATTACCATGTGACTCTTCAGGGCTTCCTTATGCTTTGATTCATAGCTACAGTAAATGCATTTGTGCATTTGTATTTTCTCAGGATTTAGGTGTATTAATTGATGCCTCTTAATGTGTGTCTTATATTTGCTTTCATAATTGCAGTTGTGGCACTTGTACATTTCCATCTCAGAGGGGTTCTTGTGTATCAATTTGTGCATTTCGAAGCAAAACTTAGACATTGTCTTGTAATCACACTCTTCGCATTTGAGGAACATTTTTTCATGTGACTTGGACTGATGGATTACAAAATTTGTCTCTCTCATAGTTTTATAGGAACACTTATCGCATTTGTGAACTTTCACATTTAACGGATTTTTGAGGTTGAGCAATTTTGTTACTTTGGAATTCTCCTTGGGATTAATTAAGTTGTCTCCGTGATGGGATATAAAATGTGTACGCAATCCTTGCTTGACTTTTGACTCATATTTGCAGTAAATACACTTGAACATGTTTATTTCGGAAGGGTTTTTATGATGCAATTGGTGGCGGGTAAGCGAGGACTTGTTATTGGTTTTATAACTGCAGATATCACAGTTGTGAATTTTTATTTTGGAAAGATCTTTGTGTCTTTGCTGATGACTTGTAAAGTTTTTCTTCAATGGGGATGTATAATCGCACTTATCACATTTATATATTTTTCCCGTTACGACTTTCTTGTGGGTCACCATATGCCTCTTAGGTTTGCATTTGTTGTCATTTACTTCAAAAATATCTTTGTGTTCTTCTTCACAATTAGATGTGTAACTGAAACATAAGAAGTATCTCTATTACGTGTTTTTTTTGGAAAAGTATATATTTTTTAATATTATAAATTACATGTGACACAATCTAAAACATATTTAGTTTATATAATCATAATTTTCTTCAAATATTTTACAATATAAACTCTCTCATTTCATATAATTTTTATGTCTATTACCCCGGGCAAGCCAACATCAGCGGCCCCCAAAAACAAGTAATGGATATTTTATTGCTATTTCGTTGCTAATTCGTACCACCAGTTTCAATTTTGTACCTTGTGCCCTTTTCGAGAAAAATGATGGCTGCTAGTGTAATATTACGATCAAATTACTTCACAAGTAAGAACGATAGCAAAGCAATTTTTGCATCATATTTTCTTGCTCATCGAGTACTTTCTGACGTATGGTTTTGTCAAGAATAAAAAAAATTCCCATTCAACTGATACAATCAGTTAAAAATTTGTTGCTGCCTTGTGCATGTCTAAAAACGAAAATTAAAATGCGGCAGCCAAAAACAAGAGGCGGATAATTTGTTACTGTTTTGTTGCCAATTTGTGCCACCAGTTTCAATTTTGTAGCTTGTGCCATGTTTGAGAAAAATGGTGGTTCCTAGAATATTACGCTAGCAAGCCATCGAATTACTCCGCAACTAAGAATGATAGCAAAACGATACATAATTTCCATACAGTCAGTTAAAAATTTGATGCTGTCTTGTACTTGCTGTAACAAGTGGCGGATAATTTGCTACTGTTTTGTTGCTAATTTATGCCAGCAGTTTCAATGTTGTGGCTTGTGCCGTTTTCAAGAAAATGGTGGTTCCTAGAAAAATATGATGTTTTTTTTTTATTTAAACTATACCTACACCACCAGAATGTACTCGACAAGCAAATATGATGCAAAAATCGATTTGCTATTTTTATTACTTGCGGAGTAATTTGATGGTCTGCTAGCCATTTTCTCAAAAGCCACACAAGGTACAAAATTGAAACTGGTGGTACAAATTAGCAACTTGTACTTGTTTTTAACGACCGCTGATGTTGGCTTGAGAGGGTAATAGACGTTATTTTTTTAAAGTAAGGTTTACAATACATTCATAGGTACTGAGTGGTACTGAGCTCCGAACAATTCCTAATGTATGAAATAAAATTTCTAATTTTCTTAGAAATTTAATTTTTTTGTTTCGAAAAAGTTTGCTTTCTCTGATAAAGCTACTTTTTCTTTAAATTGGACTGTAAATCGTCACATCTACAAGTATTGGTTAGTCAGCATCAGGGTAAAGTAAACGTATTGGACGGAATGATAGGACGTCATACTTTAAGGCTTTACTTCTTGATGAAAATTTTATTGCTGCTAGACATTTGTATTTTCTACTTTTTGAGTTAGTCCCGGCCAAGTTCATTATCCAAATAATGAGGATAATCATCTAGGTAATGACGTCTGGACACTTATTGGAAATACTTTCGATGGAAAAGACGACGAGAACCAACTGAATTGCCACTATATTTGCCCGATTTAACTCCCCTGTATTTCTTCTTGTGAAGTTACTAAAAATCGTGGATCTATTTAATAAACCAAATAATACCGAGGATCTACAGCAATGAATTAGAACTAACATACAAAATATTACTCTGTAAATGATTGAACGTGCATATAAAGTGTTTTGAACATTTAGCCACACTTTGATTTAAGCCTCAGATTCATGGTATCGTAAATATACAGTTACATACCTTTCATTGTTTTCTTCTGTCTCTACCTTGGTATTCTCAATTTCCACAGACACCTTTTCATTTTCAGATTTCACTACAGTAGATCCGATTTGGCTTAATTCCTGTTCATTTTCGTTAGATTCGGATTTTATTTCAATCTCTTCAATTTTAATGCTAGAAGGCAACGATGGCTTAACTTTTTGCTCTTGTTCCAAACATTTCCTGATAAAACTACTGTGTGTATCCAAGGAAATAAAACATTGTCTACAGACAGTGGGATCTTCGACGACGCTAAAATTCTATAAAGTACACTTTTTTAAATCTAAGTACCTTATATTTTAATTAAACAGTTTGATAGTAGCCAATTATCAACAAGCTTTTCTACCGTAAATCTCTGTATACTTACAATTTCTGGAATATAACTCTGTATCATATCAACATTTACATCACATTCTGAAACAAATTCGCCCCTTATCAGCTGCATGCACAATCGGCATATTTTGCGTTGGTCCAATAATTCTAATAATGGTTCCATTCCTTTTTCCTTTGCATAAATCTTTCTCAAGTCAACAGAACATCCCGTTTCATCACCGACATAAGGGATTATAGTGTTATCAGTGTAGAGACACATCGACTTAAATTTGAACGCTTCTATCACCTTCTGGGAACACACCTCACACATTACTTGTTTGCCATTGTCAACCAAATTCTGAAATATGAAAAAACCATGTAGGAGGATAATAAACCCAAAGTAAAGGCTTAAAAAACATGGTACAAATTTTTAAAATGCATAATTTACATGTGAACCTACCAATTTCAGTAAAATAACCTCCAAAATATCCTTTGTTACATTTTCTATTTTTTTTAAATTTTCATTGCAAATGGCACTGTAACATAGCGCACAATACTGTTCTCCAAAGTTACCCATCCTCATATAAGTTAATAATTCTTAATTAAAAATGTATTTACTATTTATTCTATAACAAATTTTAGATACAGGTATGTCCATAACGGACAGCGGTGTCCAGAGTCAAAAGATCTTAATATTATAGGACATAAAGATATTATAGTATATTTTATCTAGGGATATTATTCAAAATAAAATCACATCCACAAAATATAAAGATCTCATCACCAACACATTTCCCAACCTCAAAACCTAACCACAGATTACTGAACACTGAAGTACAACCTAACGAATTCATTGTCTATGCACAGTGAAGTCAGTGAATACAATCTGTGATCCTAGTCTGTGATGCACACTAACCGTTCAATTCTCCTTCTTCTTACATTTTTGCCAGCACAGATAAACACAATTCAATTAGTAATAATGCCTGTAGGGCAAACAAATATAACTAAACTCTATTTTAAGGATATAGGTTGCAAACATCGCGTGCATGAGCGTCATCTTACGGTCATTTGGAAAAACTACCACTTGAGAAAAATTAGCATATAGAAAACTGTCACAATTTAAAGAGAAAAGCAAAGTCGGCAGTATAACTGGTTTAGTTCGCTGTAGCGAAAAGAACCAACAATATTAATTAAAAACCTGAGGTTAAAATATGTAACATGGATGGTTAAAAATTAATATTTTTTTTGCAACGTGATGAAGGTAAGTTATCGCTCTAGTGCATTCTGATAATTGTTTTCTGTTTGACTAAAGTTTAATATAACGCAAACAGTTAATTATAATTAGTGAATTGATTATCTAAATTGCCTTGCCTGCTTTTGTTCGTTTTATTTTTTAATATAAAATACTGTTGAATACACTGCTGTGTACCAAACTGCAAAAATATATATTATTCCTATATATCACAGATACTTCTTACAGAAATCAAAGCTTCTTCAGAGTTACTGCAGACAGGGAAATGTTTGGGGTTAGAATCAATTCGCAAATTATGTAAACCAGATTTTAATATCACGAACAAAAATTGTTACTTTTGCGAATACCACTTTGAATTAAATGTAAAAATATTGAGAAGAATAGCCTCATCTTATTTTGGTATTTATTTATTTAAGGTTGATTCGTTTTTTTAGTGAATATAAAAGTAACGGTAAATATATATTTATCTAAGAGTCTACTGATTTTTTTTTGCTCATACTGAGTATATTTAAATTTTAACAGAAAAAAATTATCAGTAGTACATCGTAGTTCGGAACAAATGTATTTAACAATAATATTTAGCATAAAGTATGCATCTATTTTTCATCATATTAATCGCTATTAATTACTAGTCATGTAATCAACTTCTTTTCCTATTTATAATAGAATAAAGCATTCAAAAAACAATTCTCTTTTTATTATTACCTTCTTTTTTAATAGATATATTATAAAATGTATTGTTTTATTATACTGTTATATAGTGTGTAACTTACATGAAATAAAATTCATAATCATTGACTACATAATTTTGTAAAAAATTTGTTCACTTTTATATTTGAACTTATATTTTTTTACGAAATTTTGTTATCGAGGATTATGAATTTTATTTCATATGTACGTTGCACTCTATATATTAAAGTAAATTCAAATTTACCGCCAACTGCTGCTTATTACACAGCGACATCTATTGTATATATTTTGAGAGTTATAGCTTTCTCAAACCAGAAACGTAGCATAGTGCAGTTGCTATTTATTCTCCAAATGAACGTAAGATGCCACCAGGTATGCCTGGAGCAAGTCGTGCTTCCCATACAAGACAGAGATTATATCCCTCTTATTTAGTTACTCATATGGGTAAACATAAAGTAGCTGACACATAGAAAAAGATAAATATTCTGAGCTGAGGCGACATCTGATAAATTTCGGAACTGCTATGCTGCAGATGATATTTGAAAAATAAATCGGTTTTGTATGCGTAGTGGACATTTTCTGTATTTTTGACAAACTTTATCGAGATATTGCATATGACATTTAGTTATAAAAAATGTACAACAATGCAAAACATATGTAAGAAGACAAATAGTTAAAAGATTTTCAGAAACCGATAGTGTACCTATTGTAAAAGATTTATTTCTACAAGGCAGACGTCAAGCCTTGCTCGACTTCTTCCAGGCAGGAACAATAATTGTTGCTTACGTTCTAAATGAATTCACTCGTAATTATAACTGGTAGAACAAAACTTTTCCTCGTATTATCATTTCTAAGATTTGTAAGATTAAAACATTAAAATTTATAGATGTGAAGATGATGAAATAATACAACAAAATATCGACAATTATAACATTGGCATTTTTGTTTTCCTAGTCACCTATAATCCATCGGCAAACAAAAACAGAGAAATACTAGTTTTAGTATAAGTTTGTTGAAAATTCCATAAAACAATTTTCTGTAAATCTACATTAGGTAGTACAGGTTTATAGTATAGTATACAAACTATATATATAAACCATTAATTTAATTTTTTTTAACAGCTAGCTTAATACTAGAAACTGAGTTATTACACGTTCTAAGTATAGAAAATAGACCCATTTTTATCCCAATTTAAATTTTTAAAATAATAAATATGATTTTACAAAGTATATGAAGTATAATTCTTTTAACAAATAACATTATTATACTAACAAATATTTTAACACTATGCCAGAACGAAAATTATCCCTTTAATAAATAAGATTACTAGACCACATTAATTGTTATTTTAACTATTTATTTGATCTATAGAACTATTCCTTAGCATACCTACATAGATATTTGGTATCAAAGAACTGACTTTATTAATAGTAATGGAAAGAAAACTGATCTCAATCAGCTTAAATACCTTTGCAAATAAAAATTAAGTTTTAAGACATTTTGTCACAATTTTCTGTTGTTTTTGGCCAAATATCGAAACCCTTTCAATATCAGCACTAATATTCCAGACATCCAGTATACAAATGTTTGTGCATTGATTAAGACTATGTTCCGAAATAGGATGAAACGACTATCCATGCTATGCTGTAATTCAATTCAACATCAAGCTGTTACATATAGTATGTTCCGGAATCTGTGAAAGCACTGTCAGCACTAATTTTGCGTCCCGAAAGCAAATTTTCCAAGTTTACAGCTGCTGTACAAATGTCAATATACTAATCTTTTTACATAATATTGATTTGGTTTGATTTTGATTAACTGCCTCTTTTCTTTAGTTACTAATTTAACATATTTAATATTTGAGAAAAATTAAGGTTTTGCGAATAATTGATGTATTGGAAAACTGTCAATACGAATCATCCTCATCTTGAGAACGAAGAGAGTCCAACAGATTGATCAAATATTGATAAATGCACAATTTTACACTATGGGCACTGGTATTATACCTGATGTAGGATGTGGAGAAGCTAGAAGTCGCCTGTGGAGTGGGGTCGTCAGAAAGATGCCCCTTTTGCAGGCAGACAATGACAGCATCTCTCCCAAGTTTGTGTTTGACAGACCCTACACCGTACTTATCAGAATCGAGGAGACCGCCAGTGAAGATGTTATCAACATCTACACGGACGGGTCAAAAAAGAAGGAAGGTGCAGGATGTGGGATTTATTCCAGATCCTTGCATATTCGTTGTCAGTGGGCAATGGATAGGCATGCTACCGTAGTGCAAACGGAATTAGCAGGTATAACCATAGCCGCCAAAGAAATTGCCCGTAGAGATACAACGGGCAAAATCATCAGAATCTACACAGATAGTAGACAATCACTACTGATCTTACGTAATCATAAGATAACAACTAGATCAGCATGGGAATGCCATCAGGCATTAGTAGTGGCCTCAGCTAACAACAGCGTATCTGTACGCTGGGTAAAGGGACACGACCGGTGCAATGGCAATAAAGTAGCTGACGAACTGGCTAGGAGTGCATCGGGTCTGAATATTTTCTTCCAGTATACTTCCGTTGTCAGCATTTATTGAAATTATCAAAGGATACACCCACAAAGAGTTTAAGAAACGCTGGGATGAAGCAAATGGCTGCAATTTGGCAAAGGAGTCCCTAGGGTACCCCTGCAAGGATACAGCCAAAAAGTACCTGGCTATGTCTAGGACAAGCCTCCGTCTAGTGACAGGTATTCAAACTGGACACTGCTGGTTAAGAAAGCACCTCTATAACATGAGGAAGTGTGATACACCTCTTTGTAGGGGTTGCGAACAGGAAGACGAGACAGTGTTCCATGCACTCTGTGAGTGTGCTGCCATCTCGTCAATAAGAGAGTCCGTGTTGGGAGAGCGATGGCCTTCTATGGCCTACATTAGAGTGATCCCCCTGAGCAGCGTCACCACCTTTTTCTCCTTATTAGGTTGGCTGACGGCTTAGGTGGACTGATCTCCTAATGGGAGGAGGTACAATGGGCCCAATGGGGCCTAAGTGCTGTAGCTGTTTCGCTACCCTCCCCTTAATTCCAGATTCCAGATACACTATGGGCGAATTAAAAATTATATAATTTAAAACATCAAATATATGTTTACGTTATCACTATTACTTTTTCAAACTTTTTTTTTAAATCATAGAAGAATTTAAATAACGTTTATTTATTATTATTATAAATTTACTTAGAAGTAAATGACAGAAGGCTGTCTAAAATCACATTATGATACTATACTAAACTAAATAATCCAACAAATTCACATAAGACGTCTTTCTCATGGGTCAGTGTCGCGGTATAAAAATATATCAAGAAACTTCGAAAACTACAAGAAAATACAAATCAGCCTTATTCTAATATTTGGTTTCAGTCACACTAATCACATTTGTACATTTTCACTTTGGATGCCATTTGTGTGCTGACGGTCAAGACGGCGTATCTATTTTGCTATATTGCCGAAGGTGTCACACAAATACAGGGTGAGGAAAGTTATGCAATATAACTTGTTAACTATTAATTTTTCCAAAAATATACCCAACAAAAGTTGCTAGTCAACATTCTGGATATTGTTTGAAATCTTACAATATTTATCATATAAAGAGTGTCTTGAGAGCATGTTTTAGGCGACAAAATAATGCTATTTAACCAACTTACCTTAATGCAAACGTCGATTCTTAAAAAGGCACAGTATGTCAAAGTTGAAACTTTGAATTCAAAATTATTAAAATTTTTAGAATGCTTTCAATGAATTGTTTTGAAAATTTGGATCTGGGAGTTATTGGGTACCAGAAAAAAGTAGTACTCCATTTCTCTAGCTATATATCATCATTTTTCTAGCTATATACAGGGTGTTTCAAAACAAAGGCGAAACATTTCAGGGGGTGATTCCTTGTTGAAAATAAAAGGTAGTTTGTTATATAAACGTTGGGTCACAAGTCAACCAATAGGGAGATATCACGTTGCAAGGATGGCAGAAAAAAAAGTGTTTTTATTGTTTTTCTAGGAAATGAAAAGCGTCGGAATGGTAAAATTTTGAGGAAGTGTTACCATCGTCAAAAGACACTTGTGACATATTTTTTCACTTTTTGAAAATAATTGGAAAGGATAAACTAAAAAGTGAAAAAATATGTCACAAGTGTCTTTTGATCATGGTAACATTTCCACAAAATTTTACCATTCCCACGCTTTTCGTTTCTGAGAAAAACAATAAAAACACTCTTTTTTCCGCCATCTTTGCAAAGCGATCACCCCCTAAAATTTATCGTCTTTGTTTTGAAACACCCTGTATATCAAAGTTTTAAAAGAAAATTATTATTTTATCTTTCTTTTACGAAAATAAGGTAGGTATACTAATTTTGTCGTTAAATTTAACCGTTTTCTGTTTTTTCATTGAATGTAATACCTTTTTCGAAATTGTCAGATGTTTTTGCTTCTGTTGGCATAGAATATTATGTCATTAAAAAAATAAAAGTTTCATAGTCCCACGCTGAGAGCTGATAAACTATTAAAAATACAAGGTCACATAAATGTGAAGTATTCGTTGCCTAGCAACCTTTTTTTACTATATTTCTTTTGGAAAATTAATAATTAACAAGTTATAGACATATAGCATTACTTTTTCCTCACCCTGTATATGCACACTGCTGCTTGTATTTAATATCGCATAAAGGAATATCAAACTTCTATATTTGCACCTCGGAACGACCTTCATGCAGGCAAATTGTGAACTGAGGAATGCAAATAAACTCGTAACGTAACACTTTATTCTGTAATTGGTGATTTTTAATGTTATATTGTTGGTGAACTTACAGGTGTCGCACTTGGACATTCACACCTGGGTGTCATTTTTGTGTTTGAGTTTGTGGCGATTAAGATTGCTTTTTTGTTTGGCTGCATAGTCGCAAATGTCGCAGTTGTACATTCGCACCTCTGATGGATTCATGTGCATTAGATTATGTTTTCTAATACTATTACGATGCCTAGTTTCAAAATCACATATGTCACACTTGTACATGGATATCTGCGAACGACTTTTATGCAGTAATTGGTGCTGAACCATACTACCTTTGAGTTTAGTTTCGTAGTTGCAGTCGTTGCATTTAAATATTTGCACTTCGGGTGTATTCTTGTGTTTCAACTGGTGGCTGCGAAGAGAGCTTCTCGCTTTGGCGGCAAAGCCGCAGATGTCACACTTGTACGATCGTACTTCGTGCGATCTCTTGTGTTCCAATTTGTGTTTAGTAAGTCTATTCTTATGCTTCGTTTCCCAATCGCACGTATCACATTTGTACATCTGTACTTCTGATCGGTTCTTATGAGTCAACTGGTGATCTAAAAAGCTGAGCTTGTATATGGTCACATAAGTGCATTCATCACAATTGTACACATTTATTGGTAACGGTTTTTGAAGGTTCAACATACGTGTTACCTTCAAATTCTCTCCAGGGTCGAGCATGATGTCCCTGTGATGAATTACTATGTGACTCTTCAAGGCTTCCTTATGTTTTGATTCGTAGCTACAGTAAATGCATTTGTGCATTTGCACTTGTTCAGGATTTTGGTGTATTAATTGATGCCTTATAATGTGTCTTTTATATTTGCTTTTATAATTGCAGTTGTTACACTTGTACGTTTCCACCTCCGAGAGGTCCTTGTGTATCAATTTGTGCGTTTCGAAGCAAAAGTTTGACATTGTCCTGTAATCACACTCTTCGCATTTGAGGAACATTTTCTCGTGCGACTTGGACTGATGGATTATAAAATTTGTCTCGCTCAGAGTTTTATAGGAACATTTATCGCATTTGTTAACTTTCACAGGTAACGGATTTTTGAGGTTGAGCAATTTCCTTACTTTGGAATTCTCCTTGGGATCAGTTAAATTCTCTCCGTGATGGAATATAAAATGAGTACGCAAACCTTGCTTAACTTTTGACTCATATTTGCAGTAGATACATTTGAACATGTTTATTTCAGAAGGACTTTTATGCTGTGTAATCTCGTGGTTTAAAAGTGTGGATCTCTTCTTGGTTTTATAGTTGCAGATATTGCATTTGTGCTTCTTCATTATGGAAGGATCTTCGTGCTCGAGCTGATGGCATGCAAAGTGTTTCTTATAAATGGTCTTGTAGTTGCACTTTTGACATCTGTGTACTGCTTTTATTACCTTCTTCTGGGTTGACGTATGCCTCTCCGATATACATTCGGCTTCCTTCGTTTTGTAAATGACTTTGTGATTGGACGTGCCACTGAAAAATAAGACGCATTTATTTTCATGTCATTACCTTGGAAATAAAAACAGAAAAATGTTAATGGACTATCTCTAAACCTTAGGACACCTGCATTAGTTTAATACTAATTTCAAATGTAAGCTGGTCGTTTTAAGAAATTTGAAAAGAACTGGAATTTATTTAGAAAAACAACGATGGGGCGACCAGTTCTGAAATTGTTCTACCAAGGTTAAAATAAATTAGTTAAATGTCTATGTTCCCATAAAAAATTGCTTTTCAGTTGTTATTTTGTATGAACGAAGCATAAAATTGGAAATTATCATCAAAGCAATATTATCATTCAATTATTTTATTTCATTTTTTTCGGGTAGTATCACCCAAGGTTCCAGAGGAACGAGGACGTTGCCTACAAACTTTTGTCCAATAGCATTGCAGTTTTTTTGAGACCAGATGACGTAGAAAGTATTTAATTATGATTTTATGATGAAAAATTATAACGCAACATAATTTGAGATTTGACATAAAAGTATGTATTTTCAACAGCACTGAAATAACAACCAGATTTGTGGTCAGTGATCGAGTGGTTTAAGGCGTCAGTACTTGAATCGATGTGGCCAGACCGCTCTGGGATTGAATCCTGCGACCGGTAAACCGTATATCACCTATACTCGTGGAGAGGAATAGGCACCCTCTCTGCGGGTATGATAGAGAGGAAAAATGTTGGCCTGGGTCAATGTAAGAGATTGATACCGGTCGACATTTGACCACACCCCTTATTAATGGGGGGGGGACATATCTGGCTTACATCTATCTGAATCATCCATCCAAGCTCTTTTGACAGTGTCATGTATGTCATATCAGATTTCGTCTAATAAATAGGTCCCTGTATCTCTCTAAATTTTTTTATAAGTTTCCAAATATTCCAAATGCTATAATAAAATCCTCTGACTTTCCATTTTCCTTGATCTCTTATATTTAATTTAAATCCTAGTTGAGAAAGCCATCTCCACAAAGTTGTAGTACTTACTTACAGATAATATGCCATTCACTTCACGATTCCGTTTGTAAAGATTCCAAAGTTGGTATTTCATTTTTCATATATATTTGCCGTAAATCATGTTTCATTTTTGATGGTTTTACTTGGACCGAGCTAAGGTTGAGGATCTTCCCATGGTCTGAATATGTTCATAATATAGTCAGCAAACAACAAACACTATTACACAATGCTATAATCTAAATACAATTACATAGAACTACAAAACATACCCAATAAATAACGTACGAGTATACCTAATAAGGCGAAAATTGCAGTAAACCCTAAGAATGGCAATTTGGGTTCTTGATGATGCAGCCATGTTGTCAAATGTTTCAAAGAGTTGGTATTATACTATAAATCTGCACCACTATGTGGTAAAAGAGATTTCGATTACGCAGAGTGTTACAGAATGACGTTAAAAAAATCTAGGGGTCACTTGAGATAGTGAAATGAGATTTTGTATACAACAGTGTATAGTGAAGGGCTACTTTTAGGTGTATAAATTTCTCTTCTAATATACTACATCCTGCCATTAAATACTCATTTTTAGCAACAACAAAAAATGTACGTCACTGATTTTTAGCTTAAAAAGTGTCTCTTGGACCTTTTCCTCCTGACACATTGTTTTAGAGATAAAAATTAATTTATTAATCATTACAATACAGAAATGATCTTCAGAAATCTACATAAAAAATAGTTAGCTTCTGTAAAATCAATAAAAAAATAGAAATTTTCAATATTGAAATGACTTTTGATTAACAATCAAATCGTGCGATTTTGCCATAATTTAAGCATTTTCATATTATAATTTCATCAACAAACAACTGCCTAAACAATTTTCAGTTACATACCTCTCGTCGTTTTCTTCCGTCTCCATTTCGATAAACTCCGTTTTGATCAACACCTTTACATTCTCACATTTTACAACAGTAGATCCAGTTTGGCATGGTTCCTCTTGTTGTACACTGGCTTCAGATTTTATTTCGATATCTTCAGTTTTAATGCATGATAACGGTGGCTTAATTTTTTTCTCTATTTCCAAATGTCTCTTTACGAAATTACTGTGTGTGTCGAAGGAATCAAAACATTGTCTACAAAGAAAGGGATCTTCGACGATGCTAAAATTCTACAAAATACATTTTTAAAATCTAAACATGCAATATTTTAATTAAAAATATTTTAATAGATGACTACAGTTTATATCATCGACATAAAGGAATAAAAAAAATGACATAAGAAACCGTCATAAGAACATCAAAGGCTTCCGCGTCCAGCTGGTCAGATGTAGACAGGACCGTATTTACTTTAGATACCAGCATTCGCTCAATTTTGCCAATAATAATTTAAAGTAAAATGATATATACAGTGCTTTCAAAAAGTAACAAATAAATTCATTATTTTTGAAATTGATAAGTTTTCGAAAAAATCCCCTGACACGTCGATTTTGTTTTTAAAAAGGCACTTTTTGACATACGAGCCATATTTGTGACGTCATCGCTGTTCGAGATATGACGTCATCGACAATTTTTTTAAATAGCAACCCCCAATTTTGACCATGCCATTTGAAAAAGCGTGTCATTCTACATACATACATCATGAAAAATTATGGTGTCACATAACAAAAATTTCAAGAAAATAATGTTTGAAGATTTTAAAATTTAATTTTCACAATACTGTGCATCTCACCATTATGCAACACCTGTCCGTGCTTATTTAGATGAGCTGTTCCCGAATCGTTGGATAGGGAGAAGGGGGCCGATTGAGTGGCCAGCCAGATCGCCTCATTTGACACCCCTAGATTATTTCTTGTAGGGATACTTAAAAAGCAAAGTATATGTTACTAGACTGGTTAATTTAGAAGATTTAAAAGCAAGAATTCGTTACGAGATACATCGTATACCTCCTGCAGTTATTGATAATGTCCAAAAAGAATTTATTAATCGTCTTGGCTACTGTCAGACAGCCAACGGTGCACAATTTGAACATTTAATTTAGTCGATTTTTTACATAATCATTATCATTTTTAGTAAGACGATTAATAAATTTTTTTTGGACATTATCAATGACTTCAGGAGGTACCTATACGATGTATCTCGTGACAAAATCTTGCTTTTAAATCTTCTAAATTAACCGGTCTAGTAACGTATACTTTGCTTTTTAAGTATCCCGACAAGAAATAAAATAGGGGTATCAAATCAGGCGATCTGGCTGGCCACTCAATCGGCCCCCTTCTCCCTATCCAACGATTCGGGAACAGCTCATCTAAATAAGCACGGACAGGTGTTGCATAATGGGGAGGTACAGTATTGTGAAAATTAAATTTTAAAATCTTCAAACATTATTTTCTTGAAATTTTTGTTATGTTACACCATAATTTTTCATGACGTATGTATGTAGAATGACACTCTTTCAAATGGTATGATCAAAATTGGAGGTTGCTAATTAAAAAAATTGTCGATGACGTCATATCTCTTTTGATTAAATATTGGATATTATGTAATTTTAAATTATTTCCCAGCAAGGACCAAGAAGAAGTATGAGCATTCTCTTAATAAGTTAAATTAGGTATACCTCTATACTAAATAAAAACAAAATAAAAAAAATATTTTTGGATGTATTTATATCCTAGTGATATACAGGGTGAGTCAGTCATAATGTCATTAATTTTAAGAGGAGATAGGGAATAATGAGTATAATGCGAATACGTGATTAAAAAAAAATCTAAATGCATATTTACGCCAAAAAAAAATATTTTCAAATCATTATTTAAACCCCCTTTTCAGACTGTCACTGACCGGTCACAGCCTTGGTCGGTTACAGCTGACAGTTCAACTCGATATCGTCTGATGCAACGTTGTCAAGTTGTAATATTTTTCTATATAGAACGTACTCACCTAGGCTTTAGACATCACAAATAAACGGTTGTACTGACTATTTTAGAATATTTTTTCTTACTCAGTTCAACTTCAGCCAATAATAATTTAAAATGTTAATATCCAATAAAATTAAATAATAATAATCAAATAATTCTATTAAAAATTGCAAGTAACGCGGTCCACTCAGGTTTTCCGTAGAAAATACGGCCCAATCAAAGCGATACCCGTACACTCGTGTGTCGATTTTTCTCTGAGCAAATGTAGCCGTTATGACTGCAACAAAACTCCAACGTGTCTAATAATAAACTGAGTAATAAACCATTTACGTACATTACATAAAAACCTATACCCAATGGGTAAATTATTGAGAAGCTGAAAAGTGTTTCGTGTTTAAATACTAAGTACTTAATAAAAACCATCGTGTTGTCGACAGAAAACTGTCCAAGACCGAAATGGCACGCCGCTAATCGAGAGTTAATCTTGACCTTGACCTTATTAGGTCAATAACCTAGTTACCTAGTTTTGTGTACTGTTATTTAAATAACGACAAGGAGTAAAACTATTTTTTAAATCTAGATACATGAATGAATTTTCCTTAAATATTGATTTAATTGTTAATAAAAACAAATGTAGATAATAAATAAATGTTTTCGAATGCTAGGCTATTACAGTTTAATAATTTTGATATTACGTTTTCACTACGTTTTACAAATAAATATGAATTTTTAGTATTACTCGTAAGTACAATTAACCATGTGTGCGGTTAACCAAATGTACAATTTGTAGTTACGCATACATCTAGCCTAGAAATGTATTGTTTTTAAGTAGTATGATACTAACCTGTTTACAGCCCACATAATTATAACTGCATTATTTATCCGTCCATAGCACTTTATTAATAAAATTCAGTCGCATTTCGTAAACATTCTCCGTATAACACTACCATTTCCACATAATCGAATTTGTATAATTATGCGTTGTGAATTTACCCCAAATACGTGAGGTTAGACCGAAATAAACAAACTACTGCTTGTATTCTCTAAATCCCCCCTCCAATGTGTGGCATGATCTACAAATTTGAGGGGGAAGAAATGCAGAGTGCTAAATGGAGGTAAATTTGAATAACACGCTGATGTGTTAGATGATATTATGTATGTAAATGTGGCATCCATGGTTAATACGGCAAGTCTGTGACATTAGAATTTCGTCGGGTGCGCCATCGTAGCGTACCAGGAGCGTCGTGTTACTGATTTTTATAGGGTGATTTGTTTATTTTTTTAAAGGTCGAGTAAAAATTTTTTTCGATTTTCTGCCTTTATTAGGCCTCCCGAATACGTGGTTAAAATTAATGACATTATGACTGACTCACCCTGTATAGACACAACATACAGGCTGGATCACATAAGAGGGCCACTCCCATGTGTCTCGCTTAATATGCGAGACACGTCAAAAATCTTTAATTGTTTTTTGTTGCATTTTTGGAGGCCTTTATGCTCGTAAAAACAAATTTGAGATCCATGGCCAACTTTATGAGTAATAACAAAAAAACCTGTATAGTGCCCAAACTTTAGGGCTGTCTAACTTTTTTATTTTAAGAGATAGAGAAAACTTATTGGTAATAAATTTTTATTGCAAAATTGATACCTTTCCCCTGATATAAACAGATTTTTGAAATATCGCATGTGGTTCGCTGCGCCCTCTAGGCGGATAAAATTTTTTTTTATTGAAGCAGGCTATGGCCACAATATTTGCCTATTTTTAATTGGCTACATATTAATTCAATGGGATTAAAAACACAGCAGTATGGATGCAACCTTAAAACGGTATTGTCCCTGAGCCATAACAGTCTCATCAATAACATATTTCTTTGCAAAATTATTGACTATACACAGTAACTCATATTTTTTCAAATTAGCATCATACACAATTTTATGGATTTTGATTGGATTGATCCTTGATTATTCTTTTCTTTGTGCCAGTATCGGAATCCTTTCTGAAAATATGGAACGTTATTTAATACTATTATTAAATTGATTGGTTGTTACAAGCCACTCTGGGGTCGTAAATATCAAAGCTTTAAAATGTTACTTTCACTCGGTATCTAACTCAGCAAACGACAAGAAGTAACCCTTCACAATGCAATGCTAATAATACAATATATATAATAATAATAATAATAATAATAATAATAATAATAATAATAATATGACTTTATTAAGGCGGGCTCAGCTAAAGCTGCTTATGCCCAACCTGAAAATATACAATACAGAAAAACTACATGGTAATACATAGGATATAACATAAACCTAAACTACAAACAATTGCACAATTGTAGAAGTAGGTACACTAATATTTTAAAATTTTTAATGTTTTGTTTATTTAAATATGTATTTTACTTTCTTGAAATTTGACAACTAGGTATAACATTGTAAAATTGTAATATTATTAAAATATTTTGAAATATATTGCCGACAATATAAATGATCTCACACTGGGCTATCATAGAATATTTTAACATGCGATTTAAATTTTGAAATGTTCGATAGCAATTTCAGCTCATAAGGTAATGAATTAAATAAAGAAGATGCATAATAACTAAACGATTTTTTGAATATGGAGGTGGAGTGTCTCGGTACATGCAGAAGAAGAGGATTTCTTCTGGATCTGTCATAAACATCTACTGCAAATGTTAACTTATTTTTTAAGTACACTGGAGTATTTCTAATCAAAATATTTTGAACAAAACATGCAAAATGGATATCCCTCCTAATGTTCATCTTAAGCCAACCATTCTCAAAATAACTGGGAGTAACATGATCTCTCCTATTTAGATTAGTAGAAAATCTCATACAAGTATTTTGCAATACTTGAATGCGATGCGTATCATGTGCTGACAAGCAAGGACCATATACAACGTCGCAGTAGTCAAACATAGACAATATTAAAGATTCAGTTATTTTCAACTTAACTTGCGTACTTAAAATGTATTTGAATTTGTACAACGATTTCAAACGTATATAAGCAGCTTTAATTAAATTATCAACATGACACTTAAATGATAAGTTTCTATCTATTGTGACCCCTAGGCTTTTGCAATAATCTTTTATTGGCAGAGATACATTGTTTAAAAATAATCTGTTTTGCAAATCTACTTTAATGGTCTGTCCATCAGTTCCAACGAGTAAAACATTTGTTTTTTCTGGATTTAAATTTAGCGCGTTTCTGATAGACCAGTCATATATATTTCTCAAATCTTCATTAATTTGATTTATAGATAATTCAACATTTTCAGGACAGAATGATAAATATATTTGACAATCATCTGCATACGAATGTATATTACTCTTTATTACCCCAGGAATATCGGCTGTATAGATAACAAAGAGCAAAGGACCCAAAATAGACCCCTGCGGCACGCCACTCACAATATCAAGATAGTTAGAAAATATAGAATCAGAACCTACGACTACTTTTGTTTGTTGCTGACGACCTGTTAGATACATGTGGAACCATTCCAAGGCGCCTGTTGATAACCCATAATAATTTAATTTAGCTAAGAGCAAGTTATGATTTAAACAGTCAAAAGCCTTAGAATAGTCCAGCAAGATAAGAGTTGTTACTAAGGATTTATCCATTGCCTGTAACATATCGTCAACAATGTCAGTAAGAGCAGTAGCAGTGCTAAAGCCTCTTCTGAAGCCTGATTGTTTAGAGGGAAGTATATTAAATTTATCAATATGCAATTTTAGTTGGTTATATGCAATTCTTTGAGTATTTTAGAAAATGTAGGAAGTACACTTATCGGTCTTAGTTCATTATATGAAGTTATGTTTTCTTTTGGGAATAGGCGTTACAATCGCATGCTTCCAACGTTTGGGCACGAGGCAATTTTTAAAGAAAATTTATTATATGTGTAAGTGCATCACCACAGAAAGGAAAACACAGCTTTAACATCTCTACTGTTATATTATCCACACCACAAGCATTTGTTGTAATATTATTAAGAGCTGCCAAGGTATTACTTTTGTCCACAGGTTTGAACTTAAAGTTATCTGTAACTTTTACACATTTATTAATATTGAAAAAAGCAATTGTGTCAGGGTCAGCTTCCATTCTCTGCACTGAGTTTATGAAAAATTGTTTATGGAATCAGGATGTTTTAGATCATCAGGTAAATCTAACAACTTGGATTTTTATGAACATTTAGTTTGTCTAGAGATTTCCACATAAGCCGTGAATTTCTATAATTATTATTTAATTCATTTTCAATGTATGCTTTTTCCCTTCGTATGGAAGCTGTGACAAAGTTCCTCATTTCTTTATAAAACATCCACTTGGCTTCTGTTTGTTCTCTAGAAACATTCAAATTTTTTAAAGATTTACGATATTCAGAGAGAGCGTTATCACGTAAGCGCATCATGCGTTTAATGTTAGATGTAACCCAAGGATTAAATTTTTGTGACTCTGATTTTTCTTATAGGTGCATGAAGATTAAATAAAGTTAAAATTCCATTTTCTAAATGCTGAACTTTCCTATCTATGTCGTTATCGGTAAACACGAGGTTCCAGTTAACTCTCCTTGCAGATGTTTCGAATTGTAATATATTTATATTTTTAATGTCTCTGCAGCAAATATTAGGGTGGTTTTTTCTACATATAGGTAAATTTATTAAACAATATACCAATCGATGGTCACTATTAAATTGGGGCAACTCTATAACATCACAATTTATAACTAAATCAGGAGTATTTGTCCATATATGATCTAACAAGGTTTCGCTATGAGATGTTACTCTAGTAGGCTTTGATATAATTTGGTTTAAATTAAAAGAATTAGAGAAAACTGAATTTATAAAAATGTGCTCTGGGCTATTTACATCAAAATAATTTATATTGAGGTCACCAAGACAGAAAATTATATCTGAAGAAATTATACAATCTGCTATGATATCATCCAATGTATGCAGTGCTTTAAAGTTTGAACATGTAGGATTATAGATACATCCAATACTTACAATTTTTTCATTAATCTTCATAGACAACCATATGCTATCAATGTCACTGACGGATCCTTTTGAAATTAATTTAATTTGCTTTATATAACTGCATTTCCTTACATATACAGCAACACCTCCACCTCTTTTTTGCCTATCCTGTCTGAAAATAATGTAACCCGGAATATATACATCAAAATCTTTTATATCATCAGATAACCAAGTCTCTGATAAAGTAAAGATATCAAAATTATTATCTAAGACATATTCTTTTAAAATTTCAAATTTGTTATATAGAGATCTTATGTTAAAATGCGATAGAATGAGATTTCCTAACATATTTTCCTCATTGTCGGCAATTATGTCATATTCATTTAAATAATCCACAAATTTATAATATAATGTGCAGATCCCATAAATATGTATTTTTTATTATCGTTATTATTGTTTTTTACATATACCTTTTTAACTAATCAACAAACAAAAGTTATGCAAAGTGTATTATAAGTGTAGTAGTATACAGTAATAATATAAATAAAAATATTTGTAATTCTAAGTTAACAGAAATATGTTTGTTTCATGTAGAAAGTATTATTAAAAGGATATCTGAGAGCGATAAATTAAGCCGATTATAAAAACTACTGATAAGAAAACTATAATAAGGATATTTTGAACATTTGTAGTTATAGCTCTACCATGCCAATTAATAAGAAATTTACATGTTAGTATTTGTAATTAAAATTTTAGCCTTATTGGAAATAGCAAATATTTTCCCATCTTGGCTCCAAACATTGGAAAAACCATATTTTTCAATTGCCTTCTTCATTAGATCCACATTAGACTTTGTTAAATCTTCTTTAACGGAAAAACCAGTTTTCTTCAATAATTTTTTATTTTTATAGACAGCTGTTTTGGTTTTTAAGGATAAGAAACGAATTAAAATTGGCCTAGATCTCCCTTGATACTTTCCAATTCTATAACATGTCATTATTTCAGAAGCTGCAACTGTTATATTAAGCTTATTTTGAAATAAACGAATTATTTTCTCTTCGACATTTTCAGAAGTTTCATTTTCGGTTTCACAAACACCATAAACTATTAAATTGTTCTGTTTATTAGTCTGTTCCAATTTATCAATTTTTTCATTTATGTGCTGTATATTTTCAGTATTTGATTTTATTTCGTTTACCATAAACTTAACTGTTTCTTCCATCTTACTAAATTTCTCTTCTATTTGTTTACCAATTAGTTCCGATTGTTGCTTGCATATTTTCAAAATTAATTCCTCACTTATATTATGATACTCAGATTGCACTTGCTGCCTTGTTTTTGACATCTTTATTGCTCTGGTACAACTAGATTGTAGATTTTATGTTAGCAACAAATTCTTTGTCAAATATTTAATTATTTTTTAAATTTTAATTGCACCAACAACCGGTTATCACTTTTTGTCAACTTCAAGTCCAAATATAGATAAACTATATACACATTTATGCCTTAAAAAGTAAATTTTCTGGGACCTGGCACAAACGTGACTACTCGCTGGCAGTATACATACTCTAACACATATAGTAACTAAATAATAATTTAGCGACTTCTGCTGTCCTGTGTGTGTTCTATTGGAAATAATAATGTAAAGTTTGATAGGAGAGATGGAAATAACTTATAGTACTTAAGAAAGAAAGAAAGAAAGAAAGAAAGATCTTTATTTGTTCCATATTGTCAATAGTGACATAGAACGTGTCAGGTTACAATTTCGAATTTTTATAACATTTTTTTTAAAAATTATAGAAGTTGACATTGCTAAAAACAGGTGTTTTCCTTTAAAGACATATATAAGTAAAATACATAAAACAAATAGTAAAAGACATTAAATAGGTATACAAAATACTAAGTAAATATAAAAATTACAGTAATAATATCACAGTGTTTACATAATGATAGCTTAATTATCCTATAATACAGATTAGAAATCACATTCATATATGCTATCAAGGAGAAAATCGGTGAGGGTGTAATAGGCTTTATCTAACAGATATTGTTTTAATTGCAGTTTAAATAGCCGTTTGGGGCGGTTTCTTACAGCTTGAGGTAACTTATTCCAAATCTTTACTGCACAATGTTGGACGTTATTTTGAATGTACGAATAATTAGTCATTTCAGATTTGAAGTTTTCTTTATATCTGGTATTATGAGTGTGACTGTAGGTTTCAAATAAGCATTTATTCTCAAATATAAATGTAGCAGACTCGTATATGTAAAGACAGGTTAAAGTAAGTATTTTTTGTTTCTTAAATATTTGTTTGCAGCTTTCCCTTCGTTTCATTTTAAAAATATTCCTTAGGCAACGTTTTTGCAGGACAAATATTCTCTGCACTTCTACAGAGTTTCCCCAGAAGATAATGCCATACTTTAGTCTAGATTGTAGCATGATATGCTATTAAAGCTTCCTTCTGTCCTATGCTCTCAGCCAATACTTTCAGAGCAAAGCAATATTTTGCTGTACTTATAGCAAGTTTTGTACATGTTCCTTCCAGTTTAATTGTGAGTCTATATAAACACCTAAAAAGCGACGTTTTCTGTAGATTTAATTTCATTTTGTTTATAATTAATTTCAAGGTGTTCATTAGAGTGATGTCTGAAATTGATTTTGTGTTTTTTCGATGTTAAGTAGTAAGTTATTAGCTGAGAACCAGGCATCAAGAGCGTCAATTGAATGATGAATGCTTTGCTTGGATAGTTCTATATTATTTTCGCTAAATATAACTGTGGTGTCGTTACATAACCACATCTTGCATCACAATATTTGGTAGTTCGTTTGTGTATAGAATATATAACAATGGCCCTAATATTGAGCCTTGCGGCACCCACTTTTTTATATCGACTATACTAGACTCAATTATATCACCATTTCGGTCTACTTCTACTACACGCTGTTTTCTGTTTGTTAGGTAAGATTTCACGAGATCTAACGACACTCCCCTTATTCCATATAGATTTAATTTTTCAAGTAATATTGCATGGTCTACGCTGTCAAAAGCTTTAGAAAGATCTAAGCACATAACTTGAGTCTTTTTGTTATTGTTTAATGAATTGAGCACCTTTACAATTGCATCATATATAGCTTTAATAGTTGTCTTGCCCTTTCTAAAGCCATTCTGACAATGTGACAGTATGCAGTTCTTTTCACAAATTGTATTAATCTGTTGTAAATAATTTTTCTATTATTTTATTGATGTTGGATAGCAGTGATATTGGTCTATAGTTCTTAATTTCACCCGTTTCTCCTTCTTATATATAGCTTTTATATGAGCCATTTTTAGTTTCTCTGGGTATACTCCTGTAGAAAGCTAGGTTGATTATATGTGCTAAGGGTCAGCTATTATGTCTGCTACTGCCTTTAATAGATCAACTGGTACTTCATCCTCACCCGTAGACTTCTTATTTTTCATTTTTTTTATGCATTCAATAATTTCTTCCTTGCATGCACCATACATAAATATTGAGGGCAAGCACTTTTTTATAAGCTTAATCGACCTCGCTATTTGCTTTTACATCTGGACATGCATTCAGAAAATAGTTGTTTGCTTGGTTTAAGATCGTCACTGAATCGAATCTGCACAGTGGATATTCTCAAGTATTGTGTTCTTACAAGGATTTTCTTTGTTTGACGTTACTTTCTTAACTAGTGCCCAAGTTGCCTTACCTTTATTTTCCGATGATGCTATATAATTAATATTGTACATTTTTTTGGCTTGTTTTATAACTTTGCTTAATATATCAGCATAATGCTTGTAAGTTTTTGATGTTTGACCCAATCTTACTTGTTCATATAGTTGACGTTTTTTTTTTACATGATATTTTTATTCCCTGAGTGATCCATTTTTTTGTAGAGTTTGTTTTGTTAAGGTTTTTCATCGGAAACACCCTATCCATTATATCTTTTATAATTTTTATAAAGAAATCGTATGCACTGTTTGTGTCTCTTATATTAAATAACGGTTCCCACTGTACAGATTCCAGTTCCGTACTGTTCCATTTTGATTTTACTAAAGATTCGTTTTTATATTTTTAACTTGGTCTCTTTTACTGGTATGGTTAGGATTTGTGCACGATGATCTGATAGTGCTGAGACTAGAACTGAGCTATTTCCAAAATTGTCAAAATTAACAAATATATTGTCTATGAGTGAGGAGGTCGCACCAGTTACTCTGGTAGGCTGGAATATTGTCTGTGAGATATTATATGAATTTAATAAATCTAAAAATTCTTTTGACTTGCTAGTGTTAGTTAACAAATCTACATTAAAGTCTCCACAAAGCACCAACTTATACGTTTTAAATTTTGAATACGTCACCTCAAGCACCTCCATCAATTTCTCAATAAAGCTATCAAAGTCACCCAAACCCCTTCTATACACGCATATTACAATTATTTGTTTCTCCTTGCTTTGAACACAGGAAATTTCAGCATGACCCTCTAAACTACTTTCTTTTATACACGTCACTTCATCAAAGTCAAGATATTCATCAGTATAGATACAAGTACCACCATGTTCCATATCTGTTCTTGAGAAACACGAAGTCATAGTATAACCATTTATTTTAATAAATTCTTCTTCTGATGGTTCCAACCAATGTTCAGTAAAACACAGTACATTTGGCTTTTGGTCAATAGTGTTGAGGAAGACCTCAATTTCTAGATTTTTGTTTCTTATTGATTGTGTATTTTGATGCATAATTATTAGATTGCCGTTATTACTTTCACCTTCTTGGTCTTTTATATCATTGGTAGGTCTTTGTGGATTGTTATCATTCAAAGTATTTAGTTTTTGAATAGTCGTCCCTTAACTTTATTATTTTTGGTGTCCCGTTAAAGTACCTGATTTTAAGGTTTGTTTCACCCTGTTGCGTTCTCTGTACAAGGATGGATTTCAGCTGTTTATATTCTTTGATTTGCATTGGAGTCTGATCAAAACTTAGAGATATGGTACCAAATTGTGGATTTTTTCTTAATTCTCGTGCTTGTCGAATAATTCTTTTACATCATCAGCTGACGGCAACATTACTTTTAGAGGCCTAGGTTTTCATCGCTTGCACGTCCTATTCGTAACACCTTTATATTCTGTACATCAACATCTTTGGATACGACAGATATGATTTCTTTTACCGTAGTTAGATCCGCTTCTGCCCCATTTGTTCCTGTTTCATTTAGGTTTTCAATGCACCCAAATACCATGAGGTTCTTTTTACGTATCCCACGTTCATTTATCTCACGAATAGGATCAAGATCACCTCCACTAACTTGCTTCTGCTCACTAATTTGTTGTTTGATTGCAAGTATTTCGGCACGAAGTTCTTCGTTCACCTTAACTTGAAGTTCATACTTTTGTAAGAGTTCATGGTACTGGAATTCCATTTTAATTCGCTTCTCCATTACATCATTTATCGTGTATTGCTTGTTTTTCTTCGAATCAATTGATGAAATTTGAGGATTGGTCAGCATAACCTCATTTTCTTCACACGTGTTGCACGCCCACCTTTTTCCGTTTGAATTTTGCAGTTCTTTTTGAAAATTATTTAGCACACTAACTGTCATGCCTATACATTTGATGTGATGCCACTTTTTACACTTATTACATAAAATTGCATAGCAATTTTTAGCAGACTTTGAACACACGTTGCAATTGTCGGCCATGATGGATAAAAATGCGTTTGAAGTGTTTGATGTTACGGAGCGAGAACAGGTGTTCATAGTTTCACTCACTTACAACACACAGTGGTATTCATAGTCCGTCTCCAGTTGCCGGAGAGCGGTCTCTGTCCCGAAATTATGCGAATTTCATTTCACAGTCATGCGCTGGCTGAATGACGCATGCGTGGTATAATGTTAGGGAAGCAGACTCAAATACGAACTCCTGCTACCAAGCGATTTGCAGGAGCAGCTGTGTCACATTTCATACACGATCTCTCTCTGAATGACAGATGCGCAGTTCAACTATTTCATGAAATTTGTAAAACAGAGGTTCTAACCTTTTTAGCCATATCTTAAATGCTGCCGAGTTATATACAGATTGGTGAAAATTTAATGCCGAGTTAATTTTAGTTAGTTTCTGCTGTAAAAATAATGGATGTTATGTACTGCAATTGTTTTTGTCATTTTTGTATATTTTTATATCTGATTGCATTCAAATTTAGTACGCTTATGAAATGTTGCTCCATGAACTCTTCGCCCGTCGCGTTTGTCTACAAGCTAGCGATTAGTCACTCTCTAGATTTTTGGAAGTCAACTATAGTATATCACGAATGCACAAATTATAATTCGCTTGAGCCTGCAAAATCACGTAGCACTGAAAAGTACTGTCCTGTACTGCAAGCAAAGTAAACAAGTAATAATCTAAGTTGCATCATTAACTGCCCTGTTTGTCTTTTTTACGGTGTTCAGTAAAGATGTATGTCAGTAAGCTGGAAGACGAGAGACTACATAATTGCCAAGTTTGTTGCCTACGACTCATGTAATTAAATAACTTCCTAAAAATGTTATTATGAATTTGAGAAGTGGTAATTATTCGAAATGTCATATATACATATTTAATACCTGTTAAACGATTAAATTTTATACAGTCAAGGACCCATTTCTACGATATACAGAAAGTGGTTACCTTGTTTATGTGAAACGTTACGTCGTATTCCAAATAGCGCCATGCTGATATAACTTTTTATATTCGAGCAGTGATTGATAACGAGATGTAAAATATTTCCTTGATAACCACCCCGCTTTGAATAATATCATGTTAAATGACTAAAATAAGCATGACATATAGGAATATGTTAATATACTGTGCATATATCCACATGATTTTTATGTCATTTGCTTGAATTTATATTGCACCACTCTATCCCACTATCTACGGTCGGTATCTTTTGCAATTTCTTATATTCCCTTATGTCGATGATATAAACTATACAAACGTGTATACTTACAATTTCTGGAATGTAACTTTCAATCATATCAGCATCTATATCACGTACTGAAATAAATTCGCTCCTTATTAACTGCATACACAATCGACATACTTTACTCTCGTCCAATAAGTCTGTCAATTGTTCGTTTCCATTTTCTTTTGCGTAAATTTCTTTCAAGTCAACAAAACGTCCTGTTTTATTTCTAAAGTAAGGAATTAAGGTATCGTCAGTGTAGAGACACATAGATTTGAAATTGAACGCTTCCATTACCTTTAATGAACACATCTCACACATTATTTGTTTATCGTCAAGTTTCTGAAATAAGAAAAACGTAGGAAAAGGATTAAGGCTTTTTAAAATGCTTCATTTTTATACTTACCACTTTCAGTAAAATAACCTCCAATATTTCCTTGGTGATGTTTTCCATTTTTTTATAGTTCCTATTGCTTGTGGCATTGTGGCACAATGCACAATACTGTTCTCCAAAATTTGCCATACAAATTAATTTTTTTAATATAATTAGAAAATTATTAAACGAACGCTTCTAAACATACACTGTCAGCTACTAGTTGTTATCTATGCTGACATTGCTGACCGCAACAGGAACAAGAAATGAAATAAGAGAAGAGATAACAAAAAACAGAGCACAGAGCTTTCTTATCTGCTCTTATCTTTTGTTTATTTACTTTATTTATAACCGCGCCGCAATCCGATCCTCAGAAGCATAGAATACATAGAAATCCACTGACTGCGCTAAAATTTAAAACGGATAACTTACAAATTGGCGAAAATCATGAAGCGGCTGACATCTGTTGACAGATTTTGGAACTGCTGTAGAGGTTTATATAACAAATTACTGGCACAATAAAAGTGTAAAGTTTGTGTGTTTTTTAATGTTGTTATATATATTTCCTGCATAAATAGTACCAGAACAGTTTGAAAATAGTATAATTTTTTCTTGAATGAAGAAATATCCAGAATCTGCGTAAGACAATTTGCAATAAGTGAGATGTGCGAGTTAACAACAATTCAACAAATCGGTTTTGTATGTGTAATTTTAGTGAAAATTTTCTATATATTTTTTGTCATTTTGCAAACGTTATTAATATTTAGTTATGAAAAGTATACAAAAATATATTGTTATGTTATGAAATTTTTGTTGGGCGCCAATTAATATTTGTGTTGAAATTGTATTTGTGTTTCTGTAATGTTTTGTGTTTGTGTATTTTGTGTATAAAAGAAAATTTGTATTTATTGGACTACAAACCTGTATCTTATATATTTTTTATGCTTATTCAATTACCCTGGCTGCTTGGAGAACAAAGACTCTGGTAGTCGTTCGCTCGTCAAGTCAAATCTTTCTTTTTTAAACACACTGTATCTTACTTTCAAATAAATATCAATTTAAAATGGACAATTTTTATTTCATAAGAGATTTGTTTACTACTTATTCAAGAATATTTAACGTTTTATGAACATTTAATTAATAGGTAACATATAAATTTTATTTTAAAGGCAGTTGTGTATTAAAAGTTGCCTATCTTTAATATCTTAAATTTCTTAACTTAATACGATACAACATTCTTAAAATCCGTGATTCTATGGTATTCTGCTAGTGTATGTTCATTGATGGTGATGTATTAGATTTGCAAATCATAACTTTTTGACAGATGTTCCACTAAATAACGAATTTTAATATATTAAATAGAAAAATAAAGATTATTAATTATACTAAGGTAAGTAACTTATTGTTTTAATAAGTTTTAGAGTCTGTGACTGTCTATTTTGTGAATTTAATAGCTAGCTAGCGTTTATTTTCTCTGATAAAATTTACGTAAATTTCTGTGAATTTATGTGCACATAAAATACCTTTCTGATGTTGATTTTCCTTTTATAAGACTTCGACTGGAAATCCTTTGGAACTCCCTCTGAACTGGTGATTGGGCTGCAGATGATTGGTTTTCCCACTATATGGTACTGCCAAATTTCTGTCTTGGATCTGGATCTTGGTTTATTTTGTTGTTCGACACTTTTCTTTTAATGTGAGTATTACTTTTAACTATTATTTGGACTTTTTCTTGCTAATTTCTAAATTTTCTGGAACCTCTGTTCAAAACCGACGCTGCCCGTTCTTACATTCTTTCGTATCTAATCAACAAACTTTTGTTTTTCCACTATTTTTCTACCAATTTGATAACTTGATGCCTTGTTGTAAAATTTGCACACATATTATGGTCCATACATATGATCTTATATAGTTTTTCGATGCACTGTTTTTTTTATGTTTTCACTCCACTACTTAAAACTATGACAAAATTTATTTATGTTATTACAATTTTACTTATGTCTAATTATTAAATATTCTTCAATATTACTCTTTTTATGTACATTGTTATATCTTTTGTGGAGCCAACTTTAGACTTGACATTTGTCCCTATCTATGATATTTATTTGACATTTCTAAATATTTTACAAATTTTATTTATTTAAATTACTAATATTTTAATTATCTTCACTTGACTTATGTTGATATGTGTATGATGTTATTAAATGATCTTTTCTTTTTCTTTCTATATACTTTAATCTTGGTTTAAGTCCTTTTTTGTTTATGTACTATACAAAAATATGATATCATGTCCCAATATTTAATGAATTTTAACTATTTTTTTCTTTCAAAAATGGTAATTTATTTAATTTACTCTACAATAACTGTTTATATGCTCTGCATTGTCAATTTTTATATTATTTTGTATAATTCTACTATATTTTAATTTTCATAACAATAATAATTTCTATTCTATTTTATGGTTTTTAAAATAAACATGTAAATTCTCATAAGTATTAAAGCTGCTATTTCATATTGTCTCAATATTTTCTTATATTTCCCTGCATACATTTCCCGTAGACCCGACACTCTGAGCCTCTCTAAATTGAAAATCGTAAAACCGGTAAGAAAACACATGATAGTATGTGGCAAAAATTTTTCTATAGAGAATTTTATGCTAGGTAATTATAACAATAAGGTTATATTGTGAATTATTTAAGGATGTTTTTGAATCTGTATTACACATTATTATTGCCAATTTTCTCTACTACTTAATAATGTAGATATTTCATCATGGGGTGGCTGATGAACTAAGGCAGACGTGTACTTCTTTCAGAGGTTGCACATGATCCCCCAAGTAGTCTAAAGCCGTTTTTTTTGACGTAGATGATTGGATCGAACAAGTCAGTTTTAATCAAATGTTGTTTTTTCGATAAAATTATATCCGGATTTAAAGATCGTGTTCCGTTTTCCCTCTTCCCCTCTGGATCGTAAAATTTCTGTGATCATTTTTATTTTAATCAGGATCGGACCACAGAACAGGGTTTTCCGTGGTCGGTCCGACTAACGTTTCAGGAGTTTCAGGTTATGTATGCCACAGACTTGAGGTATGCAGGTCTTTTGAATAAATTTGTATGCTGTGCTGTGTTGGTTTAAACAATGTCGAACACAATTAAATACTTATTTTCCGTCACTTGAAATTAATTGAGCTATCTAGTGGTTTGTGAATTTCGCAAATTAGATGAATTAGATGGCGCTGCAGACGGAGGAGTTTCCTACAAACACCTAGTTCCTTCATGTGGTGACACCTATGTTAGCATTTGAAAACATACACATCAGGCCATAAATGTCTAAATTTGATATTTGATATAGAGACTGTAATAACTTATCTTTTAATATAAATAACCTACTTATTTAATTTGGTTTGAAAAAATGTATGTATTTTACATGTACTACTTTAAAATATGCAACATTAAAACCATTTCTGTACTTCACACATAACGTACTTCTGTCCTAATACTGCAGATTGTTATAAAATACACACACAATAATGGACTGCTACTTCACTTTCACCATCAAAAACACAATACTTCATTATTTTATTGCAAATGGGCACAGGAAAAGACTAGAAAAGCACGGCCACTAACACTAACTAACAGTCAATATTGAAACACAAAGAGATCAGAATAATTAAATTCAAATATTCACAAATCGAAAAAATATATTTATACGCAACAAATCCCAGAGTAAACAAAACTCTTTGACAGTTGGCTTGTTGGGTTAGACAATGGCTGCCCGCTTAGCGTCGGAAGAGAAACCGATGCGCAGTCGTCGAAGCGCGTTCTCCCTACTCCATTTCTCTGACTGCCACGCGCGGTGAGCATATACATAAAGTATATGGCGGTGAGTCACTGCAAATGGGCACAGGAAAAGACTAGAAAAGCACGGCCACTGCGATTTAGCAGACGATGCTTAAACTAATCACGCAATTTAAATTCACTCCCTCATCACTTCATAAACAATGAACAAATTTTAATGGCCTCTTATAATACTAATGACCTAATATTTATTTCATATCAGTCTACAATTCAGCTGATTTAAGAAATTGGACATGTACTTCATTAAAATAAATACTTAATTTTGTATTTTTCAAAAAAGGTAAATAATATATATCCTTTCATAATCATCAATTTACATAAATTCTGTATGATGTAACTGATTTTGTATATATGTTAAAGAATCTTAAAGAAATAAATATGGACAAACTGAATATTTGAAATATCCGTCGCCTTTATACAGGGTGAGTTAGAAAGAATGGGTCAACACTAAGCTGAAGATACTAGACTCTAAAATTTTATGTTTGAGGTCATCATGCCTTATAAGAATATCACTGGTTTAAGAAATACAGGGTCAAGGTGTTTTATACTGAAATTTCTCAATAATTGAGAAAGTTTTGATAGCATGACTGAAAAATTGGTAGTGTTGGGTTTTTTGGTGTGAGAATTACGAATTTGAAGCTTATTTTGACGTTGCTCCTAGAGGGAGCTAGTTTCACCTTATTATTTAGATAAATCTAAACATATTTTTTTATCTGTTAAACGTTCAATTCTACATAAAAAATGTACTCTTGTCTAGGTTGCCTAACTTTATCGGTTTCTGGGTTATTTGCATTTAAAAGTTTCAGTGTATTTTGTGGTGATTTTCTTTCAGGCGCTGTTATTCCTATTTCTTTTCTTAGTAGGCTTGTGTCAAATTTTCATGATTTATTATTCGTGCAATTATTGAGAAATTTCAGAATAAAATTTAAACCTTGAACACCCTGTATTTCTTAAACCAGCGACATTCGTATAAGGCATGATGAGCTCAAACATAATATTTTGGTGTCTAGTATCTCCAGCTTAGTGTTGACCCATTCTTTTTGACTCACCCTGTATAGTTTATGGCTGTCTACTTTAGATGGCGCTGAACTGTCAAAGATGTCGCCATAGATTAGGTAAATTCATAGAGTTATTATATGTACCATAGAGGCGCCTTCGGCTCCATTTGTTTGTCGCCAACATCATGATTTTGTTTGTAAACATTGGTTCCGTTTTCTTATTGGTCGGCTGGAAAAATCAATATTCAAAATAGGTGTTTGAGGTTGTGTTTTGTTAAATAATTATTTATATGCATATATTTTGGATTTTGACTTAAGTAGATTGTATAATAGTGATACAAAGACAATGGGGAAAAGGTGCATAGTGTGTAAAAAGCTACAAGGAAAAGGAAATCAGATATCACAGGTAGGCATTACTAATCCATTGACGTAGTTATAGGGTTTCATAAAAATCTTTCTATTTCAGATTTACAAAAGATCTAGAACGCCGAAATACATGGATAAATGATATTGGCTATAGAGAAAGAAAATTTAGCCAAATCTGCATTTGTTTGTTTAGATCATTTTATAGACAGCGACTTTATCACAAAACCACGTGATGCAGCTTGGTTAAAAAAGAGGCATAGATAATCATATTGATTATCTAAATCTCTAGTTTTACATAGTGTTAGGTATTTTTTTTAATTGTAAATATGAAGTGTGAAAATCATTTTTAAAAATTACCTCGAGTAAATGTATGTACAACATATACATAAGTATTTTATTAAAATTATTATTATTATAATTAGCGTTCTAATAAATTTAAAATTTATATTGTGCAATGATTTTATCAAACTTTAAATTTATTACGCTAATTATTTTTTAGAATTAAGCATAAAGAAATTCAAAACAGTGATAAACATTGTATTTTTTGTATTCTCTGCATGCTTTGTACGTCACAAAGTTGGAGATTTTTTCTCGGAAATGGTTGAGTTTTGGGCGCATAAGTCATATAAGGATTTTTATTTATTTTAATGTATTCCATCGTCTGTTAAAATTAAGGCAGTCAAACTTCAAACACCCTGTATACAGGGTTAACTATGACTAAGTACAACAATTTTAACCACGTGCTCAGGAAGGCCTAAAAGACAATAAAAAATTTATTTCGGAATTCTGGCTCGATGTTTAAAAAAAGGGGCAAAACCCTCTTTTCCTACGGAAAGTCGGCGCCTATGTCATCAGTCATCGTCCAAGATGGCTTCATATGTCAACTAGGTATATGTTCTGTGCAACTAGGTACCATGCGGTCGTTTCTCACAACGTTGCCGAATGTAGAAACAACGAAAGTAAACATTTTTATTAATAATAATACCTAAGTACCTGATAGATAACAGTTAATCCGGTTAGCTAGAGTATTTTGCATTCGTTTTTCGTTCCTTCGTTCCAAACTGCCTAAACTTCATTTTCACTCATTACAGGTCCGTCAGAATTACTCGCCACAAAGTTAATAAAATTGCCCATTTATTTTAAGAAAATTGATTGTGAAAGAAATACTAACAGAAAACCTCGAATACACCCGTGGCAGTTTTAATTTATAAAATTTTGTCCGATAACGGTCACTCCACTGCATTGCTCTCAATTCTAGGAAATATCTCCACGTACGTTTAAAGAAAATTGTGGAAACTACACATGTCCCAATATATCGCAACCATCCATTATTTAATGAATAAAACGTTTAAAACTGAAACTGTCACTAAAAACGGAAAACTAAAATTACATTGTCAACGCCACCGTTCAGTCTTCGGTCCGCCTACACCGAGAACTTAATATTCTTCAGATAAATATTCTTATGGCAATCAATATAATCAATATTATCTTCTTTTATGTACGATCGTGGGTTTCTTCATTCTAGTATTGTTTTGACATTTCCTCCATGACATGGGGTTACACGCACATAGCACTTGTCAGTCGATATAAACCTATACTGTGTTGTTGGTTGCATTGTGTCTAATACTCTACAAATGCCAAACAGTAGTGGTCAGAAAAGTAATATTACAGAGCACTGTGAACGCCTCGATATTTAAAATAATAATACTACAATATTATTATATGCAAACATGGTCGATTATTGTGTGGACAATTATTTTGCTAATATAAATTTCTTAGTAAGTAGGCATAAATATATGTTTTGTAAAATGTAGATCAGAAAGAATGTAGGAAGAAGAGGAAGAGGTGTGTCAGAGTTGAGTTGTTGTTGTAAAGATAGGAAGTGCGAAATAAAGAAAGTAGTAAAACGTTTGGGTATTTATTTAATTAACAAAGAAAATATTACCTAACAATTGTTAATTTTTATCGAATTTTAAATTTATTACAACGCTAATTAGAATTAAGCATAAACAAATTCAAAACAGTGATAAACATTGTATTTTTGGTATTCTATGCATGCTTTGTACGTCACAAAGTTTGAGATTTTTTCTCGGAAATGGTTTATTAGGGCCCGTATGTCATATAAGGATTTTTGTTTATTTTAATGTATTCCATCGTCTGTTAAAGTTAAGGCAGTCAAACTTCAAACACCCTGTATATGTTTTTGAAAAGGTTTCCATATTGTCATAGCAAATAATGGTTTCCATTTAAAAAAAACATGTTTGGTTCGTAATTCGGTAACCATTTAGCATATAAAAAAGAACATCGCCATTGAATTATGCTCCCAAAAATTGAAAAATTTGGTATTTACATTTTTCTGTATCTCATCAAATAAGCGAGATGTAGCTGAAGTTACAAAAAATCATAAACGGGTTATAAATTTAAAAATCTTTTTATAATTGTAATTTATGTTAAAAGAACAACTATCTAAAATTAATTAACATTGTAAAAATCTACAATGTTTATCAATTTTGACTCCTTAAATAAAAAAATAAACCTACGCCTCTGTACTTGGTACGAAATGTTTACAATAGCTTCCCCCGACATTCCCCCCAAATCCCCACTTGTTTGTTTATGTATGCGACAAACAAACTATGTGCGATAGATATGTAACGGCACCTCTATGGTACATATAATAACTCTATGGGTAAATTAATGTCGCCAACCATGGATCCATGGATTAAATCAAATCATGTTCTTAGATTATGATTTGAGTGTAATTTGCACAAAACATATAAAAGAAGAAGGCTTATTTATAAGGTGTAGTGATAGGCAACACGTAATTTCTCAGCGATTGGTACGCCACCATGTGAGTAGGAGGCAACCTAATACGTAAGAAGGGTTGCATACCGCGCCTTGTTAATTTAATTTTAAATTTCATATATCTAATAATAAAAGTACAAAAATTAACATTTGCTAGATATTATTGAAGCAAATGTATCTTTGTACATGTTAATAGGGAAAAAGGAGAAATTTGTACTAAAGGAAAAATAAAATTCAAATATGTAGCGCTACAAAGTTTTTATTTAAAATGTAAAAATTTAACAAATTCTGAAAACACTGATATAAAATAAAACAATATAATCTTTCTTATAATTTATTTATAAATAAAACACCGAATATTGAATAATAAAAATAAAATTCTATTCAAAATAAATAAATATTCAACAGTAAATAACATGAAGAAAAATTAAATTAAATTCTGAATTATAAATAAAATATAAATATTTAACAAAACAGCCTTCAGGTACGTCTAAAGACAGTTCTAAATTATAATAAAATATAGACATTTGTAGACAACCTCCAGGTACGTTCGGTGTAAATAAAATTATAAATTAAAATATAAATATTTAACAAATCAGCCTCCAGGTAAGTTGAGTCTCAAGAAAATTCTAAATTATAATAAAATATAAATAATTAACAAAACAGCCTCCCAAGTACATACAGTCTAATAAAAATTGAGATCGACATTTAAAAAAACAACCTCCAGGTGCGTTGAGTCCTAAGAAAATTCTAAATTCTAATAAAATATAGATATTTTACAAAACAGCCTCCAGGTACGATCAGTCTAAAGAAAATTTTTGGCATTACTGTCAGTTATATTGCAATTTTTTATCCATATATTAAAAGTGGAAATATCTTTCGGGAAATGAAATGTTTATTAACATACCCTTTCTTAAAAATTGGGTTAAAAAATTTATTTATACACAAAGGATATTTACAAGAATATTTAAGTCGTCCTATTACCTCCATGATGATGTATATGTCAGGGACAGTTAGTTATTGTAATTCGTAACTATTAAAATCTGTTTTGTTCACAAAATATTTAACATTTACAGTATCGCTTACACAAATAAAAATATATGAAAATATTACTTACCTAAGTTCAGATCACCACCTCAACCATAAGACATCGTATTTAGATATGTAGATATGTGCATCTGTAATCTGTATGTAACTGCTGAAAGTCCTGGAGCGCCTAACCTACAAATACATTTTTCAATAAATGAGGTTTTTTCAATACCGTCAATATTATTTTATTACTTTTATAACGAATCTGTAATCTGTCTCTTACTTACCATGAAAAATATGCAATAACAAAATATGTAGTTAAAAATTTATTGATTCATATCGATTTTAGATTGGTGTTTTGTGGATGGCGGAATTGGGAGAACGTGATTCGTGATCGCGAAAGCTGGTGGTGGGATGATTCTGTTTTGTAGATAAAACAGGCAGTGACAAGTGTGACAGAGTATTTTATACTGGTGGCGCCATCACCTATGAAGGAGGCAAACTACTCGGCAATTTTTCACTTTTCGGGTACGAGTTTCCCCGGCTGGTAATTTGTTTTTCTTTATATTTTGGGGATGTACGGATGTATCATATACATAAAGATATGATTCTCTATAATTATATGGAGTGGGAACTCGAAACTCAACCACAATAGATGAGATAATTATAGAGTATATCAGGTTAGTAAATAGAATACATTTTTAGATAATTATTGAATAGAGTTTTGTCTGTGGGTGTTCATTAGCATACCTAGATGTTAGATGTTAGATGTTAGAGAGCATGCATATGACTTCATTGATAGGAATTGTACGAGATTTGATACATATTAGCTTAAAATACCTTTCTTAAACAGTAAAAAATGTTACAAAAGCTAATAGTAAGGAATATATGGGTAGATATTGTGGGTGTAATTCAACGCAGGTTGGGGCTTTTGTCCACTGAGTAGTTAGTTTCACACAATATTGTTAATACCTGAAAATATATGAAAAACTATACATAATTGGTAACTGCTGTCACTCGATTTGAGTGATTTGTAATTTTAACACGGTTGACATCTATACCAATGGATTGTGCTGAGCACGTTTTATACCAACCATTAGAATTTTTCTTCTTCCAAAAGTGATTTGGTATAAGATGGACTCTGTCCAATGTTATAGAAGTGCCTCGTTTATCCATCAACATTTTAAATAAGCGTACTGAGCAAATATCTTCCTCTAAAGTATTAGACGTAATCTATTTGCTGTCACATAATTTATTGTTACCGCCTTGTTGAAAATAGAGGATTATACTCGATATATCCAGTTTCTTTCCCATTATTTTAAATTTCAGATACGAAATAAGTGGTTTTGCAGTAAGTTCCTTCTCCTCCACGCCAAGCTTATTCAAACACCAAATTGTGATATAATTTCTTTTGAAGTCCTTCGTCATAGTGTGATGGTGTTCCAAATTGTTTTAACTACCGCTTCTGTGTAACCTTTTCCATCACATATTCGAATATTAAAAGCCCAATCTTGCAATATTTTATTCAATTTCTCGATGGAAGTATCTTAAACAAATTTATATCTTTTCGCATCGCAAAAAGTAGAAAATTATCGCCAAATTGATGATTGAGTTGCAACTGTATTAGCAGGCACACAGGTATTAACAATTTGACTAATTTCGTTGTTCGTAGACTCACCGAATCGACTCATTGTTAGTGTTTAATAATTCAATAACTTCTTGACAAAAATGTCAAACTATTTATTTTGCAAACAGACGCTGCGATAATTGATTAAAAAAACCACTAGTGCATTTCGTTGTAAAAGTTCAGGTAACTTTTGCCGCTGTCAAAGTGATAAATACACTATGGCATGTGAGCTTTTTTATATATAAATGAAATTGTCAATATTAAATAATTTTCAACATTTTTTTAAATAACATCGATTAATTTTCTTATTATTTTTTTGTTTGATTTTGTTTATTGTTTGTTTTATAACGTTATTCAATTGAAGATATTTATAAATTACTTAATTGTCTAATATAATTATCTTGTTAAAATTATTTTTCTGTAAAATAAACAAATTTGTGCGAAATAAGTTTATGCAGTATCTACATAATTTTGAAAGTATTTGCTACTACACTTAGTTCTGCTAGTCATCGCCCCTTCTTATTATAAGAAAACAAATATCTTAAAATGGAATACTGTCGATGTAAAAAACATATGAGTTGGCAATTGAGTTTTATTTTGTAAATAAAATTTTCCTATAGATATTTCAAACTTTTGTTTCATTATTTGGTTTTACAATGATACAATGTATATTATATTGTGAGATAAGGATATCAATTAATAAATTTTAATCAATAGATAAGATCCTATCAATAGTAATTTTGAAACCTACATTCAAGTAATGCCAAGTAAGTTACCTTTGTTGTATGTCTTGATAAATTGAAGTAAGTGTAGCATATTCTTTGTTTAAAATAAGTATAAGTGGGATAGATGTTTATAACGGAAAGTTAAAAAGACATTGGTTGAGGACTTTTTATATGCTTTTGTCATGTTGGAAAGTGTCTAATGTGTGAATATTTACATACTTTTTGTGATATTTTCATATAGACAAAAATAATTTGTTTGTAATGATATCTGATTGATCTTTCTGGCGCGTTTATTTACTAGTTTTTTTTCAATTTATCTTTATTTGTAATAATAATAATAATAATAGTTTATTTTCCATATCGACAATATACATTGTATAGGAATAGTCACAAAATAGTGAATACAGTTTAACTGTATTCAAAGTACAAAACATACACACATTAAAATACAACAATAAATTACATATATAAAAATAAGAATTAGAAATATATATACATATATTTTCTAAAGTCAGTACCTATATAAAATATCAACAGATGGGGACATTTAAGAGATTAATGCACGTATACATATAAAATTACATGTACTCTGTTACATGTATTATTATTATTATATATTAAAATTAACTGATGAAATATAAAAGTCATGTTTATGACGTGTATTGTAACTGTGAATATCTTGATTTAATAGAAATGAGTGAACATTGTTAAATACATAATTCACAAATACATATATAAGGATGTTAACGTCAAAATTCTATATTTCTTAAAAAAAGGTCTACATGATTCAATGGAAGATATTCCAGCAATAGACCTAATAATCCTTTTTTGTGCAACAAATACAGTAGAACTAGAAGTCGAGCAAGCCCAGAAACATATGCCATATCTTAAAATAGAATCAACTTTTGCATAATAAATATTTAAAAGTTGATTTTGAAGTAGTACTGTTCGTAAATTTAAAAACAGAAACATTAATTTATTTAAGTTGGAAACTAACTTGTCACAGTGATGTTTCCAATTTCAAATCTCGTCGACATAAAGACCCAAAAATTGTACTGCATCATGCGAAGAAGACAAAAAAGTGTCATTAACTTTAATAGTAATATTATCTACTTTTTTTGGTAATTATCAATTTGTAATAAATTAGTTTTCTCGACGTTAAAAAAAAGGTTATAATTGTTAAGATAGCTTACAATATTATTTAAAGTGTCAGAGCATTTAGGAGTCAAAACGTCATGATTCTTGTCAGAAATTACCAACGCAAAATCATCTGCATAAGCAGTAAGATGACACCACTTTGCAGCAGAATTAATTTCGTTAATATATAAGATAAATAGTAACGTCGGGTAGGTTCGAGGAAGGCCGAGGGCGAATAGTGGAGGGGTGATGGGATGCCAGGGTAGGCAAAAAGGGCCCACGTGTGGCCTACTTGCCAGGCTAAGGCCGCCCGCACTTTACTACTAACTATAAGATAAATAGTATAGGGCCCAGGATAGACCCTTGTGGGACCCCAATGTCAACATTTAAATTTTTTTATTTAAACTGCGATGTCTGATTATTGTTTGTCATATTTAAAGACACAAATTGATGACGATCACGTAAAAATGATTTTAGCCAGTTTAAAGTAATTCCTCTAACCCCATAGTTTTCAAGAATGCTAAACAGTTTATTGTGGTTGACGCAGTCGAAAGCTCTGCTCAAGTCACATAGTACAGCGACCGGGCTATCTCCTGCGTCAAAAAATTCAATTATTTGATTGAAAAAAGCAAACATAGCAGTACTTGTTGATTTTAGCGGTCGAAATCCGTGGTGACAGTCTGAGGATATATTATTTTTTTCTAAAAACTTAAATAGCCTGTCCAAATAGGCATATTCAAAAATTTTTGATAAACTATTGGGCATGGATACAGGTCGGTAATTCTCCAATAATAAAGGATTTTTCTTTTTGTGTAACGGTACCACTTTATTTAACTTAAAATTTTGAGGATATAGGCCCGAACTGAATGAAAAATCTACTAGGAATGTCATTGGATATATGATTAATTTTAACACTTTTTTTATTAAAAATACAGGAATATCATCTTCACCACATGATCTCTTATTTTTTTAGTGTAGTGTACTAGTATGGCAGGATACCCAAAAAAAACACACCCTGTGTATACAGGGTTACAGAATTATGTTAAGAAAATTTAGGGGCAGGTTCTGTTTGAAAATAAAAAAAAAGTTTATATAAACATGGATCCGGAAGTGCCTCATTTTCGATAATTTTTCTGTCTTGAATACTATAGTCTTCATTTCTCGAAAACCGATCGAGACATTGAGATGATTTGGTATACACAACAGTGTATAGTGATTTACACCATCGATTTTTGGACAATTTGGTAATGCTTTCATAAAACCACGTTAATTCTGCTTAGAAAATGTCTCTTGGACTTTTTCCTTCTGACGCATCGTTTTCGAGATAAAAATTAATTTGTTAATCATTACAATAGATCAACTTCGGAATGCTGATTATAAAAAAACAATAATCTAGGTGGCATATATCAGTTTATCATAAATTCTCTGTCAGGTTTTAACAATAAAAGATAACACAAAGTATCAAGTGACTTGGTTTTGAATTAGTTTTTAATAAATTTTTTTACAAAATAAGTCTATGAACATTCGAAAAAGGGTTTGTAGAAAGAATTGGCGGTCAGGAAATGTATCTTCATAAAGACGCATATATAATGTATGTCGGCCAATTCCTCATAGGAATAATTCATCATATTTACAAAATATTGCAGCTAACCGCATTAACTGTTATCAGGTACTTAGGCATTATTATTACATATTAAAAAAAATATATTTCCATCTTTTTTACACTTGACAACGCTGCAAAAAGCAAGCTCACAGTAGTTGACATATCTTGCCATCTCGGACGATGATTGATTATCTTGCCCCATTTTTTAAACATTGAGCTGGAATTCCGAAATAAATTTTATATTAGACCTCCCTGAGCACGTGGTTAAAATTTTTGTAATTAGTCATAGTTAACCCACAGTAAAGTGGGGAAAGCAAAGAACCGGGGAGTATCTCACCGAGACTCTCACAAAGGCAATGTTTTCTGAAATGAAGGGGGATAAACATTGGCAGTCACTGGAGGGGTACAATGTATTTTTTCAATGATTTAAATTTCCGAAATTCAAAAATGATATATCACTTTATAGGTGATGGCTTCTGTTTACTGCAAGAACTCAGAATTTACCGTGCCTTACATGGTATGGAAAAGAGAGTAGTGTGTATCTATCCCGATAATAGCATCGAAGATCAGAAACAGCTAATAGGCTACACAATTATATATACTTAATAATTGTTTGGCCCAAACTACAGGAAGAAAGTGAAATAGAGACAATGTGCAACAAAATAAAAGAAATCTTGGACAAGCATGCCTACAAAAAAATTATTTTGCTAACATGCTGACCCAGAGTAATAAACTATTTAAACAAATCAAATTAAGTACATATTAGTAATAGTATTCATGTTACAATAGCACCACCAAAGTTCAGTTGTTGCAAAAGACACAATATAAGCTATTAGAAGAGATTATTTTCCAAGGAAATACTTTTAATTTAAATAAACTTTTTTCTTCAAATACGTTTCAAAATTATGACACAGTTCTCAGTGCAGAGATATTGGAGAAGCTGGTGAGAAATAAAAAGATCGAAGTAGGGTCAGAGTTGAGACTTTTAAATAAAGGAAATGGAACCAAAACCTATAATAAATTGGAACAATATTTTCTACAGGCAAGTCAGCCAGTGATGTAGTTTGATTTTTGTTAATTTGCAACTAAAAGCGATTATTTAAGCGATACGGATATACAATTTATTTTAGCAGGAATGCACTAGTGTCTTTCCTTGTATTTTTCATCCCATATTTAATTTTATTTTTTGAGGGTGAAAAGAAAATTGCAAGAAATCTCACATTTTCTAGTACGAACATAGCTTCTAAGAAAAATGGGTTGATAAATTTAAGAAATTATTATCGTGTTACCCAAATCTTCCTAACTCAACTTTAATTCTGTTGCTGTTTTACTTTTGTTTTGTAATGTATAGGATATAGATTACGTTATCAATCGATAAATTCCATCGTAGGTAAATAAGTGGTCTACGTGACATATTCTGATCATTAGATAAGATAATAATAATAATTTTTTTAAACCCCTCATTTAAGATACGCTACAGAAGTTCTGTGTCTGGGGAAACTCAAGTAAGTGTATCTTATTCTTTGTTTAAAATCAATGTATATTTCTGTGGTTGATGTTTGCGCAACTGAATGAAAGATTGATTATTGATTTCTTTTGCTTTTGATTTGTCGGATTGTAAAATAGTTTTTATTAGCAATTGGTGAAATAGATAGATAATCTACTTATTGTGACATTTCCGTAGGCAAAATATGTTGTTAAATACTTTAGAACTTTTTTCCCTGTTCAGTAGAAGTGTTTTACTACCACTTTACCGTAATTTATTGCTATTATAAATTCGTATTATAGCAGTTACTTTTGGTATGAGTACACACAGAATGAAATTTGTAATTGTACAATTTAAATTGATATAAAAACAGCAGTTTAAAGCAGGTTAAAGAGAACACAGTGGCAGCGGTTTCCTGCTTACTGGTACCCTGCACCGATCTGCGCTTATATGCTTTGAAAATTATAACATACTTTTAAATGGACACGTACACAATTAAGCCATGAAGCTTATACAGGGTTAACTATGACTAAGTATAAAAATTTTAGGGAGCCCTAAAAGACTGTTTTGGCCCCTTTAGTATCGGTACTTATATCCTGGACATCCTGTATATTAATAATGTAGTAGTTTCCAAAAACATTTTTTTATTAAGGTTGATGTATACATATATATATATATATATATGTGGCTGTTTATATACTGATATAATTTTGTTCAAAAGTGAATTTTGAAAATTATTTAATAATAATTGTATTATGCCAGGTATGTTTTTGTTAGAAAATTTAGCTAGATTAATTATTTATAATTTAGATATTTATTGTATGCAACCTTGCCACTATACATTTGACTTCATAAATAGAAGTTAAAAAAAATTGATATGAATTTTCTTACCTCAAAGTAATAACAAGTCATTCTTCTGATAGATTACACCAATTTTTCATTATATGACGGCATTTTAATTTATCTAAAATGCAGTGAAATGCACATTGAAAAGAACTTTCCTTGACATTTCTTAAATTTTAAATAAATGATTAATTCTGAATAATTTCTTCTATTGCAATTAATAGAGTGTTCTCCAAATTGTTTTCTCTCGTTAGATGCTGATATTTTGCAAGAAAGTACCTAAGACGTACCGAATAAATTTTCGTCTCTTCCTGCTTTTAACAGCTTTTACTGTGTGTGGTATCCACGCCAGAAAACAGCGCAGTTAAGCGCGTGTTACCGGTAAAGAGAAAACCTGCTTCCATTCTGTCTGTACCCTAACGCTAATTTTGAAGTGTACTATTCATGACCGTAAGATATGAAAATTAAGCAAAACATATTACAAATTAGAATTTATAACGATATTTAGAATAAAAACTATATTTAGATAAAAAAATTAATATGTCATAATATTTCAATATAATATTTAGCATCTATAAAAATATAGTTTATTTTAAGTACATACTTTATTAATATTTTTTAAATAAAATAATTACAGTCCTCCACTGTCAAATTTTAAAGACAAACCCTGCTACTGACTTTTTGATTTCTCCTAATAAACGCATTAAAATCATGTTTTAATGAATGCAATTTTTCCTTGATGACCGCCTTGTACTGTTTCAATTTACTTGAACCCATAGTCAAAGAAGACCAATAATAAACCTAAATCAAGTACCAAATTTGGTTATACCAAGTTAAAGTAATTCCGAGATCTTAATTTTTTCCCAAATATATGGCCCCACTTTGAAAACCTACAGCTCCGCCTGTGTGCAACCCACCACATGCACCTGCTCTGTGTCAGTTCTTATGCGTAAAATATTGTATATTACAGTATTTGTATATACCGAGTGTCCAGAAATGATGAGCAAAAAATTCAGGGGATAATTCTAGACCGAAAATAAAGCTTTCTATAACATTTTTTCCAAAACTGATTATTAACGTGTTGATTTGCAGGGTGTTAGTTAAAATTTTATTTTCGATATTTGTTAATAACTTCTTAAGAAATCCAAATATTTACATAAAATTTGTAAATCGGGGGTTTTTGTGGACGAGAAATTCAAATATGTTTCTAATTTTGATGTCACTAGTAGAGGGCGCCACTTGTGCCATGTTTCTTTTAAATGGCAGAACTTTTTTGCATCTTAATGTATCCATCTGACTATCGAAACAATCGATTCTCCTACCTGTTTTATTTGAAAAAGGTATACCTTTCTGAAGTCGGTAGGCGTAACCTATTTGAAATGCTCAGTGCACCGAGTAAAAACTTTTTTGGTTTCAGGTAAAGTGCTTTTATGCTGACAATACAGCAAAATATTACTTGAAAAAGTTTTTCAGAATCGTCAATTATGGAGACATGTAAAATTTTAAGATCGGCGAGATTTGATGAAACCATTTTTCAACAAAGCACAAAGATTTTATCAAAGCAGGCCGATTTTTTAAAATTTTGCACATCTCCATAATTTACCGTTCTGAACAACTTTTTCAAGTAACATTTTGCTGTATTTTCAGTAGAAAAGGCACTTTAACTGAAACGATAACAGTTTTCAATCGGTGCACTGAATATTTCAAATAAGATTATTTCGAAAACTGTTACTCCTAACGACTTCAATAAGGTATACCTTTTTCAGATATAACAGGTAGGAGAATCGATTGTTTCAATAGTCAGATGGATACACTAAGCAGCAAAAAAGTTCTGTCATTTAAAAGAAACATGGTGTGCCATAAGTGGCGCCCTCTACTAGTGACGTCAAAATTAAAAACAAATTTGAATTTCTCGTCCGCAGAAACCCCCGATTTACAAATTTTATGTAAATATTTGTATTTCTTAAGAAGTTATCTACAAATATCGAAAATAAAATTTTAACTTTAACACCCTGTAACTCCATTAATAATCAATTTTGAAAAAAATGTTATAGAAAGAGGTATTTATTTTCGGTCTAGAATTATCCCCTGATTTTTTTGCTCATTATTTCCAGCTGTATAGTGTCAACTGATACAAACATATCCAGAAGTTTTAAATAAAGGACAAATTAATGTCAATAAATATTGTCATTTATCTTCAACAAGATACAATCGATATCAAAAACAAACAATTATTGTAGGTATCATATTTTTAATAGCATCAGTTAAAATATTGTTTGAAATTATTTGTTGTTATTTCTCCTATATCTATTTTGCTGTGTAAAATTAATTTTAAAATTTAATTCAATAAAGTCTTGAGGCAAAAGGATCAGTCAAGGTTTATTTTTAATTGATTTATATTTATTTCAAGAGATGACAAAAAACATTACATTTCACCATATGACATACTATTACTATAAGTTAGTCTGCTCCTTTTTAAAACTGACAATGGAGCGTTTGCATAAAATAATGTGTACTGTTTCGTTCTTAGATACGATTCTACAATAAAAATCGACATAAACTAATATAAGTAATTTTGCTAATAACTCGTTATATACATTTATATTTGATTTAAAAAAAAATCAGTAGTAGGTATACCCATTTGTCATCAAATACTTAAGATGTGATAGACTAACACATGTTACAATAGAAATCCTCTTATTTAAGGTACACAATATTTGAAAAGCCGGAAAGCACCCCATTGTAGTGTACTACATAGTAAATACAATTCTAATAAAAAAAAAATTGAGAAAAACATATTAATGCAACAAATGTATTTTTTAGGGTAAGGGAGAAGAGGACAACATGATCTGAAGGAATCAAATTCATGCCACAGATCCAAACATTAGGAGTTTTCGGTTTGCACTAGCATTATCTGATCGTGATAGACAAATTATCGATTTCTCTAATCTACTATACTAAAAGTAAGTATACGTGAAGCCTATTATGTATTTAAAATAATGTTTCTATTGCTAAAACCTAATCTTATACTTTTATTGGACATGTTCAGGTCACATTCAGAAGTATCTATAAAAATGTGTATAAAATCTTTGTACTGAACCATAGACATCATAAAATATATAGAACGCAAAAGAGGTATCGAAAATAGTCAACCTATGGAGTAAAAGCGAGCCTGGTAATATTGCAGTAACTTAGCTTTTATGAGTTGGTCGCACTGACGTGGTAGCTACACAATAATCGGCGGGAATTTCAAATAACGAAAATTTTACGTACATTCATAGAAACATGATTGCTATGGTCCAAATACAGGGTGTTACAGAATGATGGTCAAATATTTTACCAGTGTATTCCACATGCGATTTTAGGGGGGATCTTCATACGAAATTTTTCAATCTGGGTCCTTATTGTTGAGATATTCGAGTCTCAAATGGCGGAAAAATAGTTTTTATTTTTCCTTAAACGGCTACACTTAGAATCTTTAATTTTGGTACACATTATCAGCTAGTCAAAAGCTATTGTGTAGTGGTGTCTATTCCTTGGCTCATGTTTCTAGAGGTAATAAGCAAGCAAGCAACCCTAGATTTATTTCGTTCAGAACTTTTTCCTGCAATGGCCGATTTCAACAAAACTTTTTTTTAAAATACTACATATAATTATACTAATTTTTTCTCTCTTGCAATTTTTTCCTACAACCAACAGTTTGCGCGGAAAAAAATAAAAATAGTTTTCCTTACTCTAAACATCACCGTCACCTGTTACTGATAACAGCAGTAGGCGGTTGCTATGTTGATGATTCTCTGTTGTGTTATCAAATAAATCGCCATTAGCCCTATAATTGACAGTTTTTGCAAATATTTATAATCAAAGGTTTTCCTATAACTGTTGACAATCCTGCGGTATACATATTCCGTCAATTTATTCGCTAATTGTACGGAAGTCAGGTATGTTTACAAATATTTGCAAAAATTGTCAAGACTGATTTGTTTGACAAGACAACAGAGAAATATACCGCCTACTGCAGTCATCAGTAACCGGTGACGAAAAGATGTTTCGAGTAACGAAAACAATTTTTATTTTTTTCCGCGCAAAAAGTAGTATAATTATATGTAGTATTTAAAAAGTTTTGTTGAAATCGGCCATTGCAGGAAAAAGTTCTGAACGAAATAAATCTAGGGGTTGCTTATTACCGCCCTCTAGAAACATGAGCCAAGGAATAGACACCACCTCAAAATAGCTTTTGACTAGCTGATAATGTGTTACAAAAATGAGGTTTCTAAGTGTAGCCGTTTTTAAGAAAAAAAAAACTATTTTTTCCGCCATTTTGAGACTCGAATATCTCAACAATAAGGACTGAAATTTTTCATATGAAGATCCCCCCTGAAATGGCTTGTGGAATATATTGGTAAAATATGTGACCATCATTCTGGAACACCCTGTATAAACTTTCCGTTTTGGATTCAATTGTACTCTGGCATTAAAATGCATTATAACCAACAAAGTCCATTAAGTTTAAATTCCTCGATAGTTTGACTCAGTGCCTAATGTAAAGGCTTCTGGCCTTCTATATATTTTATGATTTCTATGTACTGAACACAATAATAATGTTAATTCAGCAACATATTTTTTTTGCAGTTTTTCTCCACAACATGGACAGACAGGAGTATGAGAAGAAGCGTGGCAGTGCTGGAAGTAAAGGTGTACAGTTCCAAGTCAATTTGTTGACTATCTTTCTCCTCAACGCTTTGAAGAAACTCACAGACTGGAGGCTGTCAACAGAAAACAAGCTAGCAGGCAATTTCGATGATGTGGTCTTAGAGTGGAGAGAAGGCGACATAGACTGGAGGCTGTCAACAGAAAACAAGCTAGCAGGCGATTTTGATGATGTGGTCTTAGAGTGGAGAGAAGGCGACGTACTACTACAGGCAAAGCATAGAGAGAATAAAACGAGGATCACTGTGGAAGATCTGATGTCTACAAACTCGAAGAAAAGCGACTTCAGTCTTCCCAAATACTTTTTTTCTTACCAAGAAGTTAAGGATAAGTTTACATTGAAGAATGTTATAGTTTGCACCAATGCCGGTGTCAACGAGAAGGCTTTGAAATATTTAAAGACTCAGACAGATTCATATGATAGTATGCTACATTGTGAAGATGATAATTCTTTTTATACATTTAATACTGAAAGTACTGAAAATTTGTCTGAATTTAAAGAAAAAGTACATATTTACTACGATCAGAATGCTTTAAAAAATAGAGGCATCAACGAATCAATAGTCACTAATGAAAGCTTGAAAGATTTTCTGAAACACCTACAACTTTATTTCAACTACGCTTCACAAAATGTTGTGATAAAGGTTATCGAAAATTTACTAAAAAGAAGTAATTGGCATGGTAAAATAACTTATTTGGAAATAAACAGTAAAGTAGAGGATTGGTTCAAACAAAAAGTCGGCGAATATATCAATGAACCTATTGCGAAGGCAATGTTTTCTGAAATAAAAATGGATAAACATTGGCAGTCCTTGCAATACGATGTGGTTTTTGAAAATAACGATTTAATTTTCCAAAATTCAAAAAGGATATATCACTTCATAGCTGACGACTCCTGTTTACTGCAAGAACTCAGAATGTATCATGCTTTGAATGGTATGGAAACGAAAGTACTCTGTATCTATCCCGATAATAGCATCGAAGATCAGAAACAACTAATAGACGCTTTTGGGCTACGCGGTTATATCTACTTAATAATTGGTTGGCCCAAACTGCAGGAAGAAAGTGAAATAAAGACAATATGCAAGAAAATAAAAGGAGTCTTGGACAAATACGAATACAAAAACATTATTTTATTAACTGAGAGCAATAATAAGCTGTTTGAACAAATGAAATTAAGCATTAGTAATAGTATTGTTACAATAGCACCACCAAAGTTCGGAGATCTTTCAAAAGAGACACAATATAGGCTATTAGAAGAGAAAGAGATTATTTTCCAAGGAAATACTTTTAATTTAAATAAACTCTTTTCTTCAGAGACGTTTCAAGATTATGACACAGTTCTCAGTTCAGAGATATTGGAGAAGCTGGTGAGAAATAAAAAGATCGAAGTAGGGTCGGAGTTGAGACTTTTAGACGAAAGTATTAGCCAGGTCTACATACACCGATACTTTATCAAGAATGATGAGAAGAGAGCAGAAGGAAACATCTTTGACGTGAGAGAGAAACTGATACTAATATCTGATAGTGCAGGTTCGGGGAAAACTACGGTTCTGACTAAATTAGCGATGATAATAAAGGAAAGGAATCCAAACTTGTGGATTATCAGAATTGAACTTAGTCACTATTCTAAGATTTTAAATGATTCACTAAGAAAAAAGGAAAGGACTATAAGTTTACTGAAACTGCTAAACTCTCAAGAGGCAACCAAATTGACAAACCAATTTGAGAAGGATATTTTTTCAATGAGAAATAAAGTTGTGTTACTAGTAGATGCTATAGACGAAATTAGTCCTAATTATACGAAACTTATAATAAAGCTTCTTCTCGACTGTCGAAAAGCTCCCAACTTGGCCAAAATTTTGGTAACCACCAGACCACATTTAACTCAGAAATTAGAAAAAAAACTGCAGGTAAAATCTTTTGTGTTGCAACCATTTACGAAAACAGACCAAATAGAATTCCTTACCAGTTATTGGACTCACAACTTGAAACTGGACCATACTTATAGAGAAAAATGTGAGCAATATGCTGAAACTCTAATGAATAAAATGTCCTCGTGGACAGAATGGTCTCCTTGGGAAGAAAATCAATTTGCCACTATTCCGCTGCAGGTGCGAATGTTGGCAGAAATTTTCCAAGAAGAGAATAAACGGGGCGAGACACTGGATTGGCAAGGATGTAAAGAATTTGTAAATATGAATGAACTGGAACCAAAACTACCTGAAAGAGTTGACCTTGCAAACTTGTTCAGCATGTTTCTTGAGAAAAAAGAAACAGTTTTTATAGAGAAAATAAATCCCAGTGGAAATGTGACAGTAGAACAAACACTCACCGACAAATTCGACGAATGCCTTTCTTACCACCGAACGTTTGCTTTAAAAACTGTCTTGACTAGAGAAGAATGTGAACTCTTCACTTGTTATGATGAAAGTGGCAAAACTATGATACCATATTTGTTAGAGAGAGGAATTGTAAACAAAGTCGACAATGAACTGCATTTCATACACAGAACATTTGCGGAGTATTTTGTTGCAGAATGTCTGCTAAGAGAATTACAGTGTCAAAATCAAAACGTCGAGTTCCAGAAGTTTTTGATCGATGAAATATTACTGGATACGAAATTTAAAGTTATCCTTAATATTTTTGATAGTTTACTTCAAAACTGTGGTGTAGATAAAATTCCTCGAAATATTTTTCAAAATTATCAGTCTCTTTCATATAAGATCGATGTCCACAGGTATCGTTTCCATTGCCTAGTTCACGATTTAGCAGAAGAAGGTTGTGTAGCGACACTTCAGCTTCTACTTAAATGTATAAATTTCGAAGCTATTAAAGACAAAGAGGTTTCGTTTTATGAACTAGATAAATATATTAAAGATAACGATAGAATATTTCACTGCCATTTTCTGGGAAATACATTAGATATTTTACAGTTCTTTGTAAAACGGGGTGGAGTTAACATTGAGGATTCCACTCATAGCACACCACTGTGTCTGGCTGCTCGTAAAGGTCACTTGAAAATGGTGAAGTTCTTACTTGAACAAGGTTCAAATGTTAAAATTCTATATGTGGAGACCCCACTGTGTGAAGCTGCAAGTGGTGGTCATTTAAGAGTTGTAAAATTCTTAGTGGAGCAAGGAACAGACGTTAAAGAACACATAAGGCATGGTGGTAATGCATTGTACACAGCTATACGTAGAAATCACGTAAATATAGTCACATATCTTTTAGATAGAGTTTTAGAGGAAGAGGGTTTACAATGTGGTTTAGATGCTGAATATTCAATGATTCCTTTCGCAGCCGCTTATTTAGGGAGATTAAATATCCTTGAAAATATGGTGGAAAGAGGATTGGATGTCAACCGTAGAATAATAAATGGAGAGTCTTTGATTTTTGGTGCTGCTGAAGGAGGGCAATCAGAAACCATCAATTATCTGGTACAGAAAGGTGCAGACATTAACAAGAAGAACCTGAGTAATGAGACAGTGCTCCATACAATTTCAAAAAAATCACACCTATTGCACATTGTGCAGCTCTTGGTGGAATTGGGGATAGATGTAGATGCTAAAAATAATTTAGGGATGACAGCGTTACACTATGCTGCTGAGGCAGGTGCATTGGATGTGACTGAATTACTGATAAAAAGTGGTGCAGATGTGAACAGTGAAGACAACTGGGGTAGGAGCATTCTACGTGTAGCTGCTTTAAAGGATCACTTAAAAGTTTTTGAATTACTTGCAAAACATGATGCTGATATTAATGCTAAAAATATTCGTGGCAACACTTTGCTGCATTTGTTTGCATCACAGGGTCAATTGGACGCTGTTAAGTGCCTTGCAAGGTTTGATGTGGACTTTACTATTAAAAACTGCGATGGACAAACACCACTACATGTCGCCCTATTGAAAGGAAACCGAGAAGTTGCCAAATTTCTCATAGAATGTAATTCTGACGTTAATAGTAGAGACAGTCTTGGTCAAACAGCATTACATTTAGCTGTGTCAATGAATATATTATCTGTTCAGCCACGTTTTGTCTTGGATATGTACACAAATATTCAATGTCTGAGGTCGGATGAGGATAATGCCAATAATAATATACACATGCTTATCCATTTAGATGTTTCAGAACATCTGGGCATTGTTAAGTGCCTTGTGAACCACGGTGCAAATATTAATGCTAGGAACAATGCCGGCCAAACAGTACTTCATTTAGCGGTTTTATATTTTCAGAAGCACTTTAACTTCTACGTATGCTGTGGTCAATGTTTTAGTGTTGTTAAATTCTTAATGGAACAAGGAGCAGAAATCAATATTGATAGTTCTCTTGAACACGGCCTAGTTACGCTTGCTAAGGAAATCAGAGAATGTGATCCGTATTACTACGGAAAAAAATTGGAGGACATCTTGTACTTACCTGTATTCAGGCTGCTGCTTGGACAGACGTTGCCAAGCACAAATTTAAATATCCAGAAAAAACGTATCCGTAGAATAAGTTTTCCCACAAGCAAGATAAAGAAGCGGTTTAAGATTAGAAAGATCTAAAAACGACCAAACTCTCCTTTAGATGACTTAAGTGAACTCCTAGACAAACTTATCGCAACACTATAAATTGGCAACAAATTCCATGCTGCTATATTTCTGAACTGACGGGCTGATTTGAATGATTTTTTTTTTAATTGTAGGTGGATTCCTTGGGAATTTTACTGTTCACAATATTTTTTTATGAAAAGTTGGTTTCGGTTTTATACAGGGTGTAATAACGTTATTGGTTTTTCTTTCGAAACATCCTGTGAGTATATGTACTACCAACCAGAACATACCGCAGATGAAATCAAACTGTAGCATCGTCTTTCCTGAGCATTTTCCTTTTTTGTTCACTTCATTATCTCTGTTATTAGTGGAGATACATCGATGTAAAGTGTTTTTATATTTTGATTGTAAAATAAACCTTATTGAATATTTCTGTGCTGATTTGTGATGTTCGTTTAGTTTTCAAAAAGATATTATATAATTGGTAGTGTTATTTTGGCTCCTGATATATTAATAAAAATATGTTTCAATAAATGCTTGTGCTGATATCCAAAACATAAAATTTTGGTTTGGCAAAAAATATTTAAGTTGCCTCTGCTGCAAAGTTTACTAATAATATTTTAGTTTAACTTTTGACTACAACATATCTGAATGATTAATGTAAATTGCATAAGACGCTTACTTTTCTCAACTATGGCCTAACCCTACAAGTAGGTAGGTAGATACTCACTTCAAGGTAATTATAAAATTCATAGGTACTTAAATGTATTGTCTAAAATACACTGTCACTGTTGACATATTCAATTATTAGTCTACGAACTGTACAACATACAGTTCTCTTACCCTTAAATACATGAAGAAAACATAAAAATTTGAATAACTAGGAACATAATAATTCTTACTTCAGCCAGAAAATCCAACAGTTTTTCTCACTTATAATTGCATAAGAGGTTTGTATTTTACTGGGCAAATTTGTATTGTTTAATGAGAAACTATTTCGAGTCAAATTTCTAAAGGAAATAAGTACAAACATCGAGTGTAATTGATAAAATGATTTTTAAAACTCATATTCACTTTTGAACATGTACAAACACATAAAATCACCACAATTGATGAGTTATGACCTCTTTCTGCATTTCTGGGGTTGCTTCTTCAGGTAGTGTCCTTTATTTTAATGGATGTTTTTAACTTATGTTAATCTTAGTAATCAAAACTTTTGCCATTATCGTTTCATATTTAATTTACAAATAATTCTAGTTTATATGTTAATTTTTATAGTTAGATTTTTAAGTCGATTTGGTAATTTGGTGTCAAGAGAAAAAAATGCGATATTAAGCAAAATATTTTATAAATAGGGTAAGTAATGTACAAATACAAGACAATAAACTGACTTGAAGCTTTTGCTAAAATATCTTTCCTGCCTCCTGTTTCAGTTTGGCATCATATTTTAATGTTTTTGAATTAATTTTTCATAATTGGTGAGAAAATTGTTAAAACAAATTGCGGTATTTTTCACAATATAATATACATAAGAAACTTTTAGTGTCTTCTGTTTATACATTTTTTATCAGAAATTTTATTCATAATCGAAGGATATCCTGTATACGCTATTCAAATTAGAAGATAAATGTAAAATACATGATATTATTTTAGTTATTGTAAGTTTTAATCATTAACATTAAAAGATTATCACTGATAATTCACATATACAGGGTGATTCAGTAATAATGCCAGTTTAGTTAGTTTCAACCACGTATTCGGAAGACCTGATAAAGACAGAAAATCGAAAAAAAAATGTTTTACTCAACCTTTCCAAAGACAAACAAATCACCCCATAACAACTGGTAACACGACGCTCTTGGCACACTTTTCTGATGACTCGTTCGAGTATTGAAACTATATAGAAGTCCAACAGCGTTGCCACTCAGGATCATGCACATACATATAATAATAGCATGCTCGGTACTGAAGTGACAGATTTTTTTTCTAATGACAAACTTCTTGTTTGCAGCCTAAATGTATGCATTTTGTATTTTTTTTTTGTTTTGAAATTCTTGCATTCTTAAGGTATTCATTATGCCTTTTGTCAAGTTCTGACGCAAAATTCATTTGTCATGCCCTCGTAGTAAGTTCAAAAGCTCTGCAAAATTTTATACAGTAAATCGGATAAAATATACCTATTTTTGTCACCTTTTCGTTATGTTCTTTAAAGCAGAATCAAGTGGAGCTTATACATTGATATTCTCAAATAATGCAAATCGCATTTGATTATGAATCAGAATCAAATCCATTATTCATGATCAGTGGGTACCGAATACACACACACGTCTATTAAAATTAAAATGTCTTTTATACATTTTTCATGGCACACTTTACTCAACTTGAATTGCATTTTCATTTAAGCAAACGGCTTAACAGATGTAATTATTAATTATAAACTACACTGGCGCCAAATACACACGAAATTCACCAACATCTACTACGCGAAAATGATAACTGATGATCGATGGATGAAGAAGGATGAGAACTAAGAGAAGCTGGGTAGCGTGTATCTGTTCCTGATGGATAGATGCAGTCGACAGCGGGCTCGCCTGCATAGGAAAGCGAACCTATGCGATGTTCGACTTATTGCGCCGGTAACATATTAAACGGAGCTTTGAACTAAAACTTAATATGTTCATTGCATACTTTTAAATCTCGTATATTATTTATATTCATTTTTCCCTATATCTTCTCTTAAAATTAATGACATTATGACTGAATCACCCTGTATATTTTTCAAATAAATATTATGTCACGTTAATGTATTATTTATCAACGAAGATAACAATATATATAACTTTGAGATCCAAATATGAAAGATTGGCACTCATCTTAATTTAATGTGTATTTTATCAATCTTATCGTGAACCACTCATAAATTTCTAGCATTATCTCAATCTAATATTTGCTTCTTACAGATTTAGGATAGGAATACTTATAGATAAGAGAAGCGTGTAAATTTTTCTTCAACGAATAGTTAATCGCCAAAAGAGTAAAATGCAGTTCACTGGAAAAGTAGTGCTGATTACCGGTGCCAGTTCAGGTATTGGAGCGGCCACAGCTAATTATTTTGCTGGTCTAGGCGCTACTCTAGTCCTAACGGGCAGAAATCTAGAAAACTTACAACAGGTGGCTTCCGACTGTAAGACCACAACACCTCCTTTATTAATAGTTGCCGAACTGACCGACGAAAGTGACACCAAAGCTACAATCGACCAAACAGTGGAGCGTTTCGGTAGATTGGATGTTCTAGTTAATAATGCCGCCGTTTTGGAGTTCGACTCTATAGAAACGACTAGCCTGCCGCAATACGACAACGTTATAAACACAAACGTGAGGTCCCTGTACCACCTGACAACCCTAGCGGTACCCCATTTGATAAAAACCAAAGGGAACATCGTGAACGTCAGTAGTGTCACCGGCATCAGAGCTTTTTCGGGGCTCCTCACCTACTGCATGTCCAAGGCGGCGGTCGACCAGTTCACCAGGTGTGTAGCTTTGGAGTTGGCTTCCAAGCAGGTGAGAGTCAACAGCGTCAACCCGGGGGTGATCATCACTAACTTCCAGAGGCGAGCGGGAATGAACGAAGAACAGTACACGGAATTTTTGAAGAGATCTGAAGGGAACCATGCTTTGGGCCGAAACGGTAGGGCGGAGGAGGTGGCCAGGGCTATTGCGTTTTTAGCTAGCGACGACGCCAGCTTTATTACTGGAGAGACGCTGCCTGTGGACGGGGGAAGGCATATTATGTGTCCTAGATAGGCATTTGTAACAGAACAAAATAAATATTGGTAAATTGATAACTTTAATATTTCTACATTTTTTACAAAAAGGCTCTTTAATGACAATAACTTAGAAGCTGTACATTGTATACACTGCTTAATAATAATTATCAATCTAGAATATAAATAAAGCTATCTATTTATAAGTACATATATCTTCAGGAAGTTGTTGTCTAAAATCGCTCATAAAACAACCTCTTGAAGTCATGTTACAGATATGTACATTAAACGTAAAATGTGTCCTTCAAATAAACAAACATGTTACGTAATCCTGAAATAAACAGTAACTTATACATTACATCTTTTTATAAATACCATTATTTATCCACTTATCTGCGTGACAAAAAGATGTAATGAAAGGTAAGAGAAAAGATTTACTTGAATGAATGGCTTTTCAGCTAAACTTTGCCCCTTGTAAATTGTAATCTAATTATAATTTGCAATAAAACCCTTTATTATTATTATTATTTAGCATAACAATATTTCAATAAAAAAGTATTTGTTTCATTTTTAGAGTGGTTCATATTTAATATTAAAAAATAACTCCACCATACATATTACGACATATACACATAATTATATTTGGGTCAGAATTTAATTTTTGCATTAATTTTAATAAATATATTAATTAGTGTATAAATACCAATATAATAAAATCTCTACCCCTCGTTGTAATCACGAGGATTAGCCCGGAAGTCAGAAACTTGTGCGGGAGAGGGGGGCTGCATATTATTATTGCGCCCCAGGAACGACTTACATTGGTAGACCCAAACCACTAATCAGTGCAGGAATGAGGGAAACCTGGCAAACTTCATTAATTAGGGGGGTGGTCAAACGTCGACCGGTATCAATCTCTCACCCACAGAGAGGGTGCCACAAAATATTTTTCATCTAATAAACTAAAATTAAATATACAGAAAATTAAAGCCATAATATTTATAACAAAATATAAGTACCGGAAGATAGACATGACCAATATAATGTTAAATATAAATAACGAGAACATAGAAATTGTATCACATATAAAATATTTAGGTTTTCAAGTGGATAGCTTTCTAAACTTTGATTATCATTTAGATTATATTCAAAAAAGATATCTAAGAAACTATACTTTTTTGGGCGAATATCTCAGCATCTAACAACTCAAAGGAAAATTACAGTATTTCAGTCTATTATTCAACCCCATTTTGATTATTGTGCATCAGTTTTATATATGTTTAACCTTAATAAGCTAAACCAATTACAAAAGCTACAAAATCGCGCTATGAGAATTATATTGATAGCAAACCATCTTAACAATAAAAATATCAGATATGTTGGAAACGTTAAATTGGTTATCAGTTGAACAAAAGTTATATTCATATTCAGGATATTTTCATAAATATGTTGCCTTTGGTGAGGATATTCATCAATATGCTACAAGAGATAATAAAAATTTGTATATTATATATTTGTATAGTATAAAGTCATTGAATTCATTTAAGCATAGGTTGAGAATATTAATTAAGTAAGAATAGTATAAATATTTAAGCTGTCAGATAACTGTAAAACTTAAATTGTACATTAGGGTAACCTATTTCAATAAACAGATATTATTATTATTCATGCACATCATACCATAAATGTCAGAGTTTGATATTGACACTATAATAGCTTTTAATACATCCTACTTATTTAATTTATTGGTTTGCAAAAATGTACGTATTTCTTATTTACTATTGCCGCTATGTGTATTTGTGTCATGCTACACGCATACTTCGACCACAGCGTGTTTGCATCAAGCAGTGTTGCCAGGTGGGAAAAATTCAGTGCATGAGAATAATTTCAAAGAAGCATGAGGTTTGGAGAAAAAGCATGAGATGGCTTAATTTATCAAAAAACACCTCTTGACACAGCTTAATTTTTAATTACTTTTGTAATGCCATTTTTATTTCATTAAAAAGCATTATGTTCTGCTATTTTATCATAATATTACATTGTAAGTAGGTAGTTACAGGTACTTACTTAAAAGTTATTAACCACGTAACCTTTCTAATTTATTTTGTTAGGCCGGGCGAACGTTGAGGCGCAGTTGACGTGACGCAGGGTGACTCACGGGTCGTAAAATCTGTTGTTTCCAGAAAATGTAGGTACCCTTACGGAATAGAGTTAAGAATCACTGCAATAGAGCGTGAATACAGCACACACACCGCATATCCGTAGACTGGCATACCCGTTTATGTATTCATTGCTAATTATTAAGAGAGCAGTCTACAATAAAGGACATTTCAAGTACCCAAATATTGTAGATACCTACCTCTATCTGTTCAATTTTGCCTTTATTTCTCGTTAGGTCTTTGTTTTGGTAGATTTCATAGAGTAATTTTAATAATTTTATTATTTCTTTTTGTGTCTATTAAAAAACATGAGATTTTGTAATCAAAATATGAGAGCATGAGATTTCTTTGGAATGCATGAGACTTGACAACACTGGCATCAGTTGACCGGACAGTTAGATTTGCAATGGGGAAATGGCGTTGGCGATACGGAACCCATTACCGTAGTACTGAGGAATGCTAGACCAATGCACGTCACCTCCCCTCTTAAAGTTCGTACCTTCCCTGGAATGAAGCGGCAATTTCTACTTTCTCTGTAAAGATCCCCAATTTCCGAATCTGTATATATATACTGTGGCTATATAGAGAACTTCAGTAGAACGAGAACGATTTTGCAGTTTGCGAAAAGTTAAAAAAAAAACGTGGGCCTCACCCAAGATTTCCAAAATGGCTTGTTTAAATTTCGAGAAACATAAAAAAAAAGATATTTATTGAGTATAACCCAAAAGGCCATTGACCGAGGTCCTTCAGCCTGTTTACATACATTTTCAGTTTTACAATATTGTTAGATATGTATTATAAGATTTATTTTGTTTTTATGTTTTTGGTGCAAAAAAATATAATAATAAGTTATTGTGTTTTCAGAAACATTTTTTTTCATAAACTAGACATAATTCTACCGATGTTTCAGATTTTATTAAAAAATTTTAATTTTTGTTAAAGTTACAGCAGTTTGAAAATTAATATTTATTTGTGATACATTATAAAAGTTTCACACAATAGTTTTCGTTTAATTGTAATCTTCAGATTTCAGTTACTTTTCCCGAAACATCAACAAAACGGCAACCATGTATCTTAGAATGTTTCTTTTCTGTGAGTTGTACCCGTAATGTGAGTTACTAGGTCTCCTTTACGCTTGAATTCAAACCCGCACAAATAACACTTGAACGTCGGCACTTCCCACAACTTTTTATGTTTCACGACATGAAGGTTCAGCGCTTTTTTCGATTTGCACTGGTAATCGCAAGTCTCACACCTGTACATCTGAATCTGCGACGGGTCGCTGTGAACTAACATGTGGTGACGAAGGGAGCTTTTTGAGATAACCTTAATATTGCACAGGGCGCACTGGTACAACTTCCTCTCCTTTACGTCCATGTGCTTCTGCATATGCTGCCTGAGATGGTCTGCGCGTTTGCCGCGGTACAGACACTTGTCGCACTTGAAGATCGTCATTTCAGCAACGTCTTTATGGATAAGCATGTGTCGTTTCAAATGCCGATTGTACTTCGATTTGTAACTGCACTGGTCGCATTCAAACCAATTTATTTGCGACGCGTCTTTGTGGATTAGCAAGTGAGACCTTAAATTGGCTAAGTATTTCGTAGTATGGCCACAGACGTCGCACTTGTACATGTCAGTATTCAAAGGATCTTTATGGGTCCGGTCAACGTGACGTCTGTAACTATCTGTGTCATGAGCCTTGTAGTCGCACAACTTACATTTTGTAACTTGTAAATCATCCTGTATATGTGTATTGTCTCTTTTTTTTGTAACTTCCTCGGATTGATTTGAATCGTTCTGACACCGAGACGATTGGAGACTGGAACATGTAATAGACATATTATAAACCACAGAAAAAGATTAAAAATTAGAATATAGAAACATATTAACAATGAAAATACTATGATTACTTAATAATGATAAATTTGTTTATAAATACAGAAATACATAGGTCCTGCCTTGATACAGAAAGATATTTGATTCTGGAAAAAGCATAGAAATTATAAAATATATAGAAAGTCAAAAAAGGTACCGAAAATAGTCAAGCTATGGGGAAACATGGGATATTATCATTCTTTCGATCAATGGAAAAATTTTACCTTATGGTGTTTTAATTTACTTGAACTCATAGTGAAAGAAGGCCAATAATAAACCTACATCATGTACACTATTTGGTTATTAAGTTAAAGTAATTCAGAGATATTAATTTTTTTTTCTTCGAAATATTGGCCTGACCTCAATTTGAAGGCTTGTAACTCCGCCTGTGCGCAACTTTGTGTATAGATATGTTTGGTTAAATTACAATATTTTGGAACTTCCTATATGTACCTACTCTGTATCAGTTCTTATGTAGAACACCCTGCATGTATTTACTTATTATTTTCTTAATTTACAACTACTATACTAGACGGCCGAAAATTTAGAGAGTGACTGATAAACCTGCTCACAATTTATAGCAGTCGACACAAAAAACACGCAGCCCATATGTTTTTATTACGCAGATTCTGATGCAGTAAGTATGCATGAGCCACAGCTTCTTATTGGCTGCGACGAATTGACGGATCCACCTGTTCCATTTTCAGCTCTATTATGGGCGGGTATATCGTTCGGGTGGGCAAAATTTCGTATATGTTTTCGCTAATTCAATTATGAACGCAATTAATTTTATTAGTGATTATGTGTCCTTAAGAATGGAAAATAATTCAAGCTATACAGCGTATTCTCAAAATCATACTAATTGAATAAGTGAGGAATATCGGATGATGACAAAGGCATATGGAGTTTAGGGCGAGGTCAAAATTTGAGTGATGTTGAAATATGTATTTCATTAACAAAAATGTGAGTAGCATATATGTATAGTGCAAATAGAAAAGTGAGAAATAAGTAGGTACAACTTGGAAACGGCAAATAGTGGAAACTCACGGAAGGAAGATGGTATTTTTAAAATGAGTTTTCGATAAAAAACAAATTGGATCGCTATATCTTACAAGATGAAACTTTGTCTAAGGTGCTTTTACGAATTATGTGTGACATATGAATTATAGTAGGTGAATTTCAGTGTAGATGAAATCTAAAAGAGTATACTCATAGAAAAAGACAAAATAGTGACATGGCGAAAAATATTAAAATATCGGAACCTGGATAGTAAATTTTGACAAAACATGGATGCATGAAAGTCATAGTACGATATGATATAATAAGTGTTAATGTGTGACCGTTATAGTGACAGTGCTAGTAACCAATAGTGAATAGTGTGTATGTATTCTAAAGCCTTTTGTCCTTTTGAATGCGGAATTCGCAAATATTTGCGCGATTTATTTAATGGTGGGAAAATCTCTACTTGTAACAAATTTTGTCAACTATAACATTTTCTATCATTTTCATCATGAAATTGCCATGGTAGATTGTCAGAAGCTCAAAACAAATTTATTAACACCACATAATAATGAAAGTAGCAATAATATTTGTAGTGTTTTACTGTTTCGCAAAATTTGTCAAAAGTTGAGATTTTCCCGCCATAAATAATTAAAACAGAAGTTGCAAAATTCGTGCAAAAATCCGTGAATTTTGTGTCCATGAGGATAAGGCTTAAGTGTGATATCAGCAGTGCATCAAGTAAATGTAAGCGGGTGTAGCAGGCCATCGCCGACGGCATTCTAATTTGTAGAGAGGATGGCACAAAGGGGACATTTAAAGTAAACTGTTAATGTGCTAGGTTCAGTCGACGTCAACTTATTTTTGATAATTTTGTGTGCTTTGAACCCTTCTCAAGTGACACGTCTAGGTAATCATGCCACCCTCACCTTCCGTACTCATCTCTGTGTTGTGAATTAGTCACTCTATTATTTCCGACCTTTGAATAATGAATAATACAAGATAAAAACTTTGAAAAACATTCTATCATTTTTATTATCTAACGCTTAAATTGACAAGAACTGTTATATCACTGTTTCTACTAAAAATAATGGATGTTATGTAATGCAATAATTATTTTTGTCATTTTTGTATATTTTTTATATACGCTCGTCTTTCAATATCCGCTCAAATTTAGTACATCTATGAAATGTTTCTCTTCGCTTGTCTACAAGCTAGTAATTAGTCACCTGCTAGATATTCGGCCTATAGTAACATTTCAAATTATTGTTAAATGTTACCCATTTCTTTTCCATAATCATAACCTAAGAATATTTCTGCATAGCAAGAAACGAGTGTATAACCTCATCGTTCGAGCAATGATTTAAATTGACTTTATCATCAATCTTCTTCTGTTATCAAGATACCAGAGTGAATCGCTCTGTATTGAAAATAGAAGTCTAAAGCAAGATTCTTTTAAATTAATTAAAAACTAAAGTGGCGAGAAGATAAAGCAAGACATACGAAGGTAGTAAAGATGAATGTTAAATGATTAAAAGAAGAAATCACATATTAGCTACCTAATTATTAATATCCCTTTGTGTATTTGAAAACAAATGTATCATTACGTAGTAATACTAATACGCATCATTTTTTAAAAGAACTACTTTTTTAAATTATTACTTTTATTAACAGACTTGTTTCATTTATTCACCTCTTCTGTTGTTCAATTATTCCATCGCCTTTTTCTTTAACTGTTATTTCCCCGAGACTAACATTATTTTTTATTTTTTCCTCCACGTTCAAACAATCCCGTACAAAATTGTAGTGTGTAATGAGGGAATCGAGACATGGTTGGCATATAACAGGTTCCTTAATGCTACTGGCATTCTAAAATAATAAGTTAATAACAGATTACAAATTGCAGATAAAAATTAACAATTACAGAAGAATATTGAACAAGTAGGAAAACAACAAAAACTTAACTTACCACTTCAGGAATAAATTTAGGAATCATATCACATTTAACTTCATGCAGTGATGTAAATCTATCAACAATCAACTTCATGCAAAGACGACATATCCTCTTATCTCCGGACAGAGGGGTTGATGCATTGTTTCCTTTTTCTTTCACATAAATTTCATTTAGGTCAACTGGTAACATTTTTGTATTATTAACGTAAGGAAAAATCGAGTCCTCGGTGTAGAGGCACATTGCCTTAAAGTCAAATGCTGCAAATAGTTTCCCTGCACAAATTTTACAAATGACATATTTTGTTCCCTTATCCAGTTTCTAAAACAACAAAGTCAGATTCAATACTATTAATACTAAAATTGAATAATTATCCTAATCATTAAGAAAGCATACAAAAAGTATAACTGCAAAATAGGTATCTAGTTTTAACTTACCAATTTTACCAATAAGACATCTAAAACTTCCCTTATAATTTCATGTAGAAGGACGAAATTTTCGTCAAGTATAATATTTAAACACAATCTGCAACATTTTTTCTTACAGATTTCCATCTGTAAATAAATTATAACATTACACAAAATTATATACACACAAATTTCCTTCCAAAATAACCATTATTTTTATTTTATGGCTCGATTCCTAACCTAGCTATTTTATTTTCTTCTTCTTCATCTTTACGAACGAAAGACTATTTATAAACCATAGAAAAAGATGAATTACTGGGCGCATTCAGCAGAGCTCATCGATGACTAATCGCTTACCAATTTTCGGCTGAATGCGCATAGTTGAAGCGATGAGTTATCGGGCGATTGGTAATCGGACGCCATTTTTTGCATCGCTCTTCGGGACCGATTAGTAATCATGATTAGTGATTTGTTTACCATGACATAACCTAACAGTCTCTGCAAATTGGATTAGCAAGATTAACTCTTATATTTTCAACAATATTCATATCTAATTCATCATTAAAGAACATTCAATGGGATTTCGATTTTAAATCTACTGCAATTATAACTAATCTAAACTAAACTAAATCAGCTGACAGTTGAAAAATGAAAACATCAAAAAAAGGTCATTCAGAAGAAAGCGTCCGATTAGTAATCATCACGTCTAATCGATAACTCATTGCTGTTCTCTGCTGAATGCGCCCAATATTAAGCTGTTTTTTTGTGACTAATCCGTGAACGAAACGTATTCATTAGAGACGTCACTAATGTATCGCACCAAGAAAATGTATATGTATAGTTTCAAAACCAAACGTCAGCAAATATTTGTTTCTCTTTTATCACCCTCGCACTTTTTGATCATTGTTTACACTATTGTCTACACTAGATTTGGATTAAAATAGAACGATTATTATTAGTGGTAGAAATTATTAACAATATCTATTTCCGCATGTTTTTGTACATATATTTTGAAAATGTGTGAAATTTGCAACAAAAACAGAACTTGATTTTAGCAACTGCATAGATTGAGCAACTGCAAACTAAAAACAAATACCTAACATGTTTATATGAGTGACAGGTGTGTGAAATATTGACAGAAAAGTAATTGAATTATGCTTTTGGATTATGTAATTCAGGATGTCTGTTTAAATTTGCAGAGGTACATACAATAGTCCATAACCAACTCATTTTTAAATAGTATAAAAATAACAACCATTTTAAATATTAATTTAAAAATTTAAACCACACCGACTTTCAAATCTCTACTTTTTAGGCAACTGCACTGAAATGTAATTTTATATTATGATGACTGGAATGCGCTAAAAGCGGCGCGAATGGATTACTCATGATCAGCGCCATATTTTGTTTTGTGCCTCTAGCAATGATGGAGCATTAGGGGCTTGGCTGATTGTGAATTGAAATGAAATTGAAAATTGAATTATGGATATGAAGAATTATTATGTGCTATATGGTGCTTAATTTTACAGTCCCTTATAAAACATGACATGTTCCAACAATAACACCAAAAATACACAAAGAATAACACACACAACGAGATACAAGATAAAAAAAGAAACAAGCCAATGACGTGTTTACAAATAAAATAGTGGGAAATTAAGAATACAATTCATATCGTACGTGCAGATGGTTGTCTCTCTCGCACCAACATCCATAACCAATGAAGTAGGTTTTGCTGAGTTCCATGTGCCTCCTTTTGTCTGCTCCTAGGTTTGGTATCTTTATTTGGATGCGCAATAGATCTAAACGTATTCCATATCGTACTTACATTTCAGTGGGCAACTGCTGCATAGACCAATAGCAAAGCATCTAAAGAGTTCAAACCGGACTAAGTGGATGTTTTAAACACGGTTTAAACAGCGACGTGTGTGACGTCACTATTTCAACGCAAAAATATAATGTTTTGAACCGGGTTGAATACATTTCGTCGCAAAAAAACAGCTTAGATGCTTTGCATAAAAAGTAGATTTGAAAATCGGCCTGATAAATGTTTAGATTAATATTTAAAATGGTTTTTATTTTGATACTTCTTATTCTTGTTTATTTAAAATGAAGTTGGTTGTGGACTATTGTCTGCAAATTTAAACGTATTTTTAGACATCCTGAATTACATAATCCAATTACTTTTCTATCTAAATTTCACAAACCTGTCACTCATGTTAGGTATTTGTGTTTGGGTTTGTACTTGCTGAAATCAATTTCTATATTTTTGTTACAAATTTCATACATTTTCAAACTATAGGTTCTTTCCAAATAGCAGTAATTTCCAGTAATCGGACTATTTAGCATGCGCAGTAGCAAAATGTCTTTTCAACATGAAATAATTGCTTGTTTAGAATTACCATATATATATTACTACAACTGGTTGAACAGTATAATTATTAGTAGTGTATATAGTCAAAGATTATTAGTAATAATTTGAATTTCAAGTGAAATTGAAAAAGCGGACTACTATAATTTATAATTTTGCTAATGCGCATGACAAATAGTCCAATTAGTGTAAATTACTGCTATTTGGAAAGAACCTTATATGTACAAAAACATGCGGAAATAGGTATTGTTATAATTTCTACCACTAATAATCGTTATATTTTAATCCAATTCTATTATCAAAAAGTGTGAGGGTGATATCAAAGTGAAACAAATATTTGATGACGTTATGTTTTGAAACTACATTTTCTTTTTCTTTAGTTTTGTTGGGTTTTTGGCACACTTCTGAAAAAATAATAAAGATTAATTAAATAAGCCCTTGGTGCAATACATTAGTGACGTCACCAAGGAATACGTTTTGAAACACTCGATGAATAAAGTTTGTCCACGGATTTCGTCACCTGGCACAACCTTACGTTAATTTGGAGAAAAATAGCAACAGCTCAGTGCTACGTTCTCTGTTTTCAGAAAAGTATAACTCAAAATCCATACAATAGATGTCGCCGTGTGATAAACTCACGGAGCAGTTGGTGGCAAATTTAAATGTACCATAATATATAGGGTGCAACATATGTTGTACATATACATATGAAATAAAATTCATAATCCTGGATAAAAAATTTCGTAAAAAATTATAAGTTCAAATATAAAAGTTGAACAGATTTTTTACAAAATTATGTAGTCAATGATTTATGAATTTTATTTCATGTAAGTTATACACTATACTATATAACAGTATAATAAAAGTCATAAAACAATGCGTTTTGTAATATGTCTATTAAAAAAGAATGAATGATTGGTTTAATAATAAAAAGAGTAATTGTTTTTTTCAATGCTTTATTCTATTATAAATAGGAAAAGAAGTTGATTACATGACTAGTAATTAATAGCCATTAATATGATAAAAAATAGATGCATACTTTATGCTAAATGTTATTGTTAAATACATTTGTTCCGAACCACAATGGTTCTCATCAGTACGATGCACTACTGATAATTTTTTTCTGTGAAAGTTAAGGCTTACGGTGAGCGCTCTATAAAACGATATAAAGTTTTCGCTCACTAACTCCTCAAGGATAAAGATAAAAATATGCGGTTTTTTAGACTACAAATATTATTTTACATCGGCGTTGTTTTTTGCAATTTTGAAAAAGTGTAAATTTGATATTTTTTAATTAATTTTGCTCTTTACCGAAATTACAAAACATAGCGCCGATGTAAAATAATATTTGTAGTCTATTAAAAAAAACCGCATATTTTTATCTTTATCCCTTGAGGAGTTAGTGAGCGAAAACTATTTCTTAGCAATAAAATGCTGCCACCTTGCGGTAGCCTTGATAAAAGAGACGATCACATTAGATTCTGAATGTCCAACACTGAGAGAAGTGATTCAGGCTAACGGTAAATGCTCTATCAAACGGGATATAGTTTTCGCTCAATAACTGCTCAACGGAAAATGATAAAAATATGCGATTCTATCTAATAGACTAGAAATATTATTTTACATCAACGCTGTATTTTAAAATTTTGAAATAATGTAAAATTATTTTTTATTTAAAATTTTTCACTCGATGTAAAATAATATTTACGTATTCATTAAAATATAATTAATATTTTTAATAAATATTAAAAAATGTGGAATGCAAACGGGTAGTTGAAATTTATGGAATATATAAAATGTTATTAAAATATGGTTTTGGTTATCTAATTTTGTTTTGTCGCATAGTATTTTTTACATGGGATCGATGGTTTGCTTCTCAGCAATTCAATAAATAATAATAATTATATCTACTATTTGTTGCATATCCAAACTTAGTATAAATACACATAGAAAGAAAAAATGTGCCAAACGCATTTTATTCTACAAATGAAATTATCTCTTTATTTCATATTTTGTGATATAAGTTGAGCCCTATGTCACGTGAAAGTATTTATATTTTTATTATAAAAAGAAAAAAAAAAATTAAGCATCGCAATTAGTGGAACTATTTTGGATCCTACCGTTAAAAGCAATATTTTTTGTTAGAAAGTGTTATGTGTCGTTCTAGATGGGGTAACTCATTCTGGTCAACTATTTTATTGTCGATTATTTAATAAAACATCATTCTTGATTAAAAAAAAATGTTGCTTGTCTTGAGATATTACAAACTGTAGTACTACTTATGATAAAATATGGTGTTCGAAAGTAAAAAATGCTCAAATTTTTCATCTTCATTTTTTTGTGAAAAATGTCAATCCACAGTTATCCCAAAACCGAAGAAAAATTTAAAAAAAAACACTGTTTACAAGCATATTCAAGGCATTTTGTTCATTTTTCTATTTTATGAATTTTTATAAACAATTAACTATCAGGAATTATGTTTTCCAACAATAAAAATATGTCTGGAATGCCTTATGTACCAAAATATCATTACCTACTTCTATTTTTCGAAAACTACAAAAGAGTTTAATAAAATAAATACCACAAAAAATATATTTTTTCAGTAAAAACATTTAACATTTTATTAATTAATTTCTATAGTATAGTTGATAAAATTGTAAATATAAATTAACTACTTGAGTATTTATGGGAAAAGTAGCATAACAATTAAAAATGGATTTTGTTTGTTCCTTTGAAACTACATGTTTAAGTAGTTGTACTTCGATAAAAATTAAGAATCGCTTACTTACATCGCCGTATTTCCCGCAGTGAAAATTGTGTTTATTTAACTATTGAAATCTCGAAAAATATAACATATACAACAAAGGTAACTTATTAATGTTGTGTTTATTCACAGTTACTGTTTAAATTTTACTCAAATAAAATAATAATTTTGAAAAGCGTCTGTAAGACACGCATTTGTAGCTATCCTAACTCCACATTTAACAATTATTTTCATACACTTAATTATAAATATTTAACAACTTTTATTATCAAGTAAATTTTTGTTATAAGAATATTTATATCTACAGATATATTTAAAATAAGTCGGTAAGTATTTTGGTAGATCTATGTATCTAAAATCTTAGACAGCTGTTTGTCTGTTTTACTTCGGTGTCTTTGAAAATACCCAGGTGTCATTCCTATTTTTTGCTAACACCTACATTATCCAGTTATTAAATATTTAAAATTATATGTCTTTAGAAGACATTCTTTCAAGAAAACGTCAATCTTAAGCCAGTGTTATATCTTTATAATTAAGAGCAATGTACGCCACATATGTATTTTGGAAAGTTCAAATGTTAACAAAACAAAGGTATATGTTTTCAATATTTGATCTAATCTAATTGGTCTGTTTACACTTTAATTTCTCATATTTCTCTTCAATAATCCATACATAGTCTTTATATTTTACATTTTGGACATGTTAATATCTTTTATGAATTTTCTATGACCTACGATAAGTTTTCTGTATTAAAAAAATACGAGCATAAAAAACTAAAATTTAATCTTATTCAACATAAAAATTATGGAAAATATAGATGTTTCTGACTTTCCGAATGAATGCATTGTCCTATTCTGAAAACGTATACTGCACCGCAAGTATAAACTTAGCTTGCATACGAAACACGAGCATATGTAAAATTCAATTTCTTGAAAACCGTAACACGTAGCGAAGTAAACTTTTTTTTAAAAACTTTTTCATACTTTCGACTACATTTGTCTCGATATAACTATAGTTCTATTTTCAATAATTAATGTAGCTCTCCGCATAGTAAAGTTTTTAATGCACAAATTTGCTGGTATCGACTTTGGAACAATTTTGTTCGAAAAGGCTTTAAGTAATCAAAAATGTGTACCATTAGAAGCGCTGTAGTTTTTATATATGTTGTGAAAAAATATGAAAATAACTTGAATCGTTGATTTACAAACGCAATATATATTTCGTAAAACATAATTGTCAAATAACGTCCGACGCACCGACAATTTGATTTTATAAAGTTAGACCCTACTGAAAAAAGTTGTAGAAGTCCATTTCAGATGCCCAAATTGTCTTTCTACAAGATGGTAAATGTTTAATTTAGTTATATCTTTATTTTAAAAAAACAGCATAATTGAGAACCGATTTTACTCCACTAATAGAGTTGTGATACCTTTATTTCAGTGTATCTTTCGTTTTGTCTCCATCCCAAATGAATTAGCCTCTAGGCAGCACATATTTCAGCGTTTTGTCACAACACGTCAACATAGTCTTGCTCTGCGCAGCGATATATCTGGTTTTAACAAAACTTGATCACGTGTTTCACCGTTAGCCTTAAATATACTCAATCGTAATTTAAAAAAAACCAAAATGCTTTAACATTTAATTTTTATAATAAAGTAGTAATATTTTGTTACAACCCCGATATGTTTTGACTGTTTTGTAGTAACTAGGTACCTCCTATAATAAATATTTATTTCGTAAACTTTGGTAATAGTAATGATTTTACATTAAAAAAACCTAATTAAAACATTCTGACAAAAATATATAGCTAGATAAATTTGAATACATATTCTTGCTGTTTGGGAGATAATCTATTTTTATTTCGGATAAACTGACAAACAACGTAATTACTCTACGTATCAAAACAATTCTTGTAACTAACGAACGCTTCTAAAAAAATTCGATACCTACAGTCCACTTAAAAAGTAAAAATACTTGAGAGTTGAGCGGTCACGTAAACACGACGTAGAGCTGTCGCTAGTTCCGGGAATTCCCATTATAATGCAAATATGTATACATTTTATCGTCTATTCCGTGTTCGCTTAAGAAGTGCAATAACACAAAATAAAATATTCATGTTTAGTTGTGCAATATTGTAGAATATCTGAACACAGCTTGGATATATGTACTATCGTCGGTGTAGGTTATTTACCAACAGTAGCGGTTCGTCAGTTATCGTCAGGTTGTCTGTATCCTGTATCACTTGAAATTATTATTTTTAATCTACTCGTAATATAAATTTTGCAATTTATACATATTTCGATAAAAAAATGTATTCCGTTTATTTTTTAGATAAATAAAATATGTACCTGGTGCGTATTTATCACATAATTGATCAAAATCAGTAGATAAGAAAATAAGGAAATAATTATTATAAAGCGTGAGGTGCTAAGTGTTTTCACAAAAAAACATTGTCTTTCATGAGGGCGTCTCCCAATTGCATCAATTGCTATGACAACAGGGACGCGTATAGCTGACTAGAGTTAGCAGGTGTTCGGAGATCGAGAACTGCTTCGTCTGTTTATACCTAAGTAACAACATATTGGTTTGGAGTTCTCAGTGGACGAAAGACGTGTTCCTTTAGTTTTTTAGTGATTGTATTTTCATTTAAAAACATAAAAAAGTGTTCTTTCTATAAGTATTATTTTATTGTATTAGATTGTGTTAACGGCAATGTATGTGCACATTAGTGCTCTGCTTGTTGAAAACTAGATTCGACTGACCAAAACTAATTTTAGATTCGTGTTCAGCACCCTCGAAAATAGAGGGGTCGGAATTTTTAAATTAAGATCGGACAGTTTTACGCTATATAGTAAATAATTATCTGGAATTTTATTAAGTAAACCAGAAAGTTCCATACCTACATATTTATTTACCATGTTATACTGATTATTTGTAAGTTTCTCCAAAATCAAAATATTAGTCACACATCCGCCTAATGTGTTGGTGACTTTCAAAGGTCATTCAACTATCAAGCATTTTTAGGTGGACTATACACACATCTATTTATTTCAAGTCGACGTAAACAAACCAAATAGTCAAGTGAATGCTGAATTGAGAATGATCACGCGTTGTTAGAATTTAACAGTATTGCTATTTTAATCAGTTTCGATTTTCATACAAACAGGTAAGTCAATATACGAATATATTATTAATATCAATAATTCACTTAATATTACACATATCCAAAAATATGTCGCACCCATGTTTTTATTCTAATAATCTAATAGGTTGAATTCGCAGAATAAACATTACTGTAGCCGTAATGAAAATAAAACATAATACGCATATTTGCGTGTACAAGTTCAAGATCAACGATCAGCTGCTATTTGTTGTTTATGTTTTATGTTACAACCAGTGTTGCCGTTTTAGTACATTTGTACTATTTCTAGTACATTTTCGACAGCAAAGCACAAAAGTACATTTTATCGTAAATAGGCCTAATTCTAGTACATTTTTAAATAAGACCAAGGTCATACAAATCGGTCGATGATTCCTCGAAGTGGCCACGTAGAATATAAACCGCAAACCCAAACCGGTGCAGCTGATTCCCCAAAATCGAATGATTAGAACGCAGTATACTAATTACTAAGCTTAGTATCACAAACCTAGAAAAAATATAGACTGTGGCAGTGTCATATTGCCGGCGACCGCAAATTCATGGCTGCCCTAAAAGGTCCAAATCGCTAAAACTTGGTTTTTATGCCAATTTACGTTGGTTGTATTGTAGCGTAAAGCTCATTTGTTTACTGTGATTGGTCACATTCATGTCACATTCTTTAAATGACATTTAAAATGACAGCAAGTTAGTTAATTTCAGATTGCAATGCAGCCATCATATTTGCACAACTGCCAACATAAAGCAACTAAAATATCCATTTTCTGGACCGTAGGTCCCTAGAAAACGCGGCACCTGTCACGTGACCTATATCATGAACCGACGAAGTCTATATTTTTTCTAGGTTTGTGCTTAGTATACTGTTTCTTTTCGGCCAATGATCTGTGGTATACTGTGGATTAGAATAAATCGACGAACGAGAACGACGACAACGCGAGTTCGTACTTCGTGCATTCGCGCGTTGTTCCTCACTCCGCCAATAACATAGGGCCGTCGTAGACCCCTGGGATTACTTAAAAATATAAAAAATAATATATTATAGGTTAGTTTTCGTTTTTATTACGTAGTATTTGTTTTTTTTCGTATATATTTTATGCTATATAATAAGCATATTAGAAAAATAATAGTTTTCTGTTTGATTTTTTGGCATATAAGTAGGTATTATGAAATATAACATATATCATTTATATTATAAACTTAATTTAAAAATCAATAGTTTATGTTTATTTATATTTTTGTTTCATGTATATTTTATGATAAAAAAATAAAAATACTTTGCAAAACATAATAGTTTAATATCATCAGCGCAAAAAAATAGGTCTACTCTATGAGAAACGGCAATATTTCATTTTATCGTAAATTTTAGTACAATCTAGTACATTTTATTGCTTCTGCTTAGTACATTTCAGAAACTGAACGCGGCAACACTGGTTACAACATCGTGATAACCTAGTAACCCACTAACTTAAAGCAGAAGTTTTGAGTTTAACGTTTGATTTATATGACATTTTAATACAAAAAAACAGAACACACATCGCTAACATTTGCTAAGCTTGCTGAATTCTCAAAACACAAGCTATGGTACAATATAACCTTCCTAATTTACAAAAAATAGGCAAACAGTAAGTTTTGAATTTTAATATTTTTGATTTATGTGATATTTTATTACAAAGAACTGAAAATACATCACTAAAATTTATTTTATATAGCTTTTCCATTACCAATTAAAATTTTAAAAAGTAATTTTTTTTGCAACTTTTTGATAAAACCACACAGGAAAACGAACTAGAAATAAAGTCTCATTTGCTTGTCTGACACTTTATATACAGGGTGATTGGGGGGGGGGGGATATTTCAAAGGGGCGTTTAAGGGGCAAAAGTGAACAAAAAGTCCTAAACATAATGATCGAATGTCAACGGTTACTGAGATAGCAATTTAAATATTTTTAATGCTATTTTTGCGAAAGCTGTTAATATTTGATACTTTATTTTGAGGAGATCATGCATTCTAAACCAAACCCACATTAGTGATTACTAATTGTCACATTTATTTTCACGTTTGTGATTTAAACATGCGTTTATATATGCGTTGGTTTAGTCAGTATTGTACATACATAATTTCGTAATGCCTGCCACATTTAGTCATCGAGAATATGCTGATATTATTTTTACTTATTGCAACCGTAGCGCTAATCGTGCAGTTGCTGAATATCGACATCGCTTCCTGAACGGAAGAGCCAGTTAGAAATGTATTCCAGACAGTCTTCAACAATGCACGTGAAACTGGAATGTTTCCCAGTATGAGGATTACATATGAAAGGCAAGCTGGTCCTGGTCTAGCAGTGGAAGAATCTATATATGGTAGAACGTACTCCGGGTGTAAGTACAAAGTGCATTGCAACCCGTCTCTAAATTAATGAAAGTACAGCGTGGGAAGTCATTCACAAAAATGGTTTAAAACCTTTCTATATCCAGCTCGTCCAGAATTTTCAGGACGGTGATAATGATTTGCGGTCAAATTTTTGCAATTGGATAAACGCAAACTATACACCTTACAAATACATTTTGTTGTCTGATGAGGCTTAATTCACTTGTGATGGAGTAAATAACTGTCACAATGAACATCATTGGTCAGATGAAAATTCACATGTCACGGTGGAAAGTAACTTTCAGCATCGGTTCAGCATTAACGTGTGGTGTGGTATGATTAATAATCAATTACTTGGCCCAGTTATGCTAGATGGTTGTCTTACTGGACGATGTTCCATTGGATATTAGGCAAAATACTTTCAACATGATGGTGACACTTTCCACAACGCTGGACTGGCCGAGGTGGTTTCCAAAATTGGCCACCAAGGTCACCAGATTTGAATCCCCTTGATTACTGCCTTTGGGGATGGTTTAAATTATTAGTATATGTAACAAAAGTGAACACAAGAGAGGCACTATTCGATAGGATTGTCAAATGTGCAGCACTCGTAAGAGAAAATCACCGTGCACTTCAACGAGCTACCCGTGCAATCCACAAACGAGCTGATGCATACATCGAGGCGGACGGTGGTATATTTGAAAATTTAATTGATCAATTTCAGTTTATTAGATCTTTAATCAATATTATAATTTATAATATCTACAGAATAAACACTTTTCTCTACCGATGCATTACAACAATTAACTTGGGTAAAAATATTTTTGTTGGTTTCTCAGTAACTGGTGATATTCGACCATATGTTTATTAGACTTTTTCACTTTTGTCCCCTTAACACCACTTTCGAATATTGGGTGTTCCCCCCCAATCACCGTATAGATTACAAGGTGGCCTTACACTATTTTGATTATATAATTATTTTTATTGTAGGTAAAAGAACAATTAAAAACAAATAATATGGCCGAAAGAGAACTTATCTCTATGGCCAATGCAATCGATAATTTTTCAAAGCACCTTCACAAAGAATTGAAACAAGATGGCAGTGATTTATTTTCATCTGTTAACATCCATGCATTTTTAACTCTTCTGTCCCAGGACCCGTGGTTTTATAGAAAAGATATTTTCAATAGAGCCTTATATCTCGACATCAACAACGCCTTTACTCGTTATAAAGATGTGTTTGAAGCTTTTAGGCGTGTTACCTACCTCCTGACTGCCAACACTTGCTTTATAAAACCAAGCCAAGTTCCACAAGCATTCAGAAATTCCCTGAGGGAAAACTTTGCTAGCGAAATAAACTTTTTGGAATTTACTAATCCGGCAGACGCCACCGCAGCAATAAACACTTGGGTCTACGATAAAACTGTGCAGAAGATCACACCACTTGCTGGTTTAAAAGATGACGTGAATTGTGCGTTTTTGAGTGCCACACGCTTTAAAAGTAACTGGGCAGAACCATTTTCTGCAGATGAAACGGTGCCCGCAACTTTTTACTTGAACGTACTTGACACGGTACAGGTTCAGATGATGAGGAAAAGAGGCGATTTTTATTTTTATAAGTATGGAGATGTAAAATTTTTAAAATTGCCGTTTGCGTGTAGCAATGTAAGCCTTGTAATCGTTTTACCCAAAAAAGACACAAATATGAAAGAATTTGCACATAACTATATGTTCAGTGGTTTTACTCATTTGACAATAGGTATGGCCAAACAGGAGGTAGATGTTTCCCTTCCCAAATTTAAAATAGACGATACTCTAGAGCTGGGACAGTATCTAAAAAAGGTAAGATAAACTCAATAACTACTCTGCAAGCTAATGCTGTGACTAGTGTTGGGAACACTCGAGTGAACTGATTATTCAGTTATCGCAATAACCAAAATCCGAGGGGGTAACTACTCATGGAAATCTTGTTACAAATTTCTCAAAATTCCACGAAATCCCGAAAAATCATGCAAAATTGTGCGAAATTACAAGAAATCGCGCAAAATCCGGAGATATTTCGCAAAATCACAATAACGTTATTGTTTCCATTTCGTGACTAATGCAGGTTCCAGCTCACATTATTATGTGCACGAGACGTATCATGATTGTTTATAACTACTGGAAGGCTTCAAAATTTAATATTTTTTATTCATTTTATTGACTTTGCACTTTGACGTTAGTTTTTGAATTAATGCACCATCTACTAGTTTTTCTAAAAGTTTGTAAACATTAAAACAGGACACCCTGTACCTGGTGTTTGGGTCAAGTCGAGGGTTAACTTAAGGGTTAACTTCTGCGCTTCACACCTTGTGAAACAATTTAACTGTTGTACAAAACTTAGAACAAAAAAGTAGTTATTTCTAAGAAACTGTCAATTTCACAGTTTTTGTCAATGTGAGAGTTTCAACCAATGTCGTAAAGCGCCATCTTTCACATTTTAGTCACAGGAATCAAATAATTTTTTTTACGGATTTTTCTTGTACAGGGTGACTAGGATCAAAACCAGTTTTTTGACCAAAAATGTCACATTCTGAGCAATTATAGAAAGATTATTTTTTGTCGACATTGGAATGTTTTTGAAATTTTTTATATATCTCACGTATACAGGGTGTCTGTAAGGTTGGGAAAACATACTACCGCATACTCCGAGGCCCAAAATGTGTTGATATAAATTAAGTTACTTTAGGCAAAAATTTTATAGTTTCTGAAATATAGAATGTTGAAAATACAATTTTATTTTAGTTTTTCCTCAATAACTTCATACAAATTGTAGTAAATACATCAAATGTATTTTGTATATGGCTAAGAAGGGTTAAATCCTCATATTTGGCGCCAAAAATATGCAGTTGACAGGATGACCTGCTTATTTGTTACACTCTGTATAAATATACTCATACAAAGAGCATATATTTATGTATTTAAAACAAAACAGTTATATACAAACTACAAAAATAGTAGTATATATATTTGCCGAGTGTTCAGGTGACTATCATTAAATACTCTGTATTTGGTTATTGAGATAACTCGGTTGTTCCCAACACTAACCTTGACAAGTATTGAATTACACTGGAAAAGACTAGTAGACAGCCACGGTTAGCCGTCAGCAGTGCTACACAGACATATACCGGTTTTGAGATTGTTAACTTTCATTGGTATGCTATAGATGAGGCAACTGACAACAAACCTTGGCTGTTTGAGCAAAAAATCGACCTATAATGCAGTAGGTACCATCATTGTAAGATGAGGTTTGTTAGAATTTCTGACTGTTTTCATATTACAATTATGCATCTAATTTTAGGTACCTATACTATGAAATCTTAAGGTGTATTTGGTAGCAGTTTTAAAATACTACACTACAAGTGTTCTATTTTTCCAGTTATCAATTTCAAGGCGAATATTTTCTTATTCCAAGTAGAGTAATCTGTATTTTTTTTGTTTCAGGTTGTGCAAAATTAAATTCTATTTCCTTTGATATAGACTTTGTAGGGTTTAAATGTATTATTTTTAAAAAAAAATTGCACTGTAGTATTTTGGAATTGCTATTAAATACAAACAACAACAATACCTCAACATTTCATAGTATATCAACAATTATAATATAATAATATCTCTACCCCTCATTCTAATCACAGGGATTAGCCCAGAAGTCGGAGACTTGTGCGGGAGAGGGGGCGGCATATTATTATTAAGCAGGCCGCATTTGCGCCCAGGAACGACTTACGTTGGTAGGCCCTAACCACTATTCAGTGCAGGAATGAGGAAAACCTGGAAAACCTCATTAATTAGGGGGGTAGTCAAATATCAACCGGCATCAATCTCTCACATTGACCCAAGCTAACATTATTCCACCCTACCATACCCACAGAGAGGGTGCCAATCCTCTCTACGAATATAGCTTATATACGGTCTACCGGCAGCTGGGCTCGAACCAACTCCGTCTAGTCACCTCGATTCAAGTACTAACGCCTTAAACCGCGCGACCACTGACCAATCCACTACTACTACTACTACTTTCTTAAATTTAATATGAAAAAAGTTATAGAATGCAATAATGTGTAAAGTGATCCATTTGAAATAAGTTGACGATTACTTTCAGTATTTCCAGCAGTAGCCAAAAAGATATATTTTGTATCAGAAAAATCTTGTATAGCAATTTTCTAAAATATATCTTGCTTGGTTTTTTATGGATGCTAAATATGTCATAATGACACCGTCATGATTCAGTTAAAAACATTAATGCTATGAAGATATAAAGGCTATATAAATAAATATTTGTTTCTAAATAATTTCATTATATTTTAGATGGGGTTAGAAGAGATGTTCAGTGCCAATCTCAATGGTGTGATTGTTGGTGAGGAACTTACTTGTGATGAAGTTCGTCAGAAAGCGTATTTAGAGGTCAACGAAGATGGAGCGGAAGCTGACGCAGGTAAAAATATTTATACGATGTGTGTGTTTTAGTAGCAATGTGGTGATGCTGCTACTTCAATAATTTTTGAATATATAGGGTGTTCCGTATAAGAATCGACACAGAGCATGTAGGGGGTCCCAAAATATTGCAATTTAACCAAACACACCTATATACAAAAAAATTGATATATCAGAATTATTTTAACTTACTATTAATTTTCATTGACTGTGAGTCAATAAATTGAAGCACTACTAGGTGTTCATTGAAGGTGAGTTACCTCTAAAATTATACCAAACTTTTTTTTCCATTTATTGAATTTAAAAAGAATAATAATATCCCGTGCAGAATTTAATTTAAAATACTTTTTTACTCTTGCTAAACTTTAAAAAACTTTAAAGTTTTCAAGAACAACAACATTTTAATAGTAGTATAAGAAGGAATCAAAAAGTCAGTAGTAGGCTTTGTCTTTAAAATTTGACAGTAATAAAGCTTTTATTGCTGCTACTGTTTGTTGGTAGGAAAAATTTACATTCAGTGAATAAGTTTACATATTATTTGTGCTAGGTTGCTGTGAAACAAACTATAGAAGAAGGTAGTGTAGAAATAATTTTTTTAAAATTTAATTTAGTATTTTGTCACACTACTGGAAAAATAAACATTAATTGAATAATCCCTTGTGCCAAACGGATCAGTCAAGGGTTATTTTTGAAATTAAGTTTGCCTAACCAAAAAAGCAGATACATATGAAGGAACAGCCAGTTGAATTGTCGGTCATCTCACCTATGGCATACTGATGAGGGCTAACAAGCCCGAAACCGGTCTATGTCTGGTGGTGTGCACTGCAGGAGTAATTCAATGCCGGTCGGGGCTTTAGTCCGCGGAGTAGTTGTTTCCTGCAGTATCATTTACAGATCATTTACCCAGTTATTTTGCTGAACGGAGATAGTACCTATGTGTCAAACTGTTCAGTAAACATTGATTATTGTTGGCTACAGTTGTATTATGTATCATTGTAATTTTAAACTGTCACTTGACATACTTTAATACATTTGCTATTTTGAGAACGAAAAAAGAGAGTTGTTTGAAATGTTAAAAAATACATAGTGCGCGATAGTGATATGGTTTTTGTAATTTTTTATTTATCTGCTTTTTCAGTGTGAGATTTTTTGGTTAGACAAACTTAGTTTCAAAAATATTCCTTGATTGATCTGTTTGGCAGAAGGGCTTATTCAATTAATCTTTATTTTATCAGAAGTGTGGCAAAATACTCAATTAACCTAAAAAAAAATAAATACAAATTATGCCACAAATAAATAGTTTCAGGGAAATTTTTTTGTTCTTGAAGAAACCATATTGGGTAGAACCGGCATCAGGAAACATTGGGTTACATCAATAATAATAATATTGCTCTCCCTCATTCTAATCACAGGAATTAGCCCAGAAGTCGGAGACTTGCGCGGTAGAGGGAACGGCATATTATTGTTAAGCAGGCCAGGAACGACTTACGTTGGCAGGCCCTAACCACTATTCAGTACAGGAATGAGGAAAACCTGGAAAACCTCATTAATTAGGGGGGTAGTTAAATATCAACCGGCATCAATCTCTCACATTGACGCAAGCTAACATTATTCCACCCTACCATACCCACAGAGAGGGTGCCAATCCTCTCCACGAATATAGCTTATATACGGTCTACCGGCAGCTGGGCTCAAACCAACTCCGTCTAGTCATCTCGATTCAAGTACTAACGCCTTAAACCGCGCGACCACTCACCGATCCCAATGATTCCCAAAGCAGTCTATATCGACCTCTAGGGGTCGACTCTAAACTGCAAGGGATCCATATTAGCGAAAACAAAAATTGGGGGTGCATGAGATGTAAATAGGGGGGTGCATGAGAATGGGTCCTATTTAAGCAGGTCGTGACCGAAATTTTGGCTTTCCATAAATGGTATAATACACATAATACAAATAGTATATATGTACTTAAATAATAGATATCTACTATCTCATGATAGACATAAATTACCTATGAAGTAAAATACAGGGTGAGTCAGTCATAATGTCATTAATTTTAAGAGGAGATAGGAAATAATGAGTATAATGCGAATACGTGATTAAAAAAAAATCTAAATGCATATTTACGCCGAAAAAAAATATTTTCAAATCATTATTTAAACCCCCTTTTCAGACTGTCACTGACCGGTCACAGGTCAGGTCACACCGGTCTTAGAATATCATTTTTTCTTGCTCAGTTCAATAATAATTTAAAATGTTAATACCCAATAAAATCAAATAATAATAATCAAATAATTCTATTAAAAATTACAAGTAACGCGGTTCACTCGGGTTTTCCCATAGAAAATACGGCCCAATCAAACGATACCAGTACACTCGCGTGTCGATTTTTCTCTGAGCAAATGTAGCTGTTATGACTGCAACAAAACTCCAACGTGTCTAATAATAAACTGAGTAATAAATCATTTACGTACATCACATACAAAACTTATACCCAATGGGTAAATTATTGAGAAGCTGAAAAGTGTTTCGTGTTTAAATACTAAGTACTTAATAAAAAACCAACGTGTTGTCGACAGAAAACTGTCCAAGACCGAAATGGCACGCCGCTAATCTAAGTTATCGAGTTAATCTTGACCTTGACCTACCGTATTATTAGGTCAATAACCTAGTTATCTAGTTTTTGTACTGTTATTTAACGACAAGGAGTAAAACTATTTTTTTAAATCTAGATACATGAATGAATTTTCCTTAAATATTGATTTATTTGTTAATAAAAACAAATGTAGAAAATAAATAAATGTTTTCGAATGCTAGGCTATTCCAGTTTAATAATTTTGATATTACGTTTTCACTACGTTTTACAAATAAATATGAATTTTTAGTATTACTCAGACGCACAATTACCCGCACACATAACCAAATGTACAATTTGTAGTTACGTACATCTAACCTAGAAATGTATTGTTTTTAAGTAGTATGATACTAACCTGTTTACAGCCCACATTTCAAGTAAAACTGCATTTATCCGTCCATAGCACTTTATTAATAAAATTCAGTCGCATTTCGTAAACATTCTCCGTATAACACTACCATTTCCACATAATCGGAATTTGTAAAATTATGCGTTGTGAATTTACGCCAAATACGTGAGGTTAGAACGAAATAAACAAACTACTGCTTACTGCTTGTATTCTCTCTATCCCCCCTCCAAATGTGTGGCATGATCTACAAATTTGAGGGGGAAGAAATGGTGGAAATGCAGAGTGCTAAATGGAGGTAGATTTAAATAACACGCTGATGTGTTAGACGATATTATGTATGTAAATGTGGCATCCATGGTTAACACGGCAAGTCTGTACCAGGAGCGTCGTGTTACTGATTTTTATAGGGTGATTTGTTTATTTTTTTAAAGGTCGAGTAAAAATTTTTTTTCCGATTTTCTGCCTTTATTAGGCCTCCCGAATACGTGGTTAAAATTAATGACATTATGACTGACTCACCCTGTATATTTTTATTTATTTATTTAGAAACATAAACGCTTATGAAATATGATAAAGATCTGGAGCTAGATTTGGGGAACTTTATGATTCCATGCTTTAATCATGGGAAAATTCGAGATCGATAATGGGATCATTCTCTGTCGACGGATGAAACAAAAAACTGAATCGCTTTGAATTATTCTTAGAATATTCATTGCGTTCAATCAACCTACTTGGTTTTTCTTTTAAAATTATTGTTATACTTTCGTTATTGAAATGTTATTATTTTCTTATACATATACTTATCAAACACCAAACTGTATAAGAATTATTATTAATTTCATAGTACACAATTATTTTATTAACTACATGCAATTTAATATTTAATATTAGGCAGGGTCTACCAAAACAGAATGCCATGTGACAAGACAAAAAAGTTTGGGGACCAATGGGTTAGATTATGTGATTTAACAAACACACAAATTATTTTCAGGGACGGTGTTAACTTTAACCAAATCCCACGACGAAGAGGTAAAACTGAATCATATAGATCAATTGTACGAAATTATTTTAAATCATTTTTGCAGATACTTCCAAAAGATGGATTAAAAATATACGAAGCAAATATATCTTCAGAAATCACAAACCGTTTTGCTAAAACCAAGGTTGTGTGGAGGGTCAAGAATACCAACGAGAAAGCGACAGATGCAAACTTTAAAGTTATCCTAACCGATACGGCTTTTATTACGGAATTTGTCATGGAAATCGAGGGCAAAAGTTACAAGTCGTACATAAAAGAAAAAGACGAAGCAAAGAATATATATAATGAGGTATTGTTTATAGTAATAATAAGGATAACATATATTTTAAAAGAGATATTATCTTTGCTTCAAAATTTGATCGGTTGACTAAGTATAATATACAGGGTGTACGGAAGCTCTACGCAGAAAATTTAGGGTTCATGTAATATTTTCTCGAAAAGTCAATATTAACATAACCTCAAAGTAATTCTTTAAATTTCTTTTTTTGGGCTATAACTTTAAAACTGGAATGATTTTTTTTTCAAATTTGGCACACTTGTGGCTTTTATAGAGATGCAGTTTCAGGTAAAATATTATATATAACATTTATATAAAAAAATTTCCAAAACTGTTACTCCTAACGACTTCAATAAGGTATACCTTTTTCAGATATAACAGGTAGGACAATAGATTGTTTCAATAGTCAGATTGATACACTAAGCAGCAAAAAAGTTCTGTCATTTAAAGAAACATGATGTTTCATAAGTGGCGCCCTCTACTAGCGACGTCAAAATTAGAAACATATTTGAATTTCTTAAGAAGTTATTTACAAATATCGAATATAAAATTTAACTTTAACACCCTGTAACTCTGTTAATAATCAGTTTTGGAAAAAATGTTATAGACAGAGGTAGCATTTATTTTGGGTCTAGAATTATCCCTGAATTTTTTATTCATCGTTTCCGGGCATCCTGTATAATAAAAATGATAGTTATTTCAAAAATTAAAGTTTTTATCTTGTATTATCAATTACCCAAGGTCAAATGGCCCATCATCATCCACTTACACCTGATGCGCCCTCCGCGGATATCACACTTAAGCCTTGTCTTCGTAAACGCGAAATTCACGAATTTTGCAACTTCTGTTTTAATTAGTTAATGAGGGAAAATCTCAACTTTTGACAAATTTTGCAAAACAGCAAACACACAAATATTATTGGTATTTTAATTATTATGTGATTACAATCTTTTAATATTTATTTTAAATAGTTTTGTTCTGTTTTTTTCTGTCAGTATACATCATGTCACTCATTCGCAAAAGCACCCTCGTGTATAGCTTTCCACATAGTACTCGTGCACGATCTTTCCAGCATAAATGTTCATCAATAGTAATTCCCAAAAATTTTAAAGTTACAAAAAATTCAGTGTTTGTATTATTTATTTGTATTTGTTCGGATATTCATATTGTTTTCTACTGTGTTTAAATAAAATACACTCCATTTTTTGTTATTTAACGCCAATGAATTTTGTTGCAACCATTCAGATATTTTTTGCATTGCAAATTTTGTAAGAAGTGTATTATGTCGTATACAATCAAAAGCTTTAGATAGTTCAAAGAAAATCCCAAGAGCAATATAATCATTATTCAAACGATTTACTGTATTTTTAATAAAATCAAGAACAGCTGTTGCTGTTGATTTATTTTTTTCATACCCATGTTGAAAAGTATTAATCATATTATTACCATCTAAAAAAGAAACGAGTCATTTACACAGTAATTTCAAAGAGTTTAGATATTGAGGACAGCAAACTTATGGGTCTGTAATTTTCAATTAAAGAAGGATCTCTCTAATGGTTTTATTATCACTTGTTTTAATCTGTGTGGAAATATACCCCTTTCCATAGATTCATTTATTACATAACACAACAGTTCCAAAACAAAGATACCTATTTTTTAGGCATAATGTTACTTATATCGTCTTCTCCACTAGAATATTTATTTTTTAAACTAAGAATAGTATCATCCATAATTTCACTCTGTGTTACCTCTGATGAAAATATTGAATCTACATTTGTGATGATATGTCTATTATTATCTAAATTTGCAGAAAAATTGCAAACTAAGCTACTGGTGATGTTAACAAAATAGTTATTGAAACTATCTGATGCTAAGGAGAAGTTACCATGAGATTGTTATGAATAATGCCATTAAATACAGATCTTTTGATTTCCCTTTTTCCATTTCGTTTATTTAAAACGTTACGAATGGTTTTGATTATTATCTAAATCTGTGCTCCATAAAATTTAGCTTTTTCTTTCTGCAATAGATTAATATAGTAATTTTCATAATCTGTATACAGTATGTGCCAAAAGTATGGAATAAATTCAATAAAAACGAAACAATTATTTTTTGGGAAAAATCCTCGAACAGGTCGATTTTTAATTTAAAAAATACATATTTTAGCGTAAAATGCGATTTTCAAATGTCATTTGTTTTCGAGTAATGACGTCATCGATTTTTTTTTAAATGGCAACACCATATTTTTTTCCTTGATTTTGAAAGATCGTTTAATTCTCTATCAGACAGTACTAAAATTTTGCCCTCTTACATAGGAAAGTTTTGAGTAAATGACGATTGAATGTTAGAAAACGTAAATTTTATCCATGAAAAAGTAACAATTCTGAGGTATGTAAAATAAAATACAATTGATTAAATTTTATACTTAAATTAAATGTTCGAATTGCCATCCACCAACTTCTTGACATGTGCAAGTCTGTGAAGAAATTCTTCTTGCACATTATGAATGAATTCTGGGGTAACTCTGCATATTTCGTCCCGAATGCGATTTTGAAGTTCTTCTAAATTACGTGGTTTATTAATGTACACTTTTGACTTCAAGTATCCCCATAAAAAATAGTCAAGAGGTATAAGATCTGGCGATCTTGCAGGCCATTCTATCGGTCCGCGTCTGCCGATCCACCTCCCAGGAAAACAGTTGTCCAAAAAATCTTGTAAGGGCGCGCATAGTGCGGAGGTGCACCGTCTTGCTGAAACCATATGGTATCGTCAGGAATGTCAGGGTCATTATTGTTAGGAAAAATTACTGCAAGGGCTGGAACAAGGTCATTTTCTAGAAAATCTAAATATCTTTGTCCTGTAAGGGTTCCTTCAAAGAAGAAGGGCCCTACTATTCTGTCGTCAACTATTCCAGCCCACACATTTAATTTCTGAGGGTGTTGGGTATGTGTCTCTGCCATCCAATGAGGATTTTCCCGACTCCAATATCTGCAAGTTTGACGGTTTACTGTACCATTCAGACAAAATGTGGCCTCATCTGAAAGAAGTATTTGCCGGTGTAAATTTCTATTTCCTTGACATAAATCCATTAGAATTTCGCAAAAGTGTAAGCGGCGATCGGGATCATCTTCATTGAGTTCCTGCACAAGTTGAATTTTGTAGGGATGATATTTTTCCTTCCTCAAGATACGTAACACTGTGCTCTGACTAGTGTCATTGTTTAATGCAACCAATCGTGAAGAATTATGAGGATTATCCACCATACTTATCAAAATGTTCTGTTTCTGATTTTCATTAATGCTTGGACGTCCAGGTTTTGGAATATTTACAACATTGCCAGTTTCTCTAAATTTAGACTCTACCTTACTGACTGTTGATTGGCTGATAGGGCGATCTGCCGCATCCGATAAGAATTCAAATTTCAATTCGTTGAGTAACAGTTAAGTGTGCCATAATACAGTGCAGACTTGATAATCCGGACTAATTAAAACCAGTCTGATTCGGATTACCGAAAAATCCGGATTACTGCAACTCACGACTGATATGTAATAAAATTCTATTTTAGGACTTATTTTTATTTATGGAACACAGCTTGTATAAAACGGAATATAAATTCATCTTAATTTCATAAAATAAACACTTAAACTTCAAAAAACACAACATAAACTCATAAATACGTATGTGTGTACATTAAATCCGGATTCCAGAATACACAGTGTTTGAAATAATGAGTCCGGATTACCGAAGAATCAATTATAGAGGATCCGGAATATCAAGTCTACACTGTACTTTAAATTGAATAATAATTTCTATGTCGCTTACAATACTTATTAGAAAGTCGGTGTGACAATGACACTTTGCAAAGATTTTCACCTACGTGATCCATAAAAGAACTATGGAATTCGAAAAACTAAACTTGATAATGTTTTTGCTTTATTTTAATTGATTTACGTTTTCTAATATTCAATCGTCATTTACTCGAAAACTTTCCTATGTAAGAGGGCAAAATTTTAGTACTGTCTGATAGAGAATTAAACGATCTTTCAGAATCAAGGAAAAAAATATGGTGTTGCAATTTAAAAAAAAATCGATGACGTCTACTCGAAAACAAATGACATTTGAAAATCTCATTTTACGCTAAAATATGTATTTTTTTAATTAAAAATTGACCTGTTCGAGAATTTCTCCCAAAAAATAAATGTTTCGTTTTTATTGAATTTATTCCATACTTTTGGCGCATACTGTATATTTGTTTCTCAACTGTATTTTGTAGATCTAACTTGTGTAATAAATTTAAATCTGCTTTGCATTGTCAATATTTTCTGAAATCCATTCACATTTTTTATGATTTTATGCATTTTAAAGGAAATGATGAATTAGAATAGCTCAACAGAATCTATAACTATTCCATGTTTGCAACATATTGTTATCGCTGAATCACGATAGAGGTCGCTTTCTTTCGTATCTGTGATTTGTCAGTCCGGCACGGAGAAGCAAGTGACCGCCAAATGTAGGTTGTCTACACCACGTACTCATGGTCCCTTTTGTCGTGTTGGGACAGACTTAAACAGTTAAGGTTATTCGTCAGATAGCTCACCTATGGCATACTGATGAAAGCCAATAAGCTTGAGACCGGTATATGTCTGGTAGGCTGCTGACGAGTGACTTAGCTGTTTGCTGTAGGTTTTCCCAATATAATTCAATACTGATCGGTGCATTAGGCCCCAGAGTAGTTGTTTCTTGGAATTTCATGTTATTATTTCCTATTACAGTGTGGCCTTGATAATCCCGATTAATTCAAAACCGTGGAACCAAAAACCAAAGATCCGGATCTTTGTAGAATCCATGTTACGAAAGCATTACAATTTGTATATACATATGTATTACGTAATTATGTATTGCGACAAATACTAATCTTTATTAACATAAAACGACAATATACAATATTTATTTCCAAATAAAATACATAATGTGTTATGTCTTATTTTCTTCTGGTTTTAAGTATTGCTGGTTTTCCTCAGGTTTTCCAAATAACTATAGTTCATCTACAAAATATAAAAAGTTGAATGAACTAATAGAATTCTACTGTACCTTGGATTTGTCATAATACAGGGATGTTATTTGACTTTTTTTAATAATAATTTCTTAGGCCTATATTTCAGTTAGTTTCGAAAAATCATTACTTGAAAAATTTGCTTAGTTTTTTGAGGTATCATGTAAAAAGGAAAACTCTTATTCAGTTTTGTGTTGTACAAATATTTAAAAATTACTATTTATTCCTGTTTCCCATACTTTTTTAAACATAGTTAAATTATTTTAAAATGTTTTTCTTTTGCATGTAAACAATTTGTTATAGGCAGTGGCACGAGGGCAAAGTGCAGGTCTTGTCGAAGCCAAAACGAGAGACTCGAGAGAATTCACAGTGTCGGTAAATCTAGAACCGGATTCAGTGGCAGTATTTTCTTTAACGTACGAAGAAATGCTTCAACGGGTCCACGACCAATACGAACTGGTGCTGAATATTTGCCCGGGACAAATCGTAGACGACTTAAATATCGAGGTACCAAAATTAACAATCCAATTATATTTTAAGTTTGAACTATCAAGTCCCAATTTCCTAGATCCACATTAACGAGAGTCGACCACTGAAATTTGTAAAGACGGCACCTTTGAGGTCAGGGGATGACATGAGTACGTCAGAAAATGTACAACACCTCGATCCTCAGTCGGATATTAAAATAATAAACCCCAAGACGGCTTCTATCAAGTTCCGCCCCAACGCCACAAGGCAAAGAAGACTGACTCATTATCTGGGCAGTAACATGTGTGACGGCTTGTCGGGTCAGTTTGTCGTGCAGTATGACGTAGAAAGAGAAGCCCTTAACGGAGAGGTATGATCGAAATCTGCATCTTAGGTTGAAATTTTTATAGTTATTTGCAGGTATTGCTTCAAGATGGTTACTTTGTGCACTTCTTTGCCCCGAACGATTTAGATCCGCTACCGAAGCACCTCATATTCGTGTTAGACACTAGTGGGAGCATGCAGGGAAGAAAAATCCAGCAGCTGAAGGACGCCATGATGAATATTTTGGGCGATTTGCGGAAGGAAGATATGCTGAGTATTATCGAGTTTAACGATAACGTTATCGTATGGGACATCAACTCGAAAACGCCTGCCACTGTGGCTGCCGATATAATACAGGATTTCAATCAGCCTTTTTCCTATTTACAGGTAAGTACCCAAGGTACTTAGGGCATTTCTATTCCTTGAGGAACAAAGTTGCTAACCTTCACATATAGCACGTGACTTCTTAAATTATACTAATAGCGGCATAGGACGTTTCAAACTCGATAGTATATGGGTCTACTGTGAGGATACAAAATATTTAAATAAAACTTGGGACACGTGTTAAATGGGATGAGGTAAGCTCCATTTTCAGTCGAAAGTATTTTCTTTGGGATTTGTCACAAAATACTTGTCATTACTCAATCCAAACGTCAAACGTATAAATTTTGTGCATACAAAAAGTTTTCTCATTCAGAAAAAGTTGATATTTTTCTTTAGTTTTTTTGGGTTTTTGCCACACTTCTGAAAAAATAATAGAGATTAATTAAATAAGCCCTTGCGCCAAACGGAACAGTCAAGGGTTATTTTTGAAACTATGTTTGCCTAACCAAAAAATCTCACACTGAAAAAACAAATAAGTAAAAATAACAAAAATCACATCACTATCGCGCACTTCCGTATTATTGACATTTCAAAACCTCTCTGTTTTCGTTCTGTTAAATGTATGTCAAGTTTGACAGTTTAAAATTTGTTTATCTGCTTCCATAGAGATGTTAAATGATTTTTATTTTATTGTTACTTACTTCTTCTTGATACAACTGTAGCCAACAAGGATCGATGGTTACTGAACAGTTTGACACACACTTATCTCCGTTCAACAAAATAATCGCGGTCTCTTTTAATTTTCTTTTTGTTGCGTTATCTTCCTTCTCTAAAATTTTTGCTGAACACGCTTGGGAAAACGGTCATTTAATTCATATCATATCATAAAATAATCGTAGTCCTTCTCTCAAATTTTTGCCGAATCCCATTGAATCAAATGACCGTTTTCCCAAGCGTGTTCGCAAATATTTGATTTTTCAAATTCCCGTCTTTTTATATAATTTTTATTTTTCTCAACTCTAACATAAGTTTTATAGAAAACTGAAACAACGAATGCAAAGTGCTATAACTCTTAAACATTATTGTTTTTTGAATTGAAGAGCATCTTTGAATGTTCGTAATGCTGATAATTTTAAAATGCATCTAAGCAAATACCAAGTGTCTTCGGGAGCACTTGTTGGATTGGGTCTTAAAATTTCTCTTTGAGAATAGTTTAAATGTTCTGGTCAGAATAATGGTTTGTTATTTTCCCACTTTTTTTGTATTAAAGAGCATTGGAAATTTTTTCTCTTCCTAGGAATGTATAATGGGAGATCCACAGCTCGTTAGTGATAGTATTTTAAGAAAAGCAAAAGATGTCGTTCAAAACATTAGAGCCAATGGCTGCACCTTTATAATCGGCGGTTTAGAGACGGCTTTGTATCTGGTGAAAGTGGGACAACAGAAAAACAGGGACAGCGATCAAAGACCTCAACCCATCATAGTATTTCTGACAGATGGTCAACCTAACGTCGGGATCCATTCCACAGACCAAATTGTTGAACTGGTAAGTGGTCCTGTTTTAAATTTTACTAATCTATTATTATTTGTTTAAAATGTGTGTTGAATACAAATGGACCTGTTCAGTAGTGACGTCCCATATATCAAATAATAGGCAACCCTATAATGTAAGGTGTGGCAATTAAGTTCCAGGAATTTGTCGATGAAAACATAAGCAAATTAAATGGTGCCGAAATTTTATTATCGACCTTCAGAATAGTCTCCCTCTAACTTTAGACAACGATTCCAACGTTGCTCCCACGATTGGAAACACCCTTGGTAATCCTCCGCAGTTCAGTTCAGCACCACGGTTACAGCTTCTTTGACCTCCTGTACGCCGCCATGATGAATTCCCTTGAGGCGCGACTTCATTTTGGGGAATAAAAAAAAGGGTTGGTGCGGCAACGTTGAAATGCCTTTTTTTGCCAAAACTCTTGCACAATGAACAAGAAATGGGCTGGCACACAGAAAATGTGGGCCACCAGCCATTCCAGAACACCAACATAGAACTGTCCAGTCACTGTCTGGCCGACAGGAACATATTCACGATGAATGATGACGTGGATATCGAAAAAAACGATTAACATTGCCTTCAGTCGTGACTTGGACATCCTCGCTTTCGTTGGCCGTTTTCCACTCTTTTTCACCCACTGCTGACTTTGTTTACAGGTCTTGGGGTCATACTCAAATATCCAGGTCTCATCTCCAGTGACTACCCGACTCATCCAGTCTCTACTGTCGCTCCGAATGTGGGACAACAAATTCTCGCAGATCGATTTTCGCATGTCTTTCTGTTCACGGGTGAGAACTTCTGGCGCCATCTTTGCGCAAATTTTTCGCATATTCAAATTTTCGTGTAACATCTTGTGAAGGTTTCTTTGTTGCCGTTTAACTCGTCAGACAACGCACGAATGCTTATGCGCTGGTCAGACGTGATCAGTGCACGCAATCGGTCAACATTCGCGTCAGTACGAGAGGTGACAAGAGCTCCTTCACGTGGATCGTCTTCTACCGATTCACGCCCCTCCTTGAACCGTTTTGCCCATTCAAACAGGCGTGTTTTCGACATGCAGTCGCCTCCATACATCACCTGCAATTTTCGAATGATTTGCGAGGGTTTTTCGCCAGATTTCATACATGTCATCATCCGATATTCCTCAGTTGTTAAATTAGGACGATTTTGGGAATACGCTGTAGAGTTTGAATTGTCCTCCATTCTTAAGAACATAAGAATCAATAATAAATTAATTACATTCTGTAATTCTGTTCTTTGACTTGTGTAAACATGCAAAGGCATGTCTTAGTACCAATAAATTATCTATCTATCTATCTATATGAAGTAAAATCATTGTTGACATTTAAAAATGCCGTTTCATTTTTAATTACACTGTAATTAACCTTGATAAACTTGAGCTTCTGATTGTGGATAAATCTTACACATTTGTTAAGTCTTATAGTGGAGTAGAACTGAAACGAGGCAACTTGACAGACCTGAAATGGCATGAATGTTACGAATCAAGTAGACCTTGAAATATAGATGCTGCAATTTTTATTTAACAAGAGTGTCGTATGTCACATGTAAAATTTTTAGGTGACTCGCCTGAACGTGAATGACAAGGTACCCATTTTCTCCTTGTCTTTTGGAAATTTTGCTGACAAGGACTTCCTGAGGAAGCTGTCTCTAAAAAATTTGGGTTTTTCGAGACATATATACGAGGCAGCTGACGCTTCTTTACAGTTGGAAGACTTCTACAAGCAGATTTCTTCCCCGCTCTTGAACAACATCAAATTCAAGTACGACGCAGAAGTGGGAGAAGTAACGAGAACATGGTTTCCCATATACTTCAGGGGCTCCGAGCTGGTCGTTGCTGGGAGATGCGTAGGTAGGTACACGACATGTAAAAAATAATACCATTCATGCTTGAAGTTGGCATTATTTTTTAGAACAAACGTTTCCTACCGCCATCGACTGCTGGGGCCCTCGCGGTCCCATAATAATAAGATCCGCCGTGGAAAAACCTGTAACATCCTTGGAAAGACTGTGGGCTTATCTCACTGTAAAACAGTTGTTGGAAGAGAGGGATTCGGCCGAAAACCCTGAAGAGTTAACCAGAAAGGCTGTTCAGTTGGCTCTTACGTATTCTTTTGTGACAGACGTAACGTCTCTGGTAGTTGTCAAACCAGAGGAAACAGCTCCCGTTCTTGAGAATTATGTTGCAGATGGTTGTAAGTACCTGATTTTTCTTAAGATTAACTCGAGAATTAACTTTTTATTAGAATAGAGAATTGACAGTGCATTTGTGTGAATCTTATTTCTGAATCTTTAACACAGACAAATGTAATAATCCAATTTTTTATGTTTCTGCTTAGTTATAAAATGTAGACGATTTTTTAATCAGAAACTTGTAAATCAATCGTAAGGCATGCAGAAAATATTTATCCACATACCAGTGCATTTTTTTCAGTTAATAAATAGTGATATAGAGAAGTTTCTACTGTTTAAATTGGATTAATATTTTCAATTTCTTTGTTCTATAATAAATTCACTGTTTAAGTAATCCTGATGTTGACAGTCCAAATGTCAGGTCACATTAGCTATGCAACCGTCAACACAATAATTTCATGTTTGTAGTAATAAAATTATTTTGAACTGTCAAACGTGTCAAACCATCAGCAGAAATGTATTTCTTATGTTTTGTGAGAAACATAGTGTAATGTTGTGATATAGTATCATTTTTCAATATAATTTTCCTTTGACGATGTTTTAAATAAATATTTTCTGTGGTATGTATCTATTATCTATATTCATTTTTAATACAGTTTTACTTCAATAAAATTAATTATTGTAGTAGCAAAAATTTAAAAATTTGAAATACCTGCTTGAAGTGAGACTGCATGATCGTGTTCTGTTTTTAGTGGGTATAATGACTAAATATGTCGTTTTGGCAGTTTATTGCAACAGAACAAAGAACAATTGTAAAATTCTGCACTGATCCGGATTAATATTAATAAAATTGTTTATTTTAATTATTTCTACAATTGGCAACATTGTAAAAAGTGTTGTTCACAGTTGGAAGCCGTTTTTGATGACGGTTGGCAAAGGCGCTGATTTACCAGGCGAAAACGGGTTTGCCTCATTTTTTAAACATTGATTTAAAAAATCTTAAATACATTTTTTGTTCAACTGTGACTTTTTTTTAGATACTCGTACGTAAAATTAGCCATTTTTTAACAGAGATGAACAAAAGATCGTGAAAAATTGAAAACAAAAACATGCGATTGTGAAAAAAAGTTTATTTTTCCCAGTTCAGATACTTTTTTCACAATCATGACATTGACTAACTTCTTAAAAAATGTATTGAAAAATATTAAATCTACAGTTGGACAAAAAATATTGTTTGTATTTCGTGTGCGAAATCAGTGTTTTATGGCGCTTTCGAAAGAGTTTTTGTCGTTTCGAAAAAAACGTTACTCGAAGAATTTACTTAGTTTTTTGTGGTTTATGTCATGTTAAATGAAAAAATTTTCAAATAAATTGTGTCTTGTTGTTTATGATACAGTTTAGCACATTTATATTTATTTTCAGATATATATTATTAATTAAAACAACAAATAAACTAACAAAATAAAAATTTAAATTTGTTATTAGAAAAAAATGAAACACTAAAAACGAACTGGAGATACTGGAATTTGATTTACATTGCACATTATTACTTTGGCATGTTTGGCAAATCAAAATCCAGTAATAATATGTAACCTGCTTCCATAACAATAAAACTTTTAATTTTAGGTACTGAACGTGTCCACTCTTATCGATATTCATGTAGTAGGAGACAGCCTTGCGGCATACAAATGACGTCAAGTCCAAGTAAGTTATTTGAGAGATATACCGAAATAAATAAATCTAACCTAACCTGCCAAATCGATATTAAATATTGGCTTGATTTGAAAAAATAATAATACCTGAAGAGATAGACATTGTAAAAATGCTCATTGGTCATCTACTGTGATTAGTGAAGTGTATAAAATAATAAAAAAGTGTAATTCTGATAAAAATGGAAAATATATTTCATTTGGACTAGCTAATTATAAAACTACCTATTTTGCGCCTCCTTCTCTGTCTGCCGCACCTGCCAGGTACAAAGACATGGATCTGTTAATTTCTGTATCCGTGGCGTCTGTGAAATGTTTCCTAATAGCTTCTATAAAATACAAAGCGAAATATGTCCATATCCATATTTGTCCATATTATCATAACAACAATTTAGAACTCTTACTTGTAACAGCCCTATAACAAGAAAGCTTTTGAAATTATAGCTTTCCCTTTTTTCCCGTTCCTGAGTATAGCATAGCCACTTCTCTAGAAAATAGTTTTTTCATCAAAACAAAAAAAAACAGATTTATGAGTAGTGTCTCCCCCACAAAGGTATAATCGCTGAGCCTACAATAAACAAGAAACCTGATAATCGTAACACATTGTTCACATAATCTATATAACAATAATTACCAAAAATTTAATATTTTTCTCATCTGCTAAGTGCTGTTCTAGAGATTCTAGTAGAGTCTGGTTCTCAATTGGCAGTTGATAAAGTTCATCATATGCTGACATATTTGGCCAATATTGGGCCAATATTTCTGTTTTCCTACCTCCTTTAAAATAAATAAAAATAAATTAACAGTAAACCAGTCATCAGTTCATTTGATGAAACCAAAAAGCAACTTCACAATCTAAATTTACTAACACTACTACAAACTATTTCTAAACTCCCTTGTAATGAAAATAAATTTATTCTTAGGTTAGGTCGCCTCTTACAGAAAGTATTAGTAGGTAGTTAGTATATTGTAGATAATTGGATTAAGTAGTTACCTCTTTTCCTTTACTTCAATTCCAAATTATGGCACCACAAATAAACACTATAATTATAATTACGTGACGCAATCCACGGCCTGTGCCAACGGCGTCATGACAAAAGGAAACGGAAGATGGGAGCATATGGTTTGTGGATAGGAGATGGAACTTCACTACGCGGGCGAAGGGAATTTGGTTTCGGTCTCTTCTCTCTCTTTATCTCACTTCTCACGGAATTTTCGTATGATTTTAAATAATAATAAATTTAATAATTATAGGTAATAACAATAATATTTTTATTATTATTTAACTTTCGATTGTAATACCAAATCATGCATGAATAATAATTGGTACAACAATAAACGTCCCATGTAGAGCCAATATTAGAAAACAGTGTATTATAAAAAGGGCACTACAAACGAATAACGGCATAAACATGACTTCTTAAAATAATTTATTATTAAATACTTTTATAAATATTAATTTCTTTTATATATATTTTTTTAAGGTGAACATGTATGTACACTACAAATATTGGTACATTATTGGAAAAATATTGAATTACAATAACGTAAAAAGTTATATTGCCAACTAACTACCAATATTGGCTAAATATTGCCAATATTGGTCCAATTTACAATATTTACCCAACATATCCTAAATATTGGGCCAATATCCTGTGCTACTGGGGCACAGTTATCCAGCATTTGGTAATTATCCTACTATACTCCAACTGGTTTATTACATTACGTTATCGTTATCACTATCACTGATTATCACTACTTAACAAATATGCTTTTAGCATGTTAACTTTTTCACTGTTTGAATAACGTGCCATATTTTATTTAATCACACTGTATTTCACAAAAAATATTAATTAAATACACAATACACGTAAGAGGAAAACACTGCCTGTGAACATAATAAGACGATTTAAATACGTTTTATACGTTAATGCCGCATCTCGTAAAACAGATGCATCAAGCAGTGCATTACTTAAAGAAACCATTAACTTAGTTCGTTTTCAGAAGATGCAAAAGTATCTCATATTAACTTTCAATTTACGTGTATTGAAATTATCAAATCCCTTTCTACAAACATGTTTTGTTTCCGCTTGCCTTTGCCACAACTTATTCCTTTGCCCTAGACCATACATACTAGTGCAAGTGTACCGGTATCAACATAACCTCTATAAATCCTAGAAGAGAGGGCTGGTACGGGACAATTTGCCTACTGCTTGTAACACGCACCTGTTACCTGTGCCTACGACTCCAGTTTCTTTTTTGCATGCGATTGACTCTGCTTTTAAATATTTTACTTTGTTCTCTGTTGATATTGAACGCATACATCAAGCTAGTTATTTTGTTATTCCATGTTTTGTGTTTATCTGTTTCATCTGCTATGAAATAGGAAATGGTTAGCACTGACACGTTTGATGTTATGTGGCAAAATTAACTCTAAGATGTTGTGTGAAAATCATAGTTTTTTGTTAAGCCGGCTCAGAGAACAATGTAGTGTTGCTGGCAACATTCCCACCACCAGTTTAATTTTTATGAAATAAATATTTTATAAGGTTGGTTTTATTATTGCTGGTTATGTTATGTACAACTATTGCTCTGTTGAATAGTTGAAGTTGGAAATTTTGAACTTCATCCGATTTCAATTGCAAAAAGAAGGGAATACGGCTAATTTCATTGGCTTAAAATCACGTGACTTCGTGTTGCTGGCAACACTACATTGTTATCTGAAGCAGGCTTTATGCTTCATAAAATAATTTAAGGGGATAATTTGTGATAATCTTTCTAACAGTGTGCAATGGTATTAACTTGTGAAATATGGATAACTGTTTAAATAGTTGGTTTTTCAGTAGGTGAGCTTTTACGCACGTTTATTGATAGTTTTTGGAATCATTGAGTAAAGTAACTTTCTAAACACTTTAATTGATAGTATTGAACTTGCGGAAATTCATATTTTAATCGTTTATGATAATTTTACTTTACTTAAAAACAAGTTTTTTTAAATTAGAAACAGCGGCAAAAATTCAATTTATCTTACAGACGATATGGCAACCTCGCCTTCAGTAAATCATATGGTTTATTTTATTAGGTTATGTCAGTGGTCTGTTTGGTCAGCGGTCCTCAAAAAGTGGGTATTTAAAAAAAATAGTATCCATAAATATTTGAAATTTTTTAAAATGATTTTCACTAGAATCATCTATATGACAAACTACACACGCAATTCAAATATTTGTACTTATTTAAGGTTCTCCTTGTATATATTGTACCTCCTTTCTATGTCGAGAGATTTATACAATTCGACAGAAGAGGATACATTCCGTTGCTACTAAGTGCAGTTCGAGAAGAATTGAAGAAAGTCGAATACAAGTTTCATGATAAATTTTTATATATTTTTTACAGTCCACTTAATTATCTTTATGGGGATAGTAATGACATTTTCGATACTTAATAAACTTTTTATACTGAATTCGAAAATTTATAAGTGATTTAAGCATTTATTCAGAAACAACATCTCGATACATTGGCTTAAGAAACATTTTTAATTTTTAGTCTTTGTAATGACGTTCTACAAATTCTTTGTAAAAAATTTGTACTTTCATTATAATATTCGGTAACTGTTTACAATTATTATACAAAGATAATTTGCAGAATTTGTTATTTTATATTAAAAAAGTATCTAAACAAATTCATTTACTTTTTAAATATAGTCTATTCTTCATCTTTTAAAGCTGCAAACTTATCTATGATGTCAGCATAATATAGTCTGCCCCTATACCGGTAGTTTTAAGCGAAACAGTGCAATATCTGAAGAGTAGCCCTGATAATTTGATACGTGCGGTGTCCATAGTAATAAGACTATTTTAATTTTAGATAAACAATTATGTACGTTAAGGTCTTCCACTCCATTAACGATTCTACAACAGGGTAAGTTGTTACAAGGTTAAACACAAATAAATATAACCTAACCCGTTAAATTTTGGCCAATACTTGCTTGATTTTAATGCATCATTTGCACAATTAGATTTATACAGGGTGCGACAAATATCGAGAGACAAACTTTGGGAGCATACAGATAATGCCAAAGTAATCATAGTTCTTCTTGTAAATTGTTTTCCTAAAATGTTCCCTGAGAAGACACAGTGTTAAAATGTTAAAAAAAGTAAATTTAAAAATTTTATTTCAAGCTTTAAAGCACTCTTGTGGTATTACTTTTGGACATTTTTTAATTATTACCCAAACTTATACAGGGTAAACTATGACTAAGTACCAAAATTTTAACCATGTACTCAGGGAGGCCGAAAAGACAATAAAAAAATTATTTTGGAATTTTAGCACAATTTAAAAAAAATGAGACAGAACCCTCTTTTCCCGCAGAAAATTGGTGCCCAAAACAATCAACATCCAAAATGGCTTAGAAATGTCAACTACCTACTTGTCGTTTTCTAAAGCATTGTCAAATGTAGAAACGAAAATAGCCAACGAGGCCGTCAGGCCGAGTAGGACAACACGTCGAGTGCAATAAACGCTTTTTGTATGAGTTGCATACAATATTTTTTCTACGTTCATGCAAAAACCAAAAAATGTTTTATTTAGATGACACTAAGTCACGCCGATTTGAACGTTTATGTGTGTCATTATGACAAAAGGCTGTAGTAGAATGAATGCAATAAACATTTTATTGCACTAGTGCAATAAAGAACCAATTTTTCCACTAAATATGGTTCAATAAAGTTTTTTTTTTTTTGCATAAACGTAGAAAAACATTTTTATTAATAACAATTTTTATTAAAAATCCTGATAGATAACAGTTAATCCGATTAGCTGCAGTATTTTGCATTTGTGGTTTGTTCCTTCTAACACACTGCCAAAACTACATTTTCAGTCTTTTCACTCATTACAGGATAAAGCATTTAAAACTAAAAATTAGTCACTTCACTATTATTGAACGAAGTTTCGATTGGCTATTTGACAGTTTGCATTGCTAGTTGCATACTCTCCAAACATCAAATAACACTGACAAAGCTTAGAAAGATTTTTACAGAAAACTCTAAATATCACAGGATGTTATAGTTTAAAATAGTACTAATTATTTTATGCAGACTTCAACGATTATTGTTGCTATTATTAGTATTAACAGAATATAATTTCCCAGCAACACAAGAAGTTAAAAAATGTATCAGTGTGAAGTAAATTTTGCACTAGTTGCCTACAGATGGCGACTACAGACTGCATCAGCGCAGTTTATTGACTTTGGCATCAGACTCGTAGACCTTAGAAGTCTATGATCAAATTTTGTCTCAAATAAGATATCGTACACGATATTTAGCTTCAATTAATTTTTCAGTGTTTTTGCAAATTTAATTTCTGCGCATTTTTTATGTAACTTATAGGACAAGTGCATATTATCGTGTGGCAGTGCAATACCAAATACATTTTCCGAGTAGGCAAAATATTATGCCGAATCCAGTTTGAACCATAATGAACAACTGCTGTAATGCTTTGGCGGTAAACGTGTGGCACTAGGACAGTATTTTTATATATTTTTTCTATGTTTATGCAAAAAACAAAACTTTATTGGAAAAAGTGGTTTTTTATTGCACTAGTGCAATAAAGTGTTTATTGCATTTATGTGTTACTCTACAATAGCGTTTTGTCATCATGACAAACATAAACGTTTAAATCGATGTCACATTTTCCTAGACTTCGTGTCATCTAGATAACATTTTTTGGTTTTTGCATGAAGGTAGAAAAAATATTGTATGCAACTCGTACAAAAAGTGCTTATTGCACTCGACGGGTTGTCCTACTCGGCCTGACGGCGTCGTTGGACAATCCTACAAATAAATATTAGTAAGGTAGGTGCCACCTTTCTGTGCTACCATATTTTCATTAAATAATTATCTTCATTTTGCAAATAAATTTTTTTCTTTCAAAGCTGCGTAAATCGATACACGATAACGTGATGGCCTGTCATTACTTTTGATGCCTTTAACTTGTGATATACATATACCTAACCTCGAGGCTGACAGAAGGTTAGAGCCCGCGAATAATAAGGGTTTAATATAGTTTTGAAAAAAAAAAAAATGTTTACTTTATGTATAAGTAGTAAATTTGGAATATTTTTGATAGACAATCCCGTTAATTCTTATATTTTCTTTATACCCTCTTAAAATATTTGTATTTAGTTATAGTTAACCCTGCATAATATACTTTGGTATTAATGTTATTTAGTTTTTTTTTTTAGTATTATATTGTATTTCTACATTGCATCAGTTTAGGTAGTGTATTCTTTATAAGTTAAATATTATGTAATAAAATTAAATAAACAAACAAATCAAATTAAAAGAGTTATTAGAAAAAATTTTTAAACTAAAATAATACTGTTAAACATTATATTACTTTGACCTTTGTGTTTGGGAAATCAAAATCCAACAGTCATTGTATTCTGTGCTCATAATAATAAACTATTTTAATTTTAGCTGCGAAAGAACGTTCAGGAGTAAGCGTACCAATGAGGGCACCCCAAGGTAAGTTATTTTAAAAAGGTGTCAAAAGTTAAAAAAAAGGAAATTTAAAAATTGTATTTATTTTTTTTTAGTTTTATTACTTTTAGATAATAATAATAATAATATCTCTACCCCTCATTCTAATCACAGGGATTATCCCAGAAGTGGGAGACTTGTGCAGGAGGGGGGCGGCATATTATTATTAAGCAGGCCGCATTTGCGCCCAGGAACGACTTACGTTGGTAGGCCCTAACCACTATTCAGTGCATTAATGAGGGAAATTTGGAAAACCTCATTAATTAGGGCGGTAGTCAAATATCAACCGGTATCAATATCTCACATTGACCCAAGCTAACATTATTCCACCCTACCATATCCGCAGAGAGGGCTTCACGAATATAGCTTATATACGGTCTACCGACAGCGGGACGCAAACCCACACCGATCTAGTCATCTCGATTCAAGTACTGACGCCTTAAACCATGCGACCACTGACCGATCCACTGACAAATAAAAGTACTGTTGTGGTATTATTTTTGCACAGCTATATTTGTGTAATTATTTAGATTTTTTGGTTCGTTTTGCATAATTCTCCTGTCTATTTTATATATAAAGCTATTTACGGGCCTTTTAGGCCCAGAGCTGCGTTATTCTCTTCCACTCCATTCTTTTCTTTGCCTTTCTTTTCTAATCCTTTACATTTTTCTCCCTTAGATCTATTGCCACTGCCTCTCTCTATCGCTTCCTCTTCCTCTTTTTTTCTCGTAGTTTCGTTTACTCCCTACAATTTTTTTAACTGTCCTTTCATCTTTCCATACGTTCTAGTTGCCCTAACCACTGCACTCTTCTGGCTTTTACAACTTTGTCTATTTTGGGTGTCTGGTACATTGCATATATTTCCTCATTATTTCTCCTTACATAGCCTTCCTCCGTCTTCTTTCCCCCTAGAATTCTTCGTAAGATCTTCCTTTCCCACCTTAAAAGGTTTTCTCTTGACTTCTTACATTCTAAACTTTACTTCTCTGGATAAATTTTTTGATTTCATTAAGTGGTTGACTGCTGCCAAACTTCTGTTTGCTTTTATTATTCTCCTATTAATTTCTTGCTCCTCATCACAGTTAGTTGTTATCAGCACCCCCAAATACACATATTCTTAAACTTATTCAGACTCCATCTCTCCATGCTGCGTTGTCAATTTGAAATTGGTATCTTTTTTTGTTCTCCTATTCCCAAAAGCTTACTTTTCTTTTAATTTATCTACAATCTCACTTTACGTGCTTCACAAGTTTTCTCGTTACTTCTTCTAATTCCCTACTATCTCTAGCAATTACTAGTACTAAATTGAACAGAAGCGTTGAGAGTGGTCTCCTTGTCTCAGTCCTGTGTCAATAGTAAAACCGAACATTTACCTTTTAGTATTTTCTAAGGTCATTTTCAATAGCCTAATCAATTTGGTTGGTATCCCAAACTGTTTCAATATTTTACTTAGTTTATTCCTTTTGACTGAATCATATGCTTTCCTGAAATCCACGAATAAGACCATTGTTTTAATCCCATATTCATAACATGTAGTCAAGATTTCCTTCACCATGAAGATTTGGTCCGTTGTTGACCTCTCCTTTCTAAAACCTGCTTGATACTCCCCTATCTGTAGTTCCGCTATAGGTTCTATTCTCTGTTTTATTAACGTTGCCATGATTTTATACTCTATATCTAGCATTGATAAACCTCTATAGTTTATGCAGTCTGTTGCATCTCTCTTTTTAAAAATTGGTATAATCATAACATCTCTCCAATCTTCAGGCATACATTCTCTTCTCCAAATCTTTCCGATCATTTCATATATTCTTTGTTTTAAATGCTCTCTTGCATATTTAATATTCTCTGCCGTAATTTCATTTGTCCCTGGACTTTTGTTATTCTTTAAAGCTTCTATAAAATCTTCAGGTGTTCAGGTTTTGTATTTAATAACAATTCTAAAATACTAGATAAGTGTTTCATTTTTTCAGGTACATGCTACCATTTACAATAGAGAAAACTTTCTTTTTTCAAATAATATTTGTTTGCTTGAGGTTGTTTATTGTTTTTTTTTTCCTGGTGTAGGTTTTACAGTGGTTAAATTTATACGTTTGAGATTTTTACTATACTTTCCAATTTTCATCAACCATACCAAGTTTCTCATACCTATAGTGATGGATATTGTAACAATACTGTTAGGTTTTCTTTAAACGCAGTGGTTTAGAAATTTAATTAAAAATTGTGCTCCAACCGACCTGAATCTCTATTTCTTGATTAAAAAATATATCACTGAATACATGATATCGTTTAGTATAATGTACCAACATTTTTGAAATTATTGTCAGGAGTCGTTTTGGAAACAATTAGAAATACAATTTTTGGAATTTCTAACCCTCTTTATCTCATCAGGAAAGTATTGCTCCCAAAATTTGTTCATTGACTGTATATTTTTCTGATGGTTCAGGAACTTTAGCCAAATACAAAATTACATTTTCGCAATTTTTGAGAAAAATTAAACTACAAAAATGACATCTCATTACATTAACTTTTAATCTTTTCAGCGATGTTCTACAAATACTGTGTTTGTGAAAAATTTTTATTTCCGTAAAAAGTTTTTTCTGTAACTTTTCATTTTTTACGCAAACTTATATAATATACTGCGGTACTTAAATGTTATTTATTTTTTTTAGTATTGTATTGTATCTGTTTACACTGTGTATTCTTTATAAATCAAATATTAATAAAGTTAAATAAACAAAAAAATTATATTAAAGGGGTTATAATTAGAAAAGATTTAAAAACTAAAAAAAAAAAACTTAAATTTGGTTTACACTGTTAAGTTGGCCTGCATGTTTGAGAAATCAAAATCCAATAGTAATTATATTCTGTGCCTATAATAATAAAACTTTTAATTTTAGCTATAATGGCATGTTCAGTAAACCCACCAATGGTAGCTCCCCAAGGTAAGTTATTTTAAAATTTCACACAATTTTTACAATTTGACACACTTGTTATTTTTTATAGATATGCAATGCAGTTCTAGATAAAAAATTTTCTAAAATGATCAACTTTATTTCCATTTTTCTATAATAGATTAACACGTTGAAAGACAGTGGAAATTTTCATAAGATACCAATTTAGGCAGTACAGTTTTCTGAGAGATAATTAATTCTTAAGTATGAGTAACTATTATTTTAGTAAAATTAAAATAATAACACATTTTTAGTAGTTTTGAACCACCTTTTTTTTGACGCTGATAGACGTTCCGCCACAAACACAAATGTTGAACAGTCGCAAAACTGGAACAACACTGATATGCGTTCAATGCTGTGCAGTGTTGACTAATATTATGACGTCAAATAACATCAATGACGACAGACACGACAGTAAATGGGCAACTAAATGCAAGGCATTCAAGGCACATGCTATTTTAGACGCTGGAAATTAAAAATATAAAAGTTCCACCATTTCATCACCTAGCAAGTTCTGTTTCTATCTTTCAAGGCCCTGTAAATTTTGAAATATTTTACTAAAAACTATGTCTAAATTAAAAACAATAACTTTTTGAGGTTACGTTACTCCGTTATATTGATTTTTAAATATATAAATTTGACACAATATTTTCTAATACTACTATCATCCCTTGAATTTTCTTGCGTAGTTTCCGGATACTCTGTATAGAGTAGCAATTCTGTAATTCTTATTCTATCGCCTAGATGTCAGTAGAAATACAAACAGATTTGTGACAATTTTGCAGCATTGGTTCTACCAGTTTTTGGCAAATGTCAAAAATTACTATTCAGAGAACCACAAAATTATAAAAAAATACTGTTATATGAGAAGCAGATGAATTGCAAAAGAAATAATCAGTCCCAAAACTGCCACTTAATAATATTTGTAGCAACTTTACATACGGATTAGGCAGATTTAAAATTTCAACCATTTAAACAATATACAGTGTCTCCCTTTTTGCTCTTAACTTAGGTAAAGGGTACAGTGTGAAAAACAATAATAGTTTTTTCTCCATAACTTGGATTTTGTAGTACATAGCATTCAATTTGAAAAATATATATATTTTATTTTCTCCATTGCCTATGGAACAAATATATACTTTTTTTTGTAGAAACTTACTATACAATAATCGTAATGAGAGTATAATATTTTGCCGTGAATTACTTTTCTTCACCTAAAGCTTGTGACATAATTAATAATAATAATAAGGGGTTCTATTTGCGTTACTTTACGTACTTAGGGTTAGATTAGGGTATCATCTGAAATTTTAACAATTGCATCCTATAATTTATTAAACAAACAAAAATAACAGTTTGTATTTGTAACCAATTTAATTTAAATGGCCTCTAATTGGTTTTATCTGTCTACATACAGGGTTGGAAAACGGTGATGGTCCATCTGCCGTTACATGAGAGCGACATTTTCTTGTGATTTACTTTTTTCTGCTAAAGCCAGTAATGCAGTTTGTTTGCGTTAACATTGCCTAATTACAATTAGATTGTGTTAGGTTATATTATGAAATTTTAAAAATTCCAACCTATAATTTATTAAACAAATCAACATAATAATTTGTAACTTATTTAATTTTAATACTCTCTAATTTGAGAAATAATAAATAACTAGAAAAATAAAATTAAAATGGGTTATCAGAATTAAAATTTGAATTAAAAATTAATGATGTATGTTGTGTAGCGATAATAATAAAACTATTTTAATTTTAGATCTGGGCCCTCAGTTTCATAGTTCAGCAATGCCTTTCAGTGTATCAGTGGCGCTTCAGCGAGGTAAGTCACACAAATAATAATAATTCATCTTTATTTCAGAAGTATGCTACACAATATAACACGAAACAAAATAGTTTTTCTTTAGTTTTATTGGGTTTTTGCCACACTTCTGAAAAATAATAAAGATTAATTAAATAAGCCCTTGCGCCAAACGGAACAGTCAAGGGTTATTTTTTAAAAAACTAAGTTTGCCTAACCAAAAAATCTCACTGAAAAAAGCAGATAAGTAAAAAATAACAAAAATTACATCACTATCGCGCACTTTTTGTTATTTTTTACTTATCTCTTTCAGTAATTTTGGTTAGAACAAACAGATACAAAAATAATCCTTGTTTATTCCAGTTGTGCAGAAAGCACAGCTAGTGGCTCGTATTTTCAAGTGTCTTAAATAATAAAACAAGAAAAAAAAACTAAAAAAAAATTATACCACAAATGACAGCTTCCAGACAATACTTGAAACAATTATACAGGGTTAACTATGACTTAGTACAAATATTTTAAGAGGGGATACAGAAAAATAAGAATTAACGGAATCACCCTTCAAAAAAATTCCAAACTTATTTATAAAGCCAAACAAAATTTTTTCCAATATTATTATAAATCCTTATTTAACGCCGCCAATGCTTGTTGGTTGCATACTCTACAAGCATGCAACAGTCGCTCATTAGTCAGTATCACTGTCATGTCATAATCGAATCCCTGAGGTGTATTCCCTGCTTCACTTCAAAATTATCCTTCTTATTCTGCGGCCTAGATGGCAGGAGAAACACAAACATATTGGTGCTAATTATGTGGCAGCATTTTAACTAGTTCTAACAGTTTTCGGCAAGTGTTAAAATTGACCATTCAGTCAACAACCCCCAAGCACGCCAATGGTATAAATTACTACACTATTAATAATAATAATACACTACTACACTATTTTTTGCGTTACATTGGTTTTTGGTGATTTGTTATCACTTTCGTAAAAAAAACACAATTGTAAAAAACAGAAATGAATACTATACACACACAACAAACGTAAAATTAGTGGATTCCAAATTTATTTTCTAGTATTATTTGGAAGCGTTGGTTGGTAGTTTATTTAATTGTGTTTTTGAAAATTAAACACTATGGTTTATTCCATTGCGGAAAGGGTAGATATCATTTCGCTTTACTTTATGAACAATAAATGTGCGAATAGAACAGCCAGCTATTTAATGAACAACATCAAGATCGACATGTCAGGAGGAAGTATGTTCTAAAGTTAGTAAAAAAATTTCAAGAGACAGGGAGCGTAGCCATTAAAAAATGAGAAATTGAGAAACCTATATTTAATGAAGCTAGTGAAGTTACAGTTTCGGGACAAGTTCATCTTGATCTTACATTAAGTACGAGGCAGCTGGCATTTGTGTCTGGGATCAATTGAACTAGCATACAAACCATTTGCAGGAAGAATAAATTCCATCCATACAAAATACATTTAGTCCAGGAACTTCATAAGGATGATTATGACCGCCGTTTGCAATTTTGTGAAATAATGGGGGCTGTATGGGCTGGAATTTACGGTGACCGGCTGGTGGGTCCTTTTTTTGTACCTGGTAATTTGACTGGCCAAATGTATTTGCAATTATTGGAAGACCCTATTGACCTTACCTTGACCGATATTATTGAAAATGTTCCATGATGATGATTTGATTTTTCAACAGGACGGTGCTCCTCCGCATTATGCGTTAATTGTCCGTCAGTATTTGGACCAACGTTTTCCACGGAATTGGATTGGGAGAAGAGGCAGCATTGAGTGGCCTCCATGATCACTGGATTTATCGCCCCTTGATTTTTTTTGTGGAGATATCTAAAAAGTAAAATCTATAATCTATACACAGCCTGCGTCGCTGCAAGATTTGCGTCAAAGAATCGTTGACGAATGCCGTCGAATCACTCTGGAAATGCTTCAGATTGTGGGCGAACGTTTCGAACAAAATCTTTATTCTTGTATTGAAGCGGGCGGTCATCAGTTTGAACATTTAATAAACTAAGTACTAAGTAAGCCACTAAACATAATTTACATTTTAAAATGTAAATTGCTTACCCTTGCTTGGGGGTGAAAATGGCGGAGTCAAAAATACCAGGAAGAATGTCGCCCTTTAATCTAAAATGGACGGTTCTGAGCGTCTGTTTACAGAGACAAAAATAAATAAAATCAAAAGAAGCAAATATGTTTTTAAGATTTTGATGATAATAATAATAATAATACGACCCTGTACTGAGGCATACAATTAGATCATCACTTTGCCAAAGGGGGTATGCCTGTAATTTCCAAACCGTTCTTTTAATAACTTTGGCAGTTTGTAACCAATTTAATTTAAATGCCCTCAATTATAGTTATCCGTTTTTCTCTGTCTCTAAGTGTATTCTAAACTAAAAAAATAACTAAATAAATAATTTTAAAAAAATTGAATTAATATTTAAATGGATTATAAAATTAAAATATAAAGATGAATGATGTATACCCTGTACCCATAATAATAAAACCATTTTAATTTCAGCTAGTGCAGAACTGTCCCAGTATTGTTCCAGCGGGCTAGTACAAGTACCCCACAACGCTTCGAATACGTCGCGTTCCTGTAAGTCTTTAAAATATATAGTGGCCGCAACATAAAGGTTTCCAAACTAACCCATTCACTAGTTTATGTGAAGTAAGTCGGTCGGGATTATTATTTAGGAATTTTGTGAGGCATCTCTGATTAAGATGTTCCAATAACATTAGTTTTTATCTACATGTGTATCTTGCAAACACGGAATTCCAGGAAACAACTACTCTGCGGGCTAATGCCCCGACCAGCATTGAATTACACCTGGAAAACCTATAGCAACAGCTAGAGTTATTCGTCAGACGCCCACCAGACATATACCGGTTTCGAGCTTATTAGCTCTCATCAGTATGCCATAGGTGAGGTATCCGACGAACAATCCTAGCTGCTTTCGTCTGTCTAACCCGACAGAAGGGACCATGAGTACGCGGTGTAGAACTAACTACATCTATCGGCCGTTCGCTACTCCATGCCGGACTGAAAATGTCACAGGCACGAAGCGTTCTACATGCAGTAGACACCATTGAAAGCTGTCGACCTTTATCGCGATCGGCGAGAAACGATATTTTGCAAACACGGAATTCCAGGAAACAACTACTCTGCGGGCTAATGCCCCGACCAGCATTGAATTACACCTGGAAAACCTATAGCAACAGCTAGAGTTATTTGTCAGACGCCCACCAGACATATACCGGTTTCGAGCTTATTAGCTCTCATCAGTATGCCATAGGTGAGGTATCCGACGAATAATCCTAGCTGCTTTCGTCTGTCTAACCCGACAGAAGGGACCATGAGTACGCGGTGTAGAACTAACTACATCTATCGACCGTTCGCTACTCCATGCCGGACTGAAAATGTCACAGGCCGCAGGCGTTCTACATGCAGTAGACACCATTGAAGCTGTCGACCTTTATCGCGATCGGCGAGAAACGATATTTTGCAAACACGGAATCATCGGAATTTTCAGTCCGGCATGGAGTAGCGAACGGCCGATAGATGTAGTTAGTTCTACACCGCGTACTCATGGTCCCTTCTGTCGGGTTAGACAGACGAAAGCAGCTAGGATTGTTCGTCGGATACCTCACCTATGGCATACTGATGAGAGCTAATAAGCTCGGAACCGGTATATGTCTGGTGGGCGTCTGACGAATAACTCTAGCTGTTGCTATAGGTTTTCCAGGTGTAATTCAATGCTGGTCGGGGCATTAGCCCGCAGAGTAGTTGTTTCCTGGAATTCCGTGTTTGCAAAATATCGTTTCTCGCCGATCGCGATAAAGGTCGACAGCTTTCAATGGTGTCTACTGCATGTAGAACGCCGTGCCTGTGACATTTTCAGTCCGGCATGGAGTAGCGAACGATGTCCGATAGATGTAGTTAGTTCTATCTACATGTGTATCGCTTAAACTTACATAATTTAAACAAAATATGATACTTGCTTGAGCTGGAAACCTTTATATTGCCGTGATTAAGTAAGTTCAACCTAATCTGCGAATGACAAATGTTTATAGCAACACTTGGCTTTAATGTTTGGTTTTCACAATTAGATGTACATGCTTTTGAAATAATAATGGGCGTATTCAGACGAGGTCAGCCGCTAACTAAAAGCTGCTAGAATGCTAACAGGGCTGTTAATCAGCCGCTTAAACAACACCGAATAGTGTGCTGATTCAGCAGATTGTGCCCCGCAGAGCTGAGCAGAAAAAATATATGTAACATAACCTTACATTGTCATACTAAAAAGTCATAATCAATTTTATCTAGGGTTATAATATCCATTACGCAGAATAATAAATTTGTTATGTATTCATCAAATGTTCCATAGAATAAAACGCCGAAATAAGTAACAATAACTTGTTTTTTATTGATAACAACATTCAGCCAAATAATTGAAATTGGACCATTATTAAGTATACCTTCTTAGGTCTTATGGTGGTGGCTCGGTTTCAAGTAGGTCACACTTTATGTACTTATAGTGTTCTAGTACTCCATGTACATGTAACTCACATATTCTTGTTCATTTTTAAAAATGGTACAACTTTATGGTACAACAAACATTAAAATTTTCTATCTACGTCGATAATAATTTATTTTGATTCCAAGAGCTCAATGTCAGTGCAGAATTATGACTTTTTCGAGCTTGAATCAGAAGCCCCTTGCATATTTTTTGTCGGTTGTCTAGGGATGAGGGCGAATTAAAAAAAAATTATGTAATAGGTAATAAAAAAAATTATTTATATTCTATGAGAGCAGCTAACCCAGAGCAAAACATTCATAGAATGTCCAAAGCGTAACACTTGGAAAATTGTAAATACTTAGAATAACAACCACAGTATACTGTGATAACAACCATGTAAAAAAATAACATAACCTCACAAATACGTCAGCGCTTCGCTTCGAAGTAAGCGCAAATTTTCTTGGCTTACAAAAATACTCAGCGGCTAACAGTTAGCATTTAGTCAGCGTTTTATTCAGTCTGAACTTCTTACTTAGCGGCACAGCGGCTGACCTCGTCTGAATACGCCCAATGACCCTCCCTCAAAATAGTTTTTGAAATTCTCGATGTTTTGAATAGAAATTTTATTAAATCTCTATTGGTGAATAAGAACTAATGTTAAAAGTTGAAAATTGATTTTATTACAAATACGTCAACAGTTTAAAAGAAATCGCAAAATTCATTTTAAAGAGTGCCATTATTACTGCAAACGCTTGTACATATTTTTGTGATCAGTTAGATGTTAGGACAAACACAAAAAAAAATTCGAATTTTCCGTACATAGAAAGTGTACCCATATTTGTTGGCCTTTTTCCTTTGTGGAGAAAAAACTAAAGTAATAGGGAAGGTAATAATTGTTTGGCCAGAATTTTATTCCAATAAGATAATTTGACCTAAAAGAAATACAGATTAATTTTATGTTAAAATATCAAAATATAAAAGACATTGCTACCAAAATATACCCTTTATATGACTTACTTCTGTCCGAGAGAGACAACATTTATTTGATTATACAGGGTGTCCAGAAACTCTCCTTACAAACGAAGACCGGAGATTCCTCAGATAATTTTAAGACAATGTAACCCAATTCACCTAGTCCGAAAATGCTTCCTAAGGGAACTAGAGCTCTTTGAAGATGGCGCCTTGTAAATAGTTTTGTTTAAATACCTCCAGAATGCTTCTACTTAGAAAAACAAAAACTAGTACGGTTGTTTAGCCTTCAGAGATGAATCGATTCCATCAATTGCGAATTTCTAGTACCGGTCATAGGCGTCCGTTTTGGGTAGGTCAACGGTTATTTTAACGCATAACTTTTTTGTCTTTAACTTTTAAGCATTTGTGACACTAGTTTATTAAATTTCCAGGTATTCTAGTACTAAAAGGTACTCTTACTTTAAGTCATTAGGATACACCGTTTTCTAGAAAAATGGATTTGAAAATTTTTCGTTTTTTCGTCATTAAAGTTTAAAAATTTTAGTTAAAGATGTTTAAAAACAAAGTATTTATTACAATGGAACGAAAGTAACAAAAAACAAAAGATGCTCGATGTGATGACCATTAGTCTCTATGCATAAATTTACCCTTTTGCTTAGAGAACGTCGAAATCTTGCAAAAATTCCAAAGTTATTTCTAAATTTGTTGCAAGCATATTGTATCCTTCTCCAGAGTTGTGCACGATTTTGTATCAGAACGGAATAAACAAATGCTTTTACGTATCCCCAAACACAATAATCCCAAGGATTCAAATCCGGCGACCCTGCTGGCCAAGCAACTGAACCTTTTCTTCCAATCCAATGGTCTTCGTAGTTATTATCTAGAAAGTCTCGTACATTCCTGCTAAAGTGGGCCGGACAGCCGTGTGTAGAAACCATAAGTTTTGCCGAATATTTAAACGCACCTCATCTAACAAATCAGGTAAAATATTTTGCAGGAAATGTAAATAATCAGCACCATTTAAACGAGCAGGTAATTCCATAGGTCCAAGTAGACAATCGTCAACTACTCCTATCCAGACGTTTATCTTAAACCTATGCTGATGCTTAAATTGTTGAACAACGTGGGGATTATCACCAACGTACAAATAATAATGTGCATTATGTACATTAAAAATTCCATTTTTTGTGAATGTAGCTTCGTCACCAAACAAAATGTATCTGAAAAAATCTTCATCTTGATTTTTCTGGTTTTGTAACCATCTAGTGAATTCTACACGAGCAGGAAAATCTCCTTGTAGCAGTGCTTGCACCTTTGTAAAATGAAAAGGATATAAATTTTCTTTGTGTAAGATATTTCCTACGGAAGATTTTGAAATTGTGAGATACATGGCAGATAGTCTTCGAATGCTAATTTCTGGATGTTCATCAACTTCCATTAAAATAACATCTTCATGTTCTGCTGTTACATCATTATGTCTCCCTGTTTCATTATTTTTTGGGACCACTGAACCTGTTTCTCTTATTCGTTGATGAAGAGCTGTAAATGTTGAGTGAGTGGGATGCTCACGATTGGGAAATTTTTCAGCGTATCTACGTTGCGCTGCTCGAGCTTTACACCTCATTTCGCCATAAACTCAATGCATATCGGCGTATTAATCGTCAAAAATCAGGGAATTTTTATTGTCGTCAGGGAAAATTTGTGAACGCTGCTCATGCCGTGTCAAAATTATTTATTTAATGAACACACCCAGTGGCCAATTTCTGTTTGCTTCAATCACACGCACCCGCAGATTGATAGAAAGAAACGGATATATCTGGAGTGTATAGCTGTTTTTTTGTAACGAACCGTATTCATCGACTATTTCAAAACGTATTCAATGGTGACATTACTTATGTAATGCACCAAGAAAATGTATAGTTTCAAAACGTAATATCATCAAATATTTGTTTCTCTTTAACATCACACTCACACTTTTTGATTTTGAACAAAAACAAATAGTTACGTACATGTTCGTATGAGTGACAAGATGCTTTTGTAATGTAATTTAAGATGTCTAAAAATACATTTGCAGAGGTACATACAATAATCCACAACCAATTCCTTTTTAAATGAACAAGATAAGAAGTATAAAAATATCAACCATTTTAAACATAAAATCTGAAAATTTAAATCACCGATTTTGGGATCTCTACTTTTTAGGCAACTGCTACATAGACCAATAGCAAAGCATCCAAAGAGTTCAAACCAGATTCAGTGGACGTTTTAAACACGGTTTAAAAAGCAACCTGTGTGACGTGCGGTTTCAATGCGAAAATGTAGTGTTTTGAACCGATTTGAATACATTTCATCGTAAAAAAACAGGTTACAACTGTCTGCTCAGTAGTGAAATCTATTTTTATCGGTTTTTGTTGTGTCTGTTTATACATATTTCTATTAGATCTTTTATTAAATATTTATATTTGTTAATATTTAATATAATGACTGAAATACATATTTTTTTATAAAATTAAATATTTACGTATTTGTCAGCGAATGGGCTCATTTATGCATTATCATTTGACTTGTTTTTATTTTAGTTTGTTTTTAAAAATATGAATTTTGTATGCTCTTTGTCAGGGAAAACCTGGAAATGTCAGTGAATTTGATTTTGTAAAATTGCTGAGAACCCTGTAACATTAATTAACCTATTGTTCATCTCTTTTTCTAACATTTATCACTAAACATAATTCAGTATTCATTTTAATATCAGTTAAGAAAAAAATTAGTAACAAAGTTCTTCATTGTTTTAGTTATCAGCAAGCCACGACCATTATGTGGTAAGTATTAATATTTTTTCTAGATTTACAACTTGATAATTTACAGATCAATATTAGTGATTTGTTTTATACATTTTAGAAATTTCCAATGTTAATTGTCAGAAAACGAGTTAAATAATTCTATAACAATTACTCATATTTTCCTTATGTTATCTCAAAATAACATTAAAAAAATCACAAATTTTATTCAAAATCCATGCTGCATTTATTACATATTTAACAGTAAAGAAGGCATTTGACAAACTTAATTATTTAAATCTTTAAGCAAAGAAGCAATTTTATACCCGATTTATACAGACAGGGACCTCTATATTTGACCAAAGGCAATTAATAAATTGAATAGTTTATTTTACAATTTACAAAGAGCAAAAACTTTTTTAATGTAATTTGTTAGTAATTTGTTCTTTATTTGTTGTTAACCTCAGACTAAATTAAAATAGTTGTGAATAATGAATACTTAGTCCTGTCGTGATTGGGGTGTTTTGTTTATTTGCATCTAGTGTTTGCTTGATATTTGTGAGCATACACGAACAAAAATTGAACATTTTGGTAACCTTGCATATCATGTTAATTCACGGCAGTTCTGTCATATATTAATTTGTCATATAGCTCGTGGTTACTTGAATGTTCCATATTTGTTTATGCATGCTGACAAATATCGAGGGAACACTAGGTTAAAAAAAATAAACAGTCATGGTATTTTCCTTATTGTGAGAACAAGCACCATCCTTTGTCTAATAACGTCTTTCCAATATATAATTCGATATAAAAAATGTTTTCCGTCTAGCCCTAGTCTAGCGGTGTTGGTAATTTCTGAAAGATAATGTTAAAGTATAGTTGCCACAAGAATTCAGACGACTTATGAACAAATGAATAATTCATTGTATTTAAGAAACTGCAGCTGAGAATAATAAACCTATACAGGGTGTCTCAGTGTGACCGTACAAAAATTTACCAGGGGATAGACCAGACCAAAATAAGAATAAAATTCTTATAAAAAAAAATTCTCTGATGCACGCCTAGCGAGTTACAGGGTGTTATTTTGAAAAAAAAAACAATTTTCCGCAATAACTTAAAAACCGTTTTGTAGATTTAGGTAATTTTTGGGTGATGTGTACATCAATTAAAGGTCATTAAAATTACATGGTGTTTGTTTTAATCTGACACCAGTGGTGGCCTAGGCCTACTATTCCTTATGATTTTGTCTTCATAACTCTTGCATATCCTACTTTTACGTGAATTGACTAAGTTATCCTTAATCAGTGACCAATTCTGAACAAAAAAGGTGCTCTTGTTACACAGCGCTCTAACATCAACCATTTTCAAGTAAATTGAGTCCAAAGTACCGACGCATTAATTTATGCCGAAAAATGCATGCAAAGATTTTATTTGTTGTCATCTAGTAAGTAAAATGAGCTAAAGATAAAATTAAAATAATGTACCAATTTATTTAACATGAAATGAAATTATGTTAGCGAAATAACATGATTAACAATAATTATTTCAATAAATGTTCGAAATGCTGTCCATTTACTTCAATGCATGCTCGGCGGCGGCATTAATTTTTTGAAGTAATTCTTCCCTCGCTTTACTGGATTCAGCATATACCAGCTGTTTCATATGACCCCAATAAAAAAAATTAAGCGGGTTGAGATCAGGAGATCTGGGAGGCCACATAATAAACCCAATCCAGCGTTCAGGAAAATGCAAATTAAACCACATAGCTCCATCTTGTTGATAGTACATTTGATTTCTCAAATGCAATGGAACGTCATCTAAAAAGCCAGTCACAACATTTTCTAAAAAATTTGTGTATCTCTGAATTTAAACGATCTACAATAATTTGAAGAGTTAGAATGACTCTATTGAAGATCCCTCCCCAGATATTTATTGAAAATGTGGATTTTCAATGGACCAGTTACTTATTCCATTTCATCGCTCCACAATATTTTCTGATGAAAATTTTGGTCATTGTCGATATGTCCTAACAACCATGTGCAAAATTGTACCTTTTTTTCGGCATCACCAGGATGTAAAGTTTGCACTTTATGTAGGTGGTAGGGGTGCAGTTCATCTCAGTTTAAAATTTTCCAGACACTGCTTCGTGGGATATCCGTCTGCGTTGATATTCTTCGAACACTGGTAGAAGGATCATCAACGACAGCATCTATTACGTTTTCTTCTAAAATATTTACATTTTTCATATTACCTCTTACCCTAGCATTTCCATTTTTAACACTCCTAGTCTCGCGAAGTCCTTGAAAAACTCGTTGAAATACGTGCCGTCAAGGTCGTCTTGTGTGTGGCAACCTGCGTAGATATTCTCGTGAGGCAGCTAATGAAATTACATTACAGAAACCGCAAACGTATATCATATCAGCATATTCATTATTGGAAAATTCCATAGTAAATAATAACGTAGTACTTATTTTCTGCAAATTAACATTTAGTAACTTATAAGCAACTTTGTTATTTATAATGACAGGTACCTACTAGATGACAACAAATAACATCTTTGCATGTATTTTTCTGCATAAATTAATGCAGTCGGTATTTTGGACTCAATTTACTTGAAAATGGTTTGATTTTAGAACTGTGTAATGAGCACCTTTTTTGTTCAGAATTGGTCACTGATTAAGAAGAACTTAGTCAATTCACGTAAAAGTAGGATATGCAAGAGTTATGAAGACAAAATCATAAGGAATAGTAGACCTAGGCGACCACTGGTGTCAGATTAAAACAAACACCATGTAATTTTAATGACCTTTAATTGATGTACACGTCACTCAAAAATTACCTAAATCTACAAAACGGTTTTTAAGTTATTGCGGAAAATTGTTATTTTTTTTTAAATAACACCCTGTACCTCCCTAGGCGTGCATCAGATAATTTTTATTATAATAATTTTATTCTTATTTTGGTCTGGTCTACCCCTGGTAAATTTTTGTACGCTTACACTGGGACACCCTGTATACTACACTAAATATTTCTTGCAGCTCCATATAGTCGTTCTGAATTAGTTCGTGGATAATCTGCAATGTGAACAAATTGTTGTAATCTATTATAAATCCTCCCAAATATTTTCGTTTTTCAGCACGTCCATTGAAATTTAATTGCCAAGTCACATCTCTCATATCTGAATATGAAAAATTAATGTGTCTCAGAATTTTTCGATTTTGTAAAGTAATTGTTTTCTACCAAAACTGGATAAATACCTTACATTTAGAAATACTTATTAACTTTAACATACGTTTTGTCTAATAATTGTTGAAATTTAACTTACTATTGGGGCCTATACTATGTTAAAAAATATTGTACAGGGAACTATGCAGCTGATTGTTGAAAAGCTATATCTGGAAAATTGCCATTTTTAAGACTAATGACAAGTACCTCTTTCCTCAAAAACAGTGTAGGTTTAAGATTTTTTTATAAAAAACGTTAGGCCCAAAAAGTTACGCGCTCATTCTTTTGTAGTATAAATTTTTGTAAGATTTATTCATTTTAGTATTAATGAAAATGCCTAACAAAATTATTTTCACTGTTTTAGCTGGCAGTAGAAAAAGCTTTTGTGGTAAGTAAAAATAGATTTCTCCATTTATAGCTGTATAATTTACAGATATATAAGAATATTTCAACATGGTGCCAAACTTAAAAAAAAAAATAGCCAACAACACGTTCTTAATTAACTTTATCAGATCTGTACGATCAGTACTTGAGTATTTAGATTATAAATTGCAGTTTAATAAAAATCATAATGTAATGCATTTTTTCTTTTGGAAGAACAACATAAGAGATACAAAAAAGGTACACTGAAAAATGCACAAAAGAAAACACTACATTTAGATTTACATGACTTGATGACCAAATTTTTGATCTTCTTATTGATTATCATACCACCAAAAAGGTGAATTCAACCATATATTGGGCAATCTACCTATCAATAAGATTATTTTATTATTATTTTTTTAATACTATAATCCCCCAGGAAAATAATTAACCAGCACTGTTACTTTACCTGCATTAACAATATAAAAATCAAATAAACTAAGTAAAACTAGAGTATAGATAGGGTGGTAGGTAATTTTACTAGGTAAATAATCCATTTGGAATAAGGTAAAAAAAATTAGACAATATAGTTATTTCAAAAATGTTTATAGCAGTGCTGTGTAATTTCTTTAATTAATGGAAAGATTTTTGTACAATATGATGTGATGTGTATGAAACACAATTTTTCTGTTTGTCAAATTTTTCTCAATCTGTTTTTAATTATAATCAAATTTGAACTAAATTTGCAAAAAAGATGAAAGTAAATATATTTTTATATTTATTTTCATTTAAATGAACAATTTTATTGTTGGTATAGTTTAACTCACCTTTTTATATAACTAATATTGATATTTTGGCAATGAATAACTTTACGTTATATCAGTTCAATTGTTATATGTTTATTTATGATCTCCTTTTTGTTATTAGCTCGTACGCCTATGGACTTGTCTAACCACAAACCATTTGTTGGACAATATGAAGGTTAGTAATAATTTGAAGGCTTGTAATTAATGCATATGCCCTTTTTATCTGAAAAAAAAACTATTCTAGTCTAAGAGCCAGTGGCCGGCAACCTATAAGTAAATGATTATACCTGAAATTTTGCACAGTGAGTCTCTTATACCTATCATTCATGAGGTGATGACTCGCTAAGCCCGGCGAGGCCGACCCAACTGTTACTCAGGTGCGAGAGGTATGAAAATTTAACCAACTTCGTTATTAAATTAACAAAGCTGCTGTTTGAAAATTTTAAAATTTGAGATCTGACAAATTAGGCATTTATTTTTATTATATTAGCAGCTTTTTATATTAAAATAATATAAGTAACAAATAACCTCTATTTCTGGCACAGGCTCTGAGATTTGGTGGTGTCGATACAATGCTTGACATTTCTGACAGTTCTTTAACGTCAAAAATCAGATTTAATCAAATACTTTTGAAATTTATAATTTTTGCCAATTCCACAAGTGTCTGCCATGACCTTAGAAGCACGGTAATCGTCTGCCTTTGTTATTTTTATATAATAATAATTGTATATTTTAAAATTTTCAAACGGCAGCTTTGTTAATTTAATAACGAAGTTGATTACATTTTCATACTTCTCGCACCTGAGTAACTCTTGAGTCGGCCTCGCCGGGCTTAGCGAGACCCCACATCATGAGTGATAGGTATAAGAGACTCACTGTGCAAAATTTCAGGTATAATCATTTACTTATAGGTTGCCGGCCACTGGCTCTTAGACTATTCCTAAGGATAGTAATTTTAAATTAATATAACAGATGTATAATAGACCTAATAATTAGCTGCAATTTCAGTATCAATAACGATTTAAACCATATCTATTGGATATATCCATGCATCATGGAACGTGAATCTAATAATAAGTTCTTATTATTTCAGATATGGATCTTGATTCTGGGGAGAAACCTTTAGAGGAGTTTACAGCGGACCACCCGTTCTTTGTCTTCTTACAGGTGGAGATGGGTGATGCCATTTTCATACTTTTCCAAGGCTCTGTTTACAAACCCACTTTTTAAGTATATAAACTGGCACTAGACTTTTTTAATGGGATATATCAGCTAACTTGAGTGAGACCTGTCACTTCTTTAAATAACACTAAAGTTGTGACGTCATTTCTTCATGATGGTAACGCCAGAGAGCGCCACATCCGCAATATTTGTGACGTAAATGTGAGCGTGACTTTTTTTGGATCTAACATCACATTTTTCACTAAAAAATGTTAAACCAACCTTGTTTTTGAGGAAAAAATGTATACTTGTCATTAGTCTTCGAAATTGACCATTTTCGACATAATAGCTTTTCAACAATAAACTGCATAGTTTCTCGTACAATATTTAACGTAGTAGGCACGTTAAAGTTAGTAAGTTCAATTTTAACAATTATTAGACAAAATGTATGTTAAAGTTAATAAGCATTTCTAAATGTAAGGTATTTATCCAGTTTTGGTTAAAATCAACTACTTTACAATATCGAACAATTCTGCGACACAATATTTTTTCATATTCAGATTAGGGAGATGTCTGTTATTTGTTGACAATTAAATTTCAAAGGGCATGCTGGGCAACGAGAATATTTGGGAGGATTTTGAAATAGATTACAACCTGATAATCAACAATTTAAAAAATTTGTTAGGAATTTATAAAAAAAAAGACGAAACATTTGAGTATAATTTCAGATATTGTCTTTAAACTGACTTCTAAAACATAAATAAAAAGACAATGAAATAAGTTTGAAACGAATGATTTATTTCACATGTCATACTGTGAAATCTCACAAAATATGTTTCATCGATGAAAGCTCTCCTATTTTAACTAATTGTGATTAGAGCAACCGACTAATTTTTCGGTCTTGAAGGCTCTGGAAATGTCTATTTATTCTTTTTGACATACCATAGGATTAAATCATGGTTATGTCATTAATTTTCTTATTTAAATAGATTATGGTGTTACTTGAGTATGTTGGTAAGCCGATTAAAAAAATCGTTAAATTTTATTTTATACAAGCACTTTGTATGTGATATTTGTTATGCTTTTTTAAAAAGATATGTTGCTTAGTTATAAACTATTTATAACATTTATATATTTTATATAATCTTTTATACTAATTTTTAAATTTATACATGTAAAATATATATTTTATTAAATCGTTAAATGCTTTGACAGTTTTATTTTACCAGCGTCGATAATTATTAATTTAATAAAATTATTTTGTAAATTACTTTGACTTGTAAGAAAGAGAGACAAGTATAGAAATATAGAATGAGGCAATATAATATATAACCCGAAGATGAACAAATTATTTGAAAAAAGTGTAAATTTTTCTATACGCTTTGTAAAAGCAAAGTTAGAATCATTTCTCAAAATCGTAACTTGCATTATTAATTATAGCTATCGATAAATTATTTTCTGTAGTAACATATTGATACGGACCTCACCTACCATTTTAGTTTGTTAATTATATTCCTCTTTGCTTTCGAATTTATATAATATTTGTTGTGTAATCAAGTAGTGACAATAAAGTTTGTTTTTCTACGTGACGTATTTCAAGGCTAAGTCAACGTAGAAGTTATTTTCGAAAACACCACATTTACTTTTTCTCAAAATAATTCAAAAACGTGAAGAGCTAGGATCGGACTGCAAATGTCATTAAGTTAGCAACAGAATTGTCTAAAACTTACCCCATTTAATCACTTTCATCTCTTATAGCTTCCAAGATACCATTACCAAAATGCTCCACACTGTAAGCATCTTCAACAGATCTGGTGGTATATTTTATCATTTCTAATTGGCAATATTTATAGCTATATACAATTTTCTAATAAATAATAATAATACGGAAGTTACTAAAACTGTGTATGATTTTAAATATTCTACAAAGATAATTATGATTTAAACGTTGACTGAAATCCTTGCTGAAATATAATATTTCAATCAACGATTTAAAGCATTTGAAGTTTCCGCTATCTACTTTGAGGTTATGATTCTTCCATTCAAGTAGATGGCGCGACTTGTTTATAAACTGTCACCGTGTTTTCCTGTAATCTGTGATTTTGATGTATTTGTATAGTTGAAAATGTAAGAGTAAAGTTTTTAAATTGTTATATTATTTTTAATATAAAAATTATTCTTTTATATGGAAAATATTATTGTAATTAAAATAGCAAAAAAATTGAAATGGAGAGTTTTGAGGAACAACATAGCAGACTGTGTCTCAGTGTTGTAAGAGAAAATTTTGAAGAGATAAAACAAAGCACAAAGAATATTTTGGATACTCTTCTGTTGAAATTGGTATATTTGCTTATATTTTTCCTTAATTATAAAATTTCCTTTAGAACTTTTAGACTTTTGACGACAAATCCAAACACAGCAAGATTTGTGCTGAAAAGGTAATGGAAGCATACAAGTTTAAGTTGATATGTCTCCAAACTAACAGCACCATAATTCCTTACGTTGATGATAAAACTAGATGTTCAGTTGACTTACGTGAGATTTACACAAAAGAAAAGGGAAACGAATTATTAAATGAACAATTAGCCGATTATAAATTTTGTAGGTTATGAATGCCGAAGTAGTAAGTACGCCGTTATTTTATTGGCGAACGGTGGCCTTGTATGGATTAGGATCGAGCGGTATTATCGCTCTTAATCCATACAAGGCTACCGTTTGCCAATAAAATAACGGCGTACTTACTACTTCGGCATACATAACCTACAAGTAAGTATAGTTTGAAACATGATATAGAGAATATTCCTATATTAATTATTAGTATTAGTAGACAGTTTAAAAGATATACTTTGGACTGTATCGTCAAAGATTCCATTATTTGCGAAGATTGTTTGGATTCTTTGGGTATCCACAGTAGTTTTTAAGGAAATGCGTTAGTATTCATAAGATAGATACTCTAACTTGCTCGCCATCCTCAAATTTGTCAATTAAAACTGAGGAAATTGATGTAGAATTTGAATCATGGGATGTAAAACAGGAGCTGGCCGATTCTACTGCGTGAAATATGAGTATGAAGAAGTGTTATTTAAAACCGAGTCTATGGATGTAAACACCAAAGAAAGTAATACGGAAAGGTATGTTATTCAGAAATGTTGAAAATATTTTACGTTTAAAGTAGGAATGTTACGGATGTAATTTTTCTGGATAACTGCCTGGAAATATGCAAATAATTATTCGAAATACCAATTAAAATGTTATGTGTGCAACATGTACAAGCGAAACCACATAAGCAACATTTTTGTAGATATTAATATTTTTCTATTAGTGTAAAGTACTAAATGCTATTAACGAAACATTAAAAACCCCATAACCGAGAAAATTTTATTATAAAAGATATTTAAATTTAAATCTACATATAAACACCACTTGTCCACGCAAACATTACCCAAAATCTGCCATTTCTAAACTGAAGCACCAAAATAGAATTGCCTGTTATGGAGAGTAAACTCAAGCACAGTTTTTAAGTGGTATATAAACCAGTTATCAAAAGGGTTATATCTTTCCGCTAATTTAATTATGAATGTAATTAATTTATTAGTGATTTTGTGTTCTTAAGAATGGAGAATAATTTCAGCTCTACAGCGAATTCTCATAACCGTAAACGCCCTAATTTAACAAGTGAGGAATATCGGATGATAACATGCATGAAAGGTTTAGGGCGCGTTATCAAAATATGAGTGTAAGTGATGTTGAAATATGTAGTTCATTAACAAGAATGTACCTGAGTAGCATATATGTATAGTGCAATAAAGAGCAAAAAAATACAACTGCAAAATGGAAAATAGTAGAAACTCGCGGAAGGGAGATGGTATATTAAAAATTAGCTTTTGAGAACAAAAAAATTGGGTTGCTATATTTTACAAGATGAAACTTTGCCTAGAGGGTGCTTATGCTAATTATGCGTTACATATGAATTATGGTATGTGAATTTCCGTATAAATTAAATCAAAAAGAGTATAGGTACTATTTAAGATAAATTTTAAAAGGTCGGAATCTAAATCAAAGAATGTATAAATTTTGTGAAACATGGATACATGAAGGTCATACAGAAAGCAGTACGATATGATATACTGAGTGTTCATGTGTGACCGTTTTAGTGACAGTGCTAATAATCAACAGTGAATAGTTTTTATATATATTTTTAGGTATTAACAATATTGTGTGAAACTACCTACTCTGTGGACTAAAGCCCCAACCAGCGTTGAATTACACCCACAGGATCTACCCATATCTTCTTTATAATTAGCTTTTGTAAATTTTTACTGTATAATGAATAATGATAAAAATGAATTTTGCGTTCATAAAGAGAAGGCTTAAGTGTTTAAAGTGTAATATCCACGCAGTGCACATCAAGTAGTTGTAAGTGAGCGGTGGTGGGTCGTCGCCGACAGCATTCTAATTTGTCGAGAGGATGGCAAGGGGGGAGGATATTTAAAATAAACTGTTAATGTGCTAGGTTCACTCGACATCAACTTACTTTTGATAATTTTGTGTGCTTTGAACCTTTCTCAAATGGCATGCCTAGGTAATTATACAACCCTCACCTCCTGTACTCATCTCTATTCAGTGAATTAATCACTCTCTATTATTATCGACCTAGGGTAATTGATAATACAATCTAAAAACTTTAAATTTGGAAATAACTATCATTTTTATTATCTAACGCCTCGAAATTGGCAAAAATTGTTATACCGTTTCTACTAAAAATAATGAATGTCCACAAGCTAACGATGAGTCACTCTAGATTTTTGGTGGTTGGGTAAAGTTGTTATATTTTTATTTTTGAAATGTATTTATGGAAAAAACATTCGTTTTGGAAATGTTTTGCAACAGTTTTAATGTAACCTTTGTAGTATTTGCGTTCATTTCTGAGAAAATTTAATCGGGGGATCTCGTGTGTTTTTGTTTTCAAATATGTAGGTGTGGCTGTATAAAAGCGCAAGCCACAGAATAAAGGAACTACCAGAACTCAGAAGCGAAGTAGAGAGCTGCCGCCAAAACACAATTTTAGTGCGCATGTGCGGCTCCGCCATTTTACAAGTGGTTTATTAATCAACCTCGCTTTCTTGTGTGTTTCTTGTTTATGTGTGTCGCTGTGTCGGTTTGGTGTGTTTTGGAAAGTGATAGATTCTTTTAATTTATAGTTATGTAAAATAGATATTGTATAAATATATATTTCATGAACCATATTTGTATTTTCTTTAAGACCATCTCCGTTATTATTCTGTAAACATTGAAAAATAAATTACTTTTATTCAAAATTAAAACTTTAGGTGTCTTGAAACTAGTTTCAAAATAACTCCCATAATATTGATCTCATTTGAGTCTTACACCAGTGCTCTTAGAATCTAGTGTCCAGGGTGCTCTAAATCATATTTTTTGACACAAGTAAACTAAGGTTTAAAACGTAGTGAACAAAATAAATGGAGGGGAAATTTATGTACACTTTGTTTCTGAAAATAATTAAGAATAACTTTGTAAATTTGGAACTAGGAAAGAGCAAAAGATGTAAGAGAAGTCGGATGGTTGCTGTGTGCTTTGCAGAATGATTGAGTTGACCTGCATCTAGCGTGGCCCACCAAGTACTCATACGAAATCTATTAATTACTTGAAATGAAAATAGCTTCCATAACTGAAACAAAGGAAATATTAGTGACTATACTATTTAAAACATTTATTGCAGTATCAAATCTTCTGTATGGCAAATGTATCTGAAAAAGCTCTCCCACGTTAAATAAAATATATAATTTTCACAACAATAAAAAAAATAAACAGGAATAAATGCAATTTATGCATGTATTTTATATTTTTTAATAATTTTATACATAGTAGGTATTTTATACTGCTTAAAGCTTCAATATGACTAAATAAATATAGTGTCAACTTGTTTCTTAGTGTAGACTGTAGATATTATATACAACTTTCTCTCAGTGTAGTAACTATTAGATACGTCAAATTTCAAATTCAAGGTTAAATTTTGTGACCATCCAAGATCAAAGGCGCCGCCTTAGCTTTCGCTTCTGTCAAGCTATTAGTTACGTACATGTATAGATTAATAGATAACACATCATTATAGATATTGAATTGATTGCCATTTTTTGTAAAATTTTATGTACAGTGTCAGATACTGTCTGTAACATTCCTGTTTGAAACTAATTAATGTAAAATTGGAAAATGGGTTCACTTACAATAATCTTCAAAATAGTGGAGCTTTATTTTTCTTCGTATTATTTTTGTTCCAATGTCAGCACAGAATGTTGAAAATACCTAGTAAATTTGTCTATTTCAAATTTTTGTAAAATTCAGGGTTATAAGTTGTAGAGCATAAGTATTTCATTGTAAAAATAAAATAAAATATGTGTATGATTTGTACAATAGTGTATTACAATTTTTATAGATTTTTAATACAAACATTTAGTAAAATTGCCAGAAAACATTCCAATATCGCTTATTTTCAATATTGATTGTATGTGGGCCCATTACTATAAGGGTTGTCCCAGAAATGGTTGAAAAATAAAATGTTGAAATCCTTATCGATTTTATATTATATACAGGTGTAACAAATTATACAGGATGTCCTGGCGTGAGTGTACAAATATTTACCGGGTTATATATTTGTTCAAATTATACTAAAACCACAGAATCTAAAACACTTATCGCACACACAAGGACGGGCATAGCAACACCGCACTATTAGATTACTAACAAGGTTGCCACTGAAGATGCTGACAGTGAAGAATGGCGAAATGTTTGGAAGCATGGAATTCCACCAGTTGCAGAGACATCTCGGGAGATAACTGTTATATGTGGAGCGGTTTTGAGTAGCAGTCGTAATACCAGCTACTTTAAAAAAATACTATATTGATAACAGGTTCATCATCACAGAGTGTAGCCGGAGAAGTGTGCATTAATTCTGCTACTGGCAGTGATTAGTTACCTATATCACGATGATAACTAAGAAAACCGTTATAGGTTTTATAAAATTATCTTGGAGTATAAGTATATTTTCATAAATTCTTAGGATAGGTTACTTTTGTTTCTGTTTCATGTGAGTAGTTTAGGTTTTACCTTTAATATAATTGCTTATGTTTAATATTTTGTGAAATATTGCTGGGCATTGCTAAAGATAATTGATATAGATTGCACTTATGTTATCCACTATTATTATTAGTCAAAAAAGGCAAAGGACTTGATTTATACCGTTTAATTTTATCCTGCTATTTCTGGGTCACTCTGTATGAAATTCGACGAGAAGGTGATAAGAGTCAAAAGAATATCTATTATTTCCTTTCCGTATTAAATTACATTTTGTCCAGTATCGATTTTAATACAAATAAAATTTCAACATTTTTCTTAATTTGAGTGAAATGTACCGTTAACTTTATTTGCACTAAACAAATACTTAAAAGACGATTGCAAGTTGAAGTTTTCTCTGTTTTGCTATTGCTGAGGAACACATTTTAAAAATGTATTCCCTATTATGGACTTACGTGACGTCACTACTAAACGGGTGCATTAGAAAATAGTTTACGGTTGATCGGTCAGTGGTCGCGCGGTTTAAGGCGTTAGTACTTGAATCGAGGTGACTAGACGGAGTTGGTTCGAGCCCAGCTGCCGGTAGACCGTATATAAGCTATATTCGTGGAGGGATTGGCAACCTCTCTGCGGGTATGGTAGGGTGGAATAATGTTAGCTTGGGTCAATGTGAGAGATTGATGCCGGTTGATATTTGACCACCCCCCTAATTAATGAGGTTTTCCAGGTTTCCCTCATTCCTGCACTGAATGGTGGTTAGGGCCTACCAACGTAAGTCGTTCCTGGGCGCACTGCTTAATAATAATATGCCGCCCCTCTCCCGCACAAGTCTCCGACTTGTGGGCTAATCCCTGTGATTACAATGAGGGGTAGAGATATTATTATTATTATTATCCACTTGAAGCATTGAATCTTAATTTAAAACTATACTATTGATCCACTATAGTCTATTATTAGTGTCTGTTCTCATTCCACGCTATGGTACCACAGAACACTCGTTTTGTAGTATCCATTGTTTTGTGGTTATGTTTATTTATTTATGAAAATTTTATGGGTACTTAATATAAAGTGTAAATAGGACTACAAAATTAAGATTTCCAAATTGTTTAAATGGATAATTTTGGAGAACAGTGTTGTAGCTTATGCCTGGGAGTATTAAGAGATAAACATTTTGAAGAGATAGTAGACTCCACCAGAGGTATTTTAGACGGTCTCTTACTGCAACTGGTAGGATTTTATTTTATATGTGCTAATTGACTGTATTATTTTATTTCAAATTTTAGAAGTTTGACGATAGAAACAAACATATCTGTAACGTTTGTGCCCTAAATGTAATGGAGGCATTCAAATTTAAGTCGATGTGCCTGGATACTAATAACACGATAATTTCTTACGCCGACAGTAAAACAGGGTTTTTGCCTGATTTGAGAGAAATTTACGCAAGGGAAAAACAGTTAATTGACATATCGGGAGATCATAAGGTCTGTAGGTTATGCATGGACGTGGCCACCAATGAATTTATGTCCATACACGAAGTAGAGACTGATGTGATTGAGAAATATATTCCAGAAATTGTAAGTATAGTATATGCAGAAACTGCAATATGTATAAGCATATTGTAGAGTTATTTATTGTCGGAAAAATATTCGGCGATTTTTAATTAAAACGCTCTTTAAATTTTATAAGATGTTCTTTGTAGAATTCCAGTGTCGTCGAAGATCCTATTATTTGCAAACGATGTTTCGATTCTTTGGGTACTTACGGTAGTTTCATAAGGAAATGTTTAGAAATAGAAGAAAAAATTAAGAGCGTTCATACCATGGAAGTCCCTGGTGGTGTGGACTGGATACCACCCTTAGTTGCCTCCATTAAAACAGAAAAGGAAATAAAATCTGAAGTAAATGAACATGAATATGAGTTTGTCAAAACTGAACCCACTGTAATGAAATTTGAAGGTGAAGAAATGTTTATTAAAACGGAATCTATTGAAATATTAAAAGAAAGTAATGAAGCCGGCTTAGAAAATAGGTATGTAACTTCAAATTGTTGTGGTAGCAATTAGGTTAGTGTAGCATTGAAAAAAATTATCTCTGTAGAGATAAATGGAAAACTAAAAATATTTAAATATTTTTTTTAATCAATTTCTAGGCTTGAACGTCAATCGGTTAGTGCTTTTTTGATATTTCTCAAATAAGCCTGAAAACATTCAGTTACGTCTGAAGAAAAGATGTCTCTCAAAATGTCAAGAAGCTTAAATCGGCAACTCTGAAATAATACAGTCTTATAATTTTCTTTTATTTGGACACCTAGATAAATTTCTGATTAAGAGTAGGCCAATATCAGCGCAGCTAGAAATAAAGTAAAATTGACTTGCGTAGTCCAGTAATAAAATACATAAACTTGGATTAGTTCACAAACGTGAAATGTGATGTTTTCTTTTCTTGTTTTCATAGAAACAAAACATACATTTTTCCTTATATGATTTTTACTATATTGATTGACATTGCAATTGGTTATTAGTTTATATTGTCTGATTCAGAACTCTGGATATTTCACCCCAGGAATTGGAAGCCAAGGAGATTTCTGAAATGGACAAGGAGAAAATATATACAAACGAATTTGATTCCGATAAGTTGATACCCAAAGTATACATGTGTGATACATGTAAATTCAAAACCACAAACAGGAAAGCTTTTATAGGCCACCAAATAGTACATAAGGACCCCTCAGCCGTGAGAATGTACAAATGTGATCTGTGTGATTTTGAATCTAAATATAATGGGTCTTTTAGGCGTCACCAATCAAAACACGTTAACGGCACTATCGTCACAAAAGTGTCGATACAGAAGTGTGATCTCTGTGATTATAAAACGAAATATAAAAACAAACTTAAACGCCACCAGTTAACACACGCAGATCCTTCCGACGTACCCATGTACAAGTGTGATCTATGTGATTTTAAATCAAAATATAAGGAAAGCATTAGGCTTCATCAATTGAAACACGCCGACCCTTCAAAAGTTCAAATGTACACCTGTGATGTATGCAGTTTTAAAACCAAATATAAGGATAGTTTTAAGCTTCACCAAATGAAACACGTAGATCCGTTAAAAGCACGACAGTACAAGTGTGATTTGAAAGTTACGGACAATCTAAAATCTCGCCAAATGGCAAATGAAGATTCCTTAGAAGCACGAGTATACAAATGCAGCGAATGTAACTTTAAGTTCAAATATGAAGTATCTTTTAAACGCCACCAGTTGAAACATGCTAATCCTCCACAAGTACGAACGTACAAATGTGATTTGTGCGATTTTGTGACCAAATATGGGAGCGGTTTCCGAGCTCATCAGCTGAAACAGCATGCAGATCCTTCCGAGGTAGAAATGCATAAATGTGATTTGTGTGACTTTAAAACGAAATATAAAAATAATCTCAAATCCCACCAATTGGCACATGCAAACCCTTCAAAGCAACAGTTGTTCAAATGTAACTTGTGTGACTTTGTTACTAAACTTCAGAATAATTTTAACTTTCACCAGATGAAACATACAAATCCCTCGAAAATAGAAATTCACAAGTGTGATTTATGCGATTTTGTAGCCAAACGTAAGTTCGATCTTAAGTATCACAGGTTGACACATACAGAGCGTTCAGTAGAGCAAAAGTACAAATGTGATTTGTGCGACTATGTGACTCAGTACAAGAGCGGCCTTCAGTACCACCAGTTGAAACATGCAGATCCCTCGGAAGTACTAATGTACAAGTGTAATCTGTGTGATTTTCAAAGTAAATATAACAGCAGCCTTAAGTCGCATCTATTGAAACATGAAGGATCTATTTGACAAATCTCTGAGATCTTTTCTTAGATGAGGAAGGACATACAAATGTCTAAATATAAAAGTTAAAATGGAAGAAATGTACCAAGACATGGAATTGGAAGTACTGTCAGACTCGTAATTTGAACTCACGCTTCTTAAGAAATAATAGCCCCCTAGTTCCAATTTATATATGTTCTTTTTCTTATTCATTTTTCTGACCATGGTAGCCATAATTGTAACATTAGAGGGAACGATGCACAGATTACAGGAAGAATGAAACGACGTCAACATATGGGTGAACACGGTGAACACAATGGTTTTGATAATGAGTCTGCCCCCACAGAAATTAACACCAGAACAACGGGGGTAGGTAAACTGTTCCCAACTAAGCTAGAGAAGTGTACTTTAATTCTATTGCTGGTTGCGACTATAGTTACCTATAATTAAAATAAATCCTTGTTTTATGTCCAATTTGAAATAAAAGTGCTTATAAACTATTTTCATTCTATTGTCTTATATGTCCATGTTCCTCACTTAAATGCACGATGTGGAATGCTCTTAGTTCCACTGCGCATTCATATCACTGAAATGTAATTTTATATTATGATGACTGGAATGCGCTAAAAGCTGTGCGAATGGATTATTCATGATCAGGGCCATATTCTGTTTTGTGCCTCTAGCAATGGCGTAGCAGTAGGGGCTTATCTGATTGTAAATTGAAATGAAATTGAATTCTAGATATGAAGAATTATTTCGTGGTATATGCTGATTAATTTTACAGTCTTATAAAACATGACGTTCCAACAATAACACCAACAACACTAACGAGATACAAGATAAAAGAAGAAACCACACTGTACGCCAATGACGTGTTTACAAACAAAATAATGGGAAATTAGGAACACAATTCATATCGTACGTGCAGATGGTTGTAATTTCCCAATACTTTGGGTGTATTCCGTAATTTGACGGGTCTTACCAGAACCACGGTTTTGTTATCATAGATAAAAGAAATTATTTGTTATTTTCTGGTAACTGAAATTTGTGATTGAATTACAGAACACTATCGGAACCAGGGATTCTTTAATCTCCACCCAAACTAACTTAAAAACTGAAAAGTGTGCTAAAAAGGGTATTCAAACGGATATTCTGAATGGGTACAGAATATTGGTTCTACTCTGTATTAAGTGGTAATCACAAATTACTGAACTATTAGTGGTAATATTGGTAATTAGCATCACATAACCTCAAAACGGTATTTTGCATTTTTGCCGGTAGGAACCAAAGATTATAAGTGGTTGCTACCGAATGTTACCTTTTTCAGTTAACCACGTACGTCTGTATATTTTTCAGGCCGGTTGATTTACGGAACGGTAAACCTTAACCGTGGTTAAAATATTAGAATTACAGAATACACCCTTTGTTTGAAAACACGTCATTGGCGTATAGTGAGGTTTACCAGTACATTATTTTATCTTGTATCTCGTTAGTGTTATTCTTTGTGTGTTTTGTGACTTGTGGGTGTTATTGTTGGAACATGTCATGTTTTATAAGGGGCTAAAACTTACTAGCATATAGCACCAAATAATTCTTTATATCCAGAATTAAAATTCATTTCACAATCAGCTAAATCTTTATTGCTCCGCCATAGCTAGGAAACACAAAATAAATATGGCGCTGAGCAGGAGTAATCTATTCGCGCAGATTGACGAGCATTCCAGTCATCATTTCATTTCAATGATGTTTGTTTATTTTAGAGAGAATTTTTATTTTAGGGCATGTACCGTAATTCAAATATTTAACCAGAACTTCACCCCGGTTTAGCGTCCCGTAAATCGATTTGTGGAGTTTACCTTCCCTCTATTCAACTCCAAATTTCAGTTAACCACGGTACCATTTGTTAAATTACGGTACACGCCCTTAATAAATTTTGATGGTAGTGGTAACCACAGAAGAAGAAGCAGTAAATATTAATCTGTAGTGTTCCGTTATCTATGATATTGGTATAGAAAAATATAAATATGTGACATGTGACCATTCTTATTCTATGTATGTGACGTCACTGCAAATGTGAAAGTCAGATTACTTTGGTGAAAGTAATTAATAAAATAAATAATGTCTAGTTAAATGTTTGGACAACACATTTTTAAAAGATTGCAAACTTTAGTCAAAGATAAATTGTTGAAATGGCAGATGTTAAAAAAATGATTTTAGAAGGCTGTTGAAGCTAGTAGGATAATTTTGTCCTCTGTACTTAAATATTTTTATTATTTGAACAGTATATCCTCAGGATTTTGACAGCAGGGCAAACATCATAGACTGATTTATAAGGTCTATGGCAAACGTATGTAACATTTGTTTGCTGAAAGTAATGGAAGCATCACAGATAAGTGTTCAACAGCATAATATCCGTATGTTGGAGGTGGCACAGGTTGTACAATTGACATAGAAGACATTTATGCAGCGGAAAAACGAGACATGGAATTAATAGACACATCAAAATGTAAAATTTGTAGGTTATGTTTACAGTTAAAAAACGGCGAATTCATGCCAGTTTCTCACTTAAAAGTTGATATAATCAAGAAATATATTCCCAAAATAGTAAGTATAAAGTAGTATTCATATAGGTATCCAAGAGAATATCATATCGCGTCGGTATTTATTTAGAAAAATGTTGCGTGCAATTTGCCTAAAAATTTAATAAATTCCTAGAAAGAAACTAGGAAAATTGTCAATGTTTGCTTATACTTCATCTTTAATGATATCAAAAGCTGCGAAATTTTGTGCATACAACAAGAGAAAACCAGAAATTTCTAAATATAATAGCATAGTACTTATACCAAACTAAAATACTCGAAACACTAGATATACGTACATTACAATTTTCCTTGAATATTGACCATGATTTATGTAAAATTATCAATAGCAGATCAACCTTTCTTTAGTTTGAATTTTGTGTATTTAAATTTGTACACTGTTTTGCAGAATTTTGAGGTCACTGAAGATCCTGTTATTTGCAAACAATGTTTAGATTCCATAGGCATTCACGGTGGTTTTATAAGGGACTGTTCAGAAGTAGAGAATAATTTAAAGACGAATCGTAATACCGAAGCCTCTGAATGCGTAGGCCTGGAATCGTCAAGTTGGAGCATTACAAATGAAGAGATCAACACTAAAACTGACGAAAGTGAAGAAGAAGAGGTGATGGAAACTGAATCTGAAGCCACAGCAGCAATTAAAATCGAATATAATATAGAATCGGGAGATAACGAGGAGAGGTATGTCAGGTAAACTGTTGAAAATGTTAATTTTTAAAGCAAAAAAATTGTATTAATCGGCCCGTTTATTGAAATACAGGGTGTATCCTAAACATGATCCAAGTTGCAGGGCGTAATTAATTCCCAGCAATATTGTAAGAAAATAAGTTTATATAAACATGTATCCGGAAACGCTTATATTCTAAGCTACAGGGTGTTGAAAATGTCGAAATAATATTTTTGTATATAAACCTTGAATGCTTGCTGCTTCATTCTCAAAATTATGGAGCTAATGTACCTTAGTAAACACATTTTTAATTTTTTTTTATTTGAAGTTTTTGGGGGTAGTGGGGTCCAATTATGCAACTGTTGACTCACCCTGTATATCGAACCGTTATGATACAACATACCAATCAAATTTTATTTAATGTTTAATATTGCCTGAAAAAAATTTAAATTTTTGTTTTTCAGTAAAAAATCTCTGGACGCTTCAGCTTCAAGTATGTACAAATGTGACTTGTGCAACTTTACGACCAAGCTTAAGTACAGGCTTAAAAATCACCAGTCGAAACACTCAGACTCAGGAGTGCATATGTACACCTGTGATTCATGCGATTTTAAGACCAGATATAAAAAGTGTATTGATCGCCACAAGTTGCAACACTTAAGGCCCTCGGAAGTGCAAATCTACAAGTGTGATTTCTGCAATTTTAAAACTAGATATAAGGACAATTTTAGAGTGCACCAACAGAAGAAACACCCAGACCTGTTAAAAAAACAGATGTACACATGTGATTCGTGTGATTTTAAAACAAAATATGAAGATAGTCTTAAAAATCATCAATTGAAACATGAAGAGGTCTCGAAAGTGCAAAACTATACATGCGATAAGTGTCATTTTACTACCAAGTTTAAGTACACACTTAAGAATCATCTGTTGAAACATGCAGATTCAAAAGTGCAGATATACAAGTGCGATTTGTGTGATTTCGAGAGCAAATATCAGAGGTGTATTGATCGCCACCAATTGCAACACTTAAATCCCTCAGAAGTGCAAACATATAAGTGTGATTTCTGCGATTTTAAAACCAAATATAATTACAGTATTAGATACCACCAGCAGAAGAAGCACCCAGACCAGTTAAAAATACAAGTGTATGAGTGCGATACGTGTAATTTTAAAACAACATATGAGGATAGCTTTAAGATTCATCAGTTGAAACATGCAGAGGCTCCAAAAGTAAAAACACTGAAGTGTGATTTGTGCGATTTTGTGACCAAGACCAATTCCAAGCTTAAAGAGCACAAGTTGAAGCATGCACACCCTTCAGAGGTGCATATTTACAAGTGCAACTTGTGTGACTTTGAAACTAAATACAAAAATTCTTTTAAGCGTCACAAGGTGAAACACCACTCAAATCCGTCAGAATTAGCGATTTATGAATGTACATTTTGTGATTTCAAAACAAAATATAAAGATAATTTTAAATCACACGAAGTCAAGCACAGTGGGTGTTTAAAAGAGCTAACGTACAAGTGTGAATTGTGTGATTTTGCAACTATATTCAAGCATAAATTCAAGTTCCATCAGCTGAAACACGAAAACCCAGCAGTATTGCAGACGCACATGTGCGAAGTCTGTGGTTACAGGACCATGTATAGCTATAGACTTCGGCGGCACCAACTAACACACAAGAGTACCTCGGAAGTCGCGATGCACAAGTGCGATCTGTGTGATTTTAAAACTAAATATAAGGATAATTTTCGAACGCACCAGTTGAGACATACCAGACCTCCGAAACCGTGCAAAAGAGATTTTACGATCACATCTAAGGACCTTGAAGACCGTGAGTTGCCAGTGAAGGACCCTCCAGGAATAAAAATGTATAAATGCATTTTGTGCAAATACAAGACAAAATATAAGGGTAATTTGAAGATACATAATTTGTCACACGCTAACATTTCAGATACACACTCGTACAAATGTGATCAATGCGATTATAAAACCAAATACAAGCATAGCCTGAGATATCATTTGAAATGCCACGAAGATAGTGCTAAAGAGCCGTCTTCGAAACGTGACCTTTCCAAAATGAAGGTGTACGAATGCGATAAATGCAAACATACAAGTAGAACTAGATACGCTTTTAGGATGCATCAGTCAAGCCACAAGGTTCCTTCAAAAGTATTAATTTACAAGTGTAATTTGTGTAGTTTTAAAACAAAATATAGGAACTACATGAGCAGCCACCTGAAGATACACGCAGATCCTTCAAAAGTCAAACTGTACAAATGTGATCTGTGTGATTTCAAGACTAAATACAAAACCAGTCTCAAGTATCACCAATTGAACCACAGCACAGGCCCCTCGAGTGCAGTGAATGCGAGTTCGAAGGAAGATGTAGTAACAAGTTGTAGCGAAAACGTGGTGATTACCTGCAACCTTGGAAAAATGTTAAAGTGACATCACCTTCTTTATTCATCTTCAAGAAGATCAAGATATGAAGAACCAAATTTCCTGTGTCACTCGCATTGCACTACCACAGTAAAAGTAGCTGCATTTGGCATGTCTACCGGGAAATCGTCAACGCATTTTCAAATTTTGTTAAGTTGTGAATCACGCTATATACATACCTCAAGATTTAATCCCTCAATGTTATCACAAGTGAGTTTCTCAGCATCAATTACGCTACCAGTGGCATTTTTGATAATGAATAGAAACCCATTCTATTAGAATGATTTTTGTGTCGTACAAAAAACTTATAGGACAGAAACATTTCAAATATCTTTAGGGCATCATCCGATATTATTTGTGATTAGACTTAAATATGGAAAGTGACATACGCTTTGGCTGTCTACTCTTAAATATCATCTGAATATGGACGTTGCGAAGATGTAACATATAAAAGTTTTTTATTCAAATGAAATACAACACGAACAGTATCCTTAATATTAGCTCTTAGTTATAATGTTGTTAAATTGTTTCACTACTTTATTATGTCACCAGAAATGTATAAAAATCGATTTTGCAAATACACAAGCATGTTGCTTTTGCTTTGTTTACAGATTTGTTATATTCTAGTGAACAGTAGTAAAAAAATGAAAAAGTTGATATATAAAATTGTTATTAGTTACAAATGAAAATAAATGTTTTGATATTATAATATAAAACTATTTTCTGCAACATTTAACTTTTTATCTGTGATACTTCCTGCAAAATTTAACAACAACTCTACAGGTTGGATCAAATTTTTTCACACTTGATTATATATTTTTTTGTTGAAGATGTGCCCTCTTTCACATAGGTGACTTGTTTTCTGAATTATAGGATATCCCAAGATTTTTGGTTCTTAAGTTTGGTAAAATATAGAGCATGAAAATAATAGGGGTCTTTTCTATAACATTTTTCTGTATGATACAGGGCATTCAAATTTGCAGTAATCTTTATAAAAACTTAATATTTTGACAATTTATGGCGTCTTGTTCACTATTAAACCCCCTAAACTTCTACGCCGATGGTAGAAAGTGTTTATTCAAATATTAAAATTGTATTCTATTTTCTGGAAAAGTGCTCTTTCTTGAGGAAATTCACTGAATCAGTTTTGTTTTCCAGATATTTTGACTTTTCTAATCGTAATTACTATTTTGCAGTCAATCATTTATTAAACAAATATAAACAATTTAATTTAAATGGTGTTCAAAATAATATCCATTTTTGTCAATGCAATGATAGCATCAATTCTTAGGAATGTCCTGTCCGAATTAGCATGTTATTATTTCACCCAAGTTTTCAGATACGATATAGGTAATAGTATTATACACCAGAACTGCATACACTTTTTTCTTTAAAGCCCAAAGAAAAATATCTTGCGTATTGAGATCTGGTAATTGAGCTGGACAAACAAATAGCCCAATCCAATATCTTTTTTTGCAGAAAATAAAATTTTAATATTTGCAGTGAAAGAATACTTTTCACCATTGGCGGAGAAGTATAAGGGGTTCAAGAGTGAACAAAACTCTATACCTACACCACTGGCTTTAGTTAAAAAAAGTTATTTACGAGAACATATTATGATTATTACCATATACCAAGTTTGAAGGAAACAATATTTATTTATTTAGTAGAAAATAAAATATTTTTTGAAGTTAAACGCTCTGTCAAAAACACGGAATGTCATAGAGAAAAATTTTATAGGAAAGACCCCTACTATTTGTTCATATTCCATCTTTTCCCAAAGAACAAAAAACGGGGTCACACTGTATATTAATTTTTCAATATTTTTTTCTCTTTTTATAAGTTGAAGTCATTTTGAAAATAATTATATTAAAAATAAAGTTTCTAAAGCATTAATAATTTAATAACATATATGTTAACAATATAAAAAATATATGCAGTGTATAACTGACCAGTACATATTTTTTAAAAAAGCATCACAAATAACACATACAAAGTGCTATATACAGGGTGAGTCAGTCATAATGTCATTAATTTTAAGAGGAGATAAGGAATAATGAGTATAATGCGAATACGTGATTAAAAAAAAAATCTAAATGCATATTTACGCTGAAAAAAAAATATTTTCAAATCATTATTTAAACTCCCTTTTCAGACTGTCACTGACCGGTTACAGCTCACAGTTCAACTCGATATCGACCTGATGCAATGTTGTCAAGTAATATTTTTCTATATAGTACCTACCCACCTAGGTTTTAGACATCACAAATAAACGATTGTACTGACTATTTTAGAATATCATTTTTTCTTGCTCAGTTCAACTTCAGCCAATAATAATTTAAAATGTTAATACCCAATAAAATCAAATAATAGTAATCAAATAATTCTATTAAAAATTGCAAGTAACGCGGTCCACTCAGGTTTTCCCGTAGAAAATACGGCCCAATCAAACAATGCTTGTACACTCGCGTGTTGATTTTTCTCTGAGCAAATGTAGCTGTTATGACTGCAACAAAACTCCAACGTGTCTAATAATAAACTGAGTAATAAACCATTTACGTACATTACATAAAAAACCTATACCCAATGGGTAAATTATTAAGAGAAGCTGAAAAGTGTTTTGTTTAAATACTAAGTACTTAATAAAAAACCATCGCGTTGTCGACAGAAAACTGTCCAAGACCGAAATGGCACGCCGCTAATCTAAGTTATCAAGAGTTAATCTTGACCTTGACCTACCGTATTATTAGGTCAATAACCTAGTTACCTAGTTTTTGTACTGTTATTTAACGACAAGGAGTAAAACTTTTTTTAATCTAGATACATGAATGAATTTTCCTTAAATATTGATTTATTTGTTAATAAAAACAAATGTAGATAATAAATAAATGTTTTCGAATGTTAGGTTATTACAGTTTAATAATTTTGATATTACGTTTTCACCACGTTTTACAAATAAATATGAATTTTTAGTATTACTCGTAAGGACAATTAACCGCACACATAACCAGATGTACAATTTGTAGTTACGTACATCTAGCCTAGAAATGTATTGTTTTTTAAGTAGTATGATACTAACCTGTTTACAGCCCACATTTCAAGTAAAACTGTATTTATCCGTCCACAGCACTTTATTAATAAAATTCAGTCGCATTTCGTAAACATTCTCCGTATAACACTACCATTTCCACATATTCGGAATTTGTAAAATTATGCGTTGTGAATTTACGCCAAATACGTGAGGTTAGACCGAAATAAACAAACTACTGCTTAATCACTGCTTAGTGCTTGTATTCTCTCCATTCCCCCTCAAAATGATCTACAAATTTGAGGGGGAAGAAATGCAGAGTGCTAAATGGAGATAAATTTGAATAACACGCTGATGTGTTAGACGATATTATGTATGTAAATGTGGCATCCATGGTTAATGCGGCAAGTCTGTGGCATTAGATTTTCGTACCAGGAGCGTCGTGTTACTGATTTTTATAGGGTGATTTGTTTAATTTTTTAAAGGTCGAGTAAAAAATTTTGTTTTTCGATTTTCTGCCTTTATTAGGCCTCCCGAATACGTGGTTAAAATTAATGACATTATGACTGACTCACCCTGTATTCCTTAATGATAAAATTTAAGTCATTTCCTAATCCAATCATATTAAAAACCAAAACTATAACATGGTAAGTTTTAAATATCAAAATGTGGCACTTAGAAACTTCACGAAAGAACATTATGTTAGTGTTATTGTTTAAAAGTGACGTCAGAACACAACCTTGGAAAAGTGTCAGAATGCCATCACCCACCTCCACTTGCAAGAATGGACGGTCAGCTGTAAACTCTTCAACATGATTCTCTTCGGAATTAAATTCCTTAGCTGGAATAATAGAAACTAGATTAGTTTTAGGTTTCTTGATACTTGAATATATCCAATAGTTCTTTTTTAAATCAATATTTGCCACGATAAAATTAGAACTATTATTATGTTTTTATTTAATTTCACCTGCAGACAAGAAATTTTGAATAACTAAGGATTTTATCAAGGAATCTCCTTGATTAAATCCGCAACGTTACAATATAAAAAAAAACACTATTACTAATGTTATACCTGTTGCCATCTTTTATTCAGATAAACTGTTTGTATGTAAGTTATAGTGTTGATGTTTTATTCGATGGAACCTATGTGCATTGTGACAAAAATTAAAAAAAGGAAGACAGAGCAACGCATGTTAAAAATTATTTTAATAACATGATGAAGAAGTCAGAGATAACTCATAGTACTTTGAAACGAATTTATTTTATAGTAAAAAGTTATCTAACACCCATTTATAATAATTTAATAATACAGGGTGTCCCGGAGAGCATGTCACAAACTTCAGGTGATGATAGTACGTTTAAAAATAATATTAGTTTTCTCTATAAACTTGGGTCCAGAGAGGCTTCGTTTTCGAGATACAGGGTGGTAAAGTTATAAAAAAATAAAGTTTTTCTGAGCTATCTCGGTGACCCAGATGATAATTTTAATAAAACTGGGTGTGGTTCATACCTGCTAGGACGTCTTTTATTTAGTGTAATTACTGGTGCCAAACTGCTAACCAGTGGCGTGCAACAAGGGAGGAGTGTTTTTTTTTTCTGCTCAAGCTTTAACAATGACAAGAAAAAAATGAAATTGAAAAATTCAGTTTTCTCAAAAAATAATATAATGAAAATTGTGTACACTTCAACTTACCGAAATTTGGGTAATATGGAACACTTCTATATGAGATGATTTAGGAAACTTTTTCCACCAGATTCTAAAAATAAATTTTCTTATTATGCACACATTATAGAGATACATAAAAAGTAACTATACATATAATAGGATACTTTTGAGTATATTTGAACACAAAAATTACATTTCAATAAATTAGTCAAACAATAAAGCAACAACAAACAACAATAATTCTATGAAAACTAATGAAATATGGAATTTTATCTATGTTTATTTCTATAATATTCATTTACAAAATTACTATGTACACTGGTCACAAATTACCAATGTAAAGTTATGTGAAATTACAGACAAATTTTTATCAGTGTGAAGCAGACTATGAGATTGGGGTAGAAACAAAAATTACTTAAAAATACCAATACATTTAACATGAGATGAGAATGAAATTTTGAAAATCACAAAAGGGATTTAAAATGCCATGTGGTGCTGCTGAAAGTGAAAATGAAAAAAAAACTGAAATATGTTAAAAATAATAATACTAACAAGTTAAATCCTAGAAACTCACTAATAGCTCGACTGACAACAGCATTTGTTTTTTCGTTGGGTTTTGCCACCAAAACGTTACGTCTGTCACAAAAGAATATTTTAGGGCCAATTTGACAGACCTTTTGGTTAATTGTTTAGGATTTGCTCATAAATCCCTCTCATCCAACTGCTTCACAGTGAGATAGGCCCACAGTCTTTCGAGAGAAGTTACGGGTCTTTTCGTTGACGATTTGATTGTTATCGGGTCGCAACTACCACAACAGCCTCTAAAAAATAATGCTGACGTTAATATACCAGGTGCACCCCCTTATCCTTTAAGCTTCGAAGATAAATTATTGAAATCTGGTATGTACTTAATAAACTTCACTTTTTGACATATAAACAATTTTTTTTAAATTTTAGTTTTACCAGAAATTACACCTAATTTCAATATCTAAATGGAACATCGTATATTATTGCACTTTTAAATTTTGCATAATTTTCTGAATCCACTTATTTTTAATTTGAATTTTAGTATTTATTCCATTTAAATGTCATGACTAGAGATAATGCAACACGTAGTCAATTTACGAATGAAGATAATATGTTCACAGAAAAAACATAGTACTATTACCAAATAGTAAGATTAAATCAAGGATAAAATACCCATATAAATTAAGATAGCACTTAAAAATTACAACACTTATCCGACAAACCATTGTGTTGAGACAAGGATTCCGTGGCATATTGGAAGTGGTTAAAATATATTTCTAAGTTTTATGTAGTGAAATGGTGACGTTTATAACTTAATATTAACTTGTGTATCGGAGACAGATCGGATAGTCAGATGGATACACTAAGCAGCAAAAAAGTTCTGCCATTTAAAAGAAACATGTGTCATAAGTGGTGCCCTCTACTAGTGACGTCAAAATTAGAAACAAATTTATATTTCTCGCCCGCAAAAACCCCCGATTTACAAATTGTATATCAATATTTGGATTTCTTAAGATGTTATTTACAAATATCGAAAATAAAATTTCAACACTCGGAATCGCGACTTTAAAATGAAAAATGTTATATGAACTACCCCCACTATTTTTTCAAGGTCAACTCACATCTCAGATTTTTTAAAAGTATAATCGGGACACCCTGTATATATACATATATTATATTTATATATAAATTTTATCTACATACATATACAAAAAATATGAAAAATAAAAACTTTTGAACAAAGAAAATCTATGTACATTTTATCTAAAATACATAAATACACATTGAACATGTACATGACATTTGTTAATACTTAAGCAACGAACCTCGCTAATACGCAAGTGCAGTTGGGTTGGTAGTTCAAATTATCGAAAGAAGTAGTTTTAAGAATTCTAGAACTGTGTTTTTATTAAATGATCCTGAATATTTATCAAACCACATACAATCGTAACAATTTCATCAATGACAGGAATTAAATGAATGTCAACAGATGCATGTGGTAAAAGCATGTGAAATTGACGTATCTGCTAATTACCTGTTCTACATGGATGCGAAGAGCTGCTATCTTTTCAGATTCTTTAACTTCTGCAGTGATACTTCTACTTGAGGCAGAAACGGATGGGGGTTTGATAAGAGTACATAACCTTTGTTCAAGTAAATTTGAAATATTTTTAAAACCTCTGTCAGCCATTACAGCATCACCAGATGACAGTTTTTGTAAGAATCCAGAGTCCTCCATAATAACCACATCAGATCTCTTTCACCGTATATCCAGAAGAAATAAAATTGACTAAACCGTTTGGTGTACAAGACTATAAATATTTTACAGTGTTGGTGCCTTTGTACTGTGACATTCTTCTTCATCTGTCAAGTAATTTGTATCAATACTTTGATTGTATTCTTCACTTGTGGATGTGGATATCGTTATAGGTGAGACAGAACTTCCTTCTTCAGATGTTTGTAAGTGGTGCTTGGTCAGCAAAACTTTATCGGTGATGTGGCTATATCTCTTTTGGGTATTTTGAAGGGAGACAGAGATACACTTATTTGCTTGGGCTTTACACTCACACCCTTACTTCTGTAATGAGGCCTAATTGTTACTTGCACTGACTTTTCGCTTGTTATCGGTCCTTGGAAATTATCCACACATTCATTATCATCAGTATTCAAAGCCATTTCATCCAAAACATGAATAGTGCCTGAATCACTAGGTATTGTTTTTGAACTGGAGGCAACCATATCATTCTCTGCCTGGTGAATAATTTCAAGCCGTCTGCGTTTTGCATCACTTTGTTGCTCAGGTACCATTTTCCCCTGACAGTTAAAATTATGGGGTATTACACATTTTTTTAGTTGTAGTCTTTGTACATTCCCATTTAATTTGTGCTGCCAATAATTCTCCATATCTTCTTCCAACTATTAATTTTAAAACACACATCTTTATATTTATTCTCTGAATAAAGTGAAAAATGACTTACGGTGAAATGATCCTCGCAGCAATATAACGCCGTTGTGTTTGATAGTGTTGCATTATATTTTTCGTCTCTATTCATTGAAATGCACCATTTCTTACGCATTTTCTCATTTTTGGGAACCGAGAAGAATAGTTTTTCCGGGGTGGTTACCGTAGTGTTTTTGCATTTTGGTACCACACAATACTTATAAAATTTGTGTTTTGTTGGTTCCATCAAAAACAATTTAATAATATTTTAATACAATATATAAATAATAATTAGTTTTTGTTGGCTTGACTTGACACTTGACAGATTGACAGATCAACCCACAGAATAATTTTTACATAGATGATAGATGGCAAGATGGCAGCCAGTCTCGACAAACCTTTCAACTCCACATTTATGCCTATTCTTTATATTTTGTGTTTATGCCTTAAAGCCGTATGACACGGTATAAAATTGTATATAACATTTTGCATAGAATTATATAAGCATTTTTTTATATATTTAGTTTTTGTAATAATTATTATTATTATAACCAATAACCTATGAATTAAGCAAACATAGGAAAGACGCACTGGAGGTTATATTATTGTTTACATAAAAATGTATTCAGAATTTTGTAAAAATAGGACAAGTTTTAATTTTCAGTTTTATAAGTAGAAAACTGTGCATTTTGCTTGTATGATACGGGACGAACCACTTTAATTATAATATCAAATAAAAAGCTATTTTAAATGTTACACCGTGTCATACAGCCTTTACACATCAAAAAAATAAATTCCACACAATCCGTGGAATACTTTTCTATGGTGGAATTCCACGAGTGTTGCTTCCGACATCTTTTACAGCGCCATCTAGTAGTTCGCGAATAGTCCATTTAAAAATGATCCAAATTGAATGGCCTGGGACTGATAAATGCATCCATAGCAGTAGCGGCACTTGATTTTTTAAACTGATAAGGCAGGCAGGCTGGAATATCTACAGGATGTCCCTAAAAGGTCTTACAACTCTCGACCAGATACAGTGCAGCTCAAAATAAGTCAATTTAGCTAAACTTACCTTAGTCCAAAGTTGCCCTGTTTAGGCGCTATATGACCCTGAATTTGCAATTTTGAAATCGTTTTTTTGTTATAAATTTAAAACGCCTTATGCGATTTTGCTAAAATTTGGTAAGTTGTCACCGTTCTATAGGACAATAAACCCCATATCAAAATTATGAGTGATATAATTCCATTGGTTTGGAACTTGAGTTTTTTAGTAATTACACCTTCGATAATTCTACGCCAATGAAAGAAAAGATTTTTCGGTATAACATTTAGATTAAGTAAATTATTTACTACAAAAAAGGTGTACTCTTGATAAGACTTGATTACTCTCGTGGTTTATTCGAAATTTGTAATTTTAATCATTGGCAGCAATTTTGATATAAAAATTAAATTAGGAAAAAATTATTCACAATAATTGTGTTCCTGACATTTTTGAAATAAAAATTAGACTTTTTAACAAACACGTTTAATCATGTCCGCGCATTTCATATGGTTTTTTCACAAGTTTCCAGGTACTTGCCATTTTGCAAATAATTTTGATTGCTGATTGGATGGTAAATAAAGCTTTCTGACATTTAAGACACCTAAATTATTACTAAGATTTAAAAGTTTGACATTTACTTAATAATTAGAATTAAAATTTTCAATTTTCATGGACATACAATACACCAGTGCAGAATATACCGATATGTTATTAGTTTTTGGAAACCTTTCAGAGTATACTCTGACACATTCTCGACCATTTGCTTCTCAATATCCAAACACTAATAACATATCGGTATATTCTGCTCCTGTTTGCTGTCTAATTCTGTTACCGTTGGCCAGAGAAAAAAATTGTTAAGTCAAATATGATTTGTTCAGTACCTACAACTTATCATATGGCAAAATTAAGGCACTCATATTTCGAACACCCTGTATATGTATATTTAATATTTTTAGATATTTTATCATTATTTATTGGTAAACCAGTAACCAAACTTTCAAATTAATTAATTTTCGATTTCGTAATATTGTATTTCCTTTTATTTCCAATTTGAAGAAATATGATAAGTAATTTTATTATGAAAAAGATGTAATTCTGCGACAAATATTTAAATCGAAATACCCATTTTTAACCCAAACCCTATCAAAGCTTCTACGATGACAGGTTACAAAGGTACTTTACCTCAAACCAAAACAGTTTTTACTCGGTGCACTGAATATTTCAAATAAGATTATTTCAAAAATGGTTACGCCTACCGACTTCAGCAAGGTATACCTTTTTCAAATAAAACAGGTAGGAGAATCGATTGTTTCGATAGTCAGATGGATACATTAAGATGCAAAAAAGTTCTGCCATTTAAAAGAAACATGGTGTGCCACAAGTGGCGCCCTCTACTAGTGACGTCAAAATTAGAAACATATTTGAATTTCTCGTCCGCAAAAACCCCCGATTTACAAATTTTATGTAAATATTCGGATTTCTTAAGAAGCTATTTACAAATATCGAATATAAAATTTTAACTTAAACATCCTGTAACTCCGTTAATAATCAGTTTTGGAAAAAATGTTATAGAAAGAGATAGCATTTATTTTCGGTCCAGAACTATCCCCTGAATTTTTTGCTCATCATTTCCGGACAGCCTGTGTATATATATTTTTTTTATATAAAACAGCCGCTCTAAAATCGAATGAGGAATCCAACTTCACTTTCTTGAACTATTTTCGATACACTGTATAATAATTTATCTCTTCATCAGTAGTTTTACTTGTGTTTCTCGCTTTTCTTATAAGTGGAAGTAGTTTAGAAAATAATTATATTAGAAATAAAAACGATGACAAGGCATTAATTATTTAATAAAATATGTTTATATATTAACATAAAAACAAATATAAAATATTACATAAAATATATGTAGTTTATAACTGACTAGTACATATTTTCTTAAAAAGCGTCATAAGTATCACATAAAAACTGCTATATATTCCTTTATGTTAAAATTTTCCTAATCGGCTGGCCTCAAGTAGACCTTCAAGCAACACGGCAGGCAGTACAGTAGACGGTACTTGTCGCAACATTATATGGCACCATGGTAAATGGTGCCATATAGTGATGAGACATCGATGCAGAATATCGATGTTAACAATCGATATTACCATCGAACTGCAACATAGATAATTATAATTAAGATACTGGCATAGGATAGAAATATATTTTATGATACTAGTTTATATGTTATCAGTAGGGTTGGGAATATTTATCGATATATCGATAATTATCGATAATTATCTATAATATCGATAATAATACAGATAAAAAATTATCGAATTATCGATAATATCGATAATTTCGATAATATCGATAATTTCAATAATATCGATAATATCGATATTATCGTTAATTTCAATAATATCGATATTATCGATAATTTCGATAATATCGATAATTCGATAATTATCGATATATCGATAAATTTCCAACCCTAGCTTTGTTCAAACCGAAAAAATATGTTAGCACCTCCGGCGAAGACTGTGATTTGGAAATAAGCAAGTATTTAGGGCTCATGCAGCTCAATACAGATGAAGACCCATTACTTTTTTGGAAAAATCATCGACTAAATTTTCCTCGACTGTCTATTCTGGCAAAACGGTATTTATGTATTCAAGCCATAAGCGTTCCTTCTGAAAGAGTTTTCAGTAAAGGCGGAAAAGTGGTAAGTGACGTAAGATCTGCGCTCACCACTGAACATGCAGAACAGTTAATTTGTCTGTCACTAAATAAGGTGGTGGTGTCACCTTATTTAGTGACAGAAAATAAATGTATTTTAATGTTATTTGTTCTGTTTATCTTTTTCGGCACGAAATACATTATTTTTCTTTTCTCAAGTTGTTTTATTAATTTCCGTAGTCAATGGAACAACAATATACCTAACTTCAATGCACAGAAAATTAATACAAATAAAAATAATATTATTAAATCAGTAACATCAAATTATCGAAAATGCAGTATTATTGTCTTTATAATTTAAATAATATTGATAATATTGTTATTATCGATTATATCGATATTATCGATAGTATGGATATTATCGATAATACCGATATTATATTGATAATAGCGATATTATCGATAATACCGATAATATCGATATATCGATATTATAGATAATACCGATATTATCGATAATACCGATATTATCGATAATATCGATATATCGATAATATCGGTATATTTTATTTATCGATAATCGATAGTTCCAAACCGTTATCGCCCACCCCTAGTTATCAGCTATATGTGATTCTATTATGTTCTTAACTAAGACAGACTTCAAAATACCTTCGATACAGATTGAAAAAATAAAGTGTCTGAAATTATATCTCTCCCTCCATCTATTTCTTCTTTGTGTTATTACACGGCTCCCAAACTATTGTTTGACCAACTTTAGAGAAAAGTGTCTTAGTTATTAGTTAGTTATTTAGTTGGGGAATTTGGGAAATGTTATCACATCTAAATTACCACCGGCATTTTTAAAGATGATGCCATTTCTGGCATTGCAGTATGTGTTTACGCTGTTGCCGCAAAATAATTCACTGGAGAATCGTCAATATTATATTTAATTTGCATGTTTTGAAAACATCGATGAATATCACTAATGCCATATATTAATAGTGTGAAGTACTGCGATCTGCCATTGCCACATACCTCTACTGCTTGCTACCTGCTGTGTTGCTTAAAAGTATAGTTCAAAAAGTTCAAATGAGATTAACGTGAGCATAACATGCTATGGTAAGCTTTGACATATGCAAACATCAATGATTGCCAGCATAACCTCAACTTAGACACAGGCACAGAAGCTATAAATATCAAAATGTTATACTTAGAAACATCAAGAAGGAACGTTGTTAATTCTCAATATCATTATTGTCTAAAAGAACATGTCAGTTCTCAGTGTTATTATTGTCTAGAAGTAAGAATTTCAGTTTTATTTAAAGAAGTGACAGACCTTAGTAAGGTACACTGGTATGTCTACAGGGTGTCCCCATGTTAGGGGGCAATATTTCTTCAAGATATTCTACTTTTTTCCTCAGAATGCCTATAATTGCAGAAATTTGGGACATGATGGAAGTTTTCGTCCAGCACGTGGACAAGAGACGAATCAGTGTCCTGTGTTCTATATTTTTCAATTGAAAAAGTCAAAATTTTACCTCCCTCCAGTGTGCAATGTATGTGTTAAACATATTTAAATTTTATTTATAGTAGCGGACTGCGCACGTAATTTCGAAGCCAATTACCAAATTTCATATCTTATTTCAACTGAATTTGGGATTGTTTAGTGAAAATCATCATCAGAGTCATCCCTTTAAATGACTATAACTTGTTTAAGAAGAATTTTTGGCCCACATTTATATGCAGAAAAAGTAATCTATTTTGACAAACCCCATGGAGAAATATCGTCGCCTAATTTTGAGACATCTTCTACAGTGCAAGTTTATTCCATTAATAATTAGGTTTGTAAATACAGCCTTGGAACAGTGTCAAAACGGCATCTCCCATCTCCACTTGTAAGAATACCAAAAATGGACGGTCGGCTGTAAACTCCTCTATGGCTTTCTCTACGGGTTTCTTTTCCAAATTAAATTTCTTGTCTGGAATAATAATAACTGTATTTTAGTTTTAGTCCCTCAATACTTGAGAGCATTAGTATTTTTCAGACTAAAGTATATTAGGCTCTACTTTATTTGTACCTTATCCCTAACAGTTGAAATTAAAGAAATTTCTGTTTATTTCACCTGCCAAAAAGCAATTTTGAATAATAATAAAATAATTACAAGTAGGCCTTGAAAATTTAATTTTTATTCTGAAATTTGGCCCTACAGTAGAATTGAAAAGAGAAATCTTTTAAATCGGCCAACAAATAAAATTTCTAAAGAGGTGCCACACATTCAAGGATCACTATACAGGGTGTTAAAAAAAATGTAAAATATTTCAGGAGGTAATTGTATGAACCAAAGTAAGCAGAAAAGTTTTAATAAACATGGGTCCGCAAAGTAACGGTTGCGGAGATATTGACCACTATTCGTTTTTCAAACATTTTATATTATTAGGAATAAACCGACAAAGGAAGCTTTTAACAAACAAAAAACAAAGTTACAGAAGATGTTCAAAGTGCCCCCCGTCCATTTCCAAGCAGGCAAGACATCTTCATCTCAACGATATTCGAACTCTTTCGAAAACACCCTCCTTGGTTTGGATTTCTTGACACTTTTGATTAATCCGTAGCTGCAGCTCTTCCAGGTTATTTACAGGAGTACCATACACTAATGTCTTCAAATATCCCCAAACAAAGAAATCTAGAGGGTTCAGATCAAGCGATCTTGGAGGCCATAAAACAGGTCCGGCTCTTCCTACCCATCTATGTGGAAAAGTTTGGTGTAAATGCTCTCTAACGGCCGTGGAAAAATGAGCTGGAGCACCATCATGCTGGAACCACATTTGTTGCCTCTGATTCAAAGTAATGTCTTCCAAAAACTCATACAGTGTGTTCTGCAGAAAGTTGAGGTAAGCAGCGCCTGTTAGTCGGTTTGGTAAAACAACAGGACCTAGAAACCTGTCACCTACAATACCCATCCAAATGTTTAATGAAAAACGTGCTTGATGTCCAGATTCTATTAAAGCATGAGGATTTTTGTCAGCCCAAATATGCGTATTGTGAAAATTAAACACTCCATTTCTGGTGAACCCGGCCTCATCAGTAAAGAGAATGTTTGCAAGAAAATGAGAGTCTTCAGCATCATGACGTAGAAACCAGCGGCAAAAAACCAAACGTGCTTGATGATCATTTATTGGATTTAAGGCCTGTACTCGTTGCACATGGTATGGATAAAGCAGTTGCTCGTGAAGGATTCTCCAAACAAGAGGACCACTAATTCCTACCTCGGCTGATATTCTCGGCACGCTCGTACCTGGATTCTGCTCTACCAGTGCTAGAATTTCTTTTGTCTAGGAGTAGATACCGACCTTGGTCTTTCTTGAGCAAACGACAGTGTTTGTTCAAGGAACCGATATCACGCAATCTTTGGTGAAAACATGCGTTGTGAAGGAATCTGGCGATTTGGATAAGCGTCAACATAAAGACGTTGCGTTCCGGTGGCGTTCCCATTAGCACGACCATACATGAAATGCATGTCTGTTAATTCTGCGTTAGAGTAACCAGCCATAGCGAAAGAAAACTTGTGCACTGAGAACAACTGTCAAATACGTACTGTTTATTTCACTAAACATCAACCAACTATTATAAGAAAATACACAACGTTTTTGCAAAATAAAAAACAGAGGCTAAAAAACATAAAACATTACATTCCAACCGTTACTTTGCGAACCCATGTTTATTGAACACCCTGTATATTTGTCAAACTGATTTTCTCGAAATATAATAGTTACTTTTTTATTCAGTGCGCAGAATCAGTGTTTTGTTAACGACACCTGAGAAAGTAAATTTTTCATCGGGATCATAGGTTGAGACAAAAAATCATTGGAAAGCGCTATAAAACTGATTTCGCGCACAAAATATTAACAATATTTTTTGTCCAACTGTCCAAAGTATTTGCCACTACAGGTTTATTTATCTGCAGCGATTAAAAAAAAATCATCTTTTTTTGATGGTTGGACAAAAATATTTTATGAAAATGATTAATAATATTACCTACCAGAACAGCGTCGTCTGGGAACTGAAAACGAAAAAAGTGGTCATATGTTGTCTCGAATAAATTTAAAATCAATATTAATTTTATAAAATGTAAGTGACATTAAAAGAATTAAATGAAATGAAAATATTTTACAGGGGTAGCTATAAAGCGTTTTTTCTGCTCAAGCTTTAACAATGAAGAAAAAAATTAAATTAAAAATTAAATTTTCTCAAACACTAATATAACTGAAATCTGTTGCTACACTTACTGTAACGACATTGGTTTTGTAAGTCGCCCGTACAAGAAACATATCCGAGACCATCTAGGAAATTTTTTAAATCAGATTCTAAAAATAAATGTTATAACGGGTTAAATAACGAAGTATTTAATTGTAGGGGTACTAAGGATTAAGTGCTCTATACGAAATGAAGGATTTTATTCTAAAACTGTAATTTCACAACATAAAGCGGGAATATAACAGAAAACTAAGCGCGCGAGCTCCGCACAGATAGACATTCCAACTCCAACTGGTCTTAGGCTCGCTTCTAGGCGGGATTGCGCAAGCGGGGGAATAGAGGCGGAAGCAGTGGCGTTACAACTCTCCCCCTCTGGTTCTAGCGTACGTCCTCGTGCTTGAACCAGCCTTGCGAGGTCGTCCTCTTCCTCTTTTGGGCACCAGAGGAGTGGTTTCTTCTCCTCCAATAAACGGGGTCATTTCAGATACATGGTATTTTCCTATGGACACATCAGGTTGGTCCAGTGCAGCAATCTCATAGGTACACGGTGTTATTTCGGTGAGAATTTTATAAGGGCCATCTCGTCTCGGAGCAAGTTTACTTGAATAACCCTTGGATGAGCTACTTAGGGTATGTGTTTTCAATAAAACCAGGGTACCAGGCTCATAGTCAGGAGCAGGACGTCGTAGTTGATCAGCATAACGTTTATGACGTTCTTGTTCACACCGAACGCGTTCTTTCACAGTATCCATACTAGAGATAAATCGTTGAAGGTACGGTGTTATTACAGGTACGAAATTGTCAGTAGCAAGAATTGTTTTAACATCATGGGATACGTCGTCCAAAGTGCGTAACTCACGACCAAAAGTTAAGTAAGCGGCACTATGTCCTGTGCTTTGACACATTACAGTATTCATCGCGAACCGTACACTAGACAAATTCAGGTCCCAGGTATTGTGTTGGTCACCTACGAAAATGGCTAATTGAGGTTTTAAGTCTCGATTCTTTCTCTCTACTGGGTTAGCCTCGGGGTGGTACACAGGCGTCAATAATTGGGTAATGTCCATGATGTGCATAACTTGTTGCATAACATCTGCTACAAACTGGACTCCATTATCACTTATCACTTTACGGGCCAAGCCATATCGCAGGAAGATTTCTTCTATTAGTATTTTTGCACAAGAGATGGCAGTGGCTTCTTTCAAAGCAAACAACTCCACCCATTTTGTAGCAGTATCTTCGATAATGAAAATCCACCTATTTCCATTTGTAGTTTCCGGTAACGGACCAAATAAATCGATCGCCAATACTTCAAATCGTTGATTATAAGCAGGAGTTTGTACTAGTCCAGCAGGTTTCAATGTTTGAGGTTTGTACTTTTGACATGGTACACAGTTGCGTATATACTTTTGAATAAACCTACGCATTCCAGGCCAGTAATATCGGGTAGCAATTCTTCGAATAGTTCTGTCAACACCATAATGACCAGCTGAAGGACTATCATGATATTCGAACAAAATGTGCTTTCTCTCTTGTTCCGGAACTACGTACTGGGCGGTTTCTTCATCGGAATCAGGAAGTAATGGTACAGGACACCATTTGACATAACATATCCAGCACTTATCCAGTGACTTAACTCTTCTTTAGATGGAACTGTTTCGAAAGAGGTAATTATTTTCATGACCTCAGGATCAGACATTTGTTCTTGCCTTAATTCTGCAGCAGTCTTTCCAGTTAACTCTACTGTTGCAGTGTATAAACCACATACGTCTTCATCTTGCAAACTAAAAGGTCGTGATAACATATCAGCAACCCTGTTAGCCTTTCCAGAAGTATAACTTATCTTAATGTTATAGGCCTGTAATTGTAAAGCCCATCGTGCTAAACGGCCAGAAGGTGATTTAAGGCTCATTAACCACCTCAACGGCTGATGATCCGTTCGAACATGTACTTCAGAACATTCTAGATATCCTCGAAATTTATTGACAAAGTGTACTATGGCTAGAGCTTCGCGTTCTAAAGTTGAATAATTGCGCTCAGCGGACGTCAACAGTCGACTACCATATTCCACGGGTCTCTCATCATCACCCTCTCCTTGAAGCAGAACTGCACCAATGGCGTAATCGCTGGCATCCGTATTCAGAATGAAAGGTTGATTTACATCCGCTTGTCGCAGCACTGGAGCTGTTGTTAAAAGCTCTTTCAACTTTCCAAAAGATTCTTGTTGTTGAACACCCACGACCATTTTACATTTTTTCAATAAATTGGTAAGAGGTCTAGCTACTTCAGAAAATCCAGGAATAAAACGACGAAACCAGGAACATGTCTGGATAAAGGACTTCAACTGTTTAGAGTTATGCGGCACATTCATTTCTCCAATAGCAGCAACTTTCTCTGGATTCGGAGCAATACCATCTTGCGTAATTAAATGTCCTAAGTACTTTATAGAAGTACGCACAAGCACGCTTTTCTTACGATTTATCCGAAGGTTAAACTTAGAAAGTCTTTCAAACACGAGCTGTAAGTCTTTTAAATGTCCTTCAAAAGAATCGGATAAAATAATTATATCGTCCAAATAATGTAACACGGTCACATCGGGAAGTCCACTTTTAAACCGGTCCATTAAACGGGAAAATGTCGCAGGTGCGTTTTTAAGTCCATATGACATTCGTTTGTATCGAAACATACCAAATGGTGTGACGAAAGCAGTCTTGTCGCGATCGCACGCACGTACACTCACTTGATGATAACCGGCCTTTAGGTCAATGGTAGACATGTAGTTTGTCTTCTTTGCGGAATGAAGGAGGTCTTCTATAACAGGCATCGGGTATTTATCACTGATTGTTACCTCATTTAGACGTCGATAATCTCCACAAACTCTTACTTCACCGTTTTTCTTCGGCACCATAACTACAGGCGCAGCCCAAGGACTTTCACATTCTTCTATAATGTCCTCTTCAAGTAAGTTGTCTAATTCCTTCCGTAATATTTCTTTTTTGGTTCAGCAAGCCTATACGGAGGGACTGCGATAGGTTGCTGGTTTTCTTTAATTTCTATACAATGTTCAGCATAAGGCGTAGGGGCTCCCCTTGCTTAAACGTATCAGGAAAACTAGAAAGTAATGTGACGAGAGACTTGCGTTGTTCATCTGTCAAACCAGTACCTTCATCAGATCGTAACTCTATACTATAACTATTCATAGTTTTCTTAATATCATCAAGAAACTTGTAGGTTAGTTGAGGTTCATCCTTAAAGTACCATATACTTAATCCCATATCAAGAACTATAGCAGCATTCTTCAGAAAATCTGCTCCTAACAGGGTCCTATTGTCGATCTCGGTGGACAGTACTATGAAATCTGTACGAATTATACGTTGTTGGATCGTGACATCAATGGTGGTAGAGAAAACTTCTCTTGATACTTGACTACCATCAGCCAAAGAAACTTTAACATTTTCTGTAGTAAACTCGCAAACATCTTTTATTTTGTTATACAGATTACAGCCCATAATACTTCTTGAGGCTCCAGTATCGGCAAAAGCACTACCCTGTAATCCACAAATAGTGATAGGTAATACCGGACGTTTATTCTTATCAGCAGTGACGTCAGCAGTATAGAATTCACTAATTTCTACAGATTTGGCAGATTCGCTTTTAGAACTAGTGGCACTAGAACTGGCATTGTTGTTCGACATAGTATTAGAGATGTGAGGTTTACATTTTGTACAACGTGCTCTAATTACACCTGGAGTACCACAACCATAGCATGAAATCGTTGTCGACGCAGAGGTAGTATTTTCTGGTTTATTTTCGTTACCACTTTTGACTTGCGAAGCCGATTTATCATTTTCGATTTTAATACTGTGCAGTCAGAAACCTCATGACCAAACACTTTACAGTACGCACACTTTATACGTTTATTTTTACGTTTGTCCTGTTCAATATCACCATAAACAGTTTGTGACTCAGCGAGAGATTGTTCAATACTACGCGCACTAGTTGAAAGTTCCTCAAATGTCTTTATACTATCGCGTGTCAGTCTTTCTCGAATTCGCTTATTGAGAAGTCCGTATATCATGTCTAGTTTTATTTTTTCACTCAGTATATCAGTCTCTGGGAGTTGAGCAAGCAAAGCGCGGCATTTTGACACAAAAGGTCAGTGATTTCACTATCAGACTGTTCTTGTTTAAATAGCTCGCGGTATACTCGGTAAGGCGGTAATTTAACACTATATGCTGAACGAAGTGACTTCAAAGCATCGTCCCAACATGTTATCGACGATTTTACTCCTTGCCAATACGTCGCAGCTGCAGAACAATAACATCGGCAACCCTTTTAAAGCCATTTCATCAGACACATTACTACAGTCTTTGTAAATGCAAACGGCGTCAATGAATGCTTCTACATCAGCGCGATTCTCTCCATCAAAGCGGGCAGTACAACCAACAAAATTACCACTACTACGCGTAGGCAAAGAATTTTGAATAAACTGGTTGAGTAATTGTAACTGACTTTGTTGCATATTACTCATTAATAAACTTAACTGTTCGTTGGTTAACGTATAAGAAGCTACCGAAGCCGGAGAGCTTGTACCTTGTTCGCGATCATCAGGCATTGTAAAATGTTGTGTACTTATCTGATTTACTGCAGGCTCAGACGAATTCTCGACAGGAATCGCTTCTCTCTCCTTAGCAACTTTTCTATTCCTCAAATCGTAGAACGCCGTGGTGAAAATACGCACGCACAATACAACACAAACTTGCTGTCTTGAGTTCTGTCTAAACTTGAAAAAGTTTCGTAAAAACTACACCACAAGTCACTGGTGTTACGGAACACAAGTTACAAAAGACAATACATAGAACTCTCGACGATTTTGTTGACAACACACGTGTGCACCAATAAAAACCTTCTTTCGTATTTCGAGCGTCACGTTGGGTAGCCAATTATAACGGGTTAAATAACGAAGTATTTAATTGTAGGGGTACTAAGGATTAAGTACTCTATACGAAATGAAGGATTTTATTCTAAAACTGTAATTTCACAACATAAAGCGGGAATATAACAGAAAACTAAGCGCGCGAGCTCCGCACAGATAGACATTCCAACTCCAACTGGTCTTAGGCTCGCTTCTAGGCGGGATTGCGCAAGCGGGGGAATAGAGGCGGAAGCAGTGGCGTTACAATTTTCTTATTAAAGCCCAGTTCAATATATCAATCAAATATAAAATAAACAAGCTGTTTGTGTGCTTTCTAATAATTCTGTGAAGACTAAACAATTTTGCACTGTGGGAAATCACTTTAAAAATGGTGGCTGTAGGACAACTATAGTGGAAATGGGAGAAATCTAAATTAGACATTTCTGTTTTTGTGTAAAAACAGAATTGTGTATTTTGCAGAGCTACTGACCATCTACCATGGCAGTTTCATGATGAAAATGATAGCAAATGTAATACTTGACAAAATTCGTTATCACCATTAAATAACTCACGCAAATATTCGCGAATTTCGCATCCAAAAGGACCAAACGAATTTTTCTGGTATTTTCTAGCAGCTCTAGATCCATTTCTCAAACGATTCTCGTCGATTTTCAATTTTCCAATCGCGCCTCGATACACGGTATTATTTTGTTTGTTTACCAGAATCGCGTAGGGGAGATCGGGACAATCTAGCGTTTTGCGATACCACACTTGTTGAATTGGGTGCGAGCGTGGCAAATTCTGTGACAATATTCTTCGATCCAGATTGCGATCTTTTAATATTTATTTTAAATAGTTTTCTTCGCCATATCACTATTTCGTCTTTCTCTATCAGTATACTCTCTTTGATTTCATTTATAGGGAAATTCACATACTATAATTCATATGTCATGCATAATTTATATAAATTATTATAATTATTATAAATTCATATGTCATGCAATATTTATACAAATTGTATGAGTTAACAACTTTACAGCTGAGCAAATCCGAATCTCAGGTGTTCCCCAAGGCTCTCACTTAGGTCCGCTGCTATTTAATCTATTTATTAATGATGCTTGTGAGTGTTTTAACAGCAGTTTTCCTTTATTTGCTGATGATCTTAAATTATTCTCTGAAATAAGTTCTGCTGATGATTTTTTAAATGTAATGTATTATTGTGTTCTCAAAACTTCCTAGTATTTACCCATATGGTATGAGGTTGCCATACCATATGCTATGGCAGGAGAAAACTTTATATAGAAACAAATTTTGAAAATCACCAATAGTAATTTAAAATAACAATGAGATGCTGCTCAAAGTGGAATGGAAAAAAACTGAAAGATACTGACAATACAAAAATACTAACAAATTAAATGTTTGGTACTTACTGATAGCTCCACCGATAACAGTACTTGTTTTTTCGTGGGGTTTTACCACCACTAAAGACGTCACGTCTGTCACGAAAGAATATTTAAGGGCCAATTTTACAGCCCTTTTAGTTAACTGTTTAGGATTGGCTGATAAATCCTTCTTGTCCAACAACTGCTTCACGGTGAGGTAGGCCCACAGTCTTTCGAGAGAAGTTACGGGTCTTTTCGTCGACGATTTTATTGTTATCGGGCCGCAGATACCACAACAGTCGATTGTTGTGGGAAAGGTTTCCTCTAAAATATAATTCTAACGTTAATATACCAGTATAACATAACACTTGATTGTTTAAGTTTTGAAGATAAATTATTGAAATTGGGGACACTGTATGTAATAAATTACTTTCTGATACACATGAATTTATTTTCATTTCTAGTTTCACTGGAAATAATATACAAAATATATAAACGTAGATTAAAATTTCAAATTGTGTTCAGTTAATGTTCAAAATGTCTCAAATGTTTACAAGAAATGAAAAAATTGATATGTTACTTATTTGCATTCTTTAAACAAAGTGATATCCTGAAATACAATGTGCTATGAAAAAATTATTTTGAACACACTACAAATCTATTTCATGCCATTTCAAACCAACAAGGATTCCGAGTACAATTTTAATATTGGTAAAGTGATGGAAGTGTTCTCATCCAAGTACGAAAACAAGGTGTCCGGGAAATCTCTCAGATGCAGATAGAACATGAAAAAATAGGATCAAAAGTTCTTATAAAATTTTGTCCTGGAAATTTTAGTTGACCAGGGGTCGGCTAAGCTTTACAACTTAATGCCAAAACACCCTATATGATAGACTTTAAAATAATAAGTCTGGGTAGCTTCAACCTTAAACTAAAAAAAGGTACTCTTGTTTATTGCCGATAACACAGAATAAAGGAACTACCAGAAGTAAAGGAGAGAGCTGCCGCCAAAACACAATTTTAGTGCGCATGTGCGGCGCCGCCATTTTACAAGTGGTTTATTAATCAACCTCGCTTTGCTTTCTTGTTTATGTGTGTCGCTGTGTCGGTTTGGTGTGTTTTGGAAAGTGATAGATTCTTTTAATTTATAGTTATGTAAAATAGGTATTGTATAAATATATATTTCATGAACCATATTTGTGTTTTCTTTATTAATCCGTTATTATTCTGTAAACATTGAAAAATAAATTACTTTTATTCAAAATTAAAACTTTAGGTGTCTTGAAACTAGTTTCAAAATAACTCCCATAATATTGATCTCAATTGAGTCTTACACCAGTGCTCTTAGAATCTAGTGTCCAGGGTGCCCTAAATCATATTTTTGACACAAGTAAACTAAGGTTTAAAACGTAAAGTGAACAAAATAAATGGAGGGAAAATTATTTTTTTAAATTTATGTATACTTTGTTTCTGAAAATAATTAAGAATAACTTTGTAAATTTGGAACTAGGAAAGAGCAAAAGATGTAAGAGAAGTCGGATGATTGCTGTGTGCTTTGCGGAATGATTGAGTTGACCTGCATCTAGCGTGGCCCACCAAGTAGGTACTCATACCTGAAATCTATACTTGAAATGAAAATAGCTTCCATAATTGAAATAAAGGAAATATTAGTGACTATACTATTTAAAACATCTATTGCAGTATCTATCAAATCTTCTGTATGGCAAATGTATCTGAAAAAGCTCTCCCACGTTAAATAAAATATATAATTTTCACAACAATAAAAAAATAAACAGGAATAAATGCAATTTATACATGTATTTTATATTTTTTAATAATTTTATACATAGTAGGTATTTTATACTGCTTAAAGCTTCAATATGACTAAATAAATATAGTGTCAACTTGTTTCTTAGTGTAGACTGTAGATATTATATACAACTTTCTCTCAGTGTAGTAAGTATTAGATACGTCAAATTTCAAATTCAAGGTTAAATTTTGTGACCATCCAAGATCAAAGGCGCCGCCTTAGCTTTCGCTTCTGAATGAACCGTTTACGAGAAAAAGTTCGACCTATATTTGCATGTTGAATCCTCTTATGAAGTTTTTCAATCATTTCGTACAGCTGCCTCGTGGGACCACTGCGTTTTTTTAAATTTGGTATTCTTTCGGAATAAACATTTTATAATGAAACTTAAATGACTTTCCTATCGCACTTTGTTGGCGAGAAAAAAAAAATGGAAATCATAGCCCTTTTTATTATGATATATATATGATGTCCTAAATTTCACTCATTTATCTTCTTAACAATCATAAAAGTGGGGTATACCAAGGTTATGTAACACCAGAAATTTCATAAACTGAGCGCATACCTTCACATCTTCCAGCGACGACCAGCTCAGAGCCTCTAAAGTAAATGGGGAACCAAGTTTTCGTTACGTCCCCCACTTTCTCGTCGTATTTGAATCTGATGTCGCGTAATAGCGGGGAAGAGATCTGCTGGTAGAAGTCCTGCAGTTGTAAAGAGGCATCGGTAGCTTCATAAATGTGCTTCGAAAAACCCAAATTTTTTAAAGACAACTTTCTTAGGAAATCCCTGTCGGCATTCATTCCAAAAGACAAGGAGAAAATAGGCACCTTATCATTAACGTTTAGCTGAGTCACCTAAAAAACTAGGCGCATATAGAGGTAGGTTAACCATATAAAAAAGTCTCTTACTAGTTCAACAATTTTATCTGTTGAATCAATACCAACATTAGGCTCACCATCGGTCAAAAATACTATGATGGGCTGAGGTTTCTGACCTTTGTCCTCGTTTATCTGTGGCCCCATTTTTACCAGATACAAGGCCATTTCTAAGCCACCTATCATGAAAGTCATTCCAGTAGCTGTAATATCCTGAACGACCTCCTTTGCTTTTATTATAATATCATCACTAACGATCAGTGGATCTACCAATACACATTCCTAAAAACAAGAATATATTAAAAATGTTATCAAATTTACCGATTCTGTTCACCATTTAAGTGAGTATTGGATATTTACCTTTAAGTATGCAAAAGGCATCTTGAAATCCTTTATTATCTCCGCAGGCACAGTGACTGATTTTTTCAAGTCGATATCCCATACGATAACGTTATTGTTAAACTCAATAATGCTCAGCATGTCTCCTTTCCTTAGATCGCTCAAAATATTCATCATGGCGTCTTTCAGTTGTTCGATTTTTCTTCCCTCCATGCTGCCGCTAGTGTCCAATACAAAAACGATGTGTTTGGGTAACGAATCTAGGTCGTTCGGGGCAAAGAAGTGGACAAAATAGCCATCTTGGAACAATACCTAAAAGTAACCAAAGAGAAATTGATGTAATCCATAGATTTCAGTCATACTTCTCCATCAAGAGGTTCTCTTTCTACGTCGTACTGCACAACAAACTGACCTGATAAGCCGTCACTCGTTTTATTTCCCAGATAATGAGTCAGTTTCCTTTGCCTTGCGGGGTTAGGATGGAACTTGACGGAAGCCGTTTTTGGATTTACCATTTTAATATCTGACAGAGGATCGAGGTTTTGAACAAACTCTGACTTATTCATGTCGTTTCCCGATCTGAAAGGTGGTGTTTTTACAAATCTCAGAGGCTGACTTTCGTTAATGAAAACCTGCAAAACTCAACCATGATCATGTTACCTTAGAAGGTGGCTCGAATTATTTATTTTGGTACCTCTACATTTAAGTTGTCTACGATTTGCCCCGGGCAAATATTCAGTATTAGATCGTATTGGTTGTGAATTCGTTGAAGCATTTCTTCGTAAATTAAAGAAAATACCGCCATCGAATCAGGCTCTAGATTTACTGACACTGTAAATTCTGCAGAGTTTCTCGTTTGTGCTTCCACCAATCCTGCACTTTGTCCGCGTGTCACTGCCTACAGTGAAATAAAAAAAGCAAAAAGTATTTAACGATTAAAGAACATACATATGATTTTATTGATAGGAATTGTATGAAAACTCTGATTTAAATTCCCTTAAATTTCTTTATAATACAGCAAAAAAACTACAAAAACTAATAATAAATATGAGTAAATAAATGATAAAAACTACAAAAACTTATTAGCTAAAAAACATACGAATAAAATATTGTGGATGTTATTCAATAATAATAATTCACACATTTATAAACCCAAATTTTACAGAGCAGCCATTTTCATTTCATAAAAATTACCTTAGATAGAATCCAATTGCATTTTTTAAGGTATTAATAAATGTATGCAAAATAGCAGTCACTTTACGCATATGATAAATTACTGTTTTCTTTTGCCTGATGGCTTTAAATACATTTATCCATTTATTTATGTATTTTTTTTTACATAACCATTCATCCAACAATCTTTTTTTTTTCAAGAGGATATAAAACTTCCAAATATGTCCAATTACTCGATAGAAATATCTGTGTTATCATAACATTGACGACGTAAAAAATTAGATGGTATGATTGCATACAACATCACTTTTATAAGACTCCCACATTTTTATAGCTGCTCACTATTCACAATAATCTTTAAAGGTAATTTTAACCTTGGAGTTCGTGTCTACACATTCTGTTTGAACAACTTTCGATTTATTTGCACTATTATTACCAATTTTGTTATTAAACTGTGGTTATTTCACCTGTTATTTTATGCACACGTCAAAAGTCTTGGACTTTCCCTCATTCTTGTTAAAGAAATCTTTTTGTCAGAAAAACCAAATATATTTATAAAAGTATATTATTTTCTGAATCTTTTTTTTGTGACAAAATTTATTATATCAAAAAGAAGTAACAAAGCAAGTTCTCTACTTGACTAATAGTCGGTGTGACCTGCACTACGTTCCAATAGCATATTAACACGTCTGTGCATTGAGATAATGAAGCGTTTAACGATCTCTTGCGGAATATTGTTTCATTCCTCTTCTGCCGCCACAACTAACTCATCTGCAGTCTGAGGTAGAGGAATATGATTATAAATGGCTCTAGCAACGAAATCCCACATGTTTTCAATAGGATTCATGCCAGGAGAGTTGGCTGGCCAATCTCATATATTGATATGTCCTGCTTTGAGTGTCTCTTGAACCCTTTTCGCGCGATGTGGTCATGCGTTGTCGTTCATAAAGACAACATTTTCACCTAATTCATTACGTAGGGGGTAGATAACGGGCGTAATAACTTGTTCAATGTAAATTTGACTGGTCATATTCTGTGGTATGCGAATTAAAGGGGTGCGGCGGTTGAACATTATTCCACCTCAAAACATTACGGTACCCCCTTCATACGGAGCAACGTGACGGGGAAAATGAAGTCACTGTTGACGACCTGGTTTTCTCCAGACTCTTGTCGATTGTCAGTGTAATCAGCCCAATTCTGGTTTTGTCTGTAAATAAGATCCACCGCCACTGGCGTAAAAGCCAACTCCTATGCTCTCGCGCACACTGCAGATGGGCAGCACGATGCCTTGGAAGTAGAGTGGAGACCCGTAATGGTCTTCTAGCACGTAAATTTGCGTTGTGGAGTCTTCTTCGAATAGTAGGTGTCCATATAACACGGCAAAACATACCTTGAAAGTGACCCCTGAGAGCTGAAGCTGAATTTGTGCGGTGTCTACGGGCATATTGCACCAAATACCAATCCTCTCTTTCATTAGATACCTACTCCAGCACTACGTGGTCTGTTTTCCACTGTATCAAATTCTTCATATCTGTGTACTATTCGTACAACAGATGATCTAGGAATGCCCAATGTTCGATATCTGATGATTAGAATGTCCTGCAGCATGTAAAGCAGTCATTCTTGCTCTGGTAAACGCAGAAATTTCAGGTCCTGGCATTATAATGTACAAAAATTCACTGAATACACTGCCAAACTGACCAGATTTGTAAAAACATTGGCAATTAAGCAAAGGTTCATGGTCTGCAATTTTTTTTTGTCTTTTTTGTTCCATAAGTACATGTACTTTTTTACCATATTAAGAAAAACCACTAGGTTTAATCGAATCATTTTATATACAGGGGGTCCAAGACATTTGACGTTGTATGTAGATTTCAGATATTTCATAAATAAATTTTGAGGTATCTACTATGCCTGTTTCGAAGGGCGCATTCCTTTTCTTTATCGTCGTTCTCGGGTAATGTGTCAGACACAATTTACTCGACACTTTCATAAATATGAAAAAAGAAACATTAAAGTTAATGACGTCAGAACTAGAAGAAAGTAATGTGACCCAACCTGATTTTTATATGAATAAAAAACAGTAATTTGCTTCAGTTATGAACATTAGAAGGTGTAAACTTAATAAAATGGAATACATGATTTTAATTGCACTTTATTATTTTTCCTTCGTACCGCGCATGATGAGCAAACTTATAAATGTATTTACCTATCTATAAGTGTAAGTACAAACCTTCTCAAAAATACTGCTGGCTTCCTTCTTCTCTTTTATAGAAGACTTGTAACTTTTGCCCCCGATTTCCATTACAAATTCCGTAATGAAAGCCGTTTCGGTTAAAATAACTTTAAAATTTGCATCTGCGGCATTCTTGTTGGTATTTTTCACTTTCCACACCACCTTGGTCTTGGCGAAACGGTTGCTAACTTCGGAAAATATGTTTGCTTCGTAGACATTTAACCCATCTTTGGGTGGCAACTGGAAAATTGTTTAAAATAATTTCATATAAATTATTGGTGCAATTTAATACTACCTCTCCAACGTGAGCTGCGGTTAAATTTGTCACGGTTCCTGAGAATAAATACCATATGTTTGTTAAATGTCACAATAATGTAGAGTCTCAATTAATCACCACTATTGCTAACTTAATTACGTTGGAAATTGATCAAGAACCAATTTATGGATTATTTGTCTCCGATAATAATAATAATAAAGTCAACTGTAGTGATTAATAATGTTACAAATTGTATGATATTTTTTACCTGCAGCAGCTTCCAATCCTTCTTCGTTCACCTCTAAATACACTTTCTGCTGGACTTCATCACAAGCGAGTTCCTCGTCATAAATTACCCCACACAAATCGGCACAGAACACATCTTCTAACTTCATCTGAAATGAATAAATAGTGGAATTGTTTAAAACACATACATTTTAAAGAGAATTCATTAGAAGTTTAATACTAGTTTGGTATATCACTCGGCAAATTTTTGTACCTTCACACCGGAAACACTCGGTATAGAATGATTCACATACAGCTCGCTGTCGCTGATAGTTCGAAAATGGACAAAAGTTAATAATAAATATATGTGTAGATATTGTGGGCGTAATTCAATGTTGGTCGGAGCATTAATTCGCAGAGTACTTACTTTCACACAATATTTTTAATACCTAATACCTAATAAAAAAATGTATAAGAAAAGGACAGAGGTATTTTGATTCTGAATAACTCAGTGGACAGGCTCTTCGATAGTGTCAATTATGAACTTCACAGGAATTTTTACAAAGCAAATTGTAGATGGCGCTAGTGTTAAAAGTAATTTTTGTTTCGCAAGATCTTTTCATAATGGTTTGTCCGTTACCATCAAAACTTAAAATAATTTTAAATGTTCAATAAGTAAATTTACTATGGAATTGATCTTTAAAAATGGGTGTGTGATTAAAATCGATAGATAACAATTAGGTACATGAGACACACATTAAAAACATAAGCAATTGCATCTGGTATAAATTTCAATGAAAAGCAGCAAAATATTTACAGGGTGTTCCTTAAAGATACGCGAATATTTAAGGGGGTGATTCTACATCGAAAATTAATGATAATGATAAACTATGGTCCAAAAATGTTCCGTTACAAAAATACGGGGTTTAAAGTTATAGAAAAAGAAAAGGAAAATAATTAACATTTTCGAAACCGCTTAATTTCGATCTTTAACAGTGGCGTGCGCACAAGCACTGACAATTATTTTTAAACTACTAATTTGTTACCATTATTACAGATATTGTTGAAAATGGCCCCCATTACTTAATATGCATGCTTCAGCTCTCCTTTGCATGAAATTGCGCACTCGTTCAAATATTCCCGGAGTATGTAGTATTCTATCACATGCTGCAACTATTCTGTACACGAGCGTCCTAAGGTGGCCGCATAAAAAAATCTAAACTATTGAGGTCGGGGGACCTTGGTGGCCATACTGTTATACTGAAATGTGCTGGTGCACCGTCGTGGATGCACCATGCACATTCGATTTCTTATTCCTAAAGTAACATCCTCAAGCAACAAAGGCAACTGTTGTTGAAGGAAATTCAGATAAGATTATCCGTCAAGTCGCCCCGGCAGCAAGAAGAATGGTTCGATAAAGTAGTCACCAATGATACCTGCCCATACGTTAACCGAAAATTGTTGTTGGAAATGGGTTTCAGTTATAGCATGAGGATTTTCATCTGCCCAAATATGATTGTTAAAGAAATTTTGAACGAAATTTCTTGAAAAATTAGCTTCGTCAGTGAGCAGAATATGCGATCTAAATTGGGGATTTTGGGCAACATTATGAAGATACCACTGACAAAAGGTCACACGCTTTGAAACATCTGTAGGAACTAACGCCTGCACTCTTAAAATATAAGGATATAACAAAAAAATGCACTAAAATGATTCAAATATTCAAGTTTGTAGCAACCTTCCTCGTACTCGTTTCAGGATGTTCTTCGATAACGTGCAACACCTCCTTCTCAATTTCGGGTGTTCTTAGATTTCAAGGTCTACCTTCAGATGCATCTTTTCGGACACTACCAGTTTCAAGAAGACAACGATGAATATTAGAAAAAGTGCGACTATGGCAGAGCACAATCGGGATATCTCATGATAAATATGTGTAGCTTGCTCTGCATTACCATCGGTTAAGCCATACACGTAATGCATTTCCACCATTTCCACATTTGAATAGTTCACCATTATTAGCGAGTTTGTAAAAATAAGACATTCACAGCAACCAGATTTTAAAGACAAAAAGTTGATTGAAATGTCAAATCACAAAGTATGTGACATATTCCAGGCCAACTAGATTTATTGCAAAACTATATCCTTTAATATTACATGAATTCTCTCGGACACAATCCAACGGTTTTCTTTTTCAAAAACTCAAGAGGGCTCTCATTTTTCAAATTGAACGGGCAATTCAAAAATAATTTTTATCTGGGAGAAAACCATTGGCGCGCCATTTTTTTCTTTAAAAATATTAGTCAGTGCCCGTGCGCATGCGACTTAAAGATAGAAATTATGTTTATATTGCAAAATATGCACCTTCATTAATAGTCAGCACATACCAAATTTCATGAAAAATCTTTTTGTAACGGAACATATTTGGACCATAGTTTATAAACCAAACTATCATTAATTTTCTACGTAGAATCACCCCCGTAAATATTCGCATATCATTAAGGAACACCCTGTATGCTAACTCACTAAATCAAATGTGATTGTTCAAATATAAATATTATTTGAATTTCAAGTGTAAAGAAAGAGAACAACTCTTTCACAAGAAAATTAAAAATATGGGAGTAATAAACATCGCAAGTCGAAAGACCAATATTGCGTCTCCTTAAAAGATAACACAGACACAAAAAGTAAAAATGTAAATTTCTCCTTAACATCTTAAGATATTGTATTCAAATTTGGCACACAACCAATGCTAATAAAAACAGCCAGAATTTGAAGCAAATATCAATAAAACCATAAAATCTAGACACCGTTTGTGTCTTTAGTGAATTCACAAATAATTGCAATTTGTTCCGTGTGAAACATAAATTTTTTTGTTAAGCAAAGTAAAATTAAATGAACAAAATCAACCCCTGAGACGATCCTTTTGGCAAGTATTATTTAAAAGTACTTTAAATAACTTAATTTCTTTTTTCCAGTGGTGAAATACTCAACTGAATAATAAAAAAAGAAAATGCCATGCCAAACAATTAATGACTTGATCTTACCTCTTTTAAATACTTAGCAAGTCCCAATGTTTCCTCTATTTTAAATTTTGGAAGGGAAACTTTAAGCAGTTTTTTAACCATATTGCTCGTTAAATCTCTTAAATCAATGGGCATGTTGTTAATAAATTCATTAACATTAGTACCCTTATTCGGCACGGCAATAACAAAGCTTACTTTGTTGTTGGTAAAAGGTAATTTTAAAACTTTAACGCCTAATTCTTTGCATTCCTTCAAATAAAATTTGCCTCTTTTCTTCATCATTTGAACTGGTACCGTGTCTTGCTCGTTTATGTAAAAAGTTGCCGGTACTGTTTCATCCGCAGAAAATGGTTCTGCCCAGTTACTTTTAAACCGAGTGGCATTTAAAAACATGCAATTCACATCACCGCTTAATGCACTAAGCGGTATGACATTCTGCGCAGTCTTATCCTGGACCCAAGCGTTTATTGCTGCGGTGGCGTGTTCTGGTTCAGTAAAATTCAAAAAATTTACTTTACTGGCAAAGTTATCTTTTAAAAGATTTCTGAAACTTTCCATATCTTGACTTGGCTTCAAGAAGCAGGTATTAGCCATCAGAAGATCGTTAACATAACCAGAAGCTTCAAATACGTCTTTGTAACGGGCAAAAGTATCGTTGACGTTGAGACACAAGACTTCATTGAAAATATCTTTATTGTAAAACCAAGGGTCCTGCGATAGTAGAGTTAGAAAGGCATGTATACTGACTGAGGAAAATAATTTGTTGACATTTTGTTTCGTTAACTTGTCTTGTAGCATCCACGAGAACCTATCAATTGCTGTAGTAATAATTTTGAGTTCTCTTTCAGTTTTACTCATACTGCTTGTTATTGTTTTATTATCACTTTACCTACAATAAAAACAATATTTTTTATTATTTTACTTACTGTTGCAAATACATTATAAATTAATTTACTTGTTTCTTTGTTGTGATTTGATGAAAAACCTAAAAATATTTGGAAGCACAGAATATAGTCATATGCCTAATAAGGAGAAGCAGAAAGGTAAATTTGAGTCAAAAGCTAATATAAATATATTGGTTATAGCACTGATGCTTATCGTTTATTATAATTAATCAATCAGAACTTATTTAAACAAATTTGGGAATAGATGAGTCATGAAAAATGGAGTCAAATAGATATCGTAAAAATTTTGTTTGTAAAATCTATAGTTTCCAAGAAAAAAGTTATTGAAGTTGCAACCTTTACATCGCTGATATGCAGTGAGTGTAAGTGTAGTGCAAATGCAGGCGTGAGGTGGGAAATTTGCAACTGAAACGTGAAAGAGATGGAGATCCACGGCGTCCACGGCATATTACAGCAATGTGGGATATCATACACGAGGCTCAATTATATCCATACCATATACAGCATGTCCAAGCATTAATGCCAGGGGATTGGACGAGGAGGACCGGTACCATGGCCGCCACGATCTCCTGACTTTAAATCATTTGAACTTATTTTCGTGGGGTTATTTAAAAAATGAAGTATATGGCACCAAAGTGGACACTATTGATGATTTACGCAAAGGTATCATAGCTGCTGCCCATAACTGACAAGTTCAAAACGGGGAAGAAGCTGAAACATTTGTGTTAGTTTGTAGAAATTGGGTAAGACGGGCCTAAAATCTTGTTGTAACATCAGGTATGTCAAACTATTTTACTAATTAAAACCAAAATTAATTCTGTTAACAATAAATAGCAATAGCGGCAAAAGCAGTTGAATTTGCTGTATTAAAATAAGTGTTATAAAATGTAATTTATTTCCTCCTTGGGAATTTCTTTCAATTTTTTGTCCAGTCGCTGATTATACGCCTTAACAGGTTTTACAGTGGACCTGTTTCCAGTGCCGTGCGGAAGTGTATTTTTAAATCATTTTTGAGCTGCTCCTTTTGATTTTATTTTTACAGAATTGTATTTGAAAGAGTCCCCTGTACATTTAATTTTTTTAGATGTGACCCTGTATTTGATGAAAGAAGAATATATAAAATGTAGCGGTCACCGACCTACATCTGTGATCCCTACAATTACAATTGAATGACATTTGCATTAAAGCAACAAACAAATCAATGCCAATAAAACCATTAAAGTACCCTCTGACCTGAGCCCAATTATAATCAAATAAAGAGATGGTCAGACATTAACCAGCCCCGGAGACCTTCCTCAAGAGATCCGGTGAGAACCACGGCAGTTACTTGTCGCTCGTCTTCCGCGTAACATCCGTCCAGACTTCTGTATTGGTGGAACATTCTTTTCCAGTTGTTATTATGATATTAATATATGTAACGTGTTACAAACCGTGGACTTGTTATTTCTAATCTAACAACCCCACAGCACTAGTGCAATAAATAACCACTTTTTCTACTAAACATAGTTCAATAAAGTTTTGCTTTTTGCATGAACGTAGAAAAATGGATAAATAGCGTAATTTTGTTCATCGTCGTTAAAAAATGGCTAATTTTTCGTATCTATATAGTGATGAAAAGTCTTTTTTGACAGTTGGACAAAAAATACATTATAAATAAATTTACTTTTCTCTGTTGCAATTTATTTTTCTAAATAGAAAAGTAAGTTGTAAAAATAATTGTTAGAGATTATAATCAGTTAGACATTGCACTGAGTTGAATTAACGTTTTGTTCTGAAATTAAAAGAAATTTTCTTGCCTTATTATTTCACGACACTGTCCACTATACCTGATGTTTATTTATCTAGGTACCTGATACATTAACACTTAAATAAAAACAATTAATACATGTGTACATATCACTGTGTAACTGTGTCGTTACATCTGTATTTATTTATCAAGGGAGTCTGTTTGTCCCTTTCGCGAACGATCCATTCGATGAACCGGCTCCCGACTGCCCGGCTCCCAGTTTCAAACTAGGGTCACGGTCACAGCAGCACAGACAAAATTGTTATTTAAGCTGTGCTAGGGTCATTTATCTATATAGGATTCGGGTTGCGAATTGTTTACGTTTTAGGTGCGTTTTAGTATGTCTAGATCTGTGATGTCTAGGGTCGCGGAAGAAATGATAATACATTAAGGTTTATGAAATGATCCGGCTCACGGAATACAAATGCATCGGTTCCCGGATAAGTACATAAAAAACACACTAAGCAAAAAACCTTTGAAGAAATAATTAAATAAGTTTCCTTAAGAGTTAAAACCTCGTTTGTGACTTCTTGTGCGAAGCTTATTAATCTCTGATCAAAATGATTTAAAAATATACTTCCGTACGGCACTGGAAAGTGGTCCATTGTAAAACCTGATAAGGGCGTTATAATCGGCGATCGGACAAAAATTGAGACATTCCCAAGGAAAGAAACAAATTACAGTTTACAATATACATTTTAATGCAGCAAATTCAACTGCTTCTGCCACTATTGTTATATTAATTATGAATAGATTTAATGTGTGGTTTTAATTAGTAAAATAGTTTGACATACCTACCTGACATAAAAAATGTTTGAGTCCGTCGTCTTACCCAGTTTCTGCAAACTGACACAAATCTTTCTGATTCTTGTCCTCTTGTCCATTTTGAACTTGTAAGTTATGGGCAGCAGCTATGATACGTTTGGCGTAAATGATCAATGGTGTCCACTTTGGTGCCATATACTTCATTTTTTAAATATCTCCACGAAAATAAGTCCAAATGATGAACGTGGCCAGCATATGGTACCGGCCCTCCTCGTCCAATCCCCTGGTGTTAAATTATTATTTATTTATAAGCACAACAAAAAATGCTTTTGTTGATGTCTGCTTTGTGCTGCGTGAAGATACCTCACTGTAAAGTTTTTCAAATATCTTAAACATCTCATAGTAAAACTATTTTTAGCATAACTAACCTCGCATAATTACTAGCCTTGTTTATGTACCTACTTACTTACTTACTAAACAAAATCCTAAAATGGTATCCATAGATCTATTAAACAAAAATTAAAATGTTTTTGATGAAAGTAAATATTAATTCGGGCGTTTAAAGGTAAGTTTAAATTATGTTCTAATACAATTTGTGATATCTTGGTAGAACGTAAATTGCTATACAACTCCATTCATTCTCGGTTTTTATAAATTTACCTTTTTCTATGGCCGCATCGCAAATAAAATTTTTAATTTTAGTCGTCCAGTATACATTTTAATATATAATAATTGAATGAATGATTGATGAATGATAATTTGTGTCTCACCCATTATTCTCAGCAAATACCGAAGAATTTCAATCAAGTTCAATAACGCCGCGCTTGCGCAATATCTTCTATTCTCTCACAATCTGTTTCTGGTTTTAAATCTGAACTTTTTGTAAATACATTAAAATTTGTATACAGGGTGTCTCATAATTAGCTGCCAACCCCGAACAGGCCGATTCTATGATCAAAACTAAGTAAAAAAGTTCATATGAACATGGGTCCGGAAATGCTTCCTAAGGGCACAGGGACAACAGGTCTATTCCTTTGCACAGAGAGTGTAGCACCAGCTGCACTGAATAGCCCAAAAACGTGCCTTTGCACGAGAGTATTGTATTTTACACCATACTTTTTTATTCCATTGCCCCAGTGTTAGTTACACTAGTGTAATTTATCTACACCCAGGCCGAGAAGGAGTAAAATGCACTGGACATGCGCAGTCAGCAACCTGCATTATCTTTAACAAATCTTTGAAAGTTTTTTGAATATTTCACAATTCTTGTAAGAACCAAATAATCAAATTAAGTTTTATTTATCCTAAAATATTTTAAAAACTCTATCAGATTATTTAGGTACAATTTCTTCTACATATTGTTTAATTTAATTTCGTTTTTATATTTTAAGTAAAGAACTGATTGATGTTTCTACTTCATCATCACTATTACTCGAGCTAGCCGAGCTTGAATGAAGATCTACTAATCTATTGTCTAGTCATCATCACAAAAAACATCTTTGATATCCATAATTAATAATTAGTTAGGAAACATCTTTCAAATTTAGAATAATATCCTAATCTTATTACTGCACACACATGGTTGTTCTCTGGCTACACCATCTCACACTTCGTTATTCTTTTGATTCTAGCACCACTTCTGCACTGCGCTGAACAGCTGATTTTCAGCGTAGTGTAATTTACATTACACTGAAAAACAAAGGAACGAACCTATTTTCTGGCTATTCAGTGCTGCTGGTACTACACTTTCTGTGCAAAGAATAAGACCTAATGACTACCACTATAACTTCAAATATTTAAGCTTGGTGTAGAGTAATCTATAACCGTCAAAAAGTGACAGAAATTTCAAGGAAGAACACATGTCAGTTGTTAATATTTATTTATTTATTTACGAGCTAAAACCCACTTGTAGAAAAACTTTCAATCAAGTACATAAAATAATGATTGATTAAGTTTCTAGGGATATAATACAAACATTTCTAAAATTACAATAAAAATTATACAATAGTACAGAAAACAAAAACAAGACCAATAGCCAAAATAGTATTCACACAAAAATAATAATTACTAGCAAAAGCATAACAGGCAAAAAATCTAAATAATTAGAAAAGTTATTAGTCATTATTAATGTGGTAAATATATTCAATCTTACTTCTGGTCTTAAAAAAAGATATCACTTCACATTTGGATGGATTCGGAATCATACCGTTTCTGAAACAGCAGCTGGAAAGGTTATTGATATCATGCTGTATTTTAGAAAAATCGGATTTATCATTTATATCTAAAAATGCTTTCAGATAATCCGCAAACAGTAAGAATTTACTATAAGAGACACACTCATGAATGTCATTTACAAAGATGTTAAAGAACAAAGGGCCCACGTGAGAATCTTGAGGTACACCACACACGACTGCAATTTCACTGCACATGAAGTTCCCACATCTAAGTTTATAGTTTAAAATATTGTGATATATACTCTGTTGAATGTCTTAGAAAAATCTGTGTAAATCGAATCAACTTCAAATCTAACCTCCAAGGTGTTAGATATGTAATAACTATAAGCAAGCAAATCTAATTCTGTAATATTAGAATTTTAATGTTGTTTAAGCAAATGACAGGCCTTGAATTTATTCAATCAACAGGTTTGTAAATACAGCTTTGGAAAAGTATCAAAACCCCATCACCGATCTCCACCTGTAGGAAGACCAAGAATGGGTGATCGGCTGTAAACTCCTCCACAGGTTTCTTTCCCGAATCAACTTCCATACCTGAAACAATAAAAATTGGATGTTAGTTTTAAATACTTCAATGTATTCAATAGATTTGGTTTAAATTGATAAAGGAAAAGGCCAAATCCTAGGAGAAACAAGAAATGCAAATATGAAAATAGAACTAATTATTTACTCTAATGATAACTCGCCAAAATACAGCAGATGACTTAGATTATACAGGGTGTTCTACAAGCTACATGACAAGTCCAATTCGTTCTTGTTTATCACGGTTATCAAAGTAGCCTGATAAATAAAATGGTGGTTGCTATAACCATCGTCGGCTAAGTCGCAGCAGCCGTGCTTATTCTAGACTGTTCCTTTGTCCGTATTTTAATGTGAATCGAGGTGACTAGATTGCTGTGGGTTCGACCCCTGCAGCCCGTAGACCGTATATAAGTTATATTTGTGGAGAGGATTGGCACCCTATCTGCGGGTATGGTAGGGTGGAAGAATGTTGGCTTGGGTCTATGTGAAAGATTGATACCGGTTGACGTTTGACTACCTCCATAATTAATGAGAATTTCCAGGTTTCCCTCATTCCTGCACCGAATGGTGGTTAGGGCCTACCAACGTAAGTCATTCCTAGGCGCAAAAGCGACCTGGTTAATAATATGCTGCCCCCTCTCCCGCACAAGTCTTCGACTTCTGGGCTAATCCTCATGATTAGAATGAGGGGTAGAGATATTATTATTATTATAAATAAAAAACACGTACATTTTTGCAAACTAAATTGAATAGGTAGGTTCTAGTAAAAGATAAGCTATTATAGTGTCAATATCAAATGTCAAATTTTGACATTTATGACATGATGTGTATGTTTCCAAATACTAACGTTGGTGTCGCGACACTACAGAACATTACAGAATTCCATATTGAAATTCAGGTGATTCGACAGATAAGTATTACAAAGGCAACGCGATTCAGCAGACGATGCTATAGCAATAATTCTTCACTTTTAAAATTTTGGTGGGAAATTTAAATTTCAAGGTGAAAGTTTAAAAAAATTTCATGTTTTCAGAAAATTCTGAAATTTAAAAAATTTGCAAATTTAAATTTTAAAATTCATGTAATTTTCACTACCTCATAACACTGATTACAAGCAATTCAAATCATTACTAACCTTCATCTTCTAATTGTGACTGATTGTGGTGTGACCCGGTGGAGCTCATAAGGCATAATGCACCTAACAACATAATGAGGGTCATTAAAAAAAAGAATAGTATAAAGAGCTATCAGAAAAATTGAAAAAAAATACTGTCAATAAATTTGTTACACTTTAAAAATGAGTGAGTTTAATGGCATTTAGCAATAAAATAAAATAAATAAATATATTATGGTTTTTCATTTACCCATAGTTGTTCCACAACATGGAACTTAAAAGTTAAAAAATAAAGTTTTGTAAGTTACCGTTCAATTTTGATTGCAAATAAAGACAAATGAAACAAATTTTGATAAACATAAAAATTAGTGTTTATAAAATATTTGTTAAATTGATAAAGCAAATATAATATAAGAGGTTAAAGATTTATTAAAGTGCACTGCCAAATACATCACTAGTGAAAATTATTGTAAATTGAATTTCAGGAACCAACTACTCTGCTGTTTGCTATAGATTTTTCAATGCTGGTCAGGGTATTAGCTTGCAGAGTAGTTTTTTCTGAAATTCCGCTTTTGCAAGTGTATTATTACTTACCACGTTTTCTGTTCCTGCCAGCTGAAACAGTAATAATTTTTCTTTGACTAATGTTAAAATAAATATTATTTTTCAATTCCATTTACAGTTAATGGTAAAGGTAGACTTTTGATATGGGCAGCCGATCACATTTAGATATATTTAAATAACAGCACTAACAGAAGACTAATAATGACCAAACCATTTATATTCTAATTTTATCTTTTGGTCGTAAAAATTAGCAACTGAATAAAGCATACATTGATTCAATCAACATCTACAGTACATCTATAAATTATATGTTGGAATAAACTCTGAAAGTCAGATTTTTTTGGATTTGAATCATTTCCAAATTACTTTTTTTTCAGTAGCGTCGACACTGAATCAACATTATAATTGATACTAAAACCAATAATATTGAATGATCTTGCCCATTATAACTTTTATTCATGATGTTCAAAACTAGCTATTTCATAGTTTCATCCAATTTGACTGAATGCTCTCACTATCTCCTATCTTTCTAAATATCTTTTATTGTTTGAGCATTTAATATTAGCTAATCTAACACACAATCAGTCGTTTTATTATGAATGATTTTTTTTGTTGGTAATACACAAAACTAAGAGTTGCAGTGAACTTGCAACAGCATACGTAAGCTCCAAGACATCAAAAGTTTCCTTACGATTAAGTTAACTAACATAGTGGCAGTATTTTCAGTTCAGTTTCAGGGAAAAGCGTGCGAAGAGCAACATTTCATAGGCGTATTAAATTTGAAGGCAATCACATATAAAAAATATACAAAAATGACAAAAATAATTACATTACATAACTTCCATTATTTTTGGTAGAAACAGTGATATAACAGTTTTTGCCAATTTCAAGACGTTAGATAATAAAAATGATAGTTATTTCCAAATTTAAGGTTTTTATCTTGTATTATCAATTACCCAAGGTCGAAAATAATAGAGAGTGATTAATTCACAGGACAGAGATGAGTACGGAAGCTGAGGTTTGCATGATGATTACCTAAGCGTGCCACTTGAAAAGGATTCAAAGCACACAAAATTATCAAAAACAAGTTGACGTCGAGTGCATATTAATAGTTTACTTTAAATGTCCCCCCCTGTGCCATAAATTAGAATTAAGTCTTTTTGGACGGTGATGGCCCTCCACCATCCACTTACACCTGATGCGCACTCGGCGGATATCACACTTAAGTCTTGTCCCCTCATGGACACCAAATTCACGAATTTTTGCACGAACTTTGCAACTTCTGTTTTAATTATTTATGGAGGGAAAATCACAACTTTTTACAAATTTTGCAAAACAGTACAAATATTATTGCTACTTTCATTATTATGTGGTGTTAATAAGTTTGTTTTGAGCTTTTGACAATCTACCATGACAGTTTCATGATGAAAATGATAGAGAATGTTATAGTTGACAAAATTCGTTACAAGTAGAGATTTTCCCCACCATTAAATAAATCAGCAAATATTCGCGAATTTCGCATCCATAAGGATAACATTTTTTAGAATCCATTGCAATATGTATACACTATTCTCTATTGGTTACTAACACTGTCACTACAACGGTCACACATTAACACTTATTATATCATATTGTACCGCCTTTTGTAAGACCTTCATGTATCCATGTTTCGTCAAAATTTAATATATTCTTTGATCCAGTTTCCGACCTTTTAATATTTATTTTAAATAGTTTCTTCGTCATATCACTATTTCGTCTTTTTCTTTTATACCAAAATTCACATACCATAATTCATATGTCACGCATAATTCACAAAAGCAGCTTGTATAATATATTCTATGCAAAGTTTCATCTTGTAAGATATACCAATCCAATTCTTTTATCGAAAACTCATTTTAAAAATACCATCTTCCTACCGCGAGTTTCCACTATGTTCGATTTCGCAGTTGTACTTCTTTACCACTCTTTTTTGCACTATAAATATATGCTACTCACCTAAATTCTTATTAATGAACTACATATTTCAACATCACTTACACTCATATCTTGACCTCGTGCCCTAAACTCTTCATACATGGCGTTATCCGATATTCCTCACTTATTAAGTTAGGATGGTTTTGAGCAGAAGTTGTGTAATCGGGTATGCTTTCAGAAATATGCGGCACACGATTTCGTAGGAAAAATATACGGGCTGAATGAATGTTTTTTTATGTCGACTGCTATAAATTGTGAGCGAGGTGTTCGCGCCACCCTGTATATCAAGCAGTGATTGCATCTAGTGCGCAAGTGCGAAAGTTTGGCGCGAGTTGAGAGACGATCCAACCGGATTCAACCGGAGTCACGCAGTTGATGTCGAAGAATATTGACATTCATTTTTGTATTCACTTATAAATTCATATTTTTGTTATTTAAAGTTAAAATAAAGTTATCAAAAAATATAACAGTCCATTCAGCTAAACCATTTGGTCACTCGGACGGTCATAGCAAAAAGCCAAGCACACAATATTTGCAATAAGCAACAGGTGCAGCATGGTGACACAATATTTTCGGCGCATCATAGCATCTTCCGAGTACAAGTCGGCCAGCAAGCAATAAACAATTGGTGAGTCCAATCCTTTTATCCAATTCCTAAATTACTTAACCGCAAATTTAAGTCGCAAAATGGCTAATAATACAATCGCAACACTTTCTCGCAAACGCGGATCAAAAATAGCACAACTGACAAACTTTTCCAAATTCTTAGAAACATTTTCAATGCCAGGTATTACAGAACAAGAACATGTTTTAAATGATCAAACGTACGTTCAATTACGCGAAAGATTAATAAAGATTGAGAATGTTTTCGCGGAATTTCTTGAGATTCAATCAGAAATAGAAGCAATAATCGACGAATCAAAATTAGACGAACAATATGAAAAACGATGGGATTTTGAAAATAATTATTACGAAATCGTGTCAAACGCAAAATCTATCCTAGAAAAATATAACAACGATCTCGAGCTCGATCCAGAAAATTCCATTCATTCTAACCAACAAACAAATAGGGGAAATGGTTCTAGTTTCAGTGGAATAAAATTGCCAGACATACCGTTGCCAAAGTTCCAAGGCGATTACGAAAGTTGGCTCGAATTTCGCGATACTTTTCAGTCTCTCATTCATCAAAATAATGCGCTAACTAATATGGACAAATTCTATTATTTACGTGCGTCTCTAGAAGGAACGCGGCACAGATAATAAAAATCTAGAAATCGTTGCAGCAAACTATCCAGTGGCGTGGTCAGCGCTCGAGGAAAGGTACGACAATAACAAATTATTAATTCACAACCACGTGAAAGCCATTTTCTCACTGGAGCCTATACAAAAAGAATCGTGTTTCAAAATTCGGACACTTCTCGATGATTTGTCAAAACATTTAAGATCATTAAATCAACTCGGGCAAAAACAGATAATTGGGATACGTTACTAATTTTTATAGTCTCTTCAAAACTAGACAATAACACTTCACGTGATTGGGAAAAACACACAGCAGCCATGAAAAAGTTACCAGAACTCGACACACTAAAAGAATTTCTAAAAATCGCGCTAATATGCTAGAAACCTTGGAGCTAAAAATAATGTAAAAGGGTCAGATAAAATTCAAAATAAATTTTCAAATTTTCGAGAAAGAGGTCATCCTTCGAAATCACTTCTTTCACTCAACAGCAAAGAATTCACGTGCTCATATTGCAACAGTAAGCATTCAATTTACACATGTCAGCAATTTTTAGATTTAAATGTAGAAAAAAGAAGACAATTTGTAAATAAATCACAATTATGTCTAAACTGCTTACGAATGGGGCACACAGTCACTAAGTGTAGGTTGGGACCCTGCCGAAAATGCAAGCAGTGGCATAATTCTCTGCTACACTTGGATGATGCAAACAATAGGGCCACAACAAATACAATAAAAACCAATAACCCAGAAATTAATTCAGACAGTAATAATTCACAGAATTGCACAAATGTTGACAATTCAACAAATGCAAATACTAGCACGCTAGCTGCCACTTCTTTTACCAATAATTTGCAAGCTTTAGGCGTAAAATGTGTTCTTCTGGCTACTGCAAATGTCATAGTTATAGGCCAAAACGGAAAACAATATACAGGGCGAGCAGTCCTGGACGGGGCTCGCAATCATCATTTATTTCATCCAAATTAGTAAAATTACTAGGTCTAGGCGAACAAGAGGTAAATTTACAGATAGGTGGATTAGCCAACAGTCGTTCCAATTCGTTCAGTCAGTGTACAATAGAGATTCGTTCTCCTATACTATCAAATTTCACAAAACTCGTAACTTGTTTTACGCTACCTCACATAATTGAAGGTAATTTACCAAACTTTGCAATAAATTTAAATTCTTTGAATATACCGGAAAACAAACCTCTAGCAGATAAAGAGTTTTATAAACCAGGACCAATAGACATTCTGTTAGGCGGAGACGTTTTTTGGGAATTACTAAAACCGGGTGAAATTAATTGTGGCAAACATAAACCTACATTAAAAAACACAGTTTTCGGTTGGATTGTAGCCGGGCCAGCTGGTAACATTCAACAGCAACGATCTTTGTGCAATCTGTCATTAAATAATCAAGAGTTACACACGGTTATCGCAAAATTCTGGGAGCTAGAGGAATGTGCCGTTTCAAAACCTTTTCATCTGAAGAAATTCAATGTGAACAATTATTTTTAAATACAACTACTAGAACCCCAGAAGGTCGTTTTTGCGTGCAAATGCCTTTGAAAAGGGAACCTGAATGTTTAGGAGAATCTAGATCTGTAGCGGAAAAACGATTCTATGCATTAGAACAAAAACTAAATAAAAACAAAGATTTAAAAATTCTATACCACAATTTCTTACAAGAATATATAGATCTAAAGCACATGACATTAGAATCCGTTGAAAAAGACGCGGGTGTGGAATACTTCCTCCCACACCATGGAGTATTACGTGCAGACAGCATAACCACCAAATTAAGAGTCGTGTTTGACGCCTCAGCGCCATCTTCAAACGGAATGTCATTAAACGATATCCAATTAGTAGGTCCGGTATTACAAGATGACTTGTTCTCAATATTAATCAGATTTCGCAAGCATGCTTATGTAATTTCAGCAGATATCGCGAAGATGTATAGGCAAGTAGAAATTGCACAGGCACACCGGCATTTACAAAAAATTATATGGCGATTTGATACATCTGAAGCTCTAAGTACGTACATTTTGAACACCGTAACATACGGGCAAGCATCAGCAAGTTACTTAGCTATACGCTGTCTTTATGCTTTAGCTGATGAATGTGCTGAGTCAAATCCAGAAATATCGAGAATAATCAAACACGATTTTTATGTCGATGACCTATTGACAGGCGCCGATACTATTGAACAAGCTAAGAACATTTGCCATGAGGTTTCATCTATATTAAAAACAGGCGGTTTCGAACTTAGGAAATACTATTCAAATAGCCCAGCCGTTACAAAAGACATGAAAACAAATCAATATTGCGGGTCTTAGAACTAGGTCATAACGAGAAGGCGAAAACACTAGGTCTAATGTGGGCATGTCAGACTGACTGCCTAACGTACAATATAGAAAAAGATTTAGTTAATCAATCTCAAAGGGCAACAAAGCGTGTAGTCTTATCAATAATTTCCAAAATTTTCGACCCCTTGGTCTTCTTAGTCCATGTACAGTTGTTGCAAAATTATAATGCAGCGTCTGTGGTTAGCCAAAATATCTTGGGACGATCCGTTACCGGACGCACTCTGCAATGCGTGGACAAGATTCCAGTGGGAACTGCCCCTACTAAATGAATTAAATTTAAAGCGTCAAGCACTTATAAAAATGCCAAAGAAATTGAGTTGCATGGTTTTGCAGATGCCTCTTCACAGGCTTACGGAGCATGCGTTTTTCTTAAAAGTAAAAATTTGGAAGGTAGTGTACAAGTAACTTTACTGTGTGCTAAGTCCAAAGTGGCACCTATAAAGACTATAACTATACCTAAGTTAGAACTATGCGCTGCGCTCTTGCTAGCCCGACTAGTTGAAAAGGTTATCACTTCCATGAATATTCAGTATCAAAAGGTAACATTGTGGTCAGACTCTACAGTCGTTTTAGCATGGCTCAAAACTAGTCCAAACGTTCTAAAAGTATTTGTAGCGAATCGCATATCAGAAATTCAAACCTTAACCAAAAACACGAATGGCGACATATTTCAACCCATGACAATCCAGCAGACATTGTGTCAAGAGGTATCCATCCATCGGAAATTCTAAATTGCGATCTATGGTGGCAAGGACCTGATTGGTTGAAACTAGAAAACTGGCCCACTCAAAACAATATTGAAATGTCTATTTTACCTGAAATAAAGACACAATCATTTGCGAGTAAAATCTCTGAGCCTTCACTAAATTTTCCATTCGATAAGTTCTCGAACTTCTGTAAAATGCAAAGAACAATGAGTTATATTAATAGATTTTTGAAAAATTGCAGACTTCCTAAAGATAGACGAATTTTAGGTCCTTTAACCTTGCAGGAATTAAAGATATCAACGAATTTATTAGCAAAAATATCTCAAAGCCAAAGTTTTCCGGAAGAATTCTTACAAATGTCTAACGGCCAAGAATTGAAATTAAAAAATCAATTATCTAGTTTATCTCCATTTTTGGATTCTGACCATATCATAAGAGTAGGCGGTCGTCTCAAGGAATCGAGTTACTCCTAATTTCCTATAATTTTAAATTCGAAACACCATTTTACAAAATTGCTGTTTGAATATAGGCACAAGGTTTTATTACATGCAGGCCCGCAGCTTTTGCTCGCACATATAAGGGATGAATTTTGGCCTCTTGGGGGACGCAATTTAGCCCGAGCTACAGTGAGAAATTGTCTTGCGTGTTTTAGATTCACACCCAAAAATGTTCAACCTCAAATGGGCGAACTTCCTCGAGAACGTACCATGCCATCTAGTCCTTTTTTTATCACAGGCGTTGACTATGCCGGTCCCTTTATTATTCGCACAAGTAAAGGTCGAGGAAGCAAAAGAGAAAAATGTTACGTTAGCTTATTTGTTTGTTTAGCAACTAAAGCTATTCATCTTGAAACAGTTTCAAGTCTATCTACCGACTCATTCTTACAAGCCCTACGACGATTCATATCGCGAAGAGGCAAGCCCTCAAAGATTCTATCAGACAACGGGACCAACTTTGTAGGTGCTAAAAAAGAACTTTCCAAATTTTTTAAGTCAAATTCCGATCAAGTCACTACCGATTGCACCAAGGAAGGCATACACTGGCAATTCATTCCACCATATTCTCCTCATTTTGGTGGTTTATGGGAGGCGGGAGTGAAGTGTACTAAGCATCATTTACAACATGTTCTGTCTAATGCTACCCTCACATTCGAAGAATTCACTACAGCACTTTGTCAAATAGAGGCGATCTTAAATTCGCGTCCGTTATACCCAATTTCTTCCAACCCTAACGACTTATCCTGTTTAACCCTGACACTTTTTAATCGGCCGACCACTAATCGCTGCACCAGATGAAGACGTTAGTGACATCAAAATAAACAGACTTTCACGATTTCAATTTGTTCAGCAGCTTTGTCAGCACTTTTGGCGACGCTGGAGTCGTGAGTACATAGCAGAACTACAGCAGCGGCATCGTTGGCAAAACAATAAGTCTCAACTTCAAAAGGGGACTCTGGTAGTCGTCCGAGATGATCAAGCAATGCCTACTCACTGGAGGCTAGGCCGCATTCTCGAAATATATCCTGGTCCAGATGGCATCGCTCGTGTCGCTTCAATAAAAACAACCCGAGGTATCATCAAGAGAGGATTTACCAAGATATGCCCTCTGCCCGTTGAAAGTTGAAACCCAGGTCTTTCAAAGTGGGGGGTATGTTCGCGCCACCCTGTATATCAAGCAGTGATTGCATCTAGTGCGCAAGTGCAAAAGTTTGGCGCGAGTTGAAAGACGATCCAACCGGATTCAACCAGAGTCACGCAGTTGATGTCGAAGAATATTGACATTCATTTTTGTATTCACTTATAAATTCATATTTTTGTTATTTAAAGTTAAAATAAAGTTATCAGAAAATATAACAGTCCATTCAGCTAAACCACGAGGTATATTATATTCGGCATATGCAGGTAAGTGCATTTCAAAATAGTTACACCTATAGATTTATGCAATACTCCTTAGACCCTAATAAAATATTTAAAATAACATGGTTGAAAGCCTCTTACAAAAATGCGGGTCTCTACTTCACTGTTGTGCCTTACTTTTAAAGAGCTGTAATAACGCCCACACATTCACATTAAGAGAACTTCAAAGATAACAATGGAGTTTAATAAACGCACAGTATCTAGCAGTTAAGAATATTGGTAACTTTCATATTTTAATATATAGTAACTAGAAAGATATGCAAATCCGCTGGCGCAGACTTGACTTTTGCCTAGGCCCTATGGCTTTGAAGCAGTGCCATTCAGTTTAGTAGATAGTGTAGTTTATGTAACCAGTGGCTTTCAAAAAAATTAGACAGCAAATATCTATAAATATATGAATAACTTACTTGGTCTCAAGCAGCATGGGACTTCCGGATATAAAAGGAGCAGTTTTACAATATCTAAAATTAAAACAGTTTAGTATTATACTTGCGGCAAGTATTCAGACGACGTCACACAATTGTTTTTATTGTCAACCTAATTTTTGATAGTTTGCCACTTTAAAAACAATCATTTTTGTAATTTAATGTAATATATAGTGCAAATATTAGTGTGGTATACAGGGTATAACTTTAAGTAGGGGTCCCCTTTTGAGGGATAGTAGTACGTGTTCCCTAGATTGTTAATCTGAAATTAGTTTCTTTTTTTTAAATCAAATAAATAGCCGAGTTGTAATTAATTTTTTAAACTGTACCTAAATTGCTATCCACGCTGCCCCTGAACAGGGTTTGAGTCTTGCTGCAGGACAATGTTTACAGTGTTGTCAGTTGTGACCACGTATGCAAGTAACGGGGTTACAAAAAGGGAAAAGTTGCAACAAATAATCTTCTAAATACACTGCTTGTTTATAACATTGCGACTCATCATACTTTTTTATGTCAATCCTAACAAAGGATGGATCATAAAAACAATTTTCGAGTGTTGTAAAAAGTGCGTAAAAACTAAAAATTTTTTACCAAGGTATTGACTAATTATTATTATTAAATAATAATATTGGTAGATTTTCATACGTTACCTACCAATTATTGCCAGTGAGGCTTCAAGTTTTAAAATATTTTTTGTTGTTTTATAAAATATTTGTAACTAAAAATGAATAAATTTTTAATCTGATAGCTTTAAAATATGTTTTAAAATAACAGTTTTTAATACAAAGTATTTGTTACTATTTCTTTAAGCACTGTGTCAATGTCCCTTAAATAACCCTGACATTGTCCTAGTTTATAAAATACCGCACACATACTGCACACAATACATTAAACCAGACAATAGGATTAGTTTCGCTTTTGCTGCATAAAGCAGAGAATAGGGTAAATAATTTCACGAGTTTTCTGCGTGAGTTTTTGCTGAAATCGAATTAGTGCAGTGTTGTATGTTGCAAGTTTAATTTTGTAATAATTTAAAGTAGTATTTTTATTACCAAGTGTGTGTGCTATTATGAAAAATACATGTATACAAGTATAAGTATGTATAAGAAAGAGCTAAAATATGGTTAACGCTTCTTTTTTATCAAACGAAAACAGCGTCTGCGAGAAGACGGTATCAGATGGATTAGTTTAAAATGAGCTGACCTTACAGTCCAAAATTAAATTTGGAAGAATATTTTGCAAACACGGAATTCCAGGAAACAACTACTCTGCGGGCTAATGCCCCGACCAGCATTGAATTACAACTGGAAAACCTATAGCAACAGCTAGAGTCATTTGTCAGAAGCCCACCAGACATATACCGGTTTCGAGCTTATTAGCTCTCATCAGTATGCCATAGGTAAGGTGTCCGACGAATAATCCTAGCTGTTTAGTCTGTCTAACCCGAGAGAAGGGACCATGAGTACGCAGTGTAGAACTAACTACATCTATCGGCCATTCGCTACTCCATGCCGGACTGAAAATGTCACAGACACGAAGCGTTCTACATGCAGTAGACACCATTGAAAGCTGTCGACCTTTATCGCGATCGGCGAGAAACAATATCTCGCGATGCTATAGGTTTTCCAGGTGTAATTCAATGCTGGTCGGGGCATTAGCCCGCAGAGTAGTTGTTTCCTGGAATTCCGTGTTTGCAAAATATCGTTTCTCGACGATCGCGATAAACGTCGACAGCTTTCAATGGTGTCTACTGCATGTAGAACGCTTCGTGTCTGTGACATTTTCAGTCCGGCATGGAGTAGCGAATGGCCGATAGATGTAGTTAGTTCTACACTGCATACTTTGGAAGAATACGTTCAAAACCTAAAAGAGCAAAAATTATGCATTTATTATACTATAGGGAAACCTGCAAATTTGCACGAGCAAAATAATCCGGATTGGATCCCCACTGTGAATATGAGTTATACATCTGGTACTTCATCAAAAGAATCAAGAAAAGATAGATATGAGAGGATAAAAAGGAGAAAAATATTAAATGAAGAAAAAAAGGCTTGAAAAAATAAATCATATCAATTTTCCGTGGCTGTGCAAACGCCACAGCAGCATATGTATTGATTGTATTTAGTGGCAACCTATTTCAGGACTAAATTTTTATTTATTCTTGAAATTATGAAAAAAAGGTAACAGTTTTTGTGACGGAATTTAAGAAAACAAATTTATGTTTTTGTAAAGGTCACAGGCACAGGACCCCCATTCAAAGTTACACCCTGTATAGATTTTTTATAAACTTTAAAAACAATCTTTAAAGTATTCTATGACGTAATGATTAGACACTTACCAAAAGTAACAGCGGAGAGTACTTCGTTTGGCTTTACAACTACCAGAGAGGTTACGTCTGTCACGAAAGAATACGCAAGCGCCAAATGAATAGCCTTTCTGGTCAACTCTTCAGGATTTTCAGCCGAATCCCTCTCGTCCAACAACTGCTTCACGGTAAGGTATGCCCATAGTCTTTCCAAGGAAGTTACAGGTTTTTCCGTGACCGATGTTATTACTACGGGACCGCTAGGGCCACAGCAGTCGACGGTGGTCGGAAACGTTTGCTCTAAAAAATAATGCTGACATTAGGTTTAAATTTATTATTTTTGACTAGTCGTGAATGTACCTCCGCATCTTCCAGCAACGACCAGCTCAGAGCCTCTAAAGTAAATGGGGAAACAAGTTCTTGTTACTTCCTCTATTTCCCCGTCATACTTGAATTTGATGTCGTGTAAGAGTGGGGAAGATATCTGCTTGTAGAACTCTTGCAATTGCAAAGAAGCGTCGGCTGCATTGTAAATGTGTCTCGAAAAACCTGAATTTTTTAGAGCTAGTTTCCTCAGGAAGTCCTTGTCTGCCCTGTCTCCAAAAGACAGGGAAAAAATTGGAGTCTTGTTTTTAGCATTCAGGTGAGTCACCTAAAAATTTGACATCTGACAAATGACATTACTGATAAATTAAAATTGCAACTAGTACCTAATTCTAAGATTGTATGTAACACAGATACTATTTCAAACCTACTGAATTACCCCGTTTCAGGGTTCCGCACTTGTAGCATTGTCCAAGACTTTTCACAAATCTTTTCAATTGGTTTAAACAATCTTGAAAGTGAGATGTTTCTCAATTTATGACAATTGAAAATGAATTATGACAAATGTCAAATTATCTGTTTGTGTGATTTTTATTTAGATATTATTTATAAATTTAAACATCTTAAAATATATAAAGTTATTTATAAGCCGCCTTTTAGGCCCTGAGCTGCGTTATTCTCTTCCACTCCATTCTGTTCTTCGCCTTTCTTTTCCAATCCGTTATATTTTTCTCCCTTAGATCTATTGCCATTGCCTCTCTCCATCACTTCCCCGGTCTCCCTTTTTTTTTTCTTGCAGTTTGATTTACTCCATATAATTTTTTAAACTGTTCTTTCATCTTCCACACACTCTAGATGCCCTAGCCTCTGCACTCTTCTGGCTTTTACAACTTCATCTATTTTTGGTGCCTGGTACATTGCATATATTTCCTCATTATTTCTCCTTACATAGCCTTCCTCCGTCTTCTTTCCTCCTAGAATTATTCTTAAGCTCTTCCTTTCCCACCTTAATAGATTTTCTCTTGACTTCTTATTGAGGATCCAGGTTTCACTGCCATACAGCGCTGTTGGTCTCAAAATTGTTTTATGCATTCTAAACCTTACTCCTCTGGACAAATTTTTGAATTCATTAAGTGGTTGATTGCTGCAGAACTTCTGCTTGCTTTTATTATTCTCCTATTTCTTGATCCTCATCACAATTAGCTGTTATCAGTGCCCCCAAATACACATATTCTTAAACTTCTTCAAATTCCATCTCTCCATTCTGCGTTCTCAATTTGAAATTGGTATCTTTTTTTTTCTGCTATTTTCAAAAGCTTACTTTTCTCTTGATTTATCTGCAATCCCACTTTACGTGGTTTCTCCACAAGTTTTCTCGTTACTTCTTCTAATTCCCTACTATCTCTAGCCATAATGGCCATGTCATCAGCATAACTTACTATATGGTGACTTAAACAATATATGTCCTTTTCTGTTCAACCGACTATCTGTTATGACCTTTTCTAGTACTAAATTAAAAAGAAACGAGAGTGGGTCCCTGTCTCAGTCAATAGTAAAACCTTCCGAACATTCACCTTTTATTTGTACTTTGCTTTTAGTATTTTCTAAGGTCATTTTCAATAGCCTAATCAGTTTGGTAGATATCCCAAATTGTTTCAATATTTTACTTAGTTTATTCCTTTTGACCGAATCATATGCTTTCCTGAAGTCCACGAATAAGACAATTATTTTAATCCCATATTCATAGCATGTAGGCAGGATTTTCTTCACCATGAAATTAGGTCCGTGGTTGACCTCCCCTTTCTAAAACCTGCTTGATACTCTCCTATCTGTAGTTCTGCTATAGGTTCTATTCTCTGTTTTATTAAAATTGCCATGATTTTATACTCTATATCTAGCAATGATATACCCCTATAGTTTCTGCAGTGTGTTCCATCTCCCTTTTTTAAAATTAGTGTAATCATAGCATCTCTCCAATCTTCAGGCACCTCTTCACCAAATCTTTCGGACAATTTCGTATATTCTTTGTCTTAAATCCTCTCCTGCGTACTTAATATTCTCTGCCGTAATTTTGTTTCTCCTTGGACTTTTGTTATTCTTTAAAGCTTCTATAAGTATGTCTATTTCCTTTTTTGTAGGTTCTTCTACTTCCACTTCCTCTTCTCTTACCATTATCATCTCCTCCTGATTCTCTCCTTCTCTTTTGCTCTCTTCATTAAATATATCTGCAAAATATTGCCTCCATCTTTCTCTCACTTCTGTTTCCTCTCAAATTAAATTGCCACTTTCATCTTTCACATGCATTACTTCCTCCTTTCTCTTTTTGCCCTTTTTTATCTCTCTGTAGAAGTTATGTATTTCTTTTCTCTTATAATGACATTCCTCTTTTGTCTAAACACTTTCTTTGACTTTCGTCTTTGTTCCCTGTGTATTTCCTTATTCTCCTCTTGTAATGACTGAAGTGAAACATCTTAAAATAGTGTGGTATTATTTGTTAATGTGTTAATGCACAATTTTCTCAAAACTATTATTGTTACAGGCAAAGTAATTAGATACATCCATTTTGAGTGGACTATAGACTAGAAATTATAAACAGTGGAAGGAAGCAGCAAAACCATGCAGATACACTAAGACCGTAGATCAGCTATATTTGTGGAGAGGATTGGCACCCTCTCTGAGGGTACCATAGGGTGGAAGAACGTTGACTTCAATCAATGCGACAGATTGATACCGCTTGGCGCCTATTAATGAGGTTTTCCAGGTTTCTCTCATTCTTGCACCGAATGGTGGTTAGAGCCCACCAACGTTAGTTGTTCCTGGTCACAAACGCGGCCTGCTTAATAATAATATGCCACCCTCTCTCCCGCACAAGTCTTCTGGGCTAATTCTCGTGATTAGAATAATATTATTATTATTTATTATTATTAAATTTTATTGTTTATTTCATACTTAGTAAATCAATAATAAAATAAAAGCTTCATGTTTAGTTTGTTTTTTTGTTTAAATTTGTTGTTTTATTGAATAATATACAATAAAATATTAAAGATATTTTTGCTATTGAAAGAAAATGGCAACCATTGAAGAAGAACTTCAAAAATATTTGACATTTCGGTTACGTCAGTGTTCTTTAAACTACTCTGGCAAGCCACTCTACAAGTAACCTTTTTATTTGAATAAAATGCATACTTTTGCAATGTAGACTAAAAAACTCTTTAAAAAATATTTTAAAAAATTTCCTTAAACATCCGTTTGAATAACAATAAGTTTGGCACAATCACATTCTTTTTATGTAAATAATCTACTGTCACTACCTGCAACATTATTTATATTTTACACGCTGTATAAGGAAACCGTTTGTTAAGGTGGTTATTCATTTCACTTCCCAAATATTTTATTGAATTAGTTGAAACACCTTTACAATATAGTAAAAAAATCTATAAAAGCTAATAATAAAGAATATATGGGTAAATATTATGGATGTAATACAACGCTGAACGAGGCATTAGCGTAGAGTAATTAATTTCACAAAATATTATTAATACTTCCTGTTTAGACAATAAATCATTATTATTATTGTTATTCTTATTATTATTATAAAGATATATAAAAAAAAACCTCTAAAATTTGATTGTCCAAAAAAAAAACAAAAAAAAGATTTTACTGCCACTTCTACTCACTTTCTTGACATTTCTGTATTCCATTTGCTTTTTGCAAAACAGGTTGATTGATATGTCAAGATAATAAAAAGTATGTATGGGGAGTGAAAATTATGAAAGAGGTTAAAAAATGCAGTTTTTACAACACAATTTAAGAAAACAAACTTAAAATGTGTTTATAAAGACCAAAGATAGCTTCCATATAAATATGACTCTTTTCGAAAGGTACACCCGATACAACTATTGAATATAGCAGGCAATCTTCTACAGAACATCAAAATAGAGATATTACAACAACACAATTTGTTTTTTTACTGTTTAAGAAAGGTATTTTAAGCTAATATGTATCAAATCTCCTACAATTCCTATCAATGAAGTCATATGTATGTTCTCTGATACCAAACATCTAGGTATGCTAATGAACATCCACAGACAAAACTCTATTCAACAATTATCTAAAGAATTTAATATATTTACTAACCTCTGGAGTGGGAACTCGAAATTCAACCACAATAGATGAGATCTCACTTATTTCTGCATTTTATTAGGATTGCTTCATCAGGTGGCAGAGAACATACTGTCACGGAATTTGCCCCACTCACTCCCAAACCTACGACTGTGGCACCGCGAATTGCCTAAGATTGCCCCGATCGCCCCTACGCCATTCTGGTAAACAAACAACATGCGTGAATCGAGGCGTTACTAGAAAATCGTAGAAACGACGAGAAGCGTTCCAGTCGTACGAGAAAAGGGATCTAGAGATACTGGAATATACCTGGAATATTCCTTAGGTCTATAAAAGAAGAATAAACGGCCGAGTTAGTTAGTCTTGTATAAGTCTTGTATTACAGTCTGAATTAAAGTGTTTAGTTGGAGATATCAAAGTGATTTAGATAGCGATTAATTAAATAAGTGTTTAGTTGACCTGTAATTAGTAGTGTTCAGTAGTTAATAAAGAAGTAATTTATTAACGGATTGTTTTTCTGGAAGTAAGATAAAGACGGATTGGGAAATCCGTGACAATTTGGTGTCGGAAGTGGATTTAACTGGAAGTTTGAGGAGCTTTCTGGAACCCTGTGCGTGAGTGGGTTTAAGTGGAAGTTGGAAGAACTTTCTGGAACCCTGTGCGTGGGTGGAATAAAGACCCAAGTGTGACATATCGCCGCACTCGTCTTGTCGAAAGGAAGTGAACGGTGGTATTCGCGAAGGACAATCTCGAACATTCTAGAACTTTGTACAGGAGTGAGACAAATACCCAAGTGTGATATATCACCGCACTCGTCGTGACTCAAGGAAGTGAACGGTGGTATTCGCGAAGGACAATCTCGAACATTCTAGAACTTTGTACAGGAGTGAGACAAATACCCAAGTGTGACATATCACCGCACTCGTCTTGACTTAAGGAAGTGAACGGTGTTATTCGCGAAGGACATTCTCGAACATTCTAGAACTTTGTACGGGAGTGAGACAAAGACCCAAGTGTGGCATATCACTGCACTCGTCGTGACTCAAGGAAGTGAACGGTGGTATTTGCGAAGGACATTCTCGAACATTCTAGAACTTTGTACGGGAGTAAGACAAAGACCCAAGTGTGACATATCGCCGCACTCGTCGTGACTTAAGGAAGTGAACGGTACTATTTGCGAAGGACATTATCGAACATTCTAGAACTTTATACCGAAGTGAGACAAAGACCCAAGTGCGACATATCACTGCACTCGTCGTGACTTAAGGAAGTGAACGGTGTTATTCGCGAAGGACAATCTCGAACATTCTAGAACTTTATACCAAAGTGAGACAAAGACCCAAGTGTGACATATCACTGCACTCGTCGTGACTCATTGTAAGGAAGGCAACGGTGATATCTAGAAATACATTCGTGGACATTCTAGAACTTTCCAAATAGAGTGCATGCCTGTAACTAGAAGCCAAGTCAATATGGATGCACAACTGGCAAAACTATTAGAAATGATGCAGACAATGCAAAAGAAATTAGAAGAGCAGGGACATAAAATGGAAGACCAGGCGAAGACGATGCAAGAGAAATTAGAAGAACAGGGACAAACAATGCAAGAGAAATTAGAAGAGCAGGGACATAAAATGGAAGACCAGGCGAAGACGATGCAAGAGAAATTAGAAGAGCAGGGACATAAAATGGAAGACCAGACGAAAACAATGCAGGAAAAATTTGAAGAACAAGGGCATAAAATGAAAGATCAGTCCCAGATGATGCAGGAGAAATTAGAAGACCAGACGAAGACGATGCAAGAGAAATTAGACGAACAAGGGTATAAAATGAAAGATCAGATACAAGCAATACAACAGGAAATGAGGGATCAGAAGAAAGAAATGCAGACAAAGTTAGAGAAATTGGAGAATACACTAGAAGAAAAACTAGAGGAGCAGTCATATAAAGTGACACAACTAGAAGAAAAACTAGAGGAGCAGTCACATAAGGTAGAAACACAAGTAGAAGAGAAAATGTTAGCACAAAAACAAGAAATAGACGAAGAAATAAACTTGGTTAGAGAAACCTGCGAAGAGCTTCGACATAAATTAGACAAGATAGCAAAGGAGGGCGTAATCAAATCAGAAGGACCTGTTATCCGAACTCAGAAAACGAAGCCTCCTGAATTTGACGGCAAGGTCTCCTGAATGTCTATCTACGTCAGTTCGAAGCAGCAGCTGCGGCAAACGAATGGTCTGACTATGAGAAGGCTACAGCTCTGATAGTTGCTTTACGAGGGGAAGCTCTTGACGTCTTACAAGGAGTTCCTGCTGGGCAGCAGAGTAACTATGACCTTCTGAAACAGCATATGGAAATGAGATATGGGGATAAGCACCTGCAGCAAGTGTACCAGGCACAATTGAAAAATCGTCACCAGCAGAGTGGAGAGAATTTACAACATTTTGAGACAGACGTTGCCCGACTGGTTCGATTGGCATATCCAACAGCCCCGTCCGAATTTGTAGATCAGCTCTCCATCCAAGTCTTTATCGACGGCCTAAGAGATTGCGAAACACAGCAGGCACTACGGCTCGCTAGACCTAAAACGTTGAATGACGCTCTTCGCATGCACTAGAATTTGAGGCAGCAAAGATGGCATCCGGTAGACATGTTAAAGTTCGGGCCATCAGTGATAACAGCGATAGTATGGCGAATGGAGACCTAATAAAGACGCTAAAGGAGATTATTGATAAATTCAGCCCATCTACTGGGCCAAAGAAAGAACAATTTGATAGTCGAAGGGGTCGCCTTCAAATGCTGGAACTGTGGACAGACAGGACATCTAAAAGACAGTGTAGGGCCCCGGTCACGGATCAGCAAAAGCGCGACTCCCAGGCGGCAGCTATACAGGAAAACTAGGGTCAGCCGGCTTGACGGGCAAGAGCCGGCTGCATCCTCCTACCATGCCCCACGAGAAGAAATTACGTTGTCACGTCTCCAGGACTCTGACTCCTTGCTAATAGAAGGCATTATTTTTGGTCGTATGTTCCTATGGTAATCGACACTGGAGCGGCAAGAACTATTGTACGACCGGATATTATTGGTGATTGGCGTATTAAGAGCCCTGCCAAGCGTTATGTCCTTACAACAGCCAATGGACAACAACTGCCAGTCAAGGGGAATGCGAGCTTGACATAGAATTAGGAGACGTCAAATTCAAACACAGAGCCCTGGTAGCAGATATATCGGACAATGTCATACTCGGACTAGACTTACTACGAGCAAAGGGGTGAACTTAGATTTGAATGCTGGTACGCTATGGATAATGGGTGAGGAAGTAGTGCTAACGACCACCACTGAGAATAACGCTGCAAGGAGACTCGTTGTTAAAGAAGATGTGGTACTACCTGGTCAGACCGAAACATTGGTTGCCACTGTAATGGATGGGGAAATGTCTTGCAGTGTAGGAGTGGTGGAACCCAGTAATCCGGATCTGTTTAATAAATCTATAGTCACCGGCCGCACACTGATTAAACCAGAGAAAACGACAATAGTACGAGTAGTTAACCTGAAAACCTTTCCACAGAAAATTACAAAGGGAACTGAAGTAGGAGTCTGTGAACCTGTTACCATGGTCAGAACACTCAAAGAAAACAACGAAATGGAGAAGAAACCAAATAAGACCAGCCTACCGGAATGTCTAAGGGACATCGTGGATAGGGCCAAGCAGAGATTAAAAGAGACGGAGGTGGAACAACTGGAAGAGCTGCTACGTGAAAATGAAGATGTGTTTGCACTTAAACCAGGCGACTTTGGGAGAACCAATGTTGTGAAGCATCGAATCGATACTGGTTCATCATCTCCTATAAAGCAGCCACCACGAGGACTTCCACTAGCCAAGCGAGAAGAAGTTAACAAGATGTTAATCGAGATGCAAAATCAAGGCACCATAGAGCCATCTCAGAGTCCTTGGGCTTCTCCTGTAGTTCTGGTCAAGAAGAAAGACGGCTCCACCCGATTTTGTGTGGACTACAGAAAATTAAATGACGTCACCAAGAAAGACAGTTACCCATTACCGAGGATTGACGATACTCTGGACACCTTGGCTGGTGCGCAATGGTTTTCCACTTTGGATTTAAAGAGTGGATATTGGCAAGTCGAGGTCAGCCCAGAGGACAAGGAAAAGACAGCGTTCACTACCTGAAATGGATTGTGGCAGTTCAATGTAATGCCATTTGGCCCTGCCACTTTTGAACGACTGATGGAAACTGTACTTCATGGCCTGCATTGGGAGACCTGCTTGATTTACTTGGACGACGTGGTGGTGCTGGGACGCTCTTTCCAAGAGCACCTGAAGAACGTGTCCGAAGTGTTCAAGAAGTTGAAAGCAGCGAACCTGAAGTTGAACCCGAAGAAGTGCAGTCTGTTCCAAAAGGAGGTCAGATACTTAGGCCACATTATTACTCCAAACGGTGTGAAAACAGATCCGGAGAAGACAGAGTGCATAAAGAACTGGCCGGTTCCTAAAGACAAACATCAAGTTCGAAGTTTTCTCGGCCTATGCACATACTATCGACGATTCGTCCAAGGGTTCTCGGACATTGCCAAGCCTTCATAAACTGACAGAAGACAACATCCCGTTCGAATGGACGAGATGCCAGCAAGCCTTTGAGACGCTGAAAGAGGCTCTCTGCACTACCCCGATTTTGACATACCCAATACCTGGACAACCATTTATAGTGGACACGGACGCAAGCAACATTGGAGTTGGCGGAGTTCTTTCCCAAGTACAAGATGGCCAAGAGCGAGTAGTGGGCTACTTCAGCAAAGTCCTATCAAAAGCCGAAAAGAACTACTTGTGTGACTCGGAAAGAATTGCTTGCCATCGTCAAGAGTCTAGAACACTTTCACAAATACTTGTATGGCCAAGAATTCCTCCTAAGAACGGATCACGCTTCCTTAAATGGCTGCTGCAGTTTAAAAACCCTGAAGGACAGATGGCCAGATGGCTGGAACGACTGCAAGAATATCACTTTGTTGTTGAACATCGAGCCGGCAGGAAACATGGAAATGCAGATGCCCTTTCTAGGAGACCCTGTCCTGTCAACTGCAAACACTGTAGTAGTCTTGAAAAGAAAGAGGACATCTCATCAGTTCCTTGTAAGGTGGTAGCAGCCCAACCTGAAGACAGATGGAGTTCAGCGGCGATTCGGGAAGACCAGCAAGCTGACTGTGACATCAAGCCCTTACTAGACTGGAAAGAAGCCAACAACCGACCCTCATGGGCTGAAGTCAGCAGTAAAAGCCCAACATTAAAGAGCTATTGGGCTCAATGGAATTCCTTGGTGTTGGAAGACGGTGTCCTAAAAAGAGCATGGGAGAACAATGATGGAACGGAGGTCAAGAAACAAGTACTACTCCCGAGGTCCCGGGTCAAGGAAGTGCTGCAGGAAGTACATGGAGGTACTGGGGGTGGACATTTCGGTATCAATAGGACTCTACAGAAGATTAGGAGCGTTTCTACTGGTTGAGCTGTAGGACGGATGTAGAAGATTGGTGCCGAAAATGTGACGTATGTGCAGCCAGCAAGGGACCTAAGACCCGTTCCAGAGGCAAAATGCGCCAGTACATCGTAGGAGCACCGTTCGAGAGGATTGCCATTGATATCGCTGGTCCATTTCCGAAAACCCAAAGTGGGAACCGATATCTCTAGTAGCCATGGACTACTTCAGTAAATGGCCGGAAGTATACCCCTTCCCAATCAAGAGACCACAACCGTAGCAGAAGCGCTAGTCAACAACCTGTTCTGCAGATTTGGTGTGCCCATGGAACTACATTCAGATCAGGGCAGAAATTTCGAATCAGGTGTGTTCCGAAAGGTCTGCGAGCTTATGGGAATCGGAAAACCAGGACCACCCCACTGCATCCCCAGTCAGATGGTATGGTGGAACGCTTCAACGCCACACTAGAAACCAATCTGAGGATGTTTGTGAACGAGAACCAAACAGACTGGGACAAGCTCATTCCACTCTTCCTGTTAGCTTACCGCTCAGCTGTCCATGAAACTACTGGGAAGACTCAAGGATCATCTTTGGAAGAGAGCTTCGCCTTCCAGCAGATTTGGTATTTGGTCGTCCTGCGGAACAGCCCACAGAGCCAGACACTTACACCCATGAGCTAGAACGAAGACTAGCAGCCGTACACGATCAAGTCAGATCTCGAATGCGACTAGAGAGCGATCGCATGAAGACTCGATACGACGTCCGGGCCAATACAGTCGGATTCCAACAAGGTGACCTGGTGTGGCTGTACAACCCCACGCGGAAGAAAGGAAGATCGCCTAAACTACAGAACCGTTGGGAGGGCCCCTATACCGTCATTAAAAGAATCAATGATGTCGTCTACCGGATACAGAGGACTCCCAGGAGTAAGATGAAGGTCGTCCATCTGGAGCGTCTGTCCCCGTATAGAGGTGTATCCGATCGGGACGATCGGTCCTAAGGAGGGGGCAGTGTCACGGAATTTGCCCCACTCACTCCCAAACCTACGACTGTGGCACCGCGAATTGCCTAAGATTGCCCCGATCGCCCCTACGCCATTCTGGTAAACAAACAACATGCGTGAATCGAGGCTTTACTAGAAAATCGTATAAACGACGAGAAGCGTTCCAGTCGTACGATAAAAGGGATCTAGAGATACTGGAATATACCTGGAATATTCCTTAGGTCTATAAAAGAAGAATAAACGGCCGAGTTAGTTAGTCTTGTATAAGTCTTGTATTACAGTCTGAATTAAAGTGTTTAGTTGGAGATATCAAAGTGATTTAGATAGCGATTAATTAAATAAGTGTTTAGTTGACCTGTAATTAGTAGTGTTCAGTAGTTAATAAAGAAGTAATTTATTAACGGATTGTTTTTCTGGAAGTAAGAAAAAGACGGATTGGGAAATCCGTGACAATACATATGACTTCATTGATAGGAATTGTAGGAGATTTGATACATATTAGCTTAAAATACCTTTCTTAAACAGTAAAAAAAATTTTACAAAAGCTAATAATAAGGAATATATGGGTAGATATTGTGGGTGTAATTCAACACAGGTTGGGGCTTTTGTCCACTGAGTAGTTAGTTTCACACAATATTGTTAATACCTGAAAATATATGAAAAAACACAATTTGTGTTCAAAAGGGCCAACACATTTCAGACATACAGTAGTAGGTTGGTGAAATATAAAACAAAATCACTTACCAGTTCAACAATTTTCTCTGAATGTACCCCGACGTTGGGATTACCATCCGTTAGAAAAACTATGATGGGTTGAGGTCTCTGATCCTTATCCTTGTTTTTCTCTTGTCCCACCTTTACTAGATACAAGGCCGTTTCCAAGCCCCCAATCATGAATGTACTGTTGTTGGCTACAATGTTCTGAACCACCTCCTTTGCTTTTTTTATAATATCATCACTAACGAGTTGCGGGTCAGCCAATATACATTGCTAAAATCAGAATTACCGGCCATAAGTAAACTGTGTCTAAATTATAAAGGGATAGTTACTTCTAAGTAAGCAAAGGGCTCTTTAAAATCCTTTATTTTATCCATAGACACAGTGGTTGATTTTTTAGAATCAATGTCCCATACAATAACGTCTTCGTTAAACTCGATAATGCTCAGCATGTCTCCTTTCCGCAAATCACTCAAAATATTCATCATAGCGTCTTTCAGCTGCTGAATTTTTGTTCCACTCATGCTCCCGCTGGTGTCCAACACGAAAACGATGTGCTTTGGTAGTGGGTCAAGGTCGTTCGGGGCAAAGAAGTGAATGAAATATCCGTCTTGGAGCAATATCTGAAAGTAACTATAAAAATTTCTATTTAAGATGCAGATTTCAATCATACTTCTCCATTAACTGGTTCTCTCTCTACATCGTACTGTACGACAAACTGGCCTGACAAGCCGTTGCTTGTTTTATCTCCCAGAAAATTAGTCAGTTTCCTTTGCCTTGCTGCGTTGGGGCAAAACTTGATAGACGCCGTTTTTGGGTTTATTATTTTAATATCTGACAGAGGATCGAGGCGTTGGACGTTTTCTGGCATGCAAATGCCGTCTTTTGACCTTAAAGGTGGTGTTTTCACAAATTTCAGAGGCCGACTTTCGTTAATGTGGACCTAGAAAATTAGGACTTGATCGTACACACTTAAAAGATAACCGAATTATTTATTCTAGTACCTCTATATTTAAATCGTCGATAATCTGTCCTGGACAAATATTCAGCACCAGTTCGTACTGATCGTGAACTCGTTGAAGCAGTTCTTCGTAGGTTAAAGAAAATTCCGCCACCAAATCGGGTTCTAGATTTACCGACACTGTAAATTCTCTCGAGTCTCTCGTCTTCGCTTCTACGAGACCTGCACTTTGCCTGCGTCCCACTGCCTACAACAAATTTTTACACGTAAATAAATTATAAACCAGGAAAGAGTATTAAATTAAACAGTTCTTACTTATTTCATAATACTCGTTTTTGTTGTAATATTAATTAAATAAAAATTAGCATAAATTGCGATTTACACCCGAACAGATTGGTGAAAATCACGAAATGGCTGACATCGGTTGATAGATTTCGGAACTGCTGTAGGCTGAACAACAAATTGCGTGTGTTTTAATATTTTCTCATAATTTTTTCTATATAAAAAGTACCAGAACAGTTTGATAATAGTAATTTTATCTTGAAAGAAAAGTACAGAATCTGCGTAACGATCATCTTGAACTAAACACAATTCTGTATAGCGTATAATACGGATTTAATTACCTGATTGTAAATATCCTCTGCTTCTGTTTTTCCTTCTATGTACGACTTGTAACTTTTGCCCTCGATTTCCATGACAAATTCCGTAATGAAAGCCGTGTCGCTTAGAATTACTTTAAAGTTTGCATCTGCCGCTGTCTCATTGGTATTCTTGACTCTCCACACAACCTTGGTTTTAGCGAAACGGTTGGTAATTTCCGAAGATATATTTGCTTCGTATATTATTAACCCATTCTTTGGAAGTAACTGAAAAATTATTTTAAATAATTTCAAACAAGTGATTTGCATGATTCAGTTTTACCTCTTCCTCACGGGCTTTGGTTAAAGTTAACACCGTTCCTGAAAATGAAATGCATTTTTGTTAAATCGCAGTCTATTCAGTGTTTCTCAATCGCCAGACACCAAACCGGTGCCTGTTGTAAAGAATATTTGTCACATAGAGAAATAACAGTATTTTTTCAAATCAAATTTCAACATGATACACTCAAAGAGCTGAAAAAAATATTTACCTTAAAATTGCAGATATAACTTCTATAATAGTAAATAAATAATAAAGATTTAGTTGCCTGGCAACTAATAATAATGTAGTTGCAACACACTATTTTAAATGAAACACTGTATATTTTTCCATATCGGAGAAATATTCACCTGTTGATTACAAAATATATAGTCGGCTTTGAGAAAATATAAGTTCAGTTAAATGCCTTGTCAACGACTGCATTTTTTCTCAACTGTGTCCCATTCTCAACAAGACAGTAATACCCTGTATAAATAATTATTTACCTGCAACGGCCTCTGCTCCTTCTTCGTTCACTTCTAAATATACTTTCTGCCGAACTTCATCACACGTTAGCTCCTCGTCATCAATCACACCGTTCAGATTGGCGTTGAACAAATCTTCTAATCCCATCTGAAACATAATAAAATATCAAAAACAAATATTTACTGTAAAGGACGATACTTTAAGAAAAAATTGTTATTTATCAAAATATTACAAATATCCCAATAATTACATTATATATATTATTACACACTATAATTAATATACCGAGTGTCTCACTTTTGCACGACAGGACTTCAAGGCAATGGCAAATTTATGAACTGAAACATTTAGATATCTAAAAAATGGTTGTTTAAAATGACATTTATCAAATATACCATTATTTTAGAAAAAGCGCAGGAAAATAAAAAATTTATTACAAATTCAGTACACTAGGGCACAAAAAAGTTATGATAAGTTAAATGAATGTACTTTAGGTAGCGCCATCTATAATTTACATTAAACTCGAGACCAGAATTCAAAATCTCATATCAGAAAATTCATCCACTACAATGGGGAAGCTATTAAAAAAAAATAAAATAAAATTGTAACTTCAATACCCTGTATTGAAGCTATCAAATTTTGGTCTAAGGCAACTTGGATTGATTAGATTCCTTTGAATATGTGGAGCATTTTGTACAGGTCTTTTAGAGACGCCCTGTATATTAAGCAACTTCAATTCTTTAGAAATTCTCATTAATTTAGTTATACGAGTTGATCTTACCTTTTTTAGATATTGTCCCAGCTCTACGGTTTCATCTATTTTAAATTTGGGGAGGGAGACATCTACCTCTTGCTTGCCCATACCTTTTAACTGAGTTAACACAGAATTTTTAAAACAGCGCTGCGTAAATTCTTTAATATTTGTATCTTTCTTAGGTAAAAGGATTACAAGGCTTACATTGCTGCCCACAAACGGCAATTTTAAAATTTTTGCATCAAGAGCTGCGTCATTCTTATAATAAAATTCTCCACTTTTCCTCATCACCTGAACTTGTACCATGCTTTGCTCGTTCAAGTAAAAAGTTGCGGCTACTGTCTCATCCGCAGAAAATGGTTCTGCCCAGTTCCCTTTAAAGTGTGTGGCATTTAAAAATGCACAGTTCACGTCATCTTTTAAACCGGCAAGCGGTGTGATCCTCTGCACAGTCTTATCTCGAACCCAAGCATTTATTGCTGCTGTAGCATCTTTGGGTTTAGTGAAATCTAATAAATTTACTTCACTAGCAAAGTTATCCCTTAAACAATTCCTGAAAGCTTCCAGAACTTGGCTCGACTGTAAATAGCATGTATTGGCAATAAGAAGATCGTTAACGTGGTTGGAAGTCTCGAACAAATTTTTGTAATGATTAAAAGCGCTGTTGATGTCGAAGAGCAAGACTTTCTTAAAAATATCTTTTCTGCAAAACCACGGGTCTTGAGAAAGAATAGTTAGAAATGCGTGGATGTTAACAGCTGAAATTAAATCATTGGCATCTTCAGTTTGATTCTTCAACTCGTTGTAGAGGTTTTCTGAAAACTTATTGATTGCGTTGGCAATAAGGACGAGTTCTGTTTCAGCCATATCACTTATCGATTGTAATTAACGCTGATTTTATCTACAATAAAAACAGATTACTTAAGTACATCTTGCTTGAAATAAAAATTAACCATGCATGTTTTGCCTTTTACACGATTTGCATTGAGATTCATAGACGATGATTCGATTTACATTATTCTTCTATAATCTCTTTATCTGCTGCGACAGAATCTTATAATAAGAAACGTTAGATATGCATAAGGCAAACTATGATTTACAGCAATAAAACTAATTGTATATATCAGGTACCTTTGCCTTCCCCCAGTTTTGAAGAAATAAATATATTAATAAAAATTTCATTTTTGCTTCATTTTTTATAAACATTTCGATAAGCTCAGTTATAAGGTGTATGAATTTATGAAATAACTTTTAGTTTTTACACTAAAACGTCACATATATCTATATTAACATTTGCTCAAAGCCAAAGCTCCTTTTTTTTTCCTTCCTAAAAATTTGTTATTGTAAATTTAAATTTTGTAGGTTATGATATAATGTCAATTTGTATGTACGAATAACTGTATTATCATAGGCGCAACTAGAGGAAGGAATTAAGGGTCTGAAAGTAGCCTAAAAAGACAAAATAACATAGAATATATAGCTACACAAATTGTGTGATAAAAGTAATATCATTGGCTATATAAGCTAGTTATATGTGTAAACTTAATGGTAATATTTAAATTAAATACATATGTGATGTAAAGTAGGTATGTCTACAAAAAATGTAACACATTGAAGGATTGGAACTTTGACTCTTTAAAAATTAAATGCTAGTTCCACCTATGTTTATAGTTTATTTCAAGAAAGGGAAATATGAAATATTTTACTTTTACTACCACCACAGCAAAAAACAGACCACATTATTATGGTATAATCTGGTCATTACTATCAGTTTAAACAAAGAAACATTGGATATGTATTAAAAATGTGTATATGTATATCTATGTATATGGACTACATTATTATTATTACTGATATTGATAAACATATTGACTTACCTATATGAAACATACGGAAATTCTAAATTGATTAAAAATTGTAATATTCTTTAAATCTCATAAGGTATCAAGACCACTTTGTTAATTCTGCATTTGCTAGACTATGATTGTTATTTACATTTGAGATTTTAGGCGAATATAAACAGGTATGTACAGTCCACCTACAAATGCTTGAAAGTTGAATGACCTTTAAATGCCGCTCACTCATTAAGCAGAAGCGTGCCTGCTATTTTTTTGAAAGGTTGAAACGCATTTGTAAATAACTTAGGTATAACATCAACGCTCTGTATCTAAAATATTAAATATATTCCAATAAAATAAAATTAAAAAAAAAACTGAAAGTAAAACTATTATTTAATTTAGTATTATTGTATTTTAGCAAAACACGGATAGGGATAAATTAATATATTTTCTTTTATTAAATTGCGGAACAAATTTGTTAACTGCCGACAGGTTGCCTAGATCACTAAAAAATCTCAAGTCTAAAATCCATATAAAAATTAGAGGTGAATTGATCTAATATATACTTTCATTATCGGATTGAGCTATTTGGTTTTTCTTTTCATATTTACGTCTGATCTATACAGGGTGATTCAAAATATATCTAAAAGAACTTGTGAATACATGCATCATGAAAAATGTTTGTAAAATCCTTATAGTGTATCATATTAATTTTTTTTGTTATGCAAGTATTTACATTAGTTTTTTCAAATATCAAAAATGACTTATGTCTATCGCAGTTGATGGATATCATTTCTGGTAACCATGTTCCAAGTGCAGGTACTTTTACAACGGTGTGCAGTGAGTGCAAACGTTTGCGTGACACGATATTTTGATTTGAGTGAACTGTCATCTTTTGCAAATAAATATCAGAACCACAAAGCCATACCAAACTTCATTCGATCTTTTCCTATTTTCCGAAACGAAATTAAATGATAAATCGAATTTAAAAAATATAGGTTATGTTACGTAATGTGTTTCATACGAAATTGCTGAAACCTAGAAAAAATATAGGTTTGTGGTACATACACAGTACATAAATATAAATGATTTATATTATGTAGGTACGAAAACAAAATCAACAGTGGAAGCACGATAAGATTTTAATTTGTGACGTAATAAGAAACATAGATATGAGATGTGATAAGAAATCAAACAAAAAATATATATTTTGTTTATATTTTCTTGCACATTGTTCTGTTTGATATTTGACGACACTGCGCCACTGTGTTGTGGGATACTTACCTACCAAAGACGATAAGCAGTATTAATTTAGAATATATGAAACAAATGTTTTTGCGGTTATTAAATGCAAATGAATTAATTTATGTCATTAGAGCTGTATTAAAACATAAAGTTTCCATTCATTATATTTATTTACCATACTGTTACTTGTTTTCCAAAAATTAACACGCACGCTTCTGTATAATTTTAGAGGTCATTCAACTTTCCATAATTTTGACATGGACTGTAGTTATCGAATAGTTCTGAGAAGTGTTATTCGGTTCGCGATTCTACGTAGTACGAATTTGTAAGCAATTTAATTATTTTGTTTGTGCGTGCCAAATAAAAATAGATCTTTGCCTAGAACTGAGATTCCTATAGTTTTAACAAACAATCGTAAATATTTTGTCCTCTACAATGAGAGGAATAACAAAGAATGGGTAGAGGAACATACAGAAATTGAAAAAGCTATATTGCTTGATTCTTATTTTTAATTTTAAGCAAAAAAAAAAATTGCTAGAGGTCCGCAAGTAATTCATAAACTCTTATTTGATGACCAGATTGTGATGTACATACATACAAGATATTGAGCACACAATACAAAATGCGAAGAGGACAAAAAGCTGATTCAACATGAAAATCTGTCTATATACTTATTATTAAGCCCGCTTTACATTAACAATTTCTTTGTCAATTAATTGATCAAGTGGCTTCGTCAAGTCAATTGACAAATGTAATACTAAAACTTGGACGTGAATTAATTCATCAACTTCCTCGACAATAAATTGTTAGTGTAATGCCAGCTTTAGAATAAGTTTTAAGTCGTCAATAAGTTCTTCATCAATTTATTTGACATCCAAGTTTTAGTATTACATTTGTCAATTGACTTGACGAAGCCACTTGATCAATTAATTGACAAAGAAATTGTTAATGTAAAGGGATTTATAAATATTTAGAATTGGTATTTTCTAGATTTATCCATAATAATTTAAATAATCAATATTTTAACAGCTCAACAGCAAAATTGTTTTGATTATACAGGGTGTTCCAAAATAGAAGGCCATAACATTAGCCACATATTCTTTGGACAAAAATAATGTAACTTTCCTTATGCCATTTCTTATTTGGACGTCCCTGTTTCAATGTACAGGGTGTTAAAGTTGCATTTTAAAAAATATTTTTGTTAATAATTCCATTGTTTTGTAAGATACACACTTGAAATTTTGCATGTACTTTTATCTTATTCCGGCATACTTATCATGTAATTTTGGTGAAACAAATCTAACGGCGAGTGGAGGTAACTGAGGGATGCAGTACCCTTTATCCCCTCCAATTTTTTCTAAGTATGCCTATGCAGCTTTTTCTTGAAATATCAACATAGAATTTTCTTCTGATCATTTTATCTCTTTTGTAAATTTTTATTAAGGTGCCTACAAGGGACGTTTTTAAGGAGGTTCTACCAAGCATACATCTGCCTCCCGAACCAGTTATAATTAGATCAGGTACTTGTTTAGAAACCGTAGCGCATTGTGATAAACAGTTCAATATCATGAAAGATGTCATTTGTAAATTTAATCCTAATGACAGCAGTGCCATGCACACATTATACAGGGTGAGTCAGTCATAATGTCATTAATTTTAAGAGGAGATAGGGAATAATGAGTATAATGCGAATACGCGATTAAAAAAAATCTAAATGCATATTTACGCCGAAAAAAATATTTTCAAATCATTATTTAAACCCCCTTTTCAGACTGTCACTGACCGTTCACAGCCTTGGTCGGTTACAGCTGACAGTTCAACTCGATGTCGACCTGATGCAATGTTGCCAAGTTGAAATATTTTTCTAGTACCTCTACCTAGGCATTAGACATCTTAAATAAACGATTGTACTGACTATTTTAGAATCTCATATTATTTCTTGCTCAGTTCAGCCAATAATAATTTAAAATGTTAATGTTCAATGAACGCTTTCCAATCAATTCTATTAAAAATTGCAAGTAACGCGGTCCATTCAGGTTCTCCGGTAGAAAATACGGCTCAATCAAATGATCCCGTAAACTCCTGCCCATACGTTGAGAACAAATCGCCTCTGAAAGCTAAACCGACGAGTAGCGTGTGGATTTTCGTCCGACCAAATGTGACTGTTATGACTGCAAAGAAATTAGCTTGGTTTGTTTAAAAAGTATTTAATATTGAAATTACAAAACTCCAACGTATCTAATAATAAACTGAGTAATAAAACATTTAGGTACTATTGTTTGCAATATTAATGACACTCACTAAAATGAATTTTGCAATTTATTTTGAACTTCTGACGTATTCATATTGAAATCTGCTTTAAATTTTTAACATTAGTTATTAGTTGTTTCACTTACCAAGAGAGATTTAATGATATTTCTATTCAGAACTTCCAAAAGTTCAAAAACTGTTTTAAGAGAGTGTCATTATTATTGCAAACGATTGTACATTACATAAAAAACGTTTAAAACGTGTTTAAATACAAATAAAAAAACCTTGTGTTGTCGACAAAACAAGTCCAAGACGAGGTCAATAACCTAGTTACCTAGTTTTTGTACTGTTATTTAACGACAAGGAGTAAAATTAACTTTTTTTATCTAGATACATGCATGAATTTTCCTTAAATATTGATTTATTTTTTAATAAAGACAAATGTAGATAATAAATAAATGTTTTCGAATGTTAGGTTATTTAGTTTTAATAATTTTGATATTACGTTTTCACTACGTTTTACAATTGAATATGAATTTGTAGTATTAGTCGTAAGTATAATATAATTATTTAGTTTGTAATTAGTAATTACATACATCTAGCCTAGAAATTTATTGCTTTTTAAGTAGTATATGGTACTAACCTATTTAAAATTCCACTTCGAGTAAAGCTGCACTCATCCGTCCATAGCACTTTATTAATAAAATTTGGGTCAGCAACAATTCGATTTTGTAACCAATTGCAAAATTCAAGACGACTGGGGAAATCAGCAGGTTCTAAAGATTAAATTTTCTGAAAATGATACGGGTGCAGTGAGTTTTCGCGTAATATTCTGCAGACCTTGCTTTGGGATATCTCCAATCGCCTTGAAATGGTTCTTGTAGAAATTGTAGGTTCCTCCTCAACTAAATTTAAAACAGCTTCTATTACATTTAAGTCATTTTGAGGATGCCCAGCAAGTTCTCGGCGCTGTTTAACACATCCCGTATCGCGAACACGTTGAAACACTTGGACAAAGGTTCGCGCACTTGGGTGAAGCCTATTAGGGAAACGTCTCCGGTATTCGACAGCAGCGGCATTCGCATTTCGTAAACATTCCCCGTATAAAATTAGCATTTACGACCAATACACGACCGAAATAAACAAACTACTGCTCGTATTCTCTCCATCCCCCTTCTAAATGTGTGGTGGGATCTCTAAATTTGGGGGGAAAGAAATGCGGAAAGTGCGACTAAATGCTGGCAAATTTGAATAATACGCACGCTGAAGTGTTAGACGACGTTATGTATGTAAACATGTGGCAACGATGCCTTCCATCGGAATTAGATTATCATTTGGCTGCGACATCAGAATGTTTGAGCGTACCAGGAGCGTCGTGTTACCGATTTTTAAAAGGTGATTTGTTTATTTTTTTAAAGGTCGAGTAAAAATTTTTTTTTTTCGATTTTCTGCCTTTATTAGGCTTTCCGCATACGTGGTTAAAATTAATGACATTATGACTGACTCACCCTGTAGAACTTACGGAAGAATCAAAATATTTGGATGTTATATTAACAGATACTATGGTTTCTTAGTGCAATAAGGAAATTGGAACACATGCATGGACTACCTCTAAGTTAGCAATTTGACATAATGGATGATGCACAAAGAAATATATACGATGCCAATAATATACACCCAGTCAGTAGTACGATAAAAGAAAAATACAGAGCATGTTGAAAGAAATCCAGGATACCTACACCATTTTGGGATACATGTAAAGTTTCAGCTGGTACGTGTCAGAAATTACCAGCAGATATATTAATATACAGAGTGTCCCAAAATTAGCCTGCCAAAAATTAACTGTGGATTTTACGATAAAAAATAAGTTATATAATCATAAGTCCGTAGACGCCCCTAATGGAGATATGGCCTCTTAAATGGGGACCTCAAAATTTGATTTTTCCCAAATATTCCCAAAAGGGATCAAGATAAAGTAATCAAATTTGAAATTGAGAATCACACCTTTGAATGCCGCTCACTCATTAAGCAGAAGCGTGCCTGCTATTTTTTTGAAAGGTTGAAACACTTCCGTAAATAACCTTGATATAACAAAATATTCAATATATTCCAATAAAATAAAATTAAATAAAAACAAACTGAAAGTAAAACTATTATTTAATTTACAATTAGGTCGCGAATCTAATGTTCTGAAAATAATTCCTCATAATTGATCATAAAGCGTGCCAAACTGGGGGTCAGTGGGTAAATATTGCTATAACTTTCTTGTATCTCATGATTTTTGTCGTCAGATCAAAAAATTAAAAATTCTGGTCTATTTTACATGAAAAAGGTACTCCTATTTCATCCCGATCAACTGCTGTTTTCGAGTAATCTGAACTTAAAAATTTTGTGACACACAAAAGTTTAAGATAAAGATTAAATAGGCAGTGTATCCCTAGTAGGCTCTGAGAAAATACTGTCGACTTATTTAACACATATTAAAGGTGTTTTTCAAGTGTTTTAACATATTAAAATACTTTTAAAATGCATATCAGTAATGTAATTATTTGTAATTTTTTTTTAATATAGCCTATTGATAAATTTTTAAACACATATGTAATATGTGTCAAATAAACTGACAGATAACTTTTCAAAGCCTAATAGAAACAATTTGACCGCTTGCTTATCATATCGAATATTTTTGTGGTGTCACAAAATTTTTAAATTAATATTACTCGTAAACGGAATAATTTATCGAAGTAAAACAAGAGTATCTTTTTTTTGCAAAATTGTTCGTTTTTAATTTTTTGATCTGACAGCAAAAACCCCGAGACATGAAAAAGTTAGAGCAATATTTATCCAATAACCCTCCCAGTTTGACACGCCTATAACTAATTATGGTATTATTTTTAGATTCGCATTCTAATTGTTATTCTCAATTTTAAATTTGAGTAATATATCTCGTTCCGTTTTGAAAATATTTGGAGAAAATCAAATTTTGGAGTCTTCCTTTAACCCTTTCCCAACGGGGAACTTTTCATTTAATTCGGCCGCCTGTACGGGTGCCGTCAGTGCTTGCTGATCTACCCGCTTCCCGTTCCGAAGAGTATTTTTGTGTTTTACAAAATATTATGCTTTTATATGTTTCATGGTGAAAAAAATCAGGAAAAAAATCTGGAACTGTATAAAACTTTTTACGTGCCATTATAATAAACAATTCAACTCACAGTACTTACTACCGCACCGCATAACATGCTCAATCTATGGCGTGAAAAAGTCACACCAATCTCTCTCTCTCTCTCTCGTGATCTTTGTGGCAATAACAAACACCTGTAATTGCTGATCAACACGTTGCCCGTCTCGAAGAGGTTCCTCAGCCGTTGCGTAAATATCCGTTTCCCGTATGTCGAACACAACCATTTTTTGCGTATATAACAGGTGCCCATCGCAAAAGGGTTAAAGAGCGATTATATAACTTTTTATTTATTTTTGATCGTAGAATCCAGTTAATTTTTGGCAGGCTAATTTTGGGACACCCTGTATATATAATTCATGCCTTACTATTTGGTAATAGTACTATGTTGCCACATAGTTTCTGCAAACAATTATTAATATCCACTATCTCTATTTATAAGTTGAAATAGTTTGCAAAATAATAATAATAATTACCCACATTTGGAAAATAAATAAATTTGTAAAGCATTAACGATTTAATAAAATAAATGTTTTACATTCATAAAAAAAACTAATATGTATAAAAAATATATATAAAATATATGCAGCTTACAACTGACCAGTATATATTTAATACTATCAAACTTAAACCATTTTCTAATCGATTTAGTGACATACACAAGTTGTACCCGTTACAAAATAAGGTGATAATTTATCACGATAACTGCACATATCTAAGGTTAGTGCAGAGTAACATGTAAACATCAGAAGAAACTTAGGAACGTCAAAAGGGAAAATCAGAAATAAATATTATGCTTCTTCGAGCAAGCTGGTATGTCTCAATAAAAAAAATCTATGTTGCAAGTTTATATGATTAATAATTGGGTTTGCAAACAGAGCCTTGGAACAGTATCAAAACGGCATCATCCACCTCCACCTGCAAGAAGACCAAGAAGGGGCGGTCAGCTGTAAACTCCTCTACAGGTTCCTCTTCGGAATCAACGTCCATATCTGGAACAATAAAAATTGGATCTTAGTTTTAGGTTTCTTAATCATAAATATGTACAGGGTTATTGGGGGAACCCGTGCGAAAGGCGTGTTTAAGGGGCAAAAGTTAACAAAAAAGCCTAATAAACATATGGTCGAATAGCAATGAACATAGCTTTACTGGTATTTTTGCGAAAGCTGTTGTTATTTGATATTTTATTTTGAATAGGGCATGCATTCTAAACCACTCACATTAGGGATTACTAATGTGATTTAAACGCTTACTTTATAACTGTCTCATTTATTTTTACATGTGCGTTTGTTTAGTCAGTATTGTACATACAATAATTTCGTAATGTCTGCCACATTTAGTCATCGAGAATATACTGATGTTATTTTTATTTATGGGTATTGCAACGGTAGCACTAATCGTGCAGTTGCTGAATATTGATGTCGCTTCCCGAACAGAACCAAGGTCACCATATTTGAATCCCTTTGATTACTGTCTTTGGGGATGGTTTTAAAACATTAGTATATGCAAAGTGAACACAAGAGAGGCGCTATTCGATCCGATTGTCAATTGTGCAGCACTCATAAGAGAAAATCACCGTGCACTTCAACGAGCTACCCATGCAATCCACAAAGGAGCAGATGCATGTATCGAGGCGGACGGTAGTATATTTGAAAATTTAATTCATTAATTTTGGTTTATCAGATCTTTAATTAAAGTTATAACTTATAATTCCCATAGAATAAATACTTTACTGATGCATTACAATGATTAACTCAGGTAAAAATATTTTCATTGCTATCTCAATAACTATTGATATTCGACCATATGGTTATTAACAGGTTTGCTGCCAGTGGCAGTTTCGATAACATGTTGTCCATGCCAGTGGTTTTTTTTCTATAAAATTTGAGATTTGATAATTGGAAACTACTTACTAATGTAATAGCTGACTGGACTGGAATTTTAATTTCGACGGCATTTTCCGTCAGTGACACTGCACGTCTAACTAAATTGTACACAATAATAATAATATATTAACTTTTTTGTAACTTACATATTTGATGCTTCACCGCCCATTATATGAAAAAAATATGATATATATATATTTATTATGGTTCAGTAAAGATACAAACAAAAGGCTTAGGAGCTGGTCTTTAGAGGGTTCTTAGAGGACTGTCTTCTGATACCCAAAAAAGCAGTCTACCCCTTCGGTGTTTTGCGCAATAAGGGTGGTTTCTTGGTGGTGGAGTTCAATTGACAATACACATCACTGAAAACACAAAGTTACTTGGATACTACATCCCATTGGTTCAAACTGGCGTATCTCAAAATACCTATTTAATTTGAATATCCTTAAATGTTTTTAACACAATAGACCCTCCGGAACAGCAGTAATGACTTTTATTAAATACATGTACACAAAATATTGTAGAGATGACACAATAATAATAAACCACCCCTATTGCGAAAAACAACGAAGGGGTTGGATTGAGCTTTTTTAGATGGGGACTCGGAAGACAGTGCTTGAAGAAACCTCCAAAAACCAGCTGGTCAGCCTTTTGTTGTATCTTTACTTAACCATAGTAAATAAAAGCAAAATACCAAATAAACCACAAGGGTGTTTGGTTGAAGACAGCCTTTCATCCACTCTGAAAAAATCAGCTTGTCTGCATTTATTTTTTTGAAATGATATCTTTACTGGGTTAATATTATAACTGATCATTTTACTAATTTAATTAAAAAAAGACAAGCAAATATCATACACTGTACGCAAAAAACTATGCCATAGAACCTTTTCATAGTGCCTATGTAAACCACCGTTAGTCAAATGCAGTGCCGACGTAAATAACCCAGCTATAAATGCCACCAGAGAAGCAACGGAAAATTCCGTCAGTGGCACCAGAGTGATAACGAGCCCGACAAATTAAGTTAAGTAATTAAGAAGGCATTAAGTTTTTTTGTTCACCTTTGCGCTCTGAACACCCCTTTCAAATATTGGGGTTTCCCCCCAATCACCCGTATATTCAATATGTCACGACAATGAATATTATTTTAAAGTGTTTATAGAAAGAGAATATATTTTTCTAAATATTTTCTTGTTGATGTAATGTCAGCAGAAACAGCGCTCTATTTTTTTTACTTTACTACAAACATATTAAGCTTAGTCAAATTAATTTTTCTACAATTGCTGTCACAGTATATGTTAGAGAAGTACCTCTGTAGATAAAATAAAACTTACTGTTTAGTGAAGTTTAAAAATACTAAATTTTACTAAAATTCCAGAAACCTCAATACATTCTCACTCAAATGAAATGAATCTATTTCACTCAATCTGCTTGCATGAAAGCGCCTGGCCTTTTACATAACATTACTCCAATTTTTATTATTTTTGGTCCAATATTCAATGTGCAAAAAAAGTAAAAGGTAGTATGTGCTCTAATATTAGGTGCAATTAGCATACTCTGTCAATGAACACAAAGTGAATACTATTTTTGAAACTTTCACCTCAAAAAGACCGATGAGTGCTGAAATTTTCAACTTGGTGAAATGGTTTTTGGAATATAACTCAAAATTCGTTTTTTTATTATATATATTAACTGAGTGAATATTATAAAGGCTGACTGGAATTATACAAGATGTCCCGCAGAAGAACCGACAGAGCAGGTACATCTAGGGATGTCCAAAATATTGTAATTTAACCAAACTCATCTTAAATTTCGAAAAAGACGTATATCTATGGGAGATTTTACCATAGAAGAACCAAATTTTGTATATGACATACTCAACGACCGAAAATCTAGAGAGTGACTCATGTTATAAACCTACTCACAATTTACAGCAGTCGACGCAAAGAAACATACATGCAGCCCGTATATTTTTCCTTCAAAATCGTGTGCCGCATATCTTTGAGAGTATACCCGATTACACAGCTTTTGCTGCAGTAAGTAAGCATGCGCCGCAGCTTTCTATTGGCTGCAACGAAGAATGTAAGTGAGTAGCATATACATATGTATAGTGCAAAAAAGAGTGTTAAAGAAGTACAACTGTGAAAGGGAAAATAGTGGAAACTCGTGGAAAGAAGATGGTACTTTTAAAATGAGTTTTCAACAAACAAAAATTGGATTGGTATATCTTACAAGATGAAACTTTGCCTAGAATATATACAAGGGTGCTTTGACAAATTATGCATATGACATATAAATTATGGTATGTGAATTTTCGTATAAATGAAATAGAAGAGTATACTGAGAAAAAACGAAATAGTGCAAAGAAACTATTTAAAATAAATATCTCGTAGATCGTAATCTGGATCAAAGAATATATTAAATTTTGACGAAACATGGATACATTAACGTCATATCGAAGGCGGTACGATATGATATAATGAATGTTAATGTGTGACCGTTATAGTGACAGTGCTAGTAACCAATAGTGAATTGTGTGAATGTTCTAAAGCCTTTTGTCCTTTTGGATGCAAAATTTGCTAATATTTGGGTGATTTATTTAATAGTGGGAAAATCTTTACTTGTAATGAATTTTGTCAACTAAAACATTTTCTATCATTTTCATCATGAAACAAATTTATTAACGCCACATAATAATGAAAGTAGCAATAATATTTGTAGTTTTGTTTTGCAAAACTTGTCAAAAAGTTGAGATTTTCCCGCAATAAATAATTGAAACAGAAGTTGCAAAACATGTACAATTCCGTGAATTTTGCGACCATGAGAAGGCTTAAGTGTGATATCCGCAGAGAGCGCATCAGGTAGGTGTAAGGTGCTTAGGTAATAATGCAACCCTCACCGTCCGTACTCATCTCTGTGCTATGAATTAGTAACTCTATTAATTTCGACCTTGGGTAATTGATAATACAAGATAAAAACTTTAAATTTTGAAATAACTATCATTTTTATTATCTAACGCCTCGAAATCGGTAAAAACTATAGTTAGTTTCTACTAAAAATAATGCATGTTATTAATGCAATTATTTTTGTCACTTTGTATACTTTTTATATCTGATTGCTTTCAAATTTAATACGCCTATGAAATGTTACTCCTTACACGCTTCGCCCGTCGTGCTTGTCTACAAGCTAGGGATTAGATTTTTGGCTGTTGAGCATACGTTTATTAATGATCATCTTTGACTATGATTTACAGTTGATTGAAACACTACAAGTTGTTCATTGAATGTGACTCACCCTTAAAATTATACCATACTTTTTATTCTATTGACTGAATTGACTTATATCGATATATTTACATTACAAAAATAAAAATACATTAAACTAGCAGGCATTCAATTACAAGCCCATTCGAACCATTACTAACCTTCATCTTCTTCAAGTGGTGATTCGTGATCAGAAGTGCTGGAACACGCAGAATCTGCTCCCACCCCTAACAAAATGAAGTTTGTTAAAGGAAAGAGAATTGTACGTCTATAATTGAAATAAAACACACCGCCTATTGATGTGATATACTGTAAATCTTTCGTGTAACAAGATAAGAATATATTCAAAATATTGAGTTTAATATTAATAGAATACCAAGAGGTAATAAAAATAATCAACCTATGAAGAAAACGCGAGTGATAATATTGCAGTAACTTGGTTTTTGAGTTTGTTGCACTAACGTAGTAGCTTCACACTAATGGGCGGGAATTTCAAAATATGAACATTTTATTTCCAATTCGTAGAAACATTTGGATTTCTATGGTCCAATTACAAACATTCTGTTTTGGTTTCAGTTGTATGTTGGGATTAAAATCCAAATACATCCACATACAAGATATATACTGCTCTTTGACGACTGCCAATCGGTACGGAGCATGCAATAAAAGAAGATGGAAAATGTCGGTCGTCGCACTCGCGCAGTATATACGTATATGTGATTAAATCTGACTATTTTTCACTGTGGTGTTATATACACTTTATGATTTCTGTGGTTTAATGGTAGAAATTTAAAACAAAATAAATATATTTTTCTTTTTCATTTCTTACTTACACATAGATCCCCCGCCGCCTCTAAGACGTGGATAAAAAATTCCTACAAAAAAATTTAGATTGTAAATTATAAATTAAATGTCAATATAACTATACAGGGTGTCCCGTAAAGTATGTTAAAAACTTTACGATAGTACGTAAAAAATATAACTAAAAACTCTAATAAACGAAAAGAGAACAGGAACAGTCATCTTTAGGAAGACGATAAATATTGTGGATATGAATAAAATCCAGACAGCAGAATTCAATAGCCTTCTAAAGACTATAACTGCAAAATGGTGCGTTTATTAGAGTCATAGATATTTGACGGAATGTATACAAATTGAAGAAAACAAACATAAACAATATTGTTTATAAAATATTTGCTAAATTAAAACAGGAAATCTGATATTATGCAAACAATTTCTATTTGCATGGGTCAAAAAGGTTGATAAATGTGCAATGTTATTTTTTTTAATATCTCTAAAATAATTTTTCATATATAAATGAAATTTGGAATATGCCTTCACATTATCGACAAACAAAACAACAAAATGTATACAAATTGAAGAAAACTTAAAACATAAAAAGTAATGTTTCTGAAATATTTGCTAAATTACAACAGGAAATCTGATATTATGCAAAAAATTTCTATTTGCATAGGTAGAAAAAGGTTGATAAATGTGCACAGCAAATTTTTTTTTAATATCTAAAATAATTTGTCATGTTTACATGAAATTTGGAATAGACGTTCACATTATCGACAAAGAACAAAATAAACAATACATTTTAAATAGCCAATAAATGAAAATATATTTTTTCTTTTTATTTCTTACTTACCCCCCACAATTCTTCCATCACCTGAAGCACATGGACAAGAATTTGCTAAAAAAATATAGTTTTGTAAATCAAATGTTATATATATATATACAGGGTTATTGGTTTGTTAATTATGTTTCTGTTTATGTTAGAATGTATAATTTTTGAGATGCCTTTATTTTGACGTTTTCTGGAACATTCTCAGCCACGTTCTATTTGATTCTCGAGACCGCCGAAAACTTCTAGAACCCTAAAAACCTATATAAGCGGATCGGTTTCGCCACTGGAGTCAGTTTATATTGAACAGTCAAACGCGAATAACTGAAACGTCAAAGTAAATCATTTAACAGTTGCGAATTTGTAGAAGGGGTGCCAAAAGCTAGCCCTCCACTGCGACCCTGTGGTCTATTTTGTAGAAGGATATTTCTTGTGTAATTAAGTGACAATAAAGTTTGTTTGTCTACGTAACGTGTTTCTACACCAAGGCAATTGCAAGATTACAATATTTACAAAATGTAGATGATTATTTAATTATCGGTCAGTGGTCGCGCGGTTTAAGGCGTCGGTACTTGAATCGAGGTGACTAGATCGCTGTGGGTTTGACCCCCGCAGCCGGTAGACCGTATATAAGCTATATTCCTGGAGAGGATTGGCACCCTCTCTGCGGGTATGGTAGGGTGGAAGAATGTTGGCTTGGATCAATGTGAGAGATTGATACCGGTTGACATTTGACTACCCCCCTAATTAATGAGGTTTTCCAGGTTTATCTCATTCCTGCACTGAATGGTGGTTAGGGCCTACCAATGTAAGTCGTTTGTGGGTGCAAATGCAGCCTGTTTAATAATAATATGCCACCCCCTCTCCCGCACAAGTCTTCTTCTGGGCTAATCCTTGGGATTAGAATGAGGGGTATAGATATTATTATTATTTTATGAGAAACACGATATGGTAGCATAGAGTGGTAGCACCCATCTTACTGATATTTATTTCCAGGATTGATATTTTGAGATTTCGAAAATTTTGAATCATTTTCTATTTTTTACTGTATTAGAAAGGTATTTTAAGCTAATATAAATCAAATCTCCTACAATTCCTATCAATGAAGTCATCATATGCATGCTCTCTGATACCAAACATCTAGGTATGCTAGAATATATTTTTTCTTTTTATTTCTTACTTACCCCCCACAATTCTTCCATCACCAGAAGCACATGGACAAAAATTTGCTAAAAAAATATAGTTTTGTAAATCAAATGTTATATATACAGGGTTAACTATGACTAAGTTTAAATATTTTAAGAGGGATAGAGAAAAATTAACAGAATCACCCATCAAAAAATTAAACCCCTCTTTATTTTTGGCCTTCTATCAGCCGCGAGGTTAGGTATATTTTGCAAGTCAAAAGTGTCAAAAGTAAAGTCGGGGCACCACATCACGTGTATCGATTTACGCCGCTTTAAAGGAAAAAAAACATTGTTACGGAAGCTCACCTGCCTTTTTGGTTTGTTAATTATGTTTCTGTTTATGTTAGAATTTATAATTTTTGTGATGCCTTTATTTTGACGTTTTCTGGAACATTCTCAGCCACATTCTATTTGATTCTCGAGACCGCCGAAAAATTCTAGAACCCTAAAAACCTATATAAGCGGATCGGTTTCGTCGCTGGAGTCAGTTTATATTGAACAGTCAAACGCAAATAACTGAAACGTCAAAGTAAATCATTTGACAGTTGTGATTTTGTAGAAGGGGTGCCAAAAGCTAGCCCTCCACTGCGACCCTGTGGTCTATTTTGTAGAAGGATATTTCTTGTGTAATTAAGTGACAATAAAGTTTGTTTGTCTACGTGACGTGTTTCCACACCAAGGCAATTTCAAGGTTACAATATTTACAAAATGTAGATGATTATTTAATGATTGGTGTAGATGATTATTTAATTATCAGTTAGTGGTCGCCCGGTTTAAGGCGTCGGTACTTGAATCGAGGTGACTAGATTGCTGTGGGTTTGACCCACATCGATCAATCGGTCGGTAGACCGTATATAAACTCCAGGATTGATATTTTGAGATTTCGAAAATTTTGAATCATTTTCTATTTTTTACTGTATTAGAAAGGTATTTTAAGCTAATATAAATCAAATCTCCTACAATTCCTATCAATGAAGTCATATGCATGCTCTGTGATACCAAACATCTAGGTATGCTAATGAACAATTCCACAGGACAAAGGTCTATTCAATAAAATAAAAATTAATCTAGCTAAATTTACTAATCTGATTTAATGAAAACGTTCTATAAATATCTAAGTTCACTTTTGAAGCTGTGAACTGTGTGAGCTTTTGAACTCGAAAATTCAACCACAATAATTTTAAATTGTAACATCCCGAGATGTTTACAATGTTCTATAAAAATCCTTGACTTCTGACCCTTTCAATAATAGAATATTTTAAACTTTGATCAGTGTTCTATGATGTTTTAAAAGTATGCAAGTAGTAATGCAAAAATCTAGGTTATGGTTCAGCTTTAAAGTGACTAATTTTTAGTTTTAAATGTTTCATTATAATTACATAAAGGAATTTATGTCGAGTACAGATATTTCCCTATAACATGGTTCACCTTATGCTATGTGCTGGTTGTTTCTCTAGAGTCGAGGGCCCAATGGAGCTACGGCAATCCAAGATCTTATAATTAAAGACTGCTGCAGATGCATTCCAAGTTTTGTATTAGTACACATTCTTTACGTTAAATTTCAATTTGCTTAGAATAAATGTATATTTTATTTAATACAGACTGTATTCTGTTAGTGGATAATTTTGACAGACCTGTAATGAGTAAAAATATAAGGCTGGATTCCGTTTTCTCAATTCGTCACGATCGAATCATTTTGACAGAGTAGTGACCCTTATTTACATTTGCAATAAGGATTACAGATTCTCGTCATTCCATACGACATGTATCGAATCGAAAAACGGAATCCGAGTCATAGTTTTGGCAGTAGAAGAACAAATGTAATGTAGCTAACCGAATTGACTGTTATCTATCAGGTACTTCGGTATTATTATTCATAAAAATGTTTATTTTCGTGGTTTTTACATTTGACAACACTGTAAAAAATGACTGTATGGTAGTTGACATCTAAGCCATCTCAGATAATGATTATAATAGGCGCCGATTTTCCGGGGAAAAAGAGGGTTTTGCCCCATTTTTTAAACATCGTACTAGAATTTCAAAAGAAATTTTTATTGTCTTTCAGACCTCGCGGTTAAAATTTTTGTACTTTGTTATACTTAACCCTATATGCAAATTGAATAAACCTTAAACAAAAAAATAGTGTTTTTGAAATATTTGCTATATTAAAACAGGAAATCTGATATTATGTAAAAAATTTCTATTTGCATGGGAAAAAAGTAATTTTTTTCATATCATTTCAACATTTCTTTGTTTGTTTTTCTAGGCCTTCTGAATATGTACTTCAAATTCATGACATTATAACTGAATCACTCTGTATATAGAGAAATCTATTATTACTTACCAATGAATCTTCTTTTCTTTAGGACACCTAAAACAGCGAAAATATCTGTGTTAATAACTTGTTTTCTTTATTAATATTAAAATGACTAATTAATATCAATTTTACAAAAATGTCAAATGTTTATTAATACTATGTTGTATATTAGAGAAACAATGTCAGTTGTTAAGTGCAGAGAATAAAAGTCAACACGGACCTTTCTGCTGCCTAAGGCCGAATCACCGTCATTCAACTTTTTATAATTTATACATGAACATGGTACGTTCCATTCACGTTCTCTCCAAAAGCATCGAAATTGGCATACTCTGCCAGTAAGTGTGAAATTAGCTTTTCAAAAGGTAGCAGAAAAAATATATTTGGAACTATATCTTACTTGATCCTAATTTAATTTGGTCACAATATCCGACTTGATCATCAGAAAAATATATACTCTAATTTGGCAAATGGTGCATTAAAATCAAGTGTCAAGTATTCACCACATATTTACCAGGTATAGATTTATATTCCTGTATATCTCTTAATAATCGAAAGATACATTTTTAATGCATATTTACAGTTAAAAAAGCCTTAAGATTATAGTAATGTGCACACCTATTCAAGAGAATTAAATTCTATTCAATATTTATTTCTATGTTATAAACTACTTACGCTGGAAACCTAATGAGTCGGAGGCAGCAGCACTCTTATGAAAACGTGGACGGACCATTCCTTCAGTATTTAAAAATACATAAAATAGTTTTATTTTTACAGGCACTGGATATACGAATCATAGTAGCTTAAAAAAATGGTCTGTTCAACAAATCCGAATTTGGGATCTATTTAATTCATCAGTTAATATTCAAGGTCATTCCAAGATCAAATCAAGAGATAGAAGTGGATCGGACCATCGATGGGGTTTGTCTAATCCCATTACGTTAGCTTCAAGATTACATTAAAATTGATTCTACATTTAGGATGTAACTTTAAAATTCGAAAAATTCTGAAAAGGAGAGTTGTACGAAAAATAATTATAGAACACTCTTAGTCTTATTTGGTTAATCTCTTGTATTCCCTTAACTTTCGGGGCCAAGGTCACACATTGAAAAGATACAAAGTGCGCGGTATATAGTAGAAGTATGTGGTCCATATATAAAAGAACTTTATACAGCCTGAGAAGGTCTAAACAGAATTCACAGTATTAGCAAAGATGATATTTGTTATTTAGTTTGAAAGTTATTGATCTTTATACAGGGTGTCTCACGGTTTGGTTTTCTAGGTTATGGGACAAGATTGCCGCGGTTACATTAAAACGTCTATTATTCCTTTCGTTCAATTTTGTTATAATAAATAGGCATCTAATCTATCTAATTGTACCTACGGGAAGTGTCTTTTATTGGTAGTGAGTGGCTGTAATGAGCGAATATGTAGTTCTACCAGTTTATAACGAAATAATGGAAAACGAATGCAAAATACTGGAGCTAAGTGGATTAAGTGTTACCTATCTATCAGGTATTATTACTATTAAGAATGTTAATTTTTGTTTAAATATCGAGCTAAAATTCTGGAATAATTTTTTTATTGTCTTAGGCCTCCCTGAGCACGTGGTTAAATTTTTTGTACTTAGCCATAGTTAGCCCTGTATACAAAAATAATCAATAAAAATCATATCAATTTTTTTTTCTAATAATATAGTCCTGAAAAATCTTATTTATATATGTTTCTTGAACAAAAATCCACATGAATACAATATCACTTCACTACTTTTATAAGTTAATGCTTAACTTTAAAAACGATCAGCTACTTACCAATTTCTGAAGTACGATTCTCAACAATTGGGTTTGTTTCGTTAGCCTTGACAACTACCAGAGACGTTACGTCCGTCACGAAAGAATACTTAAGAGCCAAATTAACAGCTTTTTTGATTAACTCTTTAGGATTTTTTACCGAATCCCTCTCATCCAACAACTGTTTCACGGTGAGATAAGCCCACAGTCTTTCCAAGGGTGTCACGGGTTTTTCCGTGGCCGATCTTATTATTATTGGACCGCGGGGGCCACAGCAGTCGATGGCGGTTGGAAACGTTTGTTCTAAAAAATAATGTTGATATCAAACACGAACAAAGCAAACACTGGTATTATTTTTTTAAAACGTGTAAGTACTTCCGCATCTTCCAGCGACGACCAGCTCCGAGCCTTTGAAATAAATGGGGAAACAAGACCTTGTTACTTCTTTTACTTCTGCGTCGTACTTGAATTTTATGTCGTGCAAGAAGGGGGAAGAAATCTGCTTGTAGAACTCTTGCAACTGCAGAGAGGCATCGGCCGCTTCGTAAATGTGCCTCGAAAAACCAAAATTTTTTATAGACAGCTTTCTCAAGAAATCCTTGTCGGCGTAATTTCCAAAAGACAGGGAGAATATTGGCACCTTGTCTTTCACGTTAAGGTGAGTCACCTACAAATAATGACAGAGGACATTTTTGTACAGGGTCATTTTGATCACATAAGTAGGGTTATTGCCCATGAAATATCTATTTTATTAAACGGAGAAAATTGGCAGTGTAATGTATAATATAGATTTCAAAACATCTTTAATTCATTCCCAACATAACCTTATAATTACCTTGCATAAAATCCTCTATAAGACAATGTTTGTAGATACTCTCATGTGTTTTGTTATCCGTTTTCCTATTCTTAATTTAATTTGTCAGTGCTTACAGTTTCGGGTCTACATGAAATTTATGCAAAGAAATATCGGAAGTAGTTACAGTAAAAGGAGCATTGGGGAAGAGCACGATATTTTGTGCAAATAATCGCGCGTATATTTTGCATTTTTTTACACTTTTTGTAACTAAATATCGTACGATCTCAATAAAGTTTGCAAAATTATTAAAAAATACAGAAAATGTCTACTACACCGGCACATACAAGTGATTTAAAAAATTTAAAGAAAATGTTAAAATTTTTGCAGAACATGTTCCCAATTTTTTGTTTCAACATGTTTTTATTTCATCTCATCTTGTCCGATACATTTTACACATATAACATTAGGTTCATAAAATATAAAACATGGTGACTTACCAGTTCAACAATTTGGTCCTTCGAGTGAATCCCGACGTTGGGTTCACCATCCGTTAGAAATACTATTATCGGTTGAAGTTTCTGATTCTTGCCCTTATTTTTTTGTTGTCCCGTTTTCACCAGATACAAACCGGTTTCCAAGCCGCCGATCATGAAGGTACACCCGTCAGCTGTAATGTTCTTAACCACTTTCTTTGCTTTTTTTATAATATCCTCACTAACTAGGTGCGGATCCGCCAATATACATTGCTGAAATCAGAATTAGATGGTAAGAAGCGACCACATATAGATTCCAAAGAGATAGTTACTCGTAAATAGGTGAAAGGTTTTTTGAAATCTGCTATTTTGTCCACAGGCACGGTGGCCGATTTTTTCGAGTCGACATCCCATACGATAACGTCGTTATTAAACTCGATAATGCTCAGCATGTCTTCTTTCCGCAAATCGCTCAAAATATTCATCATGGCGTCTTTCAACTGTTCAATTTTTCTACCCTGCATACTCCCGCTAGTGTCCAATACAAAAACAAGATGCTTTGGTAGTGGGTCGAGGTCATTGGGGGCGAAGAAGTGAACGAAATAACCATCCTGGAGCAACACCTAAAAATATCTATGAAAATTTCTATTTAAAATGCAGATTTTGATCATACTTCTCCATTAAGGGGTTCTCTCTCTACGTCGTACTGCACGACAAACTGGCCTGACAAGCCATCGCTCGTTTTATTTCCCAGATAATGAGTCAGTTTCCTTTGCCTTGCGGCATTGGGACGGAACTTGATGGAAGCCATTTTCCGGGTTATCATTTTAATATCTGCCAGAGGATCTAGGTATCGGGCAGTCTCTGACGTATTCATGTCATTTCCTGACCTCAAAGGCGGTGTTTTTACAAATTTCAACGACCGACTCTCGTTAATGCGGATCTAGGAAATTGTTACGTGACAGTAAAAAAAAGATAACTGAATTATTTATTCAGGTACCTCTACATTTAAATCATCGATAATCTGTCCTGGGCAAATATTTAACACCAGTTCGTATTGATCGTGGACTCGTTGAAGCATTTCTTCGTAGGTTAAAGAAAATACCGCCACCGAATCGGGTTCTAGATTTACGGACACTGTAAATTCTCTCGAGTCCCTTGTTTTTGCTTCGACAAGACCTGCACTTTGCCCATGTGACACTGCCTAGAACAAATTTTTACACATAAAAAGTATTTTATGGAACCTGAAAAATGTACAGGAATAATATTAAATGTGTACATAAATTTAAACTTATAAGTCACGATTTAAAATAAGTCCAAAATTTCTTGATGTAATACCTTATTAAAAAGTTTTGAATTATATCCAAAATTATTGTGAGGTACCTTTGTATTTTGTTACACTGAACTGAACTAAATTTTATATGTATAATATGTATCTACCTCATTGTAAATATTCTTTGCCTCCTCTTTTTCTTTTATGTACGATTTGTAACTTTTGCCCTCGATTTCCATGACAAATTCCGTGATGAAAGCCGTATCGGTTAGAATAACTTTAAAGTCGGCATCTGCCGCTTTGTCATTGGAATTCTTGACCCTCCATACGACCTTGGTTTTTGCAAAACGGTTGGAAATTTCCGAAGAAATATTTGCTTCATATATTATTAAGCCATCTTTTGGTATAACCTGCAAAATTATTCAAAATAATTTCAAACGATTTATTTGCACGTTTCAGTTTTACCTCTTCTTCTCTGGATTTGGTTAAAGTTGACACTGTCCCTGAAAATGATATGCATGTTTGTTAGAGTACAATGTAACTCAACTTTTAAACCCTGAACGAACAAAATTTTTGTCAAGCCGTACATAAACACCAATATTTTTCCAAAATTTTACAGGCAAAAAATTGTCAATGTTTGTAAATTATTTTCCCAAAAAACTTACTCTTTGCTTAAACATAAATACACGTTTTAGAAACACAGATATTTATTATTTAAAATTAATATAGTCTGTTTTATTACAAAGGCCCACAACTATAACTCGAGCACCTATGACACACTGTAGAGTGTATATATATATTTAAATGGAATGTTATTTTCTTTATACTCAAGCACATTTTTTTTTGCCACACTGTAGATGAGTGGTGATATCTTTAATATTTTATTAAATGGCATTGTATTTTTGTTGTATATTTTGATATTTTTTTTATTCTCCTTCCAACCATTTATATGCCTTTGCAAAAAGAATTTTTGTGAAAAAATATAAAAACTTTCAGCCTCCGACTTTAATTTGCGGTCCTCCTTTTCGAGATCATATCAAATAGAAGGTGCTGGACTTTTACTTTTGGGGTCATCTGAAATTAATTGTTTACAACTCTGTAGCACCTAATACAAGAGAAGAACTTTGGGATAGAATACAAGACGGTATGCAACGAGTTAGACAAACGTATAATTCATTTCCTATTCTCAATAGTTTCATAAAACGTTTAACGAAATGTGTTGAGGAAAATGGGAGACACGTATTTATTATAAATTAGTAGACTTTTTATTACTAACTACTCTATTGATCGGTCAGTGGTCGCGCGGTTTAAGGCGTTAGTACTTGAATCGAGGTGACTAGACGGAGTTGGTTCGAGCCCAGCTGCCGGTAGACCGTATATAAGCTATATTCGTGGAGAGGATTGGCACCCTCTCTGTGGGTATGGTAGGGTGGAATAATGTTAGCTTGGGTCAATGTGAGAGATTGATGCCGGTTGATGTTTGACTACCCCCCTAATTAATGAGGTTTGCCAGGTTTTCCTCATTCCTGCACTGAATAGTGGTTAGGGCCTACCAACGTAAGTCGTTCCTGGGCGCAAATGCGGCCTGCTTAATAATAATATGCCGCCCCCTCTCCCGCACAAGTCTCCGACTTCTGGGCTAATCCTTGTGATTAGAATGAGGGGTAGAGATATTATTATTATTATTATTATTACTGCCACCTTTTTATTACTTTAATTTAATTTCGACTTTTGATAGGTATACACGTTCTGTGTAGAATAAAGTTATCTACCTATTTCTGATAGTTGCATGTAAAAATTTAAACGTTCAAAAAGTTACAGAAGAATATTCACAAAGGCTTATAGTAAAATGAACATCCTGTATGATTTAACCTAATAAGAACATAATCACTGCATACTTCATGAAGAGAAACTAAGCAATGCAAATTTTGCTCAGATCGGTTAACTGGGTTCTAAGTTAACGAGAAAACAAGAAATAAAAAATAAACTTTAACACCCTGTAACTTTTTTTGTGATACGTCTCATTTAAGCAACTTTGGTTAAATCGACACCAATTGGGTTCTAGATTATACTCTTGAAGTATGTAACATTCGTTAAGCGACACCCTGTATACAGGATGTCAGAACTTATTTAAAAAAAAAAATTTAAATGTACGGGGGACTCATATCAATACAATTTTATAAAAAAAAAAATGGGCAGTTTGAAAATGATTTTGAAATGAGAAAGAAATAAATAACATCTATTTTACGCAGTAAATTCAACTGCTTAATAATTTGTGGTTTTAATTAATAAAATAGTTTGACATACTTGATGTTACAACAAAATTTTGGGCCCGTCTTGCGCAGTTTCTACAAACTGACACTAACGTTTCTGTTTCTTGTCCGTTTTGAACTCGTAAATTATTGGCAGTAACTATGATACGTTTGTGTAAATTATCAATAGTAGGTATTCGTTTTGGTGTGATACACTTAATTTTTTAAATATCTCCACAAAAAAGTCCAAATGATTTAGTCAGGAGATCTAGGTGACCATGATACCAGTCCTCCTCGTCCAATCCCTCGGTATTAATGCTTGGACATACTGTACACGGTACGGTTATAATTGAGCCTCCTGTATGATATGCCACACTGCTCTAATATGCCTGGATCTCCATCCCTTCCATTTCCCGTGTCACACCAACGTTTGCACTACACTTGAACTCCTGCACAACGTTGTAAAAGTAGTAAAGAAATTGTTCTGCTAAACCATTTTCACATCGTCATGATATCCATCAACATCGAGTTACGATGCACGCAAGCCATTTTTGACACTTGAAACACTAATGTAAAGACTCATATCAGAAAAAAGGTTAATACCTTCAAAAAGTAATCAGATTTCAACATTCGGAATCACCTGACTAGAGACTACAGTGGCCCAGAGCGATGTAAAGGCTGAAAATACTACAACTTCAATAATTTTTTACTTGGATACTTGGATTTTACAAAAATTTCCCAAATTTCTTTTGATAAGTTCTAAACCGCCCTGTATAAAAATTGTAAAATTATATTTAAATTTAAACTTTTTAAATATATTGAATTTTAACTGTTTTATTTGTTATATTTGTACTTAAACATCACCATATTTAAGTAAAATTAAATTTTCAATACACGTCGTTATTTTTTTTGAGTGTTCCATTTTTAACACATTTTGTATAAATATCTATTTACCTGCAACAGCCTCTGCTCCCTCTTCGTTCACCTCTAAATATGCTTTTTGTCGAACAGCATCACAAGTGAGATCCTCGTTATCAATCACACCATCGAGAGTCGCACTGAACACCTCTTCTAAACCCATCTTAAATATAATGAAATTACTTATATAAAAAACAAATATTTATATCGCTTTATGTCATTAATGCCTTTAACGAACAAATTAATGTCGCAAGAGATAATTAGTCTATGGGGAAATTGCATGAATTTTATGGAAAAATAAGCCTAAAAACGGTATTTGAGTTAATTAGTCATTTGTGACATTATTAAGTGTTGTGTTAAATAGACACTGGCATTCAATAAAGTTGTAAAATAGGCTCGCAAAATGAACTAAGAAAGTGCCACGCCATTATGCATGAATACAGCATACAGTATCTAATAAAAAATATTTCACCTTGCCTAAAAATAAAAAGAAAAATGTATTGTAGGGCAATGAAGCACGGCAAACGGAAAACTAAGCTCTCCAGCATTGCAACCTACCAGAATGTATACAGAGCGTTTAGAAAATCAATAGTAAAAAAACTTTTTTTTTTATTGTATTCAGTGCATTCCTATTCCAAATAAAATGTTACCATTTACGGAAGATTGAATTAATTACGTAGTCACAGGAACAAACTGTCTACGATAATAGCCATTACATTTAAAATGCATAATATTTTAAACATTTATGCTGTTACAGTTTTAGAATTATATGCTACAAAACATGATTTTCATACATATTCGGTATTTATTCAGGTATATTTTAATTTAGTTTGAAGAAATTAATTTTAAATTATAAAATTTATTGTAAGTGCTAAATATTGATATGTAGTGTATTCACAAAGTACAAAATATAACTGTATTTAAAACATAGATATTAATAATAATTTTAATTTAAAAAATATATGTTATTGTATTTGTTCGACATTTACCGAAAGACAATTTTTAGTGACAGCAGTGCACAAAAACTCTGAAGCTGAATCATATTTTGCGTGGATCAAAAAATATTTTTTTTCTCATAGGTAACCTAAAAATATGAAATTTTTGTATGAACAAAGATACCTTACAATTTCACTTCGATTACAAAATTTTCAAGTATAAAGAAAATGAACATGGGAGTGGTGGTTTCTTTCACCCCCTTACTAAACCATATTTTACCCCTCTCCTTCAAGAAACTTTTTAGGAAAGGCCCCAATTTTGCAAAAGACCCTACTTAGTTTTTTGTATACACTTACGCAATACACTGTAGATCAGTTATTTAATGTTTAAAATTATTTGTCTCTGTAGAAAACACTATTTTAAGAATACATGGTAAATTTAAATTTAGTTGAACGAGTTGATCTTACCTTTTTTAGATACTGTCCCAGCTCTACAGTTTCTTCTATTTTAAATTTGGGAAGAGAGACATTTACCTCTTGCTTCCCCATATCTTTTGTAAACTGAGTTAACGCAGAATTGGAAAAAAAGCCCTGCATTATTTCTTCAATATTTGTATCTTCGTTAGGTAGAAGGATTACAAGGCTTACGTTGCTGCCCACAAACGGCAATTTTAACATTTTTACATCGAAATCTTCGAGATTCTTATAACAAAATTTACCCCTTTTCCTCATCATTTGAACTTGTACTGTGCTTTGCTCGTTCAAGTAAAACGTTGCAGGTACTGTTTCATTCGCAGAAAATTGTTCCGCCCAGTTACCTTTAAAGCGTGTGGCATTCAAAATCGCACACTTCACGTCATCATTTAAACCGGCAAGCAGTGTGATCTTCTGCAGAGTCTTATCTCGGACCCAAGCGTTTATTGCTGCCCTAACGTCTTTAGGTTTAGTGAAATCCAATAAATTTACTTCACTAGCAAAGTTGTCCGTTAGACAATTTCTGAAAGCTTCAGGAACTTTGCTTGTCTTTAAAAAGCATGTGTTGGCAATAAGAACATCGTTAACACGGTTAAAAGTCTCAAATACATCTTTGTAAGGGGTAACGTTTTCTATGTCGAAAAGCAAGACTCTCTTGAAAATACCTTTTTTGAAAAACCACGGGTCTTGAGAAAGAATAGTTATAAATGCGTGGATGCTAATAGCTGAAATTAAATCATTGGCATCTTCAGCTTGATTCTTCAATTCGGTGTAGAGGTTCTTTGAAAACTTATTGATTGCGTTGGTAATAACGATGAGTTCTGTTTCAGCCATATCACTTTATTGATTGTAGTTAATGCTGATGTTATCTATAATAAAAATAGATTAAGTACATATGTGTTTGAAATAAAAATTAAGCACGTATGTTTTGTCTTTAGATAGAATCTTATAATTTTAAGGCAGTGATATGAATTGTTAGATATGCAAGTACCCTTGTATTACTCCAGTTTTGAAGAAATAATCGAGTTAATAAAAATTCCAAATTTGTATATTTTACTTTTTATAAACATTTCCAGCAGCTCAATGGTCATTTATAAGGTGTGTGAAATAAATTTTAGCATTCTGTTTTTAATTTAAAAGGTCACATATATCAAATATTAAACCAAAAAGGCAAAGCACGTTCCTCAAAATTTGTTTTTGTAAATTTAAATCTTGTTTTGTAGGTTATGATATGTCAACATTGTGCGCAGAAATCGTCGAAATAGCGAAATTATCTCTGAAATAATCATATAAACACATAAAGTAACTTTACTATCATTATCATAGGCGCAACTAGAGAATGGACTAAGGGTGATAGTAGCACCATTAACATTAAAATTTTAGCACCCTCAAATTAAATAAAATTCAGTTAACAAATGGCCTAAACAAATAACCGTAAAATATATATTCTAATCTTACTGTTGTAAAGCATAAAAAGAGGTAAAAAATGCCTAGGATATAAATTAAAATAAATAGCAGAAAACAAACACTGACAAATTGGAAATTATACTCCTTAAAAGTTAACTGCTAATTTCACCTATCTTATATTATTATGATTCATTTCCATTTTATTTCAAGGACAGTACAAAACAGACCACATGCATTTTATTATAGCATTATAAATGTGTTCATTACTATTAGATTAAACCATCGTCTGCTAAATCGCAGCGGTCGCGTTTTTTCAAAGGCGACGCAATTTAGCAGATGATGATTCAACATACGAAACATGGAATTTGTGCGTGTGTGCTGTTGTTTGTTAAAAATTAATATTGGGTACTTACCTATACAGTGCGGTGATAGTCTTGTGAATTAACCAGAGAAATTTCTTTGGAAATAACCTATTTATGTGACAGTTGCGGTTTTTCCGGAAATGACGTCACGTCTCATATTTTAAATGAACCACTAATATTTGTTTTGTTACAGATATCGCATCTACGGTAAATTTTGAGTCAGATGATATGACGCCATTCAATCCTTGACAGATCGTCTCAAAAAAAGAAAAACGTCTCGTTAGACTGAATAAAATATTTAAGAATGCGTATGATTTAATTTATGCAGTCTATTGTTATTCTTGCTATTGATAAATATATTGTTATAGTTACGCCAAGAATTCAGACAACTTACGTCACGGCTAATGTTTCCCAATTGTTTTTATTAAAATAAATTTTGATAGTTTGTCGCATTAAAAATAATAATTATATTTCGCGCCTCGTCCTCTAGATTTACTTGTAGTACTTCCCTTAGGTACTAGGTGGCGCCACGTATTTGAAAGATTAAAACTGTAATATCGATGTCTACCTACTTTATCGATACGGTCTAAATAGCGCGTCATTATTCCTTTTCGTGCGAAAAGTGGCGTCACGAACCAAGCGCATTACCCTTTTTCATTGTGAGTATTATTAAATATAATAACTTATATCATATTTCGTTGTAGGATGGGTAGAGAAAAAGAATCAGGTCGCTCCCGCAAGAGGAAGCGCAGCATTTCTCATCATAGGTCGCGAAGCACAAGCAGGCGTCATACCTCTCAATCTGAAACCCCAAGTGACTCAATTAGTCAACACAAACCTTTCTGAAGGGTTTCATGCGGCAGAAGATCAGACTTTAAATCCATCGGACACAGTAGTCCTGTCCAATGACATTTCATTAGACGAAGAATAAGTCTTATGGATGCCCTATGTGTAAATTATATAAAGGAGCTAGAGCCTTTCGAAATCCACCCAGTTATTAGAGACAATTGAGATGCACTTCTAAAATCAGTTGCTTGTTGCTTCTGAAAGCAATAATTCTATCAAATCCCATTGATATCCTGACTGCCGAGCCTCAAGTGACTCGGTTAGGTCAGTGAGTTCACTAAACTCTCAATCTGAAGCCTCATATGACTCAATACAAACCTTCCTGAAGGGTTTCATATGGCAGAGGGTCAGACTTCAAATCCATTGGACCCAGTAGTCCTGTCTAATGACATTTTATTAGACGAAGAAGTCATATGGATATGGTGTGAATCAGAAAGGAGCCAGTGCCTTTCGAAATCCACCCAGTTATTAGAGACAGTCGAGATGCACTTCTAAAATCAGTTGCTTATTTCTTCCGAAAGCAACAGTTCTAACAAATTCCATTGATATCCTGACCGCTGAGCCTCAAGTGGCTCGTTAGGTCAGTGAGTTCACTAAACTCTCAATCTGAAGCCTCAAATGAGTCAATATAAACCTTCCTGAAGGGTTTCATGTAGCAGAGAATCAGACTTCAAATTCATTGGACACAGTAGTTCTGCCTAATAACATTTCATTAGACGAAGTCATATGGATGCCCCAGGTGTGAATTATAGAAAGGAGCCAGAGCCTTTCAAAATTCACCCAGTTATTAATAGACAGTTGGAATGCACTTTTAAAATCAGGTCTACCAAATGACCAAAAAGTAACATATCATATACAATCGAACTACTGGAGAGTCTTGGTTTCTTGCTCAACACAAGCAAAAATCAATTGAAATCCACAAGTTCCTAGGTTTCATTTTTAATTCACTTCAGATGAATTTGGAAATCACTGCAGAAAAATGTAGTAGGATTATAAAACTTATTAAAAATATTCATGCAACGAAACACTAAAATTAGATGTTTCTGTAGTTTTGTGGGTCTAATAGTCTCGACTTGTCCAGCTATGAAGTATGGGAGGTTATATATCAAAGTTTAGAAAAAGTAATCCCATCAAAATTCTTCTCATAATTATAATGGCATCATAAATATTCCTTCTTGGATAAAAGAAGACAACTTGGTGCTGCATTACCATTAACTCTGGTAAAAACCAGATCAAACAGGATATTTTTCATTATGTCATTTATACATGTCTCCAAGACTGGATGGGGAGTATGTTGTAATGTAAATTATGCTCATGTATGATTGGATGATACGAAAATCAGAAACATATTAATTTTCTTGATCTTATAGCAATTCTCTCTGGGATAAAATGTTTTGTAAAAAACATTCACTCTGTAAATATACTTCTGAGGGTAGATAATACGACAGCTATATCCTACATCAATAGGATGGGTAGTATACGTTTTCCAGATTTACACAATTTAACTAAAGATATTTGGCAGTTTTGTGATAATTCAAATAAGGCCTATCCAGGTTTTGTTTGTTACGTCCAGAAACAAAAAGGGTCTATATTAATGATAAATTGGGAATACCAGAATCGATTTTTTGCTTCAAACCTTAATCTTAAATGTGAAAAATATTTTTCAGGCATAGAGACCAGAATTATCTTGCAATTTATGCCTTTACAATTTATTGGCATCACCTAAACTTCTATGTTTTCCCTCCTTTTGCTTTAATCTTACGAGTTCTAAAGAAAATCGTCATAGATAAAGCAGAAGGTATATATAATAGTACCTTTGTGGACACCTCAGCCCGGGTACCCCCTATTTACAAAACTATTGGTTCCAGAACCAATCGTGTTAAAGCCTTCTACTGCTCTATTATTATCTACATCTATTAGGCAACAACCTATCCCCGGTGGTAGGGAAACTATTGGGAAGGCATTTCTCTTAAAAGGAGTTCGATCGTAACAGTGTTGGAGTCATTGTCAACATCCACACAAAAAATTTTTTCATCCCTGAGATATTGGTGGAAGCTTTGCCAAAATCGAGCAATCAATTATTCTTTTAAAGGTAACACTTTTCAAGTAATAGAATTCCTGCAAAGTCAGTTGACATCAGGACAACACAAGTATGGTACTTTCAATAACCACAGGTGATATTTCCAGGTGAAATAGGTGAGAATCTAGCAATATGCAGATTTCTAAAAGGGGTGTCAAGATTACGTCCACCTAGACCAAAGTACCATGTTACCTGGGACCCTCAGATTAATAATAATATCTCTACCCCTCGTTCTAATCACAGGATTAGCACAGAAGTCGGAGACTTGTGCGGGAGAGGGCGGCATATTATTAAGCAAGCCGCATTTGCGCCCAGGAACGACTTACGTTGATAGGTCCTAACCACTATTCAGTGCAGGAATGAGGGAAACCTGGAAAACATTAATTAGGGGGTAGTCAAATATCAATCTCACCACATTGATCCAAGCTAACATTCTTCCACCCTACCATACCCGCATAGGAATCATTGTCGCAACTATCCCTATAACTTGCCACATTATTGACTCTGGCAATAGCGCAGCGACTGTAAACTCTATTTGTAATTAAAGTAGAAGATATTCAGCCTTATTAATAATAAACACGATAACAACATGCTAACTAATGGTAACTAAGAGCGTACTTACAGTATATTAAGCAAATCATATTAATAATTGAATACTTAGAAACATGTAACAAACAACATGTTTTTGTACGATAAACATGGCAACAACGTAAAATACGTAAACGGCTATATTCAGTCATATTTCCCTTTCTAATATATCTTTGTTGTTCTGTCACGTTCTGTTATAGAAAATATACTTCCGTGCTCTTGCTCTTCGATATTCTAACCTATGATTGTAACCCTAAATTTTATTGAGGGAGATTTTTGTTCATCTTAGTTTTACACAACATTTATCTAAGTACTGTTGGGTGAATATAGTTTGTGCCTTTGTGGTGCAGTTGTCATTATGGATATAGTAAAAGTAAGTCCCATTTGCTCACTATTGTTATGGATTAAATTCTTATTAATTTTAATTACATCACAGAAACGTCCAAGATCTGTAAATTGGGAAGAAAAAGAAAAGCTTATACTGCTAGACGGAGTTAAAGAGAACATAAAAGTATTAGAATGTAAAAGGAAATTAACAACAGCTAATAGAGATAAAGTAGCAGCGTGGAATACCATAAAAAGAAAATTAGAAGTTCAAGGTAATATTAACTGAAAATCATACGTGACTCTTTATTAATTGTTTCATTGCCGCTAGGCTACTTCAGAGATATCCCCAAAATCAAACAAGAGTGGCAACGATTAAAGGTACAAGCAAAGAAAAATATTTGTTCTTATAAAAAAGATAAACTTAAAACTGGTGGTGGTCCACCTCCTAATGAACCAACAGAAATGGATTGGATTATATATGACCTAATTCCATATGAATTTCAAGAAGATACAAGTGCTTACGATTGTGACCAAAATAAAACAGAGGTAGGTATGATGTATAGTAATTACTATGGCATCACATAACAATGCTTTAAAAAAATGTAGAACCGTTGAAAGAAGGGTATTGTTTTTTTTAATATTTATAATGTACCAAAAAGAGAAACTATATAAATATATCGACTATATATTGAGCTTACAAAGAAAAAGTTTTGTTCTTGCTACCTACGTTATAAACCACCAAAATTATAATTAAGTATGTTTTAGGAAAGTGTCTCTCAATTTCAAGATGAGCAAAGCACATACGAAATTTTAATTGTGGAGGTATGTATGCAATTAATATTTATGTTTAATTATAATTAGATATGTTTTAGGAAAGTGTCTCTCAATTACAAGATGAGCAAAGCATGTCCGAAAGTTTATTTGTAGAGGTATGTATGCAATTAATATTTATGTTTAATTATAATTTGGTATGTTTTAGGAAAGTGTCTCTCAATTTCAAGATGAGCAAAGCAGGTCCGAAAGTTTAATTGTGGAGGTATGTATGCAATTAATATTTATGTTCTTTAGTAAGGACTGTATTTTTAGAAAACCATAGAGAAAAGTAGCATCGATATTGATAAAAGTGCAGCAGCAGCAACAACACCATCAAAGGTATATTTTATGTAACTATATATATCATATTTACTATTTATGAGTTTCATAATGATAATTAATAATTTTAAACAGCTTACAAAAACAAAGAAAAAACAAAAATCGAACCATATTATGACTCAATATGAAAGTAAATTATATGAGCTGAATAAAAAAAGAATAGAGCTGCAAATGCGACACTCTCAGGAAATGCACAATTTAAGAATGGAAAACGAACAAAAATATCACGAGAGGCGTTTACAGCTACTGGAAGGAAACAAGTATTACTGCTTTTTTAAACAGTTTTTAATAATAATTTAACTATTTTTTCTTGTTGTAGGTAGGTCTGGAAAACGAATTTTAATGTTAATAAATACTTATTATTTACATTTTTTCTTTTATTTTACTGGAAGTTGCAGTTTAAGTGGGAACAATAATTTGTCTTCATCTAGCACTGCAATAATGCTAGACATTTTCATATTCAGCGGGTCAATATAAAAATGTTAATTCTTAGTTATATGTTCTGAAACATTTTTGATTTTGATGAGGAATAAAAATTTTAGTTAAAAATTTGTCGACAAACAAAAACAAAAAAATTGATTTAAACTAAAAAAAGTAAATTTAGAAAATATAATTTTCATATTAATCCACTGAACATGGAAATGTATTGTATGTTACAACTCTAGGATTTCTTTAAAATTATTAATTTTCATCAAAATAATAAAAAATTATTAATAATTTTTTTATTTAACTTAGTACAACTTTATGAGAAAAAAATTATCTTTGGTGGTTTCTAAAATATCTCTGTATATATTGCTGCCGAAAAGCAGCTCCTATGAGGTTTCCTTCCTCATTCTGTCTTGGATTTTCTAGTAAATCTTCATCTTCAGAATCTACATCTACAATTAACATTCTAATTCATTTAAATAGTTAAGGAATAGTAAATGTATATTCTAACCTGAATTTTCTTGATTATCATCAATACACATGTTGTGAATTATAGCTAGGGCGATAGTCGCTGCCTTTGCAGTATCAAGACTTACTTGCATGCCATTAAAAAAACAACGAAATTTGTTTTTCCATTGACCGAACAATCTCTCAACCACATTTCTAGTGCGAATGTGACTTCTGTTATATGCCTCCTCTGCATCAGTGACTGGATTTAAGAGAGGAGTCAGTAAATATCTTGTACATGTGTATCCGTTATCACCGAGTAAAATACCATTTATTTCCCCATTCTACAAAAAAACATGTACTAGTTACTTAGATGAGTACCTATAAAATAAATACCTCAAATTTTCTTCGTAATGAACATTGGTTCCAAATCCTCGAGTCGTGAGATGATCCCCTCCATCTTGCAACAATGTCACGTATCTTACACTTTGCATCAGAAACAACCTACAAGTATCTTGGGATAAGTAAGCGTTTTCTGTTATTTATTATTTAATAAAAACTTACCTGAACATTTAAGGAGTAATATCCTTTTCTATTAATATACAATAAAGGGATATCTCCTCCGGGACATTTAATTTTAATGTGGGTACAGTCGATCGCACCCACTATAGATGGACAATTACCAATTTGAAAAAAATCTTCTTTTACAACATCAACTTCACGTCCTTCAGGAAAATATATATACTGGTCCCTATATGCTGCTAATGCTCTTACTACTCTAGCTATTATGTTGCTCATGGATGACTGAGAAATACCATGTATATCACCTAATAAATATTATTTATAAATACCAGACAACTATTAACGTTGGGTAAATATTAAGCTAAAAATGTATTTACCTATGTCTTGCTCATATGCTCCTTTAGCAAGGTATCTTATTGTAGCTAAGACCTGAAGTCCTGGACTAATTCCTCCTCCTCTATTGCTCATAGAAATTTGTTGATGAACCATATTTATGATATTTTCAGCTAGATTTTTGCTTATTCTGTAAATTTGTTTAAATTTCAAGTCGTCATATTCTTCAAAAGGATTTATTCTTCTTAAATATACTTTAGGATTTCTGGGAATTTGCCCCAATTGGGGTTCCTCAGCCTCAACTACTTCTTGGTTAATATCAATTAAGTCATCTACATTCATATTTATAATTGACTAAAATAGGTAATATAATATATATATAATATAATAGTGTATAATATCAAGTACAACTTACCTGTATAAAATTTTTACTTACTATTAATCACAAAGGCTAACAATTCTAACATTGGACAAAAATTAGGTTAACTTAAGCACTGTAAAACATACCCAAACTTATTACTAAGGATTTAGTATCATTCTAGCGTTAAAATGATGTTAAATGTAATTATTAATATGCTTTTTACTAATTTTGGTTTAAAGTCATGTTAGAATAATCTAAATTTTATTATTAATAAGGCTGATTGTATTTACTATATAGAGAAGGAGAGAAGATTTATATAACTGACCGCATTAAGACGTCAAGTATTAAGGCATATCAGTCTTTTCTGAAATACTATTCTTTGAAGAGGAAAATCAAATATGTCCTGCATGCACCCTGTTGAAATCTATCCACAGATCATCAAAATTTTGACCAGTTATGGATCCTTATTTATTTATCAACTCTAAGGAACCTTACAGAAAGGCAAATAAACAGACAATCGGCAATTAGGTACTACATTGTCTGAGGGCGTCCGGCCTGAATACAAATATTTTTCCTGCACACTCGACAAGACATGCATTGATATCATAGGCACATGCTAAAGGTGTCTCTAATTGGATAAGAAAAAGTGCAGAGTGGTCGAAAGACTAAGGGTGGAATTCATAGATCACACTTAAGATTAAGCGTGCACTTAGCTTTGCAATTTACAAGGTGCAGGGTAACAACTTATTATTAGTTTCATAACCACACTTTAATAAGTTTACATTAAGTTAAATTAGGAAACAAATATTGAAGGGCATTTTACTAAAATATACCTTAAATGAAATGTCGGACTTAAGTGAAGTGCTGACTATGAATTACGCCCTTAAACATTAGCCTAGTCTTATTGTAGGCAACATTACAAAAACAGTTTTCGATAAAACATAACTTCTAAAATTGCTTATAAGAATGCTGGAAAATAATGTATATTATGTAAAATATACATTAAATAACAGTGCAATATTTCTGGCTTTAAATATCTACAAGTAAATCTAGAGGACGAGGCGCGAAATATAATTATACGATCAAATGAACTTGTGAAGTTCGATCGTAATTATATGAAGCGCCTCGTCCTCTAGGCCCCACCCTTCATAATCTTATTTATCATCAACTAGAGAAAATATGTTCATAAACAATACCGATTTTAACCCTACCCAAAAAATAAAATATTGCACTAAAATACTTTAAAATAATGACGCGTTGCGCAGACTGTATCGATAAAGTAGGTATACATCGATATTACAGTTTTAATCTTTCAAATACGTGGCGCCACCTAGTACCTAAGGGAAGTACTACAAGTAAATCTAGAGGACGAGGCGCTTCATATAATTACGATCGAACTTCACAAGTTCATTTGATCGTATAATTTTTTAATTTGGCGTACAGTGCAAACTTTTACGGTGGTATTCATAGTCTGTCTCCGGTCGCCGTTGTTTAATCTATGGGTCGCCGGAGAGCTGTTTCCGTGCCGAAATTATGCGAATTTTATCATGAAATTCAAATTTCGTGCGGAAAATGAATACAGTGTACTGTAACAGTGGTATCTTATATTTTCTCAAAATTGTGTGAATTTCATTATGAAAGTCGCCTCTGGCGACCGGAGACGGACTATGAATACCACTGTCTATATTATTATATCTAAAATATTCAACAAATAATAGTAATAAATGCTGAATTTAGCTCATCTCAGGGCGCCGATCGCAATGCTCTCTGGATTCGGACGGAATTTATCGTCAAAAATGAAACCCTACTTTTACTAACTGGTACCGAAGCTTATAAGACCAATGATAAAACAAACTGCAAATCAGAATTTTAGGAAATGTATTGCAGGTGCAAGTGCAAGTAGGCTTGGCTGCAAGCCATTGCAGAAAGAATTGCGTACTGTAAAGCGGCTTCTATATGTAGTACATCCTGTGTACATTAGTTCGATATTTTGATCTTTCTGGTGCATTGTTTTGTTCTCTTGAATCTTTGACTATGCGTCATATGTGGTAAACTCACATTGATATGTTATTTACGGAATACGGAAGCTTTTCTATTAACTAAAGCCTAGATAAAATATACTTAAGAACTAGATACGATCGACAGTGTACTAATTTATATAGAACAAGTGTTTTTGAAATAAACTCGATGGTTTTTGGGGTTGTTCAATGCAAATGAATTAATTAATGCTGTCAGAAATGTTTTAAGACATAAAGCTTCTGTCCATTTATTTACCATACCTACTGTAATTTGTTTTTCAAAAATTAACACGTGCGCTTCTGCATAATTTTAGAGGTCATTCAACTTTCTATAATTTTTATCCATTTTTATATGGACTGTAGGTATCGATTTGATCCGAGAAGTGTTGATCGGTTTGCAGTGCTACGAATTTGCTAGTAATTATTTTGTTTGTGCGAGTATCCAAATTAAAAATAGATCTTTACCTAGACTTCAACTGAAATTCATATAGATAAAGTTTCAACAAAGAATTCTAAATATTTTGTTGTCTACACTGAGGAATAATAAAAAATAGGTGGTGGTAGTCTGGAAATTCATGATGATTATTTTTAATTGTAATAAATAGGTAAATAAAAACATAATTTTTTCAATGTGGGGAAACCTCTTCTATGCGGACAAAATATTTGATGCTAAAATCAATGTTGAAAGTGTACAAAGATACTGATATTTTGAAGTGTGGTAGAGAAGGCAATGATACTGGATGAATAAACCTTTTTGACCCAGAAATTATCTAAAAAGAAAAAATTTTAATACTTTTTTTTTTGTAAAAAAAAATCAAAAAGGGTAGTTCAAACATGATTTAAAAATACACTTCTGCATGGCATTGGAAACTGGTCTATTGTAAAATCTGATAAGGCGGCAAAGCATGCAAATCGGCAACCGGGCAAAAAATGGAAAGAAATTCCTAAATAACGGAAAAAAATAAATAACATTTTATAACACCTATTTTATATGTTAAATTCAACTGCTTTTGTTTTTACTGTTATTAATTATTAATAATTGTTTGTGGTTGTAATTAGTAAAATAGTTTGACATACCTGATGCTACAAGCAAATTTTGGGCCCGTCTTATACCCAGTTTCTACAAACTGATACAAATATTTCTGCTTCTTGTCCGTTTTAAACTCATAAGTTATTGGCAGCAACTATGATACGTTTGCGTATATCATCAATAATAGGTATCCCCTTCGGTGCGATACATTTCAATTTTTTAAATATCCCCACCAAGAAGTCTAAATGATTTAAAGTCAGGAAATCGTGGTGGCCATGGTAACGGTCCTCCTCGTCCAATCCCTTTTTATAAATGCTTGGATATGCCGTACATGGTACAGATATAATTGAGCCTTGTGTATGATACGCCACACTGCTGCAATACGCCGTGTATGTCCTGGACCTCCATATCTTCCACGATTCCGTTTCAAATTTCGCACACATTGCACACCACGGTAAAAGTAGCTGCATTTGGCACATGTTTACCGGGAAATCGTTCTGCTAAGCATTTCCACATTGCCATAAATTAATTCGATATCCATCAACTTTGACACTTGAAAAACTAATGTACTCACATCAGAAAAACGTTAATACCAAGTGATGGGATTTCAATATTCAGAACCGCCTGACTAGAGACTAAAGTAGCCCAGAGATGTAATGACTGAAAATACAACTTCAATAATTTTTTACTCGGAAACGATAAGGATTTCACAAAAATTCTTTTTACGATATTGACTCTATATTTCATAATGCATCTATCCCCAAATTTTTTTAGATAAGTTCTGAATCACTGTAGATAAGGAGATCGTTGTTATATAGGTATTTTATTTGACTGACAAACAAGAGAAAATTACCAAAAAGTAGTTAGTGGGCTGACAAATATTGCTAACTAATAATTTTTAAATTTTAATACATAACTTTTTATTAATTTTAAAAAGGGCTTTAAGACAGTACGAAATAAACTATTATACTATACACGTAGGTTAAGTCTTATTACAGTACTCGTTTATATTCTGGACACGGACCCTTATGTTTCTGTGACACTGCAAACTGGCATTTTTAATTATACCAACATAAAGAATATTGTAAATGATACTGCAGGAAACAACTACTCCGCGGACTAATGCCCCGACCGGCATTGAATTACTCCTGCAGTATCTGTGTGAACAGCCAAGAACCCTTGTCGGACACACCACCAGACATAGACCGGTTTCGGGCTTGTTAGCCCTCATCAGTATGCCATAAGTGAGATGACCGACAATTGAACTGGCTGTTCCTTCATACGTATGTTCACATATAAAGAATATTGTCCAAATACCAATATTAATCAGATTAAATATTTTCACACCTAGTCACTTTTTATCGATTGCTCTTTACACAAAGTATAAAGACATGATCTTTATTCAAATAATTCACGTTTTCTGAATGATATAAATATAATTTAACAACTCATCATCTTTACTTGTCTCTCTCTCGATTTCCTATAAGTTGAAATAGTTTACGAAATAATAGTTAATAATTGCCGACGTTTGGAAAATAAATAAAGTTGCCAAAGCATTAACGATTTAATAAAATATATGTTTTACATTCAAAAAACCTAATACGTATAATATATATAAAATATATGCAGTTTTTAACTGGCCAGTACATATTTAATACTATAAAACTTAATACATTTTCTAATCAGTTTAATCACATACCCAAGTAATGTGGAGTTATTAAATCTGTAAATTATACTGCAGGAAACTACTTCGCGGACTAATGCCCCGACTGGCATTGAATTACTCCTGCAGTATCTGTGTGAACAGCCAAGAACCCTTGTCGGACACACCACTAGACATAGGCCGGTTTCGGGCTTGTTAGCCCTCATCAGTATGCCATAGGTGAGATGACCGACAATTGAACTGGCTGTTCCTTCATACGTATGTTCACATATAAAGAATATTGTCCAAATACCAATATTAATCAGATTAAATATTTTCACACCTAGTCACTTTTTATCGATTGCTCCTTACACAAAGTATAAAGACATGTTCTTTATTCAAATAATTCACGTTTTCTGAATGATATAAATATAATTTAACAACTCATCATCTTTACTTGTCTCTCTCTCGATTTCCTATAAGTTGAAATAGTTTACGAAATAATAGTTAATAATTGCCGACGTTTGGAAAATAAATAAAGTTGTCAAAGCATTAACGATTTAATAAAATATATGTTTTACATTCAAAAAACCTAATACGTATAATATATATAAAATATATGCAGTTTATAACTGGCCAGTACATATTTAATACTATAAAACTTAATACATTTTCTAATCAGTTTAATCACATACCCAAGTAATGTGGAGTTATTAAATCTGTAAATTATACTGCAGGAAACTACTTCGCGGACTAATGCCCCGACTGGCATTGAATTACTCCTGCAGTATCTGTGTGAACAGCCAAGAACCGTTGTCGGACACACCACCAGACATAGATCGGTTTCGGGCTTGTTAGCCCTCATCCGTATGCCATAGGTGAGATGACAATTGAACTGGCTGTTCCTTCATATGTATGTTCACATATAAACTGATAATCTATCGATAATCTGGCGACTATCACAATAACCCCACATATCTAAGCTTGGTGCAGGGTAACCTGTAAACGTCAGAAGTTGTCACTTACAAAAAAGAATGTCAGTCATCAGCATTACCACTGCCTAGAAATGACAATTGAATTTTAGTGTTGTTTAAGCAAGTGACACGCCTTCTTTGAGTAAGCTGGTATGTCCCATTAAAAAATATATAAGGTGCAAGTTTATGCGATTAATAATTGGGTTTGTAAACGGAGCCTTGGAATAGTATCAAAACGGCATCACCCATCTCCACCTGTAAGAAAACCAGGAATGGGTGGTCGGCTGTAAACTCCTCTACAGGTTTCTTTTTGGAATCAACCATATCTGGAATAATAAAAGTTGGATCTTAGTTTTAGGTTCCGTGATATCTAAATATCAGTGTCTCAGTTTTTAATATGCAGGGTTAACTATGACTAAGTACAAATATTTTAAGAGGAGATAGTGAAAATTAAGAATTAACGGAATCATCATTCAAAAAAATTTATTAATAAAGCGAAAATTTTTAACACGATTTAGGGCCCTTCTAAGAAAACTGGTGCAATCCGCATTAAAATCGGATCAGTATTACTGGAGTTATTTTGAAACCAGTTTTAAGATACCTAAAGAGGCCTCTTAAATGCAGACAGTATTAAAAAACCTTTGTGCTGTCAACAATAAACAGTCCCGAGACATACCTATTCAGTGATCAACAATTCCGCAATCCAAATCTTGACCTACCGTATTTAGGTCAATAACCTTGTTTTTATTGTCTGCTCAATGACAAGCGCTGCAGAGCTGCAGAACCACTGAATAATAACAGAAACAAACAATAATTTAATATGCATTTTTATAAACACCCGGTGTAATCAATAGGAAATTATAAGAATTTTATAATAAATGCCAACCCCAGTAATCAGTGCCGACATCAGATATGCTGTAATCAACACATTCGCAGCAGTTGAAACTCCTGTTCAACACGTTACCGACGAGACAAATCGAACATGGTTTGGGTCTGTTTTCCTAAGCGAGCACGCTTTTGATATTCTTCATACATTAGTCATTACACTGGCATGGTAGACGTTAGTGAATTTCGTGTGTCGCCAATGTAGTTTATAATTATTAATAAAATTTACTATTTGCCTAAATAAAAATGCAATTTAAGTTGGCTAAAGTGAAGTAGTGAAAGACCGTGGTTGTCCTCTGCTGAACCGAGCCGTTGAAAAATTTATAAACGATATTTTAAGACATGTGCGTCTGCGTTATTCGGAACCTACTGATCATGAGTAATAGATTTAATCCTGATTCATATTCATAATTAAATGCTGTATAGAATGCCAAAAGAGGTACCGAAAATAGTCAACCTATGAAAAAAACGTGAGCCTGGTAATATTGCAACTTAGCTTTTATGAGTTGGTTGCAGTAACGCGGTAGCTTCACATTAATGGGCGGGAATTTAGAAATTTGAAAATTTCTTTTTGGTTTCAATTGTACGCTGGGATTAAAATGCAGTATAACCAACAGCTTGCACTAAGTTTTCCCTAGATGGCTTCTCTCTAAGCTCCTCCATAGTCTCATTATTTTTGAGTGCATAATATAAAGGCTTCTGGCATTCTATATATTTTATGATTTCTATAACAAAACCAATGGCAAAAATTTTGATTATTTTTTGGAACCAGACCTGGACAGAATAATAATTAAAGATTTGATTTTTATTAACAACATACACACATATTTCAATTGTTTTTGAGATATCGAAAAAACGTTGCTTGAACAATTTGCTTAGTTTTTTTGAGGTCTATGTCATGTTAGATGAAAAAGCTCAAGTTTTAGATTCACCCTGTCCAGTCAGATTAGTGTGCACTTACGAGACATCAATTATTTATATTCTGAGCAAATTATTATACGGTGCAATGAATTCATTAAATACTTATCATCCTACCGTATTATTATACTGACAATCGATATATATATATATATTGCAAATATGCATTAACCCTTTAACGCGCAAATTTTTCCATTACATAAAAAAAAATAATTTTGAGTGGAGAATTTGAAATACATTTATAGATACTCTAAAACTCATTTTGTGTTTAATTATTTATAGTACAGTTATTTTTTTATACCGGTAAACCTTTTTACCAGTGATCGTTTGGAACAAAATATGTTGCTAATGTTCACTGGTATAAGAGGTATACCAGTCACTAATGTAGTACGTACATTACTGTTTGCCTTTATTCTAGTAAAACTTGCAGTAGTAGAACATCAAATTTATTTAGAAAAAAGTAATAACAGATCATTATAACAAAATAAAAAATGAATAATTTAAAAATGTCTAATTGGAGCTAATGTGAAACGGCTCAAAGCATTCTATACATAACGCCACTTGACAGTCAATACACATGACATTACTTCTTTTTTGTACTCCTCGTTTAGAGCATTCCTGGCATCGTCTCATAGTGGTTCTCCGTGGTAAATGTGCCACATTTTGGAAAGAAGGAATTTGCAAAGGACGACCAAGTCTCTTTCTTGCCACAAAATTTCCAATTAATTGGTCAGCTAACAGACTACGAAACTGCAGGTGACTCATCGGCTTCTTACGTGGATTACTAACCTTTAAACTTTCCTTATAAAGGATGAAGGCATTAACAACAGCTGTGTCAATAAAATAGTAGAATAGTTTCATCTACCACCTGCGACTCTTCCAAGAGATGTTGTAGGCCGACATTCTTTGGTCGAAACGGTCAACACCACCCATGTATTTATTATAGTCTACTATTGACTGTGGACATACAACATTTTCGCGATGACCAATTTTATTTGTCCGAAGAACTTGTCCGCTTTCTTCGGCATTGTGCATATTGCTGCACACTGTGACAGCTTTTGTCCCTCGGTCTTTCCACTTGCAAATGGATATTTGCTCACGTGGCATAATCAAATTGTCCAGTAGTCATTTTCTTATCTTCTAAGAGTTTGTTTTTGGGAAAATGTTTTCTTGTCTGGCGGATAGTACCACATCCAAACAGATTTCTATTGGACAGCTTTTTCATTAGGGGAATTGTAGTAAAGAAATTATCAAAATAAATACAAAACCCTTTACCTTCCAAGTTATGTGTCAGTTTCAGAACTATTCTTTCACCTAAAGTGTCTTGACTGGAACCTTTTTTTCCCTGGTAAATCTCAAATGCGTGTAAATAACCGGTGGTGGCACAACATAGCGCCCATTTCTTGAAACCCCTTTTGATGGGTTTCATTGGCATATACTGTTTTAACGAGCTTCTACCTTTGAAGACTACCATGCTTTCATCTACAGCAACATTTCTATCTGGAGTGAACGATGCGGCAAAAACATCAGAAAAGTGGTCAATGAAGGGTCTAATTTTATAAAGTTTGTCAAAGCCAGGAGTTCCACGTGGCATTTGCGAATTATCATTTAGGTGAATATACCTTAGTATTTTCAAAAATCGTTTTATTGGGAAAATATCTGTAATTCTTTTATTGTGAAAATTTGGATTTCTCGACCAGTACCCTCGTAAACTAGGTAATGAGTTAAATCCCATTATGGTTAGTACTCCTATGAAAGCTTTTAACTCATCTAGAGAAAGATCTAAAGTCGTTTGGTTCTGTGTCGCATATAAATTACTGTTGTAAAATTGAATCCAAAAATGCAGGTGTTAGGAAAATATCGAGGAAGTCTATAGGTTTCTCTGAAGCTACCTGCAAGTATAGTTTGCATAAATACATTAACAAAGCCTGAAAACTTCATATTTTACCTGCACTTTTGGTCCTTTCTCATGAACAAAGTTGAAATTCATATATTTCCTTGGCGCGACTGATATTTTCTTCCATGAGGAAAAATCATCAGACTCAAAAACCTCAGGTTCAACTACCTCCTCCTCTTCACTGTCGCTGGAAACGAGGGCTGGTTGCAGGGGTATGGGTTCATTTGGTTTATAGGTGATATCAGTAACGGAGTCATCGGAATCATAATCTTCATTTCGTTCTACTGATGTACATGGGATGTTATCTAGTTTCTCTTCTCTTAGTCGTGACGATGATCTTGGAAGAGAATGTGTGGAAGAAGGCGTAGCAAACCCAGAAGATAATTCGGCCGATGAGATATCAGAAGATGATCTTGTTTTGCATGAACTTCCAAAATCTTGAACATTATCTTCCGCATCTGAATCACCATTGATGTCTGAATTTTCAGCCTGATCTTCAGATATTTCTAATAGTTCCGCTAATTCATCATCTGTTAATGGTTTTTTCCAATAATTCCATCGTTTGAATTCCATTTTAGAAAAATCTGTAGAAAATAACGTTTTTGTTCACCCCTATAGCTCTTTTGATTTACAATGAATGTAAAAACAAAATTTAGGGAGTATATACAGAAAATTTACATTAACATTCTCTATATACTCCTCAATTTTTGTTTTTAGAAAATTGAAAACAAAAAAGATTCTACTAGCTACTTCTCAGGGAGGTATTTTTAAGAATCCTTATGGAAATAATTTACAGGGTTTGGATACATATTTACAAATGAGAATGATACACAATATGATGACAAGCAAACAAAATCATACTTTTGCATATTTTTAAAACATCCTGTATATTCTGACACTTGACTTCGAGTTAGAAAACATAATTTTCATAAACGTGATAACAAAATATGTAAGTAGTAATGAATAATATATTAATAACAACGAGAAATTTCATAAAATAATAATCTTTTAATCACTTTGAACAAGCTATTTTGTGTAAGGGTAAGATATTAGGTTCAAAATTTTGTAAGCGCAATGAGATCACACGTTTCAAAACATAACAATAATCAACTCAAATATATTTAGGATATGTCCATAAAAACAGATAAATGAAATATGAAATACATTTTTAAATATAATAAGCCAAAGTTGTCCTTCTTTTCTAACCTCAAAATTCAATATTTACATATTTCTTTGTAACATCAACATATTAACTACTACCGCCACACTATTTACACAATAGCATTATTACACAGTATATGAAATAACCTACCTTATAATTTGCCGGTTAAAACTTGGTAAACACACTTGCGCGCAGGAAAACCGTGACTAACCGCAAAAACACCTGAAATTTTTTACCAGCATGTTCTGTGGTACAACTGTTATACCAGTAAAAATATAAATTAACTATAGTGGACGTCACATATGCGTAATTTCAAAGTAATCACTAGGGAATAGTTAGTAGATGTATTTTGACATATCTCAAACAGAAATTTTTGTAATAATAAGCAAGGACTGTAAATAATTGTCATATTTTTTGTTTGGTAATAGGGTTATACCACAGATCGTTAAAGGGTTAAAGTAACAGGCATTTATTTACAACTCAATTCAGACCATTACTAACCTTCATGTTCAAGTGACAATTTATCCTCAGACGATGTGGAACACACATAATCTGCTTCCGCCCCTAACAAAAAGAAGGTTGTTAAAAAAAAATACATATCTAAAATTGACACAAATACACTGCCCATCGATTTGATATACTGTTAATCATTTGTATAAATAAAAATTCATGTTGTTTATTTAAAAGATTGAATTTAACAGTATTCAGCAAATAAATTATTCAAGCGAAAATAAATATATTATTGTTTTTTATTTCTTACTACTTACGTCTACCCATAAGTCCTGCATGACCTGAAACATATGGATAAAAATTTGCTAGAATAATAGTGTTTCTGAAATATTTGCTAAATTAAAACTGGAAATTGGAAATCGGATATGCAAAAAATTTCCATTCGCATGAGTAAAAAAAAATTGATAAACGTGCACAGTAATTATTTTTTTCTTAAATAACTAAAATAATTTGTCACATCTAAATAAAACTTGAGGCATTCATTATCGACTAATAATCTCATCAAGAAACTTTATTACTTTTATGCAGTATATAGGGGGAAATAAAAGGGGCAAAAAAAATGTCTATAGTATTTTTAACAATACAGGGTCAGGAAAAATGTATAACCTACATTGTTTCATCACAGCATAGGTTTCGTTAACAACAGAAAAATTTATCAACTATTCACCATGATGACATTTTATCTAGAAGTAGTAGGCTTTGGAGAATTTGTTACAATTATTGACAGCTGTCAAAACGCAGCATTGGTCAACAGAACATCGTTTTTTTGTGTCAAGAAGGTAAAATGAATAACCCATTTTAAGTAGCTTATAAAAATTATTGACAAACAACAAAATAAAAGTTTACTATGCTCTGAATATGGCGTCGCAAATAAACACCATTATTTTTAATGCATTCCTGTAACTGGTGGGCAAATTTTGCATAACATGTTGAGAAAGCTGCTGAAAGGCATTAAACCCAATTCAGTTTCTAACTGATAATCAAATGGTGCAGCATACTCCAGTTTGAAAGCTGCATATTATAATTAGGAGACCATAAACTGGAAGCATACTCAAGGTGAGGAGGTGAACAAGTTCACAGTACAAAATTTTTAACGTTGTTCCTGAATCCTCTTTATAAAACCCAACATTAGCAATGATTTAGATATTGCTGCAAGATATATGTGGAATAAATGACAGACATAAGGTAATTTGTACTGTAAACTGTATCTAAAGATTCATCATTTATTTGATGAGTATAATTAACAGTAATTCTATCACAGCATTACACTTTGCAGTGTTAAGTTGCGTACCGTTTTTAAAACACCAATCGGTAACATTGTTACGATCAATTTGAAGGAGATGCCAGTCTTCATAACTAAGAATTCTAAAAAAGCTTAAAATCATTAGCAAACAGTATTTACAAAAATGAAAGCACCGAGATATATCATTTATAAAAATACTAAAGGAGAGAGGACCCAAATGTGACCCCTGAGGAACTCCTGAAGTTGCCTGTATTTCTCTAGATTTGAAGTTACACACTCGAACTATCTGAGAACAACGACTTAGCTAACTTAAATTAAGAGAATTTTCAGGTTTAAGTCTTTCACAGTTAATATCGCAGTATACTGATGAGAAGTTATGAGCAAATAAATTGGCCATCCTTTCTCCAGTAGAGCATAGGAGATCATTGCATTCTATTTCACTTGGTATTCCAGAACTTTTTCGTTCAGAGTTAACAAATTTCCAAGAACTTTTAGTATTATTACGAATAGAAGCTTCAGTGGTAGATATATAATTATTGTAATATTGACGTTTCAGAGATTTGCACAGAGATCTTAGCTTAAGAAATTGTTGATAATTAAACGGCGACTTAGATTTTTTGTACTGCAAGTAACATTTTAACGACAAGTTACTGTTTTAATTCAGCGAGGGAATTTCATGTTTGTGAATTTCTTTAAAGGAACAAATGATTCAATTGCTTGATACAGGATACTACAGGGTGATTCATTAAGAATGGGCAATCTCTGAACTGGAGATACTACACACCAAAATATGGCGATTGAGCCAAATATGCCTTATCCGAATGACGCTGGTTTAAAAAATATAGGGTGTTCAATGCTAGAATTTTATTTTGAAATATCGCAATAACTTTGAAACCAGTCGGAGTATTAAAAAAAAATGGCACAATTATGTTTTTTGGCACGGCAAATAAGAATTTTTAACTAATTTTGACGTCACTAGTAGAGGGCACCACTTATGGCACAGCATGTTTCTTTTAAATGGCAGAACTTTTTTGCTGTTTAGTGTATCCATCTGTCTATTGAAACAATCGATTCTCCTACCTGTTGTATCTAAAAAAGGTATACCTTGTTGATGTCGTTAGGAGTAACAGTTTTCGAAATAATCCTATTTGAAATATTCAGTGCACCGATTGAAAACTGTTATCGTTTCAGGTAAAGTGCATTTTTAAGTGCAAAATTTTACTTGAAAAAGTTGTTCAGAACGGTAAATTATGGGGACGTGCAAAATTTCAAGAAGATCGGCCTGCTTTGATAAAATCTTTGTGCTTTGTTGAAAAATGGTTTCAAAATCAAACCTTGCCATAGGTTCAGTAATGAAAATTCTGTTTATTTACATCATCGTTTACATAAAAACGAGTCTCATCACTCATAAAACTATTATTTTATTCTAATCATTTATTTCCTGAACTATTGCCATCTTACACAAATGAAAATTTATCTTTTTCAACATTCTTTGTGTGTCTCGCTTTGTCAAATTCAAAACAGTAGCATGTTCAGCAGCAGATAGTTTCAAATTAGCAATAAATGCATTTTTTTCCTTTCTCATTATGTTGTACAATTTATATAGATACAGTAGACTCTCAGCTATCAGGTTTAATGTGGTGGATAGCTACTTCGGATAAGGGAAAAGCTGGATAAGCTGAATGTTGCTAATTAAATACATAATATGTATGTATGTAATGCACTACATACATATATTTTTAACACATATTTATATTCTATTATTTATATCCTGTTACACAGCTACTTCGCTTATATGAAACTATCTTCAATGCACGTGCTCAATAACACTAGCTGCTTTATTTTATTAATTCTATACAGATTCGGAAATTGCGGATCTTTACAGAGAAAGTAGAAATTGCCGCTTCATTCCACGGAGGGTACGACGTATAAATGGCGCGGCGCCGTGCATTGGTTTAGCATTCCCCCCCACTACTACGGTAATACGTTCCGTATCGCCAACGCCAATTCGTAGACGACAAGCCATAAGCCATGAGCCACAGATTACAGACATGAATCCGGTAACTTGATGCCAGTGTTGCCAGGTCTCATGCTTTTGCATTATTAAAAATTAATTAAATTATTAAAATTACTCTTTGAAATCTACCAAATCAAAGACCTAACGAGAAATAAAGGCAAAATCGAGGGCAAAATTGAATAGATAGAAATGTAGGTATCTACAATATTTGGGTACTTGAAATGTCCTTTATTGTAGACTGCTCTCTTAATAATTAGCAATGAATACATAAACAGGTATGACAGCCGACGGATAAGCGGTGTGTGTGCTGTATTCACGCTGTATTGCAGTGATTCCTAACTCTATTCCGTAGGGGTACCTACATTTTCTGGAAACAACAGATTTTACGACCCGTGAGTCACCATGCGTCACGTCAACTGCGCCTCAACGTTCGCCCGGCCTAACAATAAAATAAATTAGAAAGGTTACGTGGTTAATAACTTTTAAGTAAGTATCTGTAAGTACCTACATACAATGCAATATTATGATAAAATAGCATAACACAATGCTTTTTAATGAAATAAAATGGCATTACAAAAGTAATTAAAAATTAAGCTGTGTCAAGAGGTGTTTTTTGATAAATTAAGCCATCTCATGCTTTTTTCCCCAAACCTCATGCTATTTTGAAATTATTCTCATGCACTGAATTTTTCCCACCTGGCAACACTGCCTTATCAAAGAGTGGGAGCACGCGGTGGTGGAAGTATGCGTGTAGCATGACACAAATACACGCGAGCGGCAAAACACAATTGACACATCAAGATCCTCACTTTCCAAATCTGTATAAGACAATATTGTTCTACAGATTGAAATATACAGGGTGTCCAGAAACTCTCCTGACAAACGAAGACCGGAGATTCCTCAGATAATTTTAAGACAATTTAACCCAATACACCTAGTCCGAAAATCCTTCCTAAGGGAACTAGAGATCTTTGAAGATGGCGCCATGTAAATAGTATTGTTTAAATAACTCCAGAACTATTATACTTAGAAAATCAAAATCTGGTACGCTTGTTTAGACTACAGAGATGAATCGATTCAATCAATTGAGAATTTCTAGTACCGGTCATAGGCGTCCATTTTGGGTAGGTCAACAGTTATTTTAACGCATAACTTTTTTGTCTTTAACTTTTAAGCATTTGTGACACTAGATTATTAAATTTTCAGGTATGCTATACTCTATTTTTAAACTAGGAGGAGCGAATGCCAAAGACAAATTTACACTGCAAAATTTACTAAAACTACCCTAGATAGCATCAGACTATCAAGTATATACTCACTGCAAGTGTTTAACCTCAATTTGAGTACAATAAGCTTTCATTACTTTCAAATGGGTTTATTAAGTACTTATTCAAAATAATGTGCAATGAATAAATATCTAATTCTAGGTTTATTTAACTTTTGTATATATATTTTTAAAGTAGGTAGGTAGGTACTTCCTACATAACATAATAAAATGAATGAAATAATTTACTACAAACCAAACATCTATAAATGATTGATTCCAGTTTTCACTATTCAAATTTTTTTTTATTGATTCACATTATTACAATTAGCATTGGAGTAATCATATAATGGTGTTTTTGTTACTTTGAATTGTTGCACTTCTACGAACTACATTTATTAAGTTACTGGATAATTGCTAAATAAATGATAACTGAACTTCGTTCGTAATATATTATCTGCAGGTGTTCAAAGTAACAAAATAAGTTTTTATAATTTAGAATATTATTGGTAAAAATAAGGGACAAATCATGTCTTTAACAATTTTCTGAATTATTTGACGAGTCAGTATCCATATCACTCTCGCTATTATTAATTGATATGATTAAAGGTTCAATGAGATCGTCCATAATTCCGTCAAGTGTTCCCATTTTTTCTTCCTCCTTAATCACATGTTCTTCACACTTTTTCCAGTTCATATTTGTAACATTATTAAGAACCTCTATTAGTAGTTCCCTTACGTCTTTCAGTTTATATGTTTTATTTTTGCTTGCCACTTCATTCTTCACCTGTGCCCAAATCAATTCTATAGGGTTCAATTCACAATGATACGTTTTATCTAAATAATAAATAGGTCTACCTTCAGATCTAAACTTTTTAATTGATATCGAGTAGTCAAGTCTTCATCTCACTATATCAACACACTTTTACGACTTCGTTTTAAGTATCTGCAAAAAAAATAAAATGTTTTTATTGCAATTATACTTGCTTGAGATATGTATTCAACCTTACTTGAAGTTAATTTGTTTCATAACTTTGTATAATGATGAACGGGACATCTGTGGCAAATCCTGACGACTTTTTATTGCGGTTAATATTTTGTCCAAAGTGGGGATTTCATTTTTTAAGAAAAAGCTGTGTACTACACGCCTTATGGAATTCTTCATTACTTCATCCAAACATGTAACAATCCCAGGTCGTCCACCACAGTGTTTGGAAGTAGACACCCTTCCAGTAGATTTATACTGCTTTATGGCTCGATATACTGTTGATTTTGCAGCACCTAAAAAGTATAATGTGTAATATAGTTCAACAGTAGATAATGTTAATATAAATTTACCTAATGTCATCGCTATTTTGGATACAAGTTGGACAGTTTTAAGAGTAGGTTCATCATCTAGGCTTTTCTTGTACAAATTCAATATTGCTTGTTTTTCTGCCAGAGATAAATGCCCCAAACTGAGTTGTTTTCGTTTCCTTGGGGGGCGACGGCGATGTAATTCCCGCGCCTGCCTTACTTGTGGTCGGCACACTATCATCCATATCCAATGGAAAATTGGAAAAAAACGAATGGCAAACAATATAATAAGTTGTTTAGTTCTGATAAGAACTGATTTATACGTAACTGAGATAATAAATAGATAGAAAAACAGGTAAAAACACAATGACAACTGACAAGCAAAATGTCAACAAATGCCAGAATGTAAAATTTATTAGCAGTGTAAAGTAGGTTCGAAATTAACCAATAAGGAACCAACATTTTGGCGCGCAATATTCAAAACGCTCCTCCTAGTTTAAAAATGGAGTTATAGTACTAAAAGGTACTCTTACTTTAAGTCATTAGGATAGACCGTTTTCTAGAAAAACGGATTTGAAAATTTTTCGTTTTTCGTCATTAAAGTTCAATTTATATTTTTGCACTAGTTGCCTCTGAACTGAACAAAAGTAAAACATACGTTTTTCATTGTCAAATTGTTGTCAGTTCGCGAAGTTTATTTTATAATTTTTACTTTGTGGAATTCAAACACAACGATTTCAATTTTTTAAAATGATTTTTACTAATGAGGAATATGCCGATATGCATTTAGTTTATGGCGAAATGAGATGTAACGCTCGAGCAGCGCAACGTAGATACGCTGAAAAATTTCCCAATCGTGAGCATTCCACTCACTCAACATTTACAGCTCTTCATCAACGAATAAGAGAAACAGGTTCAGTTGTCCCAAAAATAATGAAACAGGGAGACATAATGATGTAACAGCAGAACATGAAGATGTTATTTTAATGGAAGTTGATGAAAATCCAGGAATTAGCGTTCGAAGATTATCTGCCATGTACCCCACAATTTCAAAATCTTCCGTAGAAAATATCTTACACAAAGAAAATTTATATCCTTTTCATTTTACAAAGGTTCAAGCACTGCTAGAAGGAGATTTTCCTGCTCGTGTAGAATTCACTAGATGGTTACAAAACCAGAAAAATCAAGATGAAGATTTTTTCAGATACATTTTGTTTGGTGACTACATTCACAAAAATGGAATTTTTAATGTACATAATGCACATTATTATTAAAGTTGGTGACAATCCCGTTGTTCAAGAATTTAAGCATCAGCATAGGTTTAAGATAAACGTCTGGATAGGAGTAGTTGACGATTATCTACTTGGACCTATGGAATTACCTGCTCGTTTAAATGGTGCTGATTATTTACATTTCCTGCAAAATATTTTACCTGATTTGTTAATGAGGTGCGTTTAAATATTCGGCAAAACTTATGGTTTCTCCACGACGGCTGTCCGCCCACTTTAGCAGGAATGTACGAGACTTTCTAGATAATAACTACGAAGACCATTGGATTGGAAGAGGAAGTCCAGTTGCTTGGTCAGCAAGGTCGCCGGATTTGAATCCTTGCGATTATTGAGTTTGGGGATACATAAAAGAATTTCTTTATTCCGATTCGATACAAAATCGTGCAAAACTCTGGCGAAGGATACAAGATGCTTGCAACGAATATAGAAATAACTTTGGAATTTTTGCAAGAATTCGGCGTTCTCTAAGCAAAGGGTAAATTTATGCATACCTTTGATACTTTTTTTGTTACTTTCGTTCCATTGTAATAAATACTTTGTTTTTAAAAATCTTTAACACAAATTTTAAACTTTAATGACGAAAAACGAAAATTTTCAAATCCATTTTTCTAGAAAACGGTGTATCCTAATGACTTAATGTAAGAGTACCTTTTGGTACTAGAATACCTGAAAATTTAATAATCTAGTATCACAAATGCTTAAAAGTTAAAGACAAAAAGTTATGCGTTAAAATAACCGTTGACCTACCCAAAACGGACGCTATGACCGGTACTAGAAATTTGCAATTGATGGAATCGATTCTTCTCTGAAGGCTAAACAAACATACCAGTTTTTGTTTTTCTAAGTAGAAGCGTTCTGGAGGTATTTAAACAAAACTATTTACAAGGCGCCATCTTCAAAGAGCTCTAGTTCCCTTAGGAAGCATTTTCGGACTAGGTGAATTGGGTTAAATTGTCTTAAAACTATCTGAGGAATCTCCGATCTTCGTTTGTCAGGAGAGTTTCTGGACACCCTGTATAAATTCTGTAATTATTTTAGTTTCTCACTTGAAGTTTGAAACTTAAATATTTCTCATATTGCCATAATATCCCAATATAGTTAAAAATGATTTGAGCAAGTGCCATTATGATTGCAATGGATTGTACATAAGATCGAAAATCAATCTAATAAAAAAAATTGAGAAATTCTTCATGACTGTATCTATGTGATTGCCTATTATTTGGCATATGTATCACTACTAACCGGGCCCCTTACAGGGTCTCCAAATGCTCTTCCAGATTAAAATATTACCATATTTGCTGTTTAACGAAACAAAACAGATAATACTTATTACTTGACCCTGTACATTTTCTGAAAGTACAAAAAAATATTTCTCTTCAAAATTAACAGTGTTTATCGTCATCAGAATTTTTAGCAGCAAAGAAAATCACTTACTGTTTATTCTTTTAGTGGTGATTCAAATTAATTTTTGTATACTGTTTCAATCAGATGTTACCTAAGCTCACCACGAATGACCTTATACTTTTAAATCATTTTAGTACAAGATATGACAAATATAATAAACATAACATTTTTTAAACTGTTTTTCTATACCCAATGACCGAAAATCTAAAGAGTGACTAATTGCTAGATTGTAAACAAGTGCGACAAGAGAAGCGTGCGAGGAGCAACATTTCATAGACGTACTAAATTTGAAAGCAATCAGATAAAAAAAATATAGAAAAATTATTGCATTACATAACATCCATTATTTTTAGTAGACAGTGAAATAAAAGTTTTTGCCAATTTTGGGACGTTAGATAATAAAAGTGACAATTATTTCCAAATTATGTTTTTATCTTGTATTATAAATTACTCAAGGTCCAAAATAATAGTGATTAATTCACAGCAGAGTACAGGAGGAGAGGGTTGCATGATTATCTAAGTGTGCCACTTGAAAAAGGTTCGAAGCACACGAATTTATCAAAAATAAGTTGACGTCGAGTCAAGCTAGCACATTAACAGTTTACATTAAATGTCCCCGCCCGTGCTATTCTCTCCAGAAATTAGAATACCGTTTTTTTGGACAGCGATGGGATATCCCACTTTATCACTGAAGCCTCGTCCTGATGGACATGCAATTCACTTTTGCACAAATTTCACAACTTTTGTTTTAATTATTTATGGAGGGAAAATCTCAACTTCTGGCAAATTTTGCAAAACAGTAGAAATATTATTACAGTGGTCGCGCGGTTTAAGGCGTCAGTACTTGAATCGAGGTGACTAGATCGGAGTGGGTTCGCGCTCAGCTGCCGGAAGACCGTATATAAGCTATATTCGTGGAGTGGATTGGCACCCTCTCTGCGGGTATGGTAGCGTGGAATAATGTTAGCTTGGGTCAATGTGAGAGATTGATACCGGTTGATATTTGACTACCCTCCTAATTAATGAGGTTTTCCAGGTTTCCCTCATTCCTGCACTGAATAGTTGTTAGGGCCTTACTAACGTAAGTCGTTCCTGGGCGCAAATGCGGCCTGTTTAATAATATTCCGCCCCCTCTCCCGCACAAGTCTCCGACTTCTGGGCTAATCCCTGTGATTAGAATGAGGGGTAGAGATATTATTATTATTGCATTTTCATTATTATGGTGTTAATAAGTTTGCTTTGTTTTGAGCTTCTGACAGTTGACAGTTTCATGATGAAAATGATACAAAATGTTATAGTTGGCAAAATTCGTTACAAGTACAGATTTTCCCACCATTAAATAAATCGCGCAAATATTCGCGAATTTCGCATCCATAAGGGCAAAAGGCTTAGTCAGGGTTCTCAGCAATTTTTCAGAGCCAAATTCCCTGACATTTCCAGGTTTTCCCTGACATACATTTTTAAGATTCTCTTACAAAAAGCATACAAAATATCATATTTTTTAAAACTTAAACCAAAGTAAAAACAAGTCAAATGATAAGGCATAAATGAGTCCATTCGATGACAAATAAGTGACATGGATATTTAATTTTAATAGAAATATTTATTTCAGTCATTGCAACACATTGTACTGTGTTAAATATTAACAAATATAAATATTTAAGAAATCTAATAGAAATATGTATAAACAAATAATACAACAAAAACCAATAAAAATAGATTTTACTACTGAGCAAACAGCTATACAAAGACAACTTTAGCTGTTTTATGTCATTAAATGTATTCAAATCGGTTCAAAACACTATATTTTTGCATTGAAACAGTAACGTCACACAGGTCGCTTTTTAAACCGTGTTTAAACCGTCCACTGAGCCCTGTTTGAACTCTTTAGATGCTTTGCTAAGGTCTATGCAGCAGTTGCTAGATACAGACTTCAAAATCGGTGTGATTAAAATTTTCAGATTTTATGTTTAAATTGGTTGATACTTTTATATATCTTATCTTATTTAAAAAGGAATTGGTTGTGGATTATTGTATGTACCTCTACAAATTTTAACGTATTCTTAGACATCTTAAATTACATTACAAAAGCATAATCCAATTACTTTTCTCTCCAAATTTCATTAAACCTGTCACTCACACGAACATGTAGGTAATTATTTGTTTTTGGTTTGCAGTTGCTAAAATCAGTTCCATGTTTTTGTTGCAGATCTCACACATTTTCGAAATATATATACAAAAACATGAACAAGAAATATATTGCTAATAACTTCTGCCTCTAATAATCGTTCTATTTTAATCCAAATCTAGTGTAGCTTTGTTATAAATAAATTGTATAAACAATAATCAAAAAGTGTGATGTGTGATGTTACATAAGTAACGTCACCATTGAATACGTCTTGAAACAGGCGATGAATATGTATAAAAAAACAGCTATACACTCCAGATATATCCGTTTCTTTCTATCAATCTGCGGGTACGTGTGATTAAAACAAACAGAAATAGGTAACTAGGTGCGTTTAGACACGGCATGAGTAGCATTCAGAAATTTTCCCTGCCGACAATAAAAATTCCCTGATTTTTGACAATTATTGGTACTTTCCCTGACGTTTCCCTGACAAAGTTCAAATTCCCTGACGCTGAGAACCCTGTTATTATATAATATCGTACCAGCTTCCGTATGACCTTCATGTATCTATGTTTCGTCAAAATTTAATATAAGTATTCTTCGATTCAGTTTCCGACCTTTTAATATTCATTGTAAATAGTTTTTTCACCATATTATTTCGTCTTTTTCTATCAGTATACTCTTTTCAATTTCATTTATACAGAAATTCACATACTATAAATCATATGTCATGTATAATTCGCAAAAGCATCCTTCTATATATTGTAGGCAAAGTTTTCATCTTGTAAGATACAGCAACCCAAAAGTTCATTTTTAAAATACCATCTTTCCGTGAGTTTCCATTATTTTCCGTTACGCAGTTGTACACTCTTTGCCACTCGATGTTGCACTAATGGTTAGTTTATTGATACGTTTTTTCTTTCAACTAATAAATTACATTTCCTTTAATTAAAGCTATTAATATTTTTTACATATCAATTCAATATACATAGGAACTCAACTAGTGTTTGCTAAAAATTGTATTCTACAAGTTGTTAACTTGGTCACAGCTTAAATAACAATCAGCTCACAGACTCGTATGAGCGGGAACGTCTCGCGCAGATCTTCGCGCATGCCGCCATTTTGGGATAAATCGCGGCAGGGACGTGTGGTTGTAAAATATGCCCTTATAGCCATACCGTCAACGACTGCGTTATTGGCGCACGAATGCTGCATTTTGTGGTTTGTTGATTTTCTTGTATTTTATACTGTTATGTTATTTTATTTTTAAACAATTTCAAGTAAAACAAATTTATATTTAGTATGACATTTTCTAAATTGGGACAACTATTTTTAATCCGGTCCTGACTTGTATCCCAAAAAAGAGAGAGACAACAAGCTTCAAGGACAAATTTTCAGGTTTTAATACTTCAAAGGTGCCGCCGTAGAGTCTGTGAGCTGATTGTTATTTAAGCTGTGTCTTGACCTTGCACCCTAAACCCTTCATACACCCTGAACCCTTCATACGGTTATCGTCCAATCTTCATCATTTGTTAAATTAGGGTATTTATTATTTAGAAAATACACTGTAAAGCTTGAATTATTCTCCATTTATTCTTAATATACAGATTCGGAAATTGCGGATCTTTACAGAGAAAGTAGAAATTGCCGCTTCATTCCAGGGAAGGTACGAACTTTAAGAGGGGAGGCGACGTGCATTGGTCTAGCATTCCCCACTACTACGGTAATCGGTTCCGTATCGCCATTGCAAATCTAACTGTCAGATCAACTGATGCTAGTGTTGTCAGATCTCATCCATTCCGAGGAAATCTCATGCTTTCATATTTTGATTACAAATCTCATGCTTTTTAATAGACACAAAAAGAAATAATAAAATTATTAAAATTACTCTTTGAAATCTACCAAAACAAAGACCTAACGAGAAATAAAGGAAAAATCGAGGGCAAAATTGAATAGATAGAGGTAGGTATCTACAATATTTGGGTACTTGAAATATCCTTTATTGTAGACTGCTCTCTTAATAATTAGCAATGAATACATAAACGGGTATGACAGTCTACGGATATGCGGTGTGTGTGCTGTATTCACGCTGTATTGCAGTGATTCTTAACTCTATTCTGTAAGGGTACCTACATTTTCTGGAAACAACAGATTTTACGACCCGTGAGTCACCCTGCGTCACGTCAACTGCGCCTCAACGTTCGCCCGGCTTAACAATAAAATAAATTAGAAAGGTTACGTGGTTAATAACTTTTAAGTAAGTACCTGTAACTACCTACTTACAATGTAATATTATGATAAAATAGCAGAACATAATGATTTTTAATGAAATAAAAATGGCATTACAAAAGTAATTGAAAATTACTTGCTTCTTTGAAATCATTCTCATGCACTGAATTTTTCCCACCTGGCAACACTGCTTGATGCAAACACGCTGTGGTCGAAGTATGCGTGTAGCATGACACAAATACACGCAAGCGGCAAAATACAATTCACCATCAAGATCCCCACTTTCCAAATCTGTATAATTAAAGTAGCGGAAAGAAATCCCGAAATGTTGCCCGCCTGAAAGATATACCGGCCCATGACAGAGCTGGAGATGGATCCTTCAATTGGTCACAACCAATGGAAGGTTAATGTTTTGATCTGGCGCATGCGTATTTGCTGCAGCAGAAGCTTTGTAATCGTGTATGCTCTCAGAGATATGTGGCATACGATTTTATAGCAAATATATACGTGCTGCATATATGTTTCTTTTTTTCGACTACTACAAATTGTGAGCTGGTTTATAACATGAGTCACTCTCTAGGTTTTCGGCGGTTGGGTATATATATAGTTAACAGTGAAAATTCTGAACTATGAGCAACTGATACTGATCCTGTAAGTTATAGTTATATATAGAGAAATCTATTATTACTTACTGACGAATCTCTTCATCCTTATGCCAGCTAAAACAGAGAAAATATCTTTGTAAATACCAATTTTACAGAAATATCACATACATATTTATTATAACTATGAGAAAAAGGTAAAAAAAATTTTGAAAAATCAAACTTATGTTTCTAAAGTAAATACATGTGTCCTATTCGAAGTCACACCCTGTATATCTAAATAAAAGAAAATCAATAACAATTATTACAATTTATAACCTATTAATTGGATTCATGGATTATAGAGCTAGAGAACGGTAAGTTAAAATTACTAGATGATCTCTGTAGCACTTCAATGATCCCACAATTAAGTATAAAGAAACTTTGATCCAATTACAAGGTGTGGCAATTAAGTTCCGGGAATTTGTCAATGAAAAAACAAGCAAATTAAATTTTTATTACCGACTTTCACAATAGTCTCCCTCTAACTCTACACAACGATTCCAACGTTGCTCCCACCCTTGGTAATCCTCCGCAGTTAACCCGTTCAGCACCACGGTTACAGCTTCTTTGACTTCCTGTACGCCGCCATGATGAGTTCATTTGAGGCGTGACTTTATTTTGGGGAATAAAAAAAAATTGCAGGGGGCAATATCGGGTGGCTGCGGCAACGTTGGAATGCCTTACTTTGCCAAATACTCTTGCACAATGAACAAGGAATGGGTTGGCGCGTTGTCGTGGTGCAAGATACAGCCGTTCTCGGGTGCGAACATAACATAGAACTGTCCAGTCATTGTCTGGCCGGCAGGAACATATTCACGATGAATGAGGCCATGGATATCGAAAAAAAAGATCAAAATTGTCTTCAGTCGTGACTTGGACATCCTCGCATTCGTTGGCCGCTCTCCACCCACTGCTGACTTTATTTATGGGTCTCAGAGTCATACTCAAATATCCAGGTCTTATCTCCAGTGACTACCCGACTCATCCAGTCTCTACCGTCGCTGCAAATGCACGACAACAAATCTTCGCAGATCGATTTTCGCATGTCTTTCTGTTCACGGGTGAGAACTTTTGGCACCATCTTTGCGCAAATCTTTCGCAAAATCAAATTTTCGCGTAATATCTTGCAAACGGTTTCTTTCCTGACGTTTAACTTGTCAGACAATGCACGAATGCTTAGGCGCTGGTTAAACGTGATCAGTGCACGCAAACCATCAATATTCGCGTCAGTCAACTCCTTCACGTGGATCGTCTTCTACCGATTCACGCTCCTCCTTGAACCATTTTGCCCATTCAAACACGTTTGTTTTCAACATGCACTCGTCTCCATCACAACACATTGTAATTTGAGTCACTCATTTTCATAACACCACTAAAAAAGTTACTTGGTCCACCCTCTCTAGAAAAACGTTGACAAACGATGCAGTGTTGCTAGTTTCAGTTATAACTAAATTCCCGGAACTTAATTGCCACGCCTCGTATTTATTCTGATTATTTGTAACCTTTTTTGAAAAAAAAATCTGAAACCTTTCCGCTGCCTAACTGAATTTCAGAGATCAATCAACTTTTTATAATTTATAGATGAACTGTATGTTTCGTCCCACTCCTCAAAAGCATTGAAATTGGCATACGCTGTAGCAGAAAAAATATATGTCGCTATATTTTACCTTAATTCTAGTTTTATTTAGGTGGAGTTTGTCGTTATATCCAGCTTGATCATCAGAGAAATATGTATCCTAAATTGTGCAATTCGAGTTAATATTCAGCAGACATATTTACCGGTACAGGATAGATTTATTTATTCCTATATATATTTTAATAAAGAAATATAAATTTTTAATGCACCTATTGCGCACGTCTATTCAAGAGAATTAATTTCTATTTAATATTTATTTAAATTATATAAAATACTTACATCGGTAACGTGACGGTGGTAATGCGACACCACGATTACTCATAAAAAGAGATGAAGAGATTTCAGAATCTAAAAAAATATATCAAAAGTTTTATTTTTTTCAGGCAAGTAGGCTGAAATAGTAACTTAAAAAAAAATGGTCTATCCAACAAACCGAATCTGGGGTCCGTTTAACCCATACAAATCATAAAATATATAGAACGTCAGAAGCGTTTACATTAGGCACTCCAAAATAGTCAGACTATGGAGGAGCATAGAAAGCAGCAATCTATGGAAAACTTAAAGTAAGCTGTTGGTTACACTACATTTTAATCCCAGCATACAATTGAAACCAAAACGGAATATTTGTAAATCGTAAATGTTAACGAGTTGGACGTAAAATGTTCATAATTTGAAATTCCCATCCAATAGTGTGCTACCTCGTTAGTGCAACCAACTCATAAAAGTTAAATTACTAAAATATTACAAGACTCACATTTTCTCCATAGGTTGGCTATTTTCCATACCTCCATACAGGGTGGTTCACTTTCGAAAGCGGAAACTTTAGAGGCAGACAGAGAACCACAAAATAATATCAGTTTGTATTATAAACTATATTCGAAAAATGCTTCGTTACAAAGATACAGGGTGTCAAAGTTTTCATCAAAAGTTCCAAATTTATTAATATTTTTAAAACTACTTTAGATATTTAAATGAAATTTGGAACCTTTAAATAGGTAATCTAGATACATATTTTTACGTAAAAAATATTATTTTTCTTCAAGCAGTGGCGTGCATACAGACAGATCTTCGGGAAATTTTAATGAAAAAAATGGTACGTCAATGTTTTTTTTAGAAACAAAAACTATTTCTAGAATCCTTGTTCAATTTACAACAGAAAAAGGCTCCTTACTTTTTTTCGTTTGACACACCGTTTGCCAGTAAAAAATTAAATTACCTAATGATTTCTGAAAAACAATTAAGTAAACAAAAACGAAAATGAGAAATTTAATTAGTGGCTTTCAAAAACAATAACAAAACTAAAGAAAATTAAGAGTAAATCACAAAAATTCCTCGAAATGAACTTTGATAAAAAATTTTACACCCTGTATCTTTGTAACGAAGCATTTTTCGAATATAGTTTATAATACCAGCTGATATTATTTTGTGGTTCTCTGTCTGCCTCTAAAGTTTCCGCTTTCGAAAGTGAACCACCCTGTATATTTTATGATTTCTATGGTTCTACATTTAAATAGTAGGACTTCAAGAGTCTTTAGAGGTCCTCATTTTGAGATTAAAGTTCCAGTAAATATGGGTCCTAAATGCTTCATTTCTGAGATACAGGGAAGTCAATAAGATGTGGGGTTTTTAAGAAAACGGAAAATAATATTTAGATGTCATACCATAATTCAGGGTTCTCAGCAATTTCTCAGAACCAAATTCCCTGACATTTCCAGGTTTTCTCTGACTTACTTTTTTAAAATTCCCTGACAAAAAGCATACAAAATATAATATTTTTTAAAACTTAAACCAAAGTAAAAACAAGTCAAATGATAAGGCATAAATGAGTCCATTCGATGACAAATAACTGACATAGATATTTAATTTTATTAAAAATATTTATTTCAGTCATTGCAACACATTGTACTGTGTTAAATATTAACAAATACAAATATTTAAGAAATCTAATAGAAATATGTATAAATAAACACAACAAATACTAATAAAAATAGATTTTACTACTGAGCAAACAGATATACAAAAAACAGCTTTAGCTGTTTTATGTCATTAAATGTATTCAAATCGGTTCAAAACACTATATTTTTGCATTGAAACAGTAACGTCACACAGGTCGCTTTTTAAACCGTGTTTAAAACGTCCACTGAGCCCTGTTTGAACTCTTTAGATGCTTTGTTATAAGGTCTATGCAGCAGTTGCTAGATAAAGATGTCAAAATCGGTGTGATTTAAATTTTCAGATTTTATGTTTAAAATGGCTGATACTTTTATATTTCTTATCTTGTTTATTTAAAAAGGAATTTGTTGTGGATTATTGTATGTACCTCTACAAATTTTAACGTATTCTTAGACATCTTAAATTACATTACAAAAGCATAATCCAATTACTTTTCTCTCCAAATTTCATTAAACCTGTCACTCACATGAACATGTAGGTAATTATTTGTTTTTGGTTTGCAGTTACTAAAATCAATTTCATGTTTTTGTTGCAGATCTCACACATTTTCCAAATATATATACAAAAACATGAACAAGAAATATATTGTTAATAATTTCTGCCTCTAATAATCGTTCTATTTTAATCCAAATCTAGTGTAGCTTTGTTATAAATAAATTGTGTAAACAATAATCAAAAAGTGTGAGTGTGATGTTAAAAAGAAACAAATATTTAATGACGTTACGTTTTGAAACTATACATTTTCTTGTTATGTCACCATTGAATACGTCTTGAAACAGGCGATGAATATGAATTTAAAAAAAACAGCTATACACTCCTATATATGTGTTTCTTTATACCAATCTGCGGGTACGTGTGATTAAAATAAACAGAAATAGGCAACTGGGTACCTTCATTGAATAAAGAATTTAGACACGGCATTCGGAAATTTTCCCTGACGACAATAAAAATTCCCTGATATTTGACAATTATTGGCACTTTCCCTGACGTTTCCCTGACAAAGTTCAAATTCCCTGACATTTCTAGGTTTTTCAGGTTTTCCCTGACGCTGAGAACCCTGTAATTTTTAAGCATTGTTTTACAACTAAATTAAATAGTTCAAAAATTTAATAAAAATTGTTTTTAATTAATTAAATGCAAATATTTACAAAAAAAAAAAAACAACAAAAATCATATTAAATAATATATTTTTTTATAATAACACCCCTGAAAATTATTTTTATTTATATCATATGTTTGATGAACAAAAATCCAGATGAATGCAATATCGCTTCACTACTTTTATAAGTTAATGCTTAATTTTAAAAACGATCAGTTACTTACCAATTCCTGAAACACGATTCTCAACAATTGGGTTTGTTTCGTTAGGCTTGACAACTACCAGAGACGTTACGTCCGTCACGAAAGAATACTTAAGAGCCAAATTAACAGCTTTTTTGATTAACTCTTCAGGATTTTCTACCGAATCCCTCTCGTCCAACAACTGTTTCACGGTGAGGTAAGCCCAGAGTCTTTCCAAGGAAGTTACGGGTTTTTCCGTGGCCGATCTTATTATTATTGGACCGCGGGGGCCACAGCAGTTGATGGAGGTTGGCAACGTTTGTTCTAAAAAATAATGATGACATCAAAGACGAACAAAGCAAACACTTGTATTATTTTTTATGAATCGTGTAAGTACCTCCCCATCTTCCAGCGACGACCAGCTCCGAGCCTCTGAAATAAATGGGGAACCAAGACCTTGTTACTTCTTCTACTTCTGCGTCGTACTTGAATTTTATGTCGTGCAAGAGGGGGGAAGAAATCTGCTTGTAGAACTGTTGCAACTGCAGAGAGGCATCGGCCGCTTCGTAAATGTGCCTCGAAAAACCCAAATTTTTTAGGGACAGTTTTCTCAGGAAATCCTTATCGGCGTAATTTCCAAAAGACAGGGAGAATATGGGCACCTTGTCTTTCACGTTCAGGTGAGTCACCTACAAATAATGACAGAGGACATTTTTGTACAGGGTGATATTGATCACATAAGTAGTGTTATTGCTTTTTTAAAAAAAAATGGCAGGTACAAAAGCTACGTAAGTTTTTTCTGAAGTTTATAATAACGAAAAAAAAAAAAACAGTTGTAGTTCTTGTTTCCTAAAATATTAAGCAAATTGCTTTATAAATACAAGGATATAAAAACGCTTGTAAAAAGTTATGAGGGAATAAAGATGTACTGCCAAAAACACTTTTTTGAACTCTAAAGGGTGTTGGATAATGAATAGGCCTCACTTTAAGGTTAGCTTCCTTGAACAAAAATAATTAAATTTAAATCAATTTACCTTAATAAAATTTTGCTTCTTTAAGAAGTTAGGGACATGATAAAATACATTTGAATTTCACTTTTTTACGATAATTTTCTTAACTGTTGAGTAATTGCATTCAAATTTTATAAAAAGAGGTGCACTGTGAAATAAACACAAATATTTGATAGATTTTTGCGTTAAATGTACAGGGCAGTCTGAGCCATTAAAAATATTATTTCTTTCAGATTTTTAAGGACATAGATTTTTCAAAAATGATTAGTTCTTTTGAAATAAGCTTTGATCAACTGTAATAAAGGTATACCATAAAAAGTTAAACGTAAGTTTATTTGTTGCGCTTGGAAATAAATACGTTAATTCTGGCCACTAGATGGTGCCGTAAAATCAAGATGTCCGATGTAGAGGTGAACAACAATTTGTTTACAATTGCCGCTAAAGATTATAAAGCTCTTAATTACCAGGGAGGTTGTGTTTTTTGGTGTAATTCTTTGTATTTTTTAGGTGAGAGAGTATTTTAGGAGTTATCAAACTATAATGTAAGACAAATTCCTAGAGTGCACTATATCGTCAATTCTCTGTATGTTTCTAACCTCAACCTTTCAGATTCAGATATAACGTTGCTTGTAATTTGAGTCACTCATTTTTACGACACCACTAAAAAAGTTACTTCCAAAAAATACACATAAAACACAAACCAAACGTGCTATTGACTTCAACCTTGGACTGAAACTAAAAGGAAGGGGACCTCTCTAAAAAAACGTTGACAAACGATGCAGTATTGCCAGTTTCCGAGTTATAACTAAATTCCCGGAACTTAATTGCCACACCTCGTAGTATGGAATCTTCTACAGAACATTAAAATAGATGTGTGATAAATTTAAAATCAAGAATGTAATTAACTAGTTAATGAAGTAGGTTAACTTCCGTATTGATATCTATCTAAAGATTTAAAGAAAATGTTTAAATTTTTGAACAAACATGTTAAAACTATTTTTCACAATTTTTTGTTTCACCATGTTTTTAATTCATCTCATCAGGTCCAATACATTTTACACATATAACATTAGGTTCATAAAATATAAAGCATGGTGACTTACCAGTTCAATAATTTGGTCCTTCGAGTGAATCCCGACGTTGGGTTCACCATCCGTTAGAAATACTATTATCGGTTGAAGTTTCTGATCCTTGTCCTTATTTTTTTGTTGTCCCGTTTTCACCAGATACAAACCGGTTTCCAAGCCGCCGATCATAAAGGTACACCCGTTGGCTGAAATGTTCTTAACCACTTCCTTTGCTTTTTTTATAATATCCTCATTAACTAGGTGCGGATCAGCCAATATACATTGCTGAAATCAGAATGAGATGGTAATAAGCGAACACATATAGATTCCAAAGAGATGGTTACTTGCAAATAGGCAAAAGGTTCTTTGAAATCTTCTATTTTGTCCACTGGCACAGTGGCCGATTTTTTCGAGTCAACATCCCATACGATAACGTCGTTATTGAATTCGATAATGCTCAGCATGTCTTCTTTCCGCAAATCACTCAAAATATTCATCATAGCGTCTTTCAGCTGTTCGATTTTTCTACCCCGCATGCTCCCGCTAGTGTCCAACACGAAAACGAGGTGCTTTGGTAGTGGGTCGAGGTCATTGGGGGCGAAGAAGTGAACGAAATAACCATCCTGGAGCAACACCTACAAATAACTATAAAAATTTCTATTTAAGATGCAAATTTCAATCATACTTCTCCATTAAGGGGTTCTCTCTCTACGTCGTACTGCACGACAAACTGGCCTGACAAGCCATCGCTCGTTTTATTTCCCAGATAATGAGTCAGTTTCCTTTGCCTTGCGACATTGGGATGGAACTTGATGGAAGCCGTTTTCCGGGTTATCATTTTAATATCTGAAAGAGGATCTAGGTATCGAGCAGTCTCTGACGTATTCATGTCATTTCCTGACCTCAAAGGCGGTGTTTTTACGAATTTCAACGGCTGACTCTCGTTAATGTGGATCTATAAAATTGTTATGTGAGAGTAAAAAAAGATAACTGAATTATTTATTCGGGTACCTCTATATTTAAATCATCGATAATCTGTCCTGGGCAAATATTCAGTACCAGTTCGTACTGATCGTGGACTCGTTGAAGCATTTCTTCGTAGGTTAAAGAAAATACCGCCACCGAATCGGGTTCTAAATTTACCGATACTGTAAATTCTCTCGAATCCCTCGTCTTCGCTTCGACAAGACCTGCACTTTGTCCATGTGCCACTGCCTAGAACAAATTCTTACACATAAAAAGTATTTTATGAAACCTGAAAAATATACAGGGATAACATTAAATGTGTACATAAATTTAAACTTGTAAGACACGATTTTAAATAAGTTCAAAATTTCTTGAAGTACTAGCTTATTAAAAAGGTTTGAATTATATCCAAAACTATTGTGAGATACCTTTGTATTTTGTCACACTGAACTGAACTAAATTTTATGTGTATAATATGTATGTACCTCATTGTAAATATTCTTTGCCTCCTCTTTTTCTTTTATGTACGATTTGTAACTTTTGCCCTCGATTTCCATGACAAATTCTGTGATGAAAGCCGTATCGGTTAGAATGACTTTAAAGTCCGCATCTGTCGCTTTGTCATTGGAATTCTTGACCCTCCATACAACCTTGGTTTTTGCAAAACGGTTGGTAATTTCCGAAGAAATATTTGCTTCATATATTATTAAGCCATCTTTTGGTATAACCTGAAAAATTATTCAAAATAATTTCAGACGATTTATTTGCACGTTTCAGTTTTACCTCTTCTTCGTGAGATTTGGTTAAAGTTGACACCGTTCCTGAAAATGATATGCATGTTTGTTAAAGCGTACAATGTAACAACTGCTAAACTCCGAACGAACAAAATTTTTGTCAAAACGTAGAAAAATAATATTTTTCCAAAATTTTATAGAAAACACTTTTTTCACTTCAATATTTGTAATTGTTATTTCCTTTCATGTCAATGTATTTTAATTTTTTTCCCAGAAAACTTAATTTTTGCTTAAAATATAAATACACGCCTTAGAAATACTGATATTATTTAAAATGATTATAGTCTGCTTGTTACAAAGGCCCCGAACTATAACTCGGGCACCCATTTTCAGACACGCTGTACAATATATATATTTATAAATGGGATGTTATTTTCTTTATACTTAAGCACAAATTTTTTTATCACTGTCGATTCAAATTATATATGAATTTAAACTTTTTAAAAATATTGAATTTTAATTGTTGTATTTGTTATATTTGTACTTAAACAACAATATTTAAGTAAAATTATATTTTCATTACAAATGTGGTTATTCTTCTTGAGCTTGTGTCGCATTTTTAATTCATTTTGTACAAATATTTATTTACCTGCAACAGCCTCTGCTCCCTCTTCGTTCACGGCTAAAGATGCTTTTTGTTGAACAGTATCACTAGTGAGATCCTCGTTATCAATCACACCATTGAGATTGGCATTGAACACCTCTTCTAAATCCATCTTAAATATAGTGAAATTACTTATATTGAAAATAAATATTTATATCGCTTTACACATTTTATTTCATTAATGCGTTTAACAAAGAGATGACTTGATTAATATATTAGTTCTAGGATTTCAAGAAATAAAAATTGTAGCAATAATTGGCAAATTGAAAAATTGCATGATTTTTTCAAATATGTACAAAAGAAAGAATGTATTATTATTGAAATGATATTTGTCCTAGGCAATTTCATGGAAAAATAAGCCTAAAAACGGTATTTAAAATTTCTATTTGGCCACGCCTCCAAAAAATGGTAGCTGCCACAGCAAACACCTGTGACGTCAGACGAGGTTCGTACGTACCTTATATAGCATTGTGCTTTATATCTGTATAAGATTTTAATTTTCAGACAACACAGTATATACGTTAATTTATTTTATTAGATAATTTATTAGAAGTTAATTTGCCATTTGCGATATTATTAAGTGTTAAGTATTGTATTAAATAGACATTGGTATTGAATAAAGTTGCAACATACTCGTAAAATGAGGACAGAAACTGCACTTACCGGGCATATGGAAGAAGTATTATATTAATTATGTTCCTGTTCCTGGGCGCAAATGCGGCCTGCTTAATAATAATATGCCGCCCCCTCTCCCGCACAAGTCTTCGACTTCTGGGCTAATCCTCGTGATTAGAATGAGGGGTAGAGATATTATTATTATGTACAAATAAATAATATAATAATGAAAAGAAAAATGTGGTGTAGGGCAATGAAGCGTGATGAAAGGAAAACGTTAAGCTCTCCAGTATTGAAACATTGTTTGTTTGTGAAGACCATTTCAATGTTAAGTTTAATTGGAAATACGTAAGTAGATAGGGAGGTTTAAGTTCATCGAAATAATTAAAATGTTAAGTAGTAACGGATCAATTAAACTTTAAAAGTTTAACACAAACCAATCCCTTACTGCAAACCAGTAAACGGGGAAAGATGCAAGTAAAACATAAACCATATTTTAACACCCCTTCCCCACCTCCTTCAAGGGACTATAACTTTTTTGAAAAGGGTCTAATTTAAAAAATATATGAAAGACCCCCATTTAAAGTCATTTATCTTTGTAAAAAAAAACTACTTCAAAAATACATGGTAAATTTAAATTTAGTTGTACGAGTTGATCTTACCTTTTTTAGATATTGTCCCAGCTCTACAGTTTCATCTATTTTAAATTTGGGAAGAGAGACATTTACCTCTTGCTTGCCCATATCTTTTGTAAACTGAGTTAACACAGTATTGTAAAAATAGCTCTGCCTAATTTCTTCAATATTTATACCTTTGTTAGGTAGAAGGATTACAAGGCTTACGTTGCTGCCCACAAATGGCAATTTTAAAATTTTTGCATCGAGAGCTTCGTAATTCTCATAATAAAATTCACCTTTTTTCCTCATCATTTGAACTTGTACCGTGCTTTGCTCGTTCAAGTAAAACGTTGCGGGTACTGTTTCATCCGCAGAAAATGGTTCTGCCCAGTTACCTTTAAAGCGTGTGGCATTTAAAAATGCACAGTTCACGTCATCTTTTAAACCAGCAAGCGGTGTGATCTTCTGCACAGTCTTATCTCGAACCCAAGCATTTACTGCTGCTGTAGCATTTTTGGGTTTAGTGAAATCCAATAAATTTGCTTCACTAGCAAAGTTATCCCTTAGACAATTCCTGAAAGCTTCCGGAACTTGACTTGACTTTAAAAAGCATGTATTGGCAATAAGAACATCGTTAACACGGTTAAAAGTCTCAAATATATCTTTATAATGAATAAAGGCGTTCTCAATGTCGAAATTCAAGACCCTCTTGAAAATATCTTTTTTGCAAAACCACGGGTCTTGAGAAAGGAGAGTTAGAAATGCGTGGATGCCAACAGCTGAAATTAAATCATTGGCATCTTCAGCTTGATTCTTTAATTCGTTGTTGAGGTTCTTTGAAAACCTATTGATTGCGCTGGTAATAACGGCGAGTTCTGTTTCAGCCATATCACTAACTGATAGTAATGAATGCTGATTTTATCTGCAATAAAAACAGATTAAGTACATATATGTCTAAAATAGAAGTTAACCCTGTACGTTTTGACCATTACACGATTTGCACAATGATTCATAGACAATGTTGTGATTTACACTATTTTTCTACAATCTGGATATATTTTTTTCCATTTCAATTACGTACGACTGTGTTGTTTACAACCACAAATTACAGGAATAATGAATAATATTTTTATTTACGACTTACTATTTTGGCACAGAACACAGACCAATAACTAAAATCACAGAAGTGAGCGATTCAGTTAATGACGGATTTCGATTTATATGCACTGAGAACGTGTAGTGCGCACTGATATAACTCAAAGTTCGATACGAGTGCCATTAAATTAAATGTTGTCCGGAATACCTGAGAGTTCAACGAAATCGAATAAGCATTAAATTTTAGAGCACATTTCATAACCTCATCATTTGATAGATCATAACCAAAATTAAAAAGTATATGAATTTATTTGTCAATATATCAATTTATTATAAACTACTATAAAAATGTAAGAATGTGCGTTTCAGCTGTTATAGTTTTTTTCCAAATTTATTTTTTGGGTAAACACTGTTTTTTCAAAATCGTCAATTAAAATGTACACCAGTTTCTCTGTTTAATCAGTTTTCTTAATTAAAGACAAAGCAAGTGGTACAAGCAGTAATTAAATAAGTCTAATTATTGATATACTACATATTTCGATGCACTACTAATTCCGAAAATGTATTTACTTTTATTTGTTCTTTAAACTATTATTAATAACATTCCTCTTCAGATGAACAATCTGATAAAGAAAATAAGTTATCCAGAAGAATTACATTCAAAAAATATTCTACTACCGCCACTGATTGAACTGAATGCAATTGGAACGCGTCGAAAGCATTTCCTAAAATAAAACTGAATAGGAAGCAAAGTCTAAATAAAGGATACATACTTACCATAACAGATATCCATTGTAATGAATTGTGAATGGTCTAATAAATAATAAAAGTATATTACAATCAATTGGAAAGCAGCTAATGCAAAAGTCATAATGTAAATCGAAATCGTCATAAGTGATAAAAACTAAAGAAAAGGTAAGATAAATCTATGGGTAAGATCGGTAAGATATTCAGATTGTTCTGTGGTACTAAGGGGTTTGAGGTTAAACGATGACAAGTTGTTCTAATTATTAATATTATTATAGAATCATTCTAATTCAACAAAGCTAAAACGGCATTACTATATGATATTTTTTGCTATTCACTGCTAATTGCTATTCCACCCTAATATCAGTGTTTTAAAACTTGCTTAGAAGTCAAGTATTCAGTATAGTAATGTCATGGTAATATGATCAGAGAGACACATACTCCTTTAATTCCAAAATAATTTATACCTATTTCTGCTAACATTTGATAATATGGGAGAAAGTAAGTAAGCTCTTAACTACTACAAACTTCTCTATAAAATGATTTTATGATACGAATATATTATTACAAATGTTTTTATCAACTTATCAAAAGTAGGTAACTTATGAATTAAATTTCAGCATAACATTTGAGAATTTGTTGTTGTGTTTGTACTTCGTTAGACGTATAATTTTTTCATTTTCAGGAAAAGTTAATATGAAAGACCTCGAGGCGGCAGCAAAAGCCTCGGCTACTTTAAAAGTAATAAATACCTTTAACCGACCAGGTCAGTTAGATAAAATTGACCAAATTAAGCAAAGGTATTCCCGAAAGAAAGCATCCGTTGAAGCTTTACTGAAATCAGCAATGCAGCAACAACTAGATGGGGTACGTGTCGGTCTTAACGAATTGCATTGCTGTTTGGAAGATGTCTTAGAAATCGAAAATAGGTATAAAATAAATGCTTAACTTTATCAAAATTTACTGTTTTTATTTTGTAGTGTCAAAAAAATGCTGGCTTTATTTTCTGACGTACCCAAACTTTGTAACACTTTAAATGAAGTGCGAGAAGAAAACATGAGACATTCGCAATATGTTACTGCAAAAGAAAATCTTAAACATATATTTACAGTACCCGATAGTGTAGAAAAAACTAAACAATGGATAAATGAAGGGAAGTTACTCCATACGCATCAGGTATTGTTCGTACATAATTATAATACTCGATACTGACAAATTTCCAGATTTCCGGACACTTTTATATGTAACCTCTATATATAAATTAGGTAACAAATCTTATAACTATTGTGCTATATCAATTCTCAGTTCTATTCCTAAATTATTTGAAAGTATCGTAACTGATTGTCTCGGTTGCATTTGCTCCAGCAGCATAACGCCTCATCAATTTGGGTTTTCAACAGGCCAGTCGACTGACCTGAACCTTGTTGCGTTTGTGGATCTGTTATCGTAGGCTTTGGAGACCGGTTTGCAAATTGACACAGTTTATACCTTAGATACAGTGAATCAATCATATGGTATTGACAGCCTTGTATTGAGATGGCTTGATAGTTACGTGTCGAGTAGGGAACAGTATGTCAGGGTTAATCATTCTTATTCACACACTTTTCCAGTGCCATCAGGTGTCCCCCAGGGATCTCGCTTAGGACCTTTCTTGTTCAGTCTCTTTATTAACGATATTGTGCACTGCTTTTCAGCCAGTGAGGCCCTGCTTTTTGCAGATCTGAAATGTTACAAATTTATTGGTAATTATAATGATGACTTGCTATTGCAGGCTGACTTAGACAATCTTTCTAAATGGTGAACGGCGGCATGTCACATCATGCAATTCCACTACTTTCATAAGCCTCTCGTATTTAACTACAGCCTAAATGGTATGGCTCTTGGCTCGGCTGTCAAATTCACTGACCTAGGTGTTACTCTTGGCTTCCAGCTTAGATTTGATACCCTTATTGCATCCGTCTGTCACATAGCAATGAAAAGACTAATTAGTGACTTTACCGACATCACAACCGTTCAAACTTTATATTGTTCACTGGTTAGATCTCATCTTGATTATTGTTCCTCTCATTATTTGACTTACAAGCTAAAATAGGATGCAGTGCAACATTTGTATTGAGCAATTTTTGCACATATCACCACTCGAAGTTCATAGAAAGCGCAGGGACATAATTCTCTTGTTTAAGGTTATAAATGGCAGATGTTCAATACAATACTAACATTTTATGTGCTACAATACAAACATTTTATGTGCCTTTCCACAGACGTAGCTACACTTTTAACACATTTTTTCTTAGAACACTTAGATTAGCTAATACATTGACTCATCTCAAATTGTTTGACTTGTCTCAATAGACTGCTTAAAGTTGACATTTTATAGATTTTTTTATAGCTGCAGCAAAAATTCAGACAAATTACGTCACAGCTGATGTTACGCAATTGTTTTTATTGTCAACATAATTTTCGATAGTTTGTCGTGTTAAAAACAATATTTTTTTGTAATTTAGTGTAACATATAGTGCAAACATTTGCTTAAATATAATGAATTATCCATTTCTTCGTGTGACATATGTCTGAATACTTGCTGCAAATATACTTCCTTGTATAGTAATTTTTGTGCCTGGTTTGATGTCGTTTTATTTTATTTTTATTTTATTTTAGTTTTATGTTTCACATTTTTGAGCTTGCCCATAAATAAGTAAATAATATTCGGTACAAATAATCGTGTATATTTTTAGTGTTTGCGAGATTTAGAAAACTCAAGAGATGATCTTCTGTACGAACTTCATAAATTACCCAATCAGTCTCCTCATGACACATCGATGCTAAAAGCATATTTCGCCGATGTAGAAGTTCTCTCAAACCTCTTAGAGAAACAGTTAACGTTTATTCTATCGCGGACATTAAATACTGTTCGTAAAGATCCCACTGTAATTGTAACCGCACTGAGAATTATCGAACGGGAAGAAAAGTCCGATGAAGAAATTTTAAAACAGCAGAAACAGACCGGATTCTTACCTCCGGGACGACCTAAGAGATGGAAGGAGATGATGTTCCGTATTTTAGAAAAATCGGTAGCATCTAAAATTGAGGGGACCCAAGTTGAAGAAAGGGAGGACAACAAACATTGGTTAATAAGATATTTAGAATTGATCAGGATGACGATATTAGAGGATCTACGAGTAGTCAAAACGTTATGCGTACCTTGTTTTCCGCCAAGATATAATATTATAGATCGATACATACATATGTATCACCATTGTCTTGGAGTTCATGTAAGTATATTTAGTAATTTGTTTCTTAAAGTATGATGTATGTAAAAATAAGATTTTCCTTAATTTCTTTTTTTTTAGTTGCAAGAAATTATCCAAAACGGGCTGGAAGGAAATGAATATGTTTCGGTTTTATCGTGGGTAATGAAAATTTACAAGTCCAGTGATCTTTTAGGCCACCCTGATCTAATAGAACACACTGAGAAATTACCCAGCTTACTTCCCCAAGCTGTGATAGATCGATTGGAAGGGGAATATTTAAAGGTAAATTTACCGCTCGCTATTTTTTTGTTTGTATTTATTTGTTTTTTAGAATATAGAAAATAACTACTCAGAATGGATGCTGAACACACTAAAATCCGAGAAAGAAGAATGGCGTTCTAATATGGAACCGCATCTGGATTCATATTCTAGAACGGCGGCTCCGATTATCATTTTCCAAATGATAGATCAAAATCTTCAAGTTGCTAAAACAATAAGGTAATATAAATAAATTGGACTATTATACCAGGTTAGTTAGAAGTGGGTGCAAATTTTTTTTTCCTGAATATTATTTCGCCAAAACAAAGTTTTTATTCACATAAATTTCTGTTCTAACATACTCCCTTACAGAGATACAAGGTGTTGAAATTTAGGGAAACAAAAATAGTTTTTTCCTCATCCCAAATGGATGGAAGGAACTTATAGGAAATATATTTCAGGAAGTTAAGTTGCACTGCATCTAATTTCAGCTTATAAGTCAAATAATGCAGACTTCAGACAGAGGAACAATACTCAAGATGAGATCTAACCAGTGAACAGTATAAGGTTTAACAGCTATGATGTTGGTAAAGTCACTAGTTAGTCTTTTAACAAAGCCCAGCATTTTCATTTCTTTGTGACGGACAGTTGCAATATGGGTATCGAATCTAAGGTGGGAGCCAATAGTAATTAGGTCAGTGAATTCAACAACCGACCCAAGAGCCACACCATTTGGGTTGTAATTAGAAATTAGTGGGTTGTGAGAGTAGTAGAATCGCATGATGTGATATTTAGAGGCATTCAAGTCCATGCTGAACACCATTTGAAAAGATTGTCAGCCTGCAATTGTAAGGCATCAATATGATTACCGATAAATTTGTAACATTTCAGGTCATCCACAAAAATCAGGACCTCACTAGCTAAAAAGCAATGCACAATTATCATTAATGAAGTGATTGAACAAGAGAGGTTCTAGGCTTGATCCCTGGGGAACACCTGACGGCACGGGAAAAGTGTGCGAATAAGAATGATTAACCCTGACATACTGCTCCCTACTCGACAGGTAAAACAGACACAAAACTGTAATTGATGCAGATATAGACAATCCTACTACAAATACGTGTCAAGTTTCTGTGCTTTTAGGATTTTCACAAAGTCCTATTTCAAGAATTGTATGTAGGCAGCTATTACACGCTCACCACTACACAGATGTTCAAGCTCTTCATCCTGGAGATACCGAACGACATTTACGTTTTTGTCGGTGGCTTATTAGATGAATAAATGATAATCCCTATTTTATTTTGTCTGTTTTATAGACAGATGAGACTTGCACTGAACAACTCACATGTTAGGAGAAGTAGAAGATTCCGGCATCGATTTTCTCTCAATTCTGGGAGGAATCTTCAATGGTCATTTATTAAAGTTACAAGAACTTAATAATCGCATGAACGCAAATAGTTACAAAAACCATTTGTATGACTTACTAGAAGACATTCCGTTGAATATTAGACAACAAATGTACTCTCAATGCAGATTTGTGACAGTGGCTGAATAATAATTTTAATGATAGATGGATTGGTCGGTTTGGTCCTATGAAGTGGCCTCCAAGAAGTCTCGACTTAAATCCGCTAGATTTCTTTTCATGGGAATTTTTAAAGCAACAGATTTACAGTGGAGTAATTAACACTAGAGACAAGTTGCAAATATGAATTACAAGGCAAATGAAATTCGTAGTAACTTACACATGCAAAATCTATAGAGATATTGCTAATACGACGGTGTCAAGCTTGTGTTGCGGTTGAAGGTGGACACTGAACATTTGCTTTAGGTCTTTAACCCTTTCGCGACGGGAACTTTTCATTTAACTCGGCCGCCTGTACGGGTGCCGTCAGTGCTTGCTGATTTATCCGATTCCCGTTACGAATCAATGATGTATGTATGCTGATCTAACCGCTTCCCGTTACGAATAGTATTTTCGTGTTTTACAAAATATTATATTTTTATATGTTTTATGTTGAAAAATCTGGAACTGTATAAAACTCTTTACGTGCCATTACAATAAACAATTCAACTCACAGTACTCATTACCGCACCGCATAACATGCTCAACTGTGGCGCGAAAAAGTCACACTAATCTCTCTCTCATGATCTTTGTGGCAATAACAAACATCTCTAATTGCTGATCAACACGTCCGTCTCGAAGAGGTTCCTCAGCCGTTGCATAAATATCTGTTTCCCGTATGTCAAACACGACCATTTTTTGAGAATATAACAGGTACCCGCCGCAAAGGGTTAATAATACTTATGTTTATTTTCTGTATTGTTTTTAATTTTAAGATCATTTCAGAACTATTAACTGTAATTGTTTTTCATAAAACAGTTGGCAAAAAAAATCCGATGGTTGTTTTACACAAAACTACGGATTACTCCAGTGATAACTTTTAACGTAAAAGGTTTATTTACTCCAGAAGAGAATTATTTACTGAAATTATGTAAGAATATTTTTTTTGTAGCAAAAAAATTGCTTAAAAATGTATTTAAATAAAAACTTTGTTTGGGGTAGAAGATTCTTCTATTAAATTTTTTACATCTTCTGACTCACCTTCCATATTTTAAATATTTTTTATTTCCACCAGTGAAGAATTGACGATAAAATCGTTGAACCTGAGTATAGAACAAGTAGTGAAATTTGGAGACTCCTTTCGCGAAGCTATTATAGATTTTAAAAACAAATATTTCGAAGACAGGAAACAGGTATATAAATAAGCGAATAACACTTATAAAAATTAACTTTTATTTGAATTTTAGGTGTTATATTTCACACAGTACATGATAGTAATCCTCAATAATTGTCTACAGCTGGTAGACCTGGGATCACAATTAGAGAAACAGTATCTCATTAGTTCTTCGCCGCACAACTTGAGTGAGAATTTTAACAATCTCAGAGGGACATTTTTTGTGAGCGATGCATGTAACTTATCTAAATGCCAACTAATGCACATTTTTTTAGGGATTGCGAAACGAGGCGGTAAATTATTTATTAGAAGAACTGTTTGTAGATTTGGATCAACACTTTGAAAAATTATTCAGCGTGCAGTGGCTTACCACAAACCTACCTGCCGATACAATTTACGCTACGATAGAAGATTATTTTCAAGATTATAATAATTTGGTGGAAGCTAATTACAAATACGTTGTAGATTTAACTAGAAATATGGTAGCAAAACGTTACTTAACGGCAATGCTCTCTAAAAGAACGTCATTTAAAACGTACGAAGAATGTACAAAAGCTGCGAGTAAGACGATTAAGGAAATAGATAGATTAAGTCAGTTGTTTAGCAACCTTAACAAAGACTTAGATGAAGATAGTCCGTTTGAAGCGATCACTATGCTCGCCGAAGTGCTTAAAAGTGATGATGATATGCTGTCTTTCGACTTGCACAGAGTTGTCGAAAAGTATCCCGACATTACAGAAGATCACTTACTAAGACTCTTAAGTCTAAGAGGGGATTTATCTAAAGCAGATGTTAAGGATAAAGTCTTGCACATAGACAAACCCAAAGTGTTACACAAGAGTAGTATTTTCAAGACGCTTGTATTTCCTAAGCTTGTAAATATAAATTTGAATTTTTAATATTAAAAACCGTAAATGTACAGGGTGTCCACGAACTAGTCATGTGAAAAATGAAGGGACATACAGGGGATGTCGAAATAATATCAGTACTTCATATAATTTTTTTTTTCCATTTGGCTTCATTATGGATATATAGGGTGTACCAAATAACACCGAAAAAATGTAAGCGATTGTCAGATGATAATTAATAGGGGCCTTTAGTATAAAATTTGTTGAAAAAACTTCCCTAAAAAGTTACGCCCTTCCAAAAATTAAGCTGAATCCAAGCCGCAGTTAGCATTTTACGAGGTAATCCAGTGATCATGGAGAGCCTTACAACTTTGTAAAACGGATTACTTATTGCGTACGAGAAAACGGTGGTCACTGAGCATTTATTGTAAAGAGATCATAACTTTTTTTATTTGTTATATTATTCTTATTATCTCGTATTTATTAAATAAAATATAAATGTGTTTTGGAATTTTCGTTATTTGTTGCAGAACGAATACTGATATTGTTGACATACGAAAAATATTTTTTCTGTCTAAACTACTCATCTGCTCAAAATTCTGAGTGTAAAAAAAGTTTCTAAATAAAGTCAACTACTAATAGAAAAAAACTGAGAGTAATTGTACAGGGGGTTAAAAAAATATGTGCTTATATTTGAACGATACATGATTTTTCTTATATTTCTAATGACAAGATTTTAAATAATGTCAAAAAGTGTCGGTTAGACTTATAACTGCGTAGCCCAAAAATGGTTAACATCGATCAAGTTGTTTTTGAGATATTCGGAATAAACAAAAAATTTTCGTGAACTTTGGCGCTCCCTAGCGGCGAAACGAAGCAATTTTGGAAATAAGTAAATTGGGCTAAATCGGCTCATTTTGAACCCAGGAGTCTGTGGTCTTCCGTTGTACAGGTCTTTTCCGGACACCCTGTATATGAAGTATTGACATTATTTTGACGTCGATGCTCTTTCATGTTTGACCACTAGTTTCACCCTCCATAAGTATATAAAGATGTATATTTATATTATTTTTTCTTTTACAAATATGTAAATGTACGTTTTAAGAAAAAAAAATACTGATTTATTTAAATGCATAATTTATTATTAATGTTAAATGCACATTACTGAAAAGAATTTACTTAAAATAAATTTCCAATTTAAATATTAATTTTTGTTCCCTAGTTTTATAATTTAGTTTTTTATCTCTGGATTCATTTACGGAACTAACTGGGCATTATAGCAAATAAATAAACCAAGGCTAATAATTTTTTTAAATTTAATTTAACACTTTTGATGCCATGGCGGTCACCAGAGCCCGCAGAAAGTATTTCCCTCGGTGCCAGAGCGGTCACCAGTGACCGACGGTAGTAAGATCATTGAGAGAGCTCTCCACGCCACATGACCGCTATAACACGCGTTTTGCCGTATAGATCTGACCGCTATGACTTGGCCAGTTCTGTCACATAAATTTTTTTATTTTATTTTGTTATCTGGGATTACCCTACTTCAAAGTTCATAGCCGTTTTATTGTGTTTTTGTGATTAAAAAATTGTAATTTTGTACAACCCAAGTATTCTTTATTGATATAATAGGTAACAATACACTAAAAACAAATACATACATAAAACATTCTAAATAGTGGGGTTCATTTTCACAATGTAAGCAGTAAGTGGTAACCTTTTTCACGTTATTTTTGGGAAGATTGAGTCTCCAGTGACCGCTATCTATAGGTAGGCATTCACGTCAGATAGTGCCGGAAGCGGTCACTGGTGACCGACCACTTTTTTTTATTAAAAAATGTTGCTGATTACAAAAAAACTTCACTAGGACACTTTGGGATATGCATTAGATACAAAAATACGAAAAAACGCTTCTCGCACATGAGGACATTTTTTCGAAAAGTACTCTGGCATCGAAAGTGTTAAAAAGGTAATAAAAAAAACTATTTTATGTATGAACTGATATTTAATTAATCGATTTCAAAGAGGCAGTACTAAAAACAGGGTTCTCAGCAATTTTACAAAATCAAATTCCTGACATTTCCAGGTTTTCCTGACAAAAGCATACAAAATTCATATTTTTAAAAACAAACTAAAATAAAAACAAGTCAAATGATAATGCATAAATGAGCCCATTCGCTGACAAATACGTAAATATTTAATTTTATAAAAAAATATGTATTTCAGTACTTAAATTAAATATTAACAAATATAAATATTTAATAAAAGATCTAATAGAAATATGTATAAACAGACACAACAAAAACCGATAAAAATAGATTTCACTACTGAGCAGACAGTTGTAACCTGTTTTTTTACGATGAAATGTATTCAAATCGGTTCAAAACACTACATTTTCGCATTAAACAGTGACGCACGTCACAGATTGCTTTTTAAACCGTGTTTAAAACGTCCACTGAATCTGGTTTGAACTCTTTGGATGCTTTGCTATTGGTGTATGTAGCAGTTGCCTAAAAAGTAGAGATCCCAAAATCGGTGATTTAAATTTTCAGATTTTATGTTTAAAATGGTTGATATTTTTATACTTCTTATCTTGTTCATTTAAAAAGGAATTGGTTGTGGATTATTGTATGTACCTCTGCAAACGTATTTTTAGACATCTTAAATTACATTACAAAAGCATCTTGTCACTCATACGAACATGTACGTAACTATTTGTTTTGTTCAAAATCAAAAAGTGTGAGTGTGATGTTAAAGAGAAACAAATATTTGATGACATTACGTTTTGAAACTATACATTTTCTTGGTGCATTACATAAGTAATGTCACCATTGAATACGTTTTGAAATAGTCGATGAATACGGTTCGTTACAAAAAAACAGCTATACACTCCAGATACCTATATCCGTTTCTTTCTATCAATCTGCGGGTGCGTGTGATTGAAGCAAACAGAAATTGGCAACTGGGTGCGTTCATTAAATAAATAATTTTGACACGGCATGAGCAGCGTTCACAAATTTTCCCTGACGACAATAAAAATTTCCTGATTTTTTACGATTATTGGCACTTTCCCTGACAAAGTTCAAATTCCCTGACATTTCCAGGTTTTTCAGGTTTTCCCCGACGCTGAGAACCCTGAAAAATGTCTGCTATATTGTCGAGATAAAATCATGCTAAGAGATCATATTTTCTTTTTCTACAAAATCTAATAAAAAAATTAAAATATATTTTTTAAAACTAATCACCCTCTATTTTATTGATATCTACTTAAAAGTTTTCTTTCAAATGGTGTCATAAGTACAGTATATTGCAATAATAATGGCACTTCCTTAAATCATTTTGAACAACTGGATGTTCTGAGAAGAAATTTCAGTATATCTCTTTAGAGTGGAACTAACACTAAAAGTTTCAGAGTAGATTTAAATACAAAAATAAGTCAGTTATACACAAATCCCCAAATTCATTTTAAAAAGTGCCATTATTATTGCAATAGATTGTACATACATAATATTTCGTTACTTTTATTTATTTTCCCTGCTCCGCAATTGGATTGTCTGAACAGTAAATAAATAAAATAATATAGATATAAAAAAGCATCTATGGGATATTTAATTGTACAAGAAAGCAAAAACTACATTGGTTGGTATATTTTTGCCTATATATTTAAATTATTTTTCCTGATATCAAATATATGACTCATTAATTGTAAGGAAGTTTTAAGACAATTAGAATCTTAAGATTTGAGGAGTTCTGTATTAGTTTCAATTCAAATAATGGAAATCAGCGGCTGTAAAAACAATATAAAAACCAAAAAATTACCTGTATATTAAAAAATATAAATATAAAATAAAATATATTTTAAATGAAAATTAGTTAATTTAAATTAGTTTTATATTAATTTAAAATCAAATTTAAAGAAAATTAGACAGGTACATGCTTTTGCAATCATAATAACACTCCCTCAAAACAGGTTTTGAACTTCAGTAAGTTCCGAGTTCCATTAATTCTCTATTGGTGAGTGAAACAACTAAGAAAGATGAAAGTAGATTTCATTACAAATATGTCAGCAGTTCGGAAGAAATCGCAAAATTCATTTTAAAGAGTGCCATTATTATTGCAAACGATTGTACATATCTAAAATTCAAAATTTGCACAATAACGCTTCAAAATTCAAAGTTAAAAATAATTTATTTGATGTTCCTAATGAAAGGTTAGAAAAATAACATTTTAACACAAATGCGTCAATGCAAGAATTTAAATGTTCAAGGCATTTTTAAAATAACACAAGTTTGATTCCAACACCCATTTTATGTGTACAGGGTAGAATATTTTTTGTTATATAAAACACCCCCTCCAAAATCGACTTAAAAATGCACTGTTTCATTTTCTTCAATTATTTTTGAGACATCCTGTATAATGAAACGTTCTAAGGCTTCATTTACATATACCCTTAAGTCAATTTTTGATTAATTTCAGTTTCATTAACTAAGGTACACTTTATTTAAAAAAAAAAAACAGAAACAGAAAACATGTGCACATAACTATTGATCGATTGTATAACGGCTGGTACATAAAATATACCGAAATTTTTCCATCGGGCTTCTCAATGCAGATTCCGCAGTTTAGCAATCTTTAACATTAACATCTGCACCGAGCTGCTCAACATCATCGGTGCAGATGTTAACGTTAGGAAAACTTCTGCCGACATAAGACGACTTCGATAATTCCTTGTCGGTCCGATTCTAGACATGTTTCGCTGATGTTAGTGTAATGTAGCTGTCAGATGAGAAAGCCACATAATTTTCTTGCCAGTCCACAGGCAAGCCTAGATGATGCCTAAAAATGTAAATGATTAAAATTAAGTTTTCCACTGATCGACATTACATGTGTAAATGTCAAACACTAAGCCCTGTCACATTTATTACCTAGGCATTAAATAGTTATTTTACTGCCGCTAAATTTTTTATTTCTATGAAAAAAAATGTCTAATTACGATTTGCTGTTTTACAAAAGTAATTTTATTTATTGTAAACATTTATAGTGGAATTAGAACAGCCTTTTAAGGGATATTCAGTTTACTAAAATTTATGGCACCAAATGTAAACTAGGTAACAGTTGTCATAGCATATCATGAATATGTCCACTTCTTTATAAGGTATGGAGTAATCCTTTGAGCTGCTAGTACTGAAGCTGAGATAATTTTTATTACACAAAATGCGGCAGAAACATATTTATCATGTAGGCATACGTTTAAACAAAACTAAATCCTAACTTTTATATCCATTTATATTTGAGTCGGATATATTTATCAAAGAAAGACCTTCTTTATATCAGACACATGACTATAAAACAAGAAAAAATGGTTATCTAACTACTGAGAAAGTAAATTTTAGTTACATTCAAAAGAAGAGTCTCTATACATATAAAATAAAAAACAAATATTTGAAAGACCTGCTGTAACGGAACGCATACTATTCATCAGATAGGTTCATTTTTTAGTGGTTAGTGTTCATCTTGCTACTCTAATCAGGATTGCATTATAAATACATTACTTTGTTTTTTTTGAGGCACCAATGCCAGTTTTTAATGTTTATGTAAATGTGACAAGTCGTACACATATTTTTCGTAATGCACTAATAAAAAATATATTGTCACGGAATTTGCCCCACTCACTCCCAAACCATCGACGGTGGTCTCGCGAAATGCTAAGATTGCCCCGATCGCCCCTACACGATTCTGTTAAACAAACAAAATGCCGTGAATCGAGACGGGACTGGAAAAATCGGGAATCGACGAGAAGCATTCGAGTCGTTCGGGAAGATGGATCTAGAGATACTAGAATATACCTCGAAGATTCGTTGGGTCTATAAAAGAAGAATAAACGGCCGAGTTAGTTAGTCTTGTATTACAGTATTGAAGTGAAGTGTTTAGCTAGAGAGATCAAAGCGATTTAGATAGCGATTAATTAAATAAGCGTTTAGTTGACCTGTAATTAGTAGTCAGTAGTGTACTGAGCAGTTAATAAAGAAGTGATTAATTAACGGATTGTTTTTCTTGTGTAAGAAAAAGACGGATTGGGAAATCCGTGACAGTATTAATTCATTCATCCTTTTCCTTCTGAAACATTTACTTTGCCTCTAAAACAAAGTGTTTTCACGTCTGCAAGATGTGGATGGTTACAACGTGAATTCTTTCATCTCTAATGATATTTTTATGGTTTTGAATATAGCACTTACTGTTAGTTATTTACTTAAATATGCTTATATCATAGCCACCACAGATAGCCATATGGCATTATTTTTATTTCTGAAGTAACGTACAATTTTGCTAGTATACTAAACAGATTGTTTGTGTTATGATAAAATTATAACTTGGTAGCCTAATTGAACAAATAACTAGTTTCACAAAAAATCACAAAGGGATTTACTTGCTTTTGCAACATAAACGCATGATTGAACATCACATTTAACAGAGATGATTCTGTGATTGTTAATAAAAAAAACATGTTCCACTTATATACTTTTTCTCTTGCATGTTGTTCTATATTTACACAAAAATTACATCACCGAAAGTTCAAGAATGTCCTTGATTACTAATGTAATATTAAATATTTGATTTAGATAAAGTCAGTTATTTATTTGTGATAACAGCAACAACTGATAACACTCTTTGAAAAGCTGTACTTTAACTTCCCATTTACATTCATACTAGACAAGAGATAATGTACAATATTGTTAAAATATCTTAATAACTTATATTTATCATTTAATGACAACACTGTACTTTTAGAAAAATTGCAGAAAATGCAACAAATAAATGAATTGGAAACTTTTCCTTGCCTGCTCTTAAATACTTTTTGTGATAAAAAAATACTATAAATTATCAAAATGTATGGTATGTTCTAAATTTTCTCAACTTTCTCCAACAGTATTACAAAATAAATTATCTTCGAATTTTATCAGCTATTTAATAAGAAGCTAGCACCACAAAGGAAACGTTATCAGTACAAACACAGATATCTAAATCATTTATTTGTTAAACAATAAAAATTATATACTTTTTATTACATCTTAAAGTTTTACTTTACTCTCAATTATGTATCTACACACGTCAAAAGTCTTGGACCCCCTGTATATAAAATAATTCGATTAAACCTAGTGGTTTTTCTTAATGTGGTAAAAAAGCTCATGTACTTAGGGAACAAAAAAGGATAAAAAATTGCAGACCATGAACCTTTACTTTATTACCAGTGTTTTTACAAGTCTTGTCAGTTTGGCAGTGTATTCAGCCAAGTGTTTCTTTGAATTTTTGTACATTATAATGCCAAGACGTGAACTTTCTGCGTTTACCCGAGCAAGATTGACTGCTGTACATGATGCAGGACATTCTAATCATCAGATATCTCACATGTTCGGCATTACTAGAGTATCTGCTGTACGAATAGTACACAGATATGAAGAATTTGATACAGTGGAAAACATTACGTAGTGGACGTCCTCGAGTATCTAATGAAAGGGAGGATCAGTATTTGGTGCAATATGCCTGTAGACACTGCACATCTTCAGCTTCAGCTCTCAGAGCCCACTTTCAAGGTACATTTTGCCATTTTATATCGACACCTACTATTTGAAAACGACTCTACAACGCAAATTTACGTGCTAGAAGACCATTACGGGTACCCACTCTACTTCCAAGGCATCATGTTGCCTGTCTCCAGTGGGTGCGAGAGCATACGGGTTGGCTTTTACGCCAGTGGCGGTGGGTTTTATTTACAGACGAAACCAGAATTGGGCTGGTTACTGATGACAATCGACAATGAGTCTGGAGAGAGCCAGGTTGTCAATAGCGACTTCATTTTCCCCGTGAAGTTGCTCCGTATGAAGGGGGTAGTGTAATGTTATGGGGTGGAATAATGTTCAACCGCCACATTCCATTAATTCGCATACCACAGAATATGACCAGTCAAATTTACACCGAACAAGTTATTGCGCCCATTATCAACCCCCTACATAATGAATTAGGTGAAAATTTTTTCTTTATGGATGACAATGCTCCACCACATCGTGCAAAAAGACACTCGAAGCAGAACATATCAATAGACTCCACCTCAGACTGCAGATGAGTTAGTCGTGGCGGCAGAAGAGGAATGGAAAATAAAGTTTGTCAAAAATGTCAAACATTTGCTGGTTTTTAATTTTCTAAGTACCTACTCAGTTTATCGAATATATTCTTTTCACAAAAAAAAAAGATTCAGAAAACAATATACCGCTATTAATGTATTTGGTTCTTCTGACAAAAAGATTTCTTTAACAAGAATAGGGATATAGTACACAAAACATATAACACCGACAAAAAGCAATTTCTTTATAATTATCAAAAACAGAAATAATTCATATCTCATCCTCACAATTTTTTATTGTTGGCTTTTTCACTTTTTAATAAAGGTTGAAATAAAAAATCCTTGCAAAAAAAAATAATCTAAACAATTACTACTAATTGAAAACATACCTGATATGTTGAAATACTTAAATTACCTATTAAAGTTCACTTTAAACATAATTTGCCACTCGATGCAGCCATTAAAGATGACCTATTTCTGCATTTCAAGGATTCTTCCTTCTGGTGGTCCCCCTGTTTTGATTAAAATAAAAAATGAATCTACACAAGTATTATTGTGTAAATATTATAATAGGCTGAAGGACCTCGGTCACTGGCCTTTTGGGTTATACTCAATAAAAAATAAAATATTATTAACAGCCATATCGTTACACAATATAAAGGACATCGGTTCCATATTTTTCCAGTTCCCATTGAAAATACAGTGAAGTATGATACAGTCTAGCAATCCCCAATTTTAACATCTGTACCGAGATCCTGAAAACGATCGGTGCAGATGTCAATATTAGGACAACCGCTGTGATTTACGAAACAACCAATTACCGTATGCACACACAAACTCAAGGAAAGTGTGTCAATTTGCTGCAGTACTGTCAGATCTATTAGTTAATAAATTGTCAGTGTGAAATAGCAGTAAAAGAGTTAACCCTTATGTTTTTTGTCACACCCTGTATATGACTAGACTAAAATTTACAATTTGCCTCTTGCAAGAATCAAAATTATGTGTAAAAAAATAAATTGTTTCAATTCCTTGTCTATTTCTTGACTATACAAAATTACCTAACCTTTCTTATAATTTACTATACCTGTAGAAAGTCTGCAGAGGGCATCTTCAGCAGCATTGTACAGAACGTACTCCCCAACATTAACATCCACACCAAGCCTTCAAAATCACTTTGGTGCGAATGTTAATATTAGGACTACGAACTATTACTGTTGTATGATATATCAGGCATCGGCAGTTGCAGAATAGACAACAAAAATTTGTTCCAAATATCGGTGAGTATAACACACATAGTCCCCTTTAATTCGACTGCTCAATTTCTACAAGGTTCACAATTAACATATAATACAAAAGTTCAAGTGAATTTAAAGATTCACCTCCATTTTTTATAAAAATCGAATAATAAAAATATTGAGTATATCAGATTGATCGGGTATTTTCCTAGAAAGAAGTTTTTATGATTTGCTTACAATTTTAATTTTTCTGACAAATACTTATACAACATAAAGTGATGACTACTAGATTAATAATTGAAAATTTGTGCCAGATGAAAAAAATTTCAACCAAAATAATGAAATTTAAAATGTAGTTCTGAATTGAAATGAGCAAAAATATGCACTATTCTAATTAAATTTCTAAAATGAAATAAGTATTCCGCTTTGAGGTAATTTTTCATAAGATTTAAACTGTCTTGGTGTGTGTGTGGCATATTTTAATATCTTTTAAATTTTGTTTCCAATATTTAATAATTAAAAATGAAATTAATCAGACATGAAATTTATTTCGATTGTTAAATTACAAATAATAGTTAACAAGAAAGTACAATTGCAATAGGTAATTTGTTTAAGTTTATTTAACTTGAATTATAATTCACTCATTTCTTGAGATTCTGTTTAATAGTACCTAAATACATTTTAAATATAATATTAAGTTTTATATATTTTGTTCCAAAATGATAATTATCCTTTACAAAGTGGCAACCAAATGGAACTACTGAATAAAATTAATAATTTTCATTTTTTTTTTTTAATTTTACGAGGTAACAAAATATTTCACAAAATTACAGAAGTTAGTTACAAATGAGGCAAAATTGTTAATTACAAAAAAAAAAGAAAATGTGATCAATATTTCTACAGCATTAATACATTAGATATATTTTTGAATTTTTACGGGGTACGAAAGTATTTCACAGAATTACATAACATTATTACACATGATGTAAAATTATCAATTACAGAAAGATAGACAAGGAAAATGTGAACAATTTTCAACTACATTAATAGATTAATAAGAAAAGAAAACATTTCTTAACTCTGCACTTACCATGTTGCTTAAAAATAAAGCAATGGTATATATTTGATTTTTAAATAAAACTTCATATTTTAACATTGTTGCAATCTGCAAAAGGGCGCTTTTTCATCACGAGGTAAAACTAACAAAATAGGAGGATTGCCTTCAACTTTACGATTTTTTATTCTGAACTATATATACTGTGATCTGGTGACCACGTAAATTGCGAAGTGATGATTTACACGCCCGTCCTATCCGAATAGGTTGATATTTTTCTAATTAAAATTATTAGCATCTTGGTTTTAACTGAATTGATACATATTGTGATTCTACACATTTCATGTTTTTAAAAAATGTATACATATTCTACTCACCTTTGACTGCTAGCGACCACACGCGCAATATATCATTACTAGCCTCATTTTGACTATTTGAAATAGATTTCCCTATTAAACTCTACTAACCTCTTAAATAAAATGACTCGATAACTGTCGCGTTGGAATTTATAACGTAACCCTCCACGCAGCCGTCAGCCAATCAGAGGCTGACACTTCGAACCACTTTGAACGAAAACGGCGTTGCTAGATTAGATGGGACAAAAAAACGAACAAACGAAACGAACGTCAATGTTGGATCTCGAGATCACACTAAAAATCCCTAAAAAGAGGAGGCTCCAATAGAAACTTGATTATATTTTATCTAGGGTTATGATCTGGAATAATAGGCTCTCTCATTTCTGTTCATATTTTAATCAAAGCTATCATTTTCAATAAAATTTTATAAATCTCATAAAATAAGTTTGTCCGTGCACAAATAGTGTCATTTGCTTTGGGAAAAAAAGTTTGGGCAGAAGAAGACGATGAGAATCGAATTTGTGGAAGTGGATGATATAAAACTAGGGTTATGATATAACAAGAGGGGTGGTAATCTTTTTTAGACAACGAACTAAAATGTATTGTTGTTCTCTATAATACATTTAGTACATATAAGAATAAATATTGAAAGTTTTTTCGTCGCTTTTCCCTTTGAAATTACAAAAATGCTTGGGCATTATGTTGTTTTATGACTAAAAATCTGCCTTCTCTTCTAGTTTGTCTATTTTTGATCATATCATATACCTTTTTTTAATCAAAACTAGAACATATGAAAGGGTAAATATTTAGTGGAGTAAGATTTCTAATCTGTTTTATGCTTTGGTTGATTTTTATTTACAAAACTATCATAGGTAATTGAAATTTGTCATTGGAAAAAATCAATTCAACTGTTATTAGTGATTAGTGGTCTGTGGTTTCCAATCATGTGTGAAATGGAAATGTTCAGATGCGTTCAGTACAATTATTTAGTTCAAAATTGTGACGTCATAGAGTAATTTAAATATATTTTTAATTTTTAAATGAGTAATATAACGGCAAGCGTTTAGTGTTTGAGTATAAAAGAATATGTACCATTAAAAAAATTATGTGTAGGTATATCCACAATATTTATTTTATTTATATTGTCGTTAAGTATCTTGTAAATTTTAAATATTACTGCTGGAATTACGCCTTCGTGTTTGTTCAAAAGTGAATTTAAGTTTTGAAAGTTATTGAATGATTTCATTACAAATTTAACTAGATTTTATATTATTGAATCCAATTTTATCCTTAGCATACCTAAATATTTGGTATAAAGAACATAGATATGAATATTTATAGAAATTGTAGGAAAATTGATTTATATTAGCTAAAATACCTTTAGAGCAGTAAAAAAAATTATGGGTTGGTTAATGGTAATAAAACATATAGCTACCATTAACGCCACAGTTTATTTATTATATCGTCTGAACATATTTATTTGTGGCATAATTTTCGTTTTTCTTTAGTTTTATTGGGTACCAATCGACTCTTCTGAAAAAATAAAGATTAATTAAGTAAGCCCTTGCGCCAAACGGATCAGTCAAGGGTTATGTTTGAAACTAAGTTTGCCTAACCAAAAAATCGCACACTGAAAAAAGCAGATAAGTAAAAAACAACAAAAATCACATTACTATTTTGAGAACGAAAACAGAGTTTTTCGAAACGTCAATAATACGGAAGTGCGCCTTTGTAACCTATAGCTCATAGTTTGAGCACAGCTTAAATAACAATGTTTGAGCCTCGAGGTCTTACTCGTAAATTCCCTAAATTAAGCGAAAATTTTTTATCAAAGATTGCAACTTACAAGAACTGTATCCAAATGTATGGATAGCATTGCGAATATTATTGACTATACCTGTAACGGTTGTTAGTGGGGAGAGGAGTTTTTCAAAGCTGAAGCTGATAAAAACCTATCTTGGATCAACAATATCTCAATCTAGATTGACAAACTTAGCAACTTTGTCAACTGAAAACGAAATTGCTGCAAACATCGACTTTGATAACCTTACAAAAGAGTTCGCCGATAGAAAGTCCAGAAAAGTAAAATTTTATTTGTTTTTTTTTAATAAACGGTTATTTTTTTACAATAAATAATCATTTCTTTTAATAAATGGTTATTTTATTATATTTTTGAATTGCAGTTGGGGGCGCTGTAGAAATCTTGCCCAGGGCGCTGGTATAATAGTGTTAAAATCGGCACTGGTCGAAAGCAATTGACAAAAGTCAAAGTTAGCGTTCACAGTTGTGAAATTTGTTCGAAGTATGTTTCTTGTGTAATCAAGTGACAATAAAGGTTGTTTGTCTAGATGACGTGTTTCCACGCTCACCGAACTAGAGGTTAGAATATAAACCTTTCAAAGAAAAACATTATTAACAACATCATCAAATTTTATAAAAATCACGAAAATGTGTATTATAGCAAAATGCAGACATGGTACCGGGTACACGTTGTGACGTCATAGCGCGCAGTTAACACTGTTGAGGTTGAATATAAGGATCGACAAACGAACAAGCAATCCTGTCTCTACTTTGTTTTTGGAATGAAATTCTTTTTTGAGAACTTGAAACGATTATAACCTTATTCGTCATGCTTTTACAAGATAAAAATGTAATTTGCGTTAAAAATGCAAGACATAGCTTTCCAATTCTAGACTTTTCTGCACAATGTAAGGAGAATGGACATTTTATATCGTAACAATTTTGAGGTTAGGTTTTTACAGTATGTGTTGTACATTATAATGTAAATAATTTATAGAGGAAATTAACCCACTGCTGCAATAATAATAATAAGAAAACACTTATTTAGAAACACAACATTTAGGTATACATAAAAAAATAACTTGTCAATTTTTCTGCATAATTGTATACAAAATGACACACTAGGGTTTTGTACACCAGATTCACCAAAAAATTCTCTCATCAGGTTTTTCAGACTGAATCATTTTTCAGGAAAAAAGTATGTGCTGTATCAGTTTCCTGTCTTCTACTATGTAAATATTAAAGAAGGTATCATTTCTAAAACTATATGGTATCCTTGTCATAAAGTATGCATCAAATGGACTTTTATTTCTGAATTGTAGGAACAAAAATTGTATTATGACAATTATTTGCAGATTTTTTGCTAGTAGTGTAAGTGCTTTTTCAGATGAAATACCACACAATGTTACTGAGAATGAAGAAATTCAGTATGTGTGCAAACTTTTAATATCTTGCGCCATTTGTTACATAGATTCAGAAAGTGCAAACGTTTCCTCTAGTCTACAATTAGAAAGAAATAAACTTTATTGTGAATACAGTTAGTAAGAAAAAAAACCACTCAACGTTGCAGACTGTGGAATTATCTGTTTGATAGATTTTATTTTGTTTGTTTCATCTACGTTATTCTCATCCAGAGAAGTCAAACAAAATAGGATAGATATAGCTTTGGAATGCAAGTGGGAATATAAATGCTGACTGCTCAATGAGATTCTAATAAGTCGATTCCATCCTTACTTCCCGTCTAGTGTTCCTTCAGCCAATTCTCTTCCTACCTACCAATCCAATCAGTTTGAAGGTCCCGCAATGGGTGTGAAAAATTTAATTTTTTCGAGTAAACATTTGACATCATCTTACTAGAAATGGATGATATGGTATTATTTAGATCGTGAAGTGTTGGGAATATGTTTATTACGGTGCTATGTTCCTCTTACAGCTACTTTGAGAAAAATCTAACACGGAGCAAAATATCGAACACAGGACGATGAAATTTTGCACACATACTCAATTTACTAGCAAAAAATCTTAACTATAGAATTTTACATTTATTCTTATTTTGAAAAATTTTCTTAATAACACTTGCTCGTGCCTTCAAACAAATCAGATTTTTCTAAATTCATTCAAAAACCATTGTATGGTTTATACATTTTTGGATGTCTGATGTACATCTTCAAAAATAAACAAGACCTGGATACTGATTTTTCACATAACTACGATACTAGAAAATATAATTTTAAATATCCTAATAAAAAATTGACTGTAACGGAAAAAACACCGCTATACATGGCAATAAAACTTTACAACAAACTACCCTTGCATATAAAAATTATAATTTCAGGTAAGAAATTTAAAAAGGAGACAAGAAAAACTGGTTATTGTTTAGACGTCATTTCTTTTCAGTGTTGTCAGTTATGTGTATGATTAGAAGCATTAATTTTGAAATAAAGATTATTATTATTATTCTCACTTGATTGAAATAATGGCATTTTTACAGACAAGCAGGTTTGAATTCAGAAGGCTACCAACATTCCTTATCTTTTACAGAATTTGTGCTCCATTTAAAAATACTTAAGACTATTACATTTAACTTCGCTTGATTAAAAAAAAAATACGTGGTATAAATAATGACCTCACTTACAGATCTTTGAAATCTCAATGCTCAATCAAATCCCGTTTTAAAATTGAAGAAATTCAGAATGCTTTCAGATAATCTGAAAAGTATAAAATTTTGGAACTAGTTACAATTTCTCATTACTATTTTTTCTTTTCTACAAAATGACATTACCAGTATTTTCTCATTTTCGGATTTTCAGATCCATATTTTTAATTAAACCGATGCATTATTCCATAAGCTGTTTTAACTTATTACTTAAATTTTCCCTGATATCAGAAAGACTAGCTGTCAAAATATATCCAGGTTCGTACTTAAAAAATTGAGTTGATGGCTGCGACTAAACAATAGAAACGTCAAAAACTAATATCATGTAGAAAAGAACTTCTTTAAAAAAATCTCTCTAAATAACATCAGGAAAAAAAACAAAAACAAATTATCAAAATTAATTTCATTTTCTTTTGGAAAGTCTTTGCAATGGCTTCAATTATTAAATAGTATTTGATGAGCATCAAATTGCATAACAATTTAATAATTTTCTTATCTCTGATAGTTTCCGAGATCCCAACTGTTCAAATATACAACTTTATTTAAATTGTCTTTTTTTGGTCCAAAGGATATGTGATAGAATTGTATAAAAATCGTTTAGAAATGCCTTGTTAGAATCGGAGAGACTAGCAAAATATTGGAAAATAGAGATACAGAACATTTACCTACCCAATTTGCTACTTTTTTTTAAAGGAATAACTGCGATCAAAATGTAGATCATGACTCTGTACTTCATATGCTCCACCTGTCAGAAAGTTAACCAATTTTTCATGTCACAGCCATGACGTTTCATTTTAATTTGTCTCTTATTTTGTTTTGCATCAATTTCATATTTAATTTAACCATAGTTCCAACAGAGAATATATCGTTATGTACACAAAAATTTTATTATACTATTTTCAGTAAAACAGTTTATATGGAAGAAATAACAAAAAAATTATAATTTAAGCAATTCTATATCTCCTGTATTTTACAGATTTAATGGTGTATCTACACCCTAAATATTTCAATCAATACTTTTGTCGAGTTTTTCCTATTTCCGAAAGAAATGGACAAAATATAGCTACCTCGGGCTACAGATAGTTGTGGCTTATAGTATTCAATTGTTTTTGAAAATCACATCCGAGATGTCTACTTCTTCAGGAAATAGATAAAACTTTCCCCCAAAAAAAATATATATAAAATTCACGCTGTACACATTACTAAACAAACTAGTAAATCGCAAAAAAAATGCTAAGTATAAGACATGTTTATACAAATAAAATTGTACATTTTAATGAACTAGGTAAAACCGATATGTAATATTGCGGCATATCATTCCTTCAACAAACAATAAAAAGCAAAATTACAACCTTTCCAACAACAAGCGTAAGAGTCTGTTCGTTTCTCTTTGCAGCAAATTATTCTGTTTCATCAAATTTTTTATTTCAATAAACTCTTGATTGTTCTGTTCTTGAAAGTCAATCACAGTGGCCAACAAATTGTCTTTTAGACCGTCATCCCCCACCGCTTCGGAAATCACACTTTCACTTTCAAATTCCTCACTCCTTTCGCCTCTGTGACAGAATTCGCGGTTTTCCATCGGTAACGGTTGAGGCATTGCTGCAGAACCATCATTAATGAGCTCATTGTTGAATTCCGCATTTGTTTCTGCCCGTGGCTCACTCTCTGTCGAAGTTCTAGCGGACGCCGCTGGTTTGATTATCTGGGAAACGAACTTAAACCCGGGAAGAGTTTGTTTTAAACTGACGTTTGCAAGGTTTCTGCTCGGGACTAGTTTTAATTTAGGGAGTTTGTTCAGCTCCCGACACGAAATTAAAATTTTGTTCTTTATGAATTTTATTTTTGCTGTATTTTGTAACGGATTAGCCAACGTCTTGGTCCTGGGATACCACTTAATTTGATCGGTGGTTTCCTTTACAACGGGCAAAGGCTTTCGAAACGGGACGTCTGGTTCTTGCACTTCGCAATGTTTATTTTCAATGTAACAATGTTCTTGTGTAGGATAAGGTTCACTGTTCCCTATATGCACTTCACTATGATCACTATTGTTCAGTTTCGTACAAACCTGTTCATTGTCCGTTGGATAAAAGTTGGGATTATAATCGTCGACTTGCAAATTTGCGCCTTCGGCCATGTCGGGTACTATTTCACTTATATTATTATATACAACGCTTGTTTCTATATGGCTTACGCTTACTTCAGATAAGTTTGTATCTTCAGTTTGATGTTCTGCGTTGTTATTTGGACTAGTCGGTTTTATAAAGCCAGCAGAAGTTTCTGTAATCTCTTGCATAATTGTTTCTCCAGTTTCCAGATAATTGTCTCTTGTTAGATCAATAATTTCTTCTTGGTTTACAACGCTTTTCACATTGTTTACAACACCGTGCATTTTGCTACCTGACAGCTGACATGGATTTTGCGATTTGATGTCTGGATTTTGTACAAGCATGTTTTTTTGATGTTCCCCTTCAAATGTATTTTGGTTCTGCAACTTATCCTGTGATTGGTTATTTTTAAGTGCCTCAGATCCAATGTTTTCCAATGTATCGTCCGTTTCATTGTTTTGGAAAGTTTTCTTCTCGATTTCTGTTGCAACTTTATCGACTGCCGGCAGCTGATTTTTGAGCTCCGTTACTAAAGTTCCCTTTTCGGCTTCTTCTAAAATGGGTGGACTCATATCGATTCTACCTATGTTGACTCTTAACCTTTTTTTAAACGGTAGAAGTTCATTATCGAATTGTTTTGTGATGGGAGTAGAACCAACTGCTCTTTCCTTTTTTTGTTCAATAGTCCGATCCGGTAATACCTGAACTTTATCTGCTGACTTAATTGTGTCGGTTACGTTCTGAGTTTGACAGACAGGAAAATCTTTTAAACACATACTTTGAATATCATTTTTATTTGAAACGTCACTAGACAGATTATTATTCATTATTTCTTCAGTTCTATTTGGAGTTTCGCTAGTTTTAAATTTTTTATAAGAATTATTCACTGTGTCTTTTAATTTAAGCCTTTTAACTGATTTATTTTTACTCTCGAGTAATTTTTCTGTTTCTATATCTGAGCTCGGTTTGTCCAAGTTTTTTTGACTAAGTTCTGAACATTCTGATATCGATCGAGGTCTGAACCTACGTACATCATTTAATTTGTTCCATGAAAGTTGGTTTTCTTCAATATTTTGTATGTTTTTTCGTGGTCTGCCTCTCCTTCTTGGCAAGTTGTTCTTGTCATAACCTTCAAAAGATCTTTTGACGGATTTATTATTAGTTGAGCATATACTTTGATCCTCTAAAAATATTTCTGGTGACTTCACAGTAACACACGACTCATCGACATCAATTTTTCCATTTCGTGTACCCACCGACTTAGACCTCTGTCTCAAATGTCCAGGTTTACTGCCTTTCTGTTTTTCTTCCTTCTTATTTCCGTTGCAAGACAATAAGTAGTCATCATTGAAATGGTTCCTCATGGCCTCGAAGTATATCCAAGAAGTGTCGTTTTCCCCTTTAGCGACAAGGAATTTATAAATATTTGTTAGTTTCCTCCATTTTTGTTTAATGGCTTCTTTGGAGAAATAAAAACCGAGTTTGCCAAATTTCGCCTGGATTTCACTTAAAACTTTATCGCTGTCGTATCCGTGTATTACGCAAGAAATTTTGTTCTTGGTGAAACATTCTATGAGGATCTCTGTTAAGTCTTTGGTGAACACCATACTCACAAGTTGACTCTCCTTTTCTTCATGGAATACGTTTAACGCTTGTGAATACGGAAATTTTTTTAACTTCTCGGGATCGTGCTTTATTTTTTGGTACTTTAAATTCAAGTGTTTCCACTTGTTTTCGATATCGTGTTTGGTAACATTGAGATATCCGCACAGCAAGAACTCTTTATGAATATCGTCCAGTACGCTATTTCGTCTTTGGGTTTTCCCTAAAGTCTTCCTTTTCACAAAACACTTTATTAAAAACCACACCATTTCTTCAGAAAACTTAGGATGGAGACCATCTTGAAAATCTGACTCTTCATAGCAACTGTCGAGGATCTCGAAATGTTTCCAAGTCTCTCTCTCCTGTGTTGACCCTCTAATTTTTAAAGACGCGTACTTTGCCACTATTTTATTCCAGGTATTCTTTATTTCTTTGTCGCTGTATTTATAGAATCCCTGCTGCTGCTTGTAATATTTTACCATTTCATTTATAAAGTCACTCTCATACACCAACCTAGTCTTTAAAAAATATTTCATGTTTATGTAGAAGCGTATGAGGCATTCAACAGCTGCCGAATTTTCTTCCATTGCGATTATTGTTGGATTGTATTGGACTTATTACGATATATGATAAATAAAATATTGTCACGATGAACATTCATGTCAAAAATATTCACACTAGATACAACGAAAAATTCACCACCAGTGATCGGAGAACAAAGTGAAGTTAGGTGCATTTAACGAAGATTTTTGGCATTGAGAATAAAATTAGTATGGTACTGGGTGGAAAATAATTTTGATGTTTGTCTGTGTTGAAATGTTCTAAATTTTAAAATTAGTAATAATGAACTTCTATTTAAAAATATAGATATAATTTTCTTTTTTCAACGCATTGGTCGTTGAATTAAATACCTATTTGTTTTGATGCATAAATTAAATTTGAAATCAGTTGTCATAAAGTTGATACTTCCATTTTAAACAAAGTCGATAGTATAAGTTATCTAGTATTTAAATCTACTATTGGAGTTTAAATTGTACGTTATAGAAAAAAATATATTGCAAATATTTATGTTTTTGCACTAAAAAATAATTTGGAGCAATTCGGATCATTTAAGATGATCGTTGATCAAATATTGGTTCATTTCAGATCAAGTTAGCCAATCTACCAAAAACCACCAAAGATTACTATTTCTGGCAGTCATTCTGTTTCTGTGTATTTTGTATTTTTGTTTTGTCATTAGAGGTTATGTCGTAAGCAATTTATATTTATGTTTCCTTTAAACATTGTTAAACTTAACAATTTGATATATGGTTGAAATGGAAGATTTTGGGGAACAGCGACGCACGTTATGCTTCAATCTCGTGAATGATCAAGATTTTGAAGAAATAAAATATGCTACGAGAGATATTTTTGAGGTGCTTTTACTGGGACTAGTAAGTTGAGTTTAATTAACTTGTGTGATAAATATGTGAGAATTACAGTTACACAACATAAATCGTATTGGAAACTAGCTTTCATTCAAGATAGTTTTACATACAAAACTATGTACGAGTTTTATGTGTTAATTAACCAAATAAAGTAAAAAATATTTATTCTTTTTATAATACTAATTCAATTTTCAGTAATTTGATGATGGAACTAAACAAACAATGTGTAAAGCTTGTTCACTGAAACTAATGGAAGCATACCAATTTAAATCAATGTGTCTCTTTACGAAAAACATTGTAGTTTGTTATGTCGATTGCGAAACAGGATGTTCAGTTGACTTAAGAGAAATTTATGGAAAGGAAAATGGAGTGAAAGAAGTCAATACATCACATAAGCATAAAGTTTGTAGGTTATGTATGCAGCTAATAAGCGGCAAATTTATGTCAATACGGGAAATGGAAATTGATATGATCTTAAACTATATTCCAGAAATAGTAAGTATACAAAGGTATACAGCAATATGCAGAACCATGTTTTACTCTTTGTAATAATCAAACTTTTCAGTTACAGCATTGCATATTTGAATTTTGAAAGATGTCTTGATGATGACTTTGTAGAATTTCAGTGTTGTTGACAATCCTGTTGTCTGCGGACAATGTTTTGATTCCTTCAGAACTCACAGTGGTTTCATAAAGAATTTCAGAAGAAAAAATTATGACTACTGAAAACGTCGAACTCTCCGCTAGTGTGGTGTGGACGCCATCGCTAGATTCATGCATAAAAACTGAAGAGTTAGATATAAAATCTGAAGAAAATGAAGATGTAGAAGAATCGCTTAATGTGTACCCTGCCAAACCGAAACTAGAATATGATACAGAGAATAAAACTGAGTGTATGCAAATAAAAGAAGAGGATGAATGTACAGAGAGGTATGTTATTCAAAAAATGTTTAGTTGTGGAAGTTATAAGTTAATAATTATTGACAAAAGAGCCAGCATATGAAATTTCATAATTGTGGATATAATTTTTAAAATACTCATAAGTATTAATAATATTGTGTGAAACTAGCTACTCTGTGAACTATTGCCTCAACTAGTATAGAGCATCTGCGGCACGTGGTCAAAGTAGGCGTGGCTACTGGTTTGAAGGATAAACAAACAGCGATCATAACCTCAAACGTATTACTATTTATTTATTATACCTTTTCATGTTACCTTAAGTGGTTGTGTTCTGGTTATAGTTTATTGTTGTTATTATTTTTCGTTTTTTTTGTGGCTACAATAATCCTTCATTTATATAATCATGTATAGTGAATATTCTTATACATTACACTGAAAGTCATAGATGCTGAAAGTGCTGATAGATATAGACATAAAATAAGCGAAATTGGAATAGATCCATACACATTCAATCTGATAATGAAGAAGATTTTCCTAAAAAATGTATATCCAAATGCTGAAATTATCTGTTATACAGGGTGCCGAAAATTAGTAGGTCAATCCGTTAACCATAGATAGCTGATATGAAAATAATGGGACTTTCATTATGCCACTTTTCATTTAGGAGCCCCATTTTTGAAATAAAGGGTGTCAAAATGTAAATGTCAAAAGGAAATTTGTCGATAACTCCGGTAGAATTAGAGATATTTGTTTGAATTTCGCTAATATTTTTTTCTTGTAGAGACACACTTTCAGTATACTTTTGGTAAAAAAAATCAAAGCACGAGCGGAGGTGAGGGGGTTAAAGTGCATTATGACCCCCTCAACTTTTTCATACGCACGCCTATGGTAAAAAAATATATTTTCTTAGATAAAGCGGCTTTTATTTTAACTTTTCTTATTCTTGCAAGATTTTGATTTGGAGCCTGGGTTACCAGATATTGTAACTTATTTTAATAAAGTTTACGATCCGTTTTGTACTATAAATTTTATATAACATTTAACAACATGAAACAAACTGCATATATTTCATATTACAAACAGAAATTAAATTCAAAAATTATATTAAATGTTCAACATGAGAACCACCTTCGACGCACATCCTGCATCTCTTTATAAACAAGAAACGAATATTTTGAAAAATATGTGGTTTCACCCTAAATTGCTCGGCTCCTTCTAGAATTCTTAATCTTAAATGTTGTTCATCCACAATTGGAACCATGTAAACAAAATCTTTCATACAACGCCAGAAACAGAAGTCTAAGGGCAAATCATCAAGTAAGTCAGCAAAAGAGGTTTGCAGAAAATACAAAAATTCGACAACATTCAAACGGGGGGGTAAAAAAAACGGGCCTAAAAGAAAAATATCAATTATTCCTGCCCATACGTTTACTTTAAAACTTACTTGATGATGTGCCTCTACAATGAATTTCGAATTTTCAGCAGCCCATGTATGAGTATTATGAATATTCGTTACTCTGTTACGAGTAAACGTGGCCTTATCGGAAAATAAAATAAATTTACTAAAATTAATATTATCATTATTTTCTTGGCATATCCAATTACAGAAAGTGACTCCTGCTTCTGAATCTAAAGGTAGAAGTGCCTGCACTTTTGTACATGATATGGGTACAGTAATTGCTGTTTGAAGACACGCGCACATCATCTGACTTAATATTATTGTTGCCACCATTATTAATTTGATTATCTAGTATCCTCGTACTTATACTCGGAGTTTCTTCGACAATTTGAAAGATTTGCTCCTCTTCGTCAGGACGTAATTTGAGTTGCCGTCCACATTGGCCCACCCTCCTATGTTTAAAGTTGCCAGATTCTCTCAGACGGTTGACTAAGCTTAAGAAAAATCTCCTTTTTGGATGGTGCCTGGTTGGAAATTTGTCCGCATAACGCCTAGCATTAGAGTTACATTTTCCTAAAAGCAAGAGAAATTAAATTGTTTATGTGCGAGATTATAATTAACACTTATTAAGAACAAATCCTATTCCTTTTAATAAGTACTTACTTACCCATTATTAAAATCATATCGGTTATTTCAGAAAATGATAGCAAACCTTCTCTGTTCGCCATTTCTTATTGAACACTTCAATTAAAAAATGTCTAAACAATGTTTTTTCTATTTAACTTATAAATTATTTTGACAACCAAAGCGTACCTACCTATCTGACTTTGTTTTCAAAGCCTACATAGAACTTATTACTTGAAACACTTTTACCAAATCCATACTATCCGTCCAAATACGTTACAATATCTGGTAACCCAGGCTCCAAATCAAAATCTTGCAAGAATAAGAAAAGTTAGAATAAAAGCCGCTTTATCTAAGAAAATATATTGTTTTACCATAGGCGTGCGTATGAAAAAGTTGAGGGGTCATAATGCACTTTAACCCCTCACCTCCGCTCGTGCTTTGTTTTTTTTACCAAAAGTATACTGAAAGTGAAAGTCTCCACAAGAAAAAAATATTAGCGAAATTTCAAATAAATATCTCTATTCTACCGGAGTTATCGACAAATTTTCTTTATGACATTTACATTTTGACACCCTGTATTTCAAAAATGGGGCTCCTAAATGAAAAGTGGCATAATGAAAGTCCCATTATTTTCATATCAGCTATCTATGGTTAACGGATTGACCTACTAATTTTCGGCACCCTGTATAATAATAATGCTTATACACATGAAGACTTTCTTGCCGTAAAATGATAGCGCGATATTAATATTTACTGCATCAAAGGCCTTTGAAAGATCAAAAAAAAAGCGCACCAACACACCTCCGCTCATCCAGCGCCGTGTGGATATAGTTGAAAAGCGCGATAGATGCACTCTCCGTCGACTTTCCAGGCAAAAAACCATCCTGAATGAAAACATTTGAATTCTTAAATAGAAGAAATATGTGCCAGTTTTAAACAGTTTTCCAAAAGTAGGTATCTACAGAATAAGAATAAATAAAAATTTAGTCCTGAAATAGGTTGCCACTAAATACAATTAATACATATGCTGCTGTGGTGTTTGCACAGCCACGGAAAATTGATAATTTGTTTTTTAACACCTTTTTTTCTTCATTTAATATTTTTCGCCTTTTTAACCTCTCATATCTATCTTTTCTTGATTCTTTTTATGAAGTACCAGATGTATAACTCATATTCACAGTGGAGATCCAATCCGGATTATTTTGCTCGTGCAAATTTGCAGGTTTCCCTATAGTACAATAAATGTATAATTTTTGCTCTTTTATGTTTTGAACATATTCTTCCAAATTTAATTTTGGACTCTGTAAGGTCAGCTCTTTTTAAACTATTCATCCAAGGTTAAATTGTTTATGTCTGTCGAATTGAGAAAGAAAGTAACATTGTTCCTTGCAGAATTACTGCCACAGTTTACTACCATACAATAATTAAGCATTTTATAATACAAATAACACTCAAATATTTAATAATAAATTGGAATAAATATAAGGTTATACTTTTGTTTATCCTCCAAACAACGACCTTGAAAATCGTGACGTCACGTGCAGATGCCCTATTAAATTACACCCACAAGGAAAGGTAAACACTATATATGTTTATTAGATTTTAATAATTTTGGTACCCCAGTAGCACAATTAGTCTGAATTAGTCGATATACCATAATTGCAACAAAAATGTTCAACTTTGAAGACATTTCGGCTTACTGGTAATGTATTATTAAGGTAATATCTTCATAATAAGTTACCAATAACACAATTTTGCTTTTATGTAATTTGTAAGAAATATTTACGTTATTATTCCCTAAACTCTAACTTTAATATTAAAGAGCTGGTTGAAGTCGATAGAACACCAATTTATCAACTTTTAAATCGCAATATTTTGTCTTAACTGAAACAGGTAAATTTTACTAAACCTAGACGCAGTGGCGGCTCGTGGTAACTGATAGAGGTGAGGCCCAACCCATTTTCAAATAATAAATTGAAATAAATTTTCATGTCATCCCTGAGGTTTGATGCGTTTATCGTTTTTTTATTATGGAGATCTTTGCCAATAGCATTATTATAACCATAAATTAAAAAATTAAATGACATCAGAGCTTAGAATTTTATTTACAATAGAAAAAAATATATTGATCTAATAATTAAAAAAAAATTCCTGCTTCATTTGACATCACTAAAAATTATGAAAAGATCTAAAAACTAATTTTCAAGGTAGCCAGCCTACTTAACTATCTACATATAAAACAAGGCCGCCAAATTTTCGTTATCGTTTGCCTCCACTTTTATCAAAATATTTTTAAACACTCTGTTTGTATTGTATCTCTTGCCTGTCTTTTAAATTTGTAAATTTATTTATAATGTCTTCTTAAATTGAAACAGTTGTTGCAGGAATTATTAAAATTAAGCAAAGCAATTTGTATGATTCCAAAAAGACCATTTCAAATTTCTTATATATTTTTACCGTTCTTCGAACTTCTAAATTACGAAATTGTTTGTCTCTGTACGAAATAGAAAGTTTGTTTTTCAACTTTTTGTCAAAAACATTTGGATACATTTGTAGTAAACAATTTTGCATATTCGAATTTTTGAGGAATCTACTAAAGTAAAATTTACATTGTGTGATTTCCAAAACGAGTAGTTAGTTAAAGGGAAATGCAATCTATAATCTCGTAGTATAGCATTTTATAGCTCGAAATTATTTCTAATTTGTCGCAACTTTTACCCCGTTTTACTTCTAATTCAGTAATATTTTTCGCATTTTCAAAAATATATTTAAATATTTCTTCGTCTCTTAATTCAGAAATTCTTTGATTAGCGATTTTAATTTGTTTAGAGCAGTAGTTTACATTTAAGTGTTTAATTTGCAGAATTTGGAAAAGTAAATCTGTGCACGCTAAAATTTCTTTGTATATCTTGGGTCGGTCAGTGGTGGCACGGTTTAAGGCGTCAGTACTTGAATCGAGGTGACTAGACCGTATATAAGCTATATTCGTGGAGAGGGTTGACACCCTCTCTGCGGGTATGGTAGGGTGGAAGAATGTTAGCTTGGGTCAATGTGAGAGATTGATACCGGTTGATATTTGACAACCCCCCTAATTAATGAGGATTCCAGGTTTTCCTCATTCCTGCACTGAATAGTGGTTAGGGCCTACCAACGTATGTCGTTCGTGGGCGCAAATGCGGCCTGCTTAATAATAATATGCCGCCCCCTCTCCCGCACAAGTCTCCGACTTCTGGGCTAATCCCTGTGATTAGAATGAGGGGTAGAGATATTATTATATTATTATTATATTAATTGCAAATTCAATATTTTGAAATTGTTTTAAAAATCTAAATATCGTGAGAGAGATTTATTATTACCTATCGATGAGCCTATCGATAATATATATTTGTATTAGGTATGTTAAATGTAGTCTAATCCTGAAATGAAGTTAATTTTTATTTACTTTAAATTAATACTTGTCTTGTCCTTAAAACCTTGCCACCTAATTTTAAGAATATCTAACGAATCACATTCAGTAGTAGCAACTAATCAATCATTGGAAATTCAAAATACAATTAAAAATATTAACACTCAAACAATCGCTTACACACATTATGTAGTCTAATTTGCCGAAAAACAGAGTGAGAGAATAAGAGGCGCCAGAATTCGGGCCTCAAATTAGGACGGAAAACATCGACTTTGACCGTATCACGTGGTGGGGGAAGCCATGTATATGAAGAAATTTGAAGCTCGGCAAATTGAGCCTCACTGTGGGGATTGACGGTAACTCGTGACTCCCCGCTCTGTTAGAAACGGCGGAATATTGAATGTAATCGAGATCCGTAATTTATAACTTACGAGGGCTACAAATCAAGCAATAATTATTTTATTCCGTTATATAGATTTTTGATAAATGTAGTAGGTAATTGGAAATTATGGGGTATTAAAATATACAGGGTGAGAGCGCGGCCTTAGTTGCTTCATACGATGAGTCGCCACTGCCTAGACGTAACAATAACCTGAATGTTGTCTTGCCCTTTTAGTTAAAAATATAACCTAACGGTCAGAACTGATTCCAATTTTAGGTAAATTGTATCTTAATTTAACTTTACTACTTTCCAGCGACACATGCTTTACCTAGAAAAATATATTCTTTCTTTGAATGCCCTTATAGTTATATTTACTTAAAAAATTAATTAAGTATATTCCCTGTAAACTAACAATTATTTTTGTTGCAATAAGAGTACTCGTTAATAAATACAGACTATGAGAGAGAAGGGTCATATTCTTTTAGTACTTGATACACAATTAGCCTTATTGAATAGAATTAGATTTATGTATAAACTTTACTTACTTTTACCATCGTCTGCCAAATTGCTTTCATCACATTGTTTGAAATTATCTAAATCAAATGCTATGGAAGTTAAAAAATTATTTTTTATTGTAATTTCTTACAAGTGACTTAATTTCAGACAAATGTTGAAAAATCAAGTGCCAAATTTTAACTTCAAATTGTCAAAATTATTTTTTTTTACATGAGACACCATACGTATATTTTTATATTTTCTAGTGTAAAATTATATTCTCTGTCGATCCGTAATATACTTTGCTATACCTGTCTACATTATTTTCTGTGTAAATGAGGATTTGAATTCAATAAATGTCTAAAATGTCTTGCTTAATGAAATCATTCAATGATTTTGAAAACTCAATTAGCCTACGGTAAAAGCATAACTTTTAACTTTAATTTTTGATATTTGTATTAACACGTAACAGTAGTTTATTTAATTTGTCCAATTCATGCATTGTCTAATGAACCTTGCCTTCATGATTGATCAACTTTCCCAAAATAAAGCTCGTTCATACAGTAATTTAAAGTAAAGTCCCAGTAATCGAATCGTTCACAATTGACATCTCGTCAGTTCTAACTCTTTGCTAAGTGCTGTCTTGGGTTATTTTAGAGGGGGTACTTTTTATAAAATGTTTCGATTTGAGCCCTCCCTTACGAGATAAGGGCTTCTAAAAATTTGAAAAAATTTCTGTTTTCATTTGTTTTCTCAAAAATGGTTAAACTTATAAATCTGAAAATCGGTGAATATATAATTTAGTTAATTAAATGACATTGTTGAATACGATTTTTATTTTTACCAAATGTCTACAAGGGTGGCAACCACCAACCTCCGTTGTTTTTTTAATTAGAACTTTTTGTTCTAAACGTTTCTCGATATGAAAAAATTACAGCATATAGAACAATCAATTTACAAAATTTGCCCCCTCTTATTTATTTATATACAGACATGCGTTTTCTTTTAAAAAAATAAAATCCACATCCTCGGGTGCGAAATATGCAAGTAAAATAATTCATATGAAATGTAGTAGGCTGGTGGTTTTAATTTTAGACATATGTGCCAAATTTGAATTTATCAAGTAGTAAACTTAGAAATTGGAAAGTGCAAAATGCAAAATGTTTAAATATGGTAGCTAATGTGGCAGTCGGTTATCTCGTAAGGGAGGACTCAAATCGAAAAATTTTATAGAAAGTACCCCCCCTAAAATGTCCAAAGGAGCGCACATCATTTTATTGTTAATTCAGAGGTTCAGAAATTGCGAAAAAAATTAAATGCATGATTTTAGAAAATAGTAAAAAATATAAACAAGTAACTACAAAATTTACCATATCAATTTAAATGGTTGTTAGGGTTTTTTGCCAATTATTGGAGTGTATGTGGCACCCACAATACAGGGTGATTCAGAACTTTATAAAAAAAATTCTGAGTGTACAGGGGACTCTTACAAATGCAATTTTGTATAGAAAAAATTAAAAAGGGCAGTTCGAAAATGATTTAAAAACACACTTCTGCACTGAAAACTGGCCCACTGTAAAACCTGATAAGGCGCTAATCTGCAACCGGACAAAAATTGGAAAGAAATGCTCAAGGAAAGAAATAACATTTTATAACGCATATTTTATACAGCAAATTTAACTGCTTTTGCTGTATTGTTATTAATTATAATTACTACTAGATTTAATTTGTGGTTCTAATTACTTTTGAACTCATAAGTTATTGACAGCAACAACTATGATACGTTTCCGTAAATCACCAATAGTATGTGTCGACTTATGGTGCAATACACTTCATTTTTTAAATATCTCCACAAAAAGATGTCCAAATAATTTAAAGTCAGGATATCGTGGCGGCCATGGTACCGGTCCTCCTCGTCCAATCTTAATGCTTGGACATGCTTGTACATGGTACGGCTATAATTGAGCCTCGTGTATGATACGTCACACTGATGCAATAGGCTGTAGAAGTCCTGGACCTCCATCTCTTCCACGATTCGGTTTCAAATTTCTTTCGCTTTGCACTACATTTGCACTCACTGCACACCGCGGTAAAAGCAGCTGCATTTGGCACACGCTTACCGGAATATCGTTCTGCTAAAGCATTTTCACAGCGTAATAAATTAAAACGGTATCCATCAACTCCGAGTTACTACTATACACGTAAGCCATTTGATACTTGAACAACTAATGTAAACACTGGCGTCACAAAAACTTAAGTGCCTAGAAAAAGTAATCGGATTTCAATATTTGGAATCGCCTGTGTAGAGATTACAGTGGCCCAGCGATGCAAAGTTTGAAAATACTACAACTCCAATAATGTTTTGCTCGGAACTTTAAGGATTTTATAAAAAAAAAATGTTTACGATATCGACTCCATTTTTCATGACACATCTCTTCCCAAATTATAGGCTATGTTAAATTGATATTATACAGAGTGATTTTACTTTAAATATGGAAATTGCAGAAATTTATTCCCATGCCTACCACTATTTACATCAACATAACCTCAAAATTTCGGCCTTATCACTTCTACGAGGGACGTTGTCAAAGTAACCCTCGAAGTCAAAGTAACCCCAGTTTACGGTATCTGTTAAAGTTTTAGGATTCAAAATCTGCAACTGTCAATTCTTGTTTAACTTAAATATTTTTTATTTAAATTACTGTATAATTCAATCAATTGTTCTTTACACAAATGATAGTGATATAAACCTTTGTTATATAAGCTACACTTTCTAGTAAAATCAATGATATACTCGTGTATAGATTATCAACTTTGTTAAATGTTGCCAAACAGCATTATGTTACATGAATCTCGTATTGATTTTCATTTGAGGTCTTGTACATTGATATATTTTATATAGCAGTATTCAAATATTTCAAGATAGTTATAGTTTCTATTTTGGGCAAAATAATAATCAATATTATTATTATTATCAGTAATTTTGAAATGAGATATAGTTATAATAAAATAGTGTAAAACTTACTTAAGAATTACCTAATACAAACACCCGTAATAGTGATTGCAAATTTTATTTGTAAATATATTAACATAAATATTAAGAAAACAATAGAGATATTTACAAAATAAATGATTATATAACAATATCAACAGACTACTTTCTTCCATTACAAATATATAAAAATATATATTAGTATTTATTAAAGGTAATATATAGAGCATGTTGGTAAATGTCATGTCAGTACTGAAAAAGGTTATTCTCTAACTGATTTTACATAAAAGTTTGTGTCCTAAAACTATGAATAAATAGAAGACTTTTGATTGGTCATACATAGCAGTCCATTTTTACAAATCGATTGATTTGGTCGATCATTATCTGCTAATATATTTTGTAGTATGCTAAATCGCACCTACTTAGAGTGTGTTCCGGAATCTGCTGAAAGGACTGTCAGCACTAATTTTGCGTTCCAAAAACAAACTTTTCAAGTTTACAGCTGCTGTACAAATGTCTATATACTGTCACGGAATTTGCCTCACTCCCAAACCGACGACTGTGGCACCGCGAATTGCCTAAGATTGCCCCGATCGCCCCTACGCGATTCTGGTAAACAAACAACATGCCGCTGATCGAGATCGGCCTGGAAAAATCGGGAATCGACGAGAAGCGTTCCAGTCGTACGAGAAAAGGGATCTAGAGATACTGGAATATACCTGGAATATTCGTTGGGTCTATAAAAGAAGAATAAACGGCCGAGTTAGTTAGTCTTGTACTAGAGTCTTGTATAAGTCTTGTATTACAGTTTGAATTAAAGTGTTTAGTTGGAGATATCAAAGTGATTTAGATAGCGATTAATTAAATAAGTGTTTAGTTGACCTGTAATTAGTAGTGTTCAGTAGTTAATAAAGAAGTAATTTATTAACGGATTGTTTTTCTGGAAGTAAGAAAAAGACGGATTGGGAAATCCGTGACAATTTGGTGTCGGAAGTGGATTTAGTTGGAAGTTTTAAAGAGCTTTCTGGAACCCTGTCCACAAAGTGGGATTTAAGTGGAAGTTTGAGGAACTTTCTGGAACCCTGGGCGCGGGTGGAATAAATACTTAAGTGTGATATATCACCGCACTCGTCGTGACTCAAGGAAGTGAACGGTGGTATTCGCGAAGGACAATCTCGAACATTCTAGAACTTTGTACGGGAGTGAGACAAAGACCCAAGTGTGACACATCATCGCACTCGTCGTGACTCAAGGAAGTGAACGGTGGTATTCGCGAAGGACAATCTCGAACATTCTAGAACTTTATACCGAAGTGAGACAAAGACCCAAGTGCGACATATCACTGCACTCGTCGTGACTTAAGGAAGTGAACGGTGTTATTCGCGAAGGACAATCTCGAACATTCTAGAACTTTGTACGGGAGTGAGACAAAGACCCAAGTGTGACACATCATCGCACTCGTCGTGACTCAAGGAAGTGAACGGTGGTATTCGCGAAGGACAATCTCGAACATTCTAGAACTTTGTAAAGGAGTGAGACAAATACCCAAGTGTGATATATCACCGCACTCGTCGTGACTCAAGGAAGTGAACGGTGGTATTCGCGAAGGACAATCTCGAACATTCTAGAACTTTGTACAGGAGTGAGACAAATACCCAAGTGTGATATATCACCGCACTCGTCGTGACTCAAGGAAGTGAACGGTGGTATTCGCGAAGAACAATCTCGAACATTCTAGAACTTTGTACGGGAGTGAGACAAAGACCCAAGTGTGACACATCATCGCACTCGTCGTGACTTAAGGAAGTGAACGGTGATATTCGCGAAGGACAATCTCGAACATTCTAGAACTTTATACGAGAGTTAAACAAAGACACAAGTGTGACATATCACCGGACTCGTCGTGACTTAAGGAAATGAACGGTGCTATTTGCGAAGGACATTCTCGAACATTCTAGAACTTTATACCGAAGTGAGACAAAGACCCAAGTGTGGCATATCACTGCACTCGTTTCATTGTAAGGAAGTCAACTGTGACATTTACAAACACATTCCTGGACATTCTAGAAGATTCCAAAGAGAGTGAATGCCTGTAACTAGAAGTCAAGTCAATATGGATGTACAAATGGCAAAACTGTTAGAAATGATGCAAACAATGCAAAAGAAAATGGAAGACCAGGCAAAGACGATGCAAGAGAAATTAGAAGAGCAGGGACATAAAATGGAAGACCAGACGAAAACAATGCAGGAAAAATTTGAAGAACAAGAGCATAAAATGGAAGATCAGTCCCAGATGATGCAGGAGAAATTAGAAGACCAGACGAAGACGATGCAAGAGAAATTAGACGAACAAGGACGGACAATGCAAGAGAAATTAGAAGAGCAAGGGTATAAAATGAAAGATCAGATACAGGCAATACAACAGGAAATGAGGGTTCAGACTAAAGAAATGCAGACAAAGTTATAGAAATTGGAGAATACACTAGAAGAAAAACTAGAGGAGCAGTCATATAAAGTGACACAACTAGAAGAAAGACTAGAGGAGCAGTCACATAGAGTTGAAACACAAGTAGAAGAGAAATTGTTAGCACAAAAAAGGGTAATAGACGAAGAAATAAACTTGGTTAGAGAAACCTGCGAAGAGCTTCAACATAAATTAGACAAGATAGCAAAGGAGGGCGTAATCAAATCAGAAGGACCTGTTATCCGAACTCAGAAAACGAAGCCTCCTGAATTTGACGACCTTCCTGGAATGTCTATCTGCGTCAATTCAAAGCAGCAGCTGCGGCAAACGAATGGTCTGACTATGAGGCTACAGCTCTGATAGTTGCTTTACGAGGAAGCTCTTGACGTCTTACAAGGAGTTCCTGCTGGGCAGCAGAGTAACTATGACCTTCTGAAACAACATATGGAAATGAGATATGGGGATAAGCACCTGCAGCAAGTGTACCAGGCACAATTGAAAAATCGTCACCAGCAGAGTGGAGAGAATTTACAACATTTTGAGACAGACGTTGCTCGACTGGTTCGCTTGGCATATCCAACAGCCCCGTCCGAATTTGTAGATCAGTTCTCCATTCAAGTTTTTATCGACGGCCTAAGAGATTGCGAAACTCAGCAGGCACTACGACTCGCTAGACCTAAAACGTTGAATGACGCTCTTTCACATGCACTGGAATTCGAGGCAGCAAAGATGGCATCCAGGGAACATGTTAAAGTTCGGGCCATCAGTGATAACAGCGATAGTATGGCAAATGGAGACCTAATAAAGACATTAAAGGAGATTATTGATAAATTCAGTTCATCTACTGGGCCAAAGAAAGAACAATCTGATAGTCGAAGAGATCGCCCTCTCCAATGTTGGAACTGTGGGCAGATGGGGCATCTGAAGAGACAGTGTAGGGCCCCAGTCGCAGATCAGCAAAGGCGCGACTCCCAAGCGGCAGCCCCCAAGGAATATGTTAAAGTACGGACCATCCGTGATAATAGCAATAGGATGGCAAATAGAGAGATAATCAAAACACTGAAGGGGGCCATTGATAAATTCAGCCCGAGTACTAGGCCAAAGAAAGGACAACCTGATAACCGAAGAGATCGCCCACTTCAATGTTGGAACTGTGGGCGGACGGGTCATCTAAAGGGACAGTGTAGGGCGCCAATCGCGGATTGGCAATGGCGCGACTCCCAGGCAGGCAAGGAACATGGAAACTTAGACGCCCTGTCTAGACCTTGTCCTACCAACAACAACAAACACTGTAGTAGTCTCGAAAGAAAAGAGGACATATCATTTGTCAAGATGCAAGATAGTAGTAGCCCAAACTGAAGACAGTTGGAGTTCAGCGGCGATTCAGGAAGACCAGCAAGCTGACTGTGACATCAAACCTTTACTAGACTGGAAAGAAGCCAACAAGCGACCGTCTTGGGCTGAAGTCAGTAGTAAAAGCCTAGCATTAAAGAGTAATTGGGCTAAATGGAAGTCTCAGGTGTTGGAAGACGTTGTCCTAAAAAGAGCCTGGGAGAACAATGACGGAACGGAGGTCAAGGAACAAGTACTACTCCCGAGGTCACGGGTCAATGAAGTGCTGCAGGAAGTACATGGAGGTACTGGGGTGGACATTTCGGTATCAATAGGACTCTACAGAAGATTAGGAGCGTTTCTACTGGTTGAGCTGTAGGACGGATGTAGAAGATTGGTGCCGAAAATGTGACGTATGTGCAGCCAGCAAGGGACCGAAGACCCGTTCCAGAGGCAAAATGCGCCAGTACATCGTAGGAGCACCGTTTGAGAGGATTGCCATTGATATCGCTGGCCCCTTTCCGAAAACTCAAAATGGAAACCGATATCTGTTAGTCGCCATGGACTACTTTAGTAAATGGCCGGAAGTATACCCTCTTCCCAATCAAGAGACCACGACCGTAGCAGAAGCCCTAGTCAACAACCTGTTCTGCAGATTTGGTGTGCCCATGGAACTGCATTCAGATCAGGGCAGAAATTTCGAATCAGGTGTGTTCCGAAAGGTCTGCGAGCTTATGGGAATCCGGAAAACCAGGACCACCCCACTGCATCCCCAGTCAGATGGTATGGTGGAACGCTTCAACGCCACACTAGAAACCAATCTGAGGATGTTTGTGAATGAGAACCAGACAGACTGGGACAAGCTCATTCCACTCTTCCTGTTAGCTTACCGCTCAGCTGTCCATGAAACGACTGGGAAGACTCCCGCAAGGATCATCTTTGGAAGAGAGCTTCGCCTTCCAGCAGATTTGGTATTTGGTCGTCCTGCGGAACAGCCCACAGAGCCAGACACTTATACCCATGATCTAGAACGAAGACTAGCAGCCGTACACGATCAAGTCAGATCTCGAATGCGATTAGAGAGCGATCGCATGAAGACTCGATACGACGTCCGGGCCAATACAGTCGGATTCCAACAAGGCGACCTGGTGTGGCTGTACAACCCCACGCGGAAGAAAGGAAAATCGCCTAAACTACAGAACCGTTGGGAGGGCCCCTATACCGTCATTAAAAGAATCAATGACGTCGTCTACCGGATACAAAGGACTCCCAGGAGTAAAATGAAGGTCGTCCATCTGGAGCGTCTGTCCCCGTATAGAGGTGTATCCGATCGGGACGATCGGTCCTAAGGAGGGGGCAGTGTCACGGAATTTGCCCCACTCACTCCCAAACCGACGACTGTGGCACCGCGAATTGCCTAAGATTGCCCCGATCGCCCCTACGCGATTCTGGTAAACAAACAACATGCCGCTGATCGAGATCGGCCTGGAAAAATCGGGAATCGACGAGAAGCGTTCCAGTCGTACGAGAAAAGGGATCTAGAGATACTGGAATATACCTGGAATATTCGTTGGGTCTATAAAAGAAGAATAAACGGCCGAGTTAGTTAGTCTTGTACTAGAGTCTTGTATAAGTCTTGTATTACAGTTTGAATTAAAGTGTTTAGTTGGAGATATCAAAGTGATTTAGATAGCGATTAATTAAATAAGTGTTTAGTTGACCTGTAATTAGTAGTGTTCAGTAGTTAATAAAGAAGTAATTTATTAACGGATTGTTTTTCTGGAAGTAAGAGAAAGACGGATTGGGAAATCCGTGACAATACTAATCTTTATGCATAATATTGGTTTGCTATATTCGGCTGAAATTGCTATTTTACAAAAGGTAGTGTGGATGTAGCAGCAGTGGTGGGGGATAACTGAATTTGAATAGAAACTGGCAAGTGATAAATATAGTTTGATTAACTGCCTCTTTTCTTTAGTTAATAATTTAACATTGTTGATATTTGAGAAAAATTAAGGTATTGCCAATAATTGATGTATGTACTGTCCATATGAACCATCATCATCTTGAGAACTAAAAGAGTCCAACCATGGGCGTCGCTTGGGGGCAAGAGAACTGTGAGCCTTGAGAAATAACCTGTCATCAAAAACAAAATTAACTAATTTTCAAACTTATGGCTTAGGTAAACAACATTCGTGCGCTGTGCGTTTTGTTTTCTGTTCTTCTAATATGTAATAGTAATATGCATTATGAGGGAGCGCCGAGCTCAAAAAATGCTAAATACTAGCCTGCGGGTTGCAGGCCTCATAGCCTCGATTCGTACTCAATGTAGTATGTTGCCCGCAGCGTTACTATTCAAATTGACTCTATTTAGAGCAGAAACAGAACTTTTGACATCATATCCTGCCGAGTATTTTATTTTTTATTATATTTTATGCTATAGTACCTATTTATATTTTGTTGTTACATTTTTGAAAATATGATGGTTAAGAATTATATGGACCTTATATATCCCTATTAAAATACATATTTTGTTGTTTCTGGTTTAATATTTTTCTGCATTTGTCCCTCCTTGAAAAATTTTGTAACGACACCCATGCGTCCAACAGATTGATAATATATTAATAAATGCACAATTTTACACTCTTTATGTTCATAATGGCATCTAAAACTAAATTATACTGTTGTTGATTGTATGAGTAGTCATTACTCAACAATTAAACCTAACTTAAATTTCTCCTTTCTCCGACATTGCTGAAGCAGTTGTTCCGTTTTTAACTTCTGCAGTGCTCAATGTTAATTATGGAACAACTTGACATCAAGAATTACAGCAAACCACGGATAGCCGGTTCAGCCCAGTTCGGAACATAGTCTTAATTAAGAACGGGTGCTGCGATTGAGCAAACGATGGGTCAATAAAATTAAAGCAACTAATTAAAATCCTTTGACTACTAAACTAACGAATAAAATTTTTAGAAGTTAGTGTTTCTGAACTGTAACTTAAAAATACAAAACAAGTAATAATTTGGAAAAGTTTGTATTTTTAATCTTTAAATTATAATAGCGAATGATGTATCATTACCATGTTTCAAGGTCCTTCAATTATTAAATAATAAGATCAATGTTTCATTAAGTAAATAAATAAATTCCACAATATTAACTAACATTATTTTGTTCCACATTGTTTAAATCATAATCCTTGCGATTTCTTGGTTGTTATTCTTTCAAATGACCTACATAACCCCACACGATGCTCTACAAGGTTGTCTCTGGCTCTACTAGTAAAATAATTTTATTTATTGATTGTTTAAAAATAACACCATGTTTAGAGAAATGATTATAGATATTTACAATTAAAAGGGAAGACGGATCGCTATCACTATCTTTAAGTCCGTATCTAAATTTATCGAAAAGAACAATAGGAATTTGCCTTAAATTAAAGTTTGATAACTTCTAAAATACACTTTCACCTAAAAAATACGAGGAATTACACCATAAAACAACCTCTCTGGTAATTAAAACTTTATAATTTTCTGCAATTCTAAATAAATTGTTCACCAATACATCTGACGTCTTGAATACAGCTCCATCTAGTGATGAGAAAAAGTAACTACTCGTTACAAAGTAAGCGTTACTTGTCAAGTACTCACAGTAACGATTACTTAATCTGAACAAGACTCGTTACTTAGGCTGTATAGTTACTACTTATGCGATTCGTTATAACGAAATAATGTAACTAGTCCTAAAATAACTTGGTCACGATTGATGTCATGTATTGAGTATTCAACTAATAACTAATGCACAGATCATTGGACGTAAAAAACGTTAAGCACTACGAAATATAAATAATTGACGAGTTACTTATCATTACGGATACTATTGCCCATACAGTTACTATGACAGTTACTGCTAACACGCTTCCAGCAGGTGGCATTTAATTTGGCGATTTTAGCTTTAGATGTTTGATTTGATTTATTATTTCAAATTTTAGTTGCTCTTCACGCACGATAAAAAAGAAGCAGCCATTTACTTTTTACATAAAGAAAGACTTTTCATAAAATATAGTCAATAAGTACATATAATAATTACTTCAATTAGTTGTATGAGTACCTACACGATACGTTCACTTTTCTGTTTTACTTATCACTAATACTGACTACTGCTACTACTAAGTAACGAGTCCTAATACTAAAAGTAACTAATCGTTACAAGTATTCAAAAGTAACTAAAGTTTGCATCACTACAGCTCCATCTAGTGGTTCGTGGATTTCGAAGACCAGCCTTGATCTGAACCATATACATAAAGATATTGCTCTTGGACGACTGCGCATCGGTACGGAGCATGCAATAAAAGGGATGGAAAATGACCACCATTTTGATATACTCTCTTCTTCTTCTCATGTTTATGTTTACGTTTGTTGGTTTGTGAGGTTAGATTTGGAATTTATTTGGTTTACAAAAATGTTAATTTAATAGAATATTTTATTATTCTGTGCATTAAGAACATGTGCTTTATTAGAAGTTTTAAAAATGTTAGAACAAATGTTTTTAGGATTCCGAAGTGACTTTTTCATAGACACAAGCAGATTTACTAATATATCTATCTATGGACTTTTTATAGGTATGTTTTAAATGCTTGTTTTGTTTTTGTTTGTTTATTTTAAAAAATATATTTTATAGTAAAAACAGTACAACCTATGAGTTCATCCCGTTCATCCGATATATTTTTGACACCTTCGTCTTCGATGTTATCTTTTTCCAAAAACAAATACAAAGGATGGCAATTCAATTTCAATGGGAGTGAAACAGGTTGGGTTTCATCAAGAGAAGGCTTGAGTATAGCTAGTCGAAGAAAACTTTAAAAAGCTGAGCACAAATATTTGTAAGTATCCTGCATGTTTTAGATATAAAAATGTAAGCATACTTATTAATCCACATTTGTTATTTTAGAGTAAGTCCTCGATCTGCCAAAAGAAAGTGAAAAATTAAGAAACAAATAAATATATCGAAGGAAGAAAATGTATAGGGCCAAACAGTGTATAAAAATATTAGAGTTGTCATTAAAAGATGTGGTGAAGCATTTAACGTCAAGAAAAGTACATCTTCCATCTCATGGCTTTGATCGCAGATATTATTGCTGTATTAAGAAAATTATTTGCATCACTTGACAATTTATACAAAAGACACCTAGATCAGCTTTTTAAATTTACTGAAGATTACCATAAACTGTTATAAAATTATGCAATTATGGTATCATATACACAGTGTTCCATAATCAGAGAGAATCATAGAGAAGCTGAAGATAGTAAACGTCTAAATATATTGTATGCAAAATATAGTGTTAAAAGTGAAAATATGTTGTAAAGGTTTGAATTAGTGTATGTAATTTAGTAAGGTTGGCAATAAGTAACTATGTAACTATCATTAATTTTATTAGTTTGGCTATCAGATATGTCAAAGTAAGATTTTACTTTTTGACGACAAATTTTAAGCAGTACAAAGTTACGAGGCCGTCTAAATCCAGAAAAGCATTGTGATCAACACCCTCAGATCTAACAAATTAAGCATTTATTACCTTTATCATTCAATTAAAATAGTATAAGTAACAAATTACCTGTTTTTCTGGCACAGGTCTTGAGATCTGGCGATGCCGAACGTAATGCTTGACATGTCTGACGGCCTACATATATTTTAGACAATATCAACAATTAGAAGGACCCTTCTTATGCCTATATATCTAATGGTAACTGTATAAAGCAGAAATGATAATTAAAGACTCTTCCATACTAGTCACTAGCTTATTTATTATAAAAATTTTGAATATCATATTCCTCATATAGCTTATTTGGATGTAAAATTTTCAACTTCTCTATGACACCCTGTATATTATAATTTACTTATTTTGACTGTTATGTTTTATGTGTAAATTAAACTCTTACCTTACCAATAAATTTTCGTAAAGCATTAATTACTAACAGTATAAAATAAATACTTCAACTTCCTCTTTATAAATAAAAATTGATGTAATCAAAATAAACCTGTTTTCAGGTTTGATTTCTTGATTCTGTAGTCCTAATTTGTTCATCTGGTTTTAGTGTTTTAATCCTTACCTATTACATTTTTATAACAGACTAGTTATAATTTAATTTCTTACAAAAGATGTTTAAATTTAGAAACGGACATTATATTTACCGCCCACAAAATATTTGGGATTTGTAGTGTTTTCACTAAACAGTTGGCAATGAGTACATCAAAATGGCAGCCCCCTTTGTTGCACGTGTCGGTCGTCGCACTCACGCAGTATATATCTTTATGTATATGATCTGAACACAGTATACTTATACTATGTACTGTAACAAAGCGCTGCTTTCAATCAGTGTTGCCACCCCTATTACAATTGTACTAGATCTATTACAATTTGAATGTCATAGTAATTATTGAAATCAAATTTTTCCGTCACAATGCCGGAAGTTACGGATTTGTATTCTGTTGTTCTCCGTTGACAAATAAATTATCTATGATCTGTCATGCTCGACAATGTATATGTTCTTCGTGTTTTGTGTGCAGTGGCACGCTACGTTGATATGATTCGGTTTCGATTACTAATAAAAATCATTTTTAACATTAGCAATATAAATTTCCAAAATAATATCTGTGATTACATATTTTAATTTGCACTTTTTATATTTTTTCTGTAAAAAGAAAGTCTAAGTATTTTTTGAACGAAAATTTATATGCCTCCTTTAAGCTAATATACAGATACATGCTAACCATTTTAATATTTGACTGTAAAAACGGGATGGTGGTTCACAAAATAATGTTCATTTTTTTATTGTGTTTTATCGCCTGTTACTAGATCTATTACTATTAGAGCAAAATCTATTACAATTTTTATGAATATCTATCACCGAAAAATTTTCAGAGTGGCAACACTGCTTTCAATTTGCCATGAAATTGATAATATCACAGTATATAGTGTGATAATACCATTGTCTTTGGTAATGGATAAACAATTTCCTTTTACTTGATGAGCTAAACTGAGTGGCTTAGATAATCTTATCTCACTTCATACTCAGCTCACAAGTAAAAGGAAAGTACTTATCGACTGTATCCTTTACTCAGTGGAAATTGGAGGTTATGTCGTCTTGTTTAAAATCTAAAATTTGATTGTTAGAAAATATTGCAGTAGGCTAATAAGCCTAATAAGGTTAATTGTTGAAATGGAAAATTTAGGAAAATATCGTTGCAAGTTATGTTTCAGTCTCGTGAGTGATGAACATTTTGAAGAGATAAAGGATGCCGACAAAGATATTTTAGACGTTCTCCTACTGAGAATGGTAAGTATAATTTTATTTATAACTTGTACTGTTTGGACACATATGTGGTAAGTATTTGCATTACATGGAAATCGTATTGAAAATATAATTTTCATTCAAGCTAGTCTCGTGTTTATTTTGTAGTCTTACATATAAATCTAATATTTTTAAATATAGTCTTAAAAATGCTAACTGCATGAACTACAAATATTTCATTCTTATTCTATTCAAAATACTGATTTAATTTTCAGAATTTTGATGGGGGAAGTAAACAAATATTGTGTAACGCTTGTTCACTGAAAGTAACGGAAGCATACATATATAAGTCGAAGTGCCTTTCTACTGATAATATCCTAATTCCTTATGTTGATAATGAGTCAGGATGCTCAGTTAACTTAAGAGAGATTTACGCCAAAGAAACAGAAAATAAACAATTGATCGACATTTTAAAGGGACACAAAGTTTGCAGACTGTGCATGCAGTTAGTAACAGTCGAATTTACAACAATAAATGATATGGAAGTTGACATGATTAAAATATATATTCCAGAAATAGTAAGTATACAGCGATATACAAACATAGGCCTTACTTTTTGTAAAGTTACCTACAATATATTTTTTTTCAATTGCTTGCTGCTATTTAAAAGTTTATACTTTGTAGAATTTTAATGTTGTCCATGATCCCGTTGTCTGCAGGCAATGTTTTGATTCCGTCAGTGCTCACAGTAATTTCTTAAAGAACTGCTTAGAAATGCAGGAAAAAATTAAGGATACTCATCACACGGAAGTCTCTGTTAGTTTAGTGGGGACAGAGTTATCATATACGTGTATAAAAACTGAAGAGATTGATATAAAATTTGAACGAGGTGAACATAAAGATGAATTGCTCGATGTCTATTCTGTCACATCGAAATTAGAAGATAAAGATACACCGAATAAAACTGAGCCTATGGAAATAAAAACGGAAGATGGAGATAATGAGAGGTAAGCCCTTTAAAACTGTTCAGGCTTTAGTTTATAAGATACCACAACTTTGGGCATACGATATTAACTCATTCACTATTTAGATAATATCCGAGTCTCTCCTTGGAGAAAATTAAAATTCTTTTCTTCCCTATATAAATGATTATCCTGTGTATTTTTTCTATTAATTTAATACCAGTAGCGGCTCATCGTATGGAGCAACTGAGGCCGGGCCTCACTGTAAAATCACACTGAATATTTTAATAACCCATAATTTCCAATTACTAATACATTTATTAAAAATCAATATAACGGAATAAAATAATTATTGATTCAATTGTACCCCATGTAAGTTTTAAATAACGGACCTAGTGTGTGTAACGCGATTAGTCGATTGTTTGAGTGTTAATATTTTTAAATGTATTTTGAATTTACAATGGTTGATTAGTTGCTACTACTGAATGTGATTTCTTAGATATTCTCAAAATTTGGTGGTAACGTTTTAAGGACAAGGCAGGTATTAATTTAAATACAAAATAACTTCATTACAGGGTAAGACTAAATTTAATATAAGTATATAGTATTATCGATAGGTTCATCAATAGGTAATAATGAATCTCTCTCACGATATTTAGATTTTTAAAACAAATTCAAGACATCAAAATTGTTATTTGACCAAGATATACAGGGTGTTAAAAAAAGAGTGTAAAATATTTCTGGAGGTAATAGTAATACCAAAATAAGCAGAAAAGTCTTAATAACCATGGGTCCGCAAAGTAACGGTTGCGGAGATATGGACCACTATTAGTTTTTCAAACATTTTATTTTATTAGGAATAAACCGACAAAGGAAACTTTTAACAAACAAAAAACAAAGTTACGGAAGATGTTCAAAGTGCCCTCCGTCTATTTCCAAGCAGGCATAACATCTTCGTCTCAACAATATTCGAACTCTTTCGAAAACACCCTCCTTGATACTTTTGATTAATCCGTAGCTGCAGCTCTTCCGGGCTATTTACATGAGTACCATACACTAATGTCTTCAAATGTCCCCAAACAAAGAAATCTAGAGGGTTCAGATCAGGCCTGTTTTATGGCCTCCAAGATCGCCCGATCTGGAATAATCTGGAAAATTAATATACAAGGTGTCCCAAAATAGAAGGCCGTACCATTAACCACATATTCTTTAGATAAAAATAATGCGACTTTCTTTATGCCATTTTTTATTTGCACGTCTCTGTTTCAATATACAGGGTGTTAAAGTTGCAATAAAAAAAAATTTTTTGTTAATAATTCCATTAATTTGTAAGATACACACTTGAAATTTTGCACATATTTTTAACTTACCAGCATACCTATCATGTAATTTTTGTGAAAAAAATCGAACGGCGAATAGAGGTAACTGAGGGATGCAGTACCCTTTATCCCTTCCAATTATTTCTAAGTACGCATATGCAGCATTTTCTTGAAATATCCAACGTAGAATTTTCTTTTGATCATTTTATCTCTTTTGTAATTTTTTGTTTAAATGCTCCGTTTTGGAGAAAATCGGCAATTTGTAGTACCCATGAATCTATAATTCACTATCATTTTCAAGTGAAACTGAATGAATATTTGCTAATTAAAACAAAATGGATAATTCTAAATTCTATAAAATGAGGAATATTTATGAATTGAAAAAATAATATGGCATTAAAATCTGTAATACAGTTCTCTTATCAACAAAAAAATAATAGTCTCATTTAGTAATAGTAATAATGAACGAACATAATAACTTTTTACCTAAATAACATTAAATAAAATAATTAATTAATTACTACTAATTTAACAAATGTTCTACTTGCCCACCCTCCTTTTGCCTAACTTCATCAGCTGCCATTACTATTCTCTCTCTGAGATGGTTAATGCCGTTTATTTCTGCAGCATAAACCATATCTTTCATAGCACCCCAGAAAAAATCCAATGGATTAAAGTCAGGAGATCGTGGTGGCCATTGAATAGGTGTGTCTTGTCCTTGACCAATCCAACGATTGGGAAATAGATGGGTATTTAAATACTGTGTAAAATTTCAAGTGTGTATTTTACAAAACAATGGCATTATTAAAGCAGTTTTTTTTAAATGTAATTTTAACACCCTGTATATTGAAACAGGGACGCCCAAATAAAAAATTGCATAAGAAAAGTCGCATTATTTTTGTCCAAAGAATATGTGGTTAATAGTATGGTCTTCTATTTTGGGACACCCTGTATACAGTGTAACCTCTATAATCCGGACAATTAATTGTAAGGGGGTTGTTCGGATTACTGAATATAAGCTAAAGCATAATTTTACGATACAAGTAAAATCCAGAATAATTCATAAAACATTTATTAAACAACACAAAAGTAATCCTTTATAAATAAATAACAATAAAAGATATTTAAAAACATTAAATAGAAAAATATCAACAGTTTGTACATATTCTACTGTAATTAAAAACCTAAACAAACAAATGTAACTTACTTTGGAACCGTCTAAAAAAATCAGTAATATTTCTTGACTCAATATGTATCTTTTTTTACAGCAATATGTATAAGGCTTTTTCCATTACTGGATATGCACCTAACCTTAGAGTCTTCCTTTTTCCTAAATTATCTTCAACAGCTGCATAATCCCTTATGTTGGCTTTATTCTTATAGATATCGGAAACAGTAGATTTTCCAATACTAAATTAACCGGATTACTGGATGTCCGGATTATGGAGGTTACACTGTATTAGCTGAACTACCTTTACAATACAGTAAAAAAATTAAAAGTTAAGAATTACCCAAAATATTTTTATTGTGTTAATACTCAATACTTTTTCCAGTAATGTACCATTGTATAACAGTTACGATGACTGCATGAATGAGTGTGAAGCAGAGGATGTGAAAACAACAAAGAATAGTGTGTATGAGCTAGAATATGGATTACATGGTAACGAGTCGAAACTGATGGATTCATCATTAAATACTGAGTACAAACATAATCTAGGTAATTACAAAGTCAAATATAACGACCACCTTGTTAGTTATCAGCAAATACAAGAAAAGACTTCTGATGTGCGCATATACAAATGTCATATGTGTGACTATAAAGCAAAGTATAAATGTTATATTGCTAGACATCACCTGATACACCTCGACCCGTCAGAAGTAGAGATGTACACGTGTGATACATGTAATTTCAGAACAAAGCATAGAAGCTATCTCGTTCGACATCAGCGGATACACAAGGACCCTTCTCAAGTACGAATGTACCATTGCGGGATATGCGACTTCACAACGAAAGATAAGAAGAATCTTGTTAGACATCAACTATTACACAAGGACCCTTCCGAAGTACAGATGTACAAGTGCGATATATGTGACTACAGAACAAAGTATAAATCAAATCTCATTAATCATCAATTGGTGCACAAACAGCCTTCGGAAGTGCAGATGTACAAGTGCCATATATGCCACTTCAGATGCAAGCGCAAAAGTAATCTAAAGAACCATCAAGTGGGGCACAGAGACTTCTCTGAAGTTCCAATGCACAAATGCGATGTGTGTGATTATGAAAATAAGAGCAAGTCCAATCTATTGCTTCATCGGCAAAAACACAAGGACCCTTCTCAAGTGCAGATGTACAAATGTAATACGTGTGACTATGCAACAAAGTATAAAGGTGGTCTTATTAGACATCAGCGGGTACACAGAGATCTTTATGTAATGCAAATGTACAAATGTGATTTATGCTCTTATGAAACTGAGTATAAGAGATGCCTTAATGCCCATCAGTGCAAGCTTAAAAATCCTTTGAAGTGGAATCAGGAAGTCATAGAGAAAATAAATAAGAGTATCCTGTCTCATTGAATGAAAATACCGTGCTGTTAGAATTTTATTTAAGGGATGTGGGGGGGGATGGGTTTGGTTTAGTTATATGGTCAAATTTCAAATTACACTATTTGTCTAATTTTTATGAAGGATTTATGAAATCGATCTGATAAGTTGTTTCTCGATAACGTTCTGACATTACCTGCTACAGCCTCTTGGTATTCATCTGTGCCGAACTCGGCTAAAAGTGTTTCTACTTAAATGGATATTTTTCGAAACTATAATTATGGTGATGAACTGTTTTAAGTTCTGAAATGATATCGTTAACAGCAGCAAAGTTTTTCTAATAATGTAGATAGACACATACGGTCTGACTATTGTGACCCGTTGTTATTGTTAACTAGGTTGTTAATTAAAGACAGCATTAACAACATCTTTAAAATTTCGTACTATTGTGACCATGTTAGAGAAAAATTAACAATCGAGGGTCTAACAGCAGTTGTTAATCAATGCATTGTTGCCAGAGTATTTTTGGGGTTGCGGTTAACTTCACGTCAGATGTTTGAGGTTAGGTAGACAGTAGTATTGTACCGGGTGTTTCATGAAGGTCTCCCGGCACTAATAGGGGATGTTCCTTGGGTTATTTATAGAAAAAAGTTTATATAAACGTGTCCGATTTGCTTTACGTTGTCAATTCAAGATGTGTATACTTCTGCGTGGCACTGAAAACTGGTGCACTGTAAAACCTGTCAAGGCAAAGCATGCAATCGGCAACCGAACAGAAAATTGAAAGAAATTTCAAGGAAAGGAATACATATCATTTTATAACATATTTTATATCAAATGGAACTGGTTTTGTCGCTATTGTTATTAATTATTAATAGAATTAATTTTAGTTTGACATACCTGATGTTACAACAACAAAATTTTGGGCCTGTCTTACCCAGTTTCTACAAAATGACACAAATGTTTCTGCATCTTGTCCATTTTGAAATCGTAAGTTATTGGCAGCAGTTAAGCCCGCTTTACATTAACAATTTCTTTGTCAATTAATTGATCAAGTGGCTTCGTCCGGTCAATTGACAAATGTAATACTAAAATTTGGACGTCAAATAAATTGATGAAGAACTTCGTCAAGGTATTGACGACTTAAAACGTGTTCTAATTTTTCGTCAATGTTTACTTCAATTCAGGAATACCAACCTAAAATAAATGTAAATATTAAACCAGTAACCGAGCAGCAGCAATAATAGATGCAACGGTATGTATTTTTGCCCTAAAATATAATTATTAAAATTACTTTTCATTTTTAACAGTTTTTGTTTCCTATACAAATGGAATGATATAATGTTAAGTTAAAATTATTTTTAGGTTGGTACGGATGACATCTGACAGCAAAATTGTTAAGAAACTTGCCAAGCCCTGAACATAATGTAAAACCAAAGTGCGACCTTGAAAAAATTGAGTTAATTCATCAATTTCTTCGTCAATAAATTGTTAGTGTAAAGCCCGCTTTATGATATGTTTGCGATAATCATCAATAGTGTTCACTTCAGTGTGATACACTTCATTTTTTTAAATATCCCCACAAAAAAAAGTCCAAAAGATTTAAAGTCAGATTATGACAGCAATGGTACCGGTCCTCATCTTTCAATCCCTTACATGATACAGATATAATTATGTCTCCTGTATGATGTGCCACACTGCTGCAATACACCACAGAGGCTCTGTACCTGCATCTGTTCCACGATTTGGTTGCAAACAAAGAAGGTGATATTTTATTTTAACAGTGTAGTGTAGATATTGAATTGTTAACAAAATAACCACACCTGCCATGTCACAGACAGTTTAAGTTGTTTTTAAAATTGCAAGGTACGTTACAATATAATCAAAATTGAGAAAAATGGATGGTTAATTGATGGGTCAGTCGTTGAAAAATTAAAAAATCATGAAGTCCACACAATTACTGTAAAACATCTGTTCAAGTCTCAACGATTCTCTTAATCTCATATTAAAATTCATTTTTGCTCACTTCTCTGTAGTTTATTGATTTTGATTAGCTGGAAGATTTGGAGTCTATTTATTATTGATGTACAGGGTGTGCGAGACATAAAGTATCTGCACTGTCTACATTTCAGGAACAACCACCGATGACCAGCATTATATTGCATCTGAAATATCTATAGATACACCAAACATAGGCTAAAGAAAAAGACATGTGCAGATTTGACTGCACAAAAATAATTTCAGATTCCGTACCCAAAATCAGCAGGATTGTTTGGTACTCTCTAAATTGGGAGACTATGTAAAATGTTATTGAGATTAAATAGTAATGTAAATAATTACACAGCCCTACAATCTTTTTTCTCATATCTGAAGGTTAGGTCATGTTTACTATATGCATGTTTTTGGGGTGGCTGAATCCGAGGCCCGTTTAATGCCATAACATCAAGGTTTTGCCGTAACTTCAAAATAATAATTTAGGCTTTTCATTAACTCGCGGTTATTGGTTATGGCATTGTGGGGTGATTGCTTTACGGGTTTGGGAGTTAACAACTTTTGTTTTGTGCTTAAAGTTTAAGTTATAGGGTTACATGTGTTTAATAGTGCTTAAATTTTTCGGTTTATAGAGGTTAGGGGCCATCCATAAATTACGTCACACGAATTTTTAACCCCTCCCCCCGTCCTTGTCACAGGTTGTCACATTTTCAGAACCCCTCCCCCCTGATGTGACATCACACATTTTACAAATTTATGTACCTATATATTTAAAAATAATCAAAAGAAAACAGTTATTTTTATTTTTTTTTTTTACTTTTATTATATAATCTTTAATAAAATCAACATAAAGTTTAAATATTTTAGATAACAGAAAAAACAAACGACTCGTTAGAAAGCAATAAACGACTAATTATGTTAATTAAAGATACAAAACTTAATCATCTTGTGTCCATGGACTTTGGAGGCGTTATGGATTTTGAATTTTAACATGTGATGTCACAAAGTTTTTGACCCCCCTTCCCCTTGTCACACTATGTCACATTCCGGTGATACCATCCCCCCCATTAACATGTGACGTAATTTATGGATGACCCCTTATGGCAAAACCCTAACGTGATGGGATTCAAAAAACCCAAAAACATATAGTAAACAAAATCTGACCTTCGGATCTGAAAAAAAAGTGTGGGGCTGTGTTATCAACTGTATTAAATAAAACTGCTTGCCATCCTACATATTTTTTATTATAAGCAATACAAGTGCAAACTGCTTAACAATTTACTAGAATATAACGTGTAGAACTTGTTATTATATTGACGGTTTATTTTTATTGTTTAACTTATCTGTACATAACCATCAAGTACGAATAGGTGGCCTTTATAATCTGAAAATGAAAATATTTAGTTATTTCATACAATTAAATAAAACATGTAATTATTATTTCTCAACCTGTATCAACAATAATGGTAGATATTTAAAATAAACGAGTGTATAGATATTTGATAAAAATATACAGGGTGTTTTTAAATGAAGTAATGAGACCACAGATTCCTTAGGTGAAAATAAATAGATTTAACCTAACATAATTATATCCCAAGTCGCATAGTAAAAAAAGTTAAAATTTTATTTTCAACATTTGTAGATAACTTCTTAAAAAACCCAAATATTTATATAAAATTTGTAAATCATTGGTTTTTGCGGGCGAGAAATTCAAATTTGTTTCTAATTTTGACGTCACTAGTAGAGGGCGCCACTTATGGCACACCATGTTTCTTTTAAATGGCAGAATTTTTAGTGTATCCATCTGACTATTGATGACTATATAATACTGTAGATCAAAATAACCAAAAAGCTAAATTGCACGATTTTACACATTAATAGTTTAGGAGGAAATAGTTGACGAAATCCTTTCCTGGCACAGACTATTAGATATCTGACTGATTACTTACACCTAGAAATGATCCCAAAGTCATTGTAGTGAAAGGCCCTATATCCAGTACCAGAGCTTTGTTAGCCCTCCGAATTACAAGTAGCATCATTTGTTTTACTTTTTGCGGAACATCGTACCAGCCACACTCGTAAACTGCTGAGGACACGTTGATACTCTAAAATAAGTTACTGTATTTTAACTAATCATTTTTTAAAACGTTATCGAGGTGTTAAAGACACTAGAAGAAGCGAGGTGAGTGAGTGAGTGCTCACCTGCACTCGATTTATATGTGAAACTACATATGAAGGAACAGCCAGTTCAATTGTCGGTCATCTCACCTATGGCATACTGATGAGGGCTAACAAGCCCGAAACCGGTCTATGTCTGGTGGAGTGGCCGACAAGGGTTCTTGGCTGTTTCACACAGATACTGCAGGTATAATTCAATGCCGGTCGGGGCATTAGCCCGCGGAGTAGTTGTTTCCTGCAGTATAATTTATAGATTTAATGGCGCATCGCCCGGGGCGAGAGGTCTGCGGTTAAGTACCTACGATATTGTAGGTCGCTTTCTGCAAGTCGAGCCGCTTAGGCCGAGCAGGAAGTAGCAGACCAGTTACCTCTCAAGCATGCACTTAGCCGTAAACTGTGCATTGCCTAGTAGCTTTTAATATCAGTAGTGACTTAGAATGTCGGTGTCATCAAAATTTTAGCGGGAACAGAAATTAATTCTGAAAATATTCACAAACGAATTATTGCAATATAGGGAGTATTTTAAGCCGGCTTGTAATAACTGTTGCTGTGGTGGAGACACTTCCCCTTCCATTTACATTAAAAAAGGCGCCATAGTTATGGTTACGTTGTGTCGTTGCTGTTGCTACCGTATTTGTTTGGTACTTTGGTTTTATTGGCAGCTGGTCATTGGACCCAATAAATGGAGGAATGCCTGCCATAATTGCAGAAAATGATGCTATACCCGAAGTCCAATATAATAGAGAGTGATTTTTCACAGCACTTGATTGGGTGAGGGTTGCAGCGGACAACATTCCATAGGCGTGCCATTTTTGAAGGGTTCAAAGAATACAAAATTACCATAAATGCGTTGAATGAATCTAGTGATGAATCACTGTAATTGTTTACTTTAAAAAGGTTATAATCTCCCATAGAATGCTGTCCTTTTAGACGGCAATGGCGTAGCTGACACCTCTACCTGATGCGCACACATTTTAATTACTATTTTCACATACCTATAAATAAAAGTAGACGATCTTTTATGCAGTATCTTATTAAGACTACAGTAGTACTAAGTTTATGTTATATAATTTACATATAGTATAGTTAAATTTAAAAAATACGTTTTTTCCAATATTTCTGCAGCTAAAAATTAATTATTTAGTCCGCTTTCTCCCGTTATTTAATCGTTTTACTCCGGTATCTTTCAATATTTGCAGGTGGCATGAGATAGCATTCCTATTATTTGCTAAGCCCTAGATTGCTCAGTTATTAAATATCTGAAATTATTTGTATTTATAGAAAACGGTAATTCAAGAATACGGCGCCCTTAAGGACATAAAGACAAAATCGCTAATAAATTAATTACAGTTACAATTAAATTAGCGGAACGATATACGTAATTCTCCCACGCGTAAACCCATGATGCTGCTGTAGATGGAACAACTGTATTCATCAAGACGCCCCTACGAATAGAAATAGAGCATTCCAATCTGGCGCATACGTATATGCTGCAGTATAGTTGACTTCCAAAATTGTAGAGAGTGACTAATCGCTAGCTTGTAGACAAGCACGACGGGCGAAGCGTGCAAGGAGAAACATTTCATAGGCGTACTAAATTTGAAGACGATCAGATATAAAAAAATATACAAAAATAATTTCATTACATAACATTCATTATTTTTAGAGTAGAAACAGTGATATAACAGTTTTTACCAATTTCCAGGCGTTAGCTAATAAAAATAATAAGAATTATTTCAAATTTTAAAGTTTTTATCTTGTATTATCATTTACCCAAGGTCGAAAATAATAGAGTGACTAATTCACAACACAGAGATGAGTACGGAAGGTTCGGGTGGTATGATTACCTAAGCATGCCACTTGAAAAGAGTTAAAGCACACAAAATTATCAAAAATAAGTTGACGTCGGCTGAACCTAGCACATTATTAACAATTTACTTTAAATGTGCCCCTGTCTTTATGGACGGCGATTGCCCACTACCACCCACTTACACCTACCTGGTGCGCACTCCGCAGATATCACACTTAAGCCATGTCCTCATGGACGCGACATTCACGGATTTTTGCACGAATTTTGCAACTTCTGTTTTAATTATTTATGGCGGGAACATCTCAACTTTTGACAATTGCAATTTGCGACACTGTCAAACACTACAAATATTATTGCCCCTTTCATTATTATGTGGTGTTAAATTTGTTTTAAACTTCTGATAATCTACCATGGCAACTTCATGACAGAAAATGTTATAGGTAGTTGACAAAATTTGTTACAAATAGGGCTTTCCCACCGTTAAATAAATCGCGCAAATATTTGTGAATTCCGCATTCAAAAGGACAAAAGCAGGCTTTAGAATATATACACACTATTTACTATTGGTTACTAGCACTGTCACTATAACGGTCACACATTAACACTTATTATATCATATTGTACCGCTTTCCGTATGACCTTCATACGCCCATGTTTCGTCAAAATTTAATATATTCTTCCATCCAGATTCTTGTTTTTTAATATTTATTTTAAATAGTTTCTTCCCCATATTACTATTTCGTCCTTTCTATCAGTATATTCTTTTCGATTTCATTTATACGGAGTTTCATCTTATAAGATATAGCAATTGAATTTTTTTTTTTTTTTGGAAACTCATGTTATGCAAAATATATTTGCTCTACGGCACTCACCTGATAACTTCAATTTAAATATTAACATCCTGTATATTGCCCCGCTATTCATATCGTTACTTTGTGTATATTAGAAATTGGAATTATGTGTTTAGATAAATTTAAAATAATAATTCTGTCAACCATACTTCGCTCGCCATTCTATTACCTGCTTTTTTAGGTTCAATGGCGCCCGAAAGTCGGGTTCCTACCCTTGTAAAAATAAATAAGGGCATAATGTGTTTTAAGTGTGGGACAACCACAAATTTGTAAGTCAGTCCAGAATATACTGTCAACTAATTAACCTCGTGCATTATTTCTTAAACGCTATTATACATTTTATATTACTTATTATTTCTTGACCATCAAATATTTAATAATCCGCATCTATCCTGACACTCATTTTAAAAATACAATCTTCCTTCCGCGAGTTTCCATCACTTTCCGTTTCACCGTTGTACTTCTTTACCACCTTTTTATTTGCACACATGCTATTCACGTGCAATTTTGTTAATGAAATATATATTTCAACATCACACACTCATATTTTGACCTCGCGTACTAAACTCTTCATACATGCCATAATCTGATATTCCTCATTTCGATCAAATCACTAATAAAATTAATTACATTCATTAAAAATTAACGAAAAGATATATCCGAAATTTGGCCGCCCCAACGATATACCCGCCCATGATAGCGCTGGAAATGAAACAGTTGAATCCGGCAAATCGTCGCAGCCAATCAAAAAGCCAGCAGCGCATGCGTACTAACGTTTACTAACTGCAGCGCATGCGTAGCAGAAGCTATGTAATCGGGTATGCTCTCAGAGATATGCGGCACACGATTTTGTGGAACTATAAGGATTTTACAAAAAAAATTTTTACGATATTGACTAAATTTTTCATACCGCATTTATTCCAAAATTTTGTTAGAATTTCTGAATCACCCTGTATATGTGCTGGATGTGTTTATCTTTGTGCTCACCTTTGTGCTAAATGGGAAGTGGATTCATAACATGAATCACTCTCTATGATTTTGGGCTTCGACTATAGATTCCTACTTTTTTATTTATCGCTTACAAAAATCAATCGACCAAGCCCCAACTTTAAAAACTACTACTTCTCAGATTTTTTATGAAATTGTTTCATTTGTATAGTGAAATTTATTTACCAACATTTTTTCCTTAAACAGTCATTTTGGCTATTCTGGTAATTATTAATCCAGTTTTAAATGTCCACTAGTATTTGTATTAGGTCAAGGAGTGATGATTCAAGAGATCTTGAAGGAAGAACATAAACTTTAAATTCATACATACCTCTAGCATTATCTCGTTAGCGTACCAATAATACACTAGCAACCTTATTAACATGCAGAATGCAAATTCCCCATGAAATATGACATTGAAGATTGTCGGTTTTGTCTGGAAGAGAATATAAAATTTGAGTTTCAAAGGTGTGTAATAAAAAAAGATATTAACGCTAGTAAAAAAATGGCAAGTGGATAAATGCCATTAATTTATCAGTGCAACAGCAAAACACCAATACTTTAAGTATTAAGTAGTGAGTAAATATAGGCACATGATTTTGCAATAATAATGACACTCCATCAAAAGAGTTTTTGTACTCCTGGTAATTCTGAGTAGAAATTTCATTAAATCACTGTTGATGAGTGAAACAACTAAGTACTAATGTTAAAAGTTGACATATTTCATTACAAATACGTCAGCAGTTCAAAAGAAATTGCAAAATTCATTTTAAAGAGTGTCATTATTATTGCAAACGATTGTACATTTAAAAAACGTTACAAACCACAAATAGCTGAATCACAATCGAAGCTAACTGTAAAGAGCTCTGTAAGAAGTCTAACAGCATTATGTTTTTCATAGAGTTGTTATATTCCTGTAAGTACCTAAAAATAGAAATAGTTAACAAAATTATGTTCATGGGTGATAAAGTTATTAATACGGATAATTTAAAAAAACACCTTGTATCATAATTTATTAGATGTTCAAGAAATGTTTTAACAAACAGACATGTTAAATTTAACTATAGTACAAATTTCACGGTTTTTCAAATTTTTTTTCTTCTAATGATAACCTTGTTGTTTATATTGTGATTCAGTCATAATATCATTAATTTTAAAAAAAGATAGGGAAAATGACTATAATCCATTATTTAACAAGTATGCAATTAACATATTAAGTTTCAAATCCAATACTCACTACGTTAAATTATTAAGAGAGGCTGAAACGTTTTTTGTATTTAAATATACAGATGGTAATAAAAAAAACTAGTGCTGTCAACAAAAACAGTCCGAGACATACCTATTCAGTAATAAATAATTCGGCAATCTGAGTCTTGACAGAAACAGACAATAATTAAATTTGCATTTTTATAAACACCCGGTGTAATCAATATGAGGACTTTATAATAAATGCCCAACCACAGTAATCAGCGCCGTCATCAATCGGCACACTCAGCACTGCTAAACAGTTGGCAGTTTAATACGTTACCGGCGGATGAAAACGCATCCGGATGCGTTTTCCTATGCAGACGAGCTCGCCGTCGACTGCATCTGGTCTGGAACAGATGCATACAGCTTTTCCTTCTTCTTCATCTATCAGTTATCATTTTCGCGTGGTAGAGGTTGGTGAATTTCGTGTGTTTGTGTCGCCAGTGTAGTTTATAATTGTTAATTAAATTTGCTATTTGCCTAAATAAAAATGCAATTCAAGTAGGGTGAAGTGAAGTATCGAAAAACCGGAAAAATTTATAAGGGGTATCTTAATAGACATGTGCGTCTGTTATTCGGTACCTACTGATCATGAGTAATGGATTTGATTCATATTCACGCAATTTGCATTATTTTGGAATATCAACGTACACGCTCGATTTGATTCTTTCAAGGACATAACTACAAGGTGACAAATGCATTACGACGCATGGTGAATGAATTTTACGACGAAACGCTTAATGAATAGCTTAAAAATGCAACAATTTTTAAAGATACCTCAGAAATATACAAAACGCATACATTTTAAATTGCAAACACGAAGTTTGTCATTAGAAAAAAAATCTTATCACTTCAGTACCGAACATGCTGTTATTATACTGGGTGAACCTTAAATAAGTACAAATATTTTAACTGCAGGTGTAGTTAGGTAGGTTAAAAATTTCAAATATTTACGGATATTAATTTATTTAAAATACCCACATTTTGAGGACCGCTGACCAGATAGACCACTGACGTAGCCTAATAAAATAAACCATATGATTTACTGAAGGCAAGGTTGTCATATCGTCTGTAAGTAAAGTAAAATTGTCATAAACTATTAAGATATGAATTTCCGCAAGTTCTATGTTTAGGAAGTTATTTTGTTCAACGATCCCAAAAATTATCTATAAACGTGCATAAAAACTCACCTACTTACTGAAAACCCAACGATTTAAACAGTTATCCGCATTTCAGAAGTTAATACCATTGTACGCTGTTAGAAAGATTATCACAAATTATACCCTTAAATTATTTTATGAAGAATAACAAAAAACACCTTAGAGTTAATTTTCGCCACATAACCTCAAACAACGTGTCAGTGCTAACCATTTCGTACTTCGTAGTGGGTGAAACATATTTTAAAAATAAACACAAAACATGGAATAACAAAATAACTAGCTTGATGTATGCGTTCAATATCAAGAGAAGGCAAAGTAAAATATTTAAAAGCAGTGTCAATCGCATGCAAAAAAGAAACTAGTGCCGTAGGCACAGGTAGCAGGTATATGTCACGAGCAGTAGGTGAAATGACCCCACAGATCATTGGCCGAAAAACAAAAGATGGGACACTGAAAAATGTATGTAGTTCGCGACCAGCAACACTTGCGGCGCTGCAGTGCTTTGAAGCGGGAAATTTAATTGAGATTTATTTCTAATGTACCAACTACATTAATAAATATATTAAAAAATACAAGATAAAAACTTAGAGCAATAGTTGTCAACAACAGATTAATAAAAATACTTGACACTCTAAGTTTTTATATTGCATTTTCTAATATTGCTATAAAGTTTGTGATTGAGAAAAAAAAATATATAAAAAATCAGTAGTTTATTTAAAATGTAAAACATATAATAGATATAATTGACTAATTACAACAAAATATATTGATTAAGACATAAAGGAATCGTTTTTTTTGGGAAGAACATGCATCCGTATTTTGTTGCCCCTGGAAGTACAATTTGGCACACAATAACTAGATACCATATTAAAATTGTTAATTAATCAGCACAAAGGCACAACACTTTTCAATTTAAACACGAGAACACTTAATAAACAAATAATACCAAACACAACTACAAAATTAATTGACGGATTTAAAAGGACAAAACTGACGCTTATAGGGTGCTAGGTATACCAACCTAGAATAAATAAATAACTGGTTTCAGTTGTACCAACTAATATTTGGAACGACAAGGCGCCACGAGTGTTGCTGGTCGCGTACTACAGTGTCCAACCCGTGAATGACCCGTACCAGCACACAAACCTAGAAAAAATATAGACTGTGCCAGTGTCATATTGCCTGCGACCGCAAATTCATGGCTGCCATAAAAGGTCCGAAATCGCTAAAACTTGGTTTTTATGCCAATTTACGTTGGTTGTATTGTAGCGTGAAACTCATTTGTGTACTCTGATTGGTCTCATTCATGTCACATTCTTTAATGACAGCAAGTTAGTTATTTTCATATTGCAATGCAGCCATCATATTTGCACAACCGCCAACATAAAGCAAATAAAATATCCATTTTCTGGACCTTATGTCCCTAGAAAACGCGGCACCTGTCACGTGACCTATATAATGAACCGACGCCGTCTATAATATGTCTAGGTTTGTGTACTAGCCCCACTCTCTAGGCTTGATAGTTGAGGTCGACAGAGAGGTTATGTTGATGTTGATACCGGTGCATAAGTATAGGGTCTTCCAATAAGGACTTCCGAACTTTGACGGTTGATAACGGCCATCTTGTTGAAGCTACATCTGTCAAATTAGTTGTCATTTATTCAGTCTGTTTTGCCAAATCACCATGTACGAAAATAGCATAAAAAACGCGTGCAAATAATAATACCATGCGCTTCGCCCATTTTACGGTCGCCATAATTGTCCTACCGAGAGGGCTATTCCCAATGTGGTGGATAAATTTGAGTCCACTCCACTGGTTCAGTAAACGATCGCCCAACACCCGTACGTCGACGAAATGCAAGGCCTGCCGAAAACATCGTTGCTGTCCGTGAGAGTGTGCAGGAGAATCCAAGGCAGTCGATTTCGCGTCGTTCACAAAAACTTGGCCTTTTGCAGACGTCGCAGAAGTCGATGATAACCAACTTCTTTTGATCTGAATTGGATTATCTGGACACCAACGGCATGTGGTTTCAACAGTACGGCGCTACGTGCCACACAGCTCATGCCACATTAGATACTCTGCATGAGCGATTTCAGGCCATGGTCATCTCACGTGGAGGTGATGTGAACTGGCCACCGAGAACGTGCGATTTGATCCCGTTAGACTATTTCTTGTTGGGTTTTCTTAGGTCGCAGGTGTATGCGAATAAGCCACAAACCACAGCGGTCCTCAAAGCCAACATAACCCATACCATCGGTCAAATTCAGCCTGATCTATGCGCCAGAGTCATGGAAAATTAGACATTTCGGATGCGCTCCACCCAGAGAAGCCGTGGCGGACATTTGAACGATGTTACATTCCACACATAATGGCATCAATAGGTCTTTAAAACGAATAAAAAATTTCGATGATATCTCACACACACTTTGTTTTATTTAAAATTAAAGATAGAAAGCGCTTAATGAAAGACCCAGTGTAAGTGTAACCGAAACGTGAAATTTCTGGAAAAAGATTTGATAATTTCAATGCACGTAAATTGAAAGTTAATATGATATACTTTTGCATTTTCTGAAACTGAACCTAACTAATGGCTTCTTTAAGTAATACATCAAGCAGGCATCTGTTTTAAGAGTTGCGGCACTAACTTATAAAACGTATTTAAATCGTCTTATTATTTTCACGGGCAGTTTTTTCTCTTAATATTTTTCGTGAAATACAGCGTTATTAAATAAAATATGGCGCATTTTTCACGGAGTGAAATAACGATAACGTATTGTGACAAATCAGTTGCAGTGTAGTAAAAATGGATAACTAATAAATCCTAGATAACTATGATTGCGAGTAGAGAATCTGGTTTATATTTTCAATTTATTGGTGAGGCATAGGAATGGCAAAAGGGAGGAGCCATATTTTCTTAAATAAACATATTTCAATCATTCTTTGACATGTCTAAAAATTATAGTTAACTTTGTTGGAGTCTGTTCGAGGACATTAGTATAACACTGACAACGTCGTGGAATTCACATCCACCATGACTCCCAAATCAGCGGTCCTCAACAATTTTTCTATTGAAAAATTACGAAATTTATTTAAAATTTGAGTTTTTCATTTCTGATGGTTTTATAAAAAGACTATTATGTGTTCTACACAGTGAACTGTACTGCTGGTTAAAATATTTGTACTTATTTAAGGTTCACCCTGTATGTGTCCTAAGTGGCAACGCTGTTCGACTTCTATATAGCTTCAATACCCGAACGCGTCATCAGAAAATGTTTAATGTATTAGGAGCGTCGTGTAACCGATTGCAATGGGGTGATTTGTTTATCTTTTAAAAGGTAGAGTAAACATTTTTTTTTTCGATTTTCTGTCTTTATTAGGCCTTCCGAATACGTGGATAAAATAAATGACATTATGCCTGAATCACCGCATTACTTAGCGAGGCACCACTGTAATCCACCTTATGTACCTTATAATTTCTTTATGCTTCAAAATGCACTCTCTCATTGTAATGAAGCTGGCTTCGTCTCGGCTGCAGCGAAGCTGATTTTTAACTTTCTGTACGTATTTAGGGAAGTTCGACAACACGTGTACCAAGATCCTGATTTGTCCTAAAGGGAATATTATCAAACTGAAATTATACGCGTCAGTGTACATCACATAAGAAGCTCCCACAGTCCCATCGAAAGTGTGCCACAAGTAACTGGCCAAATAGTGCTCTTGGGGGTCGTAGGGGAACCATGACGACAGGGGTAAGGCTTTGATGACTTTGGTCTCGTTGGTGGCCTTGTTAAACTCTATCTTCTCCTCGACGGTAAGTGGATGGGTAAAGTAAAACATTGTCTCTGGAAATAAATGAACACCATTAATGGGGAAGTTAAACGAATTTTATATTGAAACATAATAATTAAAATATTAACATTAATAAATTGCCATGGGATGTAAATTAAACCACGTGGCGTGACCTTACACGACGTCCAGCGCGGCTTATGTTTCAGTTAATACAGGTGGCAGGTGCAGTGTTAACGGTGTTTATGATGTAAACAGGCGTTTGTTTCTTGTGCTTTTGTGGCATTTTTGGGTCATAAATAGTGTAAATATTATAACTATGACCAAGTACAAGTATTTTAAGAGGGGATAGGGAAAAATAAGAATTAACGGAATCGTCCATGAAAAAATGTCCAAACTTATTTATAAAACGAACAAATTTTTTCAAATCTATCACTGGCCTTCTGTCAGACGCTAGATTAGGTATATTTCGCCAAAGTCTAAGGTGTCAAAGGTAGTGACAGATCACCGTGTTGACAAAACAAATTATTTACGAAATGTAGATAATAATTTAATGATTTAATGAAACACGTTATGGTAGTACAGGAGGCAGCACCTACTTTACTGATATTTATTTCCAGGATTTGAAGAGATTTTAAGAATGTTGAATCATTTTCTGTTTTCTGACGTGTTTAAATTAAAGCTTCTCATTGCAAAGATTTTTGTACTTCCTGGGGACCTCTCCTTCCCTCGACCGTTTTGTTTGAAGCAAGTGTAGTGTACCATACCCGAGTTCGTTCAACATTGTTGAAAGAGAAGTATTTGGCCAATAATCGAGAAGATTTATCTACGTTGTGTTTATTTATATTATTTATTAACTTACCTCAAATGTGCTACATATTTATGAATTAGGAGATTTGAGTAGTTTTGAATAAAATAAAACAAATTACTAAATTACACCTCGTTTATTAGTTTTCTGTCAATGGTGTCATAGCCTACCTAACCACCTATCAGTGCCGTACTGACCCTTAATTTCACGGGGGAAAAGAGCACGAGAGAAAAAAACCCAATTCCAATTCAAATGAATCTCTGTTGTTATTGAAATGGTAATAATAAATGATAACAGTAATAAAAATGTATCAGTACTTCAATACTTGAATCCACGATAATACAATCGTAACTCTATATATAAAAATGAATAGTGTTTTTGATTAGTTAACCGACTTGCGTCAGAAGGTATTGAGGTCCCATACGGGAGGCTACCCAGCTAGTAGTTGAGGGGTTGAACAAAAATCTCAAATCATATCTCATGCATCATATGTTTTATCGGATGTTTGTCCAGTCACGGGAGAAAATATTAATAGAATCACCAAGGCTCTTACAAACATCTGACAAGCAAACCGTTAATTCAAGTAATAAAGCAGTAGTAGTAGATTAATAATAACTAACGATACCATTTGCAACAGCATCTTGGACTCAAGCTAAAGTTGATACATAAAATTTAAACAATAAACCAACAAAGTATCGTTTTACCTTAAAACTATAATAAAATATAATGAAACTGTAATAAGACATTGAACAGACAATACAATAATAAAAATAACACAATGACATTTAGTCTTAAATACAATATACAAAAACAAGTTACTGACCTGTAAGAACAGATGCACCACTTATCACCATTCACTGTCTTCCAGCCAACCTGCCGAAGTCTTAAAACCCAACTAACTACCCGCCGAATCTCGCTCAGCGTTCCCGTGTTTATTATTTCTTCGTCTACAGTTTCCCCTCTAGCTAATGCGTATATAATATTCTATACAGGGTGTTATTCATTCAGCAGTACAGATATATTTAGCTAAGTGGATTCCTACACAAGATACCTACTTGGTCCGGCGGTAATGACCAAGTGCATTAGCTCCGTCGAGAAAAATCACAAAGGATAACAAACAATATACGCAAATGTACACAAATATAAAAGCACTGCCATCCGTTTACCGCCAAGGGATTACAACAGTTGTTCAATGTGGTTTACAGGGATTCAACATAATATTTTGTGTACTTGTAAAACGTCTTTGGTATTACGCTGCCACACGATAATATGCACTTGTCATACTTCCATATATCAGCACCCTATCCGTCATCTAGGCATTTGAACAGATGTTTGTAAATACACAAAAACATGCGAAAAATTATTTCAAACTAACCACGATACCGTATGCAATATTTTTTGACATCAGAGGCAAGCGCTATCTGTAGGCCGGCCACTGCTGCAAAATGTACTTCACGCCGATAAATTTTTAAATTCTGTGTGTGTGAGGAATTAAATTCTGTTAATACTAATAACAGCAATAATATTAACAGTAATTGACGATGTTTGTATAATAAATAATTAGTACTATTTTAAACTATAACATCCCAAACTGTTTACAGTGTTCTGTAAAAATATTTCTTGAACTCTAAGATATAAACTAAGCTTATTTGCATGTTCTTTGATGTTTGAAGAGTATGCAACTAGCAATGCAGTGTAGGTAGGTTATGTTATTTTATAACATTTAAAGACTAATTTTAAACGTGTTATTAAATAAAGTATTTTATGTCGGATATATTAGTGGATAATTATGATAAATCTGCAAGAAGTGAAAATGAAGTTTTGACACTGCAACGAAAGAACGAAGAACGAATACAAAATACTGCTGTAAACCGGATTACCTGTTATCTATCAGGTACTTAGGTATTCTTATTAATAAAAATGTTTATTTTCATCGTTTCTACATTTAACAACGCTGTAAAAACGACCACACGGTAGTTGACATATCTAGCCATCTCGGACGATGATTGATTGTCATAGGCGCCGATTTTCCTCGGAAAAAGAGGGTTTGGTCCCATTTTTTAAACATCGAGCTAGAATTCGGAAATACATTTTTTATTATCTTTTAGACCTCCCTGAGCACGTGGTTAAAATGTTTGTACTTAGTCATAGTTAACCCTGTATAAGTAATTCTGTGCAAATTAATACGGGGAGGTAAAGCAAGCAGATGTCTATTATGTTCCTTTTTTAATGTTACCATAAATTGTTAGTAGTGATGTGGTGAACTGAAGTAACTTATTTCTTTTATTACAATGTAGATTCGTTCATTAAACTACTTGTTTTAAATAATAAACAGAACTAATGATTAATGATATTAACATTTATTTTTCTTTAATTAATTTTTTATTGCTATTTATTTCTGATTTCATATCTCCTTAAACATTAAAAAAATCGTTAATATCACTTTTATTAACGACAACTCGTGACTGTTTGCTATAGATTTTTCCGGTGTAATTCAATGTTGGTCGGGATACTAATTCGAAGAGTTAGTTATTTCCAGAGAAATGGAGTAGGGAGAACGCGCTTCGACGACTGCGCATCGGTTTCTCGTCCGACGCTAAGCGGGCAGCCATTGTCTAACCCAACTGTCAAAGAGTTTTGTTTACTCTGGGATTTGTTGTGTATAAATATATTTTTTCGATTTGTGAATATTTGAATTTAATTATTCTGATCTCTTTGTGTTTCAATATTGACTGTTAGTGTAAATTTAAACATTTTACCATGGCTAAATGTGCTGTGAGAGACTGTTTCAATAATAGAAAATTTTTACGTGAAGGTATCAGTTTTCATACGTAAGTTGTTAATTGAGACTAATATAACTTGAAACTATGGTTAATACTTTTTCTTTACAGGTTTCCTAAAGGTGATTTGCAGAAAGAGTGGCTACAAGCATTGGGTAAATCTAATGAAAAATTTGTCTGGTCGAAAAATAAAATTGTCTGTTCAGAGCATTTTAAAAAGGAAGACTTTGTAAAACTTTCTGGTAAAAGATTATAGAAGCCTAATGCGATACCTTCACTGAAATTAGCAAAAGTTCAAATTGACTCATTTGACACCTCGTCATCCAATATATTATCAGAACCTTCAACAAGTACTATAGAACCTTCTCCATCAATGATACAAGAATCAACATCATCGACGGATGAAAATATAATTAAAACACAAAAAAGAATTAACTAGTGGTAAACTGATATTGAGATATTTTAGATCTATATCCAAGTTGTAGAAGTAGATACCGCCCATTGCCCAGGTTCGGAGAATGTTTAAAGGTTTTATAACAAGCAAATTTAAGGGAAAAACTTAACTGGTTAGTTGTAATTAATGCAAAGTTTTTATTTTTATTACAATCTTTATTGACATGGGCTAGCTGGGCCTCTTTTAAATTCAGAACCAGCAGATCAACTATCGTTAAAAAGCTAAAAATTACCAGTTATGGCCACACTGCTGTTGTTGTTTTTCTTTCTGTTTAGGTGCTGACGCATATAGTCCTGGGACCTACCATTAGCATGATAGCTGAATGTTAAGCTTTTTCCAGGGCTGCGGTATTGTAATATCTTTTGTGTGTTACTGTGGATTTAAGTACCTATATTTTGTAAATAGTTTAATTTATCATTACAACAGAATTACAGATATTTGTTTGAATTATGATCGGAGTTTTCTCTGCTGTGCTCTTTTCCCCCGTGAATTCAACGCTGAGTACGGCACTCTGGTTCTCATTTATATTCCACTCAGTCATTCATAGTTAAGTCAGGTTTTTGTTAATAATCTTCATTGTCGACAGAAAATAAATAAAGTAGGTGTATTTATTATTTTTATAATATTCCCCTTTTCCCTAATTTTGTACATAGCTAGCCTATCCAAGATAAGTTAATAAATAAAAGAAATAAAAAATAAACACAAGACGTACGTAAATTTTAATGTAGCTCTAGTAATCTTTATTACTTTGCTTTGCAAAATAAAACAATTACAGTTGTCATAGAATGAAGTGAGCCTAACCACTCATCCTACCTCCTGTGCTTTGCTTTGAGATGATGTCCACCATTTGTAAAAATTGTGTTATAAAAAAACTGATTGACAAAACAGAGATTTCATTTTTTCATAACTTAAAATTAGTCATGAGGTAATTTGTTTAATATTTTTTTTATTAACATACCGCTTTCAGTAACTGAAAAGTGGTAACTACTAAAAATTTTTTTGTAATATTTACAAAAGCGTATCTAAATACTTTTAAGTTAACACTATTAAAAGTAACACAGAACGATAAAATTTTTTTTACAAATTAAAAAATTATTTTAACTTTCAAGCTAAAGGAGATTTTTCTTATAATTGATATTAATATTACAATCCGTAAAAAAAATATTTCCAAAATAATCCAATTTTTAAAATATAAGTTTTTTTACTTTAACATTAATTGCAGAATAGTTACAAAAATAGTTTTATTTTTAACAATTTTTTATACGATTTGGTGCGTTAAACAATGTCGAGATAATTGTAAACAGCCCCGGTAAGTATAAATTATTGATCACTCCCTGTAGAAAATTTGACAGTTGGGTTAGACAATGTCAGCGCGCTTCATTAGGAAGTTTGCGCATGTTGACAATCGTTCTCCCTACTCCATTTCTCTGGTTATTTCCTGAAATTCCTGTTTCGCAAACATCACAATCGCAGATACAGATAGCAGCTTTTAGTAGTATCCACAGTATAGTGGCTCGCTTTCTGCTTGTGGCCGTATTCAGACCTAGCATTAAGTAGTCAGTGATCACTAGATGTAGAGACGTGCTACATCTCACGTACGCTATAGATAATTCACTTACCTACGGTTATGTTCACTATAAAAATTAAATTGGTAATCTGACTCTGTCTAGTGTGAAACTTATAAATTTCACTGATTTCTCCATCGTCATTTTCAAGAATAGCGTCCTCGGTAGCCATGATTTCTTTGATCAGATTTCTAATTGTTGTGCTTCTTATTACGTACACTCTCATGGCGGTGATTATATAAAGCAGGGTGATACAGAGGTTGGCCACTATTTCTTCTGTCCTATTTTCGTCGTCTGTTATGAGTATGAACAGTTCCGCGATGGCCGACATGATGAATAAGATGAAGTAGCAAAACGTGAATTTGGAGTACAGCTTGTATAGTTTTCGGAGGCAAGGGTAATCTTGGAATATGTAGGGCCATACGCCTAGTAGGGCATTGGCGTACATCGTGATTTTCAGATGCTCGTTTTTCGGAAATATCTAGAAAAGAATGAACATTAAATCACTAGACGTTAGCCGAGTGATTTAGTTACATAAGATTCAAACTTTAATCTACGACGGTCCAAATAGATTTTATTTACCGATTTAATTTATCTTAAAATATCAGAAACGTTTTGCTAAATACAAATTCAAAATTATTAGATGCTCTAATTTGACGACGTAATGGTAATCACAATTGTTTTAAATTTAACTTTGACAACTTCATTATTGGCGTCCAATTTTGTGTCATATGTTCAGTTTTAGTGAAAAATAATATTAATGTGGGTGAAAGCGTTGGCGATTCCCTACTTCCCGAAAAATCAAGACAGACGTACAAGCAGTTATGCAAAACTTGAAAATTGGTGGAAAGGGAAAGGAATCAAGGTTCCTCTGGCATATTTCGAATATCTTTCAAAACATAGCAAGCCTTTATCGCTTTAGGTATATTATTCTGTTACGTTCAGTTATATCAAATGAAGAAAAATACGGATATTAGTAAGTGCGTCCAATAAATTGTGTTTCTAGAAAGAAAATCGGAAGGATTTCGGTCAAAAAGATCTAAGATTTAAGAAAAGAAAGCATAACTCAATTTTTGCTGGAAGTCTACTGTTGGAGTGTTTGCATGCGGTTATTAGTGAGTGCCCTATCACGTGACTTTGGGCGTTAGTTTTAAGGACAAGAGCGTTTCACAAGTACCCCTACAAACGACAAGACAGTACAACACAGACACGAGTGCAGTTAAGATCTTAGATGCGCACAGCACGCATTATTTTCTTGTAATTGCCATTGTACTCATTCATTCGTTCATGTACATAGTGTAAATAAATTGTACATACACAAGCTTGTGCAGTTTATTTCAACACCAAAAAGAAAAGGGAACCAGCCAGTAAAAACACAAATACAGTCCACTCATCCACAAGTATCGTTGGGTCCCTCATTTCGCCGACCCAATCAAGGTGGTTGGCGTACAACAGTTGTGCAATCACACATAGTGGTCCTTCGAGCCGGATTAAGAATTGATCATCAGTGTAGTGTCCAATCAAGACGGATTAACAATTGTGCATCATTGTGATCTTATCAAGTCAAAACATAGTGGTCCATCGAGCCGTATTAAGAATTGATCATCAGTGTAGTGTCCAATCAAGAAGGATTAAAAATTGTGCATCATTGTGATCTTATCAAGACAAAACATAGTGGTAGTTACCAAAGTGCATTCAGGGGACGCATCAAGGCAGCATAACCAGGTCAGAAATACCAAGAAAGCAACATCTGGCAACGATCATCCCAGTGAACCCTCGGCAGAAAGGAGACCAGGCACCGATTCTTGGAGAACAATACAGTCGTCCAGTTAAGTTGTAGGTGTTCGAAACCATCCCACGCAACAAACAGCATTGGCGACATCAGCACAAGTGAATTGGGCCATTACAAGCGACAGACATCAAGTACCTACCTACTTAACAAGGGTGAGCCTTTTCCTTTCTTAACCATAACACACTTCACTATCCATTTTACAAAATCATAATTGCCTCTTTTTGTGCACATTTGTTTTGTTTTCTTAAAATTTACGACATACATTTCTTGAAAAATTTGGTTTAAGTACACAACATGGATTTCGCATCATTAATCAAAAAGAGGGCCTCATTAAAGGCTAGACTAACTCATTTTAAAAAATACATACAAAAAATACAAGGTGAACAAAGCGTCGTCATCTCTTTGAGTGATGTTGAAAGTCGCGAGCTACAGTTCAAAATTCCGCGGTTTCAACAGGTACTTACTGAGTTTGATCAGGTTCAAAACGAAATCGAACAATTAGCGGAAAACTCAGATGAACAATACGATGAAAGAGATAAATTTGAGCAAGAATTTTCACAATTATTATCTCAGGCAGACGGTCTGCTGGCGGCAAATGGTCGCAATGAATCAATACATTCAAGCGATGGTAGTGAACGCAATTCGAATCATTCATGCAATACCTTTCAAAACATTAAGCTACCGACAATTCAATTGCCAACTTTTGATGGGTCATACGAAAATTGGTTTGAATTTAGGGAAACTTTCGAGTCACTAATTCATACAAATGAAAATATAAGCACGATTCAGAAATTCCATTACTTAAGAGCGTCTTTAGTTGGTCAAGCAGGTCAAATTATTAAAGCGCTAGAATTCACAGCCACAAATTATCAAGCAGCTTATGATATCTTAAACAGTAGATATAACAATACAAGACTAATAGTAAACAATCATGTTAAAGCATTATTCAAATTAGAACACATGCAAGAAGCCTCATCAGAGAAGCTTAGACAATTAAATGATAACCTTTCAAAACATTTATTTGCATTAGAACAATTAAAAAACAAAGACAATCAATTCGATTTAGGCGAAATTTTAGTCATAAATTTAGTCATTTCAAAATTGGACAAGGAAACATACAAAGAATGGGAACAATTCAGATCATGTACAGATGTTCCTAACTTAGAATTGTTGAAGAAATTCATGAAAAAACGTTCAGACCTTTTAGAAATATTAGAGGATTCAGAAACACACAAATTACAAAAATCAATATTTAAAACCAAAGAGATTAAGTATCCAGAAAGAACACGGGGATTTCATGTAAATAAAGTCATTTGCACTCTTTCTAAAGGCAATCATAGCATTTTTCATTGTCAAGAATTTTTAAAATCAAATATCAAGCAAAGAATGGACACAATCCAAACATTAAAGTTATGTACAAATTGTCTAAAGTCAGGACATTTCGGGAAAGAATGCAAATACGGCATGCAAGGTGTGTCAAGCTAAACACAACACCCTGTTACATATCAACGACAATTCAGAACCGTCAGATGAGGTAGACAATAACACACACGAAAATAACACAAACGTCGTATCATTATCATCCTCATCCAATGCGGAAGGAACACAAGCGTTATTGTCTACGGCATTGTTACAAATCATAGATTCAGCAGGTAATCCACATACAGTTCAGGCACTTTTAGACAGTGGATCTCAGTCAAGTTTCATTTCAGAGAGGGTTGTCAATAAACTAAAATTACGCAAAGAACGGGTAAACATACAGGTTACAGGAATAAATCACGGCATTTCGCAATTAAATCGTAGGTGTTTCGCAAAAATTCAATCATTAAATAATTCATTTAATACAAATTTATCATTTTTAGTTTTACCCGAAATAACAACAAACATACCGGGGGCAAGAATAAATTTTTCTCAATTAAAAATACCCCCTAACATAAAATTGGCCAATCCAACCTTTTACGAGCCTTCTAAAGTTGACGTTTTAATAGGAGCAGATTTGTTTTGGGATTTGCTTTGCGTTGGTCGCATTTCATTAGGTGCAGGTAAACCTATTTTACAAAAAACGCGTCTGGGTTGGATTGTCGCCGGCATGCTAGACAGTAACATTTCTAATGAAGTTCAATGTAACTTTAGTCAAGTTTTATCCAAATCACAGGGTCGGACGCAATACAGGGGGCGTCCAAAATTTGTAAGCAAATATCAAAAATACTACAAAAATGAGAAAGTGCGCAATTCATACACGGTGCGCTTACTTCATTAGAATTGACACAATTGCTCTGTGATGTAGCTTGATTATAATTCAGGGTTGATCGAGAACATCACTTAAGTTATACAAAATATTCGTAAACCATCACTAAATTGCTAAAATTCAAAATTCAAATATGTACTTCAAGGGATAACCCGGCTGACCTGATTTCACGTTAACGTCAGTCCAGGCTCAAACCTTATCTCAAATTTATGGTGGCGCCGGCCCTTTTATTTACAACACGTCGAAACACAATGGCCCATCATAAACAAGCTTTCAACAGAGGCATTACCACAATTAAAAACTACAAGTTTAACCGCAATAACTCAAGTAGGGCCACACTTCAAATTTGACGCCATCAACAGATGTTCCAATAATTACAATCTTTTAACAATGTCAGTGGTGTACACCTCAAGATTTATTAATAATTGACGAGTTCATGCACTAATAAATCAGGTGCACTAAGCATTGCATAAATTGTGGAAACATTCAGATTATTGCACAAAAATAATCGCGTCAAATCAAATAGCAAATTAGCAGCACCGACCCCTTCAATATCATGTACCGAAGGAGGCAGAGGTACAATGTAACAAAATATTGGGTGTTTGTTCGAATGCTTCACTACTAAAGCAATGAACTTGTACAGATTCAAATCAAGCGTAATTTTCCACATTTGTAGAGACACAGTCAAGGTGTCATTGAAAATTTCCCTCAGTTTCATTAGTAAACGTCACTTAAAGAAAGTAGTAGACAAGGTTCACCTCGCATGCAAGGAATTTTCTACTCTTTTAACACAAACAGAGGTAATTTTCAATTCTCACTCATTGTATTTCATTTCATCCAACTCCTAAGACCTCAACCCTATCACTCCAGCTCACTCTTAATCAGCAGCCAGCTCAATACTTTACCAGATCAGGATTGGAAAGGTATTGCCAATGCATCAGGCGTCATCCAAAACCTTCCAGAACAGGACCATGCATCAAGAACCGCAAACATCAACACAAGTGATATTGTGAAACGTGAAAATGTGTCCGCTGCCCATTAGTGATAGTGAGGTGTTGAAAGCGAGTCTTTCAAGGCGGGGGGCATGTTGGAGCGTTTTGCATGGGATTATTAGTGAGTGCCCTATCACGTGACTTTGGGCGTTAGTTTTAAGGACAAGAGGGTCTCACAAGTACCCCTACAAACGACAAGACAGTACAACACAGACACGAGTGCAGTTAAGATCTTAGATGCGCACAGCACGCATTATTTTCTTGTAATTGCCATTGTACTCAATTCATTCATTCATGTACATAGTGTAAATAAATTGTACATACTCAAGCTTGTGCAGTTTATTTCAACACCAAAAAGAAAAGGGAACCAGCCAATAAAAACACAAATACAGTCCACTCATCCACAAGTATCGTTGGGTCCCTCATTTCGCCGACCCAATCAAGGTGGTTGGCGTACAACAGTTGTGCAATCACACATCTACAATAGAACTCGTTTTATGATAGTGGGACTTGCAGGTACCTGAATTGACAAATCTGCACCTACAAAATGTAAAGATGAAGGACAATGCATTCAAATTATTATTCCGCTTATGAAAACAAATATATCACGAGTTTTTTTTATCACAAACGGCAACATTGAAGAAATACATATGGTGAAAATGGGGAAATGCCAAGTGATAAAGCATTGCTCCTGGGTGTTCCATAGCCTCAACATACTCGCGACAAGAATTCAGACGACTTACGTCATACGAACAAATGAATAATTCATTATATTTTCATCAAAATATTTAAGACACTGCAACTGATAGTAATAAAACTATATACTACACTAAAGGTTTGCATTATATATAGCACTAAATTGCAAAAAATGATCGTTTTTAACGCGACCAAATATCGAAAATTACGTTGACAATAAAAACAAATGTGTAACGACAGCCGTGACGTAAGACGTCTGAATTCTTAACGTGAGTATATACATTGTTTTCGTAGATCATTTGCGTCGATGCTTGAAGTATAGTGCTCTAACACAGTTGCAGAATGCTATATATGGAATATTCTAAGGAAAATGAGAAGAAAGTGCCTCTAATATTGTTACGTAGCATCTCTACGCACAAGGGGGTAACTACAGATGTAGATTAATCATACCAAAAAAACAGTAACAAAATAATTTATTCAGTAACAAGAAATATAAGGGAGAGAAAAGCCGCCAGCTGGAGGTTGTACAAATATCAGTTAATAATAGGTCTTACCTATTTCCAACTTCCATGGTTGGTAGGGGAGATACCGCTGTTCCAAAACAGGGGGGAACTTCTTCACAAACTACACTACCACCGACTGACTTCCGTTACCTCCACATTCAAGTTCCAACCATTGGTTCATTATTTTTGTTATATCAGCAGTGGCCTGAGGGACCACCGCCAATCCGCGCTTTGCAGTAAAAACGTCATCGTGGTCAACGCACCTGGGAATGTCGTAATCTGCCGACTTTACGTTTTTATTCACAGTGTAGAATATAGTTACGAAATTAAAATAAAATATGGTTTATGCAATGACTTTAAACTAGGTTGGAACTGAATTACTTTGGAGTTTTGAAATCATTTTATTTTCAAAATATATTTACTAATTAGACTTATTTTCCAATGACCAATTTTCTATTAAATTTCCATTCTTGACAATATTTTGGGTAACGTTTCAGGCATTGATATGGCTCTTCAAAAAGTTCAAGCACTCGGAAAATAAACACCGTCGTAGATCAAATTCTTAACATATTGCAACCATGAATGTTCCAAAATTAGCCCACTAAATTTTAAGATAAGATTCAAGAAATGTTAAAGATACAAGTATAAGTGTAAGATGCCTTAAAGACCTTTTAACATGGCTATCCAGAAATATACATATACCGGAAATTATTGGTTTATCTGCCTAGGCGTTTTTCTGCAATGTTTAGAGTTATTAAATTTATTCCACAAATAGTCTCTAAAAGGTATACAAAATTATCAATTATCAGTTCTTGATTTCAATAAAACATTCTTAAATAAAAAAAACGTAAATCAATCTACAATCTCACTGTGAAACTTGATCTATTAATTGTAAACAGTTGAATAAGAGTGATGCAGAGTTGGCGTGATAATTCTTAAAGTAATGTTTAAAATACCCTTTATTTTATTTTTTACTATTAATAGTAGCAGGATCTTGAGAAGAAATTTGACGGACTAGTTTTAAAACACTCTGTATATATACTTACCATTTTAGTCAGTCAAAAATTGTGTAGGTATCTTTGTTTGACGCAGATAATGTCAGGACGAGTAGAATTTTTAGAATGAGTATTGAGATGTATTTGTTAATTAAAAAAGTGATAACTTGGAAAAGTTTTGTGACACATCTGTTCAAAATCCCACATATTTATTTTCTTTTAATAATATACATTCCTGTTTGCTTCTTGAAAAGTTTTTCAAACTTTTATCGATGATTCGACGATAAATGGGACATCTAATAATTATTTAATAGTTAAGGGAGTTTTATTGTGGTTCTATAAAATCAAATATTATAATTATGTTTAGTAGTAATTTAGTAGGTATGCAAAAGAATAACATTTATACGTCAGGACAGGACTTTTCTGTGGTTTGTACGTTAATAAGTTAAAGTTGGAAGTTTTGTTACTTACTGCATTTTTTGATGGGGTAATTTATACTAGAGCAGAGCCATACGACACGTATGCTATAATAATTACTAGTTTACAATAAATTAATAAGGTTATTCTGTAATAATGGATGGTATTGATATGAAAAAAAGCATGATTAGTTTTATTAATTGTGCAATTACTGTCAAGAATGGTAATAAGGTTATCAAACGAATAATTTCGAATTATCATGGTACCTATTGGTTTGAAAAACGCAACTCCAGGAAATAATTACTCTGCAGACTAACGCCCCGACCAACATTGAATTACACCGTAAAAAGCAATCGTCAGCGGCCCACCAGATATATCTGTTTAGAGCTTATTCGCTCTCATCAGTATACCATAGGTGAGGTAACCAATGAATGCGTTTTTGTAGATAGATTTTGCGGCAATGTGCCCATCAAGTAGACTTTCCTGCTTACATTTGCGGGGGATCAAACTTGTGAATGGAATGTTACAATTTTTGAGATGCCCTTAGAACCCACTGACAGGACAGTCACAGGTAGCATGACGAGAAATGAAACCAGGACGTCCCAAAAAGGTGATAGCTGTATAACTGTAACAATGAACAACGTTTTACCTACCTAGCATCATATTGCCGATGAATAAAATAGAAGTAATGTGAGTCTGCTTGACATGGAACTTATATATCTGAATAACCTTCTCGTCTTTGCTTGCAAAGATACCTTCTTCTATCGTCAAGATGTGTTTTATTAAATTTGTAAGTGTCTTGCTTCTGATCGACAAGATCCTCAATAGACTGATTGTATTAATGAGGGTAGTGCTAAGTATGGCCGTTATTGTTTGGATTTCGTTTTCATAGTCCTGACTCAAGATGATCAGTTCGACGATGGTCGTGATTATGAAGAATATGAGACAACCGAACAAAAATTTGGAGTAGATGTTGTAGAGCCGACGGAGCAATGCATTTTCTTGAAATACAAATGGCCATACTCCTATCGTAAAGTTGGTGTACATCGAAATCTTGAGATGATCGTTGTTGGGAAAAATCTAGAGAAATATAGCTTTTTAGGTTTCAATTACTGTTTTTATTTTTCTGCATTGCCTAGTTTTCAAATAAAAATTGTTAGTTAAAAAAGAATATACCAGGGTCCCGGTTTGTTAAAAATAGGACGCAGCTAGCTTATTGTGAATTTTAGGTCCATGCCACAAATTAAAGGAGTGATTGATGCCAACCAGTGCACTCAGAAAAACTGCGCCACTGTTCATTAGTCAGAAATTTAATTGACGGATATTTTTCCCTATCATATTTACAATAAAACTGGTCTTGATCGATATATGGAAAAGTTTACAGGGTGTTAAAAAAGAGTGTAAAATATTTCAGGAGGTAATAGTATGAACCAAAATAAGCAAAAAGTCTTAATAAACATGGGTCCGCAAAGTAATGGTTGCGAAGATATGGACTACTATTAGTTTTTCAAACACTTTATTAGGAATAAACCGACAAAGGAAGCTTTTAGCAAACAAAAAACAAAGTTACAGAAGATGTTCAAAGTGCCCTCCGTCCATTTCCAAGCAGGCACGACATCTTCGTTTCAACGATATTCGAACTCTTTCGAAAACACCCTCCTTGGTTTGGATTTCTTGACACTTTTGATTAATCCGCTGCAGCTCTTCCAGGTTATTTACAGGAGTACCATACACTAATGTCTTCAAATATCCCCAAACAAAGAAATCTAGAGGGTTCAGATCAGGCGATCTTGGAGGCCATAAAATAGGTCCGGCCCTTCCTACCCATCTATGTGGAAAAATTTGGTGTAAATGCTCTCTATAACGGCCATGGAAAAATGAGCTGGAGCACCATCATGCTGGAACCACATTTGTTGCCTCTGATTCAAAGGAATGTTTTCCAAAAACTCATACAGTGTGTTCGGCAGAAAGTTGAGATAAGCAGCGCCTGTTAATCGGTTTGGTGAAACAACAGGACCTAGAAACCTGTCACCTATTATAGGTGACAGGTTTCTAGGTCCATACAAATATTTAATGAAAAACGTGCCTGATGTCCAGATTCTATTAGAACATGAGGATTTTCGTCGGCCCAAATATGCGTATTGTGAAAATTAAACACTCCATTTCTTGTGAACCCGGCCTCATCAGTAAAAAGAATGTTTGCAAGAAAACGAGGGTCTTTAGCATCATGACGTAGAAACCAGCGGCAAAAAACCAAACGTGCTTGATGATCATTTATTGGATTTAAGGCCTGTACTCGCTACACATGGTATAGATAAAGCAGTTGCTCGTGAGGGATTCTCCGAACAAGAGGACCACTAATTCCTGCCTCGGCTGATATTCTCCGCACACTGGTACCTGGATTCTGCTCTACCAGTGCTAGAATTTCTTCTGCTTTAGGAGTGGATACCGACCTTGGTCTTCCGGACAAATGGCACTGTTTGCTCAAAGAACCGGTATCAAGCAATCTTTGGTGAATTCTTCCAAACATGCGTTGTGAAGGAATCTGGCGATTTGGATAAGCGTCAACATAAAGACGTCGCGCTTCGGTGGCGTTCCCATTAGCACGACCATACATGAAATGCATGTCTGTTAATTCTGCGTTAGAGTAACCAGCCATAGCGAAAGAAAACTTGTGCACTGAGAACAACTGTCAAATACGTACTGTTTATTTCACTAAACATCAACCAACTATTATAAGAAAGTACACAACGTTTCTGCAAAAGAAAAAAGGGGCTAAAAAACATAAAACATTCCATATCTCCGCAACCGTTACTTTGCGAACCCATGTTTATTGAGACTTTTCTGCTTATTTTGGTTCATACCTCCTCCTTAAATATTTTACACTCTTTTTTAACACCCTGTATAAAGTGAGTCTAAAGTTTGGTTACTTATCAACGCCAGTAAGGTTACTTTTTAAAAATATTTTCACGTTACTGCTACTTGACAAGTTTGACATACTTTTAATACATTTACTATTTTGTGTACGAAAATAGAAGAGTTTTTCGAAGCGTCAAAAATACGGAAGTGCGCTATAGTGATGTGATTTTGTTATTTTTTACTTGTCTGCTTTTTTCAGTGTGAGATTTTATGGTTAGGCAAACTTAGTTTCAAAAATAACCCTTGACTGATCCGTTTGGCACAAGGGCTTATTTAATTAATCTTTATTTTTTCAGAAGTGTAGCAAAAACCCAATCAAACTGAAGAAAAACTATAATTATGTCACAAATAAATAGCTTCAGACAATAATTAATTAGTACCTACTAAATTATGTTACTAGAATAATCAAATTGATCTAAATTGACATAGAAAAAAATAATAAAAGTAGGTGTTGACAATTCAATATTCAACTTAACTGTTCAATGACGTAATAGAGTTTTTTAGATGAGAAAAAAAGGATTATGCATTCGAATTCTGTTAGCAAAAGATTAAAAACTGTACTTACCATTTTAGTTAGGTCGCAGACGGTTTAGCTACTTCAACTTGAAAATTGCAATTTTACAATATAATCAAAATTGAGAAGAATGGAAAGCTTAATTCGGGAGTTAACTGTAGAAAAATTAAATACTCATGAAGTTCACATAGTTATTGGAAAACACCTGTTTAGGTCTCACCAATTCATTTAAATTCATTGAAATGCATTGCTTACTTGGTTTATTGATTACATGGAAAATTTGGATCTATTTATTATTTATATACAGGGTGGTAATTAAGTATGTATACAACTTTAAGACATGAATCTGTGATTGATTTTAAGATAGAAAATATCGTATCGTCTGCTGCTCTGTTTTTCAGATACAAAATGTTAAGATTTGAAGATAAAAAGTGTACCATGCGATGCCGCAGGTCTTATAACCATTCAAGCCCTGTGACATATTTTTTATCTAAGGTTTTCAAAAAAAAAAAGATTCAATGTTTTAATGAGCCTATAGAGAAATGATCAAATCGGAAACAGACAAATATAGGCTGTCCCGATGTTCCTCTTGAAATAATAATTGGAGTAGTTTGTATACAATTTTTGTCATTAATGTTGGGAACGAACGTTGTTTAATAATGATTACCATGGATATATCAATTGCCAAGATTGTAAATAAAAGTTTATCAAATTTATTAATTTGTGAAAATGAATGAAAACCTGGAGAAGTGAAATTTCAGGCGATTTATTACAAAAGCCTGAGAAAGCTCGAGCTGCACTATTAAAAACAAAGTCGGAACCAAAGTATAAAAAAGAATATGACAATTTCACGCAGTGGGTGAACTTTATTGAAAACACAAATATAAAGTGAAACTATAATGTTGGTTTACCTTCAAGACATGGTATGTATTTATTCTTCAACGTTCTAGTATAAGTGATATTGATTTATTTTTCCTAGTTTGAATCGTACAGTCCTAATTTTCTGTGCACTAAGTGGTCAATGTTAAAATCAATGATGACAATTTATAATACAGATGGGAGAAAGTTTCATGAACTATAAGCGCTTCTTAAACGAAAAAGTAAAGGCTATGAGCCAAAAAGTTTAAAGTTATTAGTCAGGATGACACTGTCAAATTTTTAAAGATGCTTCCGATGAAGAACATTTGCTACATTAGAGGAAGTTAAGGATTTATAACTACATACTTACCTAGTATAACTCCCAAGGGACTTATGAACATGTTTATAGTTAAGGTAACTAAGAATTTATAATGTATTAGTAGCTATATTTGCAAATCGCATGTATGATCAATTGTTTTTTAAAAACATTAACGAGTGTAGGAACGCCTTTTCCCTAAAGTCTAAAATATACTGGAGTCGTCTTTTTCGTTGCTACTCTTTACACATATATGCGTTCTTTTTCTATTTGTTTTCTCTGTTACTATTCTTTTAAGAAACAACAATTGGGAATTTTAATTAAAAGTTAATTGCCATATAATATTTATTGAAAGGTGAAGATATGTATAATTGGTTATATTAACAACCCAGCTAGCAAAGTAGTTCTATAAATTTAGAGTAATACGAGTTTTATATTCTGTTAATATTTTATAGTAGTATTTAGAATACTAAATTGTTGCATTAATGTGGCACATGAGACTATTTTGTCTTGAGAAACTGAATTGTTTTTTAAATTTGTTGCAAGAATGTTCTTAGAGCATAATTTATAGAGCAGTTATAAGATAACTGCTAATGTAGCCCTATAAGTGTGTACAATAACACAATTTTACAGCAACGGTGCTTATAGAATAAAATTACTGTAAAACCGATGCAAAATACTGCTTTATAGAATTATACCATCTCCTGTGACACTCTTATAAAATTATTCCGTAATGTCGCTTATAGTTTAATTATAGAACTATTGTATAAGGCGTTGTTAAGTTACAATTCTGCTGCGGAAAACAAATTACAAATATGGAAGCTGCTATCGAACTTAAGAGAAAAAGCTCTTTAAAGCAGTTGTAAGGAATAATAATACAGTTGTTATAAAATCATTATAGAGTAAATAAGTAACAAAAGCCTTTTTGTTCCATAAAGAAACGCTATAGAACTATCATTTTTTATATATGTAGGTTTTCCATAGCCCCATCTGACGAGACCTGCCTGTAATAGTACGAAATATTTTGATCAAAGTATAATGGGGAAATTTGTATAATATAGTCGTGACTTGTAAAAATTATTATCTGCTTGCAGAAAGAAAATTTCATTACGATAGATAAGATTTATTTGATTGCTAAGAGAAATTGATTTTCTTATAGAAATGTAGTATATATATACAGGGTGTCCGGAAAAGACGTGTACAACGGAAGACCACATACTCCTGGGTTCAAAATAAGCCGATTTAGCTCAATTTACTTATTTCCAAAATTGCTTCGTTTAGCCGCTAGAGAGCGCCAAAGTTCGCGAAAAATTTTTGGTTATTCCGAATATCTCGAAAACGACTTCATCGATCTTAACCATTTTTGGGCTACGCAGTTATAAGTCTAACCGACACTTATTTAAAATATTTTGCAGTTATTAGAAATATAAGAAAAATCATGTATTATGCAAATATAAGCACATATTTTTAACCCCTGTATAATAACTCTCAGCTTTTTTCTATTAGTAGCTGACTTTATTTAGAAACTTTTTTTATACTTTCAGAATTTTGAATAGATGAACCGTTTAGGAAGAAAAAATATGTTTCGTGTGTCAACAATATCAGCATTCGTTCTGCAACAAATAACGAAAATTTCAAAACTCATTTATATTTTATTTAATAAATAGTAGATAATAAGATATTAATATAACAAATAAAAAGAGTTATGATCTTTTTCACTAAATGCTCAGTGACCACCGAGGTGACCACCGTATTCTCGTACGCAACAAATTATCTGTTTTACGAAGTTGTAGTGCAGCCTCTCCATGATTTCTGGATTACCTCGTAAAATGTTAACTGCGTCTTGGATTCGCCTAAAAAACTCCTCTTCATTATTAACTGAATAGGCATATACTTTGGTTTTTACTGCATCCCACAAAAAATAATCGCAAGGGGTTAAGTCTGGTGCTCGAGGTGGCCATTTTATAGCGGCGTCGTTTTCTCTTCCAATCCGCCTATTAGGATACAGATTATGTAAATACTGACGGACGGGTATTCTAAAATGGGGGGGTGCACCATTGTGCATAAACCACATGTTACGACGAAGTAGTAACGGTAAATCGTCCAATAAGTTAGGTAATATTTGCTGTAAAAAATTTAAATAGTTGACCCCATTTAATCGATGTGGAAGCACAACCGAAGCAATAATAAAGTTGTCGATAATTCCCGTCCACACGTTTACTCTGAATTCTTATTGAAAATGTCTTATTTCAGTCGTGTGGATTTTCATCAGTATAAACGTGTTTGTTATGGTTATTAATAATTCCTGACCTAGTAAAACTGTAAATATAATGTTTTTGCTGAAATTGATATCATGGGCCTTTTGATTTTGGATAAACTTACAAAATGCTAAATGTTTTTCAGGGTTTTCATGTCTTGTCCAATGCGCCTGGCACTAATTTTTGGGTTCTCTCCTATCTTATCTAGCATTCTCCTCTATAGTTTTCGTGGTACGTTGACGCTCTTGAACCGCATTCATTTGGTGAAAAGAACCAAATTCGCGAAGGCGCCTTTCACTTTTGCGGCCGTTACCATGACAAAATTCATAAACCAAAAGCATATCTACTTGTTCGGAATATGTATACGTATCCATGATGAAATATTGAAAAATGACGAACAGAAGCAAACACAACAATAACAACAACAAATAAAGTAAGATCTAAAGTAACTAATTGAGCAAGAAGAATAAACCGAGATACTAATTTCAGTAGCTGATTAGATTTGACAGACAACTGATACTTAAAATATCAGAGCCAGCTTCTGGTACTTCGTTATTTGTTGCAGAACGAATGCTGATATTGTTGACATACGAAAAATATGTTTTCTGCCTAAACTGCTCATCTGTTCAAAATTTTGAAAGTATAAAAAAAGTTTCCAAATAAAGTCATATACTAACAGAAAAAAACTGAGAGTAATTGTACAGGGGGTTAAAAAAATATGTGCTTATATTTGCATGATACATGATTTTTCTTATATTTCAAATTACTGCAAAAGATTTTAAATAATGTCAAAAAGTGTCGGTTAGACGTATAACTGCGTAGCCCAAAAATGGTTAAAATCGATCAAGTCGTTTTCGAGATATTCGGAATAAACAAAAAATTTTCGCGAACTTTGGCGCTCCCTAGCGGCTAAACGAAGCAATTTTGGAAATAAGTAAATTGGGCTAAATCGGCTTATTTTGAACCTAGGAGTCTGTGGTCTTCCGTTGTACACGTCTTTTCCGGACACCCTGTATATGATCAAAATACCCTTTTACCACATTGTGGTGTGGGTAGTAATTTTTCTTAACCATGCACAAATTTTCTCCATTCTTGTCTATTTCTTGCCAGTTCTTTTGCTTCTGTCCACGTCTTTCCTCTTTTCTGTATTATTTTTCCAATTACTTGATCCCATGTTGTTCTGGGTCGGCCTCTTCCCCTTTTATTTTGCGTCCTGGCTTGCCATACCTTCTTAACCGGTCTTGCACTATCCATCCTTTGTAAGTGTCCCCACCAACTCAGCTGCCTTTTCTCAATAAACTCTAATATGGACTGTATTTTTAAATCCTCTCTAACCTTAACATTTCTTATTTTGTCTTCCCTTGTTATACCCTTTATTCTTCGTAAGTATTTCATTTCTATTGCTTGTATTTTGCTTTTATGTCTTTTAGATAGAACCCATGATTCACATCCGAATGTCAGAATTGGACGATTGATTTAAAAATGTTTAGTTTTGTTTTCTGTAAAATTTCTTTTTTACCTATAAACTTTTTACACATTGTATAATATAATTTTATTGTTTTTTATATTCGTCTATTTATTTATGCCTCTTGTTTTCCATTTTTTTCTATTTCCACTCCTAAATACTGGTAGACATCCACTTGCTCTATATTTTCATTTCCAATTTTTATATTAACTATTTCTTGTTTATCTCCTAACATCATGACTTTAGTTTTCTTCTTGTTCATTTTCATTCCATTTTGTTCGAGTACCGAGTTCCATACATTCAGGTTGTGCTCCAAATCTTTCTTACTTCCTGACAAGATAACTATATCATCGGCAAATGCTCCTTCTGAAATATCTACCCTTTGTAGGTTTCTATATCCGATGTTTAACTTTTTTACTTCTAATGCACATTTTTTTATTATTTCATCCATAAACGTTATAAAAAGCGTTGGACTAAGTCCCCCACCCTGTCTCAAACCTTCTTTTGTTGTAAATGCATCCGACTTCATGTTATCTTTTATCACAAAGTTGATATTGTTCTTATATACACTCTGTATTACTCTTATCTTCTTTTCATTTACACCTCTTCTCTTTAAACTTTCCCATACTTTTCCTCGTGGCACCTTATCGAAAGCTTTCTCTAAATCAATGAATGCAATAAATATTTTGTTTTGTTGCCTATTTGTTTTCTCTATTATTTGCTTGATTGTAAATATGTGATCTTGCGTACTTCTTCCTTTTCTGAATCCACTCTGAGATTGTTCTAATGTCTCCTCTATTATTGGTTTAATTTTTCTATCAAGAATTTTTTCATAGATTTTCATTGCTGTGCTCAATAATGTTATTCCTCTATAATTATTGCATTCTTTAATATCTCCCTTTTTATATACTGGTACTATTAATGATACTTGCCAGTCTCTTGGTATCTGTTCAACACGCCACGCTTTATTATATATTTTAAGTAACATATCTAGACCCTTTTCTCCTAATTGTTTTATCATTTCTACAGTTATTTTATCTTCCCCTGGTGCTTTGCCATTTTTTAGATCTTTTATGGTATCTTTTAGTTCTTCTAACGTTATTACTTCTTCATTTACATCTAGGCCTCTTAATGTACTATCTTCGTATGACTCCGTATTTTCTGATGCGTTTAGTAATTCCTCAAAGTACTCTTTCCATCTTGTCATTATATCTTCTTCTCCTGTCAGTATGTCGCCTGTTTTACTTTTGACATGTATTGTATTATAGGTTTCTGATGATCTTACTGATTTTAGCACTGAGTAAAACAGTTTCTGATTATTTTACTATTTTCCTCCATTTTATTTCCAAATTCTTCCCATGTCTTATTTTTGATTCTAATACCAATTCTTTTACCTGTTTTCTTTCTTGTTTATATATCTCATAACTATTTGTTGTTTTCTTCGCTAAATAATTTCTCCATGCCCTTTTTTTTCTCTTTACATGTTCTTTAATTTCTCCTGTCCACCATGCCGTTTGCTTCTTATTACCCTTTTTATAAGTTCCACACTCTTGTTTAGCAACTTCAATAACTATGTCTTTAAATCTGGTCCACATCTCTATATTACCATTTGCCAGTATTTCATAGTCTTTCTCTATTCTTTGTTCTATAGCTCTCTTATAATTTTCAGCTATTTTCTTTTCTGTTAATTTATAGGATTTTATTATTTCAAATTCTTTCTTTTTAGAATTTCGTGTTTCCTCATTATTTTCATATTTTATTCATTTCTTTATTTTTGTTACTAGCAAGTAATGATCACTATATATTTCTGGCCCTCTTCGTACTTTTGTATCTATTATCCTTTCCATATTATTTCTTTGTACCAACATGTAATCTATGATAGATTTTTCTCCTCTACTTTTTTCTTCTCTAGTATACTTATGTATATCTTTGTGCATGAAATAGGTATTAGTAACCATAAAATTTTGCATTAAACAAAAATCTAACATTCTTATACCGTTATTATTTCTTACATTTTCCCCATGATCTCCTATAATTGTTCTGTATATATGATCTCTTTTCTCTACTCTGCTGTTAAAGTCCCTGTAATATATATTTCCTTCTGCTTCTTCTGTTACTTTTGTTAATTCCTCCCAAAAGCTTTCCTTACATTCCGCTTTGTCGTCTTCGTTTGGACCATAAACCACTATAATTGTCATTTGATGGTTTTCCTTGTCTTTCATTGTAATCTCTAGTGTTCTTTCCGACCATGCTTTCCAGTTACTAATTTGTTGTACCATTTCTTTATGTATAATACATAGAAATTTAGTAACATTTAATTTAGACCATTCCAAACCTTAAACATTTTCACTTTTAGATGTTGAAGTTAAAGAATTTTAATAGATTTATTAAATTAGATTGAAATAAGTGAAATTACCACAATAAAATATGACATCACTGTGAATACTAAGTAGTTGCTTACGAAGCATATTTGCTCTATAATCATTGCAATCGACACAAAAATGTCATATTAGTGAGAATCCATTGGAAGTACAAGATGAAGCCTTTCTTTCTGTCGCCATATTGTGAAGAAGGAAAAAAAATCTTAATTAAAAATATGTACAATATAAATAGGTGAAATGATATCAATAATATGGATATACTTACTCTCTGTGTACTGCTCTGATGGACAAACAAACTAAGCAATTCGTAATAATGTAAGTAAGTACTCCTATGCCGGCTGATTAGGCCCATTTTATTGGTTCTTATTGGCCCGTCCATATTATTTCTAACATGTGCGATACAGAAACATTTTGTTTTTAAAAGATACAATTAAACGATTTTAAAGTTCTTTAAATATAACACCATGCAACACAAAAATTGTATAGCGAAGTGCTATAGAATTTTTATGAGATTGCTTTGTAACTGTGTTATAAAAATTTTTTAAGACTTATACTATAATTATTTCCTTCAAGCTTTACAGAACCGGTTAAAGAACTAAAAGTTCTATAGAACGGTGCCCATTTTTATGGTATAAGTGTTGTAAGAACGTTTTGAAAATGTTCTTAGAACAAACATTGCTCTATAAAATTTGCTCTGGAAACGTTCTTACAATTTTTACAGAACAAGAAATTGTTAGCTGTCGTATATTTCATTGTAGGTAACGTGGATTTAACGCAAAAATGTAGGTAGCAGCTTTCTTCAGTTCTTCATTTCTTATACAGTTTTATTTGTACATTATCATCATGGTTACGTAAGAGTAAGTGGTTTTTATTATCTAAAAATTATACGCAGCGTTAAGAAGCATAACAAGTAATTATGACAGTAGCTATTTTTTCAGTCGGTGTCAGTCAGTGAAATTTTATAACTACGTGTTTAGAAAACATTATGGAAACATTTCTAATGAATGCCCATAATAATAATTAAGTTATATTAATGTCTCGCTGACACTTGCATGTTTCTAATTTGTAGTTATCTTTTATACAGTGCGTTCCTAAAGTCACGCACAAATTCATTATTAGGTAAATAAAAGACATTATTGAAAATTCCCGAAACAGTCGATTTTTGATTTCAGTTTACTTTTTTTCAAATAATAATTTAATATACAGGGGTGACCTACCTTCGAATAATGACGTCATCACAATTTTTTCAAACGGAATACCACATTTTTCAATTTCCGAATTACCCTAGCTAAGCTGTTTACAAATGAATAAATGTACTAAAAAAATTTATTTTTTTAATTAAAATTACCTACTACACGTTATTTTAAAGTGTCTATTGGAATGTACTCAATTTATAAAAACATTGGTGTTACACAGAAAAACGTAGAAACGTGATCGTTCGCTAATAAAACAGGGTTCTCAGCGTCAGGAAAATCTGAAAAACCTGGAAATGTCAGTGTATTTGAACTTTGTCAGGGAAATTGCCAATAATTGTCAAAAATCAGGGAATTTTTATTGTCTTCAGGGAAAATTTCTGAATGCTACTCCTGCCGTGTTTAAATTCTTTATTTAATGAACGCACCCAGTTGCCTATTTCTGTTTGTTTTAATCACACGTACCCGCAGATTGATATAAAGAAACATATATATCTGGAGTGTATAGCTGTTTTTTATACATATTCATCGCCTGTTTCAAGACGTATTCAATGGTGACGTTACTTATGTAATGCACCAAGAAAATGTATAGTTTCAAAACGTAACGTCATTAAATATTTGTTTCTCTTTAACATCACACTCACACTTTTTGATTATTGTTTATACAATTTATTGATAACAAAGCTACACTAGATTTGGATTAAAATAGAACGATTATTACAGGCAGAAATTATTAACAATATATTTCTTGTTCATGTTTTTGTATATATATTTGGAAAATGTGTGAGATCTGCAACATAAACATGGAATTGATTGACACGTTTAATGAAATTTGTAGAAAAGTAATTGGATTATGCGTTTGTAATGTAATTTAAGATGTCTAAGAATACGTTAAAATTTGTAGAGGTACATACAATAATCCAGAATCAATTCCTTTTAAATAAACAAGATAAGGAACTTAAAAGTATCAACCATTTTAAACATAAAATCTGAAAAATTAAATCACACCGATTTTGAAATCTCTATCTAGCAACTGCTGCATAGACCTTAGCAAAGCATTTAAAGAGTTCAAACAGGGCTCAGTGGACATTTTAAACACGCTTTAAAAAGCATGTGACGTTACTCTTTCAATGCAAAATATAGTGTTTTGAACCGACTTGAATATGACATATGACATGAATGACATAAAACAGCTAAAGCTGTTTTTTGTATAGCTGTTTGCTCAGTAGTAAAATTAATTTTTATTGGTTTTTGTTGTTTGTTTATACATATTTCTATTAGATTTCTTAAATATTTATATTTGTTAATATGTAACACAGTACAATGTGTTGCAATGACTGAAATATATATTTCTAATAAAATTAAGTATCCATGTCACTTATTTGTCATCGAATGGGCTCATTTATGCCTATCATTTGACTTGTTTTTACTTTTGTTTAAGTTTTAAAAATATGATATTTTGTATGCTTTTGTCAGGAATTTTAAAAAGTATGTCAGGAAAACCTGGAAATGTCAGGGAATTTGGTTCTGAAAAATTGCTGAGAACCCTGTAAAACCTTTGGACACAAAAACCTAAAATAAATTTTCAAATTGTTCACCATTTACTGCCAAACAGTGGGCCAGACGAGAAACAAATTCTTGTGCATTTTAAATAACTTCAAGCAGGATGGCATGAAGTTCTTCGAATTCGTTCCTTAAGAACGTCAAGATTATTTGGCTTAGTGACGTATACTTTGCTTTTTACATATCCCCAAAGGAAAAATTCTAACGGTGTTAAATCTGGCGATCTGGTGGGCCATTCCTTAAGTCCTCGTCTGTCAATCCACCGATGTGGAAATATGTCATCTATAGCGGCGAACAGCGATGGCATAGCGCGGCGGTGCACCGTCTTGCTGTAACCAAATTGTGTCATTGGGCAAATCTGGTTCTTCATTGGGGAACAGTATAACCAAGAAAGGAACTAAATCAAATTGATGAAAATATAAATATCTTGCGCCATCTAAATCTCCTTCAAAGAAATACGGTCCCAAAATTCGATTATCAACAATTCCGTCCCAAATATTGACCTTCTGGGGACGCTGAGTGTGTGCTTCAATCAGCCAGTATTGATTGTGATCTGACCAGTACCGACAATTCTGTTTATTAATGGTGCCACTTAGATAAAAAGACGTCTCGTCCTAGAAAATTATGCGTTTGACAAAATCCGGATCTGCCTGACATTTTTCCATCATCATTTCGCAAAGCTCTGCCCGTCTGTCGAAATCGTCGTCGGACAATTCTTGCACTAAGTGAACTTTGGATGGTACTTGCTTTTGTGAAGAAATCTACCCAATGCATGTGCTTTTACTCACACCTAAATCACCTGCAGACTCGCATAGTGGAATGCAGGTTTTCATGAAGGGTCAAAAGGGCTTGTAACTGCACATCTTCATTTAGTATACTTGGTCGACCAGATCTGGGCAGATCTTTAACGTGACCATGGCTTCTAAACTTTGCTTTACTTCGGCTTACTGTGGATCGATTTATTGGTGGACGATTCGGATGTGTTTCATTAAACTAAACACAAACTTCCTCATGAGTTCGAATTCTATCACCATACCCGATCATCATGAGAATTTCAATCCGTTCCGTTTCACTTATTAGATTAACGTTTTTATAAAACGAGTACAATTTAATTAATTAAATACTTTAAGAAAGAACCAGTTAAATAGGATTCACATGTACAATTTTAGTAAACTGTTTAAAATTGATTGCCTGTAAAAAATGCACGAGCACATTCTATCGTATAGATAAAATTAAAAAAACGTCAAAGAAATTATGACAAAAACTTTGATATTTGTAAATAATTTGGATATTACGCGGTGTAGAACTAACAACTACATCTATCGGCCGTTCGCTACTCCATGCCGGACTGAAAATGTCACAGACACGAAGCGTTCTACATGCAGTAGACACCATTGAAAGCTGTCGACCTTTATCGCGATCGGCGAGAAACGATATTTTGCAAACACGGAATTCCAGGAAACAACTACTCTGCGGGCTAATGCCCCGACCAGCATTGAATTACACCTGGAAAATCTATAGCAACAGCTATAGTCATTCGTCAGACGCCCACCAGACATATACCGGTTTCGAGCTTATTAGCTCTCATCAGTATGCCATAGGTGAGGTATCCGACGAATAATATGTCTGGTGGGCGTCTGACGAATGACTCTAGCTGTTGCTATAGGTTTTCCAGGTGTAATTCAATGCTGGTCGGGGCATTAGCCCGCAGAGTAGTTGTTTCCTGGAATTCCGTGTTTGCAAAATATCGTTTCTCGCCGATCGCGATAAAGGTCGACAGCTTTCAATGGTGTCTACTGCATGTAGAACGCTTCGTGTCTGTGACATTTTCAGTCCGGCATGGAGTAGCGAACGGCCGATAGATGTAGTTGTTAGTTCTACACCGCGTACTCATGGTCCCTTCTGTCGGGTTAGACAGACGAAAGCAGCTAGGATTATTCGTCGGATACCTCACCTATGGCATACTGATGAGAGCTAATAAGCTCGAAACCGGTATATGTCTGGTGGGCGTCTGACGAATGACTCTAGCTGTTGCTATAGGTTTTCCAGGTGTAATTCAATGCTGGTCGGGGCATTAGCCCGCAGAGTAGTTGTTTCCTGGAATTCCGTGTTTGCAATTTGATATTGTTGCTCACCCTGTAACAATAAGGAGCAACTTGTACTATATTTTTGGAAACAACTCAGCTAGGGTAATCCGGAAGTTGGACAAAAAATGTGTTCCGTTTAAAAAAATGTGATGACGTCATTACTTGGAGGTAGGTCACCCTGTATATTGAATTATTATTTAAAAAAAGTAAATTAAAATCAAAAATCGATCTGTTTCGGGATTTTTATTTACCTGTATAAGGACGACATTTTCAGTAATTTATTAACATTACACATACGAAGTAAATGTTCCAAAAAATTTGTAGAGTATTTTTTTCGTAACAAACAAAAGAATTTAGGAAAAGTAAAAATAACTTAATGGCTAGATTGTAATGGCGATACTTTAGTGCGTAACATCAGCCACTAAAATTACGCATTTAATATCGATCGGCAAAAAATATTTTTTCTATTTTTTATTTTTATGCTATAATTCGAAAGTACTTATTGACAGTGACGTACTTAATAATTACAGTAAAGTGATAAAGTGTGCACATTCTACTGAACGAGGAAAGCAGCTCTGCAGTTATTGTTTTTATATTGACACTGTTTTTTTATTTGTGTGAAAAAATAAATCAACTTAAAAGCTTGTCTCACATCACTGTTACACGCACTCTATATAAAACTTACTCCAAGAAATGTATTCAGGATCATAGTGGAAAAGGGGCCTATATCCAAAACAAGAGGCTTATTGGCTCTCAATATTACCAACGACATTAGTTTCTTCACTTTGGGTGATTCGTTATACCAATCACCTTCGTAAATAGCAGAGGATATTTTAATGCTCTAAAAATTTAGTGCAGTAAATTCACATTCATTAAGACCCCACTTGTTACCTCTGATTTGGACTTTTTAATATTTTTTAGTAATACATACCTCCAGCATTATTTCATTGGCGTACCAATAGTAGACGGCCAGCCTTAGTAACATACAAAATATAAACTGAGCGTAGATTATAATGTTCAATATTGTAGGTTTAATCTAAAATAATTAAGAATTAAATTTGCGAAAGAACACAGTACAGGTTGGTCATACGAAAATACCCTTTGCTATATTTATTTCTTACTTTTTGAGATCGAAAGGAAATGTAAGAACAAAATAAGAGCCACTTTTAGTTGTTCTTGAACACATATATCACGAAGACGATATTTTGAAGATTGGTATTTTTTAGATAAAAATTAGGTTTTTTAAAAATGAGCTGTATATATTAGCTCTATTGGCCGCCAAAAGACAGTGCTTTTTGCAATTATAGATAGTGATGTCATTGTACATAGCATTATACTACTACATTTCTACTTCTATATTTATTTATTGCATACAAAAAGAGAGACGACCAAGGCTATATTGAAATATAAACATCTCTGTAACTTTGCACCTGTTACGCGCCATAGACTTACAAGTGGAAAAGACCTGTTCTTATTTTTCTGTTGTCGTCGAACGTACGATGTTTATGCTACAATTAGAAGTGCTTGTTAGTATAATAGACTTAGAGCTTACAACGCGCTGCATGTGTTGCAGTATTTAGCAAAACGCTTTATATCACAACGAAGAAGATAAAATTGTCTGCATTCGATATTTGTATTAAGCACAAACAAAATCTATGAATACGTATGAGTCTAGTTATGTCCATAGAACAAAACCTAAAAATTTTGCTGCTGCGTTGCACAAGCCAAAAGGCAAACTATTCAAGTAGTAATTTTGCAAACACGGAATTCCAGGAAACAACTACTCTGCGGGCTAATGCCCCGACCAGCATTGAATTACACCTGGAAACCTATAGCAACAGCTAGAGTCATTCGTCAGAAGCCCACCAGACATATACCGGTTTCGAGCTTATTAGCTCTCATCAGTATGCCATAGGTAAGGTATCCGACGAATAATCCTAGCTGTTTAGTCTGTCTAACCCGACAGAAGGGACCATGAGTACGCGGTGTAGAACTAACTACATCTATCGGCCATTCGCTACTCCATGCCGGACTGAAAATGTCACAGACACGAAGCGTTCTACATGCAGTAGACACCATTGAAAGCTGTCGACCTTTATCGCGATCGGCGAGAAACGATATTTTGCAAACACGGAATTCCAGGAAACAACTACTCTGCGGGCTAATGCCCCGACCAGCATTGAATTACACCTGGAAACCTATAGCAACAGCTAGAGTCATTCGTCAGAAGCCCACCAGACATATACCGGTTTCGAGCTTATTAGCTCTCATCAGTATGCCATAGGTAAGGTATCCGACGAATAATCCTAGCTGTTTAGTCTGTCTAACCCGACAGAAGGGACCATGAGTACGCGGTGTAGAACTAACTACATCTATCGGCCATTCGCTACTCCATGCCGGACTGAAAATGTCACAGACACGAAGCGTTCTACATGCAGTAGACACCATTGAAAGCTGTCGACCTTTATCGCGATCGGCGAGAAACGATATTTTGCAAACACGGAATTCCAGGAAACAACTACTCTGCGGGCTAATGCCCCGACCAGCATTGAATTACACCTGAAAACCTATAGCAACAGCTAGAGTCATTCGTCAGAAGCCCACCAGACATATACCGGTTTCGAGCTTATTAGCTCTCATCAGTATGCCATAGGTAAGGTATCCGACGAATAATCCTAGCTGTTTAGTCTGTCTAACCCGACAGAAGGGACCATGAGTACGCGGTGTAGAACTAACTACATCTATCGGCCATTCGCTACTCCATGCCGGACTGAAAATGTCACAGACACGAAGCGTTCTACATGCAGTAGACACCATTGAAAGCTGTCGACCTTTATCGCGATCGGCGAGAAACGATATTTTGCAAACACGGAATTCCAGGAAACAACTACTCTGCGGGCTAATGCCCCGACCAGCATTGAATTACACCTGGAAAACCTATAGCAACAGCTAGAGTCATTCGTCAGAAGCCCACCAGACATATACCGGTTTCGAGCTTATTAGCTCTCATCAGTATGCCATAGGTAAGGTATCCGACGAATAATCCTAGCTGTTTAGTCTGTCTAACCCGACAGAAGGGACCATGAGTACGCGGTGTAGAACTAACTACATCTATCGGCCATTCGCTACTCCATGCCGGACTGAAAATGTCACAGACACGAAGCGTTCTACATGCAGTAGACACCATTGAAAGCTGTCGACCTTTATCGCGATCGGCGAGAAACGATATTTTGCAAACACGGAATTCCAGGAAACAACTACTCTGCGGGCTAATAGCAACAGCTAGAGTCATTCGTCAGAAGCCCACCAGACATATACCGGTTTCGAGCTTATTAGCTCTCATCAGTATGCCATAGGTAAGGTATCCGACGAATAATCCTAGCTGTTTAGTCTGTCTAACCCGACAGAAGGGACCATGAGTACGCGGTGTAGAACTAACTACATCTATCGGCCATTCGCTACTCCATGCCGGACTGAAAATGTCACAGACACGAAGCGTTCTACATGCAGTAGACACCATTGAAAGCTGTCGACCTTTATCGCGATCGGCGAGAAACGATATTTTGCAAACACGGAATTCCAGGAAACAACTACTCTGCGGGCTAATGCCCCGACCAGCATTGAATTACACCTGGAAAACCTATAGCAACAGCTAGAGTCATTCGTCAGAAGCCCACCAGACATATACCGGTTTCGAGCTTATTAGCTCTCATCAGTATGCCATAGGTAAGGTATCCGACGAATAATCCTAGCTGTTTAGTCTGTCTAACCCGACAGAAGGGACCATGAGTACGCGGTGTAGAACTAACTACATCTATCGGCCATTCGCTACTCCATGCCGGACTGAAAATGTCACAGACACGAAGCGTTCTACATGCAGTAGACACCATTGAAAGCTGTCGACCTTTATCGCGATCGGCGAGAAACGATATTTTGCAAACACGGAATTCCAGGAAACAACTACTCTGCGGGCTAATGCCCCGACCAGCATTGAATTACACCTGGAAAACCTATAGCAACAGCTAGAGTCATTCGTCAGAAGCCCACCAGACATATACCGGTTTCGAGCTTATTAGCTCTCATCAGTATGCCATAGGTAAGGTATCCGACGAATAATCCTAGCTGTTTAGTCTGTCTAACCCGACAGAAGGGACCATGAGTACGCGGTGTAGAACTAACTACATCTATGGGCCGCTATTCCGTGTTTGCAAAATATCGTTTCTCGCCGATCGCGATAAAGGTCGACAGCTTTCAATGGTGTCTACTGCATGTAGAACGCTTCGTGTCTGTGACATTTTCAGTCCGGCATGGAGTAGCGAATGGCCGATAGATGTAGTTAGTTCTACACCGCGTACTCATGGTCCCTTCTGTCGGGTTAGATAGACTAAACAGCTAGGATTATTCGTCGGATATCTTACCTACCTATGGCATACTGATGAGAGCTAATAAGCTCGAAACCGGTATATGTCTGGTGGGCTTCTGACGAATGACTCTAGCTGTTGCTATAGGTTTTCCAGGTGTAATTCAATGCTGGTCGGGGCATTAGCCCGCAGAGTAGTTGTTTCCTGGAATTCCGTGTTTGCAAAATATCGTTTCTCGCCGATCGCGATAAAGGTCGACAGCTTTCAATGGTGTCTACTGCATGTAGAACGCTTCGTGTCTGTGACATTTTCAGTCCGGCATGGAGTAGCGAATGGCCGATAGATGTAGTTAGTTCTACACCGCGTGTTCGTAGTCTTCATCCAGGCACTGCAAATGCTTTGTCTCACACTATTGGCGAAAATCACAAAGTGGCCGACATCTCTTGATCGATTTCGGAACTGCTGTAGGGGTGAACAACAAATTACTTGCATAATAGAAGTGTGAAGTTTTGTGTGTTTTTTAATATTTTTCTATAATTTTTTCTGCATAAATTGTACCAAAACAGGTTGTAATTTTGCAAACGTTATTGATATTTAATTATAAAAAATGTACAAAAATGCAAAATATACGCAAGAATATTTGAACAAAATCTCGGAAAATCTGTGCTGTTCTCCAGTGCTCCTCTTACTGTATTTCTGATACTTTCCCGTCGACCCGACACTGAGACTCTCTAAATTGAAAATCGTAAAACCGATAAGAAAACACATGAAAGTATGAAGAACACATTTTTCTACAGAGGATTTTATGCCAGGTAATTATAACACGGTTATACAGGGTGAACCTGAAATAAGTACAAATATTTTAACCAGCAGTATAGTTCAGTGTAGAACACATAATTAATAGTTGTTTTACAAAAAAATCAGAAATAAAAAGCGAAATTTTAAATAAATTTTGTAATTTTTCTGTAGAAAACTTGTTGAGGATCGCCGACATTCATTTAAGAGTCATAGGGCTTCAGATTGAACGTGTAGTTCACAGTGTTGCCAGTGTTACACAAATGTCTTTGCTTGAACAAACTTTTAAATTTAATATGTTGTGTGAAAATCATAGTTTTTCGTTATTATTCATAAAATAACTTAAGGAAATTGTGTCTTGTGTCTCTTTCTAACAGTGTACAATGGCATTTGTGAAATGTGGATTACTGATTAAATAGTTAATTTTTTAACAAACAGGTAAGCTTGCATGTGTGAACGTTTATGTATAATTTCTGAACATTGGACATAGTAATATCACGTAATATCTTCCTAAATACTTTACGGTAGTATTTAACTTGCGGAAATTAATTTTTAATCGTTTACAGTAAGGTCAGTTAAGCAATTAAAATGTATGTTAATATTGCTGCGTATCATACTACATACCCAACTTTACTGTACTTATGCTTCAAACAAGTATTTTTAAAATAGAATTAACCGTATTACTTTACTATTACGTTAAGGGAAACGTAATATTTATATTAGAGAAGATATGGCAACCTCGCAACAAATCATATGGTTCATTAGCTTGGTTAAGCAGCGGTCCTCAAAATGTGGGTATTTAAAAAAAAATTAATATCCGTAAATATTAGAAATTTTTAAAAATGGCTTTCACTAGACTGATCTATATGACGAACTACACCAGCAGTTAAAATATTTTTGCTTATTTAAGGTTCACCCTGTATAGTGAATTATTTAAGGATTTTTTTTAAAATCTGTATTACACATTATACTGCCAATTTTCTTCACTACTTAATGATGTAGATATTTCATGGGGTGGCTGATGGACTAAATCAGACGTCTGTAGACAGAGCCTTTTGAGAATTTGGGGCTGATCACGTTCTACTCCCATAGAAAATTATGAACCCGCCTAAAAAGCCCTTCTATCGGAGCTTGCACACGATATCCCAAGTAGTCCAAGATATCTTTTTGTATCTCGAATCGAACCATTATATCAGGAATTTGTCTTACATTAAAGTTAAAATAATCCTTTTGATTAAGTCCTAAAATACACTTTCTTTTAAAAATTATACCATAAAATACAACATCCCTGACAAGTAAAAACTTATAAACTTTAGCGACATTTTATAAACGAATTGTTGGTCACCTTTATTTCCAATATCTTGAATTTTACAGTGCCATCTAGTGGTTTGTGAAGTATTTCGCAGTTCCTCCACCCTATACTATTAGCGATACAGTTTAATTTAAGAAATCCGTAACCAGTATATAAAGAAATATTGAATAATTTAATTAGTGTAAATTGGAGTTTACACTTTTGTTACCACAAACAAGTGAACAGTTTCTTGTATCACAGTTATTTAAGTAATACTTAGTAGAGCGGCATAAAAGATAACACTTGAGTATTTCTTATTTGAAGTTGGGCCAACAAGTACAATTGTATTTGTGGCTCTTATAAATATATACAAACCAGAAGTAGTTCTAAGGCAAGAGAAGCTAACTGTAGAGAACTCTGCAAGAAATCCAGAAGCATGATGTTTTTTACGGAATTATTGTAGTCCTCCAAATATCTAAAAAAAATTTAAATATTATATTATAGAAATATTTGTATAGTTGGGCCAAGAATTCAGACGACTTAGTCACAGCTGATACTATTCTCAGTTGCAATTTCTTAAATATTTTGATGAAAATATAATAAATTATTCATGATTTGTTCGTATGACGGAAGTCGTCTGAATTATTGCCTTAACTATATCAAAAATTTAAATGTATGGGTGTATTCACATTACATACTTATCTATTATATATTGCGTCTTTCGTTAAAATCAAAGTTTTTGGAAATTTTCTAACGGTCGCAAAGAAATGGATATGCATAGTGATCTTATTAGCTGATACAAAGGTCTCTGCGGTCTAATCTACTCCTCAAATAACGGTGGTCCCATATGACACATTTTGTAGTGGTGTTTACAACTGATCGCAGTCCATGTTGCCAATTATTATCAAGGTTGCAATTAAAATTTTTAATATTGCATTTCATATTGTCTTTAAACATAAAATACAATGGAAAATGTTTAACAAGTGGTCCCAAAACTGAAATTAGAGGTAAGTGCCCCGGAATATGCTAAAAATTTTGCTGATTGATAGGCAATTATTGAAGTGATACTCTTTCTTCGGTCAGCAATCGAGTGTCGACGTCCTTTCTAGCACGTGTTAGGTCCAATGTTTTTTCTACGATAATGACAATAGGTCTATTCCTTTGCACAGAAAGTGTAGCACCAGCTGCACTGAATAGCCCGAAAACGTTCCTTTGCAAGAGAGTATTGTATTTTACACCACACTTTTTTATTCCATTTCCCCAGTGTTAGTTACACTAGTGTAATTTATCTACACCCAGGCCGAGCAGGAGTGAAATGCACTGGACATGTGCAGTCAGCAACCTGCATTATCTTTAACAAATCTTGGAAAGTTTTTTGAATATTTCACAATTCTTGTAAGAACTAAATAATCAAATTAAGTTTTATTTATCCTAAAATATTTTAAAAACTATCAGAATATTTAGGTACAATTTCTTCTACATATCGTTTAATTTAATTTTGTTTTTATCTTTTAAATAAAGAACTGATTAATGTTTCTACTTCATCACCACTATTACTCGAGCTAGCCGAGCTTGAATGAAAATCTACTAATCTATTGTCTAGTCATCAGTACAAAAAACATCTTTGACGTCAATAATTAATAATTAGTTAGGAAACATCTTTCAAATTTAGAATATATACTAATCTTATTATTGCACACGCATGGTTGTTCTCTGGCTACACCATCTCACACTTCGTTATTCCTTTGATTCTAGCACCACTTCTGCACTGCGCTGAACAGCTGATTTTCAGCGTAGTGTAATCTACACTACACTGAAAAACAAAGGAAAGAACCTACTTATAATCAGGTAAAACAGTCTATTTTAATTACTAATCTACCAACATAACAATAACAAGTAATTATTAATTAGTTATTTAAACTAATAGAGCATCTGCGGCACGTGATCAAAATAGGCGTGGCTACTGGCTTGGAGGATAAACAAACAGCGATCATAACCTCCAACGTATTTATTACTATTTATTTATTATATGTTTTCACGTTACCTTAAGTGGTTATGTTCTGGATATAGTTTATTGTTATTATTGTTCGGTTTTTTTTGTGGCTACAATATTCCTTCATTTATATAATCATGTATAGTGAATATTATTATACACTGAAAGTCATAGATGCTGAAAGTGCTGATGGATATAGACATAAAATAAGTGAAATTGGAATAGATCCATACACATTCAATCTGATAATGAAGAAGATTTTCCTAAAACTTTATATCCAAATACTGTAAATTATTTGTTATATAATAAAAGTGCTTATACACATACATCAAATTTGTGTTTTTTAGGTACTGAAATCTCGAAAAATAAAACAAGTAGAGCAAAAGTAATATCAAAAATAAAATTACTGATGTTTTGTTTATCCACTTTTACTGTTTAAACTCTCCTCAAATAATATAATAACTTTTAAAAAGCATTTGTATGATACACATTATTTCGCTATTCTAACCCCACATTTTAACAATTATTTTCAGATACTTATCAACAAACGTGAACAATCTTATATGCAGAACTATGTAAGTTTATGTTACTTACATTTATTTAAAAATACGTGTTTTGAAAGATTTCAGTAGGTACCTAAAAATTTGCTGGATAGATCGTTTTCTGACGTTATGTATTGATTTTACTTCGTTTAAATATTCGCAGGTGGCATGAGATAACATTCTTGTTATTTGCTAAATTCTATATTATTCAGTTCTTAAATTACTTGTATTTGTAAACACTATTTCAAGAATACGGAGCCTTTAAAGCATATTAAAGGCTTAGAAAATAAGTAATTTTCTCACGGAAAATGTATTATGTATATAGGTATGCATATACAACATATGCTAAAACAGTTTCATTTCAAATAATCTAAATTACCTACAAAAGAAATATTTATTTATAACTATAAAATGGTACTCCGATATGTTATTCATTCTACAAGATTTTATATAAAATATTAACTTTTCACAGATATCCACAGAATAAGAATAAATAAAAATTTAGTCCCGAAATAGGTTGCCACTAACTACAATCAATACATATGCTGTTGTGGCGTTTGCACAGCCACGGAAAATTGATATGGTTTATTTTTTCAAACCTCTTTTTCTTCATTTAATATTTTTCGCCTCATATCTATCTATTCTTGATTCTTTTGATGAAGTACCAAATGTATAACTCATATTCACAGTGGGGATCCAATCCGGATTCTTTTGCTCGTGCAAATTTGCAGGTTTCCCTATAGTATAATAAATGTATACCTAATTTTTGCTCTTTTATGTTTTGAATATTTTCTTCCAAATTTAATTTTGGACTCTGTAAGGTCGCTCTTTTTAAACTATTCATTCAAGCCTTTCGCCTCTCAGATGCTAACTGGTTAAATTGTTTATGTCTGTCGAATTCAGAATTAATTCTGAAGAAACTAACATTGTCCCTTGCAGAATTACTGCCACAGTTTACTACCATACAATAATTAGGCATTTTATAATACAAATAACACTCAAATATTTAATAATAAATTGGAATAAATATAAGGTTATAATTTTGTTTATCCTCCAAACAACGACCTTGAAAATCGTGACGTCACGTGCAGATGCCCTAAATACGTTAACAAAAAACATCGAAATTAAGTGTACAATTTTGAAAGTTTGGTGCTGAGGCAATAGTAGCTTGAGGATGTTCTTCAGCTGTGGAATTCACTGTTAGTGATGAGGGAATAGCTGCTAGATGCTATTCTTCAGTCACTTAGACTGTAGACTTCCACCTACCATGGCATTTTATGTTTGTAATATTGGACCCGGAGTTGGCTAATAATATGGCAGAAAAGCGCCGAAAACAATGTCCTGTATACGCTTCATTAGTTTTCGTGTTTGATATGGTAAATAATAAGCGCATCTCCTTTGTCTTATATATCGTGGATCGTCAAATTCGCTAGTTCTGCATGGCGAGAGGCACCGGCAATTCCAAATATCGTGGCTACTTTGGTTATAAGATATACGTTGCCTGGGGCATTTAAGAAAACATTTTTTATTTCCTTTTTTTCTAATGCCTTTGATTTTTTTTGGCTTGTAACAAACGTTTGATTTTTTCAAATATAATTACCATTAGCTTAAGGTATTTTGCAATATCAATGCCATTCTTTACATTGAAGCATAGTTTCAACAATGATTACTTCGACCACAGAGTGTTCTCTCCATGCGTCATTGATCGAAGGCAACAAGCCCTTTTTCATAGCGAATTCTTGATTTTGCTTGAACTTGTTGTCACAATAATGCGATAGACTTACTGTATAACAAAAATCGTGCGGAAAAGTTCAATTTTTGTCCAAAAAAATCGTGCAAAAAAGTACTCTTTTCCGCATGACTTTAGGAGAAAATTTTGCAATTATTGTTTTATGTTTGTTTTTTGAAATTACGAGAAAATTTTTCAAAACTTTGATATTCAACATTTTCGTTTAAACAACAAAAAAGCAATTATTATTTGTTTGTCGAAGGCTAATGAATATACCTATACAAAGTAAATGACGACAGTAGCTGTTACCGAATAATTTTTTTATGTTTCAAGATGCATTCCCTCAAGGTGAGAAAGCTGGCTTCATCTCTGACGCACTGCGTCTGCCTTTTGACACTGTCAACGTATTTCGGGAAATTAGACAGAACGTGCACCAGAATAATTCTAATCTGTCCCAAAGGGAATATTATCATGCTGAAGAAGAAAGCATCGGTGAACATGACGTAAAAAGCTCCGATGCTGCCACTGAACACGTGGAATAAGAAACTTATCAGGTAGTGTTTTTGTGTATCGTATGGAAACCAGGTCAATAAGGGTAGAGCTTTGACGACGATGGTTTCGTTTTTGACGGCATCAAATTTCACTTCAGCTTCAGTGTACATGGAGTTGACAAGGTAACAAACCGTTTCTGGAAAGATATTCATTTAATTTTGCATTCAGTACATATAGGAAGTGCAACAATAACCATGACAATGACCATGTTCATGATCATGCCCATGATCCTGGTCGTGGTAATGATAAACATAATGATAATGATGAACACAAATTATAGTCATATAATGAAATATAGATTAAATATTTAATAAAATCTTTTGACAAAAAAAAGAAAGTAACTCTTTACGTTCAATGTACTGTTGAAATAATAACAATATTTGAGATAAAAAATGTATATAATGCATATTTAAACTATTTTACTTACCCAGCGTAATGTTACCAATGAATAACAAGTTTGTGACCTGGCTCTGCTTGACGTGAAACTTGTATATATCAATAACCTTCTCGTCGTCGCTTTCGAGGATATCTTCTTCAGTCGTCAAGACATTTTTAATTAAATTTTTTACTGCCTTACTTCTTATAACCAACACTCTCATTGCAGTAATTATGTGAAGAAGTGTAATGCTAAGATTTTCCATTATTTGTTGAACTCCATTTTCGTCGTCTTGAATCAGGATGAAGAGTTGGACTGTGGCCGTGATTATGAAGAGAACGAAGTAATAGAACAGAAATTTGGAGTAGGCGTTGTAGAGCCTACGTCAATCCGAGTTTTCTTGAAATACAAACGGCCATATTCCCACTACTGAGCTAGTATATATCGAAATTTTCAGATGCTCGTTCTTGGGAAAAATCTGGACAGATTAGGTATCAATTACTGTTTTTATATATAATAGTAAACTGAAAACTCAGTAACGGCTCGACAGGTGACGCACTGCTTCACGCAAAATTACTGGTTGTACGTATGTTAAAAATATTCCATACAAATTTTGTAATTCAAATATCTATATTAAAAATGTCATGCATTTGCTTTTTTAGATCAAAAATACATGGTATATGTTTATCGTATAGTTTATTAAAATCAGTAGATATGAAAAAAAATATAAAACATATCTCAAAAAAGCTTTGCCTTCACTGAGCGCAACTGCTATGGCAACGGGGACGCGTGTAAATAGAATAGAATAAGGTTTTATAGTGTTAGTAACGCGGTATTGGTATTCAGTTCATCATATGTTATGAATATTATATTCGAATTCGTCAAAATGTTTTAATTTTTGTTATCGTCTCTCTTACCTAAAAAGAGTCAAGGATATAAACCAGACTTATTACAGATTTGTCACCAAAATTTCAAATGATAAAGCACTATTTAATAAACTTATACCCATTTTATAATGACATCATCGATTAAGTTGAGAAATGACACTTTTATTTTCATACGAGAACGCAGAAGCAATTGCTTACAACGAATTCAAGGGGTGGTGTAGTTCGAAGGAAAATTAAAAAAGTGTCCAAAGTGGTATTACTGGCACATTCTGAACATAAAATTATACCTTTGACGTTATGGTCAGTAGATTCCATGCATGATAGAGAGTACTAATTCCACTCTGCTAGTAAAATTCAAAATGTAAGCAAATGCTTGCAATGTAGTAAAACGTAAATTCTAATTGAAAATATTGTCACCAGAAGAAGGTGTAACAGCGTATTCTATCAATAAACACAGAACGATTACTACTTTTAAAATTGCGACAAAAAATGTATTCACTAAGATATTCAGCTTGATTGATGAATGAAGGATAATCGTTGAAAAATTAAAAATTTATATAGTCTACAAAATTATTGCGATACACCTGTTCAGATCTCATCAAATTATTATAACTTCATTAATATGCATTTCTGCTTGCTTCTCAGACATTTTCTGTAATTTATTCATTAGATGGAAAATCTGGAATCTATTTATTTATCGTGTAATACATAATATATAAAATCATGTTTTTCATGTTTCTTGCGTACAGAGGTAAATAAATTTAAAATAGTCAAGCTGCAGAAAAAATGTGTTTCCGAATTAGGTTACATTTAAATTTCGTCTAAATATTGGCCAACATATTTTCTCCTGAGCTGACGATTCAAAATTCAATTCAAATTTATATATCTGAAGAATACAGGAGTAGGTATTATGTTATCTAGTTTAAACTTTATAGGGAATAGATAGAACCCTTCCCAAGAATAGATAGCCCCCTCAAGGTTATTAAAAAGGATTATGTTGCATGGTAAGATCCGACCAATCACAGTGCAGCAGACCGACGAGTAATTTGGAGGATTGGAGGAAAAAACAGAGCGCGTGTAGCGTAATATTCAGGATTTCCACAATATTTATGCAAAACAAACTGTTAGAAATCGACTTACATTTCGATTTTTGAATTAATTCGATGGATCTGGGGTTCAGAATGGGTCGAGATGAGCCCTAGTAATTACAACAGCTTCTCTGATTTTAAATTATGTAACATGATTAAATACTCAAGCCATTATTTTTGAATTATGGATGAAAACGTACCTACCTCTTGGAAAATTAAATTCGAAATAAATAATGAAATCAAATACTAAAAGTTGCTATTTGCTGTTCTAATATTTTCCCATAACCGTTGGTGTATATGAATTCATAATTATCAAACCATGAATTGATCATATTAATATCACCAAATCGTCAGCTTGCCGTTTGTTGCTGGAATAATTGCGCAGCCAAGCAAACAAAATATAATATCAAATATAATTACGAGTATAAGTAGGTACTAAAAGTCTACCGAACACTAAAATTGTAGAACCTTTTTGACAATTTTGACTTTGACATATAAGTACAAACTTTCCTCCGAGTGACGTGTAAGTGGGATCACCTCCACTCCCGCACAGTTATACTCGCGTCAAGAATTCAAACGACTTACGTCATACGAACAATTGAATAATTCATTATATTTTCATCAAAATATTGAAGAAACTGCAACTGATAGTAATAAAACTATATACTACACTAAAAGTGTGCATTATATATTGCACTAAATTGCAAAAAATGATTGTTTCTAACGCAACCAAGTATCGAAAATTACGTTGACAATAAAAACAAATGTGTAACGTCAGCCGTGACGTAAGACGTCTGAATTCTTGACACGAGTATATCAGGCAACCTAATCCATTTTAATAACCTGGGCCCACTCTATCCTTGTTGAAGGCGGAATAGAGTGCTTACTGCGCCATCTAACATTTCTGCACAGAACTTTTCTAAAGTATGTAAATTGTGTTATTTATAGGTGTGTATCCATATTATATATTGTTAAAAAAAAACTCGAATATTCATGACATTTTATTTAAAATAAAAATTTGTGATTCAATGTAAATAATTGTAACGGAAATAAAAATATATATTTTGAAAAATAATTATAGAAGTATAGTTGCGGCAAGAATTCAGTCGTATGAACGACTGAATAATTCATTACCTACATTTTCATCAAAATATTTAAGAAACTGCAACTGAGGATAATAAAACTATATACTACACTAAATGTTTACTCTAATTTCCAAAATATTACTATTTTTAACACGACCAAATATTGAAAATTATATTCACAATAAAAACAATTATTGCATAACGATAGATGTGACGTAAGTCGTCTGAATTCTTGCCGCAACTAAACCATGCGGCCGTTTTTTACACTGTTTCTAAATGCATCGGAAACGACAAAAATTAACATTTTTATTAGTAATAATATCTCATTATTTCGTAACACAAAAAACAAAATTGCATTTTCACTCATTACAGCCACTCACTACCAATAAAACACACTTCCCATAAGTACAGTTAGATAAAATTCCTATTTATTACAAGATCGTACAAAAGGAATTGGTAGGTACTAATAAATAATAGAAAACTTTTAATGCACCCGCGGCAGTCTTGTCCCATAACCTAGAAAAACAAACCGTGGAACTATATTGTGCGAAAATAATGACGGCAAATGTTACTGTTGTCTTGCTTGCTACCTACTCTGACTCTGTAAACGTTAAACGTGTGGTGGACGGGTCGCATAGGCAGCATTAAATATGGGAAAAAAATTTGTTTGCTTTATAAATAAGTTTGGAATTTTTTATAAAGGTGATTCCGTTACCTCTTATTTTTCTCTATCCCCTCTTAAAATACTTGTACTTAGTCATAGTTAACCCTGTATAAACGTTGATTAGTTGATATTAGGCATACACCTGAGAGAAACCTTGATAAACATAAACTGTTAAATATTGTGTCTAACTCACTCGTTCCGTATGTTTTAGTAAACATATTTTAACAGTTTACCACATTTACCCCAACAAACAGTTTGCCAATGTTTGTATCAGGCGAACGCGGCCAATGTCTATCAGAATATTATTATTATATATAATTATGCATATCCCCATATCTAGTTCACAACTACAGCATTTATTCTATAATGACAACACTGCCATTTTTAAATTATCTATTTTTTTTTGAAAAGTTTGTAAATACCATTCTTGTCAATTGGTCAATTCCACCCAAAATCTTATTAAATTTTTGAATTATAAATGAAAAAAAATGATATTTACAGTATGTTTTTGTTATTTTCATGTTTTTCACAAAACGCAGTTTTTTTTTAATTTCCTGCCTGATATTATAGGATGTTATGAGTTTTGGTAACATATGATATTCTCGTGTTTCCATCTTCTGACGGCAGAGTTCACAATTGATTTGTGATAAACATTTTTTTAGGACAATTCCAGCAACATATGGTGTAGCAAAATCAAGAGGATGATTACAAACAAGGACTTCAGGAGTTGCATACATTGGTGGAGGCACCTGCAAGTGCTCAACAGATAATGGCACACTGTCGACCTGAATGAATGATTTCAAGTTATCCAGAACTCCAATTGATTCATCTGGTTCGCAATTAGAACCAACAGAATGTGGTGACACAAAACCATTTATCAAAAGTGCTTTAATAGATGAAACAAAAGAACAGTTGGGTTTGGTATTTGTATATGAGATGGCTTCTTATACAACTGAACAAGTTTTTGATGGGGTCTTGGTTAAATGCTCTAGGAGCCATATATTTAAAGTTATTTGCTTTGAAAAAGTTTCAAATGTGTAAAAAAACATGTAATGTAAAAATAAATTTTTTTATAGATGGGGCAACTACGGAAGATCCTTCAGAATTATAAAAAAAAAACATATATTGTAACACAAGTAAAGCGGAAGTCCAAAAAGAAACATGTTTTGATTTTTCTGTCACCACACTCAGCAATTCTTTACCAGGGGGAACTATAATTTGGCTCCATTAAGACTGTCAAATAATTCATCTAAAAATAAAAATAGATCTGCTGTATCAGATGCCTTTGGATCTAAATAATTAACTGACGAAGTCTAAATCTACACTTGTTACAGCTTTTGTTTTCATCGCTGTAGCTACAGTTCTGCTGAACACATGGGTACAATGTTTTCCTTTCATCTTTCTAATTTTATCTGGTAACACCTGTTCGTCTGTTAGCTTATATATCATAGAGAAACAGCCCATTTTATTGTCAGTATTGTACAACTGAATAAGATGTTTCCATGAAGCCACTTTGTGAACACCATCTTGGACAAAATGAAGGTCAGGCTTCACTAAGCCATTTCGAAGTTCTTTGAGAAGATGTGGTACATCATACAAATGAACAACCTCTATTTTGTCGATCAGATAACCCTGGTACCTATTATCCACACCTTATCGTATACAGTAAGCTTGGGTTTCTCTAATTAAGCTTCGAATTGCAGCTGCTGTTAGTTGCTCTTTGATCGGAAATAGTGGCTATAATACATAAACCTGCTTGACAAACATGTCTTACAACAGATTGAACTAAATTTACTAAATCAGCTATTTGCGTAGTATCTTCATAAAAAGTGAAACAAACTGGTTGTTTCCACTTTTTGCGAATAAGAGGAAAAATAAAGCATGATCAGCAAATTTAGCTCTCCTATCGCCTCCACCCAAGTCCATTTTGAAATTATATTGATGTCCAAGTTGTAATGCAACTTCATCAAACATTAGTACACAATTTCTGTTCAAAAGTTTTAGTCTACTAACGCTTAACTTCAAATGGTACATAATATATTGGATCGGTCAGTGGTCGCGCAGTTTAAGGCGTCAGTACTTGAATCGAGGTGACTGGATCGCTGTGGGTTCGACCCTCGCAGCCGGTAGACCGTATATAAGCTATATTCGTGGAGAGTTTGGCACCCTCTCTGCGGGTATGGTAGGGTGGAAGAATGTTGGCTTGGATCAATGTGAGAGATTGATGCCGGTTGACATTTGACTACCCCTCTAATTAATGAGGTTTTCCAGGTTTCTCTCATTCCAGCACTGAATGGTGGTTAGGGCCTACCAACGTAAGTCGTTCCGGGGCGAAAATGCGGCCTGCTTAATAATAATATGCCGCCCCCTCTCCCGCACAAGTCTTCGACTTCTGGGCTAATCCTCGTGATTAGAATGAGGGGTAGAGATATTATTATTATTATTATTTATACCGCAAGTTAGTGTTTTACGGGAAGGTAAACTAAAATTTTGTGACAGAAATCGGTAACCTTTACCGCTTTGTTTGTAAATTGATAAAGCCAAAATTGTATCAAGGGAATATCTTATACCACGTGGTTTTAACTTCTGGTTGATACTTTGAGAGAAAATAAATTTTCTTGTGAATTTGTTTACATTTTTTAAATTTCTAAGGAGAGCATTTTTTTAATTTATCAATTTACAAACAGAAACCTGTTTAACTTTTCCAATATTTTGTTTGCGAATAATACGCTTCAATTTCTATATTCTTTCATAAAGAATCTTGCCCTCTGAAGAAAGCTGTTTTTCCTCAGTTTTTCTCAAAATTTTAAATGAAGTCTCCTAACACTATCTAGAAAAAAAAAACATAATTTTAATGCTTAAAATTGCAGTTTTAACTTAATGAGAAAGTATACTTTCAATATATCTACTTAACAAGTTGCTACATTTTAAAATTTGTTGATTAATTTAGATATTATTATTATTACACACTTACGTTGGATTTTTAAATTACTTGAATCCAAATTTAGTTATTTTGGAGATCCTGCAGCAACATATTGTGATGGTCCAGGAGGTTCAAAATTATCATTTGAGGGTTTGGAAGGTATATGCTCAGTACCAGTGAGAATCGGATATTTTTTATGTTTTAAACAACTGTTTTCTACTATATACTTTACTAGGAATTCTAACCGGTCCCACAGGACCGTCTCCTGTTAAAGTAGATTTTGAAGATGTAGACTCCAAAGCATCTAAAATACACATGTACAAGTTAAAACTTATTTAATTTAATTTCATTAAAAATACCTTTCAGTTTCTTTGGGATAAGATATCCAGGAGTTGGAGATTTTCTTAAGAAGCTATTTTCACGGGAAGGGGCATTTTTAAAACCTAAATTAAAAAATACGTGTGTTGAATTAAACTACTTGAATAAATGAATTAATTATAATTATGTACAATGTTCAGCAGTAATTTTTACAAAATATAGAATAAGTCCTTACACGACTGTATCTATTATAAAAATATATTAACTTTTATTTTAATTTCAGAAAAATTTTATTAATAAAATAAAGTTAATTTTTCTTTTAAAACAAGGGAGTATATGATTTGAAAAGATGAATTTTAATATGCAATTCTTAAGGTAGAGTAGGTTTATCTGAGTTGAATTTTTATCTGCCTGGTTAAGTGGCTAACTAGGTATGACAGAAGCCAGATGTGGGATGTAAATGTGTAATATTATAACAGGGCACATTGTAATTTTAAAATTATAGGGATATATAATCAGCCCTATTCTGCTTGTGTGTTTTTACATAATATTGTACTCATATTTGCACATAAAAAAAACCAACTCAAGTGTGACGTATGGTGTGGTATTAATGTGCGATAGCAATAAATAACAAATCTTTTACATTTACAGAGAAAATTTAAAATCTCACCTTGTAGATTTATTGTTGGAAGAGAAAAGTTAAGTAGTCTTCCATTTGCATTAAAACAGACATCAAGAAAATGATTAGCACAAATTACATAGTTTTTAATTCTTGATTCAGGAACTGTTAATAAACGATGACTACCAGTACGTTCGATCCAAATGTTTCTCACTTCTACATTTGTCGGCATTGAAAAACTAAAAAATAATGTTTATTTATACAACAATCAAAAACTATTAAAATAACTTACCGTCTTGAAATTTTATCTCGGCAGTCAGGCACACAACAGTTTCTTCTTCTTAAACCCATATTTATTTTTGAAATTTCCCTGATCACGCGAATACCTACAGTATTATTTTCAACTTAATATTAAAAAATTTATTCCGGCCATTATACGAGGTGTGACAATTAAGTTCCGGAAATTTGTCAATAAAAAACAAGCAAATTAAATTTTGCCAAAATTTATTATCGAGTTTCACGACAGTCTCCCTATAACTCTACACAACGATTCCAACTTCCATGATTGGAAACACCCTTGGTAATCCTCCGCAGTTAACCAGTTCAGCACCACGGTTACAACTTCTTTGATCTCCTGTATGCCGTCATGATGAGTTCGACTTCATTTTGGGGAATAAATAAAAAATTGCAGGGGGCAATATCGGGGCTATAGGGTGGGTGTGACAATGTTGGAATGCCTTTTTTGCCAAAAACTCTTGCACAACGAATGAGGAATGGGCTGGCGCATTGTTGTGGTGCAAGATCCAGCCGTTCTCGGCGAGTTTAGCTCACACATGGAAAACACGGGCCCGCAGCCGTTCCAGGACACCAACATAGAACTGTCCAGTCACTGTCTGGCTGGCAGGAACATATTCACGATAAATGCCATGGATATCGAAAAAAGGATCAACATTGCCTTCAGTTGTAACTTGGACATCATCGCTTTTGTTGGCCGCTCTCCACCCTTTTCCACCCACTGCTTACTTTGTTTATGGGTCTCGGGGTCATAATCAAATATCTAGGTCTCATCTTCAGTCACTACTCAACTCATCCAGTCTCTACCGTCGCTCCGAATACAGGACAACAAATCCTCGCAGATCGATTTTTGCATGTCTTTCTGCTCACGGTTGAGAACTTTTGGCACCACCTTTGTGCAAATCTTTCGCATATTCAAATTTTCATGTAACATCTTGCAAACGGTTTCGTTGTTGACATTGACTGCGTCAGACAACGCACGAATGCTTAGGCGTTGGTCAGACATGATCAGTGCACACAAACTGTCAACATTCGCATCAGTACGACAGGTGACGGGAGCTCATTCACATGGATCATCTTCTACCGATTCACGCCCGTCTTTGCCCATTGAAACACGCGTTTTCAACATGCACTAGTCTTTATACACCACCTCAAATTTTCGAAGGATTTCCGAGGATTTTTCGCCAGATTTCACTAAAAATTGAATCACAACACTGCTTGTAATTTGTGTCACTCATTTTCATGACGCCACTAAAAAAGTTACTTCCAAAAAATAGACATAAAACACAAACCAAACGTGTTATCGACTCCAACCTTGGACAGAAACTAAAAGGAAGGACCTGCTCTCTAGAAAAACGTTGACAAACAATGCAGTGTTGCCAGTTTCTGAGTTATAACTAAATTCCCGGAACTTAATTGCCACACCTCGTACAGCAAATATATTCAATGTAAGAATATAAGTAGAACTATACACACTTACGTGGGATTTTTAAATTACTTGATTCCAAATTTAGTTCTTTTGAAGATCCTGCAGCAACATAGCCTGCTGGTCCAGGAAGTTCAAAATTATCATTTGAGGGTTTGGAAGGTATATGCTCAGTACTGGTGGTGATTGGATCGGATATTTTTTCTGTTTTATATACTTTACTAGGAATTCCAACCAGTCCCACAGGACTTTCTCCTGTTAACGTAGATTTTGAAGACGTAGACTCCAAAGCATCTAAAATACACATGTACAAGTTAAAACTTATTTAATTTAATTTCATTAAAAATCTCTTTCAGTGTCTTTGGGATAAGATATCCAGGAGTTGGAGATTTTCTTAAGAAGCTGTTTTCAAGAGAAGGAGAATTTTGAAATATTTCGTGTTTTATCAAATCCACTCCTTATCGCTAACCCTGGCGGCCTGGAAAATGAAACGGGTGGGTGGGATGTCTTAATATGCTAATTTTTAACATTCTCTGTGAATATGGTGTCCGGTCAAGAAATAGTTTTTTTTATTTGGAATATTTCCAAATAAAAATGTTATCAAATCTACCCCTTTCACCAACCGTGGCGCCCTGGAAAATGAAACGGGTGGGTGAGATCTGTTAATATGTTTATTTTTTATGTTTTCTGTGACCATGGTGAGCGACCAATATATATTTTTATTTATTTGAATATTTTCTGTTTTAATAATTGCAGCCCCTTTGTATAACCCTGACTGCCTGAGAAATAGGAAGGGTGGGTGGATTTTTTTTATTTTTCAGATATTTAATATTCTGTGATCAGCCCCATATGAATTATTTAAAAAACCTGTGTAAAATTCGACTTTATTTTCTGACCACGACTTTATCGATTATAGTCCTACCTAAATCTGTGGCTGTCACACCGGTAATTTTTAAAATCTAAATTAAAACATACATGTTGAATTAAACTATGTGAATAAATGAATTAATTATAATTATGTATGTTCAGACGTAATTTTTACAAAATATCTACTATAAAAATATATTGATTGTGATAGGCATATATCTTAGAGATAAGTTTTTTTTTTAATTTCAGAAAAATGTTATTAATAAAATAATGAGTGAATTTTTCTTTTATAACAAGGGAGTATATCTTTTGAAAAGTTGAATTTTAATATATAATTCTTAAGGTAGAGAAGGGTTATCTGAGTTAAATTTTTATCTGCCTGATTAAGTGGCTAACTGAAACTAAAAGGAAGGACCCCCTCTGTAGAAAAACGTTGACAAACAATGCAGTGTTGTCAGTTTCCGAGATAACTAAATTCCCGGAACTTAATTGCCACACCTCGTACAGCAAATATATTCAATGTAAGAATATAAGTAGAACTATACACACTTACGTGGGATTTTCAAATTACTTGAATCCAAATTTAGTTCTTTTAAAGATCCTGCAGCAACATAGTGTGCTGGTCCAGGAAGTTTAAAATTATCATTTGAGGGTTTGGAAGGTATATGCTCAGTACTGGTGATAGAAAAAATATCCGATCCAGTTTTAAACAACTGTTTTTTACTATACACTTTACTAGGAATTCCGACCGGTCCCACAGGACTTTCTCCTGTTAAAGTAGATTTTGAAGACATAGACTCCAAAGCATCTAAAATACAATATGTACAAGTTAAAACTTATTTAATTTAATTTCATTAATAATACCTTTCAATTTCTTTGGCATAAGATATCCAGGAGTTGGAGATTTTCTTAAGAAGCTATTTTCAAGAGAAGGGGCATTTTTAAAACCTAAATTAAAAAATATTTGTGTTGAATTAAACTATGTAAATAAATGAATTAATTATAACAAAAATAAAGTGTAAAGGTAGTAGTTGAATGAAAAATAAAAATAACTTAAAACAAGAAATTTTGGTAAAATCTTTGGTACTATAGCAGATGACACACTCCTAAATAAAATAAAATGGAATATTACATCTGCAAACCTGACCAAATCGTAAACACTCATATTTGCACATAAAAAAACCCAGTGTGATGTACGGTGTGGTATTAATGTGTGATAGCAATAAATAACACACATTTACAGAAAAAATTGAAAATCTCACCTTGTAGATTTTTTGTTGGAAGAGAAAAATTAAGTAGTTTTCCATTTACATTAAAACAGACATCAAGAAAATGATTAGCACAAACTACGTAGTTTCTAATTCTTGATTCAGGAACTGTTAATAAACGATCATTACCAATACGTTCGATCCAAATGTTTCTCACTTCTACATTTGTCGGCAGTGAAAAACTAAAAAACAATGCCTATTTATTACAACAACCCAAAACTATTAAAATAACTTACCGTCTTGAAATTTTATCTTGGCAGTCCGGCACGCAACAATTTCTTTTTCTTAAACTCATAATTATTTTAAAAAATTCGCCGATCACGCGAACAGTATTTTTTTCAACTTAATGTTAAAAAAATTGTTACAGCCGATATACAAATATATTCAATGTAAGAATAAGTATAAATAAAACTATACAAGTATATATTTTTCTTAAATCACAAGTGCACCTGCATTGGATAGAAACAAAAACAAACAAGTTTAAGTTATGCAGACATTACGAGAGTAAGGTAATCTATGGTATGGACCACAAAACATATGTATGGACTATGGAGTATGGACATTACATTCAAGGTTGCACATGTGTTCTGACCATAGACCACAGAACATATAACTAGCTTGCACTCAGAACTCGTTGCACTTTGCATATACATGCGTTCTTGTTTTGTTCTGCTTTTTAACTGCTCCTGAACTTAGAATAAGGTAGATATGCAACGAGGCAGGCAGCCATTTTTAGTCATGGTTCTGTGGTTTGTTTACAAATAAAACTGCGTTCTGTGGTTTTGTTTATTTACGTTTTGCTTATCTTCGTTTATAACCCTAGAACTAGATAGTTTAGTATAACTTTTGAATAAATTTTCATTTACAGTTTACATATTATTTAACCATTATTAAAGACTTTTCTTATCGAGAAGTTAGTTTTCCTTCCTACGAAGGGGTAAATATATTATATATATTAATATGTAGTACATAATGATAAATTGCATTTTATAGATATGTAAAATATTAACAAATTTGTAAATAATGATTATTTTAGACAGTCCCAAATTGTAAAAACGTTTTCCATCTAACAGATACAGGAACTACAGTAACATTTTGTAGGTAAATCTTTGAAGCATACATATTTTTTTGTGACATTAAGATCGAACAGTAATTGTAAAATTTACATTAATCTACTATTATATTATGTATAATATAGTATAAATAAATAATTTAAAATATCTGCAGACGCCATATCTAAGAATAATTCATTTACTTTTAGGTTTCCCAGAGGTGAACGATTTAACGTATTTTAGAAATAATAGATCATCCAAATTTACAGTGGAATCGTGGAAAATATATCTGTTCACAACATTTTCTTTAAACAGATTTTAATAAAGGAAAACGATACACTTTAAAAAATGTTGCAGTTCCATATCAAAATTTACGAGGGATAGACGTTTCCTCTGAAATTAATGTTTTTATCCATTAAAAAGAAATAATAATAATGAAAATGTTCAGAAAAAAGAATTAGGAGAACTAGAACTAGGTAGTTTCATAACCTTTATCACTTCATTATTTTGATTAATTGTGTCAATAATAAATTGCAGTACACTTCCTGTAAATTCTAGTAGTACTATAGCATTATCTTCGCCAGAGAAAAGTTATCGAGCTCTGAAAAAATGCCATCCAGTTCTGTACATCTAGTATTTCAAGCTCACCACATAAAACGAGAGTTTTATGTAGGTAACATAATTTTATAATTGCATTTAGCTAAATTAAACTGACTACTGTAAAATTATAAAAATATTTATATATTTAATACTTTTTAGAAAACTTGTATTAGCTCCCTCCTAGTATACGTCATCTGGTAGTATACGAGTATCCAGCAGTATGAAACAAAAGAGACAGAAACTTTTATTCGTTCTGTATACATTTATACGTATATTTTATATTTACTTAAAACAAATAAAATGTGCCAGACATTTTTTATTTCTATTTCAGTTTAAGCACAGGAAAGTAAAGAATAAAGGTTCTTAAAGTTAAGAAAAGATGGAACGAGTATGCTAGTGTACTGCACGAAAGAGTTATGAAGAAAGAAGTGGTGGAAAAGAGGAAATCGGTTCACAGTTTGGAGCTCATAATAGATGGTTAACTCATTATCACTCTAGAGTGGGGTGTTTGCCCCAAGGTGGTTCAAGTAATATGGTAAGTTAATTGTTGTAATCTTTGTATATTTGAACTGCCTTCTGTAATTTATATGTATAAATAAATACTTCTTGCAGTCAAACAAGTAATTAAAATTATAATAAATGATTATTAATTACTTTCTAGTGTCTTATTAGTGACTTCGTAGTAGTGACATATGGTGGAATCACAAGCAAATTTGTAACATTTTAAAGAAGTAGTTCATTCCTAGACGTGGTGCATAGATCTAATGAAATCGATAAGTTAGAACATTAATCACCTATATGACTTAGACATGAGTGTAAATATATATACTTATTAAATCCATCAGATAAGCCTGACATGCGAGTTAAATCGGCATTCAATAAATTCAGCCATGCATCTAAAAGAAAAAATGGTTTATGGCTTCATCAAGAAGAAATATAAGTCAGATAAATTTCAACACAAGATATCAGGTATTAATTCGATAAATGTGAACAGGTAGTATGAACCAAAAAATAAAGTAACGTAATTATTGCGTTTACTTACATAAAATATTTGTTTGTTTGTGCGTGCATATGTCTGGTCTTACCGATTTATTCGATTTCATTAATATTAATTTCTAAGGAGGAAAAATTAGAACATAGAAATGTTCTGTAGTTTGTTGATTAAAGGGAAAAGTGGAAACATATTTATTATTTATATATAATACAGAATAATATATAAAATCAAGAATATTAATCGCGCCAAAACGAAATACAAAAAAACTGTTTGGCTTAATAAAAAATAAAATAGGACAAGGTGTTGACAAACCATTGTTTTTCAAGTAGGTTATTAGTAGTAGGTAGTAGGTTTCCTCTAAATATTATTCAACGTGTATTTCTTCGTGAGCTGACGATTTAAAATTCAGTTCAAAATTGTGAATTTTACTGATATAATGAATATACAGGGTGCCCGAAAATGATGGGCAAAAAAAATTCAGGGGACAATTCTATACCGAAAATAAATGCTACCTTTTTCTATAACATTTTTTCCAAAACTGAATATTAACGGAGTTACAGGGTGTTAAAGTTAAAATTTTATTTTCGATATTTGTAAATAACTTTTTTGCGGACGTGAAATTCAAATATGTTTCTAATTCTGACGTCACTAGTAAAGGGCGCCACTTGTGGCACACCCATAGAAATCATAAAATATATGATTTCTATGGGCACACCATGTTTCTTTTAAATCCCAAAACTTTTTTGCATCTTAATGTATCCATCTGACTATCGAAACAATCGATTTTCCTACCTGTTTTATTTGACAAAGGTATACTTTGCTGAAGTCAGTAGGCGTAACTATTTTTGAAATAATCCTATTTGAAATGCTCAGTGTACCGAGTAAAAACTGTTTCGGTTTCAGGTAAAGTGCCTTTTTAGCTGAAAATACAGCAAAATGTTACTTGAAAAAGTTGTTCAGAATCGTAAATTATGGAGACGTGCCAAATATCAAGAAGATCGACGAGGTTTGATGAAACCATTTTTCAACAAAGCACAAAAATTTTATCAAAGCATGCTGATTTTTTTAAATTTTGCACATCTCCATAATTTACTGTTCTGAACAACTTTTTCAAGTAATATTTTACTGTATTTTCAGTAGAAAAGGCACTTTACCTGAAACCAAAACAGTTTTGAATCGGTGCACTGAATATTTCAAATAAGATTATTTCGAAAACTGTTACTCCTAACGACTTCAACAAGGTATACCTTTTTCATATATAACAGGTAGGAAAATCGATTGTTTCAATAGTCAGATGGATACACTAAGCAGCAAAAAAGTTCTGTCATTTAAAAGAAACATGATGTGCTATAAGTCGCGCCCTCTACTAGTGACTAGTTGAATTTCTCGTCCACAAATACCCCCGATTTACAAATTTTGTGTAAATATTTTCTTGATAAGTTATTTACAAATATCGAAAATAAAATTTTAACTTTAACACCCTGTAACTCCGTTAATAATCAGTTTTGAAAAAAATGTTATAGAGAGGTAGCGTTTATTTTCGGTCTAGAATTATCCTGAACTTTTTGCTCATCATTTCCGGACACTCTGCATACTCGCAAAAATTTAACCTGAGACGCATTTCATTATAAAAACACACATAATGTCGATATTGGAAATTTGAAACCGAATCGTGAAAAACATGGAGGTCACGTATTACAGCAGTGTGGTGTCGTATCATACTTCGTATATGATATTACATCATGTACAGCGTATGGAAGCATTAATATACCAAGGGATCTCCTGATTTTAAATCATTTGCACTTCTTTTTGTGGGGATATTTAAAAAATGTTTATCGCACCGAACTAGACACCTACTATTGATGGTTTACGCAAACATATTGTTACGGAATTAGCCCCACTCGCACCCAATTCGACGACTGTGGTATCACGAAACGCTAGATTGCCCCGATCGCTCCTACGCGATTCTGGTAAACAAACAAAATGCCGTGTATCGGGGCGTGACTGGAAAAATGGGAAATCGAGGAGAAGCGATCGAGTCGTTCGAGAAAATGGATCTAGAGATACTAGAAAATGCCTGGAATATTCGTTTGGTCTATAAAAGAAAAATAAACGGCCGTCAGTTAGTATTGTATTACAGTCTTGAATTGGAGTGTCCAGAGCGATTTAGATCGCGATTAAAAGTGAAATAGTGTTTAGTTGAACTGTAATTACTTTTCAGTAGTGTACAGAGTAGTTAATAAAAAAAGTGATTAATTAACGGGTTGATTTTTCTGGTAAAAGAAAAAGTCGGATTGGGAAATCCGTGAGAGTATCATAGTTACTGCCAATAACCTACGAATTCAAAACGGATGACAGACACATTTGTGTTAGTTTGTAGAAACTGGGTCAGACGGGCCCAAAATTGTTTTGTATCATTAGGTATGTCGAACTATTTTATTAATTAAAACCACAAATTAATTCTATCAATAATTAATAACAATAGGGGCAAAAGCATTGTATGCTTTGCGGCCTTATCAGGTTTTTCAGTGTATTTTTAAATTATTTTCGAACTGCCCTTATTGATAAGTCCTGAATTTATTTAAAATGTGAAAATTAAACAAATTCTCAATAATAACTACATTAATATAAAGTGAAGAAAATATAATCTTTTTAATAACTTATTTGTAAAGAAACAAATTAGATATAGAAGTATAAAAATATAGTACTTTTTCTTATATTTGAAACAAATACGTGTTCAGTACTAAGCAATATGATGTATAAAATACTTTTCATAGTCACAAGACAAATTTCTTTGGCGCTTTTTATTTTTCATATATTTTTAAATAATTAATAGAAAATAGTGGTAAATATCATAAAATATAAATTAATTCCATTTAAAAACATAAAACACAACATTCGATAAGATCAAAATTAATATAACCATTTAAATGTGTTAAATTATTTATTGGAAAGTGAATATTACATCTAGAAAATTCTACGTTCTACGATAAATAAGTACATATAGAGGTATTTCTATAGAGTGTAGTTTTCTTTTGGTTGAAGAAGAAATTACATATCTTTCAAATTTCACTAATAATTATTTCCTTGCAAAAATTATCCATTACATTTGTCTATCTATACATGATCATCATATAAGAGTAGGTGGTTTTTATTATCTGAAAACGATAAGCAGACATTAGAAAAATTTAAAAAATGGATTGTTTGCTGAAAATATTAACTTAATAGCAATGCAAATATTAATAAATTTCCAAATGTGAATTTAAATTTGGATATTATCATGCATTTGGACACTAATTTTGTACAATGGTCGTCAGCTTAAAGTCACCAGTTCCATGGTCCATTCTTTTCTAGTGCCATTTATTATACACGGTGCTAGAAAGGGACAAAACATGGAAGTGGTGACTTTAAGCTGACGACCATTGTAATACTATTTTATCTAATTCTTTTAGTTTTTCTCAAATATTTGCCAATGTGTGTATTTTATGGCGGAAAAGTGTATAGTTTTAGTATATTATTGCTATATTTATATATTTTTAGTTCAAGACAAACTACATAATAAATAGAGCAATAATATTTCAACTAGGTATTTTGCCGTTCTACGAAATTCGTTAGAAATTGACACTTTTCCATCATTAATATTAATTCAAAAACTGCGAATTTCACACAAATATTCGCGAACCATCGAGATCGATGGGCAGTGTTGCCCCTGATCTTTAAAAATTTCTTCTAAAATATTTTTATGCCCAATCTACAAATGTTCTAATATTTTTGTATCCAACCCATAGAAATGTTAAAATATATAGATATTCAAAAAAGATACCGAAAATAAAAAACGCGAGTTTGGTAACATTGCAATAACTTAGCTTTTAAGAGTTGGCTACACTAATGGGGTAGCTTCACACTAATGGGCGGGAATTTCAAAATATGAAAATGTTTGTGCATGCTTACACCTAAAAACGTGTTCAAGGTCATGGTAGTGAACGGGCCTATGGCCAGTCCTAGGGCCTTGTTAGCTCTAAGAATGAGCATCAACATCATCTGTTTTACCCTTTGAGGTTCGTCATACCAACCACATTCGTAAGTTGCTGTGGATACGTTGATGCTCTAAAATAAATGAAATAATTAAATTGTCGCATAACATTCATTTGTTTTAAAACTCCTCCATATATGTTATCAAGCATTAACTGAAGACATATTTTAGAAATTAATCTAAAGATTTTAGATATTACTTTATTCCTCGTAGATTAAAATTATTTACATACAACTATGACTTAAGTACAAAATGGTTTTTATATTTGACTTGATATTTTTTTACGATAGAACCGTTTTACCCGCAAGAGATTTCTTCCGAAAATTATGGGCAAATTTTTGCTAAGAATTTTTATTGTTTGTATGTATATTCCAGCTATATACGTTACTTACAAATTGCCAAACTGGAGATTTGCGCAGATTCTGTCGCACTTTCTTGATTATAGTCATAAAAATATAGAACATCCCTAATAGCACAAGGACGTCTTATATCCAAATTCCAAAGGATGTCCAAAGTCGGAAGTCCGAACATCCAGTGGACGTCCGTTTTCTGTTCGATGGACGTCCATCTGACGCACAAATGTTACAACTTTGTGCGACCCAGGGACGTCCACTACTGTACCACTTTCGGACCCACAGATGTCAGCCCCTGTATCAAATTTGTGCTACCCTTGGTTGTCCTGTTTTGGACATTTAATGGAGGTCTGCATTGGAATTATAGAAATACTTTTTGATAGTATGTATTTATTGTTTTTTTAAAACATTTACGAATAAAAATTTTGATTAAATTATGATATAATTCTCGTATGTATAAAACAGCTAAAAAGTTTCATAAAAATTTTTAGCAAATTAGGAGATACATTTTTGCTATAATTCTTGTGTGTGTAAAGCGGTTTGTATATTTGATTTATAAGAATCTGAATTTACAGAGCTCTTAAAAAATTTACTTAGAAATGTAATTACCTCTAGCATGATTTCGTTAGCGTACCAATAATACACCAGCAGCCTTACTACCATACAAATTGCAAAGTTCCCATAGAATACAACATTGAAAAACGTTGGTTTGGTCTAAAACAAAAAGAAAACACCAACTATCAAAAAGAGCTATTTTAGTATGAATTCAGTATTTCAAAAGCAAAATTTTAATATTTGGCAGTAATTAACTAATTTTCTTCCTTAACAGATCTACTATACGAATGCTTCTAAAATACGCTACGTGGTTTAAAATGTCGCGCTTCAAAAAAATTATAAAAAATTATTATGCAAAACTTTGACAACACTACATTGTGGCATCGATACAATAACTGTAATGCATTAATATAAAAAAGTGGTTATCTGCCCAGACGCGCACGTGTCTCATCGACTGTATAATGGTTAATGCAGTTTTAGTTAAAAATGCCTTACTGAAATCAACAATTAACAGATATGGTGTGAGCGTGTATGTTCAAAAATCATTTGGGACCGAGAGGAACTATCCCTCTTTGTCCTGCCTCATCGCTGAAGGCATGGACAGTCCAAGAGTATAAAAAAAATAGTCCCCGTAAATAACATATACATATATTTCTTCTGACCTCTATTCAAAGTTATACCCTATATTTCAAGTGTCTGTAGTGAAAAATATAACTTTCTTACGAACCACGAGGAATTGTATCACAACGGAAGCTAACTGTAGGGAGCTTTGTAAGAAATCTAGAACCATGATGTTTTTCATAGAGTCGTTGTAGTCTTCTAAATAGCTGAAAATAAAAATGTGTAGAAAGTATACAGAGTGTCACAAATTAATAATTAGATGTAATGCGCATGCGTCTGATGGTTGGAAACCGATTTTTGTGCACTACGAACAAAGGCTAATATTTTTTTAATCGAAAAACAGATATCTTCTACCAAAGGTACTTAAGGTAGAAGATATCTATTGCTGAAATATTTTGGAACAACTGAAAATAGCAATTTTTGGAAAATGCAATTAGGCGTCATTATTTTTCAACAGAAGTAGCTGAGATTTGGTACAGGAGGATAAGAATATACAAGAAATCAATCAGTTATATTCTGTTTAGAAATGAAAGAGTGTAATAAAAGCATATTATGTATGAAAATCGTAAGTAAATGTAGTACTGGTGTTTATATTCAATATTTTTATATTATGTAATATCGGTGTTTAAAATTTCATATTTTTTGCACTTTTTTTTGTTTCATGTTTTGTTGTTCAATTTTAAAATAACACGCGGTATGAGAGGGCACTACATACGCGACAGGAGAAGTAGTAAAACAGTGAATGTGTACACGCGTCGCAAAGGCACGAGAAAAATTGTTATCTACAAGCTACAACATCAAAAATCCCAAAGGGTTTAGGTAAGTGCTCCTCATCCGCATATTTCATAATATTTAATATTTGATTCCGCTCATAATTGAACCACTGCATATTTGAATACTAAACAATCGGTATAGATGAGGTGTACTTTTACAAAACTTTATGTGATCGAACCGTACTAAATTGTAGCAGGTAGCTAAAATTTAATCCCCGACAATCCGTCTTTGTCTCTGCCGTTTCAATTTCTCGGCCCATTTCTCTTATAAGTAAACAATATAAAAACAGCATTTCAAACCATGAGGCAACTTTAAGCATCATAACCGGGTTAAGAGAGTTTTTAGTAATTCAAATAAAATTATTCAATATTATTTTCAAAATATTTATTTAAATTTAATGAATAGACTTTTGTTCCACACAAAAATATTTGTATTTTGAAAATTCAAATTATAGTGAGTAAATGTAGTGTTGCATAAATGTACAATAAAGAAAATAAAAAAGTAGGTATATTAGAATTCATCCTCTGAATATTCTGATGAGTTATCTTCGTCTCCCAGATTGATAACGAGGTTCCACAGTAACGTCAATTAAATTATCAAGTTCTCACATTTTCTTCTCTTCTTTTTGTACATGATGTCTACATCTTTGCCAGTTATCTGCAGTTACTCGTTCCAAGGATTTTTTTAACAAAATTTTCACGTCACTTAATTTAAACGTCGTATTATTTCTCGCTACATCTCCTTTTACCTGCGCCCAGACTAATTCGATTGGGTTAAGTTCACATCAGTGATAAGGTGGTAACCGTAGTACCGTTATTTGGCGATTTGTTGCCATTTCATCGAAAACATATTTTTTCTGATGTTTATTAAGATTGACAAGTGTCAAAAGTTCCTTTTGCACCATATTTGTTTCAAAAGAAATGTTTTTTCCGGATAACCATTGAATTATATCGGCTTTCCTCCAAGCAGTCGTTCGCTCGGTCTGCCGTGAATGGTAACTGGCATTATCCATGACAATTACAGACCCCGGAGGAATAAGATCCAACATCTGTGTAAAATACTCTTCGAAAACATCTGCGTTCATGTCTTCGTGATAGTCACCTGTGTTTTTAGATTCAAATAAAAGTAAACCACCATCTACAAAACCACTGGCACTACCTATATGTGTCACTATTAATCTTCGCCCTTTACCTGAAGGTGCCTTGAACCCTGTTGAAAGTTAATCCAAAAATGCTTGTCGAAAACTTTTACATTTTTATCTTGCCATACGTTTGTTTGCAGTATATCCCTCGTTGATCCAAGTTTCGTCTAGATAATAAATATTCCTCCCTTCGTCACGGAATTTTCTAATTGATCTTAAGTAGGATCTTCGCCAACAAATAATTTCATCTTTATCGATAAGAACTGACTTCCTGTTCTGCTTTTCCCAGCAAAAATTCAACTCTCCTAAGACGGCCATAATTTGCTTCTACTGATTTTTGACAAATCGTTGTCCTCTGAAAGTTCACTTAAAATTTTGTTTAGCGTTGGTATTTCTTTTTTAAAATAAAATGAGTGTACAGTGCACATCCTTTCACGCGTTAAGCAGGTACGTAATCTGATAAGCTCGACCTTTTACCCAAACAATATTATGTCCACTGGCACAATAGTCACTAAACACAAGTCGAATTTTACTCTACTGCACTAGCACGTCTTCGTATAAGCTCTAAGACTGGGTTGATCTGTCACAATACACTGGCCCCTGCCCTATGATGTATCCAGTAAAATATACTAATGTATACCTGTTATCATTAGTGTTACCCGATAATTATCTGAAACTAAATATTGCCACGCCCATGGCCGGTTCTTATCTTAGGGTTGTATTACTCTCTTTCATTTCCAAACAGACTATAAGTAACATTCAATCGTTTTCTTTGATATGGACGCCATATTGAATATTGACATTAAAAGATGTCATGAAGCCATGAAAAACGGATCATGCTGTATAATTCAACTAAATAACTAAATCCTATACATACACCGGAGAAATGAGAATTAATATTGCTTTAATATTGAAGATTCTGTCTACAAAATAATAATACCAAAAAATGTTTAAATAGAAATATATTTTAGTACCTAATAATCTCTTTATGCTTTATGATACACTCCCTCAAAGTGAGAAAGCTGGCTTCGTCTCTGTCACACCGATTCTGTTCCTTAACTTTTGCTACATACTTCGAAAAGTTAGACAAAACGTGAAGCAAAATTCTGAGCTGTCCCAAAGGGAATATGATCATACTGAAGCTGAAGACATCAGCCACTGTCACGTAAGAAGCTCCAATCAGGTCGTCGAATATGTGCCACACGTAGCTTATTACGTAGTATTTTTGAGGGTCGTAAGGGAACCAAGTCGACAACGGTAGAGCCTTGATGACTGTGGTTTCGTTGGTGGCGTTGTTGAACTTCACTACGTCATCGACGTATAGTGGATGGATAAAATAGAACACTGCCTCTGAAAAAAGCAATTTTAAACACATACAATGTGTTTACGACCTTGAAGCACTGAAATGTAATTTTATATTATGATCACTGGAATGCGCTAAAAGCTGCGCGAATTCATGATCAGCGCCATATTTTGTTTTATGCCTCTAGCAGTGGCAAAGCAGTAGATTTGAAGAATTTGGTGCTATATATTGGTTAATTTTACAGTCCCTTAAAACATGACATGTTCCAACAATAACACCCACAAAAAAACACAAAGGATAACTCTAACGAGATACAAGGTTAAATAATGTACAGGTTATAACCACACGACTGTACGCCTTTGACGTGTTTACAAACAAAATAATGGAAAATTAAGAACACAATTCATATCGTACGTGCAGATGATTGTCTCTCGCACCCACATACATAATGAAGTATTTCATGTGCCTCCTTTTGTCTGCTTCTAGGTTTGTCACTTTATATGGATGCGCAATGGAACTAAGAGCATTCCACATCGTACATATCAGTGTTTTTTTAAATGCTAAATAAAATACACTACTTAATAGTAAATAGCTTCATCACTTAAACCATCGTAGGCTAAATTTCTACAACCGCGGATTATCTATATAGTCTGTTTCATTGTCCGTTTGCAGTGACTCTCCGCAGGTGGCAGCACACTACAACACAACTGACGTAGTCGGACATAGTCGTGAATTGTTATCATAGAAATTATGACAAATGTCAAATATCTGTTACGGTATACGTTTCTGTCTAGGTATCATTTAACCTGATTCAACCTAAAATAATAAGTATTGTATTTTTATGGTGAAAGTGTAGGAGTAGGAGTCCATTATTAATATTTATATATCCAGTTTTATGAAAAATGTAAACTATTTAGACATAAACGCTTTGTGTGAGGTATTGGAAAGGTATCAGTGCCGCATATTTTAATGTTTTAAAATAATAAATAAAAAATACGTACATTTTTGCAAACCAAATTAAATAAGTAGGTTTTATTAAAAGATAAGTTATTACAGTCTCAATATCAAATGTCAAATTCTGATATTTATAACCTGTAAGTATGTTTTTAAATACTAACGTTAGTGGCGCCACACTACAGCACATTACAGAATCCTAGATTGATATTCAGGTGATTCGATAGCAAGTATTACAAAGGCGACACGATTAAGAAGAACTGCCAAAATTTACCTGGAAATAATAGCTATAATAAAATTGTTAAACCTTATTGATAATGTTGGTTCGCTTTTGCCACTAGATGTTGCTACGTGCAACGTCACATGTTCTGGTTTATAAAGCAGCCATCTAGGGAAAACTTAATATAAGCAATTGGTTGCACTCATAGAAATCATAAAATATATAGAACGCCAGAAGCCTTTACATTAGGCACTCAAAAATAGTCAGACTGTGGATGGGCATACAAATAAGCCATCTAGGGAAAACTTAATGTAAGCAGTGGGTTACACTGCATTTTAAGTCTAGCATACAATTGAATTCAAAACTGAAGGACCATAGAAATCACAAATTGGACGTAAAATTCTCATATTTTGTAATTCCCGCCTATTAGTGTGAAGCTGCCTCGTTAGTGTAACCAACTCATGAAAGCTAAGTTACTGCAATATTACCAGACTCGGGTTTTCTCCAGGTTGACTATTTTCGATACCTCTTTTGGTTTTCTATATATTTTATGATTTCTATGGTTGCACTAGATTTTAATCCCAGTATCTATCTTTTTCTATGCCCAGCATACAATTGAATCCAAAACGGAATGGACCATTGAAATCACAAATTGGCCTTAAAATGTTCATATTTTGAAATTCCCGCCTATTAGCGTGAAGCTACCCCATTAGTGTAACCAACTCATGAAAGCTAAGTTACAGCAATATTACCAGACTCGCGTTTCTCCACAGGTTGACTATTTTCGATACTACTTTTGGATTCTATATATTATTTTAAGATTTCTATGGTGAAATGATATTATACTTACCTATAGCAATACCAACTATGAACAAAAGGTTAGTAACCTGACTATGCTTGACGTGGAATTTATAAATCTTCAAAACATCCTCGTCTCTGCTATTCAGAATAGCATCTTCAGTAGCTAAAACTTTTTGAATTAGATCTTTCATTTTGGTGCTTTTTATAACTAAAACCCTCCTAACTGTTATAGGGTACAACAGAGTGATGGAAAGGTTGGCCCCTATTTCTTCAATTCTAAGTTCATCCTCAGTTACCAGGACATAAAGTTGAATCAAAGCTGTTAATAGAAAGTATAAGAAGTACGAGAACATGAACTTGGAGTAAATGTCGTACAGTTTGCGTAATCTTGGGTTGTTTTGGAATATGTACGGCCAAACGCCTAGAACAGCATTGGCGTACATGGTAATTTTTAAATGGTCATTTCTGGGAAAAATCTAGACAGAAAAAGAAAACGAAGAGTTAATTAATATGTCCACATTAAGCCATGGCCTATGAGATAACATTTTTAAACAAAACATTTTAGAGTGGATTGAAGAGGGAATGGCCTGATAAATAACCTGCACGTTCGCCATATTTATCTCCGTTTGACTTTTTTCTGTGTGACTACTTAAAGACAAATATTTATGCTATACGACATAAATCATTACAATATACAGGGTGAGTCAGTCATAATGTCGTTAATTTTAAGAGGAGATAGGGAATAATGAGTATAATGCGAATACGTGATTAAAAAGAAATCTAAATGCATATTTACGCCGAAAAAAAATATTTTCAAATAATTATTTAAACCCCCTTTTCAGACTGTCACTGACCGGTCACAGCCTTGGTCGGTTACAGCTCACAGTTCAACTCGATATCGACCTGATGCAATGTTGTCAAGTTGTAATATTTTTCTATATAGTACCTACCCACCTAGGTATTAGACATCACATATAAACGGTTGTACTGACTATTTTAGAATATCATTTTTTCTTGTTCAGTTCAACTTCAGCCAATAATAATTTAAAATGTTAATACCCAATAAAATCAAATAATAATAATCAAATAATTCTATTAAAAATTGCAAGTAACGCGGTCCAGTCAGGTTTTCCGGATGAAAATACGGCCCAATCAAACGATACCCGTACACTCGCGTGTCGATTTTTCTCTGAGCAAATGTAGCTGTTATGACTGCAACAAAACTCCAACGTGTCTTATAATAAACTGAGTAATAAACCATAAAGCTGAAAAGTGTTTTGTGTTTAAAAACTAAGTAGGTACTTAATAAAAAACCATCGTGTTGTCGACAGAAAACTGTCCAAGACCGAAATGGCACGCCGCTAATATAAGTTATCGAGAGTTAATCTTGACCTTGACCTACCATATTATTAGGTCAACAACCTAGTTACCAAGTTATTGTACTGTTATTTAACGACAAGGAGTAAAACTATTTTTAAATCTAGATACATGAATGAATTTTCCTTAAATATTGATTTATTTGTTAATAAAAACAAATGTAGATAATAAATAAATGTTTTCGAATGTTAGGTTATTACAGTTTAATAATTTTGATATTACGTTTTCACTACGTTTTACAAATAAATATGAATTTTTAGTATTACTCGTAAGTACAATTAACCGCACACATAACCAGATGTACAATTTGTAGTTACGTACATCTAGCCTAGAAATGTATTGTTTTTAAGTAGTATGATACTAACCTGTTTACAGCCCACATTTCAAGTAAAACTGCATTTATCCGTCCATAGCACTTTATTAATAAAATTCAGTCGCATTTCGTAAACATTCTCCGTATAACACTACCATTTCCACATAATCGGAATTTGTAAAATTATGCGTTGTGAATTTACGCCAAATACGTGAGGTTAGACCGAAATAAACAAACTACTGCTTACTGCTTGTATTCTCTCCATCCCCCCTCCAAATGTGTGGCATGATCTACAAATTTGAGGGGGAAGAAATGCAGGAAATGCAGAGTGCTAAATGGAGGTAAATTTGAATAACACGCTGATGTGTTAGACGATATTATGTATGTAAATGTGGCATCCATGGTTAATACGGCAAGTCTGTGGCAATAGATTTTCGTCGGGTGCGCCATCAGAAAGTTCGTAGCGTACCAGGAGCGTCGTGTTATTGATTTTTATAGGGTGATTTATTTTTTTAAAGGTCGAGTAACATTTTTTTTTCGATTTTCTGCCTTTATTAGGCCTTCCGAATACGTGGTTAAAATTAATGATATTATGACTGACTCACCCTGTACAGCATTTAGTGATGGGAATTTTTAACATCAAATAAAATAATATTAATATTTAAGTGAATTTGATTATCTGCACTTTTCACTTTTAATTTCTCGAGAACTGATCCAAAATGAAAAAAAACGTGTGTGTGTGTGTTTGAGTAAAATATGTTTATATTTATACAGCACAATTTTTTATATTGAGTAAGCAACTTACCATTATTGAAATTTAAATTCAAATGATTGTTCTGCTGATTGTGTTTATAAATATAAAACTGAGAGGAGACGCGGCTAACTAAAAGAATTAATGTATAAATTATTAATATTTGAAGGTATTAATCATCTGTTCTAAATCCTCTAACAAAATTTATTTTAATATAATAATGATATACTCTCGTTTACCTACACCTTAGAAGTTTTTGGAGAGTTTTATTGATTGGTGAAAATAATAATTCTAAATAATTAATCAGGAATTTAAGTAATATAAAAGAGAATATCCAAAATGAAGAGGACAATGTTTTTTGACGCGCTTATTTGAGCATACCTTTTAATCATCGGTAACTTAACAAGTAACATTAATTATTCAATTCAATGAGGACATTTTGGTAGTGTTGTATACTAAAGAAATTTGTAACGTGGATTTTGTTTTCATATAATATTAAAAAAGGGGTAAATATCATTAAATTTAAAAACACAAAACACATCATCTGACAAAATCAAAATTAATGGAACCATTAAATGTGTTAAATTATTTATTGAAAAGTGAATATTACATTAAAGTATTTAGAATATTTTAGGTTCTACTGTAGTGAGTGTAGTGAAGCTTTTATAACCAGTGGTTCTAAATAAATACATATAGGTATTTCTATATAGTGTAGTTTTGTTTTGGTTGAAGAAAAACATTACATATATTTCACATTCCACCAATAATTATTTCCTTGTAATAATTTGCCATTACATTTCTCTATCTATACATGATCATCATATAAGAGTAGGTGGTTTTTATTATCTGAAAACAATAAGCAGACATTAGAAAAGTTACAAACATGGATTTATTTTACTAAACTTATGTCAGGTAATTAGATATAACTTAATAGTAATGCAAATATTAATAAAGAAAGAAAATAGTCAATTAAATGTTTGTGCATGCTTACACCTAAAAATGTGTTCAAGGTCATGGTAGTGAACGGGCCTATGTCCAATCCTAAGGCCTTGTTAGCTCTGAGAATGAGCATCAACATCATCTGCTTTACCCTTTGAGGTTCGTCACACCAACCACATTCGTAAGTTGTTGTGGATACGTTGATGCTCTAAAATAAATGAAATAATTAAGTTGTCGCATAACATTCATTTGTTTTAAAACTCCACCATATATGTTATCAAACATGAACTGAAATTAATCTAAAGATTTTAGAAATTGCTTTATTCCTCGTAGATTAAAATTATTTATGTACATCACTAATGACAAAATAGTTTATATATTTGACCTGATATTTTTTACGATATATTTGATTTATAAGAATCTGAATTTACAGAGCTCTTAAATAATTTAATTAAAAAGGTAATTACCTCTAGCATGATTTCGTTTGCATACCAATAATACACTAGCAGCCTTATTACCATACAAATTGCAAATTCGCCATAGAATACAACATTGAAAAACGTTGGTTTTGTCTAAAACAAAAAGAAAACACCAACTATCAAAAAGAGCTATTTTAGTATGAATTCAGTATTTCGAAAACATAATTTTAATATTTAGCAGTAATTAACTAATTTTCTTCCTTAACAGATCTACTATGAATATACAGGGTGAACCTTAAATAAGTCATAGAAATCATAAAATATATAGAACGCCAGAAGCCTTTACATTAGGCACTCAAAAGTAGTCAGACTATGGGAGGGGCTTAGAAATCAGCCATCTAGGGAAACTTAAAGTAAGCAGTTGGTTACACTGCATTTTAAGCCTAACATACAATTGAATTCAAAACGGAAAGACCATAGAAATTACAAATTGGACGTAAAATTTTCATATTTTGAAATTCCCTCCTATTAGTGTGAAGCTGCCTCGTTAGTGTAACCAACTCATGAAAGCTAAGTTACTGCAATTTTACCAGACTCGCGTTTTCTCCACAGGTTGACTATTTTCGATACCTCTTTTGGCTTTCTATATATTTTATGATTTCTATGAAATAAGTACAAATATTTTAACTGCAGGTGTAGTTCGTCATATAGATAAGTCTAGTAAAAGTCATTTTTAAAAATTTCAAATATTTACGGAGATATTAATTTTTTTTTTAAATTCCAACATTTTGAGGACCGCTGACCAGATAGACCACTGACGTAACCTAATAAAATAAACCATATGATTTACTGGCGAAGGTGCCATATCGTATGTAAGATAAATAATTGTTTAACGTGAATTCAATTTTTGCGGTTGTTTTTAACAATAAGTAAAGTAAAATTGTCATAAACGATTAAAATATGAATTTCCGCACGTTCAATACTATCAATTAAAGTGTTTAAAAAGTTACTTTATTCAATGATTCCAAAAATTATCTATAAACGTGCATAACAGCTCACCTAGTTACTGAAAAGCCAACTATTTAAACAGTTATCCACATTTCAGAAGTTAATACAATGCCATTATACACTGTTAGAAAGATTATCATAAATTATAATTATTTTATGAAGAATAACAAAAAAACTATGATTTTCAAATAACACCTTAAGAGTTAATTGATTGTGAGTAAAGAATCTGGTTTATATTTTCAATTTATTGGTGATGGCAAAGGGGAGGAGATGGCCATTAATATTTTCATAAATAAACGTATTTGTTGGATCCTATTCGAAGACATTAGACTGGCAACGTTGTGGAATTCACATCCACCATGACTCCCGGATCAGCGGTCCTCAACAAGTTTTCTGTTGAAAAATCGCGAAATATATTTAAAATATTACTTTTTTATTCCTGATTTTTTGTAAAAAACGCTATTAATTATGTGTTCTACACAGCGAACTGTACTGCTGGTTAAAATATTTGTACTGATTCAAGGTTCACCCTGTATTTCCAAAATAAGCCACGTGGTTTAAAATGTGTTTTAAAAAATTTATAAAATATTACGCAAAACACTGCATTCTGACATCGATTCAATAATTGCAATGCATTAATATTAAAAATACTAGTTCAGTGTGGTTGTCGGCGCAGACGCGCGCGTGTCTCGTTACCTCGTATAACGATGACTGTTTTACTTAAAAATGCCTTACTATTTTGTAAAACGCCACAAGTAACCTCCGAATAAATCTGACCTCTATTCAAAGTTATGCCCTATATTTCAAGTGTCTGTAGTGAAAAATATAATTTCCTTACGAACCACGAAAAGTTGTATCACAACCGATGCTAACTGTAGGGAGCTTTGTAAGAAATCTAGAACCATGATGTTTTTCATAGAGTCGTTGTAGTCTTCTAAATAGCTGAAAATAAAAATGTGTTAAAAGTATACAGAGAGTGTCACAAATTGATAATTGGATGCAATGCGCATGCGCTTGATGGTTGGAAATCGATTTTTGTGTACTGCGAACACAGCTAATAATATTTTTTGAATCGAACAACGTCCTTTTTATTATTACATTACTTAAAAAAATTATAAGTTATCAAAGGTGCTGAAATATTATGGAAAAACTGAAAATAACAATCTTTGGAAAATGCAATTTAGCGTCATTATTTTTAAACAGAAGAGCTGAGATTTGGTACAGAGGGATAAGAATATACGAGAAACAATCAGTTAAGTAACATTCAATTGTTTTCATTGGTATGGACGCCATATTGAATGTTGACATTAAAAGATGTATAATTCAACTAAATAACTAAATCCTATACATACACCGGAGAAATCAGAAATAATATTCCTTTAATATTGAACACCCTGTATACAAAATAATTATTTATATCAAAAAAATGTTAAATAGAAATAATATATTTTAGTACCTAATAATCTCTTTATGCTTTATTATACACTCCCTCAAAGTGAGAAAGCTGGCTTCGTCTCTGTCACACCGATTTTGTTCCTTAACTTTTTCTACATACTTCGAATAGTTAGACAAAACGTGAAGCAAAATTCTGATCTGTCCCAAAGGGAATATGATCATACTGAAGTTGAAGGCTTCGGCCACTGTCACGTACGAAGCTCCAATCAGGCCGTCGAATATGTGCCACACGTAGCTTATTACGTAGTATTTTTGAGGGTCGTACGGGAACCAAGACGACATCGGTAGAGCCTTGATGACTGTGGTTTCGTTGGAGGCGTTGTTGAACTTCACTACGTCATCGACGTATAGTGGATGGGTAAAGTAGAACACTGTCTCTGGAAAAAGCAATTTTTAAAAGCATACAAGGTGTTTACGACCTTGAAGACGATTTTTTTAATGCTAAATAAAAGACAGTAATAGTAAATAGTTTTATCACTCAAACCATCGTCGGCTAAATTTCAGCAGCCGTGCTTTTTCTAGTCTGTTTCATTGCCCGTTTGCAGTAACTCTCCGCGCGTGGCATCACACTCCAGCACAAATGACGCAATCGGACATAGTCGTCAATTGTTTTCATAGAAATTATGACAAATTGTCAAATATCTGTTAAGATGTACGTATCATTTTTACATTTATAAATTGATACAGCCTAAAATAATAAGTATTGTGTTTTTATGGTGAAAGTGTAGGAGTAGCAGTCCATTATTATTATGTATATATCCAGTCTTAAAAATGTAAACTATTTAGACACAAAAGCTTTGTGTGAGGTATTGGAATGGTATCAGTGCCGCATATTTTAATGATTTAACTAAAATAGTAGATAAAAAATACGTACGTTTTTGCAAACCAACATATGTGCTACTCACGTACATTCTTATTAATGAGCTATATAATCAACAACAACACTTAGACTCGTATTTAGTCCTCGCGCCCTAATCCCTTCATACATGTCATTATCCGACATTCCTCACTTGTTAAATTAAGACGTTTACTATTTTAAGAATATGAGGGCTTCAATTATTCTCCATTCTTAAGAATAAATTATTTACCAATTAATTAATTAGATCGATTATGTACTTTGAACATAAGTGCCAAAAAAATGTATTTTTTGTCATGCTCAAATATTGCAAATATCTCGAAATATTGAAAATATTTAATAAGTTTCAAGCCCTGAGTAACAAACTAAAAGAACTAAATTAACTATGAGTCAAATGCATAGAAATCATAAAATATATAGAAAGCCAGAAGCCTTTACATTAGACACTAAAATAGTCAGACTATGGAGGGGCTTCGAAAGCAGCCATCTAGGGAAAACTTAATGTAAGCAGTTGGTTGCACTGCATGTTAATCCCAGCATACAATTGAATCCAAAACGGAATGTTTGTAATTTGACCATTGAAATCGGAAATTGGCCTTAAAATTTTCATATTTTGAAATTCCCGCCTATTAGTGTGAAGCTACCCCGTTAGTGTAACCAACTCATGAAAGCTAAGTTACTGCAATATTACCAGACTCGCGTTTTCTTCATAGGTTAACTATTTTCGATACCTCTTTTGGTTTCTATATATTTTTATGATGTCTAATGGTGAAATGATATTATACTTACGTATAGCAATACCGACTAAGAACAAAAGGTTAGTAACCTGACTCTGCTTGACGTGAAATTTATAAATCTTCAAAACATCCTCGTCTCTGCCTTTCAGAATAGCATCTTCAGTAGCTAAAACTTTTTGAATTAGATCTTTCATTTTGGTGCTTCTTATAATTAAAACCCTCCTAACTGTTATAGGGTACAACAGAGTGATGGAAAGGTTGGCCCCTATTTCTTCAACTCTAAGTTCATCCTCAGTTACCAGGACATAGAGTTGAATCAAGGCCGTTAATAGAAAGTATAAGAAGCACGAGAACATGAACTTGGAGTAAATGTCGTACAGCTTGCGTAATCTTGGGTTGTTTTGGAATATGTACGGCCAAACGCCTAGGACAGCATTGGCGTACATGGTAATTTTTAAATGGTCATTTCTTGGAAAAATCTAGAGAAAAAGAAAAACAGAGTTAATTAAAATTAATATGTCCACATTAAGCTATGAGATAACATTTTTAAATAAAATATTTTAGAAGTGGAAGGAATGAATATGAACCATATTTATCTCCGTTTGACTTTTTTCTGTGTGACTATTTAAAGACAAATATTTATGCCATACAGCATGAATCATTACAACATGATGCATGGAATTTAGTGCTGAAAATTTCCAACATCAAATAAAATAAAATCATAGTACACACGTCAAAAGTATTCATTCTTGTTAAAGAAATCTATTTGTCAGAAAAACCAAATACTTTTATAAAAGCATATTGTTTTCTTTTTTTTTTGTGAAAAGAATATGTTCGGTAAACTGAGTACTTAGAAAATTAAAAACTAGCAAATATGTGAAATTTTTGATAAAATTTATTAAAGCAAAAAGAAGTAACAAAGCAAGTTCTCTAGTTGATAATAGTCGATATGATCTCCACCACGTTCCAATAGCATATTGACACATCTGTGCATTGAGATAATAGAGAGTAACTTGTGTCCGATACGTGAACGTGTCGCGCATGCTCAAATTAGAATATTCCATGTTTACGTGATACAGATGTACGTGGGCTCACGGGTCTCTGCGTAACGTAAACAGAGACGTATACGTACCGAAGAGGTGGCCGAAAACTTCCGAATGCGCAGAACAGATTGATAAAAAGACTAACCGAACAGAAGGAGCAATACTCGTAGATTAAAGTAATAATCATCGTTTCTGAATATTATGTTTCCGTGATAACTTACCCTACTTAAACTCATTTTTGAAACACGAATCTTACTATACGTAAACGTCAAAATTACACGTTCTACGTTTTACGTATCATGATAATCGACAACTCTCTAATCAAGCATTTAACAATCTTTTGCGGAATATTGTTTCATTCCTCTTCTGCCGCCACGACTAACTCATCTGCAGTCTGAGGTGGAGGAAGATGGTTATGAATAGCTCTATCAACGAAATCCCACATGTTTTCAATAGGATTCATGTCAGGAGAGAGTTGGCTGGCCAATCTAATCTATTGATATATCCTGTTTCGAGTGTCTCTTGAACACTTCTTGTGCGATGTGGTCGAGCGTTGTCGTCCATAAACACAAAATTGTCACCTAATTCGTTACGTAGGGGGTATAATGGGCGTATTTAATGGGGAAGGGGGGAATGGGCGTAAAAGCTTGTTTGATAGAAATTTGACTGGTCATGTTCTGTGGTATATGATTTAATAGGATGCTGCGGTTGAACATTATTCCGCCCCAAAACGTTACGGTACCCCTTCGTACGGAGCAACTTCAAGAGGAAAATGAAGGCGCTGTTGACGACCTGGTTCTCCCCAGACTCTTTGTCGATTGTCATCAGTAACCTGCCCAATTCTGGTTTCGTCCTGTAAATAACACCCACCGTCACTGGCGTAAAAGTCGACCCCTATGCTCTCACGCCCACTGGAGACGGGCAGCACGATGCCTTGGAAGTAGAGTGGGGACCCGTAATAGTCTTCTAGCACGTAAATACGTGCTGAAGATATGCGGTGTCTACAGGCATATTGCACCAAATACCGATCCTCCCTTTCATTAGATACTCCGAGGACGTCTATTACGTGGTCCGTTTTCAACTGTATCAAATTCTTCATAGCTGTGTACTATTCGTACAACAGATAATCTAGGAATGCCGAACATGTGCGATATCTGATGATTAGAATATCCTGCATCATGTAAAGCAGTCATTCCTGCTCGGGTAAACGCGTCCTGGCATTATAATGTACAAAAATTCAAAGGAACACTTGATTGAATACACTTCTAAACTGACCAGACTTATAAAAACATTTTAATAAAGTAAAGGTTCATGGTCTGCAATTTTGTATTGTCTTTTTTGTTCCCTAAGTATGTGTACTTTTTTACCACATTAAGAATAACCACTAGGTATGTTTAATTGAATCATACAGGGGTCCAAAACGTTGTGGGTATCGAAATGAATTTGATGATCTGCACTTTTCACTTCTAAGTTCTCGAGAACTGATCCAAAATGAAAAAACTTATTCAACTAGAGGATATGTTTACATAAAAAATATAATTTATGTGTTCGAATAAAATATTTTTATACTTATACCGCACAATTTTTTATTTTGAGTAAGCAACTTACCATTATTGAAATTTGAATTCAAATTATTGTTCTGCTGATTGTGTTCAGAAATATAAAATTGAGAGTAGACGCTAGCTAAAGGAATTAATGTATGAATTATTAATATCTGATACGGTACTAATCATCTATTCTAAATTATCTAGCAAATTTTATTTAATTATAATAATGATATATTCTCTTGCTTACTCCTTAGAAGTTTTTTGAATCAGTTTTATTGATTAGTGAAAAACATAATTCTAAATAATTAATCAGGAATTTAAATAATATAAAAGAGAACATCCAAAATAAAGAGGACAATGTTTTTTGACGCGTTGATTAAAAGTAATCATCGGTAGAAAAGGAATAATTTACGTTTGTAATTTTAACCCCTTTTTATTTTGAACATTAACTATTAATTTCGTTTGCAATAGCTAGTTTCTAACTGACTTAATTAATTGATGTTACAATAATTTGTAACGCTTTATTTAAGAATTTTATTAATGTTACTCGGAATCTGTAAACGCAGACGATTCATATAAATAATAAAATATAAGAACGCCAGAAGCCTTTACATTAGGCACTCAAAAATAGTCAGACTATGCAGGGGCTTAGAAATCAGCCATCTAGGAAAACTTAATGTAAGCAGTTGGTTACACTGCATTTTAAGCCTAGCATACAATTGAATTCAAAACGGAAGGACCATAGAAATCACAAATTGGACGTAAAATTTTCATATTTTGAAATTCCCGCCTATTAGTGTGAAGCTGCCTCGTTAGTGTAACCAACTCATGAAAGCTAAGTTACTGCAATTTTACCAGACTCGCGTTTTCTCCATAGGTTGACTATTTTCGATACCTTTTTTTGGCTTTCTATATATTTTATGATTTCTATGAGACGATTCATATAAATAATATGTCAAAACCGATTTTATAAAGTCTCCATATAAAACTGGTGTTGGAATATGCACGTATTCAGACGAGGTCAGCCGTTAACTAAAAGCTGCTAGAATGGTAACAGGGCTGTTTCTCATAGTGTGCTGATTGTTCTCCGCGGAGCAGCGAAAAAAATATATGTAACAAAACCTTACATTGTCATACTAAAAAGTCATATCGATTACACAGAATAATAAATTTATTAAGTATTCATCAAATGGTCCATAGAATAAAACGTCGAAATAAGTAAAAATTATTTTTTATTGATAACAATATTCATCCAAATAATTGAAATTGGACCATTATTATAGCTCTTATGGAGGTGGCTCGGTTTCAAGTAGGTCACACTTTATTTATAGATGTTCTGGTATTCCATATATATGTAACTATCACATATTCTTGTTCTTTTTTAAAAATAAATTATTCTCTGAAGCCGAGTACGCTCTTAAGACCGCTTTACATTTAAGCAATTCTTATTGCATGCAAAGAAATATTGCATGCGAGCATTTTCATTAAAGTTAAAATTAATGACCGACGCAATTTTCAGTCCATTGCACGAATATAGTCTGCTCTAATTTGATTGCATTGCACGTGAAATTCTGGTTCCTTTTCTGGTAATATTCAGTTTTGCCATCCTACACAAAAGGAACTAACAGCGAGGAATTAAGTAAAAAGTGAATTAACCTCAATTAATCATAATAATTTTCTTTTTTATTTTATCCATTGAAATTCTAGGTTGATTGAAACTTCACATCACAGTTGTACACAACACCGGTATGTTTTGATGGTTTTACAGAAGACCAGCAGATCAAAATCATTTTCATTTTACTAATTTGGCAATGGGCAATATATAGGGTGTTTCATAATATATGCGCAGGACTTCAGGATGTGATAGCTTGTCCAAAAATTTGAAAAAAAGTTTGTATTAATTTACTCTCTAAAAAGCACAATTTTCGAGATACACCCTGTATTGAAGTTGTAAAAAAAATTCGTTTTTTGGGAATATCTCCGAAACCGTTTATCGTACAGAAAACAGCTTTTGTAAGCATTTACTACTCATAATAAGCTATGTTCTGTGCGAGAATTTTTTTTTTCAAAGTCATAATTGGTAAAGGGAAGTGGGTGTTTTTCTCCCCAACTTCTACGCCACTGGAAAAGTACGGTTTTGAGACGCCCATTTGAACCGCCAATGTTTTCTACACAAAAAATGTACTCTTGGTCATAAGCTCTAAAGTTGAACGTTTTCGAGAAGAATCTACTTTTATGTTGAAAAACATGGTCAATTTTTTGAAATAAAATTTTTATTTTACTAAATAATATAATTTTTTTTATCAAGTAGTATTAATTTAACTGTGTACGATTTTTTTTTAATTTTGCAACTATGAAGTTAACGTTTGGTTTTGTTACTTGTTCTAACGATTAAATAAATTTTGTTTAATTGGTAAAAAAATTTACCATGTTTTTCAACATAAAAGTAGATTTTTCTCGAAAACGGTCAACTTTAGATCTTATGACCAAGAGTACATTTTTTGTGTAGAAAACATTGGCGGTTCAAATGGGCGTCTCAAAATCGTACTTTTTCCAGTGGCGTAGAAGTTGGGGAGAAAAACACCCACTTCCCCTTCAAAATCTTCACCAATTATGACTTTGAAAAAAAATTTTTCTCGCACAGAGCATAGCTCATTATGAGTAGTAAATGCTTACAAAAGCTGTTTTCTGTACGATAAACGGTTCCGGAGATATTCGCAAAAAACGACATTTTTTTACAATTTCATCTGGAAAATTGTGCATTTTAGAGGGTAAGTTAATATAAACTTTTTTTCAAATTTTTGGACAAGCTATCACATCCTAAAGTCCTGCGCATATATTATGAAACACCCTGTATAGCATAAATGTAAAATAAATGACATCTTGCAATATTGCATTAAAGATTTTGCTGCAAAATAGTTTTCATTAAATTGCATGCTCCATTGCCTAAATGTAAAGCGGCCTTTAGACTCTTATACACATGAAGATGACAAAATGTCCAAGAAATGAAAACTAAGAAGAAGAAGAAAAACACTGTTGATTATAAAAATTAAGGTTAAGTTAAAATTATTATTTTGTTTCTAATTAAAAACTAAAAATGTCATTGAAATTATGCAGATTATGTCTTGAAACGTGTAACAAAAACTTTCAGAAGGTAAATGAAATTACTGTTGAAATAATGAATATTGTATTGGTAAAACCGGTAAGTATTTGTCAAGAAAACAGCAAATTATATTTTGAATAAAATGAGCATTATTGTTAAAAATCTTCAATCTTAACTATGACAGTGATACTAAGACGTTAATTATTATTGAGAGCTTTCATTAATTTTGTTTCTTACAAAATTGAATCGACATAACCCTACAATTGGTGATAAAATTTATTAAATAGAAGAAAAAGTAGCTATTTATCATTCCTTCATATATTCTAAAGATATATGTTTTAGAATTTAAGGAACGTTGAGCATCCTTATGTCTGCTGCCAGTGCTCAGAAATCTTACAGAAGTGTTTTCAGTTTAAATCGACTTGTTTTTATACCGAAGAATTTCTCTCTTCTTTTATAAAGAAAGAAGACAATCAAGATATGAAAATAGATTTGAAAGAAATATATTTCACAACACAGGGTTTGACTAAACTTAAAATACCGGCATACCAAAAAATATGCAGATTTTGCATGGAACTAGTGACTGATGGTAATTTAATTCCTTTAGAAGAAGTGGATGTATATATGTTGCAGAAGTGTTTGCCTGAACTGGTAAGTAAGCTGACTTAAAACGGGGCCAATTTGGGTTCATATAGAGAGGTGAAAATTAAATTCACACAAACACATGGTGATGGCAAACACACGTAAAAATTGTCTAATTAGCTGGACCTTTTTGTAGAGTTTTCTTTCGACCAAAGAGCCTGTGATATGTGATGCTTGTCATATGTCTTTGAAAAGTTACACTAGCTTTGTCGATGGCTGTGTTCACACCGATGATAAAATTGCCAAATATCGAGAAGTTAAAAGGCGTGGAAAATTGAGTCTAATCAATGTTCGTAAATTTTGTGAAGAAAATGAATTTTTCGACGACAAAACTTTGAGTGGGCTTGAAATCGTTCATGTACCTGACACCAAACCTGTAAAACCTGAAAAAATTCACTATATGGAATGTTTGCTTAAGGTGGATAAGGATCTAGAAAATGGGAAAATCAAGTACAAAAATAAATGTAGAAGGTAAGAATAACATTTATTTCTGCCACTTGATTAAAACACTTGCCTTTATTAAATTTTAAGAATAATCGTGCTGGTGTGTTTGTTTTTAAGTCTCAGTTCTCAGGTTCTAAGTTGTCATATCCACAAGCATTCGAAGTTCTAATAATTAGAACTACCTATAACAAAATATTTCTACTAAGTTATAGATTTTACATTAATCAATATATACAGAATTTACCATTTTTAATATGCTTCGCCCAAAAATCTGTATATTTCCGCTTACGAAAAAGTTTTTAATTTCTTAGGCTCATCCAACTCCCTGCTTCTTTAAAATTGCCGTCAACTTTTTGACCTTGCCTTAGCCAATATCATTCTTGGTAGATAATGTCGATTTTAGCATCGAGTAAATCGACCATAATAATGACCATTTTAGTGTCTTTGCTTCTTTGATTTACACCATGTCACAAGTAGGTCGCATTGATTTGTTGTATTTGATTTTTCCGGCAACAAACCTAAAGTTACAGTATCTGCAGCATATCTAATCTCCGGAGGTGTATTTGGGATATCACTGTTACTATTTCCAATTTCCATAATTTTTTCAACTAAAATTATCTCTACCAAACTGCGATAAATTACTACTACTTACTTACTACTTTACTACTTAAAAAAGATACTGTTTACTTAGTTGGTATTGACTACGAACGTTTGCAAGATTTTATCGCTTGTCAACCAATAAAGTGACACTCCTCAATAAATGTCAACTTTTCGTTGTCACTATCAATCTAAAAACCACACTTTAATTAGAGATTATAGATAAAAGTTATTATTATACCATAACAGCATTAAAGTTTTCTGCCCCTGGGTGTCACTATAATTTTAATGGTCACCAAATAAAATAACGTATTTAGTTACGTAATAAATATTACTTACTGTAGCATTGCAGCCCTGCAAGCATAATATATATTTGATTTCCTAAATGGTAGAATGATCAAATGTTATTTTTTAAATAATATACAATCATTCAAAAGTCGCTTTAATAATAATTTTTTTGACTTGCAACAAATGACATCGTCCTATTATCTGAGATCATTAATTTTAAAAAAAAGGACAAAATCTCTTTATATTGCCGCAGGAAGAATTATTTTAGTATATTTCACAAAACAATTAATTGTCAATGTTTATTAGTCTATAACACATCTTTCATGAATTCAAAGAGACATCTGGGTTCCAGTTATTTTTACAACAAGAAATAAGTAATATGTTTAGGTATAATTTCAATACATACTTACAAGGCGAGCATTATTTGGTGATCATTCTATCTTTTTGGCAAGTATATGGAATTTTTGGCAATATTTCAGATATAATTGTATTTAACTGGTTAAATACAAGTCTTTAGTTTTATAATAGTTGTGAACTGTTTGCTGACTTAAGAAACTGTATACGATCGAAGTTTTAGATGTATCATATTTTGACATTAATTTCCCTTCTACAGATTTATTAGAATCAACAGCTTCGTAGAAAACACACTAGCAGTACGAATATGTATGAAGTACAACTTAATTTTAGGAAAATTATCTCTTTCCTTTATTAAAATTGACATAAATGACAAATTATACTCTCTTCAAGAATTCAGGCGTCTTACCACGGCTGACGTTACACATTTGTTTTTATTGTCAACGTAATTTTCGATATTTGATCGTGTAAAAACAATCATTTTTTGCAATTTAGTGTAATATATAATGCAAACTTTTAGTGCAGTATATAGTTTTATTACTGTTTCTTAAATATTTTGATAAAAATATAATGAATTATTCATTTGTTTCTATGACGTAAGTCATCCGAATTCTTGTTGCGAGTATACCAACAAAATATATTATAATTCCTTTTCTGTCTTAATTACATATTAATTGACATTTTTGTTACACAGTTTTCCGATTTTATTGTAGTTGTATTTTTCATGTTTCGGAATTGACATTTTTTGTTCCTGATTTTGGATATATACAGGGTGTTCTACAAGATCTATGACAAACTTTGGCAGATGAGTTAATGTCAAAACATTTTTTCTTATTAACCAATTTTACTTAAGACTTTAAAAATTTTTCAAAATGTCCACCCTCGGCTCAAATACCTTATATCGGAGAACTATAGATTCCATCACTTGGACGGATGAGATTTGGATGATTTCTTATCTGGTTAGCTGTATCCCGAGTTCTCTTAAATAACTGCTGATGGGTACTGATTTCAACATGGTAGACAAGCTGCTTCATATGTCCCCATAAATAAAAGTCCAAAGGATTTAGATCTGGAGAATGCAGTGACCATGCTATTGGACCTTGTATATGAATACAATAAACAGTAATTTGCTGACCATCATGTATGCAGATGATACGGTTTTTTCACTTAATAGTGATAATCTAAATAATGTTGATATTTTAAAAGAGAGTATAATGGCAAATGCAAAGGATTAGTTTGACTGTAATGAGTTATACTTAAATAGAGATAAAACTGAAACATGTGTTTTTCACTTTGGTCACACACTGAAACAGATATGACACGTGAAATTCCTTTGTATACATTTTGATCTCCGTTTATCCAGCACATCAATGTGTACAAAATTAGCGAAAGTAGTGTTTGTAACAGGCAGAATTTTTCATATTGTTAATTCAGAAACGGCGTTAACAGTATATTATGCTTTATTTCTTTCTGTTTTATCATATGGGATTGTGGGGTGGGGAAATTCTTGTCATACTTGATTACAGTATGTATTCATTATACAAAATGCGGCAGTAAGATCCAGTAAGAACAAATTATACTGAACAATTGCCAACCTGTGTTTAAAAGGCTAGGCATAATGACACTTTACCCTGTTATAGTATATGAAAATTTGATATATGTAAAAAATAATTTAAATAAATTTACATACCATTCTGATCAACATGAATTCAATACAAGGGGTAAAGATATGTTACTTAATCCACGTAAAAGGATACATAAAACCAAAGTACTGAGAATTTCCCTTTACAATCAGTTGTCACTGGATATATGTCTTTTACCACTCATGAAATTCAGGAGGATCATTAAAACTTTATTGCCGGACATGTGTTTCTATATAGTAAGGATTAATTTCCTGGCAAAGTTCAATAAATTCTAGATGATGTTAGTTCACTTAGTGCCTAACTTTAAACTGGACTTTAATATATTTTAATTTTGTCATTGAATGTGTTTGTATTTTTTGTACCTATATGTATACATTGTTTATACATTTTTATACTTGGATATATGTTCTTCTGTTCTTTGACCTGTGTAAACATGCAGAGGCATGTCTTAGCACCAATAAATTATCTATCTATCTATCTATCTATTGTTATGGCAACCATCATTTTTATTTATCAGGCTACTTTGATTGAAATATGAAATTATATTTTTTGAAATACTTGTAAATGAATCTGACCTATGTTCAGATAAAAAAAAAGTTTGACATTAACTCAGATGCCAAATTTGTCATAGCACATGTAGAACACCTTGTGTACCTTATTTTGTTTTAATTTTGGTTAGCCAAGGGTTTAGTGTGTAGTAATAATCATTTATTTGTAGAGTTTTGAAATACCAGTACACGGAAGAAGAAATAAAAAGAAAGAAATACGTTTGTACAGAGTGCCCCTATCGGACTAATTTCAGGAAGGTTCTCAATAAGCACGTTTTGATACATGCAGACCCCTCAGAATTACAATGGTTCGACTGTGACGTCTGCACGTACAAAACCATACACAAATCTCATCTCACCCGCCATGCCAAAATTCACTATAAAGGACCAAAGAACATCGTTTTCAAGAAGTGTCCCTTGTGTGACTACCGAGCGAGGTTTTCTTGTGTGCTACGGACGCACATGGAGGTGCATGCCGACCCATCTACACTGAAGATGTATAGTTGCAAGTACTGCCCATACAAAACGCGGTTAAAGGCTGGAGTGACCAGCCACATGCGCAAGCACTCAATGAAGGGCACCCACCGCTGCCCAATATGCCAGTTCGAAACCAAATACGCCGAGAGTTACAGACGGCACATGGTACGGCACGCCGACCCTACCAAAATAGAGTACCTGCACTGCGCGGACTGCGATTTTAAAACCACCCGTAAGGCCCAGCTGAACATCCATATAAAGAGAGCTCACATGGATCCGTCGAAGGTGTCGATGTATCGTTGCGAGGAATGCAACTTCAGTACCTTTTACAAGGCCGAACACAAGAGACATATGCTCAGGCACGAAGACAGGTCCAAGGTTACCGTTTACAGGTGCGAACTTTGCACGTATGAAACGGTGTACATAAAACAGTTTAAAGGTCATAAATTGGTGCATACGGATCCGTCGGAACTGGATATGCATGAGTGCAAGCTTTGTCCGTTTAAGGCGAAGCGACGTGAGTCGATCAAGTCTCACATGTTGAAGCATAAGAAGGCTTCGGAACTCAATCTATTCGAATGTGGGGAGTGCGGGCAGACCTTTAAGGCAAAATGTAACATGAGAGCGCATATTTTGAAGCATCAAGTCCGTAAAAACAAGTTGAGCAAAAAGGCTTAACTTACATGCTTCGAATGATCAATTTTTTATTGCTTGTTTGTGAATTTGGAGTGTCTGGTGAAGAATAGGGCGTTTTTCAAGGGCAGCCAGTTAATTAAAAATATATAGTTTTTCAAATTAATTTTCAATTTTTAAAATTGGTTTTCTCAGACGCCAAACGACATGTTGGGAGACAGTTCCATTGTTGGTTGTTTGAATGTTTGATTGACTATTCGTAGAAGGATTGTCATTTATGGTGTGCCATATTTACCTAGCTTGTAAAATATGACTGAGTCGTCCACGACTTACACCTATTTGCAAAATTCTCAACAAATTAAATACTTTTTATGATTTAGGTCAACTTAGCCTTAATAAAATGTTATCATTTATAAGTGTCTAGCTTTGCACTCCGACTTTGACTGGTTAAGTTGTTTTTCCGAATTTCTGCTCAAAGAACCTGTATCAAGTTTCTTTGAATGAAGTAAATGAAAGGTAACGAAGTCGCAAAAAGAAACACTAATTTCTTAAGAGAGCAAAATTGTAATGTTAGTCTTCTCTTGAAGAACCTGATTTTTATCAGACTCCATTTTTATTCACAATTTATAGTTGGATATGGAACATTGTTTTTTCTATATTTGTGTTAATTTTTAGTTCTGCAATTTATTTTGAATTATTTATAAATCAAAAAAGTCTAAACTATTCTTAGATGTTTGATTTATTTTTAGAAAAGTATGTATTTTGTTACCCTTCTTTTTAAAATAAATCTTTTTAAAATTAATTTATGCGTTTTAATATTACTATTCTATGTACAGGCTTTACATTTATTCGGCATAAAAATAGTGAATCTACCAAAGACAATTTTTAATAAATCGAGTGTGAGGAGAAACAATAAATCTGTTTTGTATGTGTAGGTGTAGTGGAAGTTTTCTGTATTTTTTAGTATTCTTGTACTTTATTGAGATTGTACGATATTTTGTTATAAAAATAGTATACAGAAATGAAAAACATACACAAGGATGTTTGCAAAATTAAAACATTTTTGAAATATATAAAAATTTACTTAGGTTTTATGGACAGTAATAAACGTTCTCATGAACATTTTTCCCACTACAAAAAAGCTATCTGTAATCTATATTGATCAAAACTTATTTTTTTGGGGTATTTTATATCTTTACTACCCTATTTTCTGGCACAGCTGCTGATATCTACCGATATCAATTCCAATGTCTGATATTTTTGACGTTTTACAAATGTCCAAATTTGCGGACAATAATTCCTATAAATCTAATGCTTTTACCATGAAAAATACAGTATCTCATTATTTTACGCTGTATTAACTCATACATTTAAAAATGTTTTGTAAACAGAAATGTAAAGATCAACAGATATTTGAAATTTATCGTCATTTCAAGTCAAATTTGATACAAACTATAGAGCATCTGCGGCACGTGATCAAAATAGGCGTGGCTACTGGCTTGGAGGATAAACAAACAGCGATCATAACCTCAAACGTATTTATTACTATTTATTTATTAAATGTTTTCACGTTACCTTAAGTGATTGTGTTCTGGTTATAGTTTATTGTTGTTATTGTTTTTCGTTTTTTTGTGGCTACAATATTCCTTCATTTATATAATCATGTATAGTGAATATTATTATACACTGAAAGTCATACATGCTGAAAGTGCTGATGGATATAGACATAAAATAAGTGAAATTGGAATAATCCATACACATACATCAAATTTGTGGTTCTTTAGGTACTGAAGTCTCGAAAAATAAAACAAGTAGAGCAAAAGTAATATGAAAAATAAAATTACTGATGTTTTGTTTATCTACTTTTACTGTTTAAACTCTCCTCAAATCTAGACTGAATCTAGAATTACAAATTGTATAGAAGATAGTGAAATTAACATTACTAATTATAATATAGTTAGATGTGATTCTGCAAATCGTTATACTGGAGGAGTCGTGATATATGTCCGCGATGGTTTAAAATATACGGTATTAGATAGTATAATATTTGAAAAAAATTATTGGTTTCTATTAATTAGAGTTTATATCTTGAATAAATATTGGTATGTTGGTTGTATCTACCATTCCCCAAGTTCTAGTGATGCTATTTTTTATAATTTTTTAGTTAATCTTTTTGAAAATATTGATTTGAGTAATAATTACATCTTGCTGGGTGACTTTAACATCAGATGGGACTTAGTATCAGAAACTTATAGTAAAAAATTACATAGTTTAAGCCAAGTATCTGGATTGAAACAATTGGTTACTTTTCCTACCAGAATAACATCTGTAAGTGAGGGTACAATTGATTTAATTTTTACAAACTGTTACAATATTGTTGTGCAGCCAAATTCACATAAGACTACAGATCATGAAACAATATCTATTTATTTAAATTGCGGTAAAATTGATTCCTCAACAAAAAGGTGTGAAAATCGAAATATTGATTATGATGAGATTTACGAGTCTTTAATAGGGCAGTCATGGTTGTATGGTTGCTGTGATACTAACGTCTTATTTACAAATTTTATTAAAATAATACAAGATACATTAAATGCAGTATGTCCTTTAAAAAGCAAAACATATAAAGTGTCAAAAGAATGGTTTAATACAACTGTAAGAAATGCTATTACTGATAGAAATGCTGCTTATAATATTTTCAAATTGAACAAGTCCAACGAGAATTGGTTAACATATAAGAAGAAACGAAATAATGTAGTCACGGTTTTAAGATCTACTAAACAAAAGTATTATGAAAATAAAATTGACAATGTAAAACATAACTCAGCCTTGCTTTGGAAAACTTTAAAAAAAGGTTAATAATAAGTATTACTCTACTATAAATTCTGCCATAGTTAATGGCACTGAAGTACAGGAAGATCTAGCTAATACATTTAATACCTACTTTGTAAGTACTATTTGTAATTTAGTCAATAATTTGCAGGGAAATGTATTTGTGATCAATGATAATGCATTATTTGTTAATACAGCTTTGCATCCTTTGACACCACTAAGTAGTTTTAAAATAATAAATTTAGCTGAATTAAAAGCAGTTATTTTTAATCAACAGAACAAACATTCTGAAGACGAAATTGATTTCAGGTTAGTTAAAAATTTATTTCCAGTGCTTGGTTATCCCATTTTACATATTATGAATACATCCATAAATAGTAGTGTATTTCCAGATATTATGAAATTGTCAACAATTATTCCTATTCCTAAGATTTCAGGAACTAGAAATATTGAGCAATTTAGACCGATAAATATATTACCTTGTTTAGAAAAAATTCTTGAACTTATCCATAAACAAATTGTAACATATATTAAAAGCAACAACCTTTTAAATGATAACCAATCAGGGTTTCGAGAAGGATTCTCTTGTGAAACTGCATTACAGAGAGTGATAAATGATTTTAAATATAGTATAGATAAAGGACAAGTTGTAGTAGCGGTTTTCCTAGATTTGCGGCGTGCTTTTGAAATCGTTAATAGAAATATATTACTGAGTAAATTGTATAACTACTACGGTATTGTTGCAGATGCACATAAGTGGTTATCTTCCTATCTACATGAAAGATTTCAACAAACAAAACTCGGTAATGAAAAATCTCAAAAAATTTTAATTGAAAGTGGAGTACCTCAGGGTAGCGTATTAGGACCACTGCTATTTATATTATATATCAATGATATTTTTTATTTAAACACCAGTGACTGTAAAATCCATCTTTTTGCTGATGACATCATTATATACTCTGCAGGATCTAATGTGAATGAAGTCGTCTTAAAATTAAATAGTTGCCTTAAAATAATTAGTGATTGGTACGAAAGTAATAAATTGATTATAAATGCTAATAAATCTAAATATATTATTATAGGTTCAAAAACAGCTCGTATACCAACTAAGGTTAATAATAATAATTATAGTATTATATTTAGAAATGAAATGTTAGAATGTGTCTCCGAAGTGAAATATCTGGGGATTATAATTGACAGTAACTTAAATTTTTCGTCACATGTCGGATATATATGTAAAAAAATTTCTAAGAAATTGGCATTTGCTTATAGAATTTGTAGAGATTTAAGTCCGTACTCAAAGAGGCTGATCTATAACTGTATAATTAAACCTCATTTTGATTACTGCGCAACAATATTGTTTATGGCTAATGATGGCGATATAAATAAATTACAATTACTGCAAAATAAATGTATGCGTTTCTTATTAGGCTGCTCCAGATATACAAATATAATAAACATGCAGAATGTTTTAGGCTGGTTGTCCGTTAGAACTTATATAAAATTTAAAACATTGATTTTTTACATAAATTGTTAAATAATTCATTACCTAAATATTTGTCCACTGATTTGCAGTTGCGTGGCGATGTACATAATTATTATACAAGACAAATTAATAACTTGGACATAAGTCGGACGAACTTAATGTCAACTAAGAAAAATGTTTTTGATAGGGGAGTGGTAGAATATAACAAATTGCCATTCGATATAAGGAATTCTAATTCACATATATTTAAAAGGAAACTGTTTTCGTACCTTGCCAGAAGTTAAACTACTACTAATTAGCTTATTAAGTGTTACAGAAATTTTATTCAAATATGTAGTAGGTTTACATTAATGTGTATTACCTATTTTAGTATATAGTTTAGCGTGTAGTTCTATTGTTATTTTTATGTTATAAGTATATGCTAGCATTTTTGCTAATAAAGCTCGTTCTCTCTCTCTCAAATAATATAATAACTTTTAAAAGCATTTGTAGGATACACATTATTTCGCTATTCTAACCCCACATTTTAACAATTATTTTCAGATACTTATCAACAAACGTGAACAATCTTATATGCAGAACTATGTAAGTTTATGTTACTTACATTTATTTTTAAAAATACGTGTTTTGAAAGATTTCAGTAGGTACCTAAAAATTTGCTGGATAGATCGTTTTCTGACGTTATGTATTTATTTTACTTAGGTACATTTAAATATTCGCAGGTGGCATGAGATAACATTCTTGTTATTTGCTAAACTCTATATTATTCAGTTCTTAAATTACTTGTATTTGTAAACACTATTTCAAAAATACGGCGCCCTTAAAGCATATTAAAGGCTTAGAAAATAAGTAATTTTTCTCACGGAAAATGTACGCATATTATGTATATAGGTATGCATATACAACATGCTAAAACAGTTTCATTTCAAATAATCTAAATTACCTACAAAAGAAATATTTATTTATAACTAAAAACTCTTATGGTATTCATTCTACAAGATTTTATATAAAATATTAACTTCACAAAAAAATATTACTGAAAACATTTGAATTCGTAAATAGCAGAAATATGTGCCACAAAGTTTTCCAAAAGTAGGTATCCACAGAATAAGAATAAATAAAAATTTAGTGTCCTGAAATAGGTTGCCACTAAATACAATCAATACATATGCTGCTGTGGCGTTTGCACAGCCACGGAAAATTGATATGATTTATTTTTCAAACCTCTTTTTCTTCATTTAATATTTTTCGCCTCATATCTATATTTTCTTGATTCTTTTGATGAAGTACCAGATGTATAACTCATATTCACAGTGGGGATCCAATCCGGATTATTTTGCTCCTGCAAATTTGCAGGTTGCCTATAGTATAATATTTTCTTCCAAATTTAATTTTGGACTCTGTAAGGTCAGCTCTTTTTAAACTGTTCATTCAAGCCTTTCACCTCTCAGATGCTAACTGGTTAAATTGTTTATGTCTGTCGAATTCAGAATGAATTCTGAAGAAACTAACATTGTCCCTTGCAGAATTACTGTCACAGTTTACTACCATACAATAATTAGGCATTTTATAATACAAATAACACTCAAATATTTAATAATAAATTGGAATAAATATAAGGTTATACTTTTGTTTATCCTCCAAACAACGACCTTGAAAATCGTGACGTCACGTGCAGATGCCCTATTGACAACTACGTCGCCTGTACTGTAATGTGCTGCCACGCGCGGTGAGTCACTGCAACAGCAATGGAACAGACTAGAAGACGACGGAACAGCAGAATTTTAACTTTCCCTGTGCATGCGCGACTGTTACGTCACAATGCTTAATAGTGGAATGTTTCACTTGCTGTGGTACATATCGTCCTATTTTTTATTGAGTTGAATTTATATTTTTAAGAATAATGTAATATAAATAGATAATCGTATTGTGAATACATATTTTCTTTTACAATTGATAGTTTGTGTCTTGTGAAGTAATTAGTACATACATATTCTCTCTTCTATATGTTGTTATAAAACCAACTGAAGAATAGTTGACACAGATCAAGAAACAAAATAAAATCTACTTTAAATATCATCATTCTGAATCATTTCATAAAAGTTGGTGTTTCTACAAATTTAGCAAAAAGGAAGTAACTTTTCATATGATATTTGTGCAGGTCAATCATAATAAATATGCACTTATATGTAACAAAATATAATAATATTAAATAATTTTTAGTAGTAGTAATATTGGTTGAAGGTTGACAGATTGAAAGTATATTGTTTATTATTTATATTCTCTATTTGGGTCGGTAGAGGTAACACAACTACGTCACAAAAAAAGCTGGCGGGCTACTATCTTCTTCTTCTTCTTTTTTCTTTATAATTGTTTTACATGATTGGTTGGAAGTTGAAGTTTATATTTTTGTAAGCTTCTGTTTAAAAAACAATTTTTTAATTGTAAAAAAATATATTTAAATGGGTAATTCAGGAGAACAATATTGTGCACTTTGCCGTAGTACCATATATAATGGAAATTTTAAAATTATAGAAGGTGTCACGAATGATATTTTGGAGGTTATTTTACTAAAACTGGTGGGTTTTCTTAATATAGAAATTATGCATTTTAAAACATTTAAAAATATTTTTAATTAAAAATTAAGCTTAGATTTATTTATATCCTACTATGAATTTTATTTCATATTTCAGGATTTGGATGACGGTAAAAAAGTAATGTGTGAAGTGTGTTCACAAAATGTGATCAAAGCGTTCAAATTCAAGTCAATGTGTCTCTATACTGATAACACTTTAATTCCTTATGTCGATGATGAAACGGAATGTTGTATTAACTTAAGAGAGATCTATGCAAAGGAAAAAGGACTCGAACCATTAACAGAGTTATTGGATAAGGATAAAGTATGTCGACTGTGTATGCAGCTAATAAAAACTGAATTTATTTCAGTACACGATATAAATGTTGATATGATTAACATTTATATTCCAGAAATTGTAAGTTTACAAAAACATTAAGTATTTTAAGTTTTAAAAGTATACTTTGTAGAATTTCAGTGTCGTCAAAGATGCTGTTATTTGTAAACGTTGTTTCGATTCCTTTGACACCCACAGTAGTTTCATACGAAAGCATAAAAAGGAAATAAAGGAAGATATTAAACCATCGTTAATTTCTTGCATTGAAACTGGAGAAATCTATATAAAAGCTGAAACTAATGAAAAAGAAGAGGAATTAAGCCAAACTGGATCTTCTGTAGTGAAATCTGGAAATGAAAAGGTGTCTATTACAACTAAGAGTGTCGAAGTACAGACAGATGGACATAATGAAAGGTACGCAACTCAAAATTGAGGAGGCAGTTAGTTTTATAAATTAATTAACAAGTAAAACAATATACAGGGTGATGCAGTCATGTCATTTAACCATGTATTCAGAAGGACTAGTAAAAGCAGAGAATTGAATCAAATTTTACAGGACTTTCTAAAAAGATGCAAATCAACCTATAACTCTTGGTAACACGGCATTACTGGTTTCCAACAAATTTTCCAATGGTAAATCCATAGAGCATTCAAGCGAAACAACGTTGCCACATCAGGACTATATAATAACATTGTTTAACGCTTCAAGACAAACAATAGAACTGTCAAAAGTTTTAGAGGGTTAAGTATGACTAAGTACAAATATTTTAAGAAGGGATAGAGAAAATTAGGAATTAACGGAATCACCTTTCAAAAAAATTCCAAACTTATTTATAAAGCAAACATTTTATTTTATATTAAATCCTTATTTAACGCCGCCAATGTGAGAATCAGAGTAGGCAACCAGCAAGCAACGGTCGCTGTCGCTCTCATGTCATAATTCAATTCCTGTGTTTACGTTGTAGTTTTGTGTTCTTCAGTTTTAGTGCCTTCTTTTAATTTTAAAAGTTTTATTGTTATTAAATAAAGGAATATCTGTTGGGTACAGATATTTTCCCATAATATAGTTCGCCGGTTTGTTTTTGTAAGTTATGGGACAAGACTGCCGCGGGTGCATTAAAAGTTTTCTATTATCTATTAGTACCTACCCATTCCTTATGTTCGATTTTCTTATAATAAATAGGCATTTTATCTAACTGTACCAACGGGAAGTGTGTCTTATCGGTAGTGGGTGGTTGTAATGAGTGAAAATGTAGTTTTGCTAGTTTGGTAGGAAATAATGAACCTCATGGTAGTTGACATTGTTGATAGATGTAAGCTTTATCCTTGAGTATATACACCAAGAGAGTCAGTCCTTAATAAAAACCTAAATAGTTATCATAATTCCTGTTAGATGTCGTACTGTGTAACAATATCCATTTATTCAAACGAAGGAAATAAAGCGCTACTATTTTAATCTGCAAAAAACTGTGAAGGCGTTTCGAGGGCGTGGCCGCGTGACCTTTTTTCATATACCTGCCTAAATAATAAGATTGTGGCAATATATTTATATTCAACCCACAGATCATAAACTTTGAAACATACGCAGTTTATTTTATTGCGTTAGAGAAGAGAGAATTAATTAAAAAAAAAACAATAAGATTGTAAAAAAGAGTTTTCAGCAATATGCCAAAATTTACAGTTTCTATTTTATTTGCTTTAAAGATATTAAGATAATTCAAATGAATTCGATATACCTACTTCTATAAAGAGACATATACAACTACAGATTATCGTGTGGCTCTCTCTTATTGCATAAGATGCATTATTATTTTGCGAAAAATCAAATATTTTTAAGAAAAATTCATTAGTAAAAATTCTAAAACAATAAGTATACAAATCTTTTTTCAATGTTTGGTCTAAGTATAATTTTGTGATGGTGTGAAATAAATATTATTTTGTAGTCTCTTTGAAGAGTAATTTTTAAATTAAAATTAATTTTAAATTTAGGTATTTAATAATTCAAATAATTTAACATTTGCGCATGCAAATTTAAATAAATTTTTAGTAAAAATAATTTGTGAACTTTACAGGTCTCATAAGAAAAGAATGCGTTTCAAAATTTATTTATTATTTTAAGTATTATAGGGTGAATCATTAATAATGTGCCAGAGTAGGAATTACATCTTTGGAGCAAAATATGTAGATATAGCTAAATATGACTTACTTTAGTAAGGCTGTTGCTGTGGAAAAATATACAGGTTTACATTATTTTGTTAGTTTTTTTTTGTAGTAACTAGAATCGCTCAACCGATTGTCATAAAGTTTTGTAGGGAAACATATTTAAGAAAAGTAATGATAATTTATGTAGTAGGTACCTATTAAAACAGATAGACCATTAACAATGCCAGATGATGGCAATTTCTCTCTTATTTTTTGTTAACGAAATTCCTACCGTTTTCCAGAAAACTGATCTAAAACAACCAAATGTATTTTTCGACGTGAGGAAATCTCTTAGGAGCATTAGAAACTTGCATACAAGTGGAAGACCATATTAAAAATTTACTGTAATTAGCTGTAATAATTAGTTTAATTAATTAAGACATGTAGAGGTAGAGAAAGTTTGCTCAAGGGTTGTTTTTAGTGCTCTGTTGTTATTTTTCTCAATAAAAGTAAATATGTAGGTAATTTTTTTTCAAATATGAGTTTTTTCCAGTTACTCTGGACATTTAAAAAAAATAATAAACGACTCATTGATACCTACTAATTTTTTTGCATTAAATTTCAATATCATTATTAAAGTTGCGTGTAAGCAGAAACCTTTAGGGCAGTTTTTTTGAAATTGATAGGAATTATCAAGTTCTACCAAGTGTACCTATTTTTTACGTAGAAATGATGTTCGGATACAATTTTGTAGTCGACCGAATCAAAATGTTTTGTCAACAAAAAATAAGACAAAAATTCGTCATTAGACATTTTTAGTGCGGCGCCCTTTATTGGCAAAACTGATTAAATACATAAATTATTTTTATTTTTCTTAAAAAATGTTTCCTACCAAATTTGGTGACAATCAGTTGAGAGATACTCACGTTATTACAACTTTAACACCTTGTATCTTTTTCCACAGCAATATTTTACTAAGATATATTTAGCTATATCTTCATATTTCCTCCCTATGATTTTACTCCTCTATGTCCCCTTATTAATGGCCCACCCTGTATATTTTTATCGACACGTAGGTATTGAATGACTTCTTCACTTGAATTTACCAAAGCTGCAGGAGTATGATAATCGGCGGTTAATATATTTTAAGCTTTGACTTTCATTGATACGTGAAAGTGAATATGAACTGGATAACTGCACTTCTGTAATTTGTTTGTTTTCTGTAAATATGAGAATATTTTTATTATTAAAATCATATGATGGAATTACTATAATTACTTATCACAATTCAAAATCTATCATTATAGTCGATTTTCGCATTGCGGAAAAGTTTTGTTCCTGGCATGTTTCATCTAGTTTTATTACATTTTAGAAAATAACATTTATTTCCTCCCTGCTTCTTCATGACTAACACATTCACTTAATAATAAATTAAACAGTAATCCTATTGAATGTCATTAAAGTTATGAATTTTAAGTACATACAAGCTTTTGAAATAATAATGACACTCTCAAAACAGGTTTTGAACTTCTCGAAGTTCTGAGTAGAAATTTCATTAAATCTATATTGGTAAGTGCAGCAACTAATTACTAATGATAAAAGTTGAAAGTAGATTTCATTACAAATACGTCAGCAGTTCAAAAGAAATAGCAAAATTCAATTTAAAGAGTGTCATTATTACTGCAAACGATTGTACATAACATAATATGTATGAACCAATCATCTTCGATGGGAGGAGCTTTCAAAATTATATGTCCAAATTCATGTCATTTTCGTACCTAATATTGCGCCATCTATTAATAAATAGTCCAAGCGTAAACGCTTTTTTTGAGTTCGTTTCCCATCGCGCGAGAGTTGGTTTCCCATTAGATTGACTAGTCTTAGTGTATATAGTCAAGGGCTTTATCTATAGATCTAAGCCATCTCAGTCGATGCTTATCATAGGCGCCGACTTTCCGTGGTAAAAAAGAGTTTTGCTCCATTTTTTAAATATTGAGCTAAAATTCTGGAATCATTTTTTTATTGTCTTTTAGGCCTTCCTGAGCATGTGGTTAAAATTTTTGTCCTTAGTCATAGTTAATCCTGTATATTTCTCACATTATGCATTATTCGGTCATCATAACGCACAAGTTCTAACTTATTAAATTATTTATTATTAATGATTTACAAATTACTCACTAACACTAGGTGTTATAAACTTCAATAAGTCTACATCTGGTGATATACGTGTGTTATGTATAATATGTCCTGATGTAAAACTGTTGAGCCAGTGTGCTGCAAACTTCCTAAGCTTCATCACTTGTCCCCTCAACCAGACCTAATAGCCTTCGTAGTCTCTTTGTGATGGATACTCCTATGCATTTTAAACAACTATTTTGTCGATTAATGTGTAAATAAATTATTATTATGTACAAATGGTATTATCGTGAAGATATATTTTAAGCACTCTACCGTCGTCTATTATTATTGAAACTATAGGTGTCATTCGTGGGAAGTATAAACTTGGGTGCAGAAAGAAGGTAATGATAATGTATTTGTACATTAAGGCTCGACATCCAAAACCTTGAAAAATTAACATTATGTTAGTAAAAAATGTTTTTTTTTTTTCTTTTTTTGACAATGCAGGTTCAAACCTAATCAACTAATCAACCTAATCAATCAACAATTGCAAATTTTATAAAATATTTCTGAAACTAGTGAAAATGTTTTAATTTGACAACATTGCACGAACGTCGACACCGAGGTCACCACTGGTTGGTAACAGACTGAAAATGAATTTAAATAATAATTTGGAAAATTCAACAATTTTTGATCGCCTATTCATGTTATACTCATTTTTCCCTATCTTCTCTTTAAATTTATGACATAATGACTAAATCCGCCTGTATTTCTAGACATTTCATTTTTGATAAAAAAAAAAACTTTAATGTTCATTATATTAAAACACTTTGTAACTAGTAATGTAAAATCACTGTACTTCAAGCGGAGGCAAGAAAATTGTTTGTAATTGTTGTACAACCTTTTATTTTGTTTGTAGCTGAAGCGGAGTCTTATTTGTAGTTGTTTTTACTAATTTTTATTTTGTTTGTAGTTCCCTAAAACCACTGTTACTATAGAGTTATTGTCCTATTAACTTCCATTTTGTTTGTACAAACTTTAATTTCATTTGTAGTTCCTCAAAATGTAAAGTAGAGTCACTGTATTGCAAACGGAGGCTAAACAATTGTTTATACTAACTTTAATTTCGTTTTTAGTTGTTTGTATATGTTTCATTTTGCTTGTAGTTACGTGAAATCTAAAGCAGAGTCACTGTACTTCAAACGGAGGCTATAAAATCGTTTGCAGTTGATTGTAGTAATTTTAAGTTGCTTTCTAGATTTTTGACGATTGCATATAGTATCTGCAACTTATTTTATCTGTTGATGTTATATGTGTTTATTCATTCTCAAAGCTTTGAACATTTCAATAAACTTATCAAATATTTGCATACTATAATAATCATCAGATCATATTTGATTTGAAATTAAACAAGTTAACGTTTTTTCTCACAAAAAGACTTTTTACTCAAATATATATTGAAAAAAATCGTTGGAAATCATCATCAATCACCGACAGATGAACGCTTTGTAAATTTTGTATTATTTATTAGTTACTTACAGTAGAATTTAAGCAAATATATCTTTTAATTTATTTAAATAATAATATATTTTTCCATTTAACAAAATTTTTATTTTGTTGTAGATTTCGGTTTTCCTTTGATAATGACGACTCAAATTCAGAAACTGACGACTTGTTTCCGGAAGGAAATAATTTATATGAAGAGCTTATTGAAAATGAAGGAATTGAAAAAACTATATTATGTACGCATTGTGGAATATTTGTTACTGATATAAAGGAACATGTTTGTGGTGCGTTTTTGAATGCTGAAAAACTTTCTTCAATTCAGGAAGGAAATGATTTATGTGAAGAACTTTCTGGAAATGATGGAAGTGAAACAACTATATTATGTACAAATTGTGGAATATTTGTTACTGACATAAAGGAACATGTTTGTGGTGACTTCTTGAATACTGAAACAAATTCAGCAATTCAGGAAGAAAGTGATTTATGTGAAGAACTTATTGAAAAAGAAGGAATTGAAAAAACAATATTATGTACAAATTGTGGAATATTTGTTGCTGACATGAAGAAACATATTTGTGGCGAATTGTTAAATGCTGAAAACAATTCAGCAGTTCAGGAAGAAAATGATTTATGTGAAGAATTTGGTGAAAAAACTACTGTATTATGTACATATTGTGGAATATTTGTTATGAACACGAAGAAACATATTTGTGGTGAGTTTTAGCAATGTGGTGTATAAATAACATAAATTTTAATCTTTTATTTTTAGAAATAAAATATTAATTAATTATTAAGGAAAAAGTGTTGAGTGGGTAAATGTGACATTTATTTTATTTTTTTTTTATATAAAAAAAAAGTTTCCTACAGATGGAGTTACAGGTCTTCAAAGTGGGGCCAAATATTAAAAAAGAAAATGAAGATGTCTGATTCACTTTAACTTGGAATAATCGAATTTGGTAACATGATTTAGATTTACGAGGTGTGGCAATTAAGTTCCGGGAGTTTGTCACTGAAAAAACAAGTAAATTAAATTTTGCCAAAATTTTATTATCGACCTTCACAATAGTCTCCCTCTAATCTACAGAACGATTCCAACGTTGCTCCCACAATTGGAAGCACCCTTGGTAATCTTCCGCAGCACCACGGTTACAGCTTCTTTGACCTCCTGTACTTTAAGATTTTCAATAATGCATTAATTAAAACAAGATGTTCATAGTGATTACTAGAAAAAATCAAAAAGTGGATAGAGTGCAGTTTGTGGGAGATTTCCAAATCGAGTTATTCCCCACAAAGACACATTTTCTAATGTTGAAAGACAGGCTTGAGAGACATGAAAGCTTTTCAATAATATCATATGAGATTTCCAAATCTGGTGATTCCTCATAGAGAAACATTTTCTAATGTTGAAAGACGGTCTCGAGAGAGAGGAATGTTTTTCAATAATATCTGAGAACATCTTAGTGTAATAAGGTGTTTCAGAGAAAATGGTGTGCATTTTGAACAATTTCTTTAGTTTTAATTTAATTTTATTTTATAGTTTTACTTCTATTTTAAATACCTATTACTGACTTTTTGATTTCTTCTAATAAACACTATTAAAATCTTGTTTTAATTAATGCATTTTTTGTTGAAAACTTTAAAGTTTCTTAAAATTTAACAAGAGTAAAAAAGTGTTTTAAATGAATTCTGTGCGGTTTTTTTTTTAAATTTGATCATTGGAAAAAAAATTGGGTATAATTTTAGAGGTGACTCGTTTTTCTAGAGAAGGGGGTCTTCCTTGTAGTTTCAGTCCAAGGTTGAAGTCGATAGTACGTTGGGTTTGTCTTTTATGTGTATTTTTTGGAAGTAACTTTTTTAGTGGCATCGTGAAAATGAGTGACTCAAATTACAAGCAACGTGTTGTGATTCAATTTTCAGTGAAATCTGGCGAAAAACTGTCGGAAATCCTTTGAAAATTGCAGGTGGTGTATGGAGACGAGTGCAGGTCAAAAACACGCATGTTTGAAAGGGCAAAACGGTTCAAGAAGAGGCGTGAATCCGTAGAAGACGATACACGTGAAGGAACTCCCGTCACCTCTCGTGCTGACGCGAATGTTGACCATTTGCGTGCACTGATCACGTCTGACCAACGCCTAAGCATTCGTGCGTTGTCTGACGAGTTAAACGTCAACCATTTTCAAGATGTTACACGAAAATTTGAATATGCGAAAGATTTGCGCAAGGATGGTGCCAAAAGTTGAGCGACGGTAGAGACTGGATGAGTCGGGTAGTCCCTGGAGATGAGACCTGGATATTTGAGTATGACTCCGAGACCCGTAAACAAAGTCAGCAGTGGGTGGAAAAGGAGAGCGGCCAACGAAAGCGAAGATGTGCAAGTTACGACTGAAGGCAATGTTGATCGTTTTTTTCAATATCCACGGCATCATTCATTATGAATATGTTCCTGCCGGCCAGACAGATATTCCGACCCGAACTTGCCGAGAACGGCTGGATCTTGCACCACAACAAAGCGCCAGTCCATCAAGAGGTTTTGGCAAAAAAAGGCATTCCAACGTTGCCGCATCCACCCTATAGCCCTGAATGCCCCCTGCGATTTTTTTTTATTCCCCAAGATGAAGTCGCACCTCAAGGGAACTCATCATGGCGGAGTACAGGAGGTAAAAAAAGCTGTAACCGTGGTGCTGGACGGGTTAACTGCGGAAGATTACCAAGGGTGCTTCCAATTGTGGGACCAGCTTTGGAATCATTGTGTAGAGTTAGAGGAAGACTATTGTGAAGGTCAATAATAAAATTTTGCCGAAATTTAATTTGCTTGTTTTTTCATTGACAAATTCCCGGAACTTAATTGACACACCTCGTAAATTTAATTCATGTTACCAAATTCGATTATTCCAAGTTAAAGTGAATCAGACATATTCATTTTTTTTTAATATTTGACCCCACTTTAAAGGTCTGTAAGTCTGCCTGTGTGCCACTTTGTATATAAGTATGTTTGGTTTAATTGCAATATTTTGGGACCTCCTACTGCATGTGCTTTAAGTCTGTTGTTATGCGGAACACCCTGTATAATTATTATAATTCAGTTATATCTTTCTATATTGAAATTTATGTTGAAAAATTACAATTCATCATTTTAGTAGCAAAGAGAAAAATTGCAAAATTAAACATTGTTGACAATTATTTTTATTTTTTTTTTTAATTTTTTTTTCCAAAAGACAATACAGCATTGTATAGGAATAGTCAAATGAGAATAAAATCCAACAGGATTTTAAAACATGTACACATTAAACTAAATTTAGAATGACAAAAAATCATCTAAAGTATAAAAACATCGTTCTAACAAAAACGATATTAGATTGCGTTTAAAAAAATGTAAATTTTTGCTCGATTTTATATAATCCGGCAAATGGTTAAAAATTCTAGTACCACTATGAGTCGGAGAATTTTTGACGATTTTATACCTTGCAAATGGCACATATAAGAGATCTTTTTGCCGTGTGTTGACCAAACATTAATACTAAATTTAATATTTTAGATGACCTCCATGAAAAGGATAAAAAAGCAAAGTATCCAGCAAAGCGCCATTATTGCATTTATTGCAAAACGTTGCATACTAAACTAGCTAGACATTTAGAATGTAAACATGGCAATGAAATTGATGTCAAGGAGGCTTGTGAATTATCAAAAGGTAAGAATTCGTTATGAACTGAATATTGCAAATATTTTGCGTATGCACCTCTTTCATACACCAACTCTATACCATAACTTTAGGAGGTAATTTCTTGAAGTAATTTACGCTGAAAAGTAATGGTAAACTAATGGTTTAAATTGACTTCTTTTCGACATTAACAACAATACTGAAAGGGTCTGTATATCAGACCAAACGCTACATAAAAACTTTTATAGTCCTAAAAAATGTAAATTGCTTCTGTAGTCCACCTAAAAATTATAATTAGTTGAATGACTTACTAAACCCAGAAACAGAGTTGTTATATCTAAGAAATTTTTATTATTAAGAAAGCAGCAACCACTGTAGAACTTCAAAGATGTGTTGTTTGTCTCTATTTTACAAATGCATACATCTAAGTCTACCTTTCTCGCATATTGTTCTGTTTCACATTTGACATTTCTGTACACTGGCGTGGGTGTAGGTTATTTATGTAATCTTAGCGAGAAGTTTGGTAATGTATTAGTTTAATAAAATATTTTTTTTAATTAATGCCAATGGAACTTTGTTAAAATTAAAAGTTTTCATCCATAGCCCTAACAACTAAATGTTCGGACGGACTATTATATTTATAATTAAAAATTGTTTTGAGTACTACATCTGGAATTTAAAATCTACATAAACTTAATTATTAAATCAAGTGTTTTGACCAGTAAATCATTCATTATTTTAATAATTATCGATTTGCTGGCTTTGGCAAATAGTTTAAAGTTGTTTATTTAACGAAATTTGCTGACAACTTAATGTTCGGACAAAGATTCTTTTCATCAATGAAATACAAGCAAGCTCTGAAAAAAAAATGCCATCTGTCACCATGGCAAAATTAATATATTTTTATGACATTATCAATAGTGCATTAGCGAAAAAAATGGCTCGCGGAGTTGCTACTGATAATAAAGTGCGTGAAATCATAATAAGACAATATGCCAACGGAAAAACTCTGGGAAAAATTGCAAAAGAACTCAATATTGCCAAATCGACCGTGGGAGAGGTAATAAAAGCGTATGGGAACGGGATTCTTTGATGTCCGCGGCAAAAGTTCTGGGCGACCAAGGATTGTAACAGAAAGGGAAAAAGGGTTCTTGTTAAAATTTGCAAGCAACAAAGAAGGGGGTACGGGATATTCAAACACGATGGAATGAAGAAGCAGATTTAAATGTTTCAAGGAATGTTGCAGACAGTGGATACACAAAGCTGGATATGGATTTTATAAAGTAAATATTATTTGTGATTGAAATACAAAAATTGTAATAATTAGCTCAGCGCACTTTAAAGCAATTCACATTTTTAGGCCAAAGAAAAGCCACTACTCACTGACATACAAAAGAGAAAACGTCTTATTTGGGCAAAATCTAAAGTACAATGAATCAAAGAAGACTGGGCTAAAAATATTTTTAGTGATTAATCCAAATTTGATGGTTTTGTTGTCGAATTAACTAAACGGGTGATAAGAACGAAATCTGAAGCATTTCATAAAGATTGTATTAAGCGTACAGTAAAGTTCCCACAGGGTGTTATGATTTGGGGCTGCATGTCCACTAATGGTGTAGGCAGGCTTGAGTTTGTAGATGGCACCATAAATGCCCAAAAATATCAAGGCATTTTGGAAAGAAACTTGTTGCCAAGTACGATGGAGCTTTATGAACATGGGAATTTCATATTTCAGCAGGATGGGGCATCCTGCCATACAGCTAAGAGTACCAAAAAATGGTTTGGGGACAATCAAATTAGTGTCTTGTCCTGGCCCTCGAGTAGTCCCGACTTAAATGTCATCGAAACACTATGGCATCACATGAAAAGATCCTTAAGAAATAGCCCCCAGCGATCAATTCCAGCACTTAAGACCAAAATCCAAGATGTTTGGAGTAAACATTGTTCTGAAAAGATTATAACTTTTGTTTTATGACAATAATTGGTATAGTTTCAGCAGAAAAATTCTAATTGAATTCAAAATGGAAACTGAATATATTTGGAAAAAATAAACTGTCGTCCGAACATTTAGTTGTTAGGGCTCGTATATTCACCATCTACTGGTTATTTGTAACTTTTTACAAAAAATATCACGCACTCCTCTGCCTCAGCTCTGATTTTCAAAGACCATTTAACTTTTTATAATTTATAGATGAACTGTAGTACTCTATATCCAACAGCTAAAAATCTAGAAGGTGACTCATGTTATAAAGTCGTTCACAATTTATAGCAGTCGACACAAAGAAACATATGCAGTTCGTATATTTTTTCTATAAAATCATGTGCATGCGGCACATCTCTGAGATCATACCCAATTACACAGCTTCTGCTACAGCAAATACGCATGTGCCAGATCGAAGAAGATAGCCTTACATTGGTTGTGATGAATTGACGGATCCACCTGTTCCATTTCCAGCGCTCTCGTGGGTGGGTTTATCTTCGGGCGGGGAAAATTTTGGGTATATCTTTCTGCTAATTTAATTATGAATGTAATTAATTATTAGTGATTGTGTGTTCTTAAGAATGGAGAATAGTTCAAGCTCTACAGTGTATTCCCAAAATCGTAAATGCCCTAATTTAACAAGTGAGGAATATGGGAATGATGACATGTATGAAGGGTTTAGGGCGTTAGGTCAAAATATGAGTGTGACTGTTGCTGAAATATAGTTCAGTAACAAGAATAACTTGCATATATGTATAGTGTAAAAAGAGTGGTAAAGAAGTACAACTGTGAAACGGAAAGTAGTGGAAACTTCCGGAAGGAAGATGGTATTTTAAACTTAATAAAAACAATGGATGTTATGTAATGCAGTTATTTATATATATACAGGGTATCCCAACGAAAATTTGACCCCCCCTATAATTGGAAAACCGAATAATATTTCAAAATTCGCCGAGACCCGTCGATTTTTGTTCTTGGGGGGAGCTTTTTTGACAGTCAAGCCAACTCGATATGTTCATCCCCTAATGCCTAGCAACCCCAACTTAAAATTTCAAATGCAACTACTTGTGGCACATCATTTTAAAGCCCTTTTCATTGCGAATACAGTGACGTACCGTTTTTAGAAATCGGTTGAGATTTGACAGCATTATTGGTTACAAACGAAAAGATAACAAACCAACTTACGCGTAGTAATTTCTACACAAATGCCCGCCACAAATAAGTTTTTCATCTACTACACATGACCGCATTACCTAATTGTTATTGATGTGTCTATCAGTTTACAAAAAAATCAGAAATAAAATAAAAATGTGAAGCAAATAAAACTAGATACTAAAATTAGTAGAAGATACTTAAGTTTATAGGAATTCAGACCTTTTCAAAATAACAAAAAATCAGTACTACAAAGTCGGTGTTTTTGCTTGTGACCAAGAAATCGTTAGTTTCAGCCGTTATTGAAAGTATTAACAATTGTTGAATATATATATATATATATATATATATTATATCTGATAGCATCACAATCGCATCCACGAATTTTAATGCCTATCATCCTGAAAAAAATGTAAACCACCAGTACGTTAAACATCTGATTAACAAATTTATTGCAACAGGTTCGGTTTTAAACAAGAAACGTGAAGTAATTAGGCCGGTTCGAAATGGCAGTTTTGGGTCATGTACAGATGGATAATAAGCAATCGATTACAACTGTGTCTCAAGCTTCTGGCGTATCCCGTTCCAGTGTTCATCGAATTTTGAAAAAACACAAGTTTCATCCATTTAAGATCACGCTGGTTCAAGAGTTACATGAAGATGACTTTGATCGCCGTAACCAATTTTGCGAATACTTTGTGAACAACTTCTACTGAATCCAAATCTTCTCTACAATACATGTTTCTCCGACGAATGCACATTTATGTTGAATGGCGAAGTGAATAGACACAATTGTCGTTATTGGAGTGATACTAATCCGCATTTAATCAGGGAATTTCATACTCAGACACCTCAAAAATTGAATGTTTGGGCAGGCATTTTGGGCGACCATCTTGTTGGACCATTTTTTATCCAAGGTAATCTCGATGGAAACACCTATCTAGAATTATTGGAAAGTACAATTGATCCTAGGATAAAGAGATTTTAGAAAGTGACGACAATTTACTAGAAAATGAAATAACCTTCCAACAAGATGGTGCGCGCCCCCGCACTATGCTGCTGCTGTGCGACAATTTTTGGATAACCGTTTTCCGGGGCATTGGATTGGCAGAAGAGGTCCCGTTGAATGGCCACCAAGATCTCCAGATCTGTCCCCTTTGGACTTTTTCTGTGGGGTCATTTAAAATCACGAGTGTACGCCACTCACCCGGAAACATTGCAAGTGCTACTTCAGAGAATTGTAGAAGAATGCCGATTAATAACTGAGGATGTCTTTAATAATGTTTGAACAGAATTTGAAAAAAGACTGTATTATTGTTTGAAGTTAACGGGGTCATTTTGAGCAATTCATCAAATAAATCTGATTTATTATTTGCTTCAGCTTTTTATTTCATTTCTGACTTTTTTGTAAACTGATAGACACATCAATAACAATTAGGTAATGTGGTCATGTGTAGTAGATGAAAAACTTATTAGTGGTGGGCATTTGTGTAGAAATTACTACGCGTAAGTTGGTTTGTCATCTTTTCGTTTGTAACCAATAATTCTGTCAAATCTCAACCGATTTCTAAAAACGGTACGTCACTGTATTTGCAATGAAAAGGGCTTTAAAATGATGTGCCACAAGTGGGGTAGTTGCATTTGAAATTTAAGTTGGGGTTGCTAGGCATTAGGGGGATGAACGTATCGAGTTGGCTTGACTGTCAAAAAGCTCCCCCCAAGAACAAAAATCGACGGATCTCGGCGAATTTTGAAATATTATTCGGTTTTCCAATTATAGGGGAGGTCAAATTTTCGTTGGGATACCCTGTATATATAAAAAGCCAAAGGGTAGTCACGACTGACTAGTTGAATACCAAACAATTGTTAATTATAACAGCCGAAGCCCTGTTATAATTAACAATTGTTTGGTATATATATTATACTGATCGCATTCAAATTTAGTATGTATAAGAAATATTGCTCCTCGCTCGCTTTGCCTGTCGCGCTTGTCAACAAGCTAGCGATGAGTCGCTTTCTAGATATTTGGCGGTAGGGAATAATAATAAGTTGAAACTATCGGACGGTTTTCGAGTTATAATTGAAAAAACAAAAAAGATGACTTTTCTGAACACATTCCTGCTGAGGAATAATCGTTGTTTAAACTATAGTGAATTAATTGTCAATTATAGGGCGATTATGGCTAATACTATTTATTATGCAATATATTAAAAATGTTATCATTCAGTGCATTAATTTATGTTTTCTTGTCAGGTTCTCGGGATAGAAGGTTACGTTTGTTACAAATACAGAAAAAGGGAGATTTTTTTTATAACACTCAACATAAAGAACCTAAGGAGTTTATTAGTCTTAGGAGAGATGTTAAGGGAAAAGCTGTAAAAGTACCCTGCCCGTATTGTCAAGGTTTTTATTCTAAGGCTAATATTCGAAACCATGTTCGGGTTAATTGTAGGGACAAACACAATAATCAAGTAAAAAAACCTGAAAGCAAGAGATCAAAAAGATCAAAGTAATGTGTAGATATATCAAAGCACAAATAATGGCTTCAAAAGTAAGTACTAAAGAAGCAGATATTTCCTGCTGAATGATGACGAAGTTACCAGAGTAATCGCTGAAGAATTAGTGATTGTATTTTGTATATGCAAATACGTCATTACAGAATGCTGAGAAACAAGAAAGAAAGGAGAGAGAAATAGAAAATAATGTCGAGAAGGTTTTAAAACTACTAGTAATGTAGTTGGCATGAGAGAAAAAAATATATTTTGAAGTCCATCAAATACAGAGTGATTGCTGAACAATTTAAAAAGGTGGTAAATAATTTATGCCAAAGAAATACCTAATTTCATGATTTTATTTTAAAACAATGTTTCACTATTCGTATCAATTTTATGGATATTAGTCAATGATAAATTGAAACATTTAAACTTTTAATATCTCAAATCAATATTTATGTTATTACCAAGAATTTGAAATTGTGAGTTTTGTGTAATTTATTTTATTTTTTTAAATAAGTGAAAGAAAAACAATGTATTATTATTTTGTTTATAAATTCATTATAATAAAAAATATATGTAAGAGAAATTTAAAAATGTTTTCCTTCTATCGTTAATGGTAAAAAATATATATTATCGAAATAGGGCTGTAATTTGCTTAGTATTAAAAAAGCAACTAAAAGCACTAAAATTGCAGTCTGTAATATTTGTTTTTGTAGTAGGTTTCATATTTTTTACAACAGATACAATATTTTCTCTAAGTTTGTGGTGCGTAACACTAACATTCAACTTAACTGTTAAAAATCTGTCAAGTGTGGAGTTGTAACTGTGACATCATGTAAGTGCACCTAAACCATGATGTATCATGAAAATCGCCGTATACAGTGTGTCCCAACACAAATACTAATCTTATTCAGTAATAATAGATGAAAGAAGTGGTTTTAAGAATGGAAGCAATATTTTCATTAATACAACACTAATTAAGAGAAAAGACATACATAAGGGTACCTGGACCTCTCCAGATGGAACATATACGAATCAAATTGATCATGTTTTTATTGATGAAAATCACAGAAGCATAATAAAAAACGTTAAGTCATGCAGAGGTGCAAACATAGACTCGGATTACTATCTAGTGTGAATAGATTTGAAGATAAAAAAAATTATTAAAGAAAGGATTACAAAGAAGAAAAAAGACCCAAATTAAACGGCATTACGAAATCAGAGAATCCAAAAGAAGTATGAAGAAGAGATAAGGAAGGGTTTGCATGAAAACAGACAGTTAATGGAAGTAAATATAAATGAGGACTGGATAAACATCGGAAATATCATACAACCAGCAAGTGAGAAAGTAATTCCAAAAAAAAGAGGCAGAGAGGAGAAATAAGCTCAGGGTTAAAGCACTTCAGTTAGTACAAGAGGATAAGAAAATGTACAGAGAACAAAGACGAGAGGCAAAGAAAGTGTTTAGACAAAAGAAGAGAGCAAATCAGGTTAAGAAAATAGATGAAATAGAACATCATTATAAGAGGAATGAAATACGTACCTTCTATAGAGAGATGATAGTGTCGCAATACAGACAGATGAAAGGTATGTACTCAAAATTGCCAGGCGAGTTGATTTTGTTATAAATTAATTTGTAAAATTTAATAAAATGAATGTTGCATTAATTAATTTAAAAATAAAAAAAGGGCGTAAGACTGAAATCTTTATAATATTTTGCTCGACCCACATCTGCGATGGCATAGATATAAGTATATTTAATACATGTTTTGGAAAAAGTTATAGAAATGAGTTTTGGATTTCTAAAAACTTAGAAATACATAATTTGCATGAATCATCTTTGAAAAGGCTGCTCAATAATGTGTACATATTTATTAAGTAGAAAAGGTAGGGGAAAATGTTTTTCTATTCCATACACCGTGGCACAAAAAAGTTGAAGCGATTTAAAAGGATCCTAATGTTTGCTTGTGGCGCCCTCTTGGAGATACAGCCAATTATGCATAAAATTTGAATGTTCTGTCCCAAGAAACCTCCACATACAAAATTTAATGAATTTAACTCAAAGTAGTCGAAAGTTATTAAAGAAAATGCAATACATTTTTTTAAATTTAACATCCTGTATATCCTAAACAAAGTGTTTCTAGACCTAAGTTCATAGGAAGTTTTTTGCTTAAAATTACGCGTAAAATAACATACTGAAGTATGTACATCTCCTAAAAAAGTATAATTTAAACAGCCAAACCTTACACTCGTTTTTCGATCAGAGGTATATTAGCTAGAGGAGGGCTAGTTCTCAATAAACTAAATAACCCGTATATGCTCTATCTAATTGTACACCCTGATGCAACTGTTGTCCCGAAGGTAACTTCTATATCTTCGCCTTGCCTCAGTCCACTAGGAATGCTGATAATACATTCAAATATCTACGAGCTGTTCCTTTGTCAGACAAATACTCAGTACTCTCTGATGCCAAAAAAACACATCTCAGATTGGCATTATTACAGAAACATGATGCCACCCACAGTGGTTTGATAAATTTGGATTGTGACGACATCGAGAGTCTGCAAAACTTCTTGAGACAGCCAAAATTCATAAAGATTATTATAAGACAACCACTTGTCAACTGTGTTATCTTAAATATGTGAAGGCAATAGATACTGTGATTCCGTCACCACCATCTTTCCATCTAATTCAGTGTCTGAGGATTTTAGGTAAGTTTTAAATCGGAAACTCTATACAAAGAGGGTTTACTAAAATTGCTTTTAACACATTTTGTTAGTGCTTATTTTTATCGTAAAAGTTTACTAAACTTTTACATTTTGATGATATGTCTCTTTTTCGTGGAAGTAAAACTCAGACAATCGTGCTTATAATGAAACATTTATGTTATTTATTACATGAACATGTTATGTTACAATAAATAGAACCTGATAACAGTTGAAGTAACATAAAGAAATAACTTTTGTCTACTGGTTGTTGGGTGTTCTATTTTTATTTGTTGTGATCTGCATACCCCACCCGACTTATTACAAATTGCAATGCAAATTCTGCACTCTTCTCTTCTTCATTCAAGATAAAATTATACTATTTTCAAACTCTTCTGGCACTATTTATGCACAAAAAGTTATAGAAAAATAAAAAACAAAACTACACTTCTGTTATGTAAGTAATTTGTTATGCTCCCCTACAGCAGTTCTGAAATCTATCAACAGATGTCAGCCATTCCGTGATTTTTGCCAATAAGCAAATATATTATATTTCTATGTGGTGCCACCTTATCGTTCATTGGGCGAAGGCCATATATAAAGTAGAAGAAGAAGAATTACTTAAAGCTAACCTACAAATGACGCCAGCATCTGTTATCGTAGTGTAATGTACGTACCAGTTTACCATATTTTTAAATTAAAATAGTGATTATCGAGTATAAAGAAACATAGGTAGAGGACCAAAAGTGACAACTCGTTGAATGTTAACTAATGTAATTGTACCTAGCACCAAATATTCGATTAATATTTATAAAATGAACGACCATAAGAGAGCTTTGATTCTAGTAGGAGGATATGGAACTAGGCTGAGACCCCTGACGTTAAGCAGACCGAAGCCACTTGTCGAATTTGCAAACAAACCTATTTTACTTCACCAGGTGGGGGCATTAGTAGAGGCGGGAGTCTCTGAAGTCATCTTAGCAGTCTCGTACAGAGCCGAGCAAATGGAACATGAGATAACACGAGAAGCTGAAAAAATGGGTGTGAACATAATTTTTTCTCATGAATCTGAACCCTTGGGCACAGCCGGTCCTCTAGCTCTAGCAAAAGACATACTTTTGGGGAGCACGCAGCCATTCTTTGTGCTCAACTCGGACATAATTTGTGATTTTCCATTCCGAGAACTGTACAACTTTCACGTGAAACACGGAAAGGAAGGCACCATTGTCGTAACCAAGGTGGAAGAGCCTTCTAAATACGGCGTGGTCTTGTATGACGAGAACAAGTGTATAGCTAGTTTTGTGGAGAAGCCCCAAGAATTCATATCGAATAAAATAAATGCTGGCTTGTACATTTTAAATCCTAGTGTGCTAAGTAGGATAGAACTGCGTCCGACGTCTATCGAAAAGGAAGTCTTTCCTTACATGGCAGCAGATAAACAGTTGTTTGCGTTCGAGCTCAAAGGATTTTGGATGGATATCGGACAGCCCAAGGACTTTCTTACTGGCATGTGCTTATATTTACAGCACTTGAGAATTTCAGCACCCAGTAAACTGTCGAAAGGGGAAGGGATCGTGGGCAACGTTCTGATAGATCCGACAGCTAAAATAGGAGCTAATTGTCGAATTGGACCTAATGTTACTATAGGACCTGGAGTAGTAGTCGAAGATGGTATGTACCTTTGCAGATTGTGGTATAACAGACTTAAATATGATTTCCCAAAATTTTAAAATTGGTTATTTTAAAATTTACTGTAGTGTAAAATTTCCAATCTTAAAAAATTCCTGTCCACAAAATTCTCATTTTTGAGGGTGGGTCATTCCATTTGAAATCGTCTAATTGGCAAAGCCGACCCATTTTAGATTTTGGTGTAACTTTGAAAATCTCTTCTCTAGGGTCCCAATCAACAAAATTTACACGAGTTTGATTTCTACAAGCGCTTGTTTTGCAAACAAAGCTGTTATATCTTAAAAAATAAGAGATACAAGTGTGGAGTTATAAAAAAATATTTTGTTTTGTTGGTAGGTGTTTGCATTAAACGGAGCACCGTCCTAAGAGATGCAATTGTCCGGTCGAACTCCTGGCTAGAGAGCTGTATTGTGGGCTGGACCTGCTCCATCGGACGATGGGTTAGAATGGAGGGCATCACTGTCCTGGGCGAAGATGTGATCGTCAAAGATGAAACTTACATAAACGGAGGTCAGGTGCTACCCCATAAAAACATAACGGTATCCGTTCGGGAGCCCCAAATAATTATGTAGTTTTTGATCTTATCATTCCTTATAAAAAATAACTATTTTGTACAGTTTTATTATACAGTTCAAAAATTATGTGCAGACTAAACGTTTTTCGTCAGGGTGAATATTTTAAATTTTTTATCTAACGAGATGGTTACGAACCTTACCAAAGGAAATATAGAACTGCATCCAGTGGTCATTAGCTATCCCATGCCATAAGAGATAGCAAGCCCAAAACCATTTGCTATAGATATTTAGGTTGGGGTATTGATCCATAGAATAGTTGTTTTGCCATATGCTCATATCCAGCGTGGAGTAGCTAGTGACCAGTGTAGTTATTACAAGCTAGTCTACAATATATGTATGAACTCTGGTGAAAATTAGTGATCATATTTTGATAATCTGTAAGTTTAAGAAAAATTAAAATTTTGTCAAAAATAAGACAATATGTTTTTATTAGTTGATTATGAAAAAAGCAGTATCTTCAGACAGAAGCGTGTTTCTGTTTAAAATTTGAATCCTACTAAATAATCACCTAGTTACATTCTCAGCTCAGTAGTTCTAATTAATAAAATGCTCAGCTATTTTGAATAGTTACGTAAGAATTTACTATCGGAACCAGAACAAGCCTTATATCAATCGCTAGCTTGTAGACAAGCGCGATGGGCAAAGCATGCGAGGAGAACCATTCCATAGGTGTACTAATTTTGAAGCGATCGGATATAAATAATATACAAAGATGACAAAAATAATTGCATTACATAGCAATTATTATCAATTACCTAAGGTCTCTCAGAGATATACGGCACACGACTTTACTGACGACTGCTATAAATTGTGAGCAGGTTTATAACGAATCACTCTAGATATTTCGAAGTTGGGTATTGTCCGTTACGTTGTTTCAGTGAATCTCCATGTGTGGCAGCACACTACAGGATTTGTGGTGTAACTGTGTCAATCTGAATCAGTAATTGATGTTTCTTAAAAATTATGAGAAATGTCAAATGTTTTGAGGTGTACGTTTTTAAGTATGGTTTTGATATTTATAAATTGATACAACCTTAAAATAAATTGGTATTGTATTTTTCATGGTGAAAGGAGCAGTCCATTATTGAGACAGGGTGATGCAGTCATAGTGTCATTAATTTTAACCACGTATTCGGGAGACCTAATAAAGACAAAATCGGTAACACGACGCTTAGCTACACGTTTTCTGATGAGGCGATTGAGTATTGAAGCTATACAGTACTTTCGAAAGGTAACGAATAAATTCATTATTTTTTAAATTGAGAAGTTTTTGAAAAAATTCCCTGGCACGTCGATTTTTTTTAAAAAAAGGCACTTTTTGACATACGACACATTTGTCACGTCATCGCTGTTCGAGATATGACGTCATCGACAATTTTTTTAAATACAGGGTTCTCAGCGTCAGGGAAAACCTGAAAAACCTGGAAATGTCAGGGAATTTAAACTTTGTAAGGGAAACGTCAGGAAAAGTGCTAACAATTGTCAAAAATCAGGGAATTTTTATTGTCGTCAGGGAAAATTTCTCAACGCTTCTCAAGCCGAGTCTAAATTCTTTATTTAATGAACACACCCAGTTGTCGTACCCGCAGATTGAGTGTTTAGCTGTTTTTTTGCGACGAACCGTATTCATCAACTGTTTCAAAACGTATTCAATGGTGATGTTACTTATGCAATGCACCAAGAAAATGTATAGTTTCAAAACGTAACGTCATCAAATATTTGTTTCTCTTTAACATCACATTCACACTTTTTGATTATTGTTTATACAATTTATTTATAACAAAGCTACACTAGATTTGGATTAAAATAGAACGACTATGAATGGTACAAATTATTAACAATATATTTCCTGTTCATGTTTTTGTACATATATTTTGTTTGAAAATGTGTGAAATCTGCAATAAAAACATGTAATTGATTTTAGCAACTGCAAACCAAAAACAAATAATTACCTACTACGTGTTCGTATGAGTGACAGGTTTAATGAAATTTGGAGAAAAATAATTTGTAATGTAATTTAAGAACATGTTAAAATTTGCAGAGGTACATACAATAATCCACAACAAATTCCTTCTTAAATAAATAAGAAGTATAAAAATATCAACCATTTTAAACATAAAATCCGAAAATTTAAATCACATCGATTTTGAAATCTATATAGCCAACTGCTGCATAGATCAATAGCAAATCATCTAGAGTTCAAACCGGGCTCAGTGGACGTTTTAAACACGGTTTAAAAAGCGACCTGTATGACGTCACTGTTTCAATGCAAAAATATAGTGTTTTGAACCGATTTGAATACATTTCGTCGCAAAAAAACAGCTTTATTCTCACTTCCTTTTATTTAGACGAGATTTACAAAAATAATACGCCATTAAACAAAAATAATTCCTTAAATATATAGCACAGCATGTGTATAATATAGCTCAACCAGCCTCAGAAAATAGTTATAACTGGAAAGAGACTATGGTTTTTATCGATTATTTCTGAAACATGAAAATATTTCATATTTTTTGTGATTCACTTTCAACATAATAGCGATTTTTTAACTTATTTTTGCTCCGTAGTGAAATTATTTTTATTGTGTCTGTTTATACATATCTATTTCTATTGGATCTCTTGTTAAATATTTACATTTGTTAATATTTAATATAGTACAATGTGTTCAATGACTGAAATAAATATTTGTAATAAAATTTAATATTTATATCACTTATTTGTCGTCGGGCTCATTTATGCTTTATCATTTGACTTATTTTTACTTTGGTTTAAGTTTTAAAAAATATGATATTTTGTATGCTTTTTGTCAGGAAATTTTAAAAAAGTATGTCAGGGAAAACCTGGAAATGTCAGGAAATTTGGTTTTGAAAAATTGCTGAGAACCCTGAAATAGCAACCCTCAATTTTGACCATGCCATTTGAAAGAGCATGTCATTCTACATACACATTATGAAAAATTATGGTGTTACATAACAAAAATTTCAAGAAAATAATGTTTGAAGATTTTAAAATTTAATTTTCACAATACTGAAAATGATAATGATTATGTAAAAAGTCCACTAAATTAAATGTTCAATTTGTGCACCGTTGGCTGCGTGACAGTAGCCAAGACGGTTAATAAATTCTTTTTTGACATCAATAACTTCAGTCAGGAGGTATACGATGTATCTCGTGACGAATTCTTGCTTTTATGTCTTCTAAATTAACCGGTCAAGGAACGTATACTTTGCTTTTTAAGTATCCCCGCAAGAAATAATCTAGGGGTGTCAAATCAGCCGATCTGGCTGGCCACTCAATCGGCCCCCTTCTCCCTATCTAACGATTCGGGAACAGCTCATCTAAATAAGCACGGACAGATGTTGCATAATGGGTAGGTGCACAGTATTGTGAAAATTTAATTTTAAAATCTTCATACATTATTTTCTTAAAACTTTTGTTATGTAACACCATAATTTTTCACGATGTGTATGTAGAATGACACGCTCTTTCAAATGGCATGGTCAAAATTGGGGGTTGCCATTTAAAATAATTGTCGATGACGTCATATCTCGAACAACGATGATGTCACAAATGTGGGTCATATGTCAAAAAGTGTCTTTTTTAAGAACAAGATCGACGTGCCAGGGGATTTTTTCGAAAACTTCTCAATTTCAAAAATAATGAATTTATTATATACAGGGTGAGTCAGTCATAATGTCATTAATTTTAAGAGGAGATAGGGAATAATGAGTATAATGCAAATACGTGTTTAAAAAGAATCTAAATGCATATTTACGCCGAAAAAAAATATTTTCAAATCATTATTTAAACCCCCTTTTCAGACTGTCACTGACCGGTCTCAGCCTTGGTCGGTTACAGCTCACAGTTCAACTCGATATCGACCTGATGCAATGTTGTCAAGTTGTAATATTTTTCTATATAGTACCTACCCACCTAGGTTTTAGACATCACAAATAAACGGTTGTACTGACTATTTTAGAATATCATTTTTTCTTGCTCAGTTCAACTTGAGCCAATAATAATTTAAAATGTTAATACCCAATAAAATCAAATAATAATCAAATAATTCTATTAAAAATTGCAAGTAACGCGTCCACTCAGGTTTTCCGGTAAAAAATACGGCCCAATCAAACGATACCTGTACACTCGCGTGTCGATTTTTCTCTGAACAAATGTAGCTGTTATGACTGCAACAACACTCCAACATGTCTAATAATAAACTGAGTAATAAACCATTTACGTACATTACATACAAAACCTATACCCAATGGGTAAATTATTGAAAAGCTGAAAAGTGTTTTGTGTTTAAATACTAAGTACTTAATAGAAAACCATCGTGTTGTCTACAGAAAACTGTCCAAGACCGAAATGGCACGCAGCTAATCTAAGTTATCGAGAGTTAATCTTGACCTTGACCTACCGTATTATTAGGTCAATAACCTAGTTACCTAGTTTTTGTACTGTTATTTAACGACAAGGAGTAAAACAATTTTTTTTAATCTAGATACATGAATGAATTTTCCTTAAATATTGATTTATTTGTTAATAAAAACAAATGTAGGTAATAAATATGTAGATAATAAATAAATGTTTTTGAATGTTAGGTTATTACAGTTTAATAATTTTGATATTACGTTTTCACTACGTTTTACAAATAAATATGAATTTTTAGTATTACTCGTAAGTACAATTAACCGCACACATAACCAGATGTACAATTTGTAGTTACGCCCACATTTCAAGTAAAACTGCATTTATCCGTCCATAGCACTTTATTAATAAAATTCAGTCGCATTTCGTAAACATTCTCCGTATAACACTACCATTTCCACATATTCGGAATTTGTAAAATTATGCGACGAATTTACGCCAAATACGTGAGGTTAGACCGAAATAAACAAACTACTGCTTGTATTCTCTCCATCCCCCCTCCAAATGTGTGGCATGATCTACAAATTTGAGGGGGAAGAAATGCGGGAAATGCAGAGTGCTAAATGGAGGTAAATTTGAATAACACGCTGATGTGTTAGACGATATTATGTATGTAAATGTGGCATCCATGGTTAATACGGCAAGTCTGTGGCAATAGATTTTCGTCGGGTGCGCCATCAGAAAGTTCGTAGCGTACCAGAAGCGTCGTGTTACTGATTTTTATAGGGTGATTTGTTTATTTTTTTAAAGGTCGAGTAAAAAAAATGTTTTTTCGATTTTCTGCCTTTATTAGGCCTCCCAAATACGTGGTTAAAATTAATGACATTATGACTGACTCACCCTGTATATACTGTTTTCTATAAGTTTTGCATGTGTAATTTAATGATGGTTGTGGTATTAGCCCACAGATTAGTTGCTTCCTAGAATTTCGTGTTTGCCAAATTTGTATATAATTTACGAAGGTTTTGAATGCCCTTACAGATTTTAAAAAGAGTGTCTCTGAGCATAGGGTTAGTCAGATTTATTTACAAATGTTTTTACGTGTGCAATATCAAATTACTAATTTAAACAGATATTTAAGAAACATATTAGTTAAACCCTCTTATACACCATAATTTAATTTAATATTGTACATTTTAATTCACTATTTCAATAGTAGCTCTACATTTTCACCTGTCGAAGAAATGGATAAATGGGTTCTTCTAATTACAGAAAATGTAATGTTTTGAAAAACCTGAGAATTTTGTCTAAATTTTAAGGTCCCATTTATAATAATATATTTTCAGTTGATCAATGTTCCATATCGATACAGTATAAACATTGTATTACATAAATAAATCAACAAACATTAAAATCCTATTAATTAAAATCGGAGAAGCGCGACGACCACTGAATAGTTGAGAATATTCCACATTAAATTCATCGATTTGAAAAAAGTATTTAATTTTATAAGAGGGAAATATACAAATGCAATTGGAACATTTAGGCAAAAACATTCTCATTCTTTCTCATTATAAGAGGCCATATTGATGAGATGATGATATGTTTCTTAAATACTGTTTACATTTTTCTTAGTAAACACATTTACATAATTAAAAAACATTTGTTTGTAATAATGGTAACCCTATGTTCCAAGACACTCTGTATAAAAGCAGCTAGGAGATTTGTAACCTCAGTATGTTACCTACAAATTGTTCTTTGGGCGTTTCTTCACCAGCAAAGTCATTCGTCAGCAGCTCACCAGACATATACCGGTTTCGAGCTTGTTAGCCAGAGACCACTAGATGTAGACACGTGCTGCGTCTAGCATATGCATCTGTTGGTAATGAGAGACATGATTAGCCAGGGTTAGTTGTCAGTTGCCTTATTTATGGCATACCTCCTATTATCAATACCTTACAAGTTGATATTTTAGGAAATAACATAATTATTCGGTAAGCCATCTCCTGTCAAAAGTAGCACGGTCATCTAACATGTACTTGTTTGTATGAATCTAGGGTAAATGGAGAGAAAAAAAAACAGTTTTGAACAAAAGTTGGTTTACTTATATTACAATAATTTAATTACTAATACTACCGTCTTCGTAGTCATAATCTAGGTTAGGAAATTGGGCTATCATCTCTGTTTGAACGGCCATGGGGGTACCCGTGGCACAGTCAAATACCGTGGAGAATTTCTCACTGTTGCTTAAAAAGTTCTGGACCCTGAGGGGTGGGGGAAGGTCTCCCGTTATGTAAGTATCTTGCATAAAATCCATTGGTGTGTACTCTTGACAGTATTCTGAAATGACAAATGTTTTTAACAAAATTCTGTCCAAGCAAGACGTGCCATAAAATATTCATAATTGAAAACAGAAAAAGTTAGTTATCAAAAATCCCACAATACCAAATTTCATAGAATTACGCAGGCTGTAAATTTAAAGGGATGCAGTTTTTACTAATGAAACAGCAGTATCATATGTAATTATTACCCTACATTTAAAAAAAAATCGACCAAAAAATTACAGGGTCACCAAAACTGTTTATATGTGATACTGCTTTTTTTGAGAAATTTATTTGACCAATATGATTATGCATACTACTCAGTTTCACACAGTTGGTTTAAAAAGGTAACAACGAGCAACATTGATAATGCTGTAATAAAAAATTTGATTAAAAAAAATCACAGATTAGTATTCTGGTAAACATACTATTAGCCATAAAGTTCTGACTATAAAATCATATTCTGTATAAATAGACACCAATTCTTTTAAAGTATTTTGGAATTGTTACCCGACACTTACCTTGTGCTGCCGCTATGAAGAATATTTTATCCATTGGATAATCATTGGCAATCCAGGGAAGGTTAGCCATACTGTTGAGTTGATTGGAGGATTCAAGGTCAGAAAAACGATCAAGAGTCAATTTAAAAGCAGCATTGTCCACTATCATTTGGTTTATCCAAAGGTTTGAGCTCAACTAGAAAACGATAATATAAACATAATTATGAAAATTTCCCAGTTTATTATTTGAACAGTGTATATTTTTTGTTTTAACATAGAAATAGATATACTATGACACACTTTAGTCACTTCTACTAGCCGGCTGCAGTAATAAACAAACAAACTTATAAAAACAAATGAAAGTATTTATAGTACAAGTAAATTTGTTGTGGGAATTCCTATAATAAAATATAAAAATAAAAAAAATATATAAATAAATTGCAGGAGGCAATATCAGGGCTATAGGGTGGGTGCGGCAACATTGGAATGCTTTTTTTTGCCAAAAACTCTTGCACAATGAACGAGTAATGGACTGACGCGTTGTCATGGTGCAAGATCTAGCCATTCTCGGCGAGTTTGGGTCGCACACGGAAAACACGGGCTTGAAGTCGTTCCAGGACGCCAACATAGAACTGTCCAGTCACTGTCTCCACCCTTTACCACCCACTGCTGACTTTGCTTACGGGTCTTGGGGTAATACTCAAATATCCAGGTCTCATCCCCAGTGACTCATCCAGTCTCTACCATCGTTACGAATGCGGGACAACAAATCCTCTCAGATCGATTTTCGGATGTCTTTCTGGTCATGGGTGAGAACTTTGGCACCATCTTTGCGTAAATCTTTCGCATATTTAAATTTTTGTGTAACATCTTGCAAACGGTTTCTTTGTTGACGTTTAACTCGTCAGACAACGCACGAATGCTTAGGCGCCGGTCAGACGTGATCAGTGCACGCAAACAATCAACATTCGCGTCAGTACGAGAGGGGACGGGAGCTCCTTCACGTGGATCGTCTTCTACCGATTCACGCCTCTCCTTGAACCGATTTGCCCATTCAAACACCCGTGTTTTCGACATGCACTAGTTTCCATACACCACCTGCAATTTTCGAAGGATTTCCGAGGGTTTTTTTCCAGATTTCACTAAAAATTGAATCACAACACGTTGATTGTAATTTGAGTCACTCATTTTCACGACGCCACCAAAAAATACACATAAAACACAAGCCAAACATGGTATCGACTTCAACCTCGGACTGAAACTAAAAGGAAGGTCCCCCCTCTCTAGAAAAACGTTGACAAACAGTGCCAGTTTCCAAGTTATAACTACGAAATTCCCGAAATTTAATTGTCACACCTCGTACATACTACAAAAATTTAAGGTGATAAAATATAACATTTAACCTTAAAATAACGTCAATATTATTTTGATCAAAATAGGATACATGCTGGGGCTGATCGTTTCAAACTTCTGAAATACTTATCACAAAACAACTATTGATTCGTTGAAAATTGAATTTAAGAACATCAGCCTAATGTCAAGCGTATACAGCACAATAACGAAATTTGTAGGCAAGTAAATTATTTTTTTCCATTTTAAGTGTGTTGAGTGAGAGGCAACTTACATCCGCTTTCTCTTGGATTATTCTTACAAAACGGATTAATGTGCACCTCTCAGTTCGTATAAATGTTAATACAGATAACAAATAAAACTTACATTGAAAAATACTCTACTGCCTTGGACGTTATATGTATAGTTGGCATAAATAATTAGTAGATCTTTGGTACTCGTTATCAAATCCTGATAGAACTGCTTCTCACGAGTCTCCCTGTCGGTGACCACTTTGATTAATTCTTGACTCAGATGCATCCCCATCGTGGGTAATCTTACATATTCCGGCACCGATAGCGGGTAATTCTCAAAGAAAGCCATCTGGGCAACTGGAACACAAACAAAGGTTTAAACTTATTATAAGCGAGTATCTTACAAAGTTATTTTCGGAAGATGTTACTTACCGATAACGTTCCGAGCTTCGAAAAGTTTTGGTTTCGTGTAAAAAGGGTCTACGAAATATCTCAACCTGAAATGTTTATATAAATGTAATTGCCTGTAAGGTTTAAATTTGACTCTTCGCTTTTATAAAGCAGTTTGGATTTTATTGGTTAAATAATCTAATCATTTCTAATACAAAAGTATAGAAATATTTGCCATAAAAAGGTTTGTTTTGAGTGAGATAGAGAGAATAAGAGGCACCAGAAATCAGGCCTCTGACCGAATCGTGTGGTGGTGGAAGCCATAACGTATTGGGCATGGCATGTATGAAGAAATTTGAAGCTCGGCAAATTGGGCTTCACTGTGGTGGGAATTACGGGTGACTCGTGACTACCCGCTCTGGTAGAAACGGCGGGACATTGAGACGCAGACTAGATCCGTTATTTATAACTTACGAGGGCTACAAATGAAGCAATAATTATTCCGTTATACTAATTTTTGATAAATGTAATAGGTAATTGGAAATTATGGGGTATTGAAATATACAGTGTGAGAGCCAAATTTTACAGTGAGACCTAGCCTCAGTTGCTTCATACGAGCCGCCACTGCTATGACTAATAGGCCATTATATCTTTTTCACCTTATTTAAGACCAGTGGCGGCCCGTGGGTTTTTCAAAGTGTGGGCACAAAAAATAAATTTAGATTCATTTAAATGTATTGCAAGAACAGAATGTAATTCTGCAGAAAAGTTAATTAAACCTATATAAATGCCTGGATTTTTGGACTAAGTCTTCTCATCATGACCTCGCAAGGCTAATTCGAAGGCTCCACAAAAAACTTTATACACATTATTAAACGACGCAAAATGTGACGATTTTTTCCACCTGTTTATTATGTTCTAACCGAGATCCTAACTTATAGCGCAAATACGCACTATACTCGCGACAAGAATTCAGACAACTTACGCCATACGAACAAATGAATAATTCATTATATTTTCATCAAAATATTTAAGAAACTGCAACTGATAGTTATAAAACTATATACTCCACTAAAAGTTTGCATTATATATTGCACTAAATTGCAAAACATGACTGTTTATAACGCCACCAAATATCGAAAATTACGTTGAAAAATGTGTAACGTCAGCCGTGACGTAAGACGTCTGAATTCTTGACGCGAGTATATCTAATTGTTCACGTATGTCAGTTTTTCCTAAAACACTAAAGTCCATATATGCTTTTAAATGAGCCACAGAATTTTCATGATTTTTGGCCCTATCCGCTATGTGCTTTAAATCGTCAAGTCCGTATTTGGTCCACGCTGTAACATATGAAACAAACAAAACATAACAATTTATTTGTCACGGAACAACCACACATCCATTGATATTTCTCGTATATGTTTCTATTAAAAACTCTATTATATGTTCTAGCTTTACTTGTAGATTCGTAATTAATATATAAGTCAGTAGGCCTACCTTTCTTTTTAATTAAATATTTTTGATCAAATGGCACTGGATTGTTTATTTTTAACAGATACTGAACAGAATTTATTTCTGGTTCCGGATCCATTTATTTTAATAAGTATGTTCAAATGTACAGAATCACTTTAAAATTATATCTATAATGAGAAATCGCCTTTAAAACCAGCAAAATTAAAACACAAATTTGTTTACACAACTATTCTGCAAGAGAAATATATTGTTATATATAAGTACGTACTAAACAAAGCAAGCGACTACTGAGAACTGAAAACTGAATGCCAGAGGGAGACGGAGTGATGGAGATTGGAGACAGTGGAGAAGGGACAGAGACACGTATTTCAGTGCCCTTCGTCGGCTTTAAATCGGCGAATTTCATTTACTCCGAGGAGTCCCGAACGTCGGAAAATGAGCCACGTTTGGAGACAAATTCTTGGGTTCCCAGGAAATAAAGTTTGATATAGTTCGGCGCGTGGATGGTTGACGGGAAATAAGTTTTGAGTAGTTTTTCGCAACCGATAATAGAATTACAAAAAAAATATATAAATCTATAATAGCATCATATATTTCTTCGTGACATGTACAGTGAAGGGTGGGCACGTGCCCTTGTGCCCCTTAGCACCAGCCGCCACTGTTTAAGACGTATTACTGACACTGTCCCATTCACCATTTACGTAATTTTTATGTCAGATTAGGTTAAAAGTATAAACTAGACTACATAAAGGTTGACATTACGTAATGATAACATAAGCTTTACTTTATCCCCTTATGCAAAAGCAAAGCAAAGGCATGAACTTTCCAAATCTGTGCAATAGCTAACAATTAAATTACATTTTTACGTTAAAATGTTAAAGTGTATTAATACTGATGAAATTCTCTAGAACCACTTTATGAGAAAACGTTACTCCTTTTTTTATTTCAACGAGAGAAATATATGTAAAAATATAAAATAAAGAAACGTCTCATACTCACAAAGAGGCGGGGGTAGCGTTGCTGCCAGCTAAAGAATACACGATCCTTCTGTAATTCTTCAACGACTCCACTAAGTTTGCCTGATAGTTGTCTTCCTTTATGACGACATTCTGACTGTTGACAATAGCAGTGGAAGAGTCGCCAATCGTGATGAGCCCCAAGAAGACTTTCTTCAGTTTTTCCTCCAACATGCTTTTCGTAGTGTCCTGTAACGGCGAATTCTGTATCGAATCGGTCAGTTTCTCTTTGAGTTCCTCAAACATTTTTTTTACGTTTATGATCGCAGAGAACTGGTTGCCTGCCTCCTTGTAGGCGATGATAGACACAGTGTGGGGCATGACCTGCTTGGCCAAGTCCATGCAGTACATCTCTCGGTCCTCCCTCTCCTTCGAAATGCCCGTGCTGACGTAGAGCTGCAGCCTCGAGTAAAGCCAAAGGACATTGAACAACTCTCTGAAAACACACAGTGAGGTATTTGAAGAGAAACTTATTTAAAAACAAAATATTCTCTTTCATGATGTTTATCTGGGACAATGTAATTCTTGACTGTAAACAAAAAACTCAGAAGCCATCCCAATCATGCGTATATTTTGCAAAATTATATTGACAAGCCATTCTATAAAAGAAATATGAAAGAGCAAAATGGCGGGACCTTGTTTTGTTTGTGTCATAGCAAAGAGTAGAAGTCTAGTTTTACCTCTTGCTTTAGCTTTCATAGCCCTTGTATAAGAACAAATATGTCAGGTTTAAGCCAGTGGAAAAAATTCAAAAGTGGCGCATTTAGGAGAAAAGTAAAGAAATGTCAATCAATACAAAAGAACTATGACTTTTATCTCGAAATTCAAATAATTCCTACTTTTATTCCACCCGTTTAATCGATATACCTATACAGGGTGATTCATTAAGAATGGGCAATCTCTGAACTGGAAATACTGCACATCAAAATATGACGATTGAGCCAAATATGCCTTATCCGAATGTTGCTGGTTTAAAAAATACAGGGTGTTCAATGCTAAAATTTTATTTTGAAATATCTCAATAACATCGAAACCTGTTGGAGTATTAAAAAAAAATTGGCACAATTATGTTTTTTGGCACGGCAAATAAGAATTTTTAACTAATTTTGACGTCACTAGTAAAGGGCGCCACTTATCGCACAGCATGTTTCTTTTAAATGGCAGAACTGCTTAGTATATCCTATTCAAACAATCGATTCTCCTACCTGTTATATCTGAAAAAGGTATACCTTATTGAAGTTGTTAAGAGTAACAGTTTTCGAAATAATCTTATTTGAAATATTCAGTGCACCGATTGAAAACTGCTATCGTTTCAGCTAAAGTGCTTTTTCTACTGAAAATACAGCAAAATGTTACTTGAAAAAGTTGTTCAGAACAGTAAATTATGGAGATGTGCAAAATTTTTAAAAATCAGCCTGCTTCTTGAAATTTTGCACGTCTCCATAATTGAAGATTCTGATCAACTTTTTCAAGTAACATTTTGCTGTATTTTTAGCAGAAAAGGCACTTTACCTGTAACCAAAACAGTTTTTACTGGGTGCACTGAGCATTTCAAATAGGATTATTTTAAAAATGATTATGCCTACCGACTTCAGCAAGGTATACCTTTTTCAAATAAAACATGTAGGAGAATCGATTGTTTCGATAGTCAGATGGATACATTAAGATGCAAAAAAGTTTTGGGATTTAAAAGAAACATGGTGTGCCACAAGTGGCGCTCTCTATTAGTGACGTCAAAATTAGAAACAATTTGAATTTGGAAACACGGAATTCCAGGAAACAACTACTCTGCGGGCTAATGCCCACCAGCATTGAATTACACCTGGAAAACCTATAGCAACAGCTAGAGTCATTCGTCAGACGCCCACCAGACATATACCGGTTTCGAGCTTATTAGCTCTCATCAGTATGCCATAGGTGAGGTATCCAACGAATAATCCTAGCTGCTTTTGTCTGTCTAACCCGACAGAAGGGACCATGAGTACGCGGTGTAGAACTAACTACATCTATCGGCCGCTCGCTACTCCATGCCGGACTGAAAATGTCACAGGCACGAAGCGTTCTACATGCAGTAGACACCATTGAAAGCTGTCGACCTTTATCGCGTTCGGCGAGAAACGATATTTTGCAAACACGGAATTCCAGGAAACAACTACTCTGCGGGCTAATGCCCGACCAGCATTGAATTACACCTGGAAAACCTATAGCAACAGCTAGAGTCATTCATCAGACGCCCACCAGACATATACCGGTTTCGAGCTTATTAGCTCTCATCAGTATGCCATAGGTGAGGTATCCGACGAATAATTTAGCTGATTTCGTCTGTCTAACCCGACAGATGGGACCATGAGTACGCGGTGTAGAACTAACTACATCTATCGGCCCTTCGCTACTCCATGCCGGACTGAAAATGTCACAGGCACAAAACGTTCTACGTGCAGTAGACCCCATTGAATGCTGTCGACCTTTATCGCGTTCGGCGAGAAACGATATTTTGCAAACATGGAATTCCAGGAAACAACTACTCTGCGGGCTAATGCCCGACCAGCATTGAATTACACCTGGAAAACCTATAGCAACAGCTAGAGTCATTCGTCAGACGCCCACCAGACATATACCGGTTTCGAGCTTATTAGCTCTCATCAGTATGCCATAGGTGAGGTATCCGACGAATAATCCTAGCTGCTTTCGTCTGTCTAACCCGACAGATGGGACCATGAGTACGCGGTGTAGAACTAACTACATCTATCTATCGCCTACTCCATGCCGGACTGAAAATGTCACAGGCACAAAGCGTTCTACATGCAGTAGACACCATTGAAAGCTGTCGACCTTTATCGCGTTCGGCGAGAACGATATATGTAGTTGTTTCCTGAAATTCCGTGTTTGCAAAATATCGTTTCGCCGAACGCGATAAAGGCCGACAGCTTTCAATGGTGTCTACTGCATGTAGAACGCCGTGCCTGTGACATTTTCAGTCCGGCATGGAGTAGCGAACGGCCGATAGATGTAGTTAGTTCTACACCGCATATTTGAATTTATCGTCCGCAAAAACACACGATTTACAAATTTTATGTAAATATTTGGATTTCTTAAAAAGTTATTTACAAATATCGAAAATAAAATTTTAACGTTAACACCCTGTAACTCCGTTAATAATCAGTTTTGGAAAAAAATGTTATAGAAAGAGGTAGCATTTATTTTCGGTCTAGAATTATCCCCTGAATTTTTTGCTCATCATTTCCGGACACCCTGTATTATTCAGTTCTTAAATCTCTAAATATATTTATATTTGTAGAAAAACACTATTTCAAAAATACAGTGCCTTTATAAAACTAGGTTTGTAATAGGATATTAAATGATTATTACTTACAAATCATAATATCGACCGTGCGAATGGGTTTAGTTTTTAGTTTATAGTTATTAGCTATATGAAGAAAAAAATTGAATTAAAAAATAAAAGTCGACAACTGCTTGACATTCTTATTTAAAACTACAGGTGTTAGTCGCTGAAGGCGTAAACTTGTGCATAAAAAGTAATGGTAATGTATTTGAACTTGAAGCTTGAATTCTGAGAAAATTCACATTATTATGTTATAAGTGCATTTAATGCAGTAGTTTTAGAATAAAATATAGGAGGCACACAAGATTTTTCTCTTCTAAATATTACGATTTAAGCCATCTCGCCTTAATAAAATGTTGAGGGAAAAATGAGTATATAATTTGATTTAAAAAATTAAATGCATATTTACGCTGAAAAAGAAAATTAAACCATTATTTAAACCCCTATTCAGACTATTCAAATCCTGCGGCTCCTCGGTGTCACTCTGACACGACGTTGTCAGCTTTTGCCTGCTTTTTAGTAATATGTAATTAATGCTAAAATTATTTTTTTAAAGTATGCAATTAACATAAAAAATATTTAATATTGAAATTACAAAACTACAACGAGTCAAAATAAACCATTCACGTTTCATTACATAGCGAAATGAAATCCAATACTAAGTAGGTTAAATTATTAAGGGAGAATGAAACGTTTCTTGTATTTAAATTCAGACAGTAATAAAAGAACTCTCGTGCTGTCAACAAAAAACAGTTCGAAACATACCTATTCAGTGCATCAGTATTCAGTATTATTTTTAATATCTAATCAATGACAAGCGCTGCAGAACTGCTAAATAATAACAGAAACAAACAATAATTAAATTTGCATTTTTATAAACACCCGGTGCAGTCAATAGGAAATCATGAGAATTTTATAATAAATGCCAACAACGGTAATCAGCGTCTACATCAGATATGCTGTAATCGACACAGCTAAAAAGTTGGCAGTTCAAATATCCGTTTAACATCTTACTGACAGAATAAGTCGAACATTGTTCCGGTCCATTTTCCTATGCAGGCGAGCTTGCTGTCGACTGCACCTGTACGCGGCCCTTCTCTCCCTTCTTCATCCATCATTATTTTAGCGTGGTAGAGGTTGGTAAATTTTGTGTCGCCAGTGTAGATTATAATTGTTAATAAAATTTGCTATTTGCCTAAACAAAAATGCTATTCAAGTTGGGTGAAGTAGTGAAAGACCGTCTTCTATTGAACAAAAAAACTTATAAGACTTTTTAATAGACATTTGCATCTGTGTTTCCCATATAACTTCAATACTCGTATGCGTCATCAGAAAATTTGTAGTGTACCACAAGCGTCGTATTACCGATTGTTGTTTATTTTTTGAAAGGTCGAGTAAAAAATTTTTTTCCGATTTTCTGTCTTTATTAGGCCGTCGGAATACGTGGTTAAAATTAATGACATTATGACTTGTATACTATATAAATTTTATAGTAATATACTTTTTTTAGTGTAAATATGCATTAAAAAGTTTTACTCATACTCATTTTTTCCTATAGTCTCTTAAAATTGATGACATAATGCCCTGTATGACTATTATTCAAAGTGAATGTTTTTAAACTCAATATGCATGATGTTTTTATAAAAATCTTGAAGTTCATCGTGAACACAAAAAAATCCAATTAAGCTCAGGGTAAAATAAGCGACACATACCTGTCAGTAAAATTATTTTCCAACACCTTAAACAAAAATTCCAAATTTTTTCTGAAATAAACAAGAAGGTTTTTATCTGACGGTCCGCGGAATGTTATCTTGTCGAAAACAGTCTTCCAATCGACGGAACTGTAACCGATCGCATGTTTTAGTTCTGCTATTGACGACGTTCCGTACTGCTTGTCAACCAGTGTTTGCTGGATGTCATAGCCTTTAGGAGAGAAATCCTATAAAAAAAATAAGTTAGATGAGGCAAAACCTTGTTAGGATTTGTCTTACCTGGATCCAATTCATCATAAAGAGCAAATTCTTTAGATTCACCTGAAATAATTATAACAAGAGATATACACATTTTTTCATAAGCATAAACTCAATAAGGATCAGCAAATCAGGGGTTTCAATAAATAATTTTATAGGTGTAGTATTTTCAAGAAGAAAGCTATATCTGTTTGATATACCAAATGGTACACCCTCGATAATATAAATATCGTTTGCAGTATAAAAATAATAAACAGGATTACTTTTTACAAGAATTCAAACATTTTTATAAAAACAAATAAATACCGGCTATATATAAATTTATAATAAAATTATAAATTAATAAATAAAAGTAATAAACAATGATATTTAACCACGGGTGTGCGTCAAGGTTCAAATTTTGGACCAATACCTTTTTTGTTATTTATAAATGATGTCAGTAATATTTGCAGACGATTTAAAGTTGCTTATAAGAATTAAAAGTCCTGACGATTGTTATTTGTTTACAACTGCAATTACACAATTGCAATTGCAAATTGAATCAGAAAAATTATGTAAAAGTAATAATTTAATGTAGACGATAAAAGAAAGGTCTCTATGATTTTTTTATGCTTTGTGTAACATTAAGAGCCTAGAACAATACTCACTTCACTGTATATGGGGGTACCTCCTGAGAACCGTGTCATCTCTTCTACGAAATTCTCAGCAATGTTTTTAAAACGTGTCTTTTGACATGCCTTCACCGACAGATGCTCCAGATGTAAATTTATATTAGAGCCTCTCTTTGTTAATTTTACAGCGTCCAAACATTCTTTCCAAATTTGCTCCATCAGTGACCAACCCTGCACTTTGGCTGTTAAAGAACTGCTTCCAGGCAGAGTAACCTAAAGAAGATAGATTTGAAAGTGCAAACTTTCCTTTAACTAGCCTTAGATTGACAAAGTACCCCAATCAACCAGCTTTTTAGGCAAGTAGGAATACACAATCCCACTAAAAATAGGTTAACCATCACTGTCTATTGTACTGACGCCCAGTGGCTGGTGAAATTTCAGGTATGTCATATCTTAATAACCAGACATGGGACCCAATCCAAACTTTAGTATATATGTACTGTGGCTATATAAAGAACTTCAGTAGAAGGAGAACGATTTTGCAGTTTGAGAAAAAAAGTTAAAAAAGACGTGGGCCTCACCTAAGATTTCTTTGTTTAAATTTCGAGAAACATTTTTTTTCATAGACATAATTCTACTGATAGGTTTCAGATGTTATAAAAAAAATTAATTTTTGTTAAAGTTACAGCAGTTTGAAAATTAATATTGTATTTGTGATACATTATAAAAATTTCAAAATGCTATAAATTCTACAAATATAGTTATTTTTTAATAAAACTAATTTAAAGAAGCCATTTTAAAAATTTGAGGTGAGGCCCACGTTTTTTTCAACTTTTTTCCCAAACTGTAAAATTGTACTTCTTCTACCAAAGTTCTCTATATGGCCACAGTACATATACCCTAAAGTTTGGTTTGGCTCCTATGTCTGGCCATTGAGATATGGCATACCTGAAATCTCACCAGCCGCCAGTGCTGACACCTATAGACTTATTTTCTTCCTTTTTACACAAAAATAATGGGAAGACATGAACTTTTTACAGGGTTAACTATGACTTAGTACAAATATTTAAGATGGGATAGGGAAAGGTAAGAATTAACGGAATCATCTATCAAAAAATGTCCAAACTTATTTATAAAGCGAAAAAATTTTATTAAACAGAATGTTTGTAATTGGACCATAGAATTCAAATGTTTGTACAAATTGAATGTAAAGTTTTTATATTTTGAATTTACGTCCAATAGTAGGTAGCTACCCTGTTAGTGCAACCAACTCATAAAAGCTAAATTACTGCAATATTATCAAACTCGCGTTATCTCAATAGGTTGACTATTTTTGGTACCTCTTTTGGCATTCTATACATTTTATGATTTCTATGGTTTATGTACACTAACAAGCATCAAAGAAAAACTACAGAAAAATTAAACGCACTAGCTACAATACTATGACTAATATTACTTTTAGGTTATCAGCAGCAGCTTGACACACTGCAACGTTGTCAAACATTACACTTTCTTGGAAACTTCAATTGTTTACTTCATTATTATATTGATTCAAAAAACAAATTACATTACATGCACTTTTACTTAATCTTAAGTGCACCTTAGCTTGTAATTTCATAACACAGTTGTATTTTTATTGCTTTTGGTCAGATACATAAGCCCTTAAAGTTACGGTACTCATATTCTGGACATCCTGTGTATTGCATTAAATCAGAAAAAAGTATTATTTTTAACATGATAAAATACTGAATATTATGTTGGCAATAAAGAGTTGTGTAACGTCACTCGTGCAATCATTGAATTCCTACTGCTATGTTATACTAACCTCCAGTATGTAAGCTTGAGTATCCTTAGCTATATCTATTCCAATATCAAACAGTGGCATGGATTGAGTCAAAATTAGTTCAGCAAACAGTTCGGTAAGACTCATTTTTGGAATCTGCGACACTGAAAATTAAATGATTTTCATCTTCATAAAATACTGTGGAAGATCCGCAGTATTATGGAAAATACTTTATGTATATCTGAATCTTAAGGTTAATTGAAATGGTCAAATATTCCTTAGAAGTTAACGACAAAGTTGAAAATGGATTTATATTGTAATAAAAATAGAACTTTAGTAAATTGAAGACAAAATAAGTTTTACAATTGCGAAATAAATATATAAGTATTTACCTATTGTAATAATTTAAAGAATCCTTGGATATTGCAAGACAAAATTAAGTAAATTAAAATTATTGGAATGTTAGCATTTGAAAATACAAAAAAGATCAACAATTTATAATTTTGAACAAAGCTAACCCAAATATCCAGGTAGATAATTTAAAAAAATGTTTTGAAGTTTTGACACTGCACTCACTTCCCAAGCAGCACAGACTTGTCGGGTTGACGTCGAGCCGACGTCGGTAGTCTAACCTGAAGTCGGCGGTAGCCGAAGTCCGCGCCACGGCGTACCGACCAATTTTTATACGAAAATGGTCACACAAACTCCGGTCGACTCGACGTCACCCTGTCGACTAATAAAGTCGCTCTTAGGTGTAAATGTTTGTACCTACTTCCACGTCACATTAGATACGACAAATATTACCTAACATAACATTTTCTATAATTTACGTATAAATTTTTCTATATAAATCAGACAAGTAGGTACTATATTTTTGTTCCGTTTATACTAATTTTGTAGCTAATACTGCAACTCCTTTTAATAGATGGTATGCATCTATTCGTATACAATTCAGTATATTAATGAAATATAATTTTAAGGATTAAGTTTCGAGACCTCCAAACACTGAAATTATAAACGCATGCAATTTTATTGATTATATTAGGCAAAATAGACCATTAAAATTAAAGCGCCATTAAATGAACACTATTTTATCAATATATATTTTTATTTTGTATTTTTAGAAAATCTTTTTTTTATTAGTAATGTCAAGAATAAGAAGATCAAGTTTAAGAACTAACTTCTCGTACAATATATAATCTTAAAATCGTAAAATCACTCTTCAAATATTAAAAATTATTGTGTATTGATCCCAACTCTTCCAAAATGGCTTCCTATTATTTTTTTAAAAAGATGTCGTCGTCGGCAATACCGATCTGTTATATACCTATGATTTAAAGTTATTATTGGTGTAAACGAACATAATTACTCCAGGCACCGGGTCATATTCAATTTATTTATTTACCTTAATTATATACCAGTACTCACAATTGGTATAATATACTCCCATTTCTATATACTAACTGAAGTAGTCAAAATTACTTCACCAAGTTGTACTAATTGTGTACTTTAAAAAACAAGATATAATAATGGTAAACAAAAGTACACTTCCAACATACTTACTGTACAGTAGGTATAAATGTACGTATCTAATTCAACTTAGTCGTATTGGAAAAGTTCATTTATACTTGTTGCGTGTCGATCTACAAAAGAGGTACGAGAAACATACAACTCTTACGACTAACTTAACTTTCCATTGTTTTCAGGAGTGCTCGTGCAGTTAAAATTAAGATCGCGTTAGTGCAGTTATAGTTTGTTGATACCCATTTTCGGATGCAGAATTTTGTGGATATATTTTTTGATTATGTTTATAGATATATGTATACCTGTGTAACATTATTAGCTGTTTTCCCACCCAGTAATTAGTACTGACTGTCAGGTGGTGTACTATAAATAAATAAATAATTTCGTATTATTGACAATAAAATGACTGATGTATTTAAAATATTTGATACATAGCGATTTTCCGGTAACTGTGACCTCGGTAACTGGTCGCTGTCAGAAACAGAATTAAAGTGCTAATCCCTAGCATTATCCGGGATTCTTTAACCGCCCTGGTTATTCTCAGGCTAGGCTCTGTGGGGACAGACCCACTATCGTTATCTCTGGGCCCGCCCATATATTGCTTTCGGCTCCTATTGTTAATATTACGACTGCTACGGTCAGAACTGTCCTCAGAAAGTGGTCTCGGCTTACTTGAATTATTCATTATCAGATTTCTTAATACTTGACAGTTTTCATTACTTCACTAACAATATAGGTAACATTATGTCAAGCGTCAAAATGTTTCAAATACGTGTGGTTGGTGTATAGGTCAAAATATGGCATAAACACCGACGTCCGCTGTACCTACCTCATCCGACATTACAATTAGTATAAAATAATTTGGAATAGCGACGTCGGTGTGGATGACATTAACTGACGCATATCATTGGTTAGAGACAGTTAAAAACACCGACGTCGGCCTATCCGGCCTGTTTTATTATTATTTAAAGCATGGAACAGGTCGAAATACCGACGTCGACATTGCTGACGTCGTTGTGACGTCGGAAATAGTAACGTAAGCGGTTCCTACCAAAATTACTTCAAATTCGACCATAGACGTAATGCTATACCCATTTTGTAGTCATAATTTGTATGATTTTGGTATCAAATTGGTCGTTAGTTAAATTAGGTGTGGTTTGTGCTGCTTGGGTTATTAAGTGTATATTCCCCTACCCTTGATATTTCGGTCTATAACAGTTGTCTTTGTATGAACACGTCAACGTCGACAGTGTCAACCAAATGGATTGTTAACAAAATAGTAAACCATCTTACTAAGCATTTAAGCATAATAGACTACTACACAAGAAAAATAAACCTAAATTGATCCAGACTTACTGCTTTCCGTCATTAAAATAATCTTCAATGTTACATCTTATAATAATAAAATTTTTGTCAAAAATTTGTTGTCCAAGAGCAATATAATGACTTCCAAGTAAACATAAATATGTCAAGTTATATGGTTCGAAAATACAAATTGTTAGTTTTTCTATGTTGTCAAATGCTAACATTCCAATAACGTGTAAAGCGGGCTTTACACTAACAATTTATTGACGAAGAAATTGATGAATTAATTCATCAATTTCTTCAAGGTCTCACTTTGGTTTTACATTACGTTCAGGGCTTGGCAAGTTTCTTAACAATTTTGCTGTCAGATGTCACCCGTACCAACCTCAAAGTAATTTTAACTTTTGGCATTATATCATTCCCATTTGTATACGAAACAAAAACTGTTAAAAATAAAAGGAATTTTAATAATTATATTTTAGGGCAAAAAAAGCTTCCATTGCATTTATTATTGCTGCTGCTCGGTTACTGGTTAAATATTTACATTTATTTTAGGTTGGTATTCCTGAATTGAAGTACAAATTGACGAAAAATTAGAACAAGTTTTAAGTCGTCAATAACTTGACGAAGTTCTTCATCAATTTATTTGACGTCCAAATGTTAGTATTACATTTGTCAATTGACTTGAAGAAGTCACTTGATCAATTAATTGACAAAGAAATTGTTAATGTAAAGCGGACTTAAGACGAAATTATAACTTACTTAATTTTGTCTTGAAATATGTCTTTAATATCCAGGGAATGTATTTAATCATACATATTGTTGTGAGTTAAGTGGTGAACTGTGTGCGGAGACGAAGCGGGCTCCCTTCAAGCCCGCTCATGCGTAGTGTAATGAAGAGGGGGGGGCCGAACGCGGAGCGTGGAGTGTCGCGTTTCAGTCAGTCGAACAATAAACGTTAAAGGGAGTGCATCGCTCCAACTTGCCTTCAGCGAACTATTATTTGTCTTGTTAAGAATTCCTGTTCTGTTAACATAATCTCCTTCTGTCAGTTTATGAACACTTTATTATTTAATAAAGGTATTTCTTTTGCAATCATCTCAATCACTTATTCTGCTGCAGTGAGAAGTATAGTTCTCACATATAATGTTGCCTCTCTCAGGAAGAAATATGTCATATAAACGGCATAATTAGAGTATATTTTGGTAACAATGTCTTTTATATTTTGATATTTTAACATAAAATTGACCTGGTCTGTATTTCTTTGAGGTCCAATTATCTTATTCTCGCCAACCAATTATTAACTTCCATATTACTTTAGTTTCTTTCCCCACATAAGAAAAAAGACTAGCAATATAGGTAAACTTTCTTCAATACGAAATAGGACATAAAAACTTTTTGACCAATTCAGAAGTCAAATATAATAAACGTGAATGTGTCGGCAAATAATACTTACAGAATTCCAGTGTCTGGGTAAATTTGAAGTCCTGTTCGTGCTGCACACAACTGTGGTAGAAGTTCTTAAAATCTGTTAAATACTTGTCGGAAGAGTTGCTTATAGTATCCAAATAATTGATCAACATTTTAAGATTCTCTTTCTTTGCGGAATCTTTCTCGATCTTCTGACCTCCGCACGCAAAGTCAAAGAAGTTTTCGCAGATATCATCTTCTTTATGGTTCATTAAGTACAATAATTTCGACGACGTTTTCTTGCACATGTCGGAGATACAAGCTTGAGGAGCCAGAGTTGGTATAACTGTAAAGTAAAATACTTATGTATTAGGTACAAGTGAAAATGTTCATATTACAAAATGAGATGTCTTTAACGATATGTTAAACGTAACACATTGTTAAAGAGAATTAAAGGACATAGGAAAGAGACAAAAATATACCAGTCATCTTATTACTACTTTATTAAATATCAGTGTTTGAAGGTATACAGGGTGATGCACATAAAATTATACTTAACTTTTTTCCAAAATTTGACAGTAATAAAACTATTTTATTCAACGAACAAGTTGACTTGTTACTTGTGTTAGATTTCTGTGAAAGAAACCGTAGAAAAAGTGTGGAACAATATCGAAAGAGATTCCTAATTCTAATTTTTATATTCACTTATATTTATGAGTTGGTTGTATTTATAAAAGAAGAATTTTAGTTACATTCAATATTTATATTTTATTATAAATCCTTATAATATATAATAACGTTCCGACATATATAAGACGTATGTAGTGGTGTGCAAATTAACTAATGAGACTCGCAACGTAGTGTTTGATGTGGCAACACTGAGGTCTAGCGGTTTAGCGGGAATGTGAGTGAACATGTGATGCTCTGTTAGTACGAATTTGACCATCGTGGAGTCAGTTGGCTGTCAGTAATTTTTTTGCCAGAGTAATTTTGTCTACTGCGTTCTGAAAATGAGTGATATCAATGTCAAACAACGTTGTGCTATCCGGTTTTGCTTCAGACTTGGTAACAGTGCAACAGAAACATTTACAAAGCTTCAGCAGGCCTATGGACAACATGTTTTCTCAAGGGCGCAGGTTTTTAGGTGGTTTAATGCATTTTGAGGACGGGACCAGATCGAAAATGAACCTCGCAGCGGAAGGCCTGCAACTGCACGAATGGACAAAAATGTTGCCAGAATTCGGAATCTTGTGCTTTCGGATCGTCGTTTAATGGTCAGAATGATTGGGGAACAGTTGAATTTAACTCACACTACCATTCATCAGGTGTTGACCAATGAATTAGGGATGAAAAAAATCTGCGCAAAAATGGTTCCAAAAATCCTTTCACAGGAACAAAAGAACACCAGAAGGGACTCATACCTTGATTTTTTGAGGAGACTTGAAAATGAACCGAATTTTTTACGTGTCATTACTGGTGACGAGTCTTGGATTTTTCAGTACGACCCTGAAACAAAGTGTCAAAGCCAGGAATGGCACACTTCAAGTTCACCAAGGCCGAAAAAGCCAAAAATGAGCAAATCAAAGGTTAAAACAATGTTGATTTGCTTTTTCGATAGCCAAGAAGTCGTCCACAAAGAGTTTATGCCGCAAGGCCAAACAGTCAATCAACAGTTTTACCGAGAAGTTCTTGAAAGACTCCGAAAAAGGGTCATGCGTGTGAGGCCAAACATCAAGAACAACTGGGTGCTGCATCATGACAATGCGCCTTGTCACACTGCATTTTCAGTTCGTGAGTTCCTGACAAATAGAGACATCCCTGTGGTCCTCAGACCCTGTAATCACCAGACTTGAGTCCTTGTGACTTTCTTCTGTTTCCACGATTGAAAAATCACCTTAAAGAACATGACTTTGGATACTCGAAGACATCCAAACTGTTGTAACCAACCAGCTGAAGGCAATTTCAGTATCTGGAGTTCCAGCACTGCTATGAAGAGTGGACAAATTGTCTCTAGCGCTGTGTGGCTTCCCAAGGCACTTACTTTGAAGGTGATAATGTAGAACCCTAATTTTCATTGAATAAAAATAATATAAAAAATCAGGCTCATTACTTAATTTACATACCTTGTATATAAAGCAACGGAAAGCATACTATACATTAGATAAAAGTTATTATATTTGAGACACAAATACCATCAGCTTTAAATGTAGTCTCGACGCTCCATCCATGTTTTTTAAATATGTTTTCTGTTTTATTTATATTTGCATTTTTAGGTATACATTTTTTTATATTATTTTAGATCTAGATTGTAGACACTTTTGACAATGTCTTAAGATTTCATATTTTTTAATAATTTTGTTTCATATGTAAATTATAGAGTATAAAGAAAAATTAAATATTTCAAAGAGAGCCAATTCAGAAAGCATTGTTTGGAGAAATATATTGCCAACTATTAAGGACAAGAAAAAGCAGCAAATTATTCGGTGGCTTAAAATATTATTTAACAGTTTCAAAATGACAGGTATGTGTTTAACATAATCTGAATAGAATATGTTTTCTTTTTGATTTCAGCTTAAGTTTTTATAAGAATCCATCAATTTTTTTTATATTGCCTTTATTTTTCTCGAAATTGTACAACCTACCGATTTTCAATTAGTGCACTTTTTTATATACAGGGTGACATTGAAAAAACTACAACGCATAGTAACACGGGATGGAGGACCAAAAAATAATAAAAAAAGTTATATACACTAATGTCCGATCGCCTTTTGTTTTCAAGATATAGTGTTTGAAAAATTTTTGTGAAACTTAGATTTTTTTTAATTGCTCCCAACGTACGGAAATATTTGAACCAAAATTGGTGCACACTGTGGCCTTGCATGTGGCTATTATGTATCACAATATCCGGTTCATTCAGTATCCAGTGATGGAGTTATAGGAGATTTCTATCTTTAAATAGAATAAATTACATTATTTCACCCTGTAAGAAATATGATATTCTTATTTTTCGAAAGGCAATTTAATTTTGTACAAAAAAATTACTTTTGACTTTTAGTCGTATCCTGTCTGTTTGACTTAAGAATATAGTTTGAAGTTTTGGGAGTACTGAATAACCTTGCCTCTAGTAGTCTGTGAAATTATGAAACAAATGAAATCTATGACACTGAACGTCCACAAGCATCAGTAGCTCCGTCTATAATGAAATAAACGAAATTGTCCGCAATGTCTTCACGTATTGATGTCAGTACATTGTTATAAACCTTATCGACATATCTCAGTCTTAACGTACTTTCATGAGGGATTTTTCAGCCCATATATTTTTAAAAAACGTACGTAACTTGGGGTTCTCTAGTTGTTAATGTAAGTTATGTTACTATTTGGTCGGTCAGTGGTCGCGCGGTTTAAGGCGTCAGTACTTGAATCGAGGTGACTAGATCGGAGTTGGTTCGCACCCAGCTGCCGGTAGATCGTATATAAGCTATATTCGTGGAGAGAAATGGCACCCTCTCTGCGGGTATGGTAGGGTGGAATAATGTTAGCTTGGGTCAATGTGAGGGATTGATACCGGTTGATATTTGACTACCCCCCTAATTAATGAGGTTTTCCAGGTTTCCCTCATTCCTGCACTGAATAGTGGTTAGGGTCTACCAACATAAGTCGTTTCTGGGCGCAAATGCGGCCTGCTTAATAATAATATGCCGCCCCCTCTCCCACACAAGTCTCCGACTTCTGGGCTAATCCCTGTGATTAGAATGAGGGGTAGAGATATTATTATTATTATTATTTATAAATAGTTCCTTAACACAAATACAACTTAGAGCATACGTAAAAAAAAACGTATCCACGCGACACTGACTATTACAGCATTCCGTAAATAACTAAAATTAAAAGCGCAGTTCAAAATGCAAATCAGCTGTGAAAGTCAACGACCCGCGCGTTTGACACTGTTAGACTTCGTGTTGGCACTATAATTATCATATGCCATGCTTCTTTTAAAAAAATTCCAAAGAAGACGACATGAAAAAACACGATGGTGGTAATCTACCATTACTTTTTGAAACTCAAATATTGTTTGTCTAGTTTCCCACCCAATTACCTTTACAATAAGGTAGGTGCCTTGCGGTTACAAAAAAAACCAATTGTCCCCTTCAAAATTTCTGCGACATAGAACTAACCCGTATCACGCGTTATTAAACATGCATCGTATGGATAGAACGTTATAGCGCTGGCAAATATACGCCAGTCGAGACCTTCCTTCTGATGTGTGCACAAAATACCGCAAAATAAGCTAGAGATTGCTAGACTTAACCACGTGATTTTAATCTGAGCTTATATGAAAAATTGTATGTTTACGACTGAAATGAACACAGTGGAAGAGTTGCTCAAACGAATAGATCTTTTCTATAAATGATACGGCAGGAAACAACTACTCCGCGGGCTAATGCCCCGACCGGCATTGAATTATACCTGCAGTATCTGTGTGGAACAGCCAAGAACCCTTGTCGGCCACTCCACCAGACATAGACCGGTTTCGGGCTTGTTAGCCCTCATCAGTATGACATAGATGAGATGATCGACAATTGAACTGGCTGTTCCTTCGTATGTAATTTCACATATAAATCGAGTGCAGGTGAGATGTAACTGGTTTGCTACCGGTCTATGCCTGGTGCAGTGGCCGACAAGGGTTCTTGGCTGTTCCACACAGATACTGCAAATATAATTCAATGCCGGTCGGGGCATTAGCCCGCGAGTAATTGTTTCCTGCCGTATCATTTATAGATTTAATGGCGCATCGCCGGGCGATAGGTTTGCGGTTAAGTACCTACGATATTGTAGGTCGCTTTCTGCAAGTCGAGCCGCTTAGGCCGAGCAGGAAGTAGCAGACCAGTTACATCTCACAAATAGATCTTTTTCCTCGAATTACTTCCAAGAGCTTGTACAGTCGTGGATTAGGAAATCGATAATTTGTGTGAATGAAACCACAATTTTGTTATCAGACCCGCACTAAATAATAATTAGAGGTTTGTTTTATATTAACATCTCCATATGCACATATTTTGGTTTGAGATTTGAAAAAATATTGTTTGTAGTTGTTTGAAGTCTCCTAGTAAATATACAAGGTTACAATTTTAGATTTTTGGAGTAGTAGATTTAAGTCACTCGTGCAATTTTGTGCGCATTATTTTATGTTGTCCCGCTACATTATAAACCTCGTAAAAGGTAATTCAGTACGTGCAAGATAAATCATACCCGCAATCCCCCCCGAAACAGTCCACTACTCATAGAATCACCTATTCTGGACAAGCTTGCAGGAGATCATCAAAGGGGCCCCTACAAAAGACACTTCCGGCAATCAGGCGACCGCTTTTATTATTCCGCAATTTATATTTGATTGTATTTGAACCTGCAATCACCCACAAACATTTCCTATAGGTTTTTTTGTTTAGTGGATGTCATATTACAAAGAAAATTTCTACTTAAGATTCACCTTGAATTTGATCCACTTACAGTCCATTTTTTCAATACGTGTATAACTGATTCAATAGAAAAAAATACTTTACCTTTCTGGACAGGATGTGGAGTGAGATAATTCCTCACAGTGGTCGTTGTTAAAGGTACAATCGTAGTAGTTTCCAAATATGTCGTAATCGGAACGTTGGCCGTCACCGTCGATGAGTTCCACTGCTCGGTTGTATCAAGATCTATAGATCGTAACTTAACTACTTGGTAAGTACGTGTAACTTCTTGTAAGTCCGCGGAGACTGTAGTTTCGTAATTACTAGTTGGTACATTTAAATCGGTTGTACCTTTTCTGTTATAAGGCGGTACCGTTTTAGAAACTGTTGTTGTGTCCTCTGTCGTGTCGTCAGTACTTGCAGTTTCTTGTAAGTTGCCTTGAGTTGTAAATCCGTAATTACTAGTTGTTATGTCTTCAGTAGTTTCGCCAACATAGCGATCACCGGTACTTGCGTCTTCAGTTGTGCCTTTTTGATTATAAGACGAGTCTGTTGTTATATCTAGCGTATAATGTTTGTTATAAGTATTAGCTATCAGTCCATATATATCGGTCGTACTTAAATCACTTCCACTGGGAACAGCTTTTTCTGTTGATTCCGTTGTCGTATCTTCTGTGGTAACTTTATTATAATTAATTTTTTGGTAGGTACTAGATGTGCTATCCTGATCTGCACTGTCAGTCGAAGTACTTTCGTCTCTACCCGCAGTATATGACTGTAAGTTTGAGATTTTCTCAGTAGATGAAATATTTTCTTCGGTACTTTCATTTTCGTTTCTGGCCGTAGAAAATAGTGGATACAACCTTTGATTTGTTGGACCCAACGAAGATGAGATTTCTGTGGTTAAGCTTTCTAAAACGAAAAGAAAAAATAAAGTAGTAGTGGAAAAATACTTTTTATGCCCCCACAACTTGAAAACGGAAAGAGATTTTTGATGCGGTAAAAATTAGTTGACGGAGCAAAATTTTTTTAAGTCGCCTCCAGTTGTAAATCCGTAATAGGTCTGTTCACAAAAAAATTAATGTATATTACAATTAACCATTAAACCCATTATAAACAAGATATGAAGTTTATTTGGAAAAAAAGTCAATTGAAAATACAGCAGGGATGCGAGAAATTACTTGTTCGGTTTAAATAAGATAAACACTCGCTGATTGGCTTGACGTCATATTCTCGCTGGCCCGTCTTGTGTCTAGAGTGTACCCGTAATCCTCTACAGTTTGATTTCGAACAATTTTGTTTGAGGTTTTGATTGCCATCATCAAGGAGTCCTGTTAACTAATTTTTACAAAATCAAAATTCCCAGGGTGTTTGTTTTACCTTCAATATTACTTGTGACTTCTGTGGAGGCAATATCACTGTAGAATAAAGTATCGTTAATTCCCAGATCCACAGTTACGTCCTTTTCAGTTGTTGAGCTATAGATAGAATTTTTAGTAAAAAAACTAAAAAGTATTTATTTTAGAAATAATGCTAACTAAAATTATTAATTATACCCAACCGTCAAAAATCTAGAGAGTGACTCATCGCTAGCTTTCAGAAAAGAGCGATGGGTGAAGCGTGCGAGGAGCAACATTTCATAGGCGTACTAAATTTGAAGGCGATGAGATACAGATTCGGAAATTGCGGATCTACAGAGAAAGTAGAAATTGCCGCTTCATCCCAGGGACGGTACGAACTTTAAGAGGGGCGGCGACGTGCATTGGTCTAGCATTCCCCGCTACTACGGTAATCGGTTCCGTATCGCCAACGCCAATTCGCCATTGCAAATCTAACTGTCCGGTCAACTGATTTTGATTTTTGATTACAAAATCTCATGCTTTTTAATAGACACAAAAAGAAATAATAAAATTATTAAAATTACTCTTTGAAATCTACCAAAACAAAGACCTAACGAGAAATAAAGGCAAAATTGAATAGATAGAGGTAGGTATCTACAATATTCGGTTACTTGAAATGTCCTTTATTGTAGACTGCTCTCTTAATAATTAGCAATTAATACATAAAGGGGATGACAGTCTACGGATATGCGGTGTGTGTGCTGTATTCACGCTGTATTGCAGTGATTCTTAACTCTATTCCGTGAGGGTACCTAAATTTTCTGGAAACAACAGATTTTATGACCCGTGAGTCACCCTGCGTCAGTCAACTGCGCCTCAACGTTCGCCCGGCCTAACAATAAAATAAATTAGAAAGGTTACATGGTTAATAATTTTTAAGTAAGTACCTGTAACTACCTACTTACAATGTAATAATGTGATAAAATAGCAGAACATAATGCTTTTTAATGAAATAAAAATGGCATTACAAAAGTAATTAAAAATTAAGCTGTGTCAAGAGGTGTTTTTTGATAAATTAAGCCATGCTTCCTAAGGGCACAGGGACCCATTGAAGAGGGAGGAATGGAAATAATTTTTTTGCAATATGTCTCAATCGCGTTGTGATAAATGAATGAAATTTGGTATATACGGCTTAATTTTGATGAGCAATTTGATGGTCTAATCCATTTATTTCCACAAGGTCCATTGGGGTGGGTACGGGGGTGGTCTTGGTATTTTGCGTGTGTAACTTTTTTGGAGCTTAGTGTATTCATCTGACTATAGAAACAATCGATTCTCCTACCTGTTTTATTTGAAAAAGGTATACTTTGCTGAAGTCGGTAGGAGTAACCATTTTTGAAATAATCCTATTTGAAATGTTCAGTGCGAGTAAAAACTGTTTTGGTTTTAGGTAAAGTGCCTTTTCTGCTGAAAATATAGCAAAATGCTACTTGAAAAAGTTGTTCAGAATGGTAAATTATGGAGACGTGCAAAATTTCAAAAAGATCGGCCTGCTTTGATAAAATCTTTGTACCTACTTTGTTGGAAACTGTTCAGGGTTGGCAGCTAATTATGAGACACCCTGTATACACTATTCACTATTGGTTACTAGCACTGTCACTATAACAGCCACACATTAACACTTATCACATCATATAATACCGCCTTCCGTACGACCTTCATGTATCCATATTTTGTCAAAATTTAATATATTCTTCGATCTAGATTCCGACCTCTTAATATTTATTTCAAATAATTTCTTGGCTATATCACTATTTCGTCTTTTTCTATCAGTACACTCTTTTCGATTTCATTTATACGGAAATTCACATACCTAATTCATGTCACGCATAATTCGTAAAAACACCCTTGTATATATTCTAGGAAAAGTTTCATCTTGTGTCAACTGCTATAAATTGTGAGCAGCTCACTCTCTAGATTTTCGGCAGTTGGGTATAGTTAAAATGCACCCTCAAAGTTTCAAACTTATCAAAATTTCGTTGAAATGGTAGTGAAATGTTTGCAATTTTTAAACGTGCTATAATTTTTTTTTATTCACACAGTATCTTTAAATATATTTGACTATAATACCAAAAACAAATACAAAACAGAGCACAATAGAATGTTTACCCACCTGTCATCCTTACTTTGACCATAAATAAATTCTGTTGATGTGTCCTTAGTAACCCCTTCAGTTGATGTGTCTAAAGTATTCTGATCCCTGTGACAAAGAAATATTAATACAGTGATAATCTATGCCTTGTACAAAGTTTATGGTACATACTTAGTAATACGTGGAATGTTGGTCGTACTCGGAATATTTTCATCTTTATACGATGTAGATGTAAATTCATCCCCGAATCTCGTCGTTGCTTCATTGACTGTTGTATCTCTAATGAAGAAAGGCTTTTATAATTTATGACATGCTAAATAATGAACCAGGTTTCACCACTACAAGTAGATCCTACCATGAGGCTAATGTATGTAGTTAAAAATTTGTTGAAAAACATTTCAAAGGTAACAAATAAAATAAGTATCATCTTTTTAACATCCTGTATATTGGTCGATTGACGCATTGTTATTTGATAGACACTCAATAATTTTGTTCTAGGAATCTAGAGGTTAAATCTGGCCCATGTGTGTATACAGGGTGTTCAGTGGTCAAAAATGACACGGCATATACAGGGGGAGTCAAAATAGTCAGTATTTCATATACTTTTTTTGGCCCATCTGGTTTTCTTAAGGATATACAGGGCTTCCAAATAAGAAAATATTGAATTTCATAATTTCTAAACCGTTACCTTCGCAATCTTGAAATTTGAGCGATACTGGTAATACACCTTTCACTATTTAAATTGGAATTAGACATGCTTCATAATACAGGTACGGACCAAATTAAGTTTTAGAATTTATACAACTTTGACGGTGTTGCCAAATTTGAGATTTTGTATTTTGCAGTTCGATTCCCCTATCAATTTGCTACAAAAAAGCTATAAATTGTTTTCAGTATCTTTTACCATTTTCGTGATAAATGAATATTTAATGATGTATGTAATAATAATTTAATAATAATGAAGTTAATATTTCCTGACAAAAAATAAAATAATAATGTTAAGGAACATTTTTAATATGACATAACCTCACTTTTTGGGTAAATGTCCACTATACGATCCATAGGCGACAGTCCAATAACTAAAACCATAAAGAGGCAAAGAGGAAAAAACTTCACAGTGTACTAATTGTTCTAAAACGTTAAAACAATAGATAAAGTATCATAATAAAGACTATGTTCCAAAATAGGCTGAAACGGCTATCCGTGCTATGCTGTAATTCTTGGTATCAAGTTGTTCCGTAATTAACATTGATCATTGCAGAAATTGAAAACGGAATAACTGCCTCAGCATTCTCAGCAATATGAAGGAAGGGAGAAATTTAAGTTAGGTTTAACGGTTAGTACTGACTATTCACCGTTGAGTGAGAAATTATAGATAGAGGCGCAACCTTAATGGCAAAATGCGTATGCGATCTACAAGTTTAACACCCTGTATCTTGAAAACAAAGGCCCTAATAGAAAATATCTATAGGGCAAAATGTTTTTAAAGTCGGACAAGAAATAAAGGCCTTCATGTTTGACGTTCCGTTATGTTACATCGTGTTTTACAGTAGGGGTTTTTTGGGCCCGAGATTTGTTCGTCTGTCGAGAACTGTTGTTAACGACAGTCAATTTTGAGTGTTCTGTGTGATTCAATGGTTTAACAAGCAAAGAAAGCCTCCGTGAACAATAAGTTGTCGATAAATTGACGAATCTTGGAACCAAAGAGCTACTATTACCGAATACTATCTCGAGCCCAAAAGTGTATATGCATTTCGCCATAAGGTTGCGCCTCTATCTATAATTTCTCACTCAACGCTATTCACACATGCAACAACAGTTTAATTTTGCTTCAGATGCCATTATGAACATGAATCGAATATCAAAAATGTTAAATTAGTAACCCAAGAAAAGAGGCACTTAATCAAAATCCACGCAATAGTTTCTATTTAAAATCAGTTATCCCCCACCATTGCTGCTGCATCTACCTTTTGTAAAATAGTAATTTCAGCCCAATATAGCAAACCAATATTGTGCGTGATTACTTGATATACAGATTCGAAAATTGCGGATCTTTACAGAGAAAGTAGAAATTGCCGCTTCATTCCATGGAAGGTACGAACTTTAAGAGGGGAGGCGACGTGCATTGGTCTAGCATTCCCCACTACTACGGTAATCGGTTCCGTATCTCCAACGCCAATTCGCCATTGCAAATCTAACTGTCAGATCAACTGATGCCAGTGTTGTCAGATCTCATCCATTCCGAGGAAATCTCATGCTTTCATATTTTGATTACAAAATCTCATGCTTTTTAATAGACACAAAAAGAAATAATAAAATTATTAAAATTACTCTTTGAAATCTACCAAAACAAAGACCTAACGAGAAATAAAGGAAAAATCGAGGGCAAAATTGAATAGATAGAGGTAGGTATCTACAATATTTGGGTACTTGAAATATCCTTTATTGTAGACTGCTCTCTTAATAATTAGCAATGAATACATAAACAGGTATGACAGTCTACGGATATGAGGTGTGTGTGCTGTATTCACGCTGTATTGCAGTGATTCTTATCTCTATTCCGTAAGGGTACCTACATTTTCTGGAAACAACAGATTTTACGACCCGTGAGTCACCCTGCGTCACGTCAACTGCGCCTCAACGTTCGCCTGGCCTAACAATAAAATAAATTAGAAAGGTTACGTGGTTAATAACTTTTAAGTAAGTACCTGTAACTACCTACTTACAATGTAATATTATGATAAAATAGCAGAACATAATGATTTTTAATTAAATAAAAATGGCATTACAAATGTAATTGAAAATTACTTGCTTGTTTGAAATTATTCTCATGCACTAAATTTATCCCACCTGGCAACACTGCTTGATGCAAACACGCTGTGGTCGAAGTATGCGTGTAGCATGACACAAATACACGCAAGCGGCAAAATACAATTCACCATCAAGATCCTCACTTTCCAAATCTGTATTACCTTTTATACAACCGGAAGTTTTTTTACGCAGCACATATAAGCTATAATAGGTTTATTAAGTTGTATTATGTGTAGTTTTCAAAAAATGTTAAATTTCGCAATAAGTAAAATGATTACTTAAGATGCCACCTTTTTATAGAGCCTAGAAAATCCTTATACGTCACTAAAGCTGTCTGGATTATTTCAAACCAACCGGCAACAGAGTGAAGTCGCTAGTGTACGCTGCAGTGACAGCTCATGGACATAACAATAGGTGAAGCGGAAGGAGATAAATAATACTTCACGGTGAATTTATTTTCTATTGCAAAGAGTATTTAACAAGTCCATCTACTTTTTCAATATAAGGTCTATTCTTGGATCTGTTAAAGCTATAAGCTTATGATGTAATCTTAACATGATTATAAATGTTCATTTAACAGTATTTTCCCATTTGAATTTTTTTTAAAATTTGTAAGTGGTTTCTGTCCTTGAGTTATGCAGATAAATTTCTCCCTTTAATCAAGAAAAATGTAGTACCATTTGTAATAGTATTAAAAAAAGGATCATAAAACAGAATGATTTGAATTCGAATATTCATAATATGCGATGAACCGAAGACCCGACATAGAAATAACAACACTGCCGACCCCATATAAACAGGTGAAGCAGCTCTCGACCTCTACGACACCCGCTAATTTTGGCAACTATAGGAGTCCCCGTATTAAATACATACATATAAGGTTTCACGGGTTAACCAAGTTTAATATTGATATGTCTTAATTTGAATTTTAAGGTACTATCTGACTCAACACTGCCGGTTAGAAGATTTTTTTTTATTTTGCATATTTTAATTATGATTGTATTTTTCATTGATTTTGCTAAATTATCAAAACTTCTTTGTAGTAATCTTGACGTTTCCATTATTTGCACAATTTATAAAAGTGTACTGTTTTTTATCCAGGAGACATCTTTAAATATATTTAACTATCAAAAACAGAACGCAAATACAATTTTTACCCACCTGTCATCTGTACTTTGACCTATTCTTCGCTCAATGTTAAATTCTGTTGATGGATTGTTAGTAATCCCTTCTGTTGATGAGCCTAAAGTATTCAGATTCCTGTGACAAAGAAATATTAATTATAAAAACGCAGTGCCAATCTACGTCTTGTACACATACTTGTTGGTAATACGTGGAATGTTGGTCGTACTCGGAATATTTTCATCTTTATACGATGCAGATGTAAATTCATCCCCAAATCTTGTTGTTGCTTCATTGACTGTTGTATCTCTAATGAAGAAAGGCTTTTATAATTTATGACATGCTAAATAATGAACCAGGTTTCACCACTACAAGTAGATCCTACGATGAGGCTAATGTATGTAATTAAAAATTTGTTGAAAAACATTTCAAAGGTAACAAATAAAATAAGTATCATCTTTTTAACATCCTGTATATTGGTCGATTGACGCATTGTTATTTGATAGACACTCAATAATTTTGTTCTAAGAATCTAGAGGTTAAATCTGGCCCATGTGTGTATACAGGGTGTTCAGTGGTCAAAAATGACACGGCATATACAGGGGGAGTCAAAATAGTCAGTATTTCATATACTTTTTTTGGCCCATCTGGTTTTCTTAAGGATATACAGGGCTTCCAAATAAGAAAATATTGAATTTCATAATTTCTAAACCGTTACCTTGGCAACCTTGAAATTTGAGCGATACTGGTAATACACCTTTCACTATTTAAATTGGAATTAGACATGCTTCATAATACAGGTACGGACCAAATTAAGTTTTAGAATTTATACAACTTTGACGGTGTTGCCAAATTTGAGATTTTGTATTTAAGTTCAATTCCCCTATCAATTTGCTACAAAAAAGCTATAAATTGTTTTCAGTATCTTTTACCATTTTCGTGATAAATGAATATTTAATGATGTATGCAATAATAATTTATTAATAACGAAGTTAATATTTTCCGACAAAAAATAAAATAATTAATAATATTAAAGAATATTTTTAATATGACATAACCTCACTTTTTGGGTAAATGTCCACTGTACGATTCATAGGTGACAGGCCAATAACTAAAACCATAAAGAGGCAAAGAGGAAAAAACTTCACAGTGTACTAATTGTTCTAAAACGTTAAAACAATAGATAAAGTATCATAATAAAGACTATGTTCCAAAATAGGCTGAAACGGCTATCCGTGCTATGCTGTAATTCTTGGTATCAAGTTGTTCCGTAATTAACATTGATCATTGCAGAAATTGAAAACGGAATAACTGCCTCAGCATTCTCAGCAATATGAAGGAAGGGAGAAATTTAAGTTAGGTTTAACGGTTAGTACTGACTATTCACCGTTGAGTGAGAAATTATAGCAACCTTAATGGCAAAATGCGTATGCGATCTACAAGTTTAACACCCTGTATCTTGAAAACAAAGGCCCTAATAGAAAATATCTATAGGGCAAAATGTTTTTAAAGTCGGACAAGAAATAAAGGCCTTCATGTTTTACGTTCCGTTATGTTACATCGTGTTTTACAGTAGGGTTTTTTTGGGCCCGAGATTTGTACGTCTGTCGAGAACTGTTGTTAACGACAGTCAATTTTGAGTGTTCTGTGTGATTCAATGGTTTAACAAGCAAAGAAAACCTCCGTGAACAATAAGTTGTCGATAAATTGACGAATCTTAGAACCAAAGAGCTACTATTACCGAATACTATCTCGAGCCCAAAAGTGTATATGCATTTCGCCATAAGGTTGCGCCTCTATCTATAATTTCTCACTCAACGCTATTCACACATGCAACAACAGTTTAATTTTGCTTCAGATGCCATTATGAACATGAATCGAATATCAAAAATGTTAAATTAGTAACCCAAGAAAAGAGGCACTTAATCAAAATCCACGCAATAGTTTCTATTTAAAATCAGTTATCCCCCACCATTGCTGCTGCATCTACCTTTTGTAAAATAGTAATTTCAGCCCAATATAGCAAACCAATATTGTGCGTGATTACTTGATATACAGATTCGAAAATTGCGGATCTTTACAGAGAAAGTAGAAATTGCCGCTTCATTCCATGGAAGGTACGAACTTTAAGAGGGGCCGCGATGTGCATTGGTCTAGCATTCCCCACTACTACGGTAATCGGTTCCGTATCGCCAACGCCAATTCGCCATTGCAAATCTAACTGTCAGATCAACTGATGCCAGTGTTGTCAGATCTCATCCATTCCGAGGAAATCTCATGCTTTCATATTTTGATTACAAAATCTCATGCTTTTTAATAGACACAAAAAGAAATAATAAAATTATTAAAATTACTCTTTGAAATCTACCAAAACAAAGACCTAACGAGAAATAAAGGAAAAATCGAGGGCAAAATTGAATAGATAGAGGTAGGTATCTACAATATTTGGGTACTTGAAATATCATTTATGCTCTCTTAATAATTAGCAATGAATACATAAACAGGTATGACAGTCTACGGATATGAGGTGTGTGTGCTGTATTCACGCTGTATTGCAGTGATTCTTATCTCTATTCCGTAAGGGTACCTACATTTTCTGGAAACAACAGATTTTACGACCCGTGAGTCACCCTGCGTCACGTCAACTGCGCCTCAACGTTCGCCTGGCCTAACAATAAAATAAATTAGAAAGGTTACGTGGTTAATAACTTTTAAGTAAGTACCTGTAACTACCTACTTACAATGTAATATTATGATAAAATAGCAGAACATAATGATTTTTAATTAAATAAAAATGGCATTACAAATGTAATTGAAAATTACTTGCTTGTTTGAAATTATTCTCATGCACTAAATTTATCCCACCTGGCAACACTGCTTGATGCAAACACGCTGTGGTCGAAGTATGCGTGTAGCATGACACAAATACACGCAAGCGGCAAAATACAATTCACCATCAAGATCCTCACTTTCCAAATCTGTATTACCTTTTATACAACCGGAAGTTTTTTTACGCAGCACATATAAGCTATAATAGGTTTATTAAGTTGTATTATGTGTAGTTTTCAAAAAATGTTAAATTTCGCAATAAGTAAAATGATTACTTAAGATGCCACCTTTTTATAGAGCCTAGAAAATCCTTATACGTCACTAAAGCTGTCTGGATTATTTCAAACCAACCGGCAACAGAGTGAAGTCGCTAGTGTACGCTGCGGTGACAGCTCATGGACATAACAATAGGTGAAGCGGAAGGAGATAAATAATACTTCACGGTGAATTTATTTTCTATTGCAAAGAGTATTTAACAAGTCCATCTACTTTTTCAATATAAGGTCTATTCTTGGATCTGTTAAAGCTATAAGCTTATGATGTAATCTTAACATGATTATAAATGTTCATTTAACAGTATTTTCCCATTTGAATTTTTTTTAAAATTTGTAAGTGGTTTCTGTCCTTGAGTTATGCAGATAAATTTCTCCCTTTAATCAAGAAAAATGTAGTACCATTTGTAATAGTATTAAAAAAAGGATCATAAAACAGAATGATTTGAATTCGAATATTCATAATATGCGATGAACCGAAGACCCGACATAGAAATAACAACACTGCCGACCCCATATAAACAGGTGAAGCAGCTCTCGACCTCTACGACACCCGCTAATTTTGGCAACTATAGGAGTCCCGTATTAAATACATACATATAAGGTTTCACGGGTTAACCAAGTTTAATATTGATATGTCTTAATTTGAATTTTTAGGTACTATCTGACTCAACACTGCCGGTTAGAGGATTTTTTTTATTTTGCATATTTTAATTATGATTGTATTTTTCATTGATTTTGCTAAATTATCAAAACTTCTTTGTAGTAATCTTGACGTTTCCATTATTTGCACAATTTATAAAAGTGTACTGTTTTTTATCCAGGAGACATCTTTAAATATATTTAACTATCAAAAACAGAACGCAAATACAATTTTTACCCACCTGTCATCTGTACTTTGACCTATTCTTCGCTCAATGTTAAATTCTGTTGATGGATTGTTAGTAATCCCTTCTGTTGATGAGCCTAAAGTATTCAGATTCCTGTGACAAAGAAATATTAATTATCAAAATGCAGTGCCAATCTACGTCTTGTACACATACTTGTTGGTAATATGTGGAATGTTGGTGGTACTTAGAATATTTTCACCTTTATATGTAGATAATCCATCCCCGAATTTCGTCGTTGCTTCACTTATTGTTGTATCTCTAATAAAGAAAGGTTTTTGTAATTTATGGCATGTTACAGAATGGGCCAGGTCAGAGGGCAAAAGTGAATAAAAATGCCTAATAAACATATGGTTGAATATCAATCGTTACTGAGATAGCAAGTCAAGCATTTTTACCCAAGTTGATTATTGTAATGCATCCATAGAGAAAAGTGTTTATTTTGTAGGTATTATAAATTATAACATTGATTAAAGATCTAATAAACCGAAATTAATGAATTAAATTTTCAAATATACCATTGTCCGCCTCGATGCATGCATCAGCTCGTTTGTGGATTGCACGGGTAGCTCATTGAAGTGCACAGTGATTTTCTCTAATGAGAGCTGCACAATCTGATCGAATAGCACCTCTCTTGTGTTTACTTTTGTATACTACTGATTTAAACCATCCCCAAAGCCAGTGATCAAGGGGATTCAAATCTGGTGACCTTGGTGGCCAATTCTGGAAACGACCTCGATCAATCCAGCGTTGTTGAAAGTGATCGTTAAGATGATTGATCGCAACACAATTAAAATAGACATTGTCTAAAAATTCTACATATCTAGCTCCAGTAAGACGACCATCTAGCACACGTTAATGCTGAAAGTTACTTCCTACCATGAATTATGTGCGGATTTTCATGTGACCAATGACGTTCAGTGAATTGAGCCTCATCAGTGAACAAAATGTATTTGTAAAGTGTATAGTTTACGTTTGTCTAATAGCTAAAATGTAACTGCAAATCATTATCCCCATCCTGAAGATTCTGGACGCGCTGAATATGGAAAAGGTTTAACCCATTTTGTGAATGACTTCCCATGCTGTAGTTTGATTAATTTGGAGACGGGTTGCAATGCACTTACACCTAGGCTATTGCAACCATATTTAGAATTTCTTCTTCCACTGCTAAACCAGGACCAGCTTGTCTCTCAGATGTAATTCTCACACTCGGAAACCTTTTAGTTTCACGTGCATTGTTGAAGACTGTCTGGAATATATTTCTAATTGGAATTCTTCTGTTTGGGAAGTGACGTATATTCTGCAACTGCAGGATTAGCGCTACTGTTGCAATATCCATAAATAAAAATAATATAAGCATATTCTCGATGACTAAATGTGGCAGGCGTTATGAAATTATGTGGGTACAATACAAACTAAACGAACACACATGTAAAAATAAATGCAACAGTTATAAAATAAGCATTTAAATCACAAACATCAAAATAAATGTGACAATTAGTAATCACTAATGTGAGTTTGGTTTAGAATGCATGACCTACTCAAAATAAAATATCAAATGATAACGGCTTTCGCAAAAATAGCAATAAAAATATTTTCACTGTTATCTCAGTAATCGGTGATATTCGACCATATGTTTATTAGGCTTTTTTGTTCACTTTTACCTACTAAACACCCCTTTCAAATATTGGGGGTTTCCCAATCACCCTGTATGTGCATATGTATGTAAATTATGTATTGAGAAGTAATCTGTAAAACCGTTACATACCCCCAATTTTTTACACCACTCTTATCTTCAACTGGCGATGAATTTGTTGTGGTCTCAAAACTTCCTTTGGTGTGAACTTGGACTTTCTCTTTCCTGTACTCTGTTCTCGATACATAATCAATGTCATTTCCACTGAAAAGTTATTTTTGTTTTATCACACTGAATAAAATCATAATTATATGCATTTTAATACTACAAGAAATATTTACTTACAGTGTAGTCGTTTTTTCATAAGATACTCTGGCCGTAGAAGTTCTTGAAAAAAAAACAAAGCAATTAACTAACACCATAAGAAGTTTTTTGTGTATAATATATAAATCAATTACTTAAATGAATAAAATACATAAATTTAGAATAAGATATGTGTTAACTAATAAACTAGATACACTCACTGTGACTATTGTAAATGTTAATATTTAAAACGTTACTAAAAATCTAACAAAACCATAGACCTTATCACAGATCATTGGCCGAAAAGAAAACCTTAGAAGACCTTATAAGGTCAAGGTCTATGAACAAAACAAAAAATAATATAACCTCATTTTTTGCCACTGACTACAATGAATACATAATAGACAACCTCTGAGCATAGAAAACTGAACCAAAGATGTTTTAACAGTATATAGATAGCATACCGCTCGAGAAGTTTAGGTCTTTCCATTGTTTTTGTATAAAAGTAATGAAGTAAGTCAATATACATCACTGCGATAGAAGAAGAGCGTTCACTCAAGGAAAACAATACGGAAAATAGAGAATGGCCCAACCTATTAGTATTAGAATATCGTTGGGTGGTGGTCGTGCAAGGATGGTACAGTACAGGAATGCTTATTTCCTTCAATTTCAGTCGGCCGTGACGTCACCTGCAGGCCACTTTTAAACGCATCTTTTAAAACGTATGGAAATACATCGTCTTTCTTAAAATTAAGCTTAGCTTTTCAATTTTGTAAACAAATACATTTAATAGTGTTTGTAAATTATGTTATTTATAAATGCATTATCATAAATATTAAGAAAATAAGGTAAGTACATACCTACATGAGGAATCATTAAATAAACAAGTATAGCAGCAGTATGAATTCAAAACGTGCAAGTGCAGCATTTCAATGTCTAATTCCATAAAAAATAATCATTTATGGCGTCAACTGAATATATATTTTTAAAATATTTATTGTAATATACAATTTTATATTATATTTTATACAATGGGGGACTTATTAAACCTTCCTTAGAATGGCTTGAGAAAATAAAAAAATGGATTTTTTATTTTGAGAACTACGCAAATATAAAATTAGGTCCCGGAGTTGTGAAAAAATTAGCTCATAAAATAAAGGAGAATGAAGGTACTACACCAATTAAAATTATTTATGACTTTTGCAAATTACGAATTATAATTCGAATAAATTATAATAATTTTCAAGCACAGTTTAAAAAAGATTTGAAAAGAAAACCTCTCATAACAGAGACGGCCAAAGAAGTAAAATACGTAAATACGTATTATTTTCTTAATATTTATGTTACATACATTTATAAATAAAATGATTTACAAACACTATTAAATGTATTTGTTTTTAAAAATAAAATATAACACCAAATTTTTGCATAAAAGGCGTTTTTTTCTTTTACTTTCTTTATATATTAAAAAATATGCATTTAGATATTTTTTATATACTACCAGACGAAATTGCTGAAATTTATAATGTATTTAATAAATGTATTATTTGTTTATCTGGCCACAGTCATCTCAGTAAATCTCTAGAATTTATTTTATACCTACATATTGCTCCTGTTTTGTAGATGTTTATGTTATTTTTTGATTTTTAAATACTCGTTTCAACAATCTATTATATTTCCTACGGGAAAATCACAACTAAGTACTTTGCAATGTCTAGGTGAATTCGAACAGTCACTAAGAAACTGAAGAGAACATACAAAATCACAATATAAATAAATAAATAAATAGGGATTCTAGAGTGACAACAAATTGTGGCCTGCGGACTACGTCACACCGTTAAGTCTCCCGTCCGGCAATAAGCCAACGTTGCTCTTATGATGGCAATAAGGATCCTGTGGTATACAATCCTTGGTGGTCGTGTACATTCCCAAATGCATTCCAAAGCTAAATATACTATTTTATTTGACCTTTGTTCATGTTAGCAAACATGGGGCGCAGAAATTAATCAGGCAGACCATTCTGTCAACGTTCAATGTATTGTTTCCTCCGTGTCTAACTATCTTAACACAAAAAATTGTTTCATTATTTCTTAATGTAGATCATAAGAAAAGTTTGCCAACATGGTAACTTGAAATACTAGGCTTATTTAGGCCTTTCATAATTAATTTTTCAATGTCAAATTAATTATTCTGAACATTCACTAATGAACTAAGCAATATTGGGTTATATTTAACAAATAATATGTGAAATAAGTATTTTCAATAGTTATTTAGACAAAAAATATTCCCTTACCTTTCTGTTATTTCTTCCACCGTATGATCGGTTGTCCTAGATGGTGTTGTTTCTTCAAATTCTTTTTTATCAGGTACATTAATTGCGGTCAATTTGTCTTTCTTAGATTTTTCATGACCTCCTTCTAATACTTCTACATCTTCCTGGAATAAAATCAAAATCATATATATACCTACCAAGCATTTCTTTAAGCTATTGTTAATTTAAGAAACAAATGCTTGCAAGTCATATTTGACTAAATCCTTAACGTCTACATTTTACAGTTGCTCTCTGCCCATTTTTACAAACCACCCTGTATAATTTATGTGGGTATAAATCATAGAAATTAGAAAATATATAGAAACTTTTGTTGTTCACCTTTATACGATTTTTAAAGCGCCATCTATTGGTTCACGATTTTTGCCAATCACGCGAGATTTGGCAAAAATGCTCAAACTCAAATCAATTACAGAATAATTTATTCTGTGCTCTAATTTGATGAAATAATAAATTTTCAAGGATATCATTTTCACCACTTCGCTATAGGAAGCGGTAAGTAATGTATACAGCAGCAAACAGATTAGAAAAAGAATGCATTATCTTTATCTACTTCCGTTGGCTAGTTCTTAGTAACGATAACGGCGATTCGAGTTTAATATAATACTGTTTAATTAAGAATTAGTGCACAATTTTGAAATAATGAACAATATAAATATTGAACTTCACTAATTCACCCTAAATTTTATTATTTACATTGTAGCAAATGCCAAGAATATACAATACAAGTCAAATTTCAGAGTTCTTAATAACTTCAGTAAAGTTATATTACCTTCCTAGTAATCCCCATGATAGATATACAGGGTGTACATTTAATTAGTGCTCAAAAACGATAGGACCATAAGGACATACAGGGGAAATCTAAATAATGTACTAATAAAGTACATATAGGTACATTTTCTCTCAACGGGTTTTCTTATATACAGATATACAGGGTTGACAAATAAGAAGTTATTAAATAAAATAATTTGTAAACCGGTGGTACCATGACAATAACCTCGAAATTTGGGTACTTAAATGCCAGGAATCACCTAAAGTATGTACTTTTGAAGCACACCTTATATAGTAGTCGTGAGGCTTTCATGGCTGTGACCATGGGCGAAGTTAGGGGGCGCTTGGGGGGACAGCCCCCCAAAAATATTCGTAAACAACTCACACACATTTCAGAACCAAAATTCAAACACAGATTTAATGACCTCTAACTTCGCCCATGGCTGTCAGACACAACTGATTGTTTTAAAATTATCTATACCATCTACATAGCTACCATGGGTGTGCGCGTGGGAAATGTTTGAGTACATGTTTCCGCTAATTTCATTGTGATTATAATTAATTTATCAGTGATTTTGTGTTTTTAAGAATGGAGAATAATTCAATCTCTCAATCGAAAATCGTATAATAAAGAATAGCAAAGAAGAGCATCCGACTGGAAATGGAAAGTAGTGAAATCTCGCGGAAGAAAGAAGACAGAGGTTGATGACGACACAAAATACGCGATTTGTTGAACAACTCATGGATGGTATCTTAAAATTGAGGTCCCGACAATAAAATTTGTGTTGCTACCCCACAGGATAAAACATTGTTTTTGTTTATAAAACAAAAGGGAAGCTGTAAATAACAAAACATCAAGATTTTTTTTTTCTAAATATGTTATATTTCTCTACACAAAAGATAGTATGATAGGGGTACAAAATTAGAAAATAATCGGTACTTACACTCACAAAAACGTTATTAGATGAAATTCCAAATGAAATTCATAAAAAAAACAATTTTTTTGCACAGTGTAAACCCGCTGTGAGTTTTCGAAAAAATATTTTAGGGCTCTATGGCATTTTTCGTGTAGAACCATATGGTCCCCTGAATATTGAAACATTATTTCCGGACACCCTGTATAGAACTCTAACTTTAAATTAATGTCAAAGAGTTTCATTATTATTGTAAACGATTGTATATATTATTTTACTTTAAGTTACTAAAGTAGCGTTTATGAACAAATTTTGTATAATTATATAAAAATGCATTGGCAACCATAAAGTAGTTATATATCGATATGAGGGGAAAAATAATGCAATTAAATTGCATACAAATATACAGTGTTTCATAAAAAAAAATGTATGTTTGGGTCATATTTTAAAACAAGCAACTTCTAGAAAAATTATACATATACGCCACTGAACTCTACTGAAAAAAGTCCACAGCTATTCTCTGAAATATGAAATATCTCTTAGAAACACTTTTTTAAATTTCGTCCTGTATCTCAAAAACGAAAAGATCCATGAAAATTCTGACTGTGGCCTAACTTTCTCAGAAAAGTAGCCTGTGTTGTAAAAACCGCATCCTTCTATTGTATTTTTCGAGATACGCTGCATTTACAACTAAATTAAGATACCCTGTACAACTAAAATTGTATCAATTGAAAGACCTTCGTTCATATATTTGCCAGTCGCAATTTAAGAAATCAACTTCTGCAATATCACTATTTGTTATAAAATCACCTTGTAGAAAGTCAGTAAAAATATAGGGTGTTTTAGGAGGAGATGTACATACTTCAGTATGTAATTCTATGTTCAATTTTAAGCAAAAAAATTCCTATGAACTTAAGTCTGGAAACGCTTCGTTTAGTATATACAGGAAAATTTTTAAAAAATCTCATTTTCTTTAATAACTCTCGCCTACTTTGAGTTAAATTCATGAAATTTTGTATGCTCCAAGAGGGCGCCACAAGCGACCATTAGGATCCTTTTAAGTCGCTTCAACTTTTTTGTGCCCCGGTGTATGTCACTTTGGAATAGAAAACATTTTCCCCTACCTTTTCTACTTAAGAATTGTACACCTTATTGAAGTCCCTAATAGGAGCAGCCGTTCCCGCTAAAAACTAAGATGGCGGTGCATTTTTTGTGACGAACCGTATTCATCGTCTGTTTCAAAACGTATTCTATGGTGACGTCACTAAGGTATTGCCACGTATTGCACCAAGAAAATGTATAGTTTCAAAACGTAACGTCATCAAATATTTGTTTCTCTTTGATATCACCCTCACACTTTTTAATTATTGTTTATACTATTGTCTACGCTAGATGTGGATTAAAATAGAACGATTATTAGTGGTAGAAATGATTAACAATACCTATTTCCCCATGTTTTTGTACATATATTTTGAAAATGTATGAATTTTGCAACAAAAACATAGAAATTGATTTTAGCAACTGCAAACCAAAAACAAAATATCTAACATGTTTATATGAGTGACAGGTTTATGCAATTTAGATAGAAAAGTAATTGGATTATGCTTTTGGATTATATAATTCATGATGCTTAAGAATACGTTTAAATTTGCAGAGGTACATACAATAGTCCACAACCAACTCCTTTTTAATTAAACAAGAACAAGAAGTATCAAAATAACAACCATTTTAAATACTAATCTAAAAATTTAAATGACACCGATTTTTAAATCTTTTCTTTTTAGGCAACTGCGGCATAGACCAATAGCAAATAAGCATCTAAAGAGTTCAAACCGGATTCAGTGGACGTTTTAAACACGGTTTAAACAGCGACGTGTGTAACGTAACGTCACTGTTTCAACGCAAAAATATGTTTTGAACCGGGTTGAACACATTTCGTCGCAAGAAAACAGTTTAAGTATTAGAGTGCTACGACCTTACTTTTATCTAAAAAACAAGGTATAACACTTTAAAGCAAAACAGCCTGAATTTGTTGTGAGAATTGCAAAAATAAAATTTAATCAAAATGTACAAAACCTGACAATAACTCTCGATTCACTAATACATAATTTGCAATTTTGCATGCATCACCATCTTTAATGAGTTTTTAATGGAAACGGCAGCTTCTAGGGACTTCAATAAGTTCTTAAGTAGAAAAGGTAGGGGAAAATGTTTTTATATTCCAAAATGACATACACCGCGCACAAAAAAGTTGAAGTGATTTTCAAAGCATCCTAAAGACCGCATTTCATTGAGGCTGGTTTAGCCAGGCTGGTCCGGCCTATAGGCTAGTGGCTGAAACAAGTGCAGCTATAAACTAATTGGGCTGCATTTCTAGCATATTTTTTTAGTTACGTACACTCCATAGACAATTTTTTCATTTTAATTATGTTCAGTATACACAGTCATATGCACACCAGCGACAGTGAAAACGAAACGCTCACGAGCAAAAAGAAAACGAAAAGTTAAAAGATAGTGGGTACACGATATTACCGTCTTTTAATTATTCCCGTAATTTTAACTACCTCCAGCCAGGCATTTTTCTCAATTTCTATATCTTTATAGCCCACATTTTGAGGGTCATATAAGCATAGAAAGCTTGAAAGCTTTTCACAGTGTCCAGCCAGCCTGTGTGAGTGTATGACCATTTGCTATACTACATTTCAAATTTGGCTGGACCAGCCGGGCTGCACTATCCTGGCTGGACCTGCCTCAGTGAAATGCGCAATCGCGTGTGGCGCCCTCTTGGAGATACATCCAATTGTGCATAAAATTTGAATTTTCCGTCCCAAGAAACCGCCGCATATAAAATTTCATGAATTTAACTCAAAGTAGTCGAGTTATTAAAGAGAATGTGATTAATTTTTTTAAATTTGATATCCTGTATCCAGCGTTATTATTACCAGACCTAAGTTCATAGGAAATTTTGTGCTTAAAAGTGAACGTAGAAGAACATACTGAAGTACATGTCTTCCTAAAACACCATGTATAAATATTTAAACTTCTAAACAAGAAAAAGTGAGAAAATTTCAAAAAACTACTCCTTTAGCAACGCTATAAGAAATAGCAGTTCAAAACAATAACTGTGAGAGATAAGATAAGCCTTACCTTTTCATTTCGGATTGCACCAGTCTCTTCCTTAGACCCCCTTGGTTTCACTAAGGCAAGCACCAAATAGATAGCCAGGCACAGTGCCAGAAACACCAAAAGAGCACAGATGAAGGACCTGAAGGACGTATCCTTAGGCGCAGCGTTGCCGTTGACTTGATACTCGCTTTTGCTCATGTTCGCACGTGATGTGAGTAACGACTGAGGAATTATCAAAAATTATTGTTTAGCTGGTCAGCTACGGGAAGGAAACGTTTTACCGCTATCGCAAAACGATAACCAGTCCGTTGGATTTGTCACTTGCCGGAATTTTGTTTAGAATGCTTTTTGATACAGCAATTGAATATATAGCGTATCTTAAGGATGGCACATTTGCTGAAGGAAGCGTGTAATATATTTTAGCAATTGCTGGAAACTTTTGGTATTAGCAAAATATATCTGCATATTTAATATGCTTTATACCCAACCGCCAAAAATTTAGAGAGTCCTAGCTTGTAGACAAGCGCCGCCACGGGCGAACGTGTGAGGAGCAACGTTTCACAGGCGTACTAAATTTTTGAAGGCGATCAAATATAAAAAATATACAAAAATGCCAAAAATAATTGCATTAGGTACATAATATCCATTCTTTTTATTAGAAACAGTGATACAACAGCTTTTGCCAGTTTCGAGGCGTTAGATATTAAAAATGATAGTTATTTGTTATTTCCAAATTTTATGTTTTTATTATGTATTATCAATTACCCATGGTTTTTCAAATACTCTAAAAACCTCTTATAGTAACTCTATTTTTAGCATAACTTTATACAGGGCGTTCCTAAATAAGTGTCGCAACGGAAAACTGTAAATTCCACTTGAAAGAAGAAACATTTTTTTCCTCTTCGGGCTTTCATTTTCGAGATATACGGTGTCAAAACTTTAATTTTTTTTAGTTTTTTTCCAATATCTTAGGAACAGTATGAACTACAGGACTGAGCTTTTGTGAACACATTACATTAATAGGTACTTTTTCGCACCCATGTTGACAATTGTGCAAATATGATGGCTGGATTGCAATATGAAACTAACTAACTTGCTGTCATTTCAACACTGAAATGTAATTTTATATTATGATGACTGGAATGCGCTAAAAGCTGCGCGAATGGATTATTTATGATCAGCGCCATATTTTGTTTTGTGCCTCTAGCAATGGCGGAGCAGTAGGGGCTTAGCTGATTGTGAATTGAAATGGAATTGAATTCTGAATATGAAGAATTATTTCGTGCTATATACTGGTTAATTTTACAGTCCCTTATAAAACATGACATGTTCCAACAATAACACCCACACAAATACACAAAAAATAACACTGAGATACAAGATAAAAGAAGAAGCTACCCTGTACGCCAATGACGTGTTTACAAACAAAATAATGGGAAATTAAGAACACAATTCTTTTTGTACGTGCAGATGGTTGTCTCTCTCTCACCCACATACATAACCAATGAAGTATGTCTTGGCTGAGTTTCATGTGCCTCCTTTTGTCTGCTCCTAGGGTTGGTACCTTTATTTGGATGCGCAATGGGACTTAACGCATTCCATATCGTATATTTCAGTGCATTTCAAATGTCATTAAAGAATGTGCCAATCACAGTCACTCTCGTTAGTGTTATTCTTTGTGTATTTTTGTGGGTGTTATTGTTGGAACATGTCCTGCTTTATAAGGGACTGTAAAATTAACCAGCATATAGCACGAAACAATTCTTCATATCCAGAATTCAATTTCATTTTAATTCACAATCAGCTAAGCCCGTACTGCTCCGCCCATTGCTAGAGGCACAAAACAAAATATGGCGCTGATCATAAATAATCCATTCGCGCAGCTTTTAGCGCATTCCAGTCGTCATAATATAAAGTTACATTTCAGTGATCACAGTAAACAAATGAACTTCTTGCTACAATACGACCAACGTAAATTGGCATAAAAACCAAGGTTTACTAATTCTGGACCTTTTAAACAGCCATGAATTAGCGGTCGCCGGCAATATGACACTGGCACAGTCTATATTTTTTCTAGGTTTGTCCTCCCGACAGCCAAAAAATGTCAAATTTTGTGACGGTTGGAGAAAATTAACATTACAAAATAGTACGACGTACGAAATAAAAGTCCATAGTTAGCTATGAGCACCTGACAAACTGTCAAATAGCATCCAACTGCCGCGTACTGAAACAGAATTATCGAATAACGATGACTGTAAATCGTCACAAATGCAGCTTATTTACGAAAAATACTACCGACCTTCTCAAATTAGCACCCAACGCGCATTGGTTCAAAAAACTATGCTATACCCTGAAAAAACTGGTGCTTATAAACCCCAACCACAGCGACTGTGCGAAGCTGTTCCGCAACAATTTGGCCATTATGAGAGAAAGAAGAAGGCACGCCTTCGGTCCCTATTATTTTGTAATTCACCCGATGAGCAGCTTTAATACAGTCATGATGGCGCTGTTCGTTATAGTGTGGTTTTATTTCCTTTTAACGGAATCATCACTAATTTTCTCGCAGTTTTTACTTCAAGAGAAAATTATGAAAATACACAGAGAAGTGGTGTCTCCCATCCAACTGTTCCTTATGTTACCATTTTTTAATACCGGGTACGTCGATAAAACCACCAGACAAGTCATTTTAGAACCCAAGAAGATAATCTTCAGGTATTTATTCACATACTTCATTTTCGATTACCTGAGCACATATTTGGCTATAGATATACCGGCACATTGGTTAGTACAAAGTGAAAGAGAGAGGAACGATGTAATTCTGTCTGCTTATATTATTCGTGTACTCGCTCTTAGCATAAGAATTCCAACGTTGATAAATTTTATAAATGATATTCTGAGACATTTTAAAATTAAGAAAACGGTAAGATACTTGATAATTTATTGTATCAAGACATATATTATTCTTCATATATTAGCTTACATGATATCAACTGTATCACAATTATGGTATTCTATATTCTGGGAACGTATTCCGCAACACTCATGGCTGTTAGTAACTGGTATTTATTTGAAAGAGGAAATGTATGAACAGTATTTCGATACCCTACAAGTAGTATTTTGTCTCTTCTTCGGAATTTCCTTTATGACAATGACGGTTTTGATCGATCAAATTTGTGCGGTGATCATATCCATCACTGGGAGACTGTATACTCTTTATCTCTTGGCTGATATTTTGAGAATACTCGGTATAGCCGGCGTTTCTGAAAGTGCATATCAAGGAAATATGTCAACTATGCAAAACTACATGGCCGATCAAGGATTGCCAGAAAAGTTAAAACAGAGAATATTGCGATATTGTCAGTTCAAATTTGAGGGACGATACTTCTACGAGAAAAAGATCAAAAATGCCCTTTCCGATAACTTGCGCGCAGAGCTATTCCTGTTTTCTGCGACGAAAATGATCCACAAGGTGGAAGTTTTCAAATATCTACCCCGTTCTGTAGTTGGACTCATCATGGAGTCCATGAAATCGGAACTTTTCTCTGCGAATGAGATCATTATCTCTATAGGTTCGGAAATAAGCGAAATCTACTTCATATCTTGGGGCACTGTCGCTGTTACCAGTTCAGCTGGCAACGAGCTGTGCCACTTGGCAGATGGCGAGGAGTTCGGGACTATTTGCCTGTTCTTCAAGCACCAGAAATACGCGATGGTGGCATTAGAGCCGACAGAAGTATTCATTATAAATAAAAACGAATTTATGGAGTTTTTGTATCCTTACCCGGATATAATGAGCAAGTTTTACCTCGCGGCCAAGGAAAGACTTGTCAAACTGAAAACATTGGACCAAGATGCCAACTTGCCCCACGTCGATGTACTCACTGAACTTGAGAGAGGAAATATTTTGGAAAAGCGTACCGAACGACTGGTCACCCACAACTGAGACTTCATTTTCTTCATTGTATTGTTGTGTTTGAATTAATTTAGATTAAGTTATATAGCAACTGCAGCACGTATACTTATACAGGCTGTATCACATAAGAGAGCCACTCCCATGTATCTCGCTGAATGTGCGAGACACGTCAAAAATCTTTAATTGTTTTTTGTTGCATTTTTGGAGGCCTTTATGCTCGTAAAAACAAATTTGAGATCCATGGCCAACTTTATGAGTAATAACAAAAAAACCTGTAAAGTGCCCAAACTTTAAGGCTGTCTAACTTTTTTATTTTAAGAGATAGAGAAAACTTATGGGTAATAAATTTTTATTGCAAAATTGATACCTTCCACCTGATATAAACAGATTTTTGAAATATCGTTTGTGGTTCGCTGCGCCCTCTAGGCGGATAAAAAAATTTTTTATTGAAGCAGGCTATGGCCACAAAAAAATGCCTGTTTTTTCGTCTTCCATGCAATATACTACATGTTGCCCTTATCTTTCGTATTTATTACATTTTTTCAATTTTAGTTAAAAAAAATATACCTAAATATTTTCGTGTTGCTCAAGATAATGTAGAACCTGTTTTAAAGACGCCAATTGCAAAAAAATAATAAACAGAATGTACTTTTTTATGCAAAATACAGATTTTCTTTTAATATTATTTTATTACATTGTCTGTCAAAATAATTTTAAAGACCCAATTGCGTCTAATGTGAAAACCAATAAAATAATATTATAAGAAAATCTGTATTTTGCATAAAAAAGTACATTCTGTTTATTATTTTTTTGCAGTTGGCGTCTTTAAAACAGGTTCTACATTATCTTGAGCAAGACGAAAATATTTAGGTACAATGGTCGTCCGCTTAAAGTCACCACTTCCATGTTTTGTCCCTTTCTAGCACCCTGTATAATAAATGGCACTAGAAAAGAATGGACCATGGAACTGGTGACTTTAAGCTGACGACCATTGTACATTTTTTTAAACTAAAATTGAAAAAAAATGTAATAAAATACGAAAGATAAGGGCAACATGTAGTATATTGCATGGAAGACGAAAAAACAGGCAATTTTTTGTGGTCATAGCCTGCTTCAATACAAATTTTTTTTATCCGCCTAGAGGGCGCAGCGAACCACATACGATATTTCAAAAATCTGTTTATATCAGGTGGAAGGTATCAATTTTGCAATAACAATTTATTACCAATAAGTTTTCTCTATCTCTTAAAATAAAAAAGTTAGACAGCCTTAAAGTTTGGGCACTTTACAGGTTTTTTTGTTATTACTCATAAAGTTGGCCATGGATCTCAAATTTGTTTTTACGAGCATAAAGGCCTCCAAAAATGCAACAAAAAACAATTAAAGATTTTTGACGTGTCTCGCATATTAAGCGAGATACATGAGAACGGCTCTCTTATGTGATACAGCCTGTATATGTAGGTATCTAATGTGTTACGATTGTTCTTTCTGTTTAATGTAATTACTAAAATAAATATTTTAACATATTTTTTTTATATTAGTGGAATATGATTAGTTTAAAGCATAAACACAATTTAAAATGAATTTTTTTACTTTAGAATTTTATTATGCATTTTAGTTAATTTTAAATAATATACGGGGTACGGAGTGTATTTAAATCACACCCAAAAAAATTTAAGGAGCGATTCTCCGATGAAAATTGTTAAAGGTTTCTGCTATAAAACCTTTTGCCTTTTGCCTTTTGCTCCTCTAAAAAAATATATATAGTTCTTTTTTATATTTCATGTATATCGAGCTAAAGAAACCAAACTTGGCGAACATTATCTGTCGATAAAACAGTGGCGGCTCGTCGTATGAAGCAACTGAGGCCGCGCCTCACTGTAAAATTTGGCTTTCACTGTATATTTTAATGCTCCATAATTTCCAATCCGATTGCCTACTACATTTATCAAAAATCAATGTAACGAAATAAAATAATTGCTTCAGTCTTAGCCCTCATAATATTATAACGTACCTCTGGTTTACATTTCAATATCCCGCCGTTTCTGTTTCTACCTCGTGGGGAGTCCGAGTCACCCACGAATCCCACCACAGTGAGGCCGAATTTTGCGAGCCTCAAATTGCGTCGCACATGTCTATACATTATGACACAGAATAAAGGAACTACGCATTGTTATGGTAACCTGTCAAACTTTCTGTCAAACCTGTTACAGACAAAATTGAGTTTTCCTTTTTAAATTTTCTTGTGAAAATAGAGTGGTGTTGATTGAAATAATGAGTGATTCAGAAACAGAAAACTTGCCTCTTGAAATTGAAAAAACTGCAGTAGCTTCACTTTTACCAGATAAATCGGGAACCAAGTACGAACAATTTTATAAACGATTTACTGATTGGTATGCATCTAAGAATATAAAATATGAAGCAAAAGAAAAGGAGTTATTAGCATTTTTTTAAGAATTATCCAAGAAGTACAAATCATCTAGTCTTTCGGCCTTCTATTCTATGCTGCAATATATATTCTGTATGCGGCCAAATGTTGAAAGAGTTTCCCAAGAATTCTTTATCACTGCCGGGGGAATAAATAATGTGAACATCGTCCAAGTAATACGAAAATACCTCGCCCTGCGTCCTAGTCATGCCGATCATGGAACATTTTTTTTTGGTTACGGATGTTATAAATGCATGAAACTTCCTGTAGGTATAAATACTTTTAGTGTAACTCCAAACAATATTGCTTTTTTATCAATTTATCGCAGCCTCAACAATATACAGGGCACTGGTTTCGACGATAATTAACTTCACTTCTAGTCACAGGAGCATACCTTCTAAACAGTGGCGTAGCTAGGCGTGGGCGAAGCGGCCCCTCGCCTACGGCCTCGCACTTAAAGGGGCCTCGCGCAAGGCCCCCTTGGGGGTGATTTACGAGTAAAACCGATCCCCATGCACTCTAAATAGTACGAATAGCACCCTAATAGACCTTACTAAAAATAAGCTTTACCACACGTACTATAATTTGCTCACCCTGATGCATGTGCTCTATTATTGACGTATTTTTCAGTATTGAATAGGTTACAAAAAATATTTATTTTTAGCCTTTAAACACCTCATATTTATGAAATTTTCAGACTTCACTTGAAATTAATAATTTTGTAAACAAACGTTCTAATTTTTCACCATTCTTTTCTTGAAAATATACAGGATGACTTTAAAAAAAAACTACAATGCATAGTATCACTCGATAGAGGACGAAAAAATAATAAAAAAGTTATATACACTAATGTCTGATTGCCTTTTGTTGTAAGATACAGCATTTAAGAATTTTTTATAAAATTTAAATATTTTTAATGTCTCCCGATTGTACGAAAATATTTGGACCAAAATTGATGCACACTATGATCTTGTATGTAGCTATTATGGGTCACAATACTCAGTTCATTCATCATTCAATGGTGGAAGGGCCTCGCTGATGCGACTTCGCCCACGTCTAGATTAGTCCACGCTACGCCACTTCTTCTAAATATAAAATGACATGGTGGTTGGAGGTCCAATACCGTGTGTGAATAAGGCTATATTGGTATGTCTCTTGAAAACAAGAAAAACATCGCCACAAAAGTTCTTGGAGGAAAGATTGCTGTCATTGAAGCTACTTCAAGTGCTTACAAAAAAATTTAAGTATTCTTAATACAAATACAGACCAGCTGCATTCATGTGGAATTAATCTTAGGAATTGCCAAAGTTGTGTTGTTAATATTTATAACAATTACCTAATTCAATTTAATTAAAGTTAAATTATCTATTAATTGTCAAATTGAAAAACCTGATGATGCTTAATAAAAATAACCATTAAGCAGTGATCTCTGTTTTTTAAAATTTCATTAGTATGTCACATTACTCCACTAGAGGTGTATTGACCTTCATTACTCAACTGAAATAGTACCAGATAAATGCTGTAATGAGGCTCTTATAAAGCAGTGTTGTAGATAAATAAATGCATTGCAATGTATTTTTGCCGAAAGATTTAGTGGCCTGTTCTTTGAAATGGAATCCATAAAAAGAAATGTCAATGTCATTTATTGTTACTGTTTCTTACTCTTTCATAACATACTGAAGTATGCACATCTCTTCCTGAAACACCCTGTATATTTTTAGGTATTAACATTGTGTGAAACTAACTACTCTGCGGACTAAAGCACCGACCAGCGTTGAATTCCACCAACCCATATATTCTTTATTATTAGTTTTTGTAACATTTTTTACTGTACTAGAAAGGTATTTTAAGCTAATATAAATCAAATCTCCTACAATTCGTATCAATGAAGTCATATGTATGTTCTCTGATACCCAGCGCCGGACCTAGGGGCTGGCAAGCAGGGCCCCGGCCAGAGGCGCAAGCCAGCGGGGGCGCGCTAGCACATTAACCCACGCTTAAAGATTTTTTAGAGTTACAGTCTGCATCAGGGCCCGTTCATTACGTGCAAGAAAACGCGCTCTTTCTCGATGAAAACAAGTGCCGAAATTGTCAACGTCGTAACATTTTATGTACGTTTTATGATATTGCTTTACCATAAATTAATAAAAATTTGTTTATAAAGTAAAATTCTTTGTGACCTTCACCTTTTTTTTGGGGGGGGGGGGCGCACCTTTGGAAATTTGCCCTGGGCGCCAGCTCCCCTAGGTCCGGCGCTGTATGTATGCTCTCTGATACCAAACATTTACGTATGCTAATGAACAATTCCACAGACAAAGCTCTATTCAATAATTATCGAAAATAAAAATTAACCTAGCTAAATTTACTAACTGTGGGAACTCGAAAACTCAACCACAAAAGATGAGATCTGACCTATTTATGCATTTTTAGGATTGCTTCTTCAAGTGGCCTCCTTTAAGTTGAGTCAAATATCTAACAATGGTCGGGGCTTTAGTCCGCAGAGTAGTTAGTTGTTTCACACAATAATAATTTTAATTTATTGGTATAATAATTTTTATAGTTAGATATTTGACTCAACTTAAAGGAGGCCACCTGAAGAAGCAATCCTAAAACTGCAGAAATAGGTCAGATCTCATCTATTGTGGTTGAATTTTCGACTTTCCACAGTTTCAAAAGTGAACTTAGATATTTATTGAATGTTTTAATTAAACCAGGTTAGAAAATTTAGCTTTGTCTGTGGAATTGTTCATTAGCATACCTCGATGTTTGATATCAGAGAGCATACATATGACTTCATTGACATGAATTGTAGAAGATTTTATTTATATTAGCTTAAAATATCTTTCTAATAGAGTAAAAAATGTTTATTTTATCTTAACTAGATATACAGCCTGCATTCTTTACAACTTCTGTTGTAGGATACCTATATAAAAATGCCATCATGTTACTATTTTTACAGCTTTTTCACATTTTCAGATAATATTATAGCAAAGTCTGACACAGTTTGTATTTTACTATATGTATGTGTTAATTTTCATTATGCTGGTATTTAATCAATGACAATTTTTTAATAAAAGCATCCCCTCTTGTCTAAGATGTTTATTTGTAAAATTTCAACATTGGCATTATATCTGGAAAATATTAAAGAAATAGTATTTATTTTATAAGGAAAGCTTTAACATTGTGTGATAATTTATGTGTTCCTAAAGTTAAATGGAAAACAAATCTAAAATTAAAATCATTTACTGATAAAATTTATATCCAAAATGGTACTTACCTTAAGACAAAGACGGTGTTGAAAATTTTTATTCTAGTTTTAGAAAAATATTTAACAGTATGTAGTTGTCATCTAAAACCGCAATTCTTGGATTTTTAAAAAATGTTTTTGACGATGCAACAATATTGGTTTCATAAGTGTTGCACATAGCTGTACTCTTTAGTTTTACAGGATTAAAATGTTCACCCCTTAGGAGATATAGCCTTTTGACTTTTCCAAAAAAATATGGAATAGCGGCTGTAATTTGAAAACCAAAAAAGTATAATAGTCAAATTTTATACAAATTTTCTACTAATGCATGTGCAACCTCTCAACAAGTTTTCAAAAGTTTCTGCCCCTTGGAGCAGTTAATATAAGCATCCGCTAAGTTATTTTTTGCTATAACTTACACAAAAGGTCTAATGACAGATTAGTATGACAGCTTCCTACTTATATATTTCTTAATTGCAATCGTATGAGTTGTAATGTAAAAGATAATGAATTTTATTCCGTGTTAATAAATGGTTAATTTTAATGCAAAAAGGTAAGAAAGGTAAAAGTTTTAAAATAAACCAGGCTATCTGATACATACTTTAGAACAATTAATTTTTGACAAACAAATAAGTTGTAGCAAAAAAATAACTTAAGGTATGCTTGTTTCAATGCCTTCGAAAGGGCAGAAATCTTCAAAAAATTGTGAAGTTTTAAAGTTATTCAAGAAAAACCTCCATCATGGACACATATCTCTGTAGGTAGAGCCTGTAGAAAAAAAATTATAGGAACTTGCCATCTTAGGTATTTTTTCATGTTCTATCTGCACCCGAGAGATTTCCCCCATTTTCCTGGACCCTGTATACATTACATTAGGTTGAAGTTGTAATATAACACCTACTTATTTTGACAACAGTGTGATGTCACGAAATGAAAATGTAGTTTAAAATATTAAATATATAGCATTTTCCTCAAATTTGAGTAAATAAATATATTAATCACATTATTTTAACCATTTATATAACAATAATATAAATAAATATATGTAACGCTTTATCTTCTTCACTTTATTAATATACTGTTGGAACACTGAAAACATTGCATAACATATTCTCCTTCATTTATGTCTTTCTTATCTATCACAAAATTTTCACCACATCGGCATGGATAAAATGTAGTATTACTGTCACTGAAGTCCAGTTCGTTCTTTGACAACTCAACGTATATTAAACAATGTTCATCAAACTCCTTTTTAAGGAGAGATGCATCATACTCTTTCCTCAAATTTCCATCTATTAATGTTTTATACGCCTTATCGATGGCAATGAATTTTTCACTCGTAGATGAACCTTCTTGTTTATCTGGATGGTATTTCTTAATTAACTGTTGATAGCACCGTTTTAGTTCAAAGGAAGAGGCTTCTAGGTCGCACCCCAAGATTTCATAGTAATTTTCTTCAGTAGCACCATTTTCTTTGTCCCATTTTTCTTTATCCATTGGTAATTTGGTAAATTTTTGTATAAATATAGATGTCTGTTCATTCAAAAATTGAGGTTAGACGCAGACATATTTTTTGGCACTGTTACATATGATGAATGAAGATAGCAATGAGTGCTTTCTTGTCAGTATATTATCTTCTCGGGGCTTTATACGCTAACATTTATCTTTCGATAATTAAATATATCAAATATAGAAGTCCCTTTTATAGCAAGTATTATGTGATACGTTGCTCATTATATTTAATTAATAAATATAAATCTATACTTTAGGCACATTAAATGCAAAAATTATTATATTATTTCATCTATAGTCGAAGCCCAAAATAATAGAAAGTGATTCATGTTATAAACTTATCTAAAAAAAATTTTGAATGTACAGGGAACTTACAAATACAATTTTGTTAATATAAAATCAAAAAGGGCAGTTCAAAAATGATTTAAAAATACACTTCCGCACGACATTGGAAAAATGGAAACTGTAAAATATGATAAGGCGTATAATTGGCTACCGGACAAAAAATTGAAAGAAATTCCCAAGGAAAGACATAAATTACATTTTCCAACGCTTATTTTTATACATCAAATTCAACTGTTATTATCCTTGTTGTTATTAATTATCAATAGAATTAATTTCTGGTTTTAATGGTCTGGGATCGGTCAGTGATTGCGCGGTTTAAGGCGTCAGTACTTGAATCGAGGTGACTGGATCGCTGTGGGTTCGACCCCCGCAGCCGGTAGACCGTATATAAGCTATATTCGTGGAGAGGATTGGCACCCTCTCTGTAATAATATGCCGCCCCCTCTCCCGCACAAGTCTTCGACTTCCTGGGCTGATCATCGTGAATAGAATGAGGGGTAGAGATATTATTATTATTATATTATTATAATTAGTAAAATAGTTTGACATAACAACCTGATGTTACAACAAAATTTTGTCCCGTCTTACCCAGTTTCTACAAAGTAACACAAATGTTTCTGCTCCTTGTCCGTTTTGAAATTGTAAGTTATTGACAGCAACTATGATACGTTTGCGCAAATTATCACCATCAAATAATTCGAGCGAATATTCGCAAATTTTACGTCCATGAGGATAAGGTTTTAAAAATTTCTTGAAGCAAAGATGTTTGTGTAACACTGGCAACACTGTGAACCACACGTTCAGTCTGCAGCACCATGAGTCATAAAAGTATGGCCAGCGGTCCTCAACAAGTTTTCTACAGGAAAATTACGAACTTTATTTAAAATTTCACTTTTTTATTTCTGAATTTTTTGTAAAAAAAACTATTAATTATGTGTTCTACACACAGAACTATACTGCTGATTAAAATATCTGTACTTATTTAAAGTTCACCCATATTGTTGCAAGTTTTTTTTATCAATTTTAACAAACACGTGTTAAATAAAATTGCAGAATGGACCAGTACGAGTAAAACATGAACTCAACTTTATTCATAGCACCTTTTTTATTTAAAATTTACCACTAAAATAACAAAGTTTTGTAACTAATAATTATATTCTATAAAAATTAAAATTGGATATGATTCTTGATATTTACAATTAAATTAAGAACAACTGCAACACATAACTAATCTTAATTAATTTCAACACAACAATACAGTAAAGAAAATGAAGTATCAGTCGTTGGCGGCTAGCCTTATGGTCCGCTTCTCCAAAATATTTCCTCTCTCAAGTTCAGTGAGTAGATTTACATGTGGCACGCTGGCATCATCGTCCAATGCTTGATATTTGGCAACCCTTTCCCTGGCCGAGCGATAAAACTTGTTCATTACATCTGGGTAAGGATACAAAAACTCCATAAATTCGTTTTTATTTATAATAAATACTTCCGTCGTCTCTACTGCCACTATCGTGAATTTCTGCTGCTTGAGGAACAGGCAACTAGTCCCGAATTCTTCTCCATCTTTCAAGTGGCACAGTTCGTGGCCAGCTGAATTCGTAACGGCGACAGTGCCCGAATAATATATGAAGTAGACTTTGCTTGTTTCCGAACCTATGGAAATAATGATGTCCTTGGGAGAGAAAATTTCCGATTTCATGACTTCCATGACGGCTCCAACTATGGAACGCGGTAGACTTTTGAAAACTTCCACCTTGTGAATCATTTTCCTTGCAGAAAACAAGAATAATTCCGCACGCAAGTTTTCGGAAAGCGCATTTTGTATCTCTTCCTCGTAGAAGTATCGTCCTTCGAATTTGTACTCACAATATCGCAACACTCTCTGTTTTATATTTTCTGGCAAATTTTTATCAGCCATGTAGCTCTGTATAATCGAAATGTTTCTGTGGTATAAACTTTCAGATACACCGGTGATGCCAAATATTCTCAAAATATCAGCCAAGAGATACAGAGTGTAGAGTCTTCCAGTGAAGGATATAATCACCGCACATATTTGTTCATTCTGAACTGACATTGTCACATAATTAATTCCGAAGAAGAAACAAAATACCAACCGAAGGGCACTGAAATACGCCCGATGACCTTCTGCTTCGTCATAAGCTCTAGGGTTTTTCAACCATGAACCCATAGGAGTCTCTGATCCACGATAACACAGTATTGGTACAGCTACCATCATAAAAGCGAATAAATGCAGAATTATATAAGTTTTTACACAATAACATACTACAGATCTTAACATTTTCTTAATTTTTATATTTCTCAGAACGTCATTTATAAAATTTATCAAGGTTGGAATTCTTATGCTAAGAGCGAATACACGAAGCAAATAAGCAATAAGTTTGAAGCGGTGTGAATCTGTCAGAAATATCCGACTAGGTAACTTGAGAACGCGTTATCATTAAATTTAACGCAATAAATAGTTGGAAGGACATTTCTGATAGCTTCAAACCGTTTCCAACTGCGGCAAAAACAAGGGCAGGTATTCAGTAAACATGCGAGGGTACAAACATTCTGGAGAATTCTAAAATGTAGGAGCCTTATATGTATTTTATGTAACTTCTATAAAACTTCTTTAATACTTTATCTTAGGATATTTAATATATACAGTTATGCTAAAAATAGAGTTACTATGAGATGTTTTTAAGATATTTGAAAAACTTTACAGTTAGATATCTTCACAGCATGCACAAAACAGACATCTATATGTTTTTTATGATTACTAAGAACAAGCATTTTTGTTGTGCTTAAATAATAATTTACTAAAAACGATTCACATGTGGTAAAATGTCCTTCGAAAGATCTCAGAATAGTTGCTACTACTTAAATATTCTTTTAAACAAAACTACTCTGCATTGATTTGGTTCGTATCCGGTATACAGGGGAGTCATTAATAATGTTACATAGCTTAAGGGCAGATTGTTAACGTCAAAATAAAGCGATTGAAATCCTACTTCAATTATTGCTCCTTTTCATTATACAGGCTGTAAAAATTGAAAAATTGTTTACGATTCTTTGCTATATTTTAAGAACGTATGAACCGATTGTTTTGAAAATTTGTAGTCTTACGTTTTTTGAGGTGGCAATTACGAATATGCAGTGTTAACAGTCAACAGTGTTAAGGTTACGACTAGGGGGCGCTAGTTATACTGTATGTACTATCGATATAAAAATAAGTCTTTTTGTATTTTACACTTTTGAATTTTATAAGTTTTTAAGAAGTCATTAAACTACTTTCAATTCTACATAGAAAAGCTATACTCGTTACAAATCGATAAACTCAATTGTTTTTAAGAAACAGACATAAGTCTTAGGACATCAAAACTAAATTAACAATAAGACGACTTGTAAACTAAAGATTTAATATAGCCCCAAAAATAAACATACAGCGGATTTAAATCAGGGCTACGGGCAGGCCATGGAACTTCGCTTAGTCATTAAACTACTTTCAATTCTACATAGAAAAGCTATACTCGTTACAAATCGATAAACTCAATTGTTTTTAAGAAACAGACATAAGTCTTAGGACATCAAAACTAAATTAACAATAAGACGACTTGTAAACTAAAGATTTAATATAGCCCCAAAAATAAACATACAGCGGATTTAAATCAGGGCTACGGGCAGGCCATGGAACTTCGCTTCGCAACGGTGCGGAAAAGATATTCTCTTACTCGTCGGGGATAATGTGCAGGTGCACCATCATGCAAAACCAGAAGTTCTGTCGTAAATTGATTCTCTTCAAGAAGTACTGGTATGTCATTAATTAGAAAATTTAAATACTTTTCTCCGTTAAGTGGACGTGGTAGTACGAACCAACAACTCCACAATATTATCGGAGAGAATTCCACACCAAATATTGATAGAGAACTCTTGCTGAAAATGTACTTTTCTTAGCAGATGAGGATTATCTAGTTTCCAAGAATGACTATTTCTTCAATTAAAAATACCTTGTCGGCTAAATGTGGGTTTGTCCTTTGGTGGGTCATCATTTTGTTGTTGGCAGAGAAACTGTGCAAAGCTAGAAGGTCTTGTGGCGTTAAATGATAAGGATACAAATTTTCTTTGTGGAGTATTCTGCTAACGAAAGACTGACGCCAGTAGCTGCCGAAATTTGACGTGTGCTTGTATGTGTGATTTCAGCAATTCATATGAGCTGCTTTCCAATTGGCAAGTAGAGCGCTCCTGGACTACTTCTGAAGTACTTCAATTTCTTTTTTCGCGTTCCAATAATAGAGAACATTTTACTCTTGAAGTGGTCTTTATCGTTTTCCCCTGCCCCCTTTTGCTCTAGCAATTTTTGTGGAGTTTTATGCTCCATTTCAAACATTGTTGCAATATATTTTTATTATTTATTAGACCATTTATAATTCATTACAATGGATATCTGTGTTATGGTAAGTAGGTATGTATCCTTTATATGAAAGTGCTATTAACATTAAGACTCCAGAAAAAATTATAAAAATTGTTTTAAGCACGTTTTAAGTTACTATGGCCAAATCGACGCGTTCCAATAGCATAATTCAGGAGCAGTTAAAAAGCAGAACAGAACAAGAACACATCAGGAACACTTCCATGGCAATTGGAAAGCCACTCATGTTTCTCATTTTAATGCTCGAAAAATTATTATGACGGCGCATTTCAAATATTAAAAATAACAATAAAAACACTACTGCCTAATATATGAATTGAATTGCATTTACAAAAACATGATATGGTATTGTAGTAACAACTGTCTACTTATTATTTCCACGCCTACTACTTTGGAAAGAGTAATTTTCTAATTTAATTCAATCTCAAAAACTTAAATCGTCTGCTTCTCGAAAACGGTTGAGTTTATCGATTTGCCACAGGTATACATTTTCTATCAAAGAGAAAGGTCTCTCTCAATTGCCGTAGTGAGGAAAAGGATATTCGCATATGAATTAGTCTGCGATTGTTTTGAGAATCTCGTCGACCCTGATCACGTGGCTTGTAATCATTTATGAAGGCACTGTACTTATTCTGATCAGAGTACAGAACTGTTACATATTCTGTTATCAGAGGAATTTTTTTTATCACAATTTTTTTTTTTAAAATTGATGACAGCGGAAATTGCAGAATCAAGGGGCGCGAAATATAAAAACTAATATAATTGCGTAGTCAGTAGGTTGGATTGTCTCACGCATAGTACAGTGTGGTCGAAGAGTAATTAAGGAACAAATTGATTCATACAAAAAAACTCCAACAATATTGAAATTTCTTTGCTTGTAATATTCACCCTGTAGAAAAATAAAGTTGAAGACATGTGCAGAAGTAGTGTGCAGTTACCTTCAAGATCTCTAGAACTCTAAGAATTAACGTTTACACTAGGAAGTTTCATACAATTGTATACATTTTACATCATAATAAATATCTAAAAAAATGTATTGTGAAGTACGCTGTAAATTTATTACTAAATAATTAACGAAGCAAGTGACATAATATTAAATTTAATAATTTATTACACAGCCCCACAAAAAAAAAATCATACACGAGAGAGTGACATATGTATTCCCGTGTATTTTTCGACGCTGAATCCGATCCCGAACTCAGAATTGGGCCTACACGTCTGGAATTGGCCCCAGGGGCCGAAAATGGCCTGAAATGCGGTTCCCGGGATAAGGCAAAGTCGACGCTGATTTTGGAGCTAAAGCCGGATTTGTGCTCGAAAAGTTTATGGCCAACTAAAATTCCGAGTTTGGGTCCAGGAAAATGACCCCTTGGGGCGGGAAAATCCTGTTTTGGATGTCCCGGTCGCGACTGTGGTATTTTCGTATGTTTTCAATTCTGGACCTGAGACTGGGTGTGAAAAGTTTATGGTCAGCTGAAATTCCTAGTTTGGGTTCGGGGAAATGGCCCATTGGGGCCGGAAAATCATATTTCGGACGTACCAGTCGCAAAAGTGGGATTTTCATGTATATTTCAATCCTGGTCCTTAGAGTATGCTCAAAAAGTTTTTGGACAGCTGAAATTCGCCAATCGCAACAGTGGGATTTTTATGTACTAATTCCTGTAGCTTATACTGTGCTTGACAGGTTTATGGCCATGTGAAATTCCCTGTTCGGGACCGGGAAAATGACCCTTCGGGGCCGGAAAATCGTGTTTTGAGAGATTCCAATCGACCAAAGGCATTCCAATCACGGTATGAGTTCCGGAATTTAATAGTACATGAAAATACCAATGTCTCACCTGAGACGTACAAAACACGATTTTCCGGCCCCTAAGGGTCATTTTCCCGGTCCCGAACAGGGAATTTCACATGGCCATAAACCTGTCAAGCACAGTCAAATCTACAGGAATTAGAAAAATATTTCAACCTGGTAGAAAAATTTGTCCAATTAAGTTGTGAATGTGATTTCACTGAATGTAATGCAGAAAATAGTTGTACCAATATAACTGGCAATTTCAAACGGTAGTCCTTAACTGCTGCTGTAACGAATCTATTAAATAAAATTTCAGAATGCAGTAGTGAGTGAAGCATTTACAACTTTATTTATAATAGGAACTTCTCTATCTAAAGTTTTGTTTTAATAAAGTGTAACTTTTATAACCAGTCACTTATATTTTATAAAAATGTAAAGAAAAAAAAAAAGAAACCGTAGTGTTAAACTCTATTTTTATAAGTAAATTAAGAACAATTGCAACACATATACCTAACTTTAATCTAAATTAATTCAAACACAACACAGTGAAAAAATAAAGTCTCATTGGTGGAAGGTCATCCTTATGGTCCGCTTCTCCAAAATATTTCCTCTCTCAAGTTCAGTGAGTAGATTGACTTGTTGCACATTGGCAGCATTGTCCAATGTTTCCAATTTGGCAACTTTTTCCTTGGCCAAGCGATAAAACTTGTTCATTATATCCGGATAAGGATACAAAAACTCCATAAATTCGTTTTTATTTATCATAAATACTTCCGTCGTCTCTACTGCCACTATCGCAAATTTCTGCTGCTTGAAGAACAGGCAACTGATCCCGAACTCCTCACCATCTGTCAGGTGGCACAGCTCGTTGCCAGCTAAACTCGTGACGGCAACGGTGCCCGAAGATATGAAGTAGACTTCGCTTGTTTCCGAACCTATGGGGATAATGATTTCCTTGGGAGAGAAAATTTCCGATTTCATGACTTCTACGATGGCTCCGAATGTAGAACGTGGTAGACTTTTGAAAACTTCCACCTTCTGTATCATTTTCCTTGCAGAAAACAGAAATAATTCCGTTCGCAACTTTTCGGAAAGCGCATTTTTTATCTTGTTCTCATAAAAGTATCGTCCTTCAAATTTGAACTGACAATATCGCAACATTCTCTGTTTTAAATTTTCTGGTAAATTTTGATCAGCTATGTATCTCTCTATAATCGAAATATTTCTTTGATACACGCTTTCAGAAACACCGGCGATGCCAAATAGTCTCAAAATATCAGCCAAGAGATATAGAGTATATAACCTTCCAGTGATGGATATAACCACCGCACATATTTGTTCGATCATAGGGTTCATTATCTTATAATTAATTCCAAAGAAGAAGCAAAATACCAGCCCAAGGGCATTAAAGTACGCCTTATGATCTTCATGAAAACCAGTGGTGGGGTCTGCGAACCATGAGTCCATAGGAACATTTGTAGTAAAGTTGTCATCTTCATAAGACAGTACTGGTACAACCACCATCATAAAAGTGAATAAATGAAGAATAATATATGTTTTCACAGAATAACATATTAGAGAGCGGAACAATTTCTTAATTTTCATATTTCTCAGAATACCATCTACATAATTTATTAACGTTGGAATTCTTATGCTAAGAGCGAATACACGGAACAAATAAGTGTACAACTTTGCATATTGATATTTATCAATTTCTACTATCAAAATAAGTACCGGTATATCTGCAGCCAAATATGTACTCATGTAATCGAATATGAAGTAGCTAAATAAATACCTGCAGATTATCTTTTTGGGTTCTAAAATGACTTGATTGGTGGATTTATCAACGTATCCCGTATTAAAGAATGGTAAGATTAGGACTAGTTGAATAGAGGATATTACTTTTCTGTGGATGTTCATAACTATCTCTTCCAATTCTTCATCTACGAAAACTATTAACGGTTCCATTATAATAAAATAAAACCACACCAGGATAAACAGTGCTTCCATGATTGTACTTAAATAACTCAGCGGGTGAATTACAAAATAATAAGGACCGGTCGCATGCTTTCTTCTTTCTTTAAAAATTGTCGATTTGTTACGAAATAGTTTTGCACAGTTGCTGTGGTCGGGATTTATAAGTACTAATTTCCTTAGGCATCTGCCTAGCTTCTTAATCCAATTTGCATTGGGAGCAAGTTTGGGAAGGTCAGTAGAATATTTCAGATATAAGCTGCATTCGTGGCGATTTTGAGTCATCGTTATATAACTCGTAAATGTAACTCTATTTTAATACACACACGGCACTTTGACAGATTGTCAGAGGGATCATAGGTTACTGCGGACTTTTATTTTCTTCCTCGCACAGTTTTGTAATAAAAAATATTAAGTCGGCCTAATAATGTCACATTGACAATAGGTACGTCGAATATTTATGCCAATTGGACAAGGCGTGGAATTGCGGGAAAATATTGTTTTTTATAGGTTGAACTCATCGTCTGTAATTTTTAAAAGAAGTATTTGAAAATGTACAAATTCACAGGGTGATTCAGTCATAGTGTCATTCATTTTAAAATAATATAGGGAAAATGAGTATAATACAAATACGAGATTACAAAAATATTTTCAATTTACTCCTTTTTCAGACTGTCAATGATTCAGTTTTCAGTTCACCTGGGTGTCGGCTTGACGCGACGTTGCCAAATTAAATATTTTTTTCTAGTACCTACCTATTTACTGCAATGTTAATTTTACTGCTAATAGATCATTTTTTAAAAGTATGCAGATAACATAATATAAAGTTGGCAGTACAAATTCCCGTTTAATACGTCACGGCGGAATACGCCGAGATCTTTCGGGTTTGTTTTCCTATGCCGCGGAAGCCAGTCGTCTCTGCATAGTGCATCTACATACTTCTACTATATATATCGCTCACTTGTAAACAGGGGCGGATGGGCCAACGGGGATTTTGAGAGTTTTCCCGAAGGGCCGGTTGCTTCCTGACCGCTGCAGCCCGCGACCATTTTTTTTAGTTGGATACGGCATTAGCATAGTCGAAACAAGAAAATACCGCGCGTGGCACGTGCTTTTTTTATTGTGCAGGTGCTGGTTGAGAAGCTTTTTTGAATATTACTAGGTGTGGCATTACCACATTGTTATGTAAATTGCCGTCAAATATAGGCCTATATATACATTGGCAAAATTCACAGAACGGATGCAAGCTTATGTTATGTAAAAAGCAGTAGCAAAATATCTTACCAAAATGGTAGAAAATGGCAGGAAGTGGAAACTTGTGAAATCGAAAAGATGCAAGTAAAACTTTAGACTATCGTCTAGTATACGTAGCACACCGTATGTCGATCGACCGGGCACTGGTCATTCTTGCTTGCGTAGAAGGCGAGAATTTTAGGAAGGAAAAAAAGGAATTTGGTAGTTAAAAAAAGATATGTATAAAATGAATTTATAACTTAGTTGAGAGCTCTTAATATTAATTATTATTTAACTAACTTAATTACCTATATACACAAAAAAAATGGAGAAGAACGGAACACTAGGTAACCATTTTCTTTATATAAGCACGAACGAGGACTAAAATAAACTAGTATTCCCATAACAGTCGAATCTTGGATGTCGGGCCAGTTGGTCAGGGTCAGTCTGTGATTTGTGATAAAGTTATTTTGTTTGATTATATTACATATTTAATTTGATTTTGACTTTATACGTTTTAATATTTAATTCAGAGTGTAACAGATGCTGATGGCCAAACTTCATGGGGTTATTATACAAGTAATTTTCAACAAAAAAGTTTTATAAGATTTTGTTGGAAAGTTGATAGTTGCTCTTTTATTTAACATTTTTTGATTTCAAAAGATTTGGTGCCTTTCTTCATAAAAACAGATATATCTCTGTTATTACAGCCACATCAAACTTAGACATACCATCGGAAAGAGCGTTAAATTTACAAGACGAGCATATAAGATGAAAAATTTTTAAGTTATATCGTGGAATTATAAAACACGTATTGTTGGACATATGCGCTCGGACCAACACAAAGTTCGTGTGACTACAGGGTGAGTCAGTCATAATGTCATTAATTTTAAGAGGAGATAGGGAATAATGAGTATAATACGAATACGCGAATAAAAAAAATCTAAATGCATATTTACTCCGAAAAAAAATATTTTCAAATCATTATTTAAACCCCCTTTTCAGACTGTCACTGACCGTTCACAGCCTTGGTCGGTTACAGCTGACAGTTCAACTCGATGTCGATCTGATGCAATGTTGCCAAGTTGAAATATTTTTCTAGTACCTACCTACCTAGGCATTAGACATCATAAATAAACGATAGTACTGACTATTTTAGAATCTCATATTATTTCTTGCTCAGTTCTGCCAATAATAATTTAAAATGTTAATGTTCAATGAACGCTTTCCAATCAATTCTATTAAAAATTGCAAGTAACGCGGTCCATTCAGGCTCTCCGGTAGAAAATACGGCCCAATCAAATGATTCCCGTAAATTCCTGCTCATACGTTGAAAACAAATCGCCTCTGAAAGCTAAACCGACAAGTAGCGTGTGGATTTTCGTCCGACCAAATGTGAATGTTATGACTGCAAAGAAATTAGCTTGGTTTGTTTAAAAAGTATTTAATATTGAAATTACAAAACTCCAACGTATCTAATAATAAACTGAGTAATAAACCATTTAGGTACTATCGTTTGCAATATTAATGACACTCACTAAAATGAATTTTGCAATTTATTTTGAACTTCTGACGTATTCATATTGAAATCTGCTTTAAATTTTTAACATTAGTTATTAGTTGTTTCACTTACCAAGAGAGATTTAATGATATTTCTATTCAGAACTTCCAGAAGTTCAAAAACTGTTTTAAGAGAGTGTCATTATTATTGCAAACGATTGTACATTACATAAAAACGTTTAAAACGTGTTTAAATACAAAGTAATAAAAAAACCTTGTGTTGTCGACAAAACACTGTCCAAGACTAGGTCAATAACCTAGTTACCTAGTTTTTGTACTGTTATTTAACGACAAGGAGTAAAATTAACTTTTTTTTATCTAGATACATGAATGAATTTTCCTTAAATATTGATTTATTTTTTAATAAAGACAAAAGTAGATAATAAATAAATGTTTTCGAATGTTAGGTTATTTATTTTTAATAATTTTGATATTACGTTTTCACTACGTTTTACAATTGAATATGAATTTGTAGTATTAGTCGTAAGTATAATATAATTATTCAGTTTGTAATTAGCATTTACATACATCTAGCCTAGAAATTTAATGCTTTTTAAGTAGTATATGGTACTAACCTATTTAAAATTCCACTTCGAGTTTAACACATCCCGTATCGCGAACACATTGAAACACTTGGACAAAGGTTCGCGCACTTGGGTGAAGCCTATTAGGAAACGTCTCCGGTATTCGACAGCAGCGGCATTCGCATTTCGTAAACATTCCCCGTATAAAACTAGCATTTCCGCATATTCTAAATTAGTAAAATTAGGCATTGTGATGTGAATTTACGACCAATACACAACCGAAATAAACAAACTACTGCTCGTATTCTCTCCATCCCCCCTCTAAATGTGTGGTGTGATCTCTAAATTTGAGGGAAAAGAAATGCGGGAAATGCGAAAGTGCGACTAAATGGTGGCAAATTTGAATAATACGCACGCTGAAGTGTTAGACCACGTTATGTATGGAAACATGTGGCAACGATGCCTTCCATCGGAATTAGATTATCATATGGCTGCGACATCAGAAAGTTTGAGCGTACCAGGAGCGTCGTGTTACCGATTTTTATAGGGTGATTTGTTTATTTTTTTAAAGGTCGAGTAAAATTTTTTTTTTCGATTTTCTGCCTTTATTAGGCCTTCCGAATACGTGGTTAAAATTAATGACATTATGACTGACTCACCCTGTATAATAGTATGACAAACCGTGAACGTCAAAAACAATTTAACAACGACTTGGTAAAAGTGATTGTGGGGGTGTAATATTCCTTTAAATGAATTAAATAATGCAAAGTTTAGACAATTTTTGCAAAACGGTGTTAATGGAAAGTACAATAATGTAATGTTGAAGGACCTGTGACAGCATTAAGCTATTCAATAAATAATGCCGTAAATAGTGTTTTAGACTTGCGACAGTTTATTTCTCAGGTACCAGGATCTAGCGCTGAACGTGTGCAGAAGAAATTTAATACCGTTTTGCAGAACAATCCGGGATTTTTAACTGTATGCCGTATAGTAGACCTTTTTGAAGGTAAAGGAGTAGATTTTGCTGAACCCACCCTAAATGTGCAATCAGTGAAAAATTATACATATTTTAAATATGCACCAGTGACCTCTGTGGACGTTGAACGTACGTTTTCTAAACTGAAATGGATTTTGAGCGATAAACGTCACAACTTAACAACTGAACATTTACAACAGTTGCTGGTTATTCAGTTTTATTTCAGTACTAAAAGTGAATAGTATAGTGTTTTGTAAGCTACACAACTTAATATGGACTATATTGGACAACACACATATCACCAGTACAAGGTAAGACGTTGATATTAACTGTATTTGACAATAAATGTACGTATTTACTTGACTTCCACAAACGTTAACGTTAGCGTCCTAAGTGCGCCCCTGATAATGACGTCATGTCCGAACGATATATGGTCTCTAAATAATAACATAGCTTAAGGGCAGATTGTTAACGTCAAAATAATGCGACTGGACCCAACATGCTTTATTCAATTATTGCTCCTTTTCATTACACAGGCTGTAAAAAATGAAAAATTGTTTACGACCGGACCTGTTTTATGGCCTCCAAGATCGCCAGATCTAAATGCTCTAGATTTCTTTGTTTGGGGATATTTGAAGACATTAGTGTATGGTACTTCTGTAAATAGCCTGGAAGAGCTGCAGCTACGGATTAATCAAAAGTGTCAAGAAATTCAAACCAAGGAGGGAGTTTTCGAAAGAGTTCGAATATCGTTGAGACGAAGTTGTCGTGCCTGCTTGGAAATGGATGGAGGGCACTTTGAACATCTTCTATAACTTTGTTTTTTGTTTGTTAAAAGCTTCCTTTGTCGGTTTATTCCTAATAAAATAAAATGTTTGAAAAAGGAATAGTGGTCCATATCTCCGCAACCGTTACTTTGCGGACCCATGTTTATTAAGACTTTTCTGCTTATTTTGGTTCATACTATTACCTTCTGAAATATTTTATACTCTTTTTTAACCCCCTGTATTTTAAGAATGTATGGACCGATTGTTTTGAAAATTTGTGGTCTTCTGTTTTTTGAGGTGGCAATTACGAATATGCAAACAGTGTTAAGGTTACGACTAGGGGGCGCTAGTTATACTGTAATATCGATGTAAAAATATGTCTAACTTATGAAGGTAACTGCACACTACTTCTGCACATATCTTCAGCTTTATTTTTCTACAGGGTGAATATTACATGCAAAATATATCTACGTACCTATATACGGAACCTTTTAGAAATTTCAATATGGTTGGAGTTTTTTTGTATGAATTTGTTCCTTAATTACTTTTCGACCACACTGTACTATGCGTGAGACAATCCAACCTACTGACTACGCAATTATATTTGCTTTGCACAGTTTCTCCGCCAACAACAAAATGATGACCCACCAAAGGACAAACCCACATTTAGCCGACACGGTATTTTTAATTGGAGAAATAGTCATTCTTGGAAACTAGATAATCCTCATCTGCTAAGAAAAGTACATTTTCAGCAAAAGTTCTCTATCAATATATTTGGTGCGGAATTCTCTCCGATAATATTGTGGGGTCGTCGTACTACCACGTCCACTTCGGAGAAAATTATTTAAATTTTCTAATTAATGACTTATACCAGTACTTCTTGAAGAGAATCCATTAAATTTACGACAGAACTTCTGGTTTTGCATGATGGTGTACCTGCACATTGTCCCCGACGAGTAAGAGAATATCTTAATAGAAATTTTCCGCACCGTTGCGAAGCGAAGTTCCAAGGCCTGCCCGTAGCCCTGATTTAAATCCGCTGTATGTTTATTTTTGGGGCTATATTAAATCTTTAGTTTACAAAGACATTAGTAATAGTCAAGAACAACTGTGGGAAGAAATTCAAGAATCGGTTAATATTATCAAGCAACATAGAGTTGTAGTGTTCGTCTTATTGTTACTTTAGTTTTGATATCATAAGACTTATGTCTGTTTCTCGAAAACAGTTGAGTTTATCGATTTGTAACGAGTATAGCTTTTCTATTTAGAACTGAAAGTAGTTCAATAACTTCTTATTAAAAAATTGTAAAGTGTAAAATACAAAAATATGTAGGTATGTATAGATTATATCTATGGTAGATTAACCATATATGTCCTAAATTGACATCTTTTTGAAATATTGCAGGTATGTGTAAATTATATCTACGTTAGATTAACTATACACGTCCTTAATGGACTATTTTCTAATAGCTTTTATAGTAGTTCTGGTCTAAGCTTGAAATTAAAATAGACCTCTTTAATTGTTGGAACAATTTTTGGGCTGGTTGCTGTATTGTCGATTTAGGTATCTTGACGTTTAGAAAGACATATTAGTAGTAGTAGTATAATCTTTATTCATAAAACCTACTGATGCGATGCGTCAATACAACTCGTGTAAGTACATAAAAAATATAACAGTGATATGAAATCCCATATTTTTTAATCTAGATATAAAATTACGGAAATACGTCATACAGATATTAAATCTAATTTTACGTTAAGTATTTATAGATAAAACACAAGAATAGAATTCCTGTAGAGAGTAAAAAGTATGTTTACACAAAAAATTACGTAGTTCTGTTTTGAATTTCTTTACGGTACAAATATTTTTAATATTTAAAGGTAAATTATTGTAAACATTGGCACATAAAAAGAATGGACCTCTTCTGAAAGTGCTTAAATTATAGTTTTGGATGATAACAAGATTCGCATTTCTTGTACTGTGAGTATGCAAAGTGTCTCGTAAAGGGAATTTGTCTGAGTTAAGTTTCACAAAAAGAGCCGCTTCATAAATAAGTATTGAATAGAAAGTTAGTATATTGTTTTCTTTAAATATTGTTCTGCAAGAATCTAATGGATTTAAGGAAAAAATCAATCTAAGAATTCTCTTCTGTAAAATAAATATTCGGTGTGCATGCGTTGATGAACCCCAGTATATAATTAGATATTTAATATGTGAATATGCTAAGGCATAGTAAACATTTAGTAAATATTGTTTGCCCACAATGTATTTTAGGTTCCTTATTGCAAAATAAGCTGAATTTAATTTACTAGCAATGCAGTCTACATGAACCAACCATGAGAGATTTTCGTCTACATGTAGGCCCAAAAATTTGGTATTTGTGACATTCTCCAGTGGTATGTTATTCAAAACTAGATCAATTTTTTGTTTGCATTTTCGTAAATGGAATACTACATATTTTGTTTTAGTTGCATTTATTATTAGTCTATTCCTTTCGCACCAGTTGTAGAATTGTTGGAGAACTATATTTGCTTGATTTTGCAACTCACTAAAATTATTACCTACAATGCCAATAGTAGTATCGTCCGCAAACATCACCAGTGTTATGCTATCGGTCAAATGTTGTTTTAGATCATTTACGAAGAGTAAAAATAAAAGTGGAGAGATCACACTTCCTTGCGGAACTCCAATATTTAATTTATGTTGTTTTGACTGAGTACCAGCTAGCTTAACACTGAGTGCTCTATTAGATAAGAATGAACTAATCCATTTATCTAATGGCTCCTAATCCCCAAACTATTTAATTTTTGTTTTAAAAACTTGCCTTGACACAATCAAAAGCCCTTGTTAAATCGAAAAAGAGCGTAACTACAATTTTACCTTCATCAAGCTGCTTGTAAACATCGGTAAGGAGTGAATATACTGCCGTATTAGTTGAGCGGTTTGGACAAAAGCCATGCTGGCTCGCTGATAGCAAATTACAACTGTTTACAAAATTAAGAATTCTATCATTAATTTTCAAATAATTTAGAAAAGCTGGTAAAAGTACTATTGGCATGATTGTTGCCAACTTCAGGGCATTTGGGAAAGTACCTGATTTTACTGATAAATTAAATATGTAACAAAGAGGGTAAATAATAAATCCAGAAATGTATTTCAAAACATTCATTGAAATACCGTCAAATCCACTAGAGGTTTTGTTTTGCATGTTATTTAGTTGCTCTGCTATTTCTTCCGGAGCAATTTCATAAAAATACATGGACTGATTATTGACTGCTCCTATGGTACAGTCACTATTTGTATTTCCATAGGCAGTACATATCGCAATTTCAGCAAAATAGTTACAAAAAACATTACCTACTAACTGCATACAAATCGGTAACCATAACATCATTTTGCATTAAGGTTGGAACTAAAATTTGATTTTTTAAACGACCTAAATTAGTGTTTACTATGTTCCAAATTTCTTTAGACACATTTGTGGAACTCAAAATTGTATTATGGAAAAATTCTTGTTTTTTTAGTATGATCTGATCTGAATATGCTGACTTTGCATCCTTGTATCTTTTAGTCAAATCTGGATCATTCAAAGTTTTAGACAACCAGTATAGATTTTTTAAGTTCTCACTATCCTCAATAATATTATTATCAACCCAATTGTAATTTAAATTAGAACAATTTGATTTAATCTTGGTCACAGCACACATTTTATCAAGACAATATAACAGATTCTGCCAAAAGAAGCTCCAAGCCTCATCTACATCTTTAATAGTGTACAAATAACTGAGATCTGTTGAAGAGAGCAAATGGTTTAAATTAAATAAATTGCTTTCACAAATATTTCTTTTATATACATAACAGTGTTTGGTGCGCGAATATTGTTTTTTTGGTGTTATGTGAAAAGTACATATTTGCACTTTATTATGATCGGACAAACAATATCGAGATTGTATCCAGATACATCTGGAATATTTGATACTATGTAATCAAGTTGAGATTTTGATTCCTTAAATTCTCTTGTTGCCTCAGACGGCAACGGGGACACTAATTCAAAGCTGTCGAAAATATCGGACAGTAAGTATTTATTAGTATTATCTGTTAACCAATCTATATTAAAGTCGCCACCAACAATGAGGTATTTGTGAGTCTTTGATAACTCGCTGAGAATATCGTTGAATTTAATAAAAAAAATGTTTACATCAGATTGCGGTGATCTATATAGTACAATTAACGCAATCTTATTACCATCCAAGACAAAAGAAACACCGGCACATTCACAATGGAATTCACTTAATAGTTGTTTATTAATATCAAGGTGTTTACACACTACACCATTTTTGTAGAAGATTGCTGCACCTCCATGGATCGTCGACATACGACAGTATGCAGATGCAAGGGAATATCCCAGTATTCCTGTTACCATTGATTGCTCTGGACACATCCAATGCTCAGTAACGAGTAAGAAATGAGGATTATGAGATGCTAAAAGTACTTCCAACTTGGAAATTTTATTTCGTAGACCCTGTGCATTTAAATGAAGAATTTTTATTGCTCTTCAGTGTGACAGATTCTTGCGGTGGTAGCCGACTCATTGTCATATTGCACTTTGTTTCGCGCTGCACGAAAAAAGTCAAACTCACTTACTGTTATACCCTTATTCCATAAATTAGGATTAAAAAGTTGATCTTTCAGAGCGATATCAGCACCGATTTTAAATGAACTAAAATTGGGTGATTTGTGCTTCGGAGTTATTTTATAGCACACAGTATCATTTGTGTTGAATTTATTTGACAGTAATTCTGAAACATCTTCAGCGTTAATATCCTTATGGAATCCGGAAACATGAATCCATATTCGTTTCTTGATATATTTAACAGCTGCAAATTTTTTATTTTCTGTATCAGCTGTTCCTGTAATTTTCAGTTTGTTGCGACTTCTTTTTGAATTAGCGGGGTCATTGACATTGGGCCGAGTAGACTGTATTTGTATTGAACTATTTATGTCTAGGTTTTTTGTTCTGTTTGTTTTTGTTATGGTCGTTTTTGCTTGTTTTTGAAGTTGCTGTTTTGCCGATACTATAGCGGTAGCTACTTGATGATTTGTAAAAGTATGTGAATGTTCTGTTTTATTGGTCGTAGATGTTTCAGCGGAGACATATTTCTCGATTTGTTTGCCGCTATTGCACTGTAGGTGGCAGGTGCTGAATGATTTTCACCATTAGTTTGTAGGTTATTGTTACTAAACGAATTGTTAATAATTAGATCCAGTTTCTCCTGGTGAATCTGTAACTTTTCCTGATTTTCTTGTACTGTTTGGTGAATAGCTTTTAACAACTGCAGAAAGGACTCACCCTCCGTTATTTGCTGACGACATGGGAGGCAGGTCCAACCAAACCCATCGCATTTACTTAAAACTCGTACATCACTGTCTTTCAACATAATGCACTGAGGATGAAATAACCTTTTGCAAAAACCAGCACATTTTATTGCCATTTCCTTCACCTTCCAAGTAACTTTCAGTTATTTCTGAAGTGATAGATATGCCTAAACTGACAATATGGCAACCAAACCGAAAATTATTCCACTTGACCACTGAAGACTGCAAACTGAAAAGACATCTTCTGTCAACATCTTAACACTGTTACAAGTTGCCCCATGTTGTTTCAAAACATTAAAGGATAAAATGTTTAAATTGCAGTTAATAATATAATCACTCAGTATGTATCTACAAATTTTACATAAATTAAAGAAATTTATAAATCAAATATTTTTAACATATTCAATCTAAGTATGAACTGCAAATACTTTAATCAGGTGTAGTAGGTAATATTGACTACTACATTTTAGATTGATTAATGATTTTATTAAAGCCCATTCTTCCATTTTAAGGTTTATTTACAATAGGATTTTTCTGACCATATCTTGTTATTGTAATGCTAATTGACCAGTCAACCATAGCCATCTTTTCATATGTGAAATATACTGAATCTGGAAGAAAACAATATTTACTACCTATTAATGTTTCGTAATTTATATTTGATTTAGTTTACCTTTTTGATTACTTCCAAACTATATTGGTTTCTGGATTGTTGGTATTCCCTCCAGTTGCTCAATCTCTTTGTAAAGATAGGTTAGGAAATATAAACACAAACATGTACCTTGTCCAATTATCAAGATGAATATTCAGTAACACTATACTGTAATTTCGCGTCCTCAAGATTATCTAAAATACGACTAATTCATGATAAATTTCTACGAGCACTAACTTACATTCAAATTTTCACCTTTGCTGTAGAATAAAAATAAAGCACTCGCAAACGGCAACGAAACGACAAAGAACAGTGCAGAACTTTGTTAGACATCTGTTATTAATTCACAATACCTCTCCATATTACGAATGACAAGGGGCGTAGAGAGAGTAGAGCGGCATCTAACAGATCGCTGAGTGTAAGAATACAACTAAAATATCTAGTCAGGCGGCTTTTCACTGCTTATACGCAGAGATAAGTAGATTAAATCCTAGATTTCATTATTTACATCTTCTACAAGATCAAATAAATGGTGGTTTAAAAAATTGACGTACATGTTGGAATTTAGAACACCATCAAAAAAAAAATGGGCCAACAATGCGTGTGTCTAATATTCCTGCCCAAACATTAACTGTCCATCTCTTCTGAGAATGTACGTTGAAATGGTGGGGATTTTCGTCCGAGTAATAATGAAAATTGTGTCTGTTTACGAATCCGTTGCGATGAAAAGTACACTCGTCGGTAAACAAAATTTTATGTGAAAAATTCAAATTTTCATTCAAGTTTTGCTCTACCTAATTGCAAAAATTCATTCTATTTAGGAAATCTGCCTCTTTAAGCTCTTGATGCATTTGGATATGATAGGGATGGAATTTATATTTTGATATTATTCTCCTAACAGAAGTTCTACTTATTTCAAAATCTTTTTCAAGTTGTCGGGTACTCACATGGGGATTTTCTACTAAAGCGGCCAAAATATTAAATTCGTTATCTGGAGTTATCACAGATTTCCTTCTATTTTGGTTTTGAGTGTAGCAAACACTTCCTGTAGCATTAAACCTTTCCAAAAACTTTTTAAAAGTTTCTTCTCTTGGATGGCGCTCAAGATCAGGATATCTTGCTTTGTATTCTCGACTTGCCAATAACGGATTTTTGAAGCATTCTCCAAGGATAAAAACCATATCGATCATTTCATTTTGACTATAATTTGCCATTGTTAGTAACTTAATTTAACAACAAGAACCAAAAAGTATAGAGAAGAAATAATTACTGTCAAAGTGAAGTTAAGGTGACAGAACTTTATTGTTTGTTTTTCATGGCCAAGTTTACTTCCGAGTGTTTGAAAACTAAATGTGAAATTATGGAGACCATTTGAATTAAACTAAATAAACAAAGTCATTTTTAATACAAAATCACTTTAATTATTACTTCGTATGAATAAATGCTGCCATAATATGTATTTATTTATTTTTGAATTTAGTTTACATTAATTGGTTTGCATAAATCCATCATAGTAAAAAGTAATTGCGGATTAGAAGAAAAGGATTAGAGATAAATACAGATAATTTTATATCGGGTGAAAGGTAATGAAATGTGTTATCTGTGAAAAAATATGTGGGTTCCATTTAAAAATCAAGTTATCCATGATTGAAGTTTTCAAAATTAGAGCGACGATATCAGCCATAACAAACAGAGTTCAAAATTGACTTTCTAGCTCTTGGTAGTATGGAGGGTGGTCAATAATTTCCCCCAATCACAGCCTCCTATGTTGCCGCTCACCTCTGATATTCAACTGTTTCTAGACATCAACAGAGACAAAATATCGAATAACGTCCAAACGGTACGTTTTAGGCACCAAGTATGGTACATGAAATCACACTAGAATTGACCGAGGAATCCAAATATGCAATAATATACAGGGGGTTCCATTTAAAAAAATGTAACTTTGATATGAATCACCCTGTATATGCCTAGAAATTCCAGTAAAAATATTTTTAGTTTGTAGCTCTTACTACCCCCCACCCCCCACCAACAACAGATTTTAAAAATATATATCAGTATAACCACAATCTTCCGTCCACACACTATTGGCCCACCCTGTAGAGTAGGTATATCTCTTTACTGGTATTAGACGAACTTAATAGACAAAAATTAGACATGATACTAATTTTTAATAGGAAAAAATTACTTTTATACATTTGGTTAATATTAATATAGGAAGGTACTAAAGGTATGTGGTACCTACCCCAACTTACCTATTTTTTCATGATTTATATTAAACAATTAAATTTATAAACATGTAATACTATTCGGTATTTACTATAATTTTGCTATGTTCGGTACTCTTACTGGATGTGGAGATTGGTCGTGATATAAAGATGACAAAAGATTTACTGATCAAAAGAACTTACCTGAAGTTCGATCATAATTATATGAGGGTCCAGTCCGAAAATATTACACAATTGTTTACACTGTAGTACGCGTTAGTTCTACTCCGAGCACAGGGTTTAAAGAGTTTCAAAACCGGTCCTGTCCAACTGGCCTTGATCCCGTCACATTCCGTTGTAGCTTTCATTGTTTAAAGTGTTTATGTTTTACGGCAGGGGAACTAAGGGACGGGCGGGTGTGTAATATTTTCGGACTGGACCCTCATATAATTATGATCGAACTTCAGGTAAGTTCTTTTGATCAGTAAATTATATTTCGGGTCCAGTCCTCAATATTACACAATTGTTTACACTGTAGATGTTTAAAGAAATTTGCCGTAAAACTTAGTAATAAGTGTAGTGGCTTTGTTTAATTTAATAAGCCACAAACACCACAAAGTGTTGATTTCATACATTAACAATAACTGAAATGCAACTTTACATGTAAGTTATTATAAACTAGGAAGGAAGAAAATGTAACATTAGTACATCTAATGTAAATCAAAGAAGCTGTTGCGTAGGGTTTGTGTAACAGTCAGGTATTTCTCAATTGACGTTTATACACATAAGTTGGGGTTAGCTAAGGTAACCCTAAGCAAGGCTGAGATGAATTAGGACTAGATGTTTTAACTTAGTCCGGGATGAGTATTGTCAATATTGAAGCAAATGATTTCTCCTTAAGTGAGAGCCAATTTGATTACTAACTTACTCGAAAAAAATTCGAGGGTAGATTCACAGGAATCCTCTCAGTATTTCAGCATCTGCTGTAGATTCAATGTAAAATTATACCAGGGTTAACGTGGTCAATGTCCAGAAACATCTTTCGAGAATCGTTTGATGTGTTGATTGTCTTCTAGTTTTCTTGAAGTAATGAATGACAGTGCCACTCAAGGTAAGTTGAGCACTGTTTCGCCAAACAGGACACAATACAAGATCACTTTTGGATCAAAAACTAAAAGATCGGTAATTACTAGTTTTGTGAATAATAAATTTCCATTTCCACTGGGGAACGATAAGGATACCTGTCAAGTTTTCCGTAAAAAAATTCTACAATACTCGTAGAATAAATGCAAAATGATTGCATACAAACCGAGATGTTCTAATTAACTGTAAATACATCTGGCTTTTAGTCCAGGATCCCATAGCCAGGAGATATATCTTGAATATTTATAATTATTGCTTGAAGCTAATAAATCAATTTCTATAATCCGACTCGAAATATCATTGAAAATCTCTGAATGAATAGATCACTCAGTCTCAGATATTATCACGAGAGTAAATGTAAGATGCAAATATCCGCAAACTGCTGGCTTCGCCTCATTGTCAGATATATTCTTAATAAGGCATTTTTGTTGAATAATTTCCAAGGTTAGCTTTTAGGGTTATATATTTTGAATGATATAATTTTCTGTGTACATGAAGCTAGACTTCACAGCGAGGCAAGCAGAGGTTAGCAAGCCATTAAATTTGACAAATAATTTTTTTTTTTTAATTTGTCAGGACAGTTTTCTAAACTTTCTAATTTTGTTCCTTTCGAATCGAAAGGGAACTCCAAAACTTACGCCTATTCATGAGGGTTTAATAAAGAAATAGTAAATTGCACATGCCTACGATATTTCTCTTTTGTTTCCACCCAAAAGCAGAAAATCAACGAAACCAGTTGATGCATGTTATTCCTTGAGAATGTAGTCTGTATAACAGGTTTCGTAGGTTTAGTAAAGGTAAATGACGCTGATGATAGCTAAATGACAGACAAGCAAATTCGTAAAGATGTGCATCAAATTCGAATCGCAGGGGTTTCCTGTGTTCTTAATGAATAGGCATCTTTGAGATCCATTTTTGCTGCCTAAATTGCTAATTGGAACTCCAAGCCGAACTACTGTCCGGGTGTCCCCATTTGAAATGGCTAACCCGCTAATAATATATTAGGCACGAGTTGACCAGGAACAAGATTTGCAAATTTTTATTTGTTCAATTCTTTTCTTCAAGCATAAAGTTGCTTGAAGCTGAACAGGTATGTCGAGAAAAGGTAATTTATATCCTAGCAACGAATCCAAGACAATCGAACTGTCACACCTGGTTAGCCATTGGTCATTAAAATATTTGTAAACGACCTGCATAGAAAAGAATACTTACTGATTCTATTTCTACTTCTATCGCAAATGTGCTTTTAATTATTGGTTACAACCCCGCCCCGCTTGACATGCCGGGCATTTTAAACACGATTTTTGTGGGAAAACTATTAACAGTGGTGCCCCTTTTGTTAGAATGGCAGAATAATTGGAGGTGCTGGGTAACAGAAATTCTTTGCTAACGTTTTATAAGGTTTTCACAAACTTTAATTTCCCAGACTGAACTGACCCAAAGGGATATTCAGCTGAGGTAAGCACGCATCAGAAATAATCTTGATATTTTTTAATGTCGGTATTATTACGTCTTTCGTCGTAGAAACACGATAAAAAAATTCTCCCTAAATCCCATAAGGATGAAAGCAAATCAGTTTTTTTTTTTTTGTCAAGATTATTTAGAACAGTGGAAACACTTTTTCTCAAAGTACATAACCCTTTCCTTAGTTGATTCTGAATCTCTACATGAGATGAATCAATCAGTAATGGGGTAGTATTTTTATGAGGCGATCATTATCTCCTGCTTTAATTTGGGAGAACTTACATTTGTAAGGTTTATTGAAATTTTATAATTACGAGAAGACCTACAGGGTCTTTCTTTTAAGTCCGTTTTAAAGAATAGCTCGCCATCTTAGGATGATTTATTTATGTAATGAAAAATCGGTATCTTTGTCTTTTTTGGGATTGTCTTCCATGATATTGAGAATATCATCCAACAAGGATGGTAATATCTCATCATTGTGAATAACCAGTGCACCAGGATTTCATTCATTTTATTAACACAATAGATACTCCAGCCATCAGTCACTAGATTAAAAACTGCGCTGTAAACCAGTCCTATGCAATTTTAGGTAATTGACAAGCGATCGTCCACATGTATCGTATGATATTGAGAATATCATCCAGCAAGGACGGTAATATATCATCGTTGTGAATAGCCAGTACACCTGGTTCTTCATTCACTTTATTTATTAGTACAATAGATGCTACATGCATCAGTATCTAGATTAAAATTCGAGATTAAAGCCGGTCATGTACAATCTTGGATAATTGACAAGCGATCGTCCACGTACATTGTGTGATATTGAGAATATCGTTCGACAAAGATTGTAATATCTCATTGTTGTGAATAACCAGTGCACCTGGTTCTTTCACTTTATTTATTAGCAGAATAGATGCTACATGCATCAGTGTCTAGATTAAAATCCGCGCTTAAAGCGGGCCCTGTACCATCTTGGGCAATTGACAAGCGATCGTCCACATGCATCGTGTAATATATATATATCATCCGACAAAGATGATAATATCTTATTGTTGCGAATAACCAGTATACCCAGTTCTTCGTTCACTTTATTAGCAGAATAGATGCTACATGCATCAGTGTCTAGATTAAAATCCGCTCTTAAAGCGGGCCCTGTACCATCTTGGGTAATTGACAAGCGATTGTCCACATGCATCGTGTAATACATATATCATCCGGCAAAGATGATAATATATTACTGTTGCGAATAACCAGTACACCCGGTTCTTCGTTCACTTTAAAAGCAGAATAGATGCTACATGCATCAGTGTCTAGATTAAAATCCGTTCTTAAAGCGGGCCCTGTACCATCTTGGGTAATTGACAAGCGATCGTCCACATCCATCATGTAATACATATATCATCCGGCAAAGATGATAATATATTATTGTTGCGAATAACCAGTACACCCGGTTCTTCGTTAACTTTATAAGCAGAATAGATGCTACATGCATCAGTGTCTAGATTAAAATCCGCTCTTAAAGCGGGCCCTGTACCATCTTGGGTAATTGACAAGCGATCGTCCACATCTATCCTGTAATACATATATCATCCGGCAAAGATGATAATATATTATTGTTGCGAATAACCAGTACACCCGGTTCTTCGTTCACTTTATAAGCAGAATAGATGCTACATGCATCAGTGTCTAGATTAAAATCCGTTCTTAAAGCGGGCCCTGTACCATCTTGGGTAATTGACAAGCGATCGTCCACATGCATCGTGTAATATATATATCATCCGGCAAAGATGATAATATATTATTGTTGCGAATAACCAGTACACCTGGTTCTTCGTTCACTTTATTAACAGAATAGATGCTACATGCATCAGTGTCAGATTAAAATCCGTGCTGCCAGCCGGTCCTGTACAATTTCGTCTACGTGACTAGACAAGGTGTGTCGGCTAGCGCTTCTTTTGCTTTGTTGCCGGCAATATGGCCCTCGACCTATCTAGAAAATAAATGGAAACTAGCATACCTACCGTTTTACTACTTCATCCAACTGCCTTTATTATCTCGCTGATAATGTTTTGATTCACAGAATCCATTGTGTCTAAGGAAGCCGATCGCTTGGCGATGGGCTTTTTGTCTCTTATGAGACTTTTATTTATGTTTACTCATAGCAGACTAAAAGAGAATGCTAAAAATGTTAATATTACAGTATTATATACTTACAATTATTGCAAACGACAATAATAAATTGCAGAACTCCTTGTTAAGCAAATCATTCTGTCGTAGCGACCCGCGCTCTGGAGCACAGAAAAACACAATGAAAGCTACAACGGAATGTGACGGGATCAAGGCCAGTTGGACAGGACCGGTTTTGAAACTCTTTAAACCCTGTGCTCGGAGTAGAACTAACGCGTACTACAGTGTAAACAATTGTGTAATATTGAGGACTGGACCCGAAATATAATTTTAAAAACAATAACAACTTTGTTGTTTTTCGTATAACTTGTTAATAAGTTGTCCCTTTATTTACATAGAGATATGTGTCAGTAGAAAAATATTACAAAAAATGTATATAATAGACGTATCTCAATAGAAGACAATAATTAACAAAGATTAATTAATAGACATCTATATTAAATGTTTATTTTCTTACTGGTACAAAAAGTGTCTATAACGTGTCATCTGTATTAAACCATCTATTAGATCTTACTAAATTATAGTAGTAGTCATTTTGCATGTGCGGATTGTCGTAAAATAAATGTATCATCTTTAAAAAACAACAGCAGGTATTATCTACCTAAATTTGAAATTAAACAATATAGGTATTGATATTTTTTAATACTCTTATTTATAGGCATATAGTGAGTTCAATATTCGAGCCACACTATTGGAATATTGATAATAATTAGATATTAATAGGAACAAGATTAAATGATAGAAGATTTTGTAACTATTTTATTTATATTATATTAATTCCCTGATAATTAGGTACTTATTTAATACAGGGTGGTCCAGAATGTACTGTAAATACTAGAGCATATGGCACGTTAACAAATAAGGGTACTATTTATTTAGATATTTGTGCAAAACTCAATAATAAGAGAGACACAACCCTCTGAGGGATCAAATAAAAATTATTTTTTAAAATGTCTTACTTTTGAATAATGGGTTCATGGATGAGAGGATAATTAATTTTTTGTTACCACTTATTCAATCACTTATGATTAATGGGTAGTTTTGGATAGTATTTTTTTAAATTTAAAATTATGTATTTCCAAAAAAATACTTACCGCTCAAACCAACGCGTTAATCTTAAGGGATGGAATAAGAGGTAACATAAAATTAATTGTAATTGTATATATATATAATACCCTTATTTTTTAACGTACTATCTAATCTAGCATTTATGGTACATAATTCTGGGCCACCCTGTACAATTCCACCAGAAGGATGCAAAAACAACTTTAAACAACAACGTTAAAAAAACTACGGCTCTAAAACATCTTTTTGGACATTAAAATAACAAGGTTTAATTTACGTTAGTTCAAAACCTTAATAAAACGTCATTATTAAACGTAAAAATTAAAGCTTATTAATACTAAAAATGATCGTTCCACATTTACTATTATTAAACGTATGATACCTGATAGAAAAATATTTCCAACTGGTAGAAAAAATTGTCCAATTAAGTTATGAATGTGATTTCACTGAATGTAATGCAGAAAATAGTTGTACCAATATAACTGGTAATTTCAAACCGTAGTCCTTAATTTCTGCTGTAACGAACCTATTAAATAAAATTTCAGAATGCATTAGTGAGTGAAACATTACAACTTTATTTATAATAGGAACTTTTCTATCTAAAATTTTGTTTTAATAAAGTGTGACTTTTATAACCAGTCACTTATATTTTATAAAAATATAAACCGTAGTGTTAAACTCATTTTTATAATTAAATTAATAACAATTACAACACATATACCTAACTTTAATCTAAATTAATTCAAACACAACACAGTGAAAAAATAAAGCCTCATTGGAGGAAGGTCATCCTTATGGTCCGCTTCTCCAAAATATTTCCTCTCTCAAGTTCAGTGAGTAGATTGACTTGTTGCACATTGGCCGCATTGTCCAATGTTTCCAATTTGGCAACTTTTTCCTTGGCCAAGCGATAAAACTTGTTCATTATATCCGGATAAGGATACAAAAACTCCATAAATTCGTTTTTATTTATCATAAATACTTCCGTCGTCTCTACTGCCACTATCGCAAATTTCTGCTGCTTGAAGAACAGGCAACTGGTCCCGAACTCCTCACCATCTGTCAGGTGGCACAGCTCGTTGCCAGCTAAACTCGTGACGGCAACGGTGCCCGAAGATATGAAGTAGACTTCGCTTGTTTCCGCACCTATGGGGATAATGATGTCCTTGGGAGAGAAAATTTCCGATTTCATGACTTCTACGATGGCTCCGAATGTAGAACGTGGTAGACTTTTGAAAACTTCCACCTTCTGTATCATTTTCCTTGCAGAAAACAGAAATAATTCCGTTCGCAACTTTTCGGAAAGCGCATTTTTTATCTTGTCCTCATAAAAGTATCGTCCTTCAAATTTGAACTGACAATATCGCAACATTCTCTGTTTTAAATTTTCTGGTAAATTTTGATCAGCCATGTATCTCTCTATAATCGACATATTTCTTTGATACACGCTTTCAGAAACACCGGCGATGCCAAATAGTCTCAAAATATCAGCCAAGAGATATAGAGTATATAACCTTCCAGTGATGGATATAACCACCGCACATATTTGTTCGATCATAGGGTTCATTGTCTTATAATTAATTCCAAAGAAGAAGCAAAATACCAGCCCAAGGGTATTAAAGTACGCCTGATGTTTTTCTGAGTATAGAAAACCACAGATGGGGTCTCTCAACCATGAGTCCATAGGAACAGTTGTAGTAAAGTTGTCTTCTTCATAAGACAGTACTGGTACAACCACCATCATAAAAGTGAATAAATGAAGAATAATATATGTTTTCACACAATAACATATTAGAGAGCGTAACGATTTCTTAATTTTTATATTTCTCAGAATACCATTTATATAATTTATTAACGTTGGAATTCTTATGCTAAGAGCGAATACACGCAACAAATAGGCGTACAACTTTGCATATTGATATTTATCAATTTCTACTATCAAAATAAGTACCGGTATATCTGCAGCCAAATATGTACTCATGTAATCGAATATGAAGTAGCTAAGTAAATACCTGCAGATTATCTTTTTGGGTTCTAAAATGACTTGATTGGTGGATTTATCAACGTATCCCGTATTAAAGAATGGTAAGATTAGGACTAGTTGAATAGAGGATATTACTTTTCTGTGGATGTTCATAACTATCTCTTCCAATTCTTCATCTATGAAAACTATTAACGGTTCCATTATAATAAAATAAAACCACACCAGGATAAACAGTGCTTCCATGATTGTACTTAAATAACTCAGCGGGTGAATTACAAAATAATAAGGACCGGTCGCATGCTTTCTTCTTTCTTTCAAAATTGTCGATTTGTTGCGAAATAGTTTTGCACAGTCGCTGTGGTCGGGATTTATAAGTACTAATTTCCTTAGGCCTCTGCCTAGCTTCTTAATCCAATGTGCATTGGGAGCAAGTTTGGGAAGCTCAGTAGAATTTTTCAGATATAAGCTGCATTCGTGGCGATTTTGAGTCATCGTTATAAAACTCGTAAATGTAACTCTATTTTAATACACACACGGCACTTTGACAGATTGTCAGAGGGATCATAGGTTACTGCGGGCTTTTATTTTCTACCTCGCACAGTTTTGTAAAAAAATATTAAGTCGGCCTAATAATGTCACATTGACAATAGGTACGTCGAATATTTATGTCAATTGGACAAGGCGTGGAATTGCGGGAAAATATTGTTTTTTTATAGGTTGAACTCATCATCCGTAATTTTTAAAAGAAGTATTTGAAAATGTACAAATACACAGGGTGATTCAGTCATAGTGTCATTCATTTTAAAATAAGATAGGGAAAATGAGTATAATACAAATACGAGAAAAAATATTTTCAATATAAACTCCTTTTCCAGACTATAACTGATTCAGTTTTCAGTTCACTTGGGTGTCGGCTTGACGCGACGTTGCCAAATTAAATATTTTTCTAGTACCTACCTATTTACTGCAATGTTAAATTTACTGCTAATAGATCATTTTTTAAAAGTACCTATGTAAATAACATATAAAGTTGGCAGTACAAATTCCCGTTTAATACGTCACGGCGGAATACGCCGAAATCTTTCGGGTTCGTTTTCCTATGCCGCGGAAGCCAGTTGTCGATCTGCATAGTGCATCCACTGCCATCCACATACTTCTACCACAGCTTAAATAACAATCAGCTCACAGACTCTACGGCGGCACCTTTGAAGTATTAAAACCTGAAAATTTGTCCTTGAAGCTTGTTGTCTCTCTCTCTTTTGGGATACAAGTCAGGACCGGATTAAAAATAGTTGTCCCAATTTAGAAAGTGTCATACTAAATATAAATTTGTTTTACTTGAAATTGTTTAAAAATAAAATAACATAACAGTATAAAATACAAGAAAATCAACAAACCACAAAATGCATCATTCGTGCGCCAATAACGCAGTCGTTGACGGTATGGCTATAAGGGCATAAGGGTGGTCTCACAGACTCGTATGAGCGGGAACGTCTCGTGCAGATCTTTGCGCATGCCGCCATTTTGGGATAAATCGCGGCAGGGACGTGTGGTTGTAAAATATGTGCTTCTACTTCTACCACAGCTTAAATAACAATCAGCTCACAGACTCTACGGCGGCACCTTTGAAGTATTAAAACCTGAAAATTTGCCCTTGAAGCTTGTTGTCTCTCTCTCGTTTGGGATACAAGTCAGGACCGGATTAAAAATAGTTGTCCCAATTTAGAAAGTGTCATACTAAATATAAATTTGTTTTACTTGAAATTGTTTAAAAATAAAATAACATAACAGTATAAAATACAAGAAAATCAACAAACCACAAAATACAGCATTCGTGCGCCAATAACGGAGTCGTTGCATAGAAATCATAAAATATATAGAACGCCAGAAGCCTTTACATTAGGCACTCGAAAATAGTCAGACTATGGAGGGGCTTAGAAATCAGCCATCTAGGGAAAACTTAATGTAAGCAGTTGGTTACACTGCATTTTAAACCTAGCATACAATTGAATTCAGAACGGAAGGACCATAGAAATCACAAATTGGACGTAAAATTTTCATATTTTGAAATTCCCGCCTATTAGTGTGAAGCTGCCTCGTTAGTGTAACCAACTCATGAAAGCTAAGTTACTGTAATATTACCAGACTCGCGTTTTCTCCATAGGTTGACTATTTTCGATACCTCTTTTGGCATTCTATATATTTTATGATTTCTATGAGTCGTTGACGGTATGGCTATAAGGGCATATTTTACAACCACACGTCCCTGCCGCCTTTTATCCCAAAATGGCGGCATGCGCGAAGATCTGCGCGAGACGTTCCCGCTCATACGAGTCTGTGAGCTGATTGTTATTTAAGCTGTGCTTCTACTATATACCGCTCACTTGTAAACCAGACCAATCCTAAACGGTGGGGGCAATTAAGGGGGCCAGGATTTGATGTGCTATGCACATGCGTTAGTTCACATCGCCGGATTTCAAATTATTTTATTTTTTAAACAATTTTTACTAATTAATTACTTAATAAGAACTAATTTTGAATGATACTATATATCTGTACATATATTTTCTTTATTAAAAATATTATCTATTCTTTATTTTATGAAAATACATTATTGTAGATTTGGCAACGAGGCGGGCCATATCGATTGATGCGAGACTGACGCCGCCATTTTAAAATTCGTAAAAATAAAAATTTATATCAAAAAGAGAAATACCAGTTGCGTTAAAACTTTTTAGTGCAATAAAAAATCACATTGAAAAAATTTAGCGTTTTCTAAAAGAACTACTAACTTAAATAGGTTTCAAAAACAGTTTTTTAGCTATTGTAAATGAACCCAGATAGCATTATATATTCACAGAATATTACAGGAATAATCGTTTTTGGATATTGGAATACTCCTAGAAGATGCTGTCAATATATATATCCCAAAAAGTATATTCTTATAAAGTGCTAGTGTGACACTTTTCGATAATCTGGGAATAATCGTAATAAATATCAATAGAATAATCGAAAATATTCCTGGAATAGTTACAGGATATCAATAGCATAAAAATCTAGATATTCCTGGATTAATCTAACTGTATTATTTTTATGTTATTCAGGTACAGTTCAGAAATATTCTTAGAACATCTACAGCTTTTTAACAGGGTGTATACAGGATGTTTTAAATTAGACAAAAGTTCCGCCTTTTCATGGCTCAACCTAAACAGATCCAAGATATATGTTGTCATTGTTGAAATATTTATGAAAAATTGAAAACAGCGATTTTAGAAAATGCCACTTAGTGTCATTATTTCGCAACAGAAAGAACTAATATTTGGTACAGAGGGATAAGAAAATATTTCGTTGGAAGAAAATTCCGACGAACACTGGATTTGGTTCTGTTTGGGTGTCATATTGGATCTTGGTAGTAACAGATAGAGAGAGAAAAAAATTACAAACAATTTAATATTTAACAGTACTATTTTATTTAAAAATAACCCAGACAATTTAAAAAATTAATTGATGAATATTGTATAACCGAAATTAGTGGCTGTAGAAATTTTCTATCGACGAAATTGGATTTCTCGTATATTCTTATGCCCTTAACTCTTTCTGTTGTGGAATGGTGGCACTAGATGACATTTTCTGAAATTGCTAGTTTTCAGTTTTTTCACAACATTTTAGCAATAGCAGCAGATATCTTGGATATGTTTGTTTTATCTTACTGGTCGTGAAAAGGTGCAACTTTTTTCTACTTTGATCCATCCTATATGTTTTATGGTTTTCTAGATGCCAATGGTAAGGCACAAAAATGGACCAATCTGTATACAAAAGCTCCAGATTTGAGTTCATAAAACCCAGGTCATCTGCTTATACTTACCTTAGATTACTATATCTCCTGAAAAAGTTACCACTAATTACTTTAAAATGTTATTATGATATATATTAGTATAAATCTGAGCGAGAAACTATTTTTATAAATATGTTCTGACACATCATAGAAAAGTAATACTTGTAACACGTAGTGACTAGACGTTTTGTCTAAACGCAATAGATGAACCCTAGCTTAAGATTCTGCAAATTAATTATGACATTCTGTAATTGTATATCATCAGAATGTAAATATGATTGCCAACATACAGTAAATGCTCAAAATATATACATATAGATATATATTTATTCTTTAACGTTTACCATCTTTACAAAATATTATAGATTATTGTAAATCTTCATCTTCAGCTGATATCTGAAATATTAAAGAAAAATCACATTAACCTACAAATTATTAAACTTTATTTTATTTTTTGTATTTTCTGGAAACACTTACCAATAGTATTTTTTCCAATACAATAAAATATCTTAATTTTGCTGGAAAAATACACTTAATTTATCCACTAATAAGATCTGTAAATTTAAAACACCAGTCACCTCATTTTTACAAGACCTACCATGTGCTGCGATTTGTCCTTGAAATTTAGGCATGTTTAATTATTTAAATATAAACAGAATTAGAAAACTGATTTTGAAACAAGTATATGCCGGTACAAGAATGTTAAAAATTTTTATACTTTACATTTTTAAGTTATAGACAACATATTGATGAATATTTCCACTATATAAATCACATATAAATAAAAACAAACTTCTTCAGCACAATAATTGACATTTGACAGAATTTCAGCCAGCTCGCTTGCAATTTGCTAGTTATGCCCCACGTGACGTGACGTTTTGAGGCGCATTATTCAATTCTGTCGAAACGAGGCAGTTTTCCATTGTTTAAAATTTTACTCTGTCAAGTAATAAGCCAAAAAGCCCAAGAAATATAATGAAGTAGGCAATGATTTCTCTTTCGATAACCACACATATTTTAAGGATTTGAAAATTTTTAATTAAAATAATTATTGTATACCTACTGCGTTATTGACAGAATTTGAGATAAAAAGTAATAATCTGAAATCGAATGTTAAATATATGACGGTAGTTTCAATTGTTTTAGCGTTACACATAATCTCATCGTCAACTATAGGTATATAGTTCAATAAAAGTAGGTATATGTTTGTTGTTTAATCCAGGAGATTTATTTACAGAATATTCTTAGAATACTGAATAACGAATAATCATTTCGAATATTCCTGTATATCGTATAAGAATATTTGTGAAATATTATAATATGAATATTTGAAGAATATTTGTATGGGAGATATTTATTCTAAAAATATTAAAGGATTATTCAGATTATATATATGCAATTAAGGAAATTTACAGATCATTCCTGAATATCCGGTGCTATCTGGGAAGAGTGTCCTTTTATTTTTAATTTCCACTTTACTCCACCTAGTACTTAAATATATAAACTGCATATTGAAAAAGCGAAATGTGTCAAAGTTTACGGCCACTTTACGTTAAGGGAACCCATCCCTGGTAAACAAAGATAACTGTTGATATAATTACTTAATCCCAGTATAAAAAAAATCTACTTTCCACATTTCATTAAAATTGACTCTACATTCAGGATGCAGCTTTAAAATTCCGAATCGGAAAGTTGTACCAAAAATAATTATAGAACACTTATTTAGTCTTATCTTTGTTCCAACCAACCGTTCTTAAAATATCTCCCAGTACTTCTGAGACAGTTTTTATGAAAAATAACTTGCCTAAGATCATTGGTCACTCATTTTAATTTTAAAAAATGAACGAGGAGATAATAGCCACAGTAATCCGCAAGCTCACAATAAGTTAACAGATAACCCTTTAATGTCACGATGAATCAGTTACTAGTTTGAATCTGAAAGTTGCGCTTTATTATGGAGCATGCGCAAATGCATCACAGTTCTTGTATTCCCCAAACTTTCGGGGCCAAGGTCATACATTGAAAAGATACAAAGTGTGCGGTATATACAGTAGAACTAGTAGAAGGGTAGAGTATGTGAGTGCATCTCAAAAAGCAGCGTGACCTCTCCGTTCTCCCTTCAGTGTACTTCAGTTCAACTTGTTGTAGAATATACTATTCCGTCAAAATGAACGTAGTAATGTGTGACGCTTCTAACTACATATCCCAACGTACGGTTCCATTGCAACTGTTTTGTTTGACGAGTAGTAACCTGCTGTAAGTCTAAACATGTTCTAAATAAAAACAGTACTCCTGGGCCTCAATTCTCGAATGCAGTGAAATAAATTCGAATAAATTCTGAATATATTATTATTTATGTATATGTTTACAATTCTTGAAGCTTTATATTCCTTTAGTAAAAACTACAGTGCCTTAGGCACTGTAGTAAAAACCATGTGAAATAATTCATTCCCCAATTTTTTTATGGGAATGAATATTATAGATTTGTATTTTCTCTTAAGAATTTACGTCCACTAAACTTGAGAATTGAGCCTCTGCAGGTAAATAATGGGATGTTTCAGTCGATTAGCTGGCGCGAATAAGATTAAATTTGTTTTAATATAAAGTATACAGGGTGTCCCAAAATTAGCCTGCCAAAAATTAACTGTGGATTCTACGATCAAAAATAAGAAAAAAAGTTATATAAACATAGGTCTGTAAACGCCCTATAACGGAGCTATTACTCTTTAAAGGGGGACCCCAAAGTTTGATTTTCCCCAAATACAGGGTGTCTCATAATTAGCTGCCAACTCTGAACAGGCCGATTCTATGATCAAAACTAATTAAAAAGTTCATATGAACATGGGTCCAGAAATGCTTCCTAAGGGCACAGGGACCCATTGAAGAGGGAGGAATGGAAATCATTTTTTTGCAATATCTCTCAATCGCGTTGTGATAAATGAATGAAATTTGGTATACACAGCTAAATTTTGATGAGCAATTTGATGGACTAATCCATTTATTTCCACAAGGTCCATTGGGGTGATGGGTACGGGGAGGCCCTTGGTATTTTGCGTGTGTAACTTTTTTGCAGCTTAGTGTATCCATCTGACTATTGAAACAATCGATTCTCCTACCTGTTTTATTTGAAAAAGGTATACTTTGCTGAAGTCGGTAGGAGTAACCATTTTTGAAATAATCCTATTTGAAATGCTCAGTGCACCGAGTAAAAACTGTTCTGGGTTTAGGTAAAGTGCCTATTCTGCTGAAAATATAGCAAAATGTTACTTGAAAATGTTGTTCAGAATGGTAAATTATGGAGGCGTGCAAAATTTCAAAAAGATCGGCCTGCTTTGATAAAATTTTTGTACCTACTTTGTTGATAAATGGTTTCATCAAACCTCGCCGATCTTCTGTTTTTTTAAAATTTTATATTAATAGCGCTATTAAAATTCAAAAATTTACTAATAATTACATTACTTGTATGCATTTTAAAAGTATTTTAATATGTTAAAACGCTTGAATAACACCTTTAATATGTGTTAAATAAGTCGGCAGTTTTTTCTCAGAGCCTACTAGGGATATTTTGCCTATTTATAATTTCCATCACAAAATTTTTAAATTAAGATTACTCGAAAACAGAGCAGTTTATGGGATTGAAACATGAGTACCTTTTTCATGTAGAATAGACCAAAATTTTTAATTTTTGAAGTTATACTTCTTTGCGCCCGTTAGACACATTGGGATGGGATGTTGGTCGAGAAACCGCGTCACGCTCAAAAGGAAGAACAAATTTTTAAGAACTTTTTTATATAACCCACTATACAGCGTGGAGAATAACTGGTTGTGGACACAAACATAAATTTACTTCTTACGTATAAGCGTATAATATACAGTGTGTCATTAAGAATATGGTATAAAATTTTACTGTTTTCTTTTTAAGAGATCATTCGCGATATGTCCTTTTTAAATCATTTTACAATCTGAGCAGACAATTTCAAAAAAAATATCTAGGGAATCTTAATATGAGCATATAAAAAATAGTACTGAAACCTAACTACTGGGATTTATAGAATAACTGCTTTTTAGGTTATATCTGAAATTCAAGGATCTCCAAATATTTTCTTTAAATAAATATAATAAAAATATTTTTGACGTGACGTTATACTTCTTTGCGCCCGTTAGACACATTGGGATGGGATGTTGGTCGAGAAACCGCGTCACGCTCAAAAGGAAGAACAAATTTTTAAGAACTTTTTTTTTTGTACGTTCAGGCTTTGAAAGGAAGTTTTTTTTTTAAAGAAGTATAACTTCCACCGTCTGGTCCGACGCAGACCCAGTTTTTTTAATCTGACGACGAAATCTTGAGATACAAGAAAGTTACAACAATATTTACCTACTGATCCCCCAGTTTGGCACGCCTATGACCAATTATGAGGAATTATTTTCTGAACATTAGATTCGCAATCTAAATGTGATTCTCAATTTCAAATTTGATTACTTTATCTCGATCTGTTTTGAAAATATTTGGAGAAAATCAAATTTTGGGGTCTCCCTTTAAAGAGCAATAGCTCCGTTAGGGGGCGTTAACGGACCTATGTTTATATAATTTGTTTATTATTTTTGATCGTAAAATCCACAGTTAATTTTTGGCAGGCTGATTTTGGGACACCCTGTATTTTAATATTAAGATCGTCGCCAAGTCTGGACCTCCGGTAAACTAAAAAAGCTAAATATGTTTCAAGGACACTATTTTAACATGTCCTTACTAGTGTCAATCATATTAAATTTTTATTAAATTATATTCAGAAAACCGATTTGCAGTGGCGTCCAGAGGAAAGCATTTAATACTTAAATATTTCAAAAACTTCTTATCTGTTGAACCTCAAATTTTCCGACTGTACATCATGAATACTTCATACAAATTAATCAAATAGCTTACGATTTGATCAAATGGCCCTATAGTCAACTGTTCAACCCAAAACGTTTGGCAATTCATACTTCTGGATTATTAGTCACTTTTCCTCTTTCATGGTCTATCTTGGAAAATATACATATTTAAAACGTGTTATTAGACTTTTTTGTAAAAAATATAGGTACATTTTATTGCTTAAATCGCAAACTACTCATTTTAGTTAGATAAGGACATGTTACATGTTTCATTTGTTAACTATGCGCTCAATTTAAGTTAAAATCAGTCTAGAAGGATGTAATCGACCAATTACACAAATGGACACTTGGTATATGTGAAAAAATATAAACATATTCTAATTTAAAAATAATCTAAAATATTACTAATAAAAAATCACATACCTGGCAAAATGAAATTATTAAATGATTTTTAAAATTCAAACCCCAGTAGATGGATCTGACCTATTTTTGCATTTCAATGATTGCTTCTTCAAGTGTCTCTCCTTCTCAAATTGGAGCAGAAATATAAATACCTTTAAATGTGATCAATACCTAAGAATATACTACAACTTATTATAAACAAATATAAAATACCTATATAAAAATAATTAAATGAAATATTACATTTTGATATGACAGTGTCAAAAGTGTTGATAATCTATCTAGATTAATAGCAATAAAAACCCATCTATTTGAATCTGCGATACAATTTATGTGGCCTAAAATCGGAAAATCATATTAGGGATTTTTAGATTCGAAAAATTACCACGAATTTTTGATCAGGATCCAAGAAAACCCTACCAGTGGCGTAGCTAGGCGTGGGCGAAGCGGCCCCTCGCCCACGGCCTCGCACTTAAAGGGGCCTCGCGCGAGGCCCCCTCGAGGGTGATTTAAAACCGAACGCCATGAACTCTAAATAGTACGAATAGCACCCTAAAAGACCTTACTAAGAAAGAATAAGCTTTACCGAGGCTTTACCACACGTACTATAATTAATTTGCACACCCTGCTGGGTGTGCTCTATTATCGACATATTTATTAGTACTGAAGAGGTTACAAAAAATAATTTTGAAATTTTTAGATCATTCACTACTTTAACTAGTTTCATCATAAACGAATAATTTTGTAAACAAACTTTCTGATATTTCATTATACTTTTCTTGAAAATACAGGGTGACATTGAAAAAACTACAATGCATAGTATCACGCGATAGAGGACCAAAAAATAATAAATAAAGTTATATACAATAATGTCCGATCGCCTTTTGTTTTCAAGATATAGCATTTAACATTTTTTTTTAAATTTTTTGTAAAATTTTTTTTTTTAATTTCTCCCGATTGTATGAAAATATTTGAACCAAAGTGACCTTGCATATAGCTATTATGTGTCACAATATTCAGTTCATTCAGCATCCAATGGCGGAGGAAAAGGGCCTCGCTGATGCGACTTCGGCCACGTCTAGATTAGTCCACGCTACGCCACTAAACCCTACCACACAGAATAAAGGAACTACCAGAAGCGAAGGAGAGAGCTGCCGCCAAAACACAATTTTAGCGCGCATGTGCGGCTCCGCCATTTTACAAGTGGTTTATTAATAATATTAATCAACCTCGCTTTGCTTTCTTGAGTTTCTTGTTTATGTGTGTCGCTGTGTCGGTTTGGTGTGTTTTGGAAAGTGATAGATTCTTTTAATTTATAGTTATGTAAAATAGGTATTGTATAAATATATATTTCATGAACTATATTTGTATTTTCTTTAAGACCATCTCCGTTACTATTCTCTGTAAACATTGAAAAATAAATTACTTTGATTCAAAATTAAAACTTTAGGTGTCTTGAAACTAGTTTTAAAATAACTCCCATAATATTGATCTCATTTGAGTCTTACACGAGTGCTCTTAGAATCTAGTGTCCAGGGTGCCCTAAATCATATTTTTGACACAAGTAAACTAAGGTTTAAAACGTAAAGTGAACAAAATAAATGGAGGGGAAAATTATTTTTTTAAGTTTATGTACACTTTGTTTCTGAAAATAATTAAGAATAACTTTGTAAATTTGGAACTAGGAAAGAGCAAAAGATGTAAGAGAAGTCGGATGGTTGCTGTGTGCTTTGCGGAATGATTGAGTTGACCTGCATCTAGCGTGGCCCACCAAGTACTCATACCTGAAATCTATTAATTACTTGACATGAAAATAGCTTCCATAACTGAAACAAAGGAAATATTAGTGACTATACTATTTAAAACATCTATTGCAGTATCAAATCTTCTGTATGGCAAATGTATCTGAAAAATACGTTAAATAAAATATATAATTTTCACAACAATAAAAATAGACAGGAATAAATGCAATTTATACATGTATTTTATATTTTAATAATTTTATACATAGTAGGTATTTTATACTGCTTAAAGCTTCAATATGACTAAATAAATATAGTGTCAACTTGTTTCTTAGTGTAGACTGTAGATATTATATACAACTTTCTCTCAGTGTAGTAAGTATTAGATACGTCAAATTTCAAATTCAAGGTTAAATTTTTGTGACCATCCAAGATCAAAGGCGCCGCCTTAGCTTTCGCTTCTGGTAGTTCCTTTATTCTGTGCCTACCAACCAAATTTTCGTTGCCGCAGTATACAGGGTGCTCAGGATAATTTGGGTAGCTTGTTTAAAAGTGGAACAAGTCTGTCACATCCCTACCGTTCGGCCGATTTCAATAAACTTTTATGTTAGATACACCGCCAAAAAGTCTATCTTGGACATACCTGGTGTTCTCTAAAATTCGAAACCGTGACCGACTACAATACAATTTATGTGGTCTAAAATCGGAAAATCACATTGGGGATTTTTAGATTCGAAAAATTCCCACAAATTCTTGATCTGGGTCCCAGAAAACCCTACCAACCAAATTTTCGTTTCCACAGTATACAGAGTGCTCAGGATAACTTGGGTGTCTTGCTTAAAAGCGGGACAAGCCTGTCACATGCCTACCATTCGACCGATTTCAATAAACTTTTTGTTAGATACATCTTCAAAAAGTCTATCTTGGACATGTTCTCTAAAATTCGAAACCGTGGCCTACTACGATACAATTTATGTGGCTTAAAATCGGAAAATCATAGTCTTGATCAGGACCCCACAACTGACCTATTTCTGCATTTATAGGATTGCTTCTTCAAAATTATTTGAAATTAAATATCGACAATGTCAAAAGTGAATTTAACCTGTCAATGAATTTTATTTTAAATATGACAAATAACTACTTAAATAATGTTTAACCTTTATGTAATCGTTTTTCTATATATTTTTAGGTATTAACAATATTATGTGAAACTAACTACTCTGCGGACTAAAGCCTCGAGCAGCATTGAATTACACCCACAATATATGCCCATATATTCTTTATTATTAGCTTTTGTAACATTTTTTACTGTATTAGAAAGGTATTTTAAGCTAATATAAAGCAAAACTCCTATAATTCCTATCAATAAAGTCATATGTGTGCTCTGATACCAAACATCTAGGTATGCTAATGAACAATTCCACAGACAAAGCTCTATTCAATAATTATCTAAAAAAAAAAATAATCTGGCTAAATGTACTAAACTGGTTTAATGAAAACGCTCTATAAATATCTAAGTTTACTTTTGAAACTGTGGGTACTCGAAAATTTAACCACAATAGATGAGATCTGACCTACCTATTTCTGGTCAGGGCTTTAGTCCGCAGAATAGTTAGTTTCACACAATATTGTGAATACACATCTAAAAATATATAAAAATAATTTATTAATAATGAAGATAGTATTTCTATGCGAAAAACTAAAATAATTTGACATATTGTTTTAATTTAATAATAATAATAATAATTCTTCCACCCTACCATACCCGCAGAGAGGGTGCCAATCTCTCCACGAATATAGCTTATATACGGTCTACCGGCTGCGCGGGTCGAACCACACAGCGATCTAGTCACCTCGATTCAAGTACTGACGCCTTAAACCGCGCGACCACTGACCGATCCAAAAAACCTCTGTAAGAAATGTGAAATAGGTTTCCTCAAAAGTTAAAACCTTTCTTCTGACTTCTTGTGCGAAGCTTATTAACCTCTGGCAGAAGCACAAATCTCAGTCACAGAGCACATACTATATGTATATGACTTGTAAACATACCAAAATGCTGCTAACACATAAGAATTTTAATAGGTATAAAGTTACTTCTTACACACATTGCCCTGATTACGATTGTAATGCTTGCATTGTAGCGATTGATAATAAATTATTTAATTTAATATTGTCACTTGCTTTGTTAATTCTTATAGAAATAAATTTGCAGCATTATATAATACTACACAATATTTTTATTTTTAGATACCTATTCATTGTGATGTAAAATGTATGCAATTGTGTGAAACTTCGTAGTGTAAACGTTAATTCTTAGTTATAAATCTGAAATCACTAATATTATTACATTTTAGTACTAATAAGTAGTTATAACCAGTAGGTCTATAGAATATCACATACATATATCTTGAAGGTAACTGCACACTACGTGTGCACGCTGTCTTCAGCTTTATTTTTCTACAGCGTGAATATTACAAGCAAAAAATATTTTTTACTGAATTAGAAAGGTGTTTTAAGCTAATATAAATCAAATCTCCTACAATTCCTATCAATGAAGTCATATGTATGTTCTCTGATACCAAACATCTAGGTATGCTAATGAACAATTCCACAGACAAAGCTCTATTCAATAATTATCTAAATAAATTAATCTATCTAAATTTACTAACCTGCTTTTAATGAAAACACTCTATAAATATCTAACTTCACTTTTGGTAGTGGGAACACGACAATTCAACCATAATAGATGAGATCTGACCTATTTCTGCATTTTTAGGATTGCTTCTTCAGGTGGCCTCCTTTAAGTTGAGTCAAATATCTAACTAAAATACCTTTCTAATATAGTAAAAAATGTTACAAAAGCTAATAATAAGGAATATATGGGTAGATATTGTGAGTGTAATTCAACGCTGGTTGGGGCTTTTGTCCACATAATAGTTAGTTTCACACAATATTATTAATACCTAAAAATATACAAAAAATATTTACCTAAAAATAACAGTATAGATTCATACGACACCTTTTAGAAATTTCAATATTGTTGGAGTGCTTTATAATTAATTTTCGACCACACTGTACTATGCGTGAAACAGTCCAACCTACTGACTACGCAATTATATTAATTTTTATATTCCGCGCTCCTTGATCCTATATATCTTCCGCTGTCATCAAATTTACAAAAAACGTAATAAAAAAAATTGTCCACTGTTCACAGAATATGCAACAGTTCTGTATTCTGATCATAATAGGTATATTAACAAATAATAAAGTCTAAACCTTTAGATTTTTTTCTGACCTGACGAATATCTATACTTGACATGAATCAAATCAATGCAGAGCAATTCTGTTTAAAAGAACGTTTCGGAAGTCCTCCATCTCCATCTCTTCCACAATATGGTTTCAAATTTCCTTTGCGTTGCACTACACTGGTGAGTTCCCATCAGAATCTAACTCTGCAGAAAGGAGGCACATGTCTGTACTACACACTTGAAAAAGCGATGAAACTCGGAGTTATTTTATACAAAACTAACATTCCAGTAAATCCTCACACTCTGCATGTTACTCTATAGCCTTTCAATATTTTTAAAATCCAAGTCGCCCTTGTTTGTAGTATAAATAAGGATGACATGGATTTTAAGAGTATAGTATTATATATAATAAACAAAGGTAGTACCTATTGTTTTTTTTACATGTAGTGTATGTTCTCTTGTCTATAAGAACGAGGAGACATTTTTTTGAATTGTATTCAATTCATGTAAGATGTTATCATGTTATTTGTGGATTTATCTCTTTTGCCAACTATTTTTCCACAACTTACACTGATGAGAATGTCATCCAAATTCCAGAATATGAAAAAAGAGTGTTTGAATATCTGCAATTATTACGTTGAAATAACAGAAATAATTGGTAAAGTTATGTTAGCCCCAAGAAAACTTTGTAGTGGCCCTGACGGAATTGTTGTACATTTCATTAAAATTTTGTATTCACGCTAGCCAAGCCTATTCAAACAATGTTCAACATATCCCAATTATCAGGAACATTTCCTAAGTTTTGGAAACACAGTTTTCTCACTCCAATCCATAAAGCTGGAACTAGAGATGACATAAAGAATTATCGTCCAGTGAGTAAGCAATCTGAAATCCCCAAATGACTTGACTGTTTGATTACTAAGAAACTTATTCATAACACCAGGAACATAATTAATGAAAATCAACATGGCTTCACCTCAGGAAAATCCACCTACACAAATTTGGTTGGTTATCAACACTTTTTTTAGTTTGAAGGAAAGGCACCAGGTTGACTCAATCTGTACTGACTTTGCAAAAGCATTTGTAAAACTGTTTGCGTTAGGCATTGACAGTCACTTTTTGAACTGGATCGAATCTTATTTGAGAAGTAGAACTCAATGTGTAAAATATGCTGGTTCTGTGTCATCAGAAATTTCTGTAACATCTAGGGTTCCCCAAGGATCCCATATAGGTCCACTACTTTTTTTGTTATTTATTAATGACATATAAGAAGTAATACAATACAGCTGCTGTTTAATGTTTGCAAATGACTTCAAACTCTATAGGATTGTTGATAAAGTATGTCATGCTGAACTGTTGCAAATATAGATTTCAACAACTTGTCCCGTTGGTGCGATATAAATATGCTTCTTCTAAATATAAACAAATGTTATCAAATCACATTTTTAAGAATTAAAAATCCAATTCAATCCTCTTTTCAAGTGAAAAATGTTAATAGTGGTTGATAGTATCCAAGATCTTGGCATATTATTGGATTCCAAAGTTACATTTTAAGACACATATTGATATTATTTCTAAATAAATTAAATTATTGGGCTTCATTATAAGATCTTCAGATAAATTTTCCCTTTACAAATATTATACTGTTCTCTTGTGTGGTCAGTTATTGAATACAATTGTATGATATGGTGTTCATTTTATCAAGCGGATATCAATAGAATTGAGAGAGTTCGAAATAAGTTTTTAAGGTCATGTGCATTCAAACTTGGACATCAAAGAAGAGATTATGAATATTCTGATATTTTCAACATTTTAAATTTATCAAGTTTGGAACATCGAAGAGCCGAGATATATTTGAGACTTTTTTATAAGGCTATAAATTGTCCCAATTTAATTGAACTTTTTAATCTGAATGTCAACCCTAGAAGAACAAGAATTTCAGAACTGTTCATGAGTCGACTTGTATTCATTCAAAAATCAAATGAGGCACATTAATTTGTTGTAATTTATTATTGTATTTGTAGATAAGGTAATGTAAAAATTGTCTTTTAATATTTATGTTTTGTCGTAAATTGGCATGTCCAAATATAAATAAATAAATAGATATTACTTGACACAGCAGAAGACAGCACTGTTGTTTGTACTATTAAACAACTGTCAATTATTGTCAACTAATCAGGCATTAGATAAACAGAAGGTAAAGGGCCCGTCTAATTGAAATTGTCCACAATTTTAACGTTTGTAAACCGTCAGGAATGTCAGGTATCGCGATCGACATCGCCAGATCTCAGGACGAATTAGACAGACCCGACGAACCTTCTTGTTCCTACAAATTTAATGGATCAGGCACAGTCAGTGCTGCCAATGACTAAAAATAATTTCCGCCAAATACGGGTTTAAAAATAAAACGGTAGAATATTATATCTGTTAAGATTTTATTTTTACTGAATATTTTATACAAACAAGTACTGTAAATAATTCTAGGGCATTTGTTTACAAGAGATGGTGGTGTAGAAGGATGACGGATAGGGATCTGCCAATATTTCAGAAAATCCTTCCGTAGCGTTGTAGGTTCGAAAAGAGTCTTTTCATAAATTGACCATGCTTATATTTTGTGCTTAGTTGATATTACCAACAAGTAATAAAATTTATTGCTCAACATTCAAGCTATTAATTAAAACAAATATTACATAAAAGAAAGGAAACAACTTGAAAAGATCATATACAATATAAAGAAATATAATTGTTTATAATTGGATTTGGTTGCCATATTCTAACCATTCCCAACTAAGTTACATTTAAAAAAGGTTTGAAAGAAGGTATTTGACATTGATTTTCATAATTATTGGACCAAATAAATTTAATTGTACATTATATAACAAATGTTTTATTAATAACTTTTTTCTAAATGTTCCAAATCTTGTCACCAAACACCCTGTGCATTTACAAATTTAAATTTGTGGTTGTTACAACTAAATATGACGGAAAGCGCACAATCACTATGCATGCATCTTCAATACACCTGCAAACACCTATTCTAAAACTAAATACGAACTTTAAAGGAACTAACAATATGTAGCACAAAAGTGATATAAATAAATAAATAAATATACAGGGTGTCACCTAACAAATGTTACATACTTCAAGGGTATAATCTAGAACCCAAATTGCCTCGATTTAACCAAACTTGCTTAAATAAAAAATGTTGCAAAAAAAGTTACAGGGTGTTAAAGTTCTTTTTTTATTTCATTCACTAAAATGTTCCTGTATATATACCACTATCATGTTTCTTATTTCATAATTCGTAAATTCATTGTGACGTGGCATTTTCAGAAACAAACTTACAAAATAAAAACCTGACAGTGACTTATCGAAATTGTCATGTTGTTATGGATACGTAATTATTTCCAAAAAATATGGGGTATGAGATAATAAATATTTTCTGTAATATGTTCATAACCGAGCATAATTTCTACTGTTGATGGGTATAGATTTTTTGTGTAGAATAAAATTATCTATTTGTGATAGTTGCATGTAAAAATTTTAACATACAAAAAAGTTACTGAAGAATATTCACAAAGGGTTTTAGTAAAACCACAGCTTAAATAACAATCAGCTCACAGACTCTACGGCGGCACCTTTGAAGTATTAAAACCTGAAAATTTGCCCTTGAAGCTTGTTGTCTCTGTCTCGTTTGGGATACAAGTCAGGACCGGATTAAAAATAGTTGTCCCAATTTAGAAAGTGTCATACTAAATATAAATTTGTTTTACTTGAAATTGTTTAAAAATAAAATAACATAACAGTATAAAATACAAGAAAATCAACAAACCACAAAATACAGCATTCGTGCGCCAATAACGCAGTCGTTGACGGTATGGCTATAAGGGCATATTTTACAACCACACGTCCCTGCCGCCTTTTATCCCAAAATGGCGGCATGCGCGAAGATCTGCGCGAGACGTTCCCGCTCATACGAGTCTGTGAGCTGATTGTTATTTAAGCTGTGGTAAAAGTGTATGATTTAACCTAATAGGAACATAGTCACTGCATACTTCATGAAGAGAAACTAAGCAACAGCAAATTTTGTTCAAATTAGTTAAAGGGTGTTAGAAACTAACACCCTGTAACTTGTTTTGTGACATTTTTTAATACCATTTGGGTTCTACATTATACGCTTGAAGTATGTAACATTTATTAGGTGACATCCTGTATTATAAATATATTACAAAGCAATATTCTAATATTACCATTACTTCTTAGCGCTACCAAATTACGAAATATATATGTGCTGTGGTCATGGTCCTATGGTCCTGCGGTTGTTTGGTCAACAGAGGCTCTTAGTGTGGGCACCTCAATCTCCAGATATAAATCTTATGAATTTCTTCATCTGGGGCCATTTAAAATAAGTTTATACTAATAATACAGGGTTGTGAAACTATTAGTGATAGAGCCGAGATTTTTCAGAGGGATTGTCCTTTCATTTCTCTTATAACGGCAACAGTGCGTTACAATTGTTTAATTTAGGAGTAGTTAAGAGGTATCCTCTACTTTGCCACGTAAGTACATTGAGAAAAACACATAAATATAGGTTTACTGATTATGTATGTATTATTTAGATTGCAAAAGCGCTATTGCACTTGTACATTTGCATATTACTTGGTGCGTTCTTAAATTATTTCTAAACATTACTTCAAAACTGCCATCACACTTACACATTTTAAGTGTGATTAGTGTGTTTCTGCGTTAATTGATGATTTTTGAAATCGTTTTTACGTTTAGTTTCATAATCACATGCATCACACCTGTACATTAGAATTTCAGAAGGGTGCTTGTGCACTAGTATATGACTTTTCAAGTCGCCCTTGCGTTTAGTTTTGTAATCGCATATATCACACGTGTACATTTGGATTTCACAAGGGTCTTTGTGTGCCAACTGATGATCCTTCAAAGATTTCTTATATTTAGTTTTGTAAGTACAAATATCACATTTGTACATTCGAATTTCGGAAGGGTCCTTGTGTGTTAATTGATGACGTGTCAGTTCAAGTTTACGTTTACATTTGTGATCACATTCACTGCATTTGTACATTTGGATTTCGAAAGGGTTTTTATGTGTTAACTGATGGTTTTTCAAGCGTTGCTTGAATCTACTTTCATAAGTACAACTGTCACATTTGTACATTTCGATTTCAGAAGGGTCTTTGTGTATTAACTGATGGGCTTTCAGGCATTTTTTATATTTAGTTTCATAATCACATACATCGCACGTGTACATTTGAAGTTCGGAAGGATCTTTGTGTAATAACTGATGATCTTTCAAAGCCTTCTTATATTTACTTTCATAAGTACAAACAGCACATTTGTACATTTGGACTTCAGAAGGGTCTTTGTGTGTTAATTGATGAGGTCTTATATCGCTCTTATGTTTACTTTCGTAATTGCATTTATCGCACTTGTACATTTGGATTTCAGAAGGGTCTTTGTGTAATAATTGGTGGTTATAAAGAGATCTCCTATATTTAGTTTCATAGCCGCAGACATCACACTTGTACATTCGAATTTCCGAGGAATCTTTGTGTATTATTTGGTGCTTATTTAGATTACTTTTAAACTTTGTCTCATAACTACAGTTTTGGCACTTGTGCATTCGGATTTTCGAAACACGTTTCAATTTTGGAACAATTGTGTCCTTTATATCACATCTGTTTATTTGAACTTTGGTTTCACTCTCAAGCATATATTCATCCTTTGTTTCCATTATATCTTCAGATACATGGTTCTTTTTGTTTTTAGTTGTTTCCTCTAAGTTGTGTGAAGAGGAATCACTGCAAAATTTAATATTATTCACAATAGAATTTACATAATCACATGAATAAAACATAAATTTGATTTCTATTTGAATTTTGAGAAATCTTGTCAAAAATACCTGTATATAAAGATTACATTTTTTAAGTATTTAAATAAGCCATCGTTGTCCTACCAGTAGGACGCTATACATTCTTAAATCTTTCTCCAAAATCATAAATATTTAAAAATATTAATATCAAAATACTAAACACAGCAAATGGTTTACAAAATATACAGCATTATTCACGATGGCCTAGAATAAAATATCCAGATAACCGGGTGAGACAAGTAGCAACATATGTTATCATTACGTAATATTGACCTTTTTACAGTCCAATTTATACTTTTAAACTAACCTAACTAACTTAAAATTTATGTAAATGGAGAACGAGACGTCAGATATACGTCTTAAATAATGTGAAAATGTTATCATGATCTATCAGTCATAGAAGATATTTCTTTAAATAGGAACTCTAAACATAAGTACTGCCTATTTGTGGTAACTAAAATGTAATATCAACCAATTCATGTATCCTTTTTCAGTATGCAGTCCGTCTTTCTCGAAACACAAATGTAACCAATACAAAAGAATATATTCTACATCAATGATGAACCTATAAAAGTTTAAGAGCAAAATACACCAGACCCCTCTACTTGTCTAGGTATACAGGGTTAGCTATGAGTTTGTACAAATATTTTAAGAGGGGATAGGAAAAAATAAGAATAAACATTAGTAAATGCATGTATTTGGTTACCATATCCAGCATTGTAGACTTAACTGACAGTCTAAGTTATTACAACTTATATTTTTGATCTCAAAGTTATGTAGAATCTATTTAAGTTAAAATATCTTGTAAAGTTTATTCTGACTTTGAAGTTAATTTAGACCTAAATTGGCCATTTTTTCCTATTCAAGTTTATGTGACCGGATAGGTTGGTATTAGGCACGGTCTATTAACTACGGTCGGGATCATCAGCAGGTAACCAATGAATACTGAGGAATTTTGTGACGCATGACAAGTCTACCTCTGTCCATCTTTCGAGAAAGGCTATATTCTGTCTTTGTTTACAAGAATTTTCAGATGTCACCTGGCCCTGATGGCCCCGTCTGTATTAAGTACTTGAGTATATAATACCCCGTGAGTATTAAGTACTTAGACAGACATAACCTAACTTTTTTCTCTGTGTTGGGCGACTCGACTGTTTTGCTGTTTAAGTGACTTATAAGCATCGTCTGCTAAATTGTATCGCCTAGAACATTACAAACATACCTACTTTATGTCACTTTTTTGTTATGTTCAGAAAGCAGAATCAAGTTGAGCTTGTACGTTGATATTCCCAAATGATGCAAATCACATTTTGATTATGAATATGAATCAGAATCAAATCCATTACTCATTATCAGTAGGTACCAAATAACAGACATACACGGAAGATGCAGGCGTATGTCTATAAAAAGTCTTTTATACATTCCTCTATGGCTCTGTTCAGCGGAAGACAACCGCAGTCTTAGACAAATAGCAAATTTTATTAATAAGTATAAACTTCACTAGCGACACAAATACGTGAAATTCACCAATCTCTACCACGCGAAAATAATGACTGATGCATGAAGGGAGAGTCGGACTGCATGCATCTGTTTTGTATCAAAGGCAGGACACTTGCATAGAAAAATGGACCCGAACGATGTTTAACTTATTTCGCCAGTAACATATTAAACGGGAATTTGAACTGTCAACTTTTTAGGTGTGCCGAGTGTGCTGATTACAGCTTATCTGCTCTCAGCGTGGTTGGCATTTATTATAAAATTCTCATAATTTCCTATTGATTACATCAGGTGTTTATAGAAATTGCAAATTTAATTATTGTTTCTTTCTCTTATTATTTAGCGGTTCTACAGCTCTGCAGCATTTGTCATTGAGTACACAATAATAGCAACGTTATTAACCTAAATAGACCCGGATTGCAGGATTGTTGATCACTGAATAGGTACATCTTGCACTGTTTTTGTTGACAGCACGAGGGTTTTATTATTACTGTCTGTATTTAAATACATAAAACTTTTCAGCCTCTCTTATTAATTTAACTTATGAGTATTGAATTTTATTTCACTATTTATGTAATGAAATGTTTTGTAATTTCAATATTAAATATTTTTTATGTTGAATTTAGTATGTTAATTGCATACTTAAAAAATATATATATAATTAATTACAGTAAGTAGGTATTAGGTAAATATTTAAATTTGACGTCGCGTAAAGCCGTCACCAGGGGGTTTAAATAATGATTCAAAAATATTTTTTCCCAGCGTATATTTAATTATGTTTTTAAATTGTGTAGTGGTATTATACTCATTTCTGCCTATCTCCCCTTAAAATTAATGACACTAATTTTAAGTAAATACTGAATCACCCTGTATAACCAAGGCCTTGGATAGTACTTTAAATTTTAAAATTAAAAATTATTTTTGACATTTCCTTACTTATCTTGACCTCCTTCCTCTGATTTAATTTCGATCTCCTCAAATTTGATACGAGGCTGCATATCAATGTTTTCATACTCCTCCTGTACATCGTAACCACCTTCCAGTTTTATTTTCACCTCCTCCAATTTAACGTAAGACGGCACATCAATTATTTTAGAGTTGTCTTGCACATCATACCCATCTTGCAGTTTAACTCCAATCTCTTCAAATTTAACATATGATGGCTTATCAATGTCTTCGAATGTTTCCTGCGTGTCACGACAATCTTCCAGTTTAATTTCCATCTCTTCAGTTTTAATATAAGGCTGTTTATCGACACTTTTGTATTTTTCTTGTGCTTCCAGACAATTTTTTACAAAACTGCCATGGGTACGAAGTGAATCAAAACATTGTCCGCATATAACAGGATCCTTGGTAGCACCGATGTTCTAGAATAAAAATTAGATAAGCGTACATGCAGCCCGTATATTTTCCTATTAAATCGTGTGCCGTATGTCTCTGAGAGCATACCCAATTACACAGCTTCTGCTGCAGTAAATACATGCGCCGCAGCCTTCTACTGGCTGTGACAAATTAGCTCCATTCCAACACGGGCGCCTGACTAGTTTGAAACCTGAGTGCAGCGGTGTAGAACTAACAACTACATCTATCGGCCGTTCGCTACTCCATGCCGGACTGAAAATGTCACAGACACGAAGCGTTCTACATGCAGTAGACACCATTGAAAGCTGTCGACCTTTATCGCGATCGGCGAGAAACGATATTTTGCAAACACGGAATTCCAGGAAACAACTACTCTGCGGGATAATGCCCCGACCAGCATTGAATTACACCTGGAAAACCGTAAACAGCTAGTCACTTGTCAGTTCCACCAGATATATACGGTTTCGAGCTTATTAGCTCTCATCAGTATGCCACAGGTGAGGTATCCGACGAATAATCCTAGCTGCTTTCGTCTGTCTAAGACGAAAGACGAAGACAGACGAATGACTCTAGCTGTTGCTATAGGTTTTCCAGGTGTAATTCAATGCTGGTCGGGGCATTAGCCCGCAGAGTAGTTGTTTCCTGGAATTCCGTGTTTGCAAAATATCGTTTCTCGCCGATCGCGATAAAGGTCGACAGCTTTCAATGGTGTCTACTGCATGTAGAACGCTTCGTGTCTGTGACATTTTCAGTCCGGCATGGAGTAGCGAACGGCCGATAGATGTAGTTAGTTCTACACCGCGTACTCATGGTCCCCTTCTGTCGGGTTAGACAGACGAAAGCAGCTAGGATTATTCGTCGGATACCTCACCTATGGCATACTGATGAGAGCTAATAAGCTCGAAACCGGTATATGTCTGGTGGGCGTCTGACGAATGACTCTAGCTGTTGCTATAGGTTTTCCAGGTGTAATTCAATGCTGGTCGGGGCATTAGCCCGCAGAGTAGTTGTTTCCTGGAATTCCGTGTTTGTAGTTTGAAACCTGTCCGCAGCAGTCAGTCAATGTAATATTAGATATAAATCCGCTGCAGAAAGTCGGTGAACGATTTAGTTATCCACTTGGGACAGGTTTCCAACCAGTCAAGCGCCGTGTTGGAATAGAGCTATTGACGGATCCATCTCCAGCGCTACCATGGGCAAACATATCTTTCGAGAAGGCAAAATTTTAGGTATATCTTTCTGCTAATTTAATTATGATTTTGTATTCGTAAACGCCCTAATTAAGCACGTGAATATCGGATGATAACATGTACGAAGGGTTTAGGGTGGGAGGTCAAAGTATGAGTGTAAGTGATGTTAAAATATGTTGTTCATTAATAAGAATGCCAGTGAGTAGTGTACAGTAAAGCTTGGTTACAACGCACACGGTTATTACGTACTTATGGTTATAACGTACTGAATAAACAAGTCCCGGCATTATTATAGAGCCTTCAATAGTTAATTATTTTGTTATAACGTACTCCTTTATTACGTACTTCTGATATAAAGTACCAAAATACCTGGTCCCCGCGTCTAAAAATTTCAAATTATAACGTACTTTTTATACATAAACTCATAAACTTATTTCGGCAAGTACGCCAAAAGCTCAGGGCGCGCATGCGATATCTAAATCAAAGGCAGCCTCTTTGACCAGGCCGATACATAAGTTATCGCCGACTAACTGCCCGGTATTGTTTATGTACCTAAGATTTTTTCTCCCAACACATGTTGATACAATGCAGTTGTCTAAACTTATTTCTATCTCTCTTCTAACGAAATAAGAGGAATAAAAAAAAACAATTTTTAGAAAGTAAAATTAATACGGAAGATCATATTTTAAGGGCATCGTTGGAGATAGAAATGTATTTAGAACAAGAGATCCTTATAAATCGCAAAAAACAAACTCATATAACAGACACTTTTTCGGAAAGTAGTTTTAGATATGTATTTTATTATACATAAGTACATACAAATGCATATGTATTATGTGGTGCAAATAAAGTGTATTTTTAGTTTCGCTTTTAAGGGTTAAGCACGAATACCATATACATATATACTGTTCTTTTGTTGCTGTTCGTTTGTATATTTGTTAAGAATTAATATATTTTTTTAAAACGTACTTCTGATATAACGTACCAATTTTTTAAGTCCCCGCCGGTACGTTATAACCGAGCTTTACTGTATATGTATAGTGAAATTAAAAGTGGCAAAGAAGTACAACTACAAAATGGAAAATAGTGGAAACTCGTGGAAGAAAGATGGTATTTTAAAAATGAGCTTTCAACAAAAAAAAAAAAAATGAGTTGCTATATCTTGCAAGACAAAACTTTGTCTAGAATATATAGAATAGCGCTTTTGCTAATTATATGCGTCATATAAATTATGGTATGTAAACTTCCACATAAAATGAAGTCGAAAAGAGTATACTGATAGAAAAAGACAAAATAGTGATATGGCGAAGAAACTATTTAAAATAAATTAAAAAGACGGAATCCGAATTGAAGAATATATTCAATTGTGATGAAACATGAATATATAAAGGTCATACGAAAGGCAGTACGATATGATATAATAAGTGTTAATGTGTAACCAATAGTTACTAGTATGTATATATAGTGCAATGTATTCTAAAGCCTTATGTGTGCAAATATTTACGCAATTGATTTAATGGTGGGAAAATCTCTACTTTCAACAAATTTTGTTAACTATAACATTTTCTATCATTTCCATAATGAAAGTGTCATGATAAATTGTCAAAAGCTCAATGCACTTATTATAACCACATAATAATGAAAGTAGTGTTAATATTTGCACTATTTTACTGTTTTGTAAAATTTGTCAAAAGTTGAGATATTTCCGCCATAAATAATTAAAATAAAGTTGCCAAATTCGTGTAAAAATCCGTGAATTGTGCGTCTAGGAAGACAAGGCTTAAGTGTTAAAGTGTGATATCCGCAGAATGCGCATCAGGTAGGTGGTGGTGGGCCATCACCATCGAAAAGGATGGCATTGCAATTTGTGGAGTGTATGGCACGCATTTAGAGTAAACTGTTAATGTGTTAGCTTCACTCGACTTCTACTTATTTTTGATAGTTCTGTGTGCTTTGAACCCTTTTCAAATAGCACGCCTAGGTAATCATGCCCCTTGCAACCCCCACCTTCCGTACTAATATCTGCTGTGAATTAATCACTTTCTATTATGTTCGACCTTAGATAATTTATAATACAAGATAAAAACTTTAAATTTGAAAATAACTATCATTTTTATTATCAAACGCCTTGGTAAATTGGCAAAAATGTTATTTTTGTCATTTTTGTATATTTTTATATCTGTACGCCTTCAAATTTAGTTCGTCTGTGAACTGTTGCTTCTCCCATGCTTCGCCGTCGTGCTAGTCCACAAGCTAACGAGTAGTCTCTCTCTAGATTTTTGGCAGTTGGTGGAACATACAAGGTCTCTTGTGGGATACGGCACTCTAGCAAACTTTCTTACTCATGACGCGTTTATCTTGACATGTGATGAGGCCAGTGATTAAGTTTAATATACAGGGTGTTTAAGAAATTGAAAAATGTCATTGCTAAGAGCAAATCCCAATATGTTATATAATCTTTAAAAGATTGAAATTAATATCCATATTTGTATTTTGGTTTACGATTCTAGTTCTGAATGTTCTCTATCGTAGTAAAATTTTACACTTTTGCATTTGCTTAACTGTCAACTTGTTAATGTGATATAAATTAATTAAATTATTACTAAATTATATTTATTTTTTAAATCTGTTGATATATGTCCAGGATTTCCAATAAATTTGCATGCGACATTAGAGACAGTATACTAAAGTAATTATTAATCTTGAAGTATAAAAAATGTAAATTGCCTCCTCACAAAATCATTCTCCCAAAATGTAACTTGAAATATACTTACTATTAGAGGTATGTACATATGAATTATGTTATTATCTACTTCATTTATTGGCACACATCCGTATACTATTAACTGAAGACACAACCGACAAATTCTTTGATTTTCCCATGTATCGGGTAACCGAATATTTCCATCCATTTTTAAATAGACTTCTTTTAGTTCAATCACCGACACATTACTGGTATTTTTCTGAGGAAAAATAATATCCTCAGTATGCATACATGTCGACTTAAAATTAAAAGCAGCAAATAATTTTGAGCAACATGCTTTACACATCCGGTGTTTATGTTTTTCTTCCAAGTTCTAAAATTTATAAAAAAAAGAATGATATATACTTATAGAGACAAAATATAATCTAAAAACTCGGCCTTACTAGATTTGGTAAAACAACTTCCAGAACCTCCTTTGCAACTTCTTCTATTACTTCGGAATTTGTATAGTTTATTGTATTAAGACACAGCCTGCAATATATTTCTGTATTGAAAATTTCTGGTTGCATTTTCTCTTTCAGCGACATTTAATTAAAAATATTAAACAGTACATAACCTAAAAATCACAACAACCCTTTCTTTCTCTTCTTCTTTCTTTGGCCTTCAACCTTCAACCATAGAAAATATATTATTATGGAGAGAATAGAAAATCTGAAATACTCACATACATAAAAGCCCAGTTCGTTAGATGCTACTCCTAGTGGCTCCAAGAGATCTTAGATCAAGGAGAGTACGGAGCCGTGACGTCACAGATCATACATTTAGAGCAGTCAGATGTTGGAGTAATTGAGAGTAATTTGCCTGTGTTCGTTAACAGGAACTTGACATAATTAATTTATTTGATTTGTTGTTTGTTGTAAAGTGTATGTGTGTTTTAGCATTTTTTTTCTTCAATTTGGGTACCTATATAAAAAGCAAATTTGTTATCTACCATGAAAAAAGAAAACTTATTAGTTTTATTGGCGGAATTAGTAGTGGATGAAGAAAAAAATCCTTCAAGTCGTAAACATGTTCATGAATTTCAGTAATTTTGCTGATCACAAGCAGAAATCACCTCACCACTTCAAATTCGGTGATGGTGCCACTACCAATATACAAATACATAAAATAACATAACTAAATATCTAACAAAATTATTGAACATAAACAAGAAAAACGATGTTTACCGACAATTACGTCAGGTCAGATATATCAACAAATAATAAAATCAGCTGACTGCTCTAGCTGCTCTACTCCCTTTGCTCCAGCACAAATGACAGAGTATCCAGAGCAATGATTTTATTGATCGGAGTGAATTATTCCTACATAACGAACAACATAGATTTTGTACTCAGCCTTAACAAACGCCGATAAATTACTCCGATCTACTTGGAGTACGTCAAGCAGACACAACGAACAGAGCTAAAGATATATAGGGTTTGTTCCAACACAGCAAGAATTGATTCCGAACCGTCCAGAATTAGTCAGTCAGTTCAGTTGATAATGTACTCTCGGGGAATGCGACGTAAGACGGTGTTGGTCAAACCATAGATTAGTTTACTGTTGGTCAAACATTTTTCACGATTCTGAACCAGTTCTCGACGGTTGTTGGAACAGACCTATACCACAGATTACCCACTCCTATACACTCACTGAAATGTAATTTTATATTATGACTGGAATGCGCTAAAAGCTGCCCGAATGGATTATTTATGATCAGCGCCATATATTGTTTTGTGCCTCTAGCAATGGCGGAGCAGTAGGGGCTTAGCTGATTGTGAATTGAAATGGAATTGAATTCTGAATATGAAGAATTATTTCGTGCTATATGCTGGTTAATTTTACAGTTCCTTATAAAACATGACATGTTCCAACAATAACACCCACAAAAATAGACAAAGAAAAACACTGGTTTCGGTTTACTTGAAGGTTAACGGTCAACCAAAATGATACCAACCGCATTCTATTGGAAGCTCATGACGTCAAGGCAGCAATTCGATCTGTCAATTTTAGAAGCATCCAAATTATTGCGGATCAAATTTTTGGTTTATTTACTTTACAACTAACAAATATTTTTAAGCGTGTGTACAGCACAACCCCACAGAACCAATGCATTCAATTGGCAATAATGATGACGTCACGAATTTAGAACCAAAGTAAAACCACTGTCAAAAAATCTGTCAATTTAATGTCAACCGAAACCAGAACCAAAGCTGAAAAAAAAACGCCTAAGGACGTGTTTACAAACAAAATAATGGGAAATTAAGAACATAATTCATATCGTACGTGCAGATGGTTGTCTCTCTCTCACCCACACACATAACCAATGAAGTATGTCTTTACTGAGTTTCATGTGCCTCCTTTTGTCTGCTCCTAGGGTTGGTACATTTATTTGGATGCGCAATAGAGCATCTGCGGCACGTGATCAAAATAGGCGTGGCTACTGGCTTGGAGGATAAACAAACAGCGATCATAACCTCAAACGTATTTATTACTATTTATTTATTATATGTTTTCACGTTACCTTAAGTGGTTGTGTTCTGGTTTATTGTTGTTATTATTTTTCGTTTTTGTGGCTACAATATTCCTTCATTTATATAATCATGTATAGTGAATATTATTATACACTGAAAGTCATAGATGCTGAAAGTGCTGATGGATATAGACTAAAATAAGTGAAATTGGAATAGATCCATACACATTCAATATGATAATGAAGAAGATTTTCCTAAAACTTTATATCCAAATACTGTAAATTATTTGTTATATAATAAAAGTGCTTATACACATACATCAAATTTGTGGTTTTTTAGGTACTGAAATCTCGAAAAATAAAACAAGTAGAGCAAAAGTAATATCAAAAATAAAATTACTGATGTTTTGTTTATCCACTTTTACTGTTTAAACTCTCCTCAAATAATATAATAACTTTTAAAAAGCATTTGTATGATACACATTATTTCGCTATTCTAACCCCACATTTTAACAATTATTTTCAGATACTTATCAACAAACGTGAACAATCTTATATGCAGAACTATGTAAGTTTATGTTACTTGCATTTATTTAAAAAATACGTGTTTTGAAAGATTTCAGTAGGTACCTAAAAATTTGCTGGATAGATCGCTTTCTGACGTCATTTTACTTCGGTACATTTAAATATTCGCAGGTGGCATGAGATAACATTCTTGTTATTTGCTAAATTCTATATTATTCAGTTCTTAAATTACTTGTATTTGTAAACACTATTTCAAGAATACGGCGCCTTTAAAGCATATTAAAGAAAATAAGTAATTTTTCTCACGGAAAATGTACGCATATTATGTATATAGGTATGCATATACAACATGCTAAAACAGTTTCATTTCAAATAATCTAAATTACCTACAAAAGAAATATTTATTTATAACTAAAAAATGGTACTCCGATATGGTATTCATTCAACAAGATTTTATGTAAAATATTAACTTTTCACAAAAAAAAATATTACTGAAAACATTTGAATTCGTGAATAGCAGAAATATGTGCCAGTTTTAAACAAAGTTTTCCAAAAGTAGGTATCCACAGAATAAGAATAAATAAAAATTTAGTCCTGAAATAGGTTGCCACTAAATACAATCAATACATATGCTGCTGTGGCGTTTGCACAGCTACGGAAAATTGATATGATTTATTTTTTCAAACCTCTTTTTCTTCATTTAATATTTTTTGCCTCATATCTATCTTTTCTTGATTCTTTTGATGAAGTACCAGATGTATAACTCATATTCACAGTGGGGATCCAATCCGAATTATTTTGCTCGTGCAAATTTGCAGGTTTCCCTATAGTATAATAAATGTATACCTAATTTTTGCTCTTTTATGTTTTGAATATTTTCTTCCAAATTTAATTTTGGACTCTGTAAGGTCAGCTCTTTTTAAACTATTCATTCAAGCCTTTCGTCTCTCAGATGCTAACTGGTTAAATTGTTTATATCTGTCGAATTCAGAATGAATTCTGAAGAAACTAACATTGTCCCTTGCAGAATTACTGCCACAGTTTACTACCATACAATAATTAGGCATTTTATAATACAAATAACACTCAAATATTTAATAATAAATTGGAATAAATATAAGGTTGTACGTTGTACTTTTGTTTATCCTCCAAACAACGACCTTGAAAATCGTGACGTCACGTGCAGATGCCCTCAGTGTCTTCGCGCCTGACCCGTATTTAGCAAGGACACAGTACTTACAGTAGTTTATGCCAAACCGAAAGATGGCGCAGTGTGGCTCTAGAGTCTAGAGGATACAGAATAATTCCCAGACCACGTGCTCTGTGTTTCCTAACCTGAGACGTTATTACTAATTTGCAACTTGTCGTGTTTAGAAGTGTTTGTGTGATTTGTGTTTTGCCAAGGATTTATTTTGTGATACTGTTGAAAGTGTTATTCAGGTAAGTCTTTAACCTAGGCACAAGGTAGATACTTTTCTCTGTAACCTAGGTATATGCAGGTTTCGCAAATATCAAATATGGACGCATTTAGTATGAAGAAAAATTTAGGAATTATTTGAAGCGATTTTGGTAATTATTTACTATAGCGTAAACCTTTCAGATTTAGTTTAGTTGAAAATTTTTCAACCCCCTATTTTTGGGGGTGCTGAACACAAGTTATTTTTCTGTGGTCGAATCTAGTTTTTGAGAAAAAAAATTTCAATATTATAACCTGTACGTTTCACAACACTTAAATCACCGCACAAAAATAACTTCAGATTCGTGTTTAGCTTAGTAGTAGTTAGTGAATAGGGGGGTAGAAAAATTTTCAACTACTTAAATCTTTACGCTATAGTAAATAATTACCATACATTTATTACTCATATTTATTTTAGATATTGTTACAGATTTTGAATATGCCTTTGAATCCGTGTGTGGTACCTACATGCTTCACTAGTCACCCAATTAGGCATCGATTTCCTAATCCTAGGAAAAATATGCCTTTGTTTAATGAATGGGTAAAAGTTTGTAGAAATCCACGATTAGAGGAAGCAGGAATGACTGCTGAGAAAATTTACAATGCCTACAGGGTTTGTCATAAACACTTTTCTACAGATGACATTGTAACAAATAATCGTCTGAAAAAAGATGCCATTCCACTTTAATATATGCCAGGTAAAATTTATATATACAGGGTGTCCGGAAAGTTACAGGGCTTCAAAGAAAAAAAAATGTTTTCTTGTTATGGGCATAATTAAGAAACGAAACATCCAATCATGTTCAAGTTTGGTACAGTAATGTTTCAGATAAGTACAAGCATTGTGAAGAAGTAAGTAGTAGTCTGTCCGAATGTTAATTGTTATACTGAGTTAATAATTATCGTTGTGTAAAGTGTAAATGTAATGTGTAAATAATTTCAAATTATTAGTATTATTTTGTCAAATTTTGAAAACATGTCTCGACAATTTTTTCATCATAATTTTCCGCCAAGCGTATCAGAATAGGATCAACAAAAAAGATACGATAAAAATGAGTTACAAAAAACTGCCAAAAGCGCCCCCTACGATATGCAGCACTACTTACTCCTCCGCAATGGTTACTTATCTAAAACGTAACTGCACCAAATTTCAACATGATTGGAAGTTTCGTTTCTTAGTTATGCCCATAACAAGAAAACAATTTTTTTTGAAGCCCTGTAACTTCTAAATGAGGCACTTTTGGACTAAGCTAAGTTTGTCTAAATCGGTTCTATTTGATCACAGAAAGCTATGTTTAAGATGGGCCCCATTACTTTCCGCCTGCACCCTATATACCTACTTAAATTTTAACATGCTCTTTTTTTCAAACATTGGCTCAATATTGGAATTTTTTATTTCAGTAATTGTTCGGCAAGATGCACAAGAACCACAGACACCCATTATTGATTCTGAACATCAAACTGACAGACCAATTATACTGGAACAGACATCAGGTAAATTTTTATATACATTAGTTATATTTTTTTAGCTGTACTCTTTAAATAAATTTTATCTTTTACCACAATATAAAATTATTTTAGAGGTTGGAGATCATTCAAGGCCAGGCACTCCTCCAATTTCAGTACCAAGCTCAAGTCAATCGAGACCAATAGAGACAGGCACTTCAATTTCAGTTCCAAGCTCAAGTGGTCATGTTTCTCCAGTACCCAGATCAAGTTGTGTTAGTCCAGTTCACTCTCGTAAGTCAAAACTATTTATAATAATTGTGTATTGTAGACATTCATTGTAGTAGGTACCTATAGTACACTACTTAGATGTTAAAAAACAGTTGCTATATTATAAAAATATTTTATTTTAGGGAGACATGGATTATTGGCTGAAGTTGGTAGTACAAGAGCTATAGATTTAACACCAAAAGCCAAGCATTTGTATCAAAAAGCACGTTACTTTCAAAAGAGAGCTGCGCGATCAATCCGTACAAATCTCTCGTTGAAACGACGTTTAGATTTCTCATTGAAATTTTCCCAGTCCGAAACTCTTAAGAAGGCACTTTCCAGTTTGGATAAAATTCGTGAACGGTTTTTTTCGTGTCAAATTGAAAATTCAACAAAGAAAATGAAAGGAAGAAGGTATACGCTGGAAGACAAAGTTTTAGGCCTGGCATTATTTAAACAATCAGCAAGTGGATATAAATTGATTTCAAAGTTATTTACCTTGCCGTCTCCAAAAACGTGCATTCGCTTATTGGAGAGAATGCCTATAAAACCTGGGCTTAGCATACCTACGTTTGACATTATCAAAGCTGAAATAAAAAATTTTAAAAATCCATTGGACAAATATTGTATTTTAATGTTCGATGAAATGAGTTTGAGCCCTGGTCTCTCATGGAGTCAATTTGATGGAGATGTTGTAGGGTTTGAGGATTTTGGTTACGAACGTTCTAATAACATTGCAGATCACGTAATGGTAACTGTCTTTTCATCATAAAATTTTTATATTAGATATGTTAATAATGTTTACTGTAATTTTTAGGTTGTTATGTTACGTGGCATAATAAGAAAATGGAAACAGCCAGTGTTTTACAATTCTGTTCGTGGGGCTACAAATAATGCAGACATTATAAATATAATAAAAACAGTGGTCCAAAAATGTAGTGAAATTGGTTTGCAAGTAGTGGCGACAGTGTGCGACCAAGGTAAAAATAACGAGGCCGCTATTAAAAATTTAGTTTGGGAAACTAAAAGAAGGTATATGCAGGATGGAAAGCAATGGGAAGAATTTGCATTCGAAGTAGATAATAATTTAATAGTGCCACTTTTTGATGCCCCACATTTACTAAAAGGGTTAAGAAACAATTTGTTAAAAGCCGATTTGAAATTTCAAATGGATGGGCAGGAAATGATGGCAAAATGGGATCACATTTTAACAGCTTACCAACTGGATCCATATTTAGGAAGTCTTAGGACAATGCCTAAACTTACCGAGCAACATGTTAACCCTTCAAAAATAAATAAAATGAAGGTGTCATACTGCACACAAGTGTTTAGCAGATCCGTAGCTGTGGGAATAAATTTAATGGCGTACTCAGGTATTTATAGAATATTTATTAAAAAAATCTAAATTTATTGATCGAAAAATGTATGTTTTTAGAAACTACTTTTAGAGATGAAAATGGAACAGATATTCGATTGGAACGTGAAGCTCAGCAGACTGCCAAGCTGTTAGAATTTTTTGATGATGTATTTGACAGCCTAAATGGAAATTCCTTTTCAAGCACTAAACTCTTAAGAACAGCAATAACGGATACATCTGCACATTCTTCATTTTGGAAAAAAGCAGTAACCGTTTTGTCAACCATGGAATACGTCACAAACGATGGCAGGAAGTTTGTGCCTCCTAGTGTAAAAAATTTAATTAAAACAATTAAAAACATACAAATGTTATATAATGTTTTAAAAAAAGAAGGCTTTTCATATTTAATGCCGAGGAGTTTAAACCAAGATCCCTTGGAAAATTTCTTTTGCAAGATACGCCAAAGAGGATCACGAAATAACAACCCTACATGTTTGTTATTTACGGCGTTTTACAAGTCGTTACTAGTAAATACTTTGGTGTCAACACATTCGATAGGTGCCAATTGCATGGATGATGATGCGGAATATTTAGTGACTCTCCAAAGATTTGTTACTTAGGTAATGACCACTTTTAAATCTTAAATTCCACCTGTACGCTTTTTATTAAATATTGCTTAACAAAATATAACTATTTCAGGGTTTACCCAAGGATGACGAATACGAGGAAGAGGTTACCTTTTCAGAAATTCCGGAAAATTTACCAGCAGTACAAACTGTTGAACAGCAGGTTTTGAGATATGTGTGTGGATATCTGTTTAAAAAAATTGAAACCACTTGTAAAGATTGCACGTGCAAAGATGAAATTTTATCTATGTCTGACCTGGAGACAGACGCATTATTTACCAGGCTAAAGGAATATAATAATCAGCGCACAAGATTGAAATATGTAAATAAAATATTCTATGAGAAAATGAAAATTGCGCTTCAAATAATACAATTTATTTTGAGAAGAGACTTACATAAAAAGCGAGTATTTAAGCACATTTATGGTGTATTAATGGCGAGATTAAATTTCACAAATTGTATACACAACTCTAACATTAAAAAAACAATTTTCAAATATTTTATAAAAGTCACAGGACATAATTTTTTGAAGCAACTCAATAGAATTATAAGGGGAAAAGATCTTAGACACATTTCAGAAAAAGCCCCTTTAATTTTTAGAAACTGTAGGAATGTTTACCACAAAACATTCCATTCTCGCAAAAGAAATTAAATTATTAGCAATATAAGAAATGTTTTCTTTTTCTCTAGCTTAGAATTAAAAATAAGTAAAATAATTATGGAATATAGGTACTAAGGATGTCATGAATCTACTGGCAATATCTCAGTTTTGTTTTTTCTTCATATTTATCATAATATTTGCTATTAAGTTGTATTCTCATGTACTTCATGGGTGCTAGTTTATGGTATGCCATATTTGTTAGAATGTAGAAATAATGTATATTATGTAAATTGATAATTTGGTCATATTTGTGCCATAAATAATTTTTTTTTAAGTCAAAACTGACGTTTATTTTTTTTTTATTTATATATATTTAATCTGTGGTATATATGTCGTGGCAATTCAAACTTGTTAAATATGATACATATATGTATTGTTTTGTTTTCCTTACTGTTAAGACGTCGGTAAGTGATTACTTACTGACATGTTTAGCCTCGCGATCAGTAAACAAAACCTACCGTTTTGGAAACAGATTGTAAATAAACAAAAAAGCTAAATTGTGCAAAAAAATATATTAATTTGTCTTTTATATGTTACTAATTTTAAAACGGGTCAACCATACTAATTATATTTTTATTTTACTTTCCTCGAAATACAAAACTACATGGTGATTGGTTATATTTTATTCAGTAGATATCTTAGTTAGTATTGGTCACGCAAAAAAGTTTAATTGGGCAAATTTCATGTATTTTTATGGGCATTCAGAATATGGTATTGAATAAAGCATTGGAAGTCTAAAGAACGAGCTCTATCAATTAAAAAAATATAAAAAAATAGTAAGTCTCGGATGCTTTTCTGGTTTTTTATCAGTAACAGATTCTCAATGGCCATTGAAAATAAATAAAATTTTCCTATTTAAACTATTTTATAGGACCAATATTAACTGAGATACCTATTGAGTAAAATATACCAATCAATCACCCTGTACATAAAATATTTATATTACGCGCGTAGAACGTCACAGGAAACGTCAATCGGTAATAACGATAAACTTCATTACCGATCGCGTCTCATAATACTTAATGCCAAACCGCGAGAGGCGCAAAATTTGGTTCCACTTCCACAGTAATTCAGTGTCCCATCTATTTCCTTCTTATCTATGTCTTCTTATCTATGGGTACCTTTATTTGGATGCGTATTGGGACTTAACAGACGCATTCCATATCGTATATTTCAGTGTATACACTACACTACAAATCCTAAATATTTTGTGGGCGGTAAATATAAATATACTAACGATATCTAAATTGAAACATCTTTTATAAGAAATGAAATTATAACTCGTAATCTGCTTTAAAAATGTAGTAGTAAGGATTAAGAAACTAAAACTAGATGAAAATATTAGGAATATAGAATTAAGAAACCAAATCTGAAAACAGTTTTATTTTATAATCAATGCTTTTACAATAATTTATTAGCAAGGTAAAAGTTTAATTTACACGTAAAACATTAGTAAAAAAAAGTGAATTATGACAAGTTGAATATAGTGTATGTCCAAATATGCTGCCTATATGAGAAATCTGAAAATTAGTATTCAGATTTCTCGTCCTCAAAAACAATAGTACCATTTTAACCGCAACAAGTTTAGCCGTTTCCAAATTATTACGTAGGTAATAATAGACTAACATCTAGTTTGAAAAAAATTGTTTGTCATTACTGCTTTATATAGTTAGCAATGGTTATATAAGCTATGCTATCAGATAAGTCAAAGTAAGGTTTTACTTTTGGCGACAAATTTTAGGCCATTTGAGTTAAGAGACCGTCCGAATCCAGGAGGCATTGTGATCAATGCTCTCAGATCTAACAAGTTAAACATTTATAATTACTATTTAAGTTACCAATTTACATTTACTTTACATTTAGCACTAAACACATACAAATTTAATCGATTTGGCTTCTTTATTATTTGCTTCGAATGACTTCTCCACTGTTATCACTTTGTAAATTATCATGACTTTCAATCACTATTTCATCATTAACTAAGCCATTTTCTCCTAAATTAACTTCTACATTTACATCACTGAAATATTCTACATTATTTTCATTATCATAATTATTTTGAATATAATTTTCTGATTCATAGTAAAATTTATTATATTAAAATTTGGTTATATCACAGATCATTGGCCGTACATATAGTCGCGGTAAGAATTCAGATGACTTACAGCACAACTGACGTTATGGAACGTTATGTTTTTATTAATATAATTTACGATATTTGGTTGTGTCATAAACAATAATCTTTTACAATTTAGTATAGTATATAATGCAAATAGTTCGTGTAGTATATAGTTTTATTATTCTCAATTGTTATGTATGTCAAGTTCATAAATATTGATAAAAATATAAAGAATTATTCATTTGTTCGCATGACGTAAGTCGTCTGACTATGCAATCTTTTATTAAAGTATGAGTTAAATTTCCAAACTCACAACTGCTACTAAGTTCTTGTAAAGTTAGAAGATAATCTTCAAACGTCAGCTTCTTGAAAAAAATTTGTAACGTTCTACAGTTACATTTTTTGTGATAGAATATACTGGTTTAACTTTTTTAATGATATCCTTATACGTTGTTTCTATTTCTGAAGCATCAAACTTAAAATTGGTGTAGGTTTTGATGGCTTCATCTCCATTGTATCTAACAGTATACTTGACAAAATTATCTGTTTTGTCTCCATTTTAGCAGCTTTTAAAAATATATATATTTTTAATAACTAGTTCTGTGCCAAATCGTTGATAAATTGCATACGTATTTAGACGTCTACTACCGTCAGCTTCTCGATGACCCACTGACCATGATATTGTATATTACTGATGATTAAATATAATTAATCTATTTAACTGTTTTCTAAGTAAATCACCTTGAATTTTATTTGTATAATTTTTTGCTAGATTGTGTAATCTTATTTTGCTGTAACAATTTATTGTAATCTTCAGTAAATTAAAAGAGTGGTCTGGGTGTCCTTCATATAAATTATCAAGTGATGAAAATAATTTTCTTGATACAGCAATAATAATATCTGTTATCAAGTCATGAGATGGAAGATTATTTTCTGTTAGGTACATCATTTGTCTTATGAATATTTCTGTTTCAGAGCAAATGGTAATAACTCCTTTTGAAGGAAGCAGATATGGACCTGAAAATAAGAAAATTTTATTAAACAAATAAACAATAACTTGAGTACGCGGTGTAGAACTAACTACATCTATCGGCCGTTTGCTACTCCATGCCGGATTATTCGTCAGATATCTCACCTATGGCATACTGATGAGAGCTAATAAGCTCGAAACCGGTATATGTCTGGTGGGCGTCTGACGAATGACTCTAGCTGTTGCTATAGGTTTTCCAGGTGTAATTCAATGCTGGTCGGGGCATTAGCCCGCAGAGTAGTTGTTTCCTGGAATACCGTGTTTGCAAAATATCGTTAATCGCCGAACGCGATAAAGGTCGACAGCTTTCAATGGTGTCTACTGCATGTAGAACGCTTCGTGCCTGTGACATTTTCAGTCCGGCATGGAGTAGCGAACGGCCGATAGATGTAGTTAGTTCTACACCGCGTACTCATGGTCCCTTCTGTCGGGTTAGACAGACGAAAGCAGCTAGGATTATTCGTCAGATACCTCACCTATGGCATACTGATGAGAGCTAATAAGCTCGAAACCGGTATATGTCTGGTGGGCGTCTGACAAATGACTCTAGCTGTTGCTATAGGTTTTCCAGGTGTAATTCAATGCTGGTCGGGGCATTAGCCCGCAGAGTAGTTGTTTCCTGGAATTCCGTGTTTGCAAAACAATAACTTATTGAACATAGACAAATTTAAAAACTATGGGTTACATTTTGACCAGTTAGTTTTAATTTTTATATCTGTTAAGAGTTGTAACAATTTAATGTTTCCGGTAGTTAAAAATAATCCAAAATTGTCTTCTAAAACTAAGTAGTATAATAATTAGGTACCTAAACTTCTCCTTCTCATTAATATATAACTGTTATCAGTCGGTTTCTGCTCTACAGTTAATTCAAGGCATTTCTCACAAAATATTATTTTTTTCAACATTTTGAGCACATAGCCTGACATATATGTTACTACATTCTGACTATATTCATTTAAACTTATAAAATACAGCGTTATGTCATAACAATGATCTTGAGTAAATACATCATAATTTATATTATTCCTACGGAGATCTGAAATATCAATAGTTTGTATCAAAGGTACATTTTTGGTGCCGCTTGAAACTGTGAGTACAGTTGTTGTATCCATCACTCTACAATTTCCTCCACTCGACGAGATATCTGCATGTAAAATGAGCTTTCGATAGCTTCTCATAAATTGTAAAGATGTTGGATTATTATTCCAACCATTCCCGGACCTAAGAATAATTACACAATTTAAATATATGGTAAAGATTACGAAATAATAATTTACCTTACTGCACAAAAAAATAATTCCAAGTGATCTTGACTGCATTTATACGTTAAAAGATAATTTAATTTATTACTTTTGACAAAATCATCAAAGATACCAGTTACTGATTTCAGTGTAACAACAAATCCTAAAAAAGGAGTTTTTCTTAGTGTTGCCCACACAAACTGACCCTTAGTAGTTTTAATTTTGAGTAAATACTCAATACTATCATTTACAAATGGTCTCCAATTCGACTCATTCGTAACTCGGAGTGGTGCTTTCATGCCTTTGGCTTGCGGTATTCTGGAGTTCAATATATCAAATAGGGAATCTACTGTTTTTATAAATTGAACTGTGGCCTCACAACCTTGGAAATCTGGGTGTTTTAAATCATTGCATAAAAACAAAAGAGCCTCGGCAATACTATTACTCAATGTTTGTGCAGCTAGATTTACCTGAAACATTTTAACGACTTATACCACAATAAAATTTTATTTTAGGTTTTACCTTCATTTTTTGTATTTGCCACTGGATATGAGCTTTGCCTAATTTATTTGCTAGAGATAAGGTTTCTCGTTCTTGAAGGTTGAATAATTTTGTAATATATTCCCATTTTATTTGTTCTCCTGACTGATCAATTAAAATTCCTAAATGTCCTAAGCAATTCCGAATTAGTTTTAACATGTGACATGCATCAAAAATTGCATAAACTTTCGTTTCCTTATTGCAAGGATGTATAAAGTAATTGACTAAATTTTTAGTTGAAAAATTGCACCCTAATTGTTTAAACATCTGAAAGTGCGCAGAAGGTCCATCACATGTAACTGATGTTACTTCAACATCTATTTCATGGAGCCTTATCAGAGTTTCATTGATTAAATTAGCTTTTTCAGTCTCTGATATTGATTTGATTAAAAAATACGCTATTGGTATCTTCCATGAAGCATTATGACATACCACCATAATCACCAGTGCTTCTGAAGCCGGTTCTCATAATTTTCAATATCTACACCAACGTCAACATATCACCAATTTCTTTTTCCATCAAAATCAATTTGTTTTTTTATACACATCTCATCCAGTAGAAGGGAACAAATAATTTTTCTATTATTCTGTTTGGCTTCTTCAACCTTTACTTTAATAGCATTAAAACATGTTTCAGAAAATCCAGGATTACATTCAGTCGTGCTACTCCATTTTCTAATAACACTTGGATGAGGCATAGACAAATTAAAAGTTTTTCGCACATAATTATACGCTTTTGACGAATAAAAATGAAGAGTAATAGCAAATTTTCTGAGTTCTTCGGGATATTTTTTTCTAGATACTGTCTTGGAACCAATAGATTGTCTCATTCTGGAAAAAATTAAATCTGGCACATTTGCAGCTGTCGCTTGTAAATGTTCCAGTGCACTTGTTGAAAGTACTTTTTTTGACGATAAATCCTTTACCACATCTTTTAATGATTTGACTCTCTTTTTTAATATTTTTATAGACTGTTTGACCCTATACACTTTCTTTCTTCCTTCAATATATTCGCTTTTTAGTTTTTCGGTTTTTTTTTGGCAGTTCTAGAACTTACTCTAAAATAACAAAATGTAAATAAATAACTACCTGTGCTAAAATTATTATATCTAAAACATGTAGGGTACTTACGAATAATTGTGCTCGGCTATTACAAGTTTTCTTCGTCTCTCTATACTTGAGTCGCTTCCCGATGAGACCCAACCTGTTGCACTTAATGGAGAAGGGCTTTGCCTTTTTGCAGGAGATTTTTCTAAAGTAGAATACAAATTTTCACTTCCATTGCCATCCTTCGTAATTTCTCTTTTGAAAGGAGGCATCATCGAAGGGGAAGGTGTCAAAAATATATCGGATGAACCCATAAGTCCTATCGATATTTCTGAAGTTGATGGTAAAGGTTCTATAATTTTTGATGTTGATGGTAAAGGTGCGATAATTTTTGATGTCGATGGTAAATGTTCAATAATTTTTGATGTTGACGGTACTGGCTTATTTTTATCTTCAACGTTCTTTTCAATAGAAGGAAGGGCTCCTTCTTTTATGAGAGTTAACCTACCTGTTTTGATAATATCGGTTTTATTAAAATGGAGGGAACAAATAAACATAGTCTTTGACCATGTAATGGTTTCATCCCATCCCATATCAATGGCAATAAGCCACTTTCGAAATATTTTTTTATTTCTAGGAAAACTATAAAATACATTTTTTAAAATAAACAAGCAAAACAAGCATTTAAAACATACCGATGAAAAGTCACTTCTGAATTCGGAGGCATAAGTCTTCTAACATTGTTACAATTTTTTACAAAGCACGACATGTTCACAATACACAAATAGGAATAGTCATAACATATAATTAAAATATTAAATTTGTAAGTAAAAGTAAACACAAGTAAATCACAAACTTAACCACACAAACCAACAACAAACGTAAATATAGGAAGATTGAGAAGAAGAAGAGAGTATATCAAAATGGCAGTCATTTTCCATCTTCTTTTGTTGCATGCTCCGTACCGATGCGCAATGGTCGAAGAGCAGTATATATCTTTGTACTTTCCTTTTACTTGTGACACAGAATAAAGATTCTGTGCTTGTGAGGTGAGTATGAAGTGAGATAAGATTAAGCCACTCAGTTTAGCTCATCATGTAAAAGGAACATAAATCGGCGAATTTAGTGAGGCGACCGTCCTTTCTTGATAATCTCAAAATTGTCAAGTTCAGAATATCTAAAAAAAAATGTTGGTAACACAGATTACTGATCTTACTAGTTGGTAATTATTTACAACAGTGTAAAAATCTGTAATCTTAACAAAAAAATCGAGGGTGCTAATCACGAATCTGAAGTCAGATTTCGGCGCTAGCATGTAGTTTTCGAAATAATTTTTTAACTTTTTTAAAAATAAATTAGTTTAATAACAATAACCCCAATTTTTAAAAGTCCCGGAACAGAACTTAATAAAAATAACTTGCAAATGCCACGGGGGGGGGGTTGGGGGGTCAGAACCCCCCCCATGGGTAGGGTTGATTAGGTCATATAGGAAATGTTGTCGTCCCACTAGAAACCTGCAATCACTACTCTATTCGCCAAGATTTGGCAACGCGGTCAGTGATAGTAGTTCAGTAATCTGTGGTCAGTGAACAATAGACCTATTTCGGCAACCCCCTACATTAGGGTTCACCTGCAACTAAGTTCTATTTTTTTTTGTAATTTTTATACAAAAAATATTTTTCGTACTTGTTTATTATTTACATATGTTTATGATTAGATCGTTTTTTACGAGGGGTAAACCACTGCTTGAAATTTGTACAATGAAATACCATTTTTTAAAAATATTACCCAAATAAGCAAATAGGACCTCAAAAATACCCATAAACCACGAATAATATGTAATATATTTAAAGATAAAGTTTAAGAAATTATAACGATACTAACCAGCCAGCACAGCAACGTACTGACGATGTACTTTTAAAGTGCATCTAATACATGCGATGTCGCAATAAAAGTACTGTTTATGTTGCATATAAGGACATACAATCACCAAATGTCCTCCCTGATGCACCTTAAAAGTACATCTCGGTGAAGTATTGTTGTGACCTTTGTGAGACATCACTTTAAATGTTCCTGGTAATGTACCGTTACTAATGTAATGCCAACATTCCATTATAAAGTACTTATTATGTAATTGTCGGACGACGATCAAAATATCTGGAGAGGTTTCCGCTAATGTAAATAATTATCATAAATAGTAATATTAGAAACATATGCCTTAAATTCATGTAATATTAACATTCTACTTGGACTTGGAACTATTAAGGATATTATAATTTCTAATGTTTATGTAACTGATTTATGAGATGATTTTTGTTAATGGTAAAATAAGCAGAAATAAAAGTTAAATAAATAAAAAGAAATTTAACAACAGAAAACGTAAGAAGTTGAAGACAAAAATTAGGAACATAGGGGTGATATAATGTCTTTAGAGTCGTATACAAAATTCAAAATCACACAAAATTTTTGAAAACAGTTTTCTTAAAAATTAGGAATTGAAGAGGTGATGGGTAATGGATTAATCTCATTGAGTTCAAGAGGGACTGTCAATCTCATCTTGGGGTACTGTCATAGAAAATATATTATACTATATTTTCTATGGGTACTGTTGTTCTTTTGATCAAAAAGGGTGATGGAGACAAGATCGTTTTTAATACCTGCTGCCGCAGTCGCAGTAGTATCTTCTTCTGCGTCTTGCCGAAAGGTTTTTATCGGTTTATACATGTCTACCGCTTATTGTTTATCACTGAAAGAATAAATATTCTTCCACAAAACTTCTCACCAAAGACAAACACAAACATAAAACTGCATAAAACTATAAAATAAAAACAGGTTTTGAATCTTGGATGGCTTTGATTGAATAAAGCAATGACGCCAGGCACAAAATATAAACTACTAGAACTAATAGACTGTGCTAAAACGCCAGGACAGGAAATAACAAAGTTAAGGTTATGTTACGTTATGGGTCGTGTAACATGAATAAGGCACGTTTAGTTAAAGTTACAAAAATACGTACATGTTATATATAATTTATGTTATTCATATGACCTCAAATTTTCACATTTTATTAATATCTCATATATATCACACAAGTATGTAGCAAAAAAGTCACTATGGTACATTCTACATCTAGGCACTATGTAACTGAGCGGTTTAGGGCACTTTACAAATGAATGTATTTTTGTCACCTAAAAGGAACATCACAAAAGTGCCCAGTTACGTTACATGCTTGCTGGGGGGCAATGTGCTACTATGTGAGTGGATATATTCTGCGTAAACGTCTTATAAAACATTCATGATACTTGTTTATATGGTCCTGTACTGTACAATATATTGCAATAATAAAGGCACTGTTTAATTGAATTTGGCTATTTATTTCGAACTGTTGACATATTCGTAATGAAATATACCTACTTTCAATTTTAAACATTAGTTCTTAGTTGTTCCACTCACCTACAGAGTAGTCAAAAAACTGATTTGAGGAGGTGTCATTATTTTTGCAATTGAATGTATCTAATTCGAATCACTCTATATTATTTTCTAAACTAAAGACTTACGAAGACAATAAAAGGCCACATGGTGGTTTAACAGTGCCTCCGAAAAATATTTTTGTATCTAATTTTAATTATTTTTATATTTGCCATTGTGTCGGTCAGTTGTTTACTTATATTTAAACTGTGCCATCGTAATAAGGCATGCGCGATCGCCATTGTATTTAAAAATTGGCGGGAAAATACTAGTCTTAAAATACCCATTAATTATCTTCGTAATTCCCATTAAATACCCAGTAAATAACTTGATAGTACCCAAAAATATACAAAGTACCTAAAAATACCGAAAAAATACCTATAAATACACATTAATACCCAAAAATGCAAAAAATACCTTTAATTACCTACAACTTGTACAGTAATATACCTCAGTGGTTTACCCCTCGGTTTTTTATTTTCTTTTAATTGTTTTAATTTATCACAAATTATTTATTTTTTTTATTAAAAAAATCTAGTTTCAAATACTAAACTTTGTCACTGAACCCCCCCCCCCCCCATGTCAAATTTCTGGCTACGCCACTGCTTGTATGCATAGGCAGTAGCAGCCAGGGGCTGGAAACTTATATTACCAACTTGGAACATTGAAAAGGATGGCGATAGTAAATGTGGAACTTCTCGTTAGATGGCAGGGATGGCATAGCATGAGCGTGCATTTCCTTCCTTACCGACATTGTATGATTCAAATAGTTTCCGAATTTGTAAAAAATATACATTGATGTTATGTACATTTTGCATTACGCAGTAAATAATGCAGGTTCATAGCGACATAGCTATAATTTCGTGAATTTCGTTTAAATTTGTATCAAAACAGTTTAGTGTATATATTTATGTTTTATTTGCATACATAATTGTGTATGATAAGTGTTTTTTATATTATTTGTTAACATACTTGGTAAGTTTAGCGTACTTAATCGATGTAAAAATATTTGTAACATGCAATGCTTCAGTTGTAGGGTTTTCCTGAACTCATTATGAGTGGTTACCGAAAATGTTCGGTTTATGGATGTACAGACCACTATTCAAGCCGATACAAATTTCCAGATCCTGATAATATCCGGAAGTTTTCAAAAATGGTTGTTGGCTTGTCGCAATAGTGATCTAAATAGCTTAGAAGATAAAGAAATTTACCGATTAAAAAGATATGCCACATTTATTTTAAGGAAAGTGATCTGCTTTTTCTAATATAGTCTTAAAAAAGAAGCCGTTCCTTCATTAAATTTGCCTGAAGAAGGTAAACATTTTTTACTAAATTAATTTAAAATATTGTGTGTAATTTTATATAATAGGCTTGACTGTGTCTTTAATTTTCAGTACAAGTAGTTTCTTGTCCAGAGTGCAGTAATGCTGTAATTCCAGAAGAAACAGTTATTGAACACTGTAAGTATTACAAAATAACATTCATTTGTGTTTAATAATAAGTTTAGTATAACGAAGTTAAAAATTTTAGAAAATTCATTAATATCTTTACAAAGTCCTGTCGCAAATTTTATAAGGGGTCAGCTGCAGTCTGCCGGTAAACATCCTAAGGGACGTCGTTTTACAACTGATGATAAAATTTTGGGGGTTTGTTTTGCACATACAGAGTGGCCCGTCCAGAAAGACGTATGAATAAAGTATGTATGAAAATACGAAAACTATTTTAATTACGCCACTACCCTTAGAGCATTAAACTTACCAAAATGGTATTTTAAATTAAATATTTTAAAATATAAACTTCAAATAATTAACTACTTTTAATATGAATTGTGTGTATTGTAGGGTTCGGAACCAATATAGAAATATTTTTGTTTTTATGGAATACTTTAAAGAATTGCATTTTCTTAGAGGTTTTTTTATGTTTATAGGTTTTTGAGAAAGTTAATGCTGATATACTAATGCAGAATATACTAATTTAGTTTTTCATTATGGTTAATACTGGAATATCTATTTTGGTATTATATAAAAAAAAATATATTCTTCATATGACTTCAGTGACAAAATTACAAGTAACTGTGAGTTTTGCTTCCCCAATATGATGAAAAAAAACTTTATTTCACACTGTTTGCTAAATAAATATTTCCTGGAGTCATTTGGAGTATGTTATACTGTAATGTGTGTTGCCTAGGAACACTTTAATATTTTGCTTCTTAATTTTATTTAAGTTGAAATTAATACTTTTAAATATTTATAAGAACCTCAATTTGAAAATACTTTGTGGCAAAAATTGCCAACTATTTTTAATAATTATAACTATTCATTTTTAAAACGGTTATAGTTGTGGCAAGAATTCAGACGTTTTACATCACAGCTGACGTTACCTAATTGTTTTTATTGTCTCTATAATTATATTTTTTATAATTTAGTGTAATATATAGTGCAAACATTTTGTGTACTATACAGTTTTATTATTCTCAGTTACAATTTCATAAATATTTTGATGAAAATATATAGTATTATTAATTTGTTGTTAAAACGTAAGTTGTCTGAATTCTTGCCGCAACTATATAGAGTTTGACATAAAGTATTATACGATACATGTCCATGAAGGTCTTATTACAGTATTCGTACCAGATTGATAATGTAAAATTACTATTTTAAAATGGATTTTAGTAATGCTCCAGTGCGTCCAAAACTTGAGTGAATGAGAATACTTTTAGGTCACATACTGATATTTTTGGCATTATTATTAGTCAAAGCGAAGCAGCATTTTATGCAATGATAGATGTTTGCATATTTTTGTATTAATGGAGTATTTTTGAATTCCATAATTTTTATCATTAATATTAAATTATTCATACCTACATATCTTAAAATGGTCACTTTACAATTTGTTTGCTAGAATAAATTTTCCTCTTTATGTCCGTTTGACTTTCAGTCCATCACACTAAGATTATTTATTTGAGACCAGGTTTTTGTACATCAGCAATCTTACGTCTTCCACTAGCCTGACATTCTTCAAACTTTTTAATTATCCATCTTTTGAACTCTATATATATATATATATATTTTTATCTACTTATCAAACATTAAAATACAAAAAAAATTTGAATATGAGATTTTTAGCTGCTCCATTATAGTAATCCTATTAATAGATTATTTTGTCAACCGCAGCAAACCAATTTAAGTTTCATATCCACAGTAATGCTGGATAAAATGACGCTTGTCAGTATTTTGTCATCAGTAATACAAAGTCCTTTGGGATGTTTATCATAAAGCAACAAACCACAACTAATTTCTTCTAAAATGAACGCAAATGGCTCATAATGATATTAATAATTAATTTAAAATATCGTAACTCTATATTATGTCTGATTATACATTGGCTTTTATATGAAATTCTTTATTTTACAGATAAACTGATCACATTTTTAGCACTAACTTTTGACTAAAAAAAGTTGTATACCACACATCAAAGGAACATGAAAAATTAAACCTAAATTATGATTTCAATCCCGGTAAATTTTATGTGAAGTCACTACTGAAGATGCGGACAGTGCAGAGTGGCAAACCATTGGGATGTGACTAGTACCACATTACAGGACATGTTAAAGGATCATTATTTGAGGAACGATTCTATTTATAGTAGTCGTAGTATCAACAATAGAAATCGGAATCAATTTATAGGCAGGCATATAAGTTCTGTTAATGAGACAACCCCCACAGAGACCAGCTAAGAACAACAAGAAAATGCCTAAATTTTTCAGCAAAGGCTAGGAAAACTCGCATTAATTCTGTGACTGACATACATACTTCTGTGACTAGTTGCATAAGCAGAACCTGAAAACCATAGTATATTAAAAATTGAAGCCTTGATACATAATTATATACCTACGTAATGATTAATAGATATAAATTATTAAAAATAATATATTGTTTTATTAGATAAATATAGGTGTGCAGATATCTACAAAGTATAAATCGCCACCTTAATGCAGAACTAGTTTATGACCATTTATCAAAAATCGGTTTTCTATTGTAACTGAATTATTAAAATATTCACATGCAGAAGTCATCTAAGTGTAAGACAAACTGCACAGATCATTGACCGCAAAAAAAAACACTGAAAATATGTATACACAATAATAATTGTCTTAAACTTCACTTACGTAACTTCTACATGATATGAACAATACTTTAATAATTTAGTTAGAACAGAAACCGATTTTTGATAAAAATGGGCATAGGCTAGTTCTGCGTTAAGGTGACGAAATATTTGAAATTTGGCGCCAGACGACGATATATATATATATGCATACATATTAGTACCGGAAACAATCACTTGGGGCGCTCATAGTTTTCAAATAAATACTTTAGCGCCAATTTTCAAATTACAATAAAAGAGAGATGCTTATATTAGTTCAGGAATCTCTCAGAAGGAGCATTGTCGTTGCAAATTGTATTGGAGTTGCCTATCTATATGTATATATTTTAATTTATCTAGGTAGCAGCCATTTTGTTGGACTAACCAGCATCATTTTAACTGCCCGAACTGTTTGTGTGAAAAAAGTGAAGTTATCAGTAATATCTGTGGTGATATTTCAAGTGCTCCATTTTACTGTTTATCGTGTTATTTTGTGGTGTGTTTTAGAATTTACAACTTTTTTCGACGATGCAACGAACTTCGAGAGGTTATCATGCTTGTGCAGCAGTTCGCTGTACAAACAATCAAAAGAACTGTAAATTAAGTTTCTTTAGATTTCCAAAAGATATTCATCGGTAAGTAAACAAATTTGTTTCGAAGATCACTATAAAATAAAATTACTATAAAAAAAAACAACATTCTAGATAACTGGGAGGTTGTAAGTTTTCAATCAGGAAAAATGATTAATTTTAGTACATAAACATAGTAATTATAGGTAATAAGGTAATACAAAACAGAATTTCTTGACAAATCTCGGTTGTCTTTTTGAAACTACATTCTTGTAGTTTAAAACGTAAATAATGTTTTACAAGAAACTTAGCACCTACCTAGTACATGATCCAATCGGAACACTATTTTGAATATATATTTTTACCTATATACTGGATGTTTACTTGGAATTATACAACATAACATTCTCTTTTTTAGTGCTAGAAGATGGGCCATAGCTTGCGGTAGACAAGATTTGTTGGAAAAAGACGATTTGTACACTAGTTATAGATTATGTGGTGCACACTTTGAAAATCATATGTTTTTAAATGACTTGAAAAATAGATTACATCAAAATGTTACTCCCACAATATTTTATCAGTTGGAGGATTCATCTTCACATCAAGGGCAATCTACAGACGAAATTGAAAAGGGTTTTTCTTCAAGCACTTTGATGTTTCAAACGGCGGATTATTCTACGAAAGGTAACAATTTTTTATTTTAAACATAATGTACTGAATTTTTGTTAGCTTTATAATATACAGGGTGTTCTCTAAGTCCACATTCACAATTCAAGGAAGTTGTGTAAACATATTTTCCTGTTCTATTCTTTTTTATTTGTTTTAATAAATTGCAGTGTCCAATTAGACTTCCCTATAATTGGTACACTTTATAAATATATACTCGTTAAATATTTTTTTCATAGATATACAAACTTACCCCTATTTCATTAAAGTGTGTTTTATTAACTTTACTACGTAACTACAAAAAAATTTGAAAAAATATGTAACAAGGAAATATGATTTTATGCAACTTTTCAAGTCTTATTACATAAAATCAAACTTCTTCCAACTGGTTACATAAAAAGCTATTAAAATTAAATTTACTGAAATATCGCGTAATATATTACATAGCATTATTTTTAAAAGTTTGTGTCAATATTTTATGTAATCAAACTACAAATATCCATTAGCCAATGGTGAATATTCTGGGAGCCAATAAAACCTATGCGAAAAAAAATGAACTTGTCAATAATGTCTATGATTACAGGTAAAAGGGTGTCAGCTTTGACTGAGGAGAATCCTGTTATTCCAGTGAAGATTCCCAAAATTGTGGATTTAGTGGAAGGTACGTTATTTTATTAGTATCAATTTTAAAATGTTATATTTATTAGATGTACTTTCTTTTTCTCATATTTTTAGCTTATTCATATACCTATATTTGTTTGTAACTTTCTCTATTTTAATGTTTGCTTTTTTGGTCACAAAAACATAATCAGTTTTAATTTTTTTATATTATAAAGAGTTCAATTTTTATTATCAAAATAATCAATATGATATAGTATTGTATGTTTGGCATTGGATTCAAACTAGGTAATTTTTTTTTTTTCAGATACTATGACACCACTAACTATTGACATCAACACGGAAGATGCAACTGTAGATTTACTTTTACCTTCAAGTTCTTGTCAAACCTCCCCTGTTTTACTTTCATCAAGAAGTACCCAAACTCATTTCAAATACACCACAAAAACAAAGTTATAAAAGTAAAATTAAACAATTGCAACGGGAAAATGCTCAATTAAGGGAACAAGTAGAAAATATTAGAAGAGAACCTATAGCAACAGCTAGAGTCATTCGTCAAACGCTCACCAGACAGGGGGTTAGGTTTTCCGGGTGTAATTCAATGCTGGTCGGGGCATTAGCCCGCAGAGTAGTTGTTTCCTGGAATTCCGTGTTTGCAAAATATCGTTTCTCGCCGATCGCGATAAAGGTCGACAGCTTTCAATGGTGTCTACTGCATGTAGAACGCTTCTGTGACATTTTCAGTCCGGCATGGAGTAGCGAACGGCCGATAGATGTAGTTAGTTCTACACCGCGTATCGAAAACTATGTTGATGAAAAAAAAATTACGCAACGTCAGCTGTGACGTAAGTCTTCTGAATTCTTGCCGCAACTATAGTTGCAATTTTGACGCTTACATGTCTCTTCAAAATTCAGTTTAACCTAAGCCTTAAAAGTAATTGTAACTACATGTAATCTTAAAATTGATGTACATAAAAACAGTAAATTTTATTTTGTGTGGCAGTTTAGCTGAATTATTGGTTTCAATATAGTACTTTTGTCGGGGGAGGGGAGGGTACTGTTTGGGGGGGGGGGTCAGGGTATGAGTGAATTATGTAGAAGGGCTCAAGGGTAGTAGTCTGGCAAATAGTTAGTTATTTACAAGGTGTTTATGCTACCCTATTATTTTATCATAGGGACTGTGGAGTGAATAAGGGGGGGGGGGGTATTTGAGGTTCCGTTTAGGATCAAATCGACTATGACTTATACTTACTGGCAAAAACAAAATTCTTTTTTTTATTTTAAAAAACAAAAGAGGTCTTACCCAGCCCCCTCAAATTATACCCCTTCCCCGCTGACTTTATTGAAACTACTCTTACCGTTACCCAGAGACAACGACGTGGACGTGGTAGGTATTTGTCCCTTTTGGGGTGCTTTATAAATAAAAATCAGCGGGGGGGAGGGGTACTGTTTGGTGGAGGCAGGGTATGAGTGAATTAATATGTAAAAGGGCTCAAGGGTAGTAGTCTGGCAAAAAGTTAGTCACTTATAAGGCGGTTATGCTACCCTATTAATTTATCATAGGGACTGTGGAGTGAATAACGGGGGGGGGGGGGTTATTTGAGGTTCCGTTTAGGGTCAAATCGATGACCTATACTTAGTGGCAAAAAAACAATTTTTTGTTTTTGAAAAAAAAAACAAAAGGGGCCGAAAACCGGCCTTTACATAAAATTTAAGTATAGCCGTAAATAAAGTTACCTCTGTGCATGCGTACTAGTAATTTATTACAGGTATATGTATGTACTCCACATCTTAAAGTTAATTAACGAATGTTTGTTTTATTCGTACTTCATTATATACTTGTTTAAATTTTTGTAAATAAATTCACTCGTGTATTAATAGAAATAAAATTTTATTTTTATTATCATTATACCTGAAAATACCATTCTATTTGATAACTTTTGTATGAATAAATAAATAATAAAATATTTCATTTACTGATGTAGCTAATTAAGAATATACATATATATTTTTGGAAAAACTTCCAAAAACTAGAAGAGCAGAATTAATATTATTTGTTTAGTTTTACATGTAAATTAGATATACCCAGTAATAGGACATGAACGATATAGGAAATATTCAATAAAGTTATATTTAAATAATGTTTCTGCGTGTTTAAGAACACAAAATAACTGAATTTTTATGTAAAAAAATATTTTACAATAGAGGTAATAAATCACTTGCTTATTGCTAAGAAAGCAATTTGTTGGTTGGCAGTTTTTACATTTTTCCTCAAAGACGCCTCTGTTCGGCTGTACTAAATTAGCGAGTCCGGGCCTGGCGGTTAGTCCAGCAAGATGACTGACACAGAGACAAAAGATGAAAGGCGCCGCCCGAGAGATTCACTGCTGTATTTATTTATGCTGTGGCATAGGTTCCTGAGGGATCCAAATGCACCAACATGTGGTTCCTCAAGTTGAAACTGTCCAGTTTCCAAGACACAAATTGCATTTAAACATTTTTATTTCAGTTACATCTTTGTATCTTCATATGTGCAATTTGAGACTGTGACTGTGTTGGCATTCTGTTTTATTTCAGCACAACTCACAAGTGTATATTTTGTTCTCAGACTTGTGACTGCACGCACATGTGGGATTTAAGCAACGTTTTGTGGACCGTTGTAAAATCACGTATAGTTCAGATTTGAACTGTTCAATTCAGCAGGATTTTTGTGTTTTAGGCTTCTGTCAAGCTTCATGCCGGAAATATCCCAGTGACGTGGACTTGTTTTGCTAGGATTTCTTTTTCATTGCATTGCAATATCGTAGGGCAAGTTTTCAAACATTAAGTCTATCTGTTCTTGTGTTACATTATGCTAAGTGCTTAGGATGACTTTTTGCGCTAAATGTGTCATATGAATGATGAAAATATCTGGAAAATATTTGATTTGTAATTACCATAAACTCTAAATCTAAAGTTTGAATATATATAAATATGTAATAAATTAAATTCCAACCTTAATGTGTAAAATTTATGAAAATTGTTTATTATGGCAATAATTTTCTAACTAGCAGAAGAAGAATTATATACCTATCTAAGTAATTCTATGGGTCACACATTTTTTTAATTTTTGCATTATCTTAGATATCCATGGTACATTCATTACTGTTTCCTTATCTAAAATGTTATACAGGGTGATTGAAAACTTATTAAAAAAAAATTTGAATGTACAGGACTCTTAAGCCCGCTTTACATTAACAATTTCTTTGTCAATTAATTGATCAAGTGACTTCGTCAAGTCAATTGACAAATGTAATACTAAAATTTGGACGTCAAATAAATTGATGAAGAACTTCGTCAAGTTATTGCCGACTTAAAACTTGTTATAATTTTCGTCAATTTTACTTCAATTCGGGAATACCAACCTAAAATAAATGTAAATATTTAACCAGTAACCGAGCAGCAGCAACAAATAAATGCAATGGAAGCTTTTTTTGCCCTAAAATATACTTATTAAAGTTTTTGTTTCGTATACAAATGGGAATGATATAATGCCAAAAGTTAAAATTACTTTTAGGTTGGTACGGGTGACATCTGACAGCAAAATTGTTAAGAAACTTGCCAAGCCCTGAACGTAATGTAAAACCAAAGTGCGACCTTGAAGAAATTGATGAATTAATTCATCAATTTCTTCGTCAATAAATTGTTAGTGTAAAGCCCGCTTTACAAATGCAATTTTGTAAAAATAAATCAAAAAGGGCAGTTCGAATATGATTTGAAAATACCATAGACCTTATAAATCATGGACTGGCCCTAGAAAGAGAGGTCCGGTGTCCTGATGTGTACAAGAGGGATGAAGCTAGTCCGGGCAAAAGCAGATGTTCTATGACAGAATAATATATAAACATAACCTGACAAAACCTTTCCTGTTAATGATTTGTGTGCCTTTTGTGATTTAGTTGTGTTTAGTGTGTTTATTAGCAATAGTAAATGTCATACGCCTGTCATTTATGGTTTTTTTTGGCCAATGATCTGTGGGTTTTTGCCCGGACTAGCTCTATCTCTGTCGCACACATCTGAGCATCAACGATTTGTATAGGCAGAAAACGGTTTTGGGCGCGTCCATGATTTATAAGGTCTATGGAAAATACACTTCTGCATGGCATTGTAAAATTTGACAAAGCAAAGCATGCAATCAGCAACCGGACAAAAAATTTAAAGAAATTGGCATGGAAAGAAATAAATAACATTTTATAACACTTATTTTATACATCAAATTCAAATGCTCTTGTCACTATTGTTATTAATTATTATTAATATAATTAATTTGTGGTTTTAATATGTTATAGAATGTTTTCATTAAATCAGGCATGACTTTTTTGTAGTAAATTTAGCTAGATTAATTTTTATTTTAGATGGTTATTGAATATAGCTTTGTCTATGGAATTGTTCATTAGCATACCCTATACCCAACCTTCCAAAATCTAGAGTGACTCATGTTATAAACCCGCTCACAATTTTTTTCAGTCGATAAAAAAAAAACATACATGCAGCCTGTATGTTTCCTATAAAATCGTGTGCCGCATATCTCTGAGATTACACAGCTTCTGCTGCAACAGCTACCCATACATTTTGTATTCCTAAGAATGGACAATAATTCAAGCTCTACAGTATTTTCTCAAAATCATAAATGCCCTAATTTAACAAGTGAGGAATATCGGATGATGATATGTTTGAAGAGTTTAGAGTGAGGTCAAAATATGAGTGTAAGTGATGTTAAAATATGTACATATTTCATTAACATATGTATGTACAGGGTTAACTATGACTAGGTACAAAAAATTTAACCACGTGCTCAGGGAGGCCTAAAAGACAATAAAAAAATGATTCCAGAATTTTAGCTCGATATTTAAAAAATGGGGTAAAACCCTTTTTTCCTACGGAAAGTCGGCGCCTATGATAAGAATCGACTGAGATGCTTACAACGGTCAACAATGTCAACTACCATGCGGTCGTCTTTTTGTAGCGTTTCTAAATGTAGAAACGACAAAAATTAACATTCTTATTAGTAATTATACCTGATAGATAGGTAACAGTTAATCCAGTTAGCTCCAGTATTTTGCATTCGTTTTTCATTATTTCGTTATAAACTGGTAAAACTACATATTCGCTCATTACAGCCACTCACTACCGATAAAAGACACTTCCCGTACGTACAATTAGATAAAATGCCTATTTATTATAATAAAATCGAACTGAAGAACACAAAATTACAACGTAAACACAGGAATTGAATTAAGACATGACAGCGATACCGACTGAGCGACTGTTGCATGCTTGTACTCTACATTGACTCTACATTGGCGGCGTTAAATAAGGATTTAAAATAATATCGAAAAAAAAATTTTTTGGCTCTATATATATATCTTTGGAATTTTTTGAAGGGTGATTCCGTTAATTCTTATTTTTCCCTATCCCCTCTTAAAATATTTGTACTATGTCATAGTTAACCCTGTATAGTGCAAATAAAAAAGTGGTAAAGAAGCACAACTGCAAAACGGAAAATAGTGGAAACTTGCCGAAGGAAGATGGTATTTTAAAAATCAGCTTTCGACAAAAAAAAAGTGAGTCGCTATTTCTTACAACATGAAACTTTGCCTAAAATATATACAAGGGTGCTTTGCGAATTATGCGTGACGTATGAATTATGGTATGTGAATTTCGGTATAAATGAAATTGGAAAGAGTATACTGATAGAAAAGACAGGAAATAGTGATGTAAGAAACTATTTAAAATAAATATGAAGGTCATACGTAAGGCGATACGATATGATATAATAAGTGTTAATGTGTGACCGTTATAGTGACAGTGCTAGTAACCAAGTGAATAGTGTGTGTATATATAGTACCATGTATTCTAAAGCCCTTTGTCCTTATGGGTGCGTAATTTGCGATATTGGCTCGATATATTTAATGGTGGGGAAATCTCTACTTGTAACGAATTTTGTCAACTATATATTTTCTATCATTTTCATCTTGAAACTGGCATGACAGATTGTCAGAAGCTTAAAATAAACGTTGATATTTTTCTGCCATAAACAATTAAAACAAAACTTACAAAATTTGTGCAAAAATTCAATAATTTCGCGTTCATGAGGACAAGACTTAAGTGTTAAAATGTGATAATCGCGGAGTGTGCATCAGGTAGTTGTAAGTGGGTGATGGTGGGCCATCGTCATCCAAAAGGATTTGTGGAAAGGATGGCACAGGAGGGACGTTTAAAGTAAACTGTTAAAGTGCTAGGTTCACGCGGCATCAACTTATTTTTGATAATTTTATGTGCTTTGAACCCTTCTCAAGTGACACACCTAGATAATCATGCAACCCTCACCTCCCGTACTCAGCTCTGCGCCGTGAATTAGACACTCTCTATTATTTTCGACCTTGGGTAATTGATAGTACAAGATAAATCTTTAAACTTGGAAGTAACTCTATCATTTTTATTATCTAACGCCTCAAAATTGGCAAAATCTGTTATATCTCCGTTTTTACTAAAAATAATAGATCACCTTCAAGATTAGTACGCCTATGAAATGTTTGCTCCCGCACGCCTCGCCCCACATGCTTGTCTATAAGCTGGCCGATGAGTCACTCTGTAGAAATTCGGTGGTTGGATATAGATATTTGGTATCAGAGAACATACATATGACTTCTTTGATAATAATTGTAGGAAAATTTATTTATATTAGCCTTTACAATACAGTACAAAATTATTTTTTGTTTATTATGTTTATCACTTTTTCAGATATTGTCGTAAAATTCTTACCTGTCAGATTTTTCAGGGTTAGACTTTACATCGTTTTCAGTTTTGACGCAAGAACTTGTTGAAGGTAGTGCAGTATCGTCTTCATAAGTCTCCACATCCCTCTCCATTTTAATATTTACAAACTCGTAGTTTATCTCAGTGAAATTTTCTTTTTTAGTTTCATCACCATTCACAAATTCATCACTCTCAAGGCACTCTTCCTTTATTTCTATTTTGTCATCTGTTAATACATGATTCATTACCTGACAGCTCCAACTTTGCTCATTTATAGAAAAGCAATTGTTATTTATGAAGTTAAGATAGATTTTAAGAATATTGTAGCAATGTTCACACGCAATAGGATTATTTGTATTTTGCAAATCCTAAAAAAAAAGTTATTTTATATTTTAGTTTATTTTATATTACATTCTTTCCACACACGATCATCGCATAATTTTATCGGTAGAATATTGCAGCATATTTTACACACACGGTGACTAAAATGAAACGGTGGTACCATTTCTTTGGTACGAGTATATGCTGATGCCACTACATACCTAGTCTTGATTTGCTGTTAAAAATAAAAAACATAAACATGTGTTTTTATAGTTGTGGGTTTGTGCAGTTTAAGATTTAATTAGTTTTTCATTGTTTCAAGATTATCAATAAAGTACACAAAAAACTTATGAAAAAAACGTCTAAAATGAAAAATTTGTCCCAGTTTCGAGTTTATTAGCTCCCATCAGTATGCCATAGGTGAGGTAACCATCGAATAACTTTAGCTGTTTTAAGTTTGTCTAATCCGACAGTAGATACCATGAGTAACGTGGAGTAGCACCGCTATCCTAGCGCTAATCCGATATATGTCTGGTGGGATGTTGACAAGTGACTTTAGCTGTTTGCTATAGGTTCTCCAAATGTATTTCAATGCTGGTCGGGCATTAGCCTGCAGAGTAGTTATTTCCTTGAATTCTCTGATGTAATGAATCATTTTTTTTCTTCAATAAAAAGGTAAACATCATTTTTGTTTGAAATTCTCAATTGAACTTTTTTTGAAAGGTTCTAATGTAGAAAATGTTTTGATATGAAAATTGTAAGTGAAACAATTTTTTTAAATGTAATTGTGCCTTAGAAAAAAAATAATTTTATTGATTTCCTGTCAAGCCATGGTTTCTAAAAATGTATTTTAATGATGCAAAAAATTTTCTAATATTTGAATCTGACTAATGTCTATTTGAATTTTTTTGTTTAGACAAGCGGAAGGCAGCAACAAATTTTTAATTGAGTGGGACACCGTCGCAGCCACCATTGTATTCGAAAACAGCACAAACTACAGAATTAAACTTGGTGAAACAAAATAAACAGCAAACCATCCACGCTTTTAGCGCTGAAGTTGCCTTGAAAGGGTAAGAAATGTTTAAAATAAGAAATAATATTCCGACCTAGATCGAGGTCCTGCTTCTATACTACCAGGCGCTGAAGTTAGTATTTCTAGGTCTTGTCTGAGTACTGTCATGTCTTATCTAAATACTGTCCAGTACTACCTTATGTACTTGTGCTATGTTGTACACCTACTGCCATAGATGAGAGGCCCTCGTTATGATTATTATTCCTTTTACAACTTTACTTGGTTAATAAATAATATTTGTAGTTTCTAAATCTCATACATTTAACAGAATACTTTACAGAGAGCAGGTATGTAAGTGAGGTTATGAATACTATCTTCCATACTGACTGACAAATGCTGCTAAACTCAAGACAAGAATTCAGACGACTTATGTCAAACGAACAAATGAATAATTCATTATATTCTCATGAAAATATTTAAGAAACTGCAACTGATAGTAATAAAACTATATACTACACTAAAAGTTTGCATTATATATTGCACTAAATTGCAAAAAATGATTGTTTTTAGCGCGACCAAATATCGAAAATTACGTTGACAATAAAAACAAATGTGTAGCGTCAGCCATGACGTAAGACGTCTGAATTCTTGACGGGAGTATACAATTTATATTCAGTTTACCATGCTTTGTATATACAGGGTGATTCTGAATTTATCTAAAAAAAAAATATGAATGTTGCAATACACCGTGGACACCCTGGGCCTCCATCTCTTCTACGATTCGGTTCCAAATTTCCCGTGTCACGCCAGCGTTTGCACTACACTTACACTAACTGCAAACCGTTGTGAAAGTAGCTGCATTTGGAACACGTTTACCAGGAAATCGTTCTGTTGAAGCATCTTCACTTTACCATAAATTAAAAGAATAACCACTAACTGTGACTTGCTATAGCAAGCTATTTTTGATATTTGAAAAACTGATATAAATACTTGCATCACAAAAAAGTTAATACGATCAGTAATTGATATTTAAAATCGCCTGGTTAGAGACTACAGTAGCTCAGCGATGTAAATGAACTACTAGAAATTCAATTTTTTCCCTGGAAACTATAAGAATTTAACAACAATTTTTTTACAATATTAACTTCATTTTTCATAACGCCAAATTTTTTTAGATAAGTTCTAAATGACCCTGTATATTTATTTAAATTACTATGTCTTACCATTTCTGGTATGTATTTTTTAATCAAATCTTTAATGCAAATAATTTCTTCTTCTTCTCCTTGAAGTTTCTGGTAGCTACCTAAATCTACACGTAAACAGAACCGACATATATGTTCGTTTTCAGAGAGGGCAAGTACACCGTCTTCCACTTTTAGACATACTTCCCTCAAATCAACTCCAAATGTGTTCTTTGAGTTAATTACATCATTGATTTCGTCTTCAACATGTAGGCACCTGGCTTTGAAATTAAACAAATCAATGACTTTTTCTGAACAACTCTTGCATGTTATTATCTTATCATTTAAATCCTGGAACAATTAGACAGAATTTTACCTACTTTATTAGTGTCGATGTGGCGTGCTGTGGTAACATAGGATTAGCAGAGATTTATATCATCTTTGAGTAGCATTATACTTACAAGCAAAAACAGATTATTTAGTAAGTTTCTCATTTCAATCTCACTTACAATGCAGTTTTTTCTATCTACTGAGTTTAAACACAACTGGCACAGTAGTTTATCTTCATCAATTTCGGCAATGCTATCTACAATTTCATTAAGTAATTGGACGACTGCCTTTCTTCTTGCTGCAACAATCTTCATAGATCGGGCTCTTTTAGTGCGCTTCCGCACATCTCTTACTCGACACCTCATTTTTGAAAAAATACTTTTGTTTTTATGCCTGAAAGCAAGTTATGTAACACGTAATTATTTACCTACATTTGATATTGCCATACCATTGGAAAAACAAATAGTCTCTTTAAAATACAAAACAGATACGCGATACGTAAATCGGTCTCTCTGTTCTGCTAGAAATTATAGTAGCAAACAGAGAACTTGAATATTAGTCTTTATTTGATCCATACTCTAAAGGGGTATATTTTTAATCGATAACTTAATAGTTGATAAATATTATAAAACAAATCACACATTAAAATATAATTTTGAATTAACCTATATTGATTTATTCGGTTTTATTCTTCTTCTTCTTCAATAGTACTGGATGGCTATTTGTCGCTACAATCTAGAAATATATATGGAGTTCCATATATTAGTAAAGTTCACGAACCACTAGATGGCGCTGTCAATTTGAAGATACGGTTTGCAGAGGTATTAGCAATGCCGCTAAGATTATAAAACTTTTAATTGGCAGATTTATTTATGGTGCAACTCTTTGTGTTATATTTTAGCTGTATTTTAGGACTTATCAAAACGATTATTTTAACTTTAATGTAAGACAAATTCCTAGTGCATATATATCGTCAACATATGGAGAAAACGCGAGTCTGGTAATATTACAGTAACTTAGCTTTCATGAGTTGGTTACATACCGGGGTAGGGGGTAGCTTTACAGTAATAGGCGGGAATTTTAAATTTACGTCCAATTTGTGATTCCTATGGTCCAATTACAAACATCCCGTTTTGGATCACTGAAATGTACGATATGGAATGCGTAAAGTCTATTGCGCATCCAAATAAAGGTACCAAATCTAGGAGCAGACAAAAGGAGGCACATGAAACTCAGCAAAGACATACTTCATTGGTTATGTATGTGGGTGCGAGAGAGACACAATACAGTGTGGTTTCTTCTTTTATCTTGTATCTCGTTGGTGTTATTCTTTGTGTATTTTTGTGGATGTTAATGTTGGAACATGTCATGTTTTATAAGGGACTGTAAAATTAACCAGCATATAGTACGAAATAATTCTTCATATCCAGAATTCAATTTCATTTCAATTTCAGAATCAGCTAAGTACCAACTGCTCCGCCATTGCGAGAGGCAGAATACAAAATATAGCGCTGATCATGAATAATCCATTCGCGCAGCATTTAGCGCATTCCAGTCATCATAATATAAAATTACATTTCAGTGTTTTGGATTCAATTGTATGCTGGGATTAAAATGTAGTGCTTTCTAAGCCTCTCCATAGTCTGACTATTTTGAGTGCCTAATGTAAAGGCTTCTGGCGTTCTAAATATTTTATGATTTCTATGAGTTGACAGGGTTGGTTTGGGGATGGAGTGTTTTTTTCACGGATCGTGGTTTATTCTCAACTATTTGATCCATGTTCAATTGTTCATTTTGACGATATCTGTGTTCCGTGTTCTACGAACAGAACAGATTTTAACGGTTTTTCTTCTTTCCTTTTATATTATAATTCAAAAATAACATAAAAAAGTAGCTTGAAGTCGGAGACAATTTTGCCTCTAAGTAGTTGCGATATGGTTGGGATTATCAAATAATTAATAAATCATTTAATGGACTACACTGCACCTGTGTTTATAAAAGTATTAGTTAGTAAACCGGCGTTAGTTATGTAGACCATGTCGGCTAGATGACGGGATTATGATATATGCAAAATCTCTTAAACTAGCCCTAGATAAGTCAGTAAACAGGGTCATATTGACTTATTGACTATTTTAAAAGCAAGGCCGGTTGACTAAATATATACTTTATATAAACGCTGACTGCACTATTGTTGTCGTACTAATATTGATATGTAGTTCATGATCCAGTGCCATCTTTTGGTAGGCGATTTTCGCGAAAAGAAAATCTTTTCTAATTGGCTATTCAAGATAAGAGATACGCCACCTGATGTCAAATTTGAAACTAGTTTCTATGAAAAGCGTCTCAGAATGTCTAGTCGCATTTATTTATTTTTATAGATATTTATCAATTTTGCCATTATTAGGTATTAATTATTTCTCTTTTTCATAGTTACGTTTCAATTAATTAAATGTTTTCTTACAAAAATCAAAAGTAACGCTGTGAAATTTGTCATCTAGACTAGTTCAAGTTTTCGGCACATGGCGCTATTTTCTTAATTTGAATTCCCAATTGAGATCATTATTTTTCTATCATCATATCATCAGAACTCTCGATTAATCTTCCTAAGCATTAAGAACATAAGCATAACCATTGTTTAAAATACAAAGACAATGGCATAACTCAGATTAGCTAAGATTTCTGTATAAAAGGAAAACGGCTATTGACCAAATTAATATATATTTCAAAGTTTGTGAGTAATCAAGACGTCAACTGTAAGTAATTTCGTTATACATCGTTGGCAACTCTGTAAACCAGTTAAATGGAAAACGCTCACTAACAACCATAGTAAACAAATTTGTGATTCATTAGTTAACCTTATTTTGTCAACTGGCAACAAATGTATTTTCATTGTTACATCCACATGTAGAATTAATAGAAACGGTCTTCCATTCGATGCAAATTAATGCTAGGATAATATATATTTTACCAGTAATTATTATATAACTGATTACAGCAAACATTTCATTAAGGCAAAGGTAGTGACACAGTTAGCCACGTTTTATAAAAATTACTTCAATTTGCATTTTACAGATTTTAATAGCCCAATGCTACCGACATGGATAAATCTGGGAGCGAGGAAAACTTTTACCAAGGCCAAAATCCGATTCAAAACTATAATAAAACGACGTACCTAACCACATACCAGCAATTTCTTTCTAGCCAATTACGACCTAATCCACAAGACACTGTGGAAACAAACAACAAGCAGCCGAACAAGAAGATCGTTCTGTCAGAACAGAACAACAGGTCCGTACAAAACCCACAGATACAATTCTTGGATTCCAATCAAATTGATATGGAAGACACACCTAAATGTAAGAAGAAAAGGGATGAAACTGACTCATTTCTAGAGTCTTTAAACCTTACCAGAAATAACAAACATGGCCACGTCAGTAACATCGATCAAGACAGCCCAAGTGATACAGATAGTATTACCTACAACGAACCCGTCACGGAATTAAATGAACTCATGGAGTTAGATGAACCCATTACGGCATATGAATGCAAAATCTGTTCATTGGAGACAATTTATGAAGACGTTTTCAAAGAGCATATGCTCACGCATAGGAAGAAAGAAACATTTCATAAGTGTCCGAAGTGTAATTTTAAAATGAAGTGTAAAGCTAGCATTAGAAAGCACATGGCGATAGAAGATGGTGACATTGTGTACTGTGGACTTCATTCGTACAGTAAGGAGTGCAGAGGTGATCTTGCTCTGCATTTAAAAGTGCATAAGAAGCGCAGTATGCATCGAGCAATGGAACGGTCATAAATATATGCATATTGTGCTATTGTAACATTTATGTGTGATAATTAGGGGAAGGGTAAGATGACGAATCGAGTAAGACGACAAATTTCTAAATTTAAAAAAATCTAATTTAAGGTGGCAAAACTGATTTTTTTATGTAACATCTCTTTTACTCGTAAAATCTGTCATGTTTTGATGACGTGATGTACAATTTGTGTTTTATGCTAGCCGTTATTATTAATCTATAGCCCAATATTCCTCAATCGGTCAGTTATATGGAAGATTATACAGTATTTAAACGTAATGACTCATAGAAATAATATTCTACTTCATGTTGTAAATGTGTAGAACTTTTTTGAAAAATACCATTTTTATTTTTTCGTCAATCTTACCCATATAGTAGGTTTACCTACAGTGAGGATAAAGTAATGATGTATACGACACATAGAAATCATAAAATATATGATTTCTATGATACATCAATTTATAAAACTATTGGAGACGGAAGCACCTTTGAAAATATAATGTACCCAAAGTTTAACGAGTCCTAAAATAAGACAGGGTGTAAAGTGGAAAGCACACAAAAATTAAATTGTTTTCTATCGTCACTTTACCCTTTCCTATATGTGAGTGGTGTTTTTGTTTATTATTAGTTCCAAGTGTGTACGTTTTTTGTCATGATAAACATTTAAAACGATAAATCGTTAATATATACAAATTGTTTTTTATTTTTAGACTTTATAAGGTTTTTTAAACAAATGAAACTAGTATAGGTTTTTACGACACAAACTTCAATCCATTTTTACTTTATTTGGAAATTAAGATCGTTTAAATCATATTAGCATTCAACGGAGCATTCAACATAATGGCCTCCTTTAAAAGAAGGTCTTCAAAAGGTTGGTTTTTAGACTAAAATATTATTATAAAAGATGTCTGAAATATAAGTACCAGAAGCAACAAAAATTTTCTAAAATTAAGTTTTACATATATATATACTATATTTGCACCTTATTAATAACTATTTTTTGTTTTTCATAAACTTGAGGTTCATTTTTGCCTTTAGTAGACCAATAACCTTTATCATAAGCAAATAAATGAAAACAATGCAATTTACTGTGATTGGCACTGATTGGTCACATTCATGTCACAATTGACAGCAATTTAGGGCGTGTACCGTAATTCAAATATTTTAACCAGAACCCTGGTTGAGCGTCCCGTAAATCGACGCGCCTGAAAAATATTAAAATAACGGTACGCGGTTCCTGAAAATGGTTACGTTCGGTAAGAACCAAAGCAACCGCTAAGATTCTTCGGTTCCACTGGTGAATTGTCAGTACAAAACAGTGCGACTGTCATAGTTGTGTTTTTAGGTGAGGTTAAAATTTCGAACCTGAAAATATTGGTGTAAACTATATAAACATGGAAGTAAGGAAGTTATTATATCATAAATAATAAATATATACTAATTCAATATATTTATGCGTATACAATTTTTAGTTAGTTACAAGAGATACTGTAATTTTTTTTGGGGAACTCCTTCGAGCAACTCTCAGACTGATGAGGATGACGAAGAAGAAAATATACTATCTAATAGGATTTCCATTACTTATATACTAATTCAATATATTTATGCGTATACAATTTTTAGTTAGTTACAAGAGATACTGTAATTTTTTTTTGGGGAACTCCTTCGAGCAACTCTCAGACTGATGAGGATGACGGAGAAGAAAATATACTATCTAATAGGATTTCCATTACTTTAATGTAATTGCCTATATTTTGCAAATAATAAAATGCTTAATCTACACAACTGCATAATATAAACACGAATATTTCAAATTATTTTAATTTTGATACCATACAGCACAGATTTACCCATAGATTACGAAATCTATGAATTTACTGTCCCTTTTAACTCCAAATTTCAGTTACCGTAAATAACCACAACCCAGATTTCGGTAACATTTGTCAAATTACGGTACACGCCCTTAGTTAATTTTAGATTGCAATACAGCCATCATATTTGCACAACCGCCAACATAAAGCAAACAAAATATCCATTTTCTGGACCTTAGGCATAGAAATCATAAAATATATAGAAAACCAAAAGAGGTATCGAAAATAGTCAACCTATGGAGAAAACCACTGAAATGTAATTTTATATTATGATGACTGGAATGCGCTAAAAGCTGCGCGAATGGATTATTTATGATCAGCGCCATATTTTGTTTTGTGCCTCTAGCAATGGCGGAGCAGTAGGGGCTTAGCTTATTGTGAATTGAAATGGAATTGAATTCTGAATATGAAGAATTATTTCGTGCTATATGCTGATTAATTTTACAGTCCCTTATAAAACATGACATGTTCCAACAATAACACCCACAAAAATGCACAAAGGATAACACTGAGATACAAGATAAAATAAGAAGCCGCACTGTCCGCCAATGACGTGTTTACAAACAAAATAATGGGAAATTAAGAACACAATTCATATCGTACGTGCAGATGGTTGTCTCTCTCTCACCCACACACATAACCAAAGAAGTATGTCTTTGCTGAGTTTCATGTGCCTCCTTTTGTCTGCTCCTAGGGTTGGTACCTTTATTTGGATGCGCAATGGGACTTAACGCATTCCATATCGTATATTTCAGTGGAGAAAACGCGAGTCTGGTAATTTTGTACTAACTTAGCTTTCATGAGTTGGTTACACTAACGAGGCACTAATAGGCGGGAATTTCAAAATATGAAAATTTTACGTCCAATTTGTGATTTCTATGGTCCTTCCGTTTTGAATTCAATTGCATGCTAAGCTTAAAATGCAGTGTAACCAACTGCTTATATTAAGTTTTCCCTAGATGGCTGATTTCTAAGCCCCTCCATAGTCTGACTATTTTTGAGTGCCTAGTGTAAAGGCTTCTGGCGTTCTATATATTTTATGATTTCTATGACCCTAGGTCCCTTGAAAACGCGGCACCTGTCACGTGACCTATAGGTTTGTTTTAGTAGCAGTTGAAAACTGTTTGGAAACTATCAGAAATGTCCGTCCAACTATTTATTGCGTCAAATTCAATGGTAACGCGTTCTCAACTTAACTGGTCGAATATTTCTGACAGTTTCCAAACCGTTTGAACTGCTGCTAAAACAAGCCTTATATCATGAACCGACGCGGTCTATATTTTTTCTTGGTTTGTGCCCCGCCCATTGCGGTATGGCACTCAAGACACCCTATAAAATTACTTATCAGTGATTGGAAAGCAGCTATCTGGCGTTATCTGCATATAAAAAGATGCTTATCTGTTTCTGACATCACAGCACAGACTACAGCAGAATACGACAGACCACAGCACAGAGACAGAGGAACAAAGCAAGAACCTATTTTAGAAGTCTATGACGAGAAGCAATTCGAAGGAATATTTTGTGGAAGAGGTTACGTACCATCGAATAATTTGAGCAAAATAAATAACAAATCAAGATGCCGGTTAGATGCAGCGTACAAAGTTGTAGAAAATAAATGTCTCAGAGTCGTAATGATATATCATTTCATAAGTTTCCAAAAGACGAAAATTTAAAACAACTATGGATAAACTTCTGCCAACGAGGAAAAAACTGGGCGCCAAAACAATATTCTAAAATGTGTTCCCTCCATTTCAACAAAGACGATTTTGAAACGACTTACAAACATAGAAATCATAAAATATATAGAACGCCAGAAGCCATTACATTAGGCACTCAAAAATAGTCAGACTATGGAGGGGCGTAGAAATCAGCCATCTAGGGAAAACTTAATGTAAGCAGTTGGTTACACTGCATTTTAAAGCTAGCATACAATTGAATTCAACACGGAAGGACCATAGAAATCACAAATTGGACGTAAAATTTTCATATTTCGAAATTCCCGCCCATTAGTGCAAAGCTATCCCGTTAGTGTAACCAACTCATAAAAGCTAAGTTACTGTAGTAACTATACCAGACTGGCGTTTTCTCCATAGGTTGACTATTTTCGATACCTCTTATGGCGTTCTAAATATTTTATGAGTTCTATGCTTACAAATGGGAATTATTCAACATTCCCACTAAACGAAGTATAAGATTAAAGAAGACTGGTTAGTTGAAATTTTGAGATTTTCTTATATTATTTATGTATCTACATTTATGATATTTTACTGCAGCTTTTCCATCACATGAAGATAGTGAGGACGACCACGTTGTTGAAGAAATTATGCGAGAATACACTGATTGTGACTATGGCACAGAATACTATGGTAAGCACTTATATTGATATATTTTCATGACCCTTATAGCATCTTCCGACTTTTTTAGATGTATTGGAAGAGGTAGGTGTAAAGCCTGTGACCAAAACTGGAATTCTCCATAAGAATATAGCTTACCTAAAAAGAAAAAGCGAAGAACAGGAACAAACGATCTGGATAATGAAGGTGCTAAATGAAAGCCTAGTGCAAGACTTACATGAAGAGAGAGATAGGAATCTGTATCTGACAAATAAGGTGAACTTGTTAAAGAGGGAGAATCAGAATGAAGTGTCAGCAAGTCACGGCATTAGTGGCGATCAAAATGAAATTGTGTTCATTGTAACAAATGATGAGAAACACAACTGAAGTAAACAGCGGCAAATCGAAGAATGACAGGGTGCAGTGTGTATAACGTATAAAAATTAAACTACAGCTTCCCACGATATTTGTAATAAAATATTGTAAATTAAATTTGAGTTATGCGTCGAAAAATTGCCACTAGGGACGATCCTAGACAACAGTTGTTTAGTTTGTACAGAAACAAAAATAACAAAACTAAAAATAAGATTCACATTTTTCATATACTTAAGTAATCGGCTAAGTTAATAAGCTATTTTTATTTTTACTTTATAAAAATACACTGTTGCTCTCCTAGAATTATAAAATAAAAACTTTTGTTTGGAAATTACTAAAACGGTTTTTAAACTAGGATCGAAATTCAACAGGTTATATGTGTTGTCACAGAAAACCTGTGCAACCAACTGATTTTGTATTTCATTATTGAGTTGGAGCAATATTTTACTTAATTATTAAAGTTTTAGCATCAACCGTAGTTTAAAACCGTTCTAGTAGTTTCCAGACAAAAAAGTTTTTATTTTATAATTCTACGAGAGTGATGATGTATTTTTATAAGTAAAGAATGAGAATAGCTTGTCAATTTCATTAAAAAAATGTGACTCCTATTTTGTACTTTGGTTATTATCTGATCTAAATAAGGCTGCATAAAAACATTTCCAAGGTATTCAGACTTTTCTATTGCAAATATCGTCAGGAAGCTGTATTTTAATTTTTATATGTTATACACGTTACAATCTGCGTGTAGGTGTCTGGTAATTATGAGCAGATATTGGAGAGGATGATTGTACGGCAAAAAATTGGATTAAACTTTCATATCGTGGGCGTACAACGAAAACCCTATAAGTCCACATTTTAAAAAATATACAATTCCTCTACCTGTAAGTCCCTATAGTTACAACACAATGTTTAAAAAATCCTCTAACTGCATTGTGTACATTATAAGGCACTTAGAACCAACATCAATTTAACTAAGTCCACAATAATATTTTATTTAACAGTAAGAAACCTTTAAGTGCAGTTAGAAGATTTCTCTATGTACAATGTAATGCATATGAACAACAAGAATCCACTAAGTCCATAATGTTGATGAGACTTATAACAATCACCAGAAGCGAAAAGAAGATTGCTATACTGAAAAAGCTAAGGACAAAGAAAGAGCCATTCACGAGGCAAATTTTGTGTCAGTAACATTTGATTTGCAATCAGTGTTACAGATACCGTGTTCGGATGTAAGTCCTATGTATTATTCAAGAAAAATTTGCCTCTGCAACCTTACAATTTATGAATCAGCTCCACCTAATACTGCCTTCTGCTATTGTTGGACTGAACTAAATGGAAAAAGGGGAAGCTCTGAAATAGGAACGTGTTTATTCCGGTATTTGTCAAACTTGCCTCCACATGTTACAGAAGTATCACTCTGGTCTGATACATGTGGCGGACAAAATCGAAATCAACATGTAGCAGCACTGTTGCTCTATGCGGTACAGACAACTCATTTTGAAATAGTTGGACGCAAGTTCTTGGAGAGTGGGCATTCCTACATGGAAGCCTAGTCCATGCACAGTGCAATTGAAAGAGCAAAAATTTATTCTGGTATATACTATAAAAGATTGGCTCAATATTTTTTTTTAGCACGATCTAATAGAAACCAGAATAAGAAGAGTGGTCCTTATCAAGTCGAGGAACTGAATTTTAGAGACTTCTGGGATTTGAAACATTTATCCGATTTATTAATAAAAAATAAATCAAAGGATATTAATGGCCAAACAGTTAACTGGTTGCTTATTAAAAGTTTACGATACTCTAAGCAACACCCGGAAATAATTGAGTATAAGTACGCACATAGTAATGATTACACACCCATGCGTATATTTGGCAAAGGTAGACCCCCAGCATATCCCAAACAGTTAAAAACTATATAATGCATTATTACCAATAAGTAGTAAGAAAAGGATAATCTCATGAAATTATGCCAAACTGAAGCTATTCCCCCTGAGTTCCACGGATGGTATCAATCTCTTCCAACTGATAAAAATATTCAAGACGTAACATTAGAGCCCTCTATTGAAGACAGCGACATCACTGATTCCGATGATGAGCCATTAGCTAGATTAGTCCAAAAGAAGCACAAATAAAGTCAGGAAAAATACACTAAGTCAGATAATATGTGACTTAGTGTATATATGTATAATATACTGAATATATTCTTTCGTTTTGAAAAAAACTGTTTTTCTATTAATTGGTAATTACTCTTAAACATATATTGAAAATTCATAGATAATATAAAATGCTTAGTAATATCCGCTTGATTTTATAATACGCCTACAACATTAATACACGATTTTCTCAAAACTATTATTTCAGAAGTTATAGGGTTTTCCTTGTACGCCCACGATATTAACATAGTGTAAGAATAATTTCAATTCTTTAGTTGCGTGTATTTGAAAATATACAGGGTGTTAACGATAAGTTGGCCAAATTTTATCAACACATTCTACCAATTAAAGCTTAATAAGGGAGTTACAGGGTGTTGATTTTGTATGTTACATAGCAATTAGCATATACTAAAAAATCCATTTTACTAGAAATCGATGTATTTTGTTAAACTGTAAGAAGAATGTAAAAAGCATTATATTTTGAACTGCAGTCGAATGGAAAAAGTAGTTTTCAACAAAAAAGTTAGAATAGAAATTATTGTATTACTTTACCAATAATAGTTTCGATAATATGAAACAAAAATCATCTTCAGAGTTGACCCTTTAAAAGATTTTAGGTGTCTTAAGGTGTATTTGTCAACCTATGTTTGTCTAAAGTTTTCGCTCTATTTTTTTTGTCGTAGAATTACCTCAAATATTTGCTCGTAATTTTTATAATATTGTAAAAATATGGAATGAATGAGATTGGAAATGTGAACGATTGTAGTTGATTTTTTTTTTCATTTGAAATACATTTTCTTTTTATAAATATATAAATAAATTTTGATCGTGTTGTTTTTATTTAATAATTATCCATTTATCGATTACAGAGGGTTCCCTTTTTTAAATTCATATTATTCCCTGACTTCCAGGTTTTCCCTGACCAAAGCTCATCATATTCCAAGTCGATGAAAGTAAATAGCTTAGCAAAAACAGTTTTAAAATATTTATTTTGTAACAAAATAACTATTTTTTTTTTTTGGCATGAATACATAGTATTTGGATTTCGAATATATTGTAAAATAGATATAAATCCGAATTAAAAAAATTCACGTGCAATGCAATCAAATTAGAGCAGACTATATTCGTGCAATGGACTGAAAATTGCGTCATTAATTTTAACTTTTGTGCGCATGAGCGCACGCAATATTTCTTTGCATGCAATTAGAATTGCATAAATGTAAAGAGGTCTTTACTGTGGTTTGCAGTGAGTGCAACGCGAGGGAAATATGAAATCGAATCGTGGAAGAAATGGAGGTACAGGACGTCCACAGTGTATTGCAGTAGTGTGGCGTATCATGCACAAGGCTCAATTGTATCCGTACCATGTCCAGAATCAATAACAAGGGATTGGACGAGGAGGACCACCATGATCTCCTGGCTTTAAATTGTTTGGACTTCTTTTTGTGGGGATATTTAAAAAATGAAGTATATTGCACCAAGTGGACATTACTGATGATTTACGCAAACATATTATAGCTACTGCCAATAACTTGCAAGTTATAAACGGATAAGAGAGATATTTAAAAAAAGTATATGGCACCGAAGTGAATACATACTATTGATGATTTACGCAAACATAGTTGCTGCCAATAACTTACGAGTTCCAAACGGACAAGAAGCAGAAACATTTGTCTTAGTTTGCAGAAACTGGGTAAGACGGGCCTAAAATGTTGCTGTAACATCAGATATGTCAAACTATATTATAAATTTAAATCCACAAATTAAATCTATTAATAATTAATAACAATAGCGGCAAAAATAGTTGAATTTGCTGTATAAAATCGGCGTTATAAAATGTTACTCATTTCTTTCCTTGAAAATTTCTTTCCATTTTCTGTCCGATCGCAGATTGCATGCTTTACCGCCTTACCAGGATTTACAGTGGACGAGTTTCAAGTGCCGTGCAGAAGAGTATTTTTAAATCATTTTTGAACTTCCCTTTTAGATTTTTTTTTACAAAATTGTATTTGTCAGTCCTCTTTTCACTCAAAATTTTGTATGTATAAGAAATAAAAAAAAATACACCTTAAGTGATACTTACTTCTTGCCTCTTTTTATATTATTAAGTTTCTTGACGAGCTTAAAAAAAGTATTTATGTTTAGTAGGTAAATATTTTTTCATACTTATGCTTTATTACAATGATACCATAACATATAATATTCATAACAATTTTTCTTAATTGAATATTTTTTCCATTTCAAAAATACACAGAGAAGTTTAAATGTAGATACTATCGTTTGCAATATTAATGACACTCACTAAAATGAATTTTGCGATTTTTTTTTGAGCTCCTGACGTATTCATATTGAAATCTGCTTTACATTTTTACTTAGTCATTAGTTCTTTCACTTACCAAAAGAGATTTAATGAAATTTCTATTCAGAACTTCCAGAAGTTCAAAAACTGATTTAAGAGTGTCATTATTATTGCAAACGATTGTACCTACAGAGAAATCACAGACGGAACATACAGTGTCGTTGTACATAGAAACAACTCTTGTAAAAGGTAAAATAAGTAATAAGCCTTCTGTGATTCGGCTCTGCCTGACAGTGAAAAAAAATGGCATGATTTCAAACTCGTAAAATCACATAAACCATAGAAATGCAGATATATCTTAAATACTTAACCACAGTTTTTTCATGAAAATAGTTTTAAAAAGTGGGCCCTAGCGACTTTCGTAAATAATCAAATTTTGAGAATCACAAATTACTCTGTACAGTGTGTTCCATTTTTGATGGTTTTCATGGGTATCTCGAAAAATTCCAGAAGATAGTGTAAAACGATTTTTGCAATAGTGTGCTATTTTTTTGAAAAACAATTGTTTTAACATGATTTTCATGGCACTCATCATTCTGACTTACAGGGTAAATTAATAATTGCTCATTTTTAAACTACTCTTGTAAAATTCTACTGATCCCCATATATATATATTTTTCACAGAATCTAGTGGCTGGTTTAATTTTTTTTTTTTAATAGTAAAATTATGTGTTTCTTTAAATGGAACTTCCTGTATATTTTTTAAAAATCTCATTCTGTTTAAAATTCTCAAATCAAATTGATACTACTGTACTTTGGTACAGTGAAGCACTTAAATCTGTAATGTGAGTAACATATAAACAATATACGTAGATTTAATTTTTAATATTATTTTTTTTCCATGTTACAACACAAGTTGTTGTTTGTTACATTTTTTGTTCTTTCACCATATTTTAATATTCATTATATAATAGTTATTTATGCAACAAGTACAAAAAGTAAGACAACCCGTCAAGTGCAATAAGCACTTTGTACGAGTTGCATACAATATTTTTGCAAAAGCCAAAAAATGTTATTTAGATGACACTAAGTCTAGGAAAATGTGATCGATTTGAACGTTTATGTTTGTCATGATGACAAAATGCTATTGTAGAGTGACAGATGAATGCAATAAACATTTTATTGCACTAGTGCAATAAAATTTATTAGTTCTTTTAGTTCTAAATTTGTGACATATAATAATTGTTAGTGTGTGTGTAATTGTTTTTTTTTTCATGTTTATATAGATATTGTTGTATTCATTTTATTGTAATGTTTTAAACACACTTTTTTAATACTTTAATGTTAAGTTTGTTATTTATAAATTGTGATGTAATTTTGAATTTATTAAATTTTATAGTGTCCTGAGGATGTCACAATAAGTGACAAAACGTCGACAATTGACAAAATTTGGTGTTTTCTTTGAAATTTGGCCTCTAATTTCCCACTATCGACAACAAACTGAATTATAATCATACTTTAAATTATCTTAGTTCAGCTCTTTAATTCAGTTATTATAAAAAAATATATTTTTTGTAGTCGTATTATCCACTGTTCATTTACACTTTCATTGTTAGTTTGTATTAACTGTTAATTATTTTGAGATTTTTTATTGTTGAATTTTGGATAACTAAAGGTATTATAAAATTTACCCCATTGTATTAATATCTAAAATAAAATAAATTTGTCTCATTTGATATATGTAACATGTAATAATTTAAAAAAAATGAAGACATTCTCAGCACTCATTTTATGTTGCTATTTAACACGTTCAGTGCCAAGGACGCAAATTTGCGTCATGCGTGTTTCATTTCGTGCGCCAAAGACGCGAATTCAAGTTTTTGTATACACTATCCGACGCGGGAAATTTATTTAACCAGACAAACGCCGCGCAGCGCTGGGCTGTTTTGATCAGCTGGCATTGAACGTGTTAAACAAAGCACTCCCAAAAACCTCAGAGTCTCAATCTTCAAATCAAAGGAGTCTCCGACATATTCCAATGGCCCATCATCGTAAGACAGCCTGTATAACCCGCGTTTATTGCAGGTGAGACACACTGTATGAACCATACTGTGTACTACAGACATTAAATAAACATCAAATCACATTTAAGAAAATACATCTAAGAAGAATCATTATGACGCCTCATCATGTGTGTGTTCAGGCTCCGCTTTCGTTTTGTACGGAATTGACAGGTATCGCAATTAAACATCTCGACTTCATCAAAATCCTTATGTTTCAGCATGTGCGACTTCAAGTTACTTTTGAATTTCGACTTGTATTCGCAGATATCGCATTGGTGCCACTGCTCCCCCAAGGGGTCCTCTACCAGCAAGTGTTTGAGGAGGTAACTGTGTGCCACCGATTGAGACGGACATTTGTAGAAGTCGGCTTTCGCCGAATCAGTGTGTTTGGCCACGTGCTGCTTCAAATTGCTCTTCTGCCTTGACCTATAGCTGCACTTGTGACAGTGGTACCAATTGGGATCCCGTGGATTTTTGTGATACGACACATGCAGTATAAGCCTGTGGAAATATTCGGTTACATAACCGCAAATGTTGCATTTGAACTTGTTGGAGTCTGACGGGTCTTTGTGCGACGACATAATATGTTCTCCGAGATCGTTTTTATTCTCGTATGTGAAATCGCAGAGGCCACATTTCTGTTTCTTAGGTTCCGAATTGATTTCCTGCTCTACTTCGGCATCTTGTGCGTCGGGTTCGTCGTACTGTGTATCTGTGTTTTTGTGCTGTGGCTGGTGCATTGCAAGTCTATGTAAGTACTCCGTTTTATAATCGCAGATGGTACATTTGAATAAATTCGGGTTTGATGGGTCCTTGTGAATAGAGGTTATGTGTTCCCTTAGGTATTTCTTTTTCTTGCATTCAAAATCGCACAAACAACATGTCCATACGTCTCCATGAAAATTTGGCGTTGTTATGTTATGTCTGGCATCGGAAACATTTGTTTCTGCAACTTCATTACGTTCTAATGCATTCGGATATTGCATAAAACTGAAAATTGTTAACATTAAACCGAGTAATTATTTACTGTAGTGTAAAACTCCAAAATCTTAATAAAAAAATTCTTACCCACCATGTTCAGGGGTGCTGAACATGAATCTAAAATGCGGTTGTAGTTTTTGAACAAAAAGAAAATAATTAAAAAACCTGTACCCTAAAGTTTATACTCGTTTAAACACTTCAGAATAGTGTACACTGTATAAAGTCATTGAAACATAAATTAATAAATAGTTAATGAAGTTGAAAAAATGTTTTTCCTTAAATTTGATGAAATACTTTCAATTATATCTTCAACATCATCATCGGACATCTTAATTTCATAACATCACACTGCTGCCTAAATAGACGTTATATTGCATCTTCAACCGAATGTAATGTAGATATACAGGGTGTCGATTACTTGGAAGAGGTGAGAGATTTCGATATTTTTGTTACATTTATATTTGTTAGGAAACCTTTTGTGATAAAATAGCAGTAGTTCTAGGTTGTAATGAGATATCTTTAGTTTAATTATTCAGTATGTTTAAATATTGTGGCACTCTTCTATTTAAAATAAAAATGGTACGTTACTGCCTTAATTATAAAAAAGAAAATGTAAGACACTTTATATTTTGATTATTTTGAACAAATAATTATTCTCTAAAAATATTTCTGCATTTCATAATTTGTATGTGGTAAGACCTATTATTATGCTTCGGTAATATAGGGTGTCCCGAAATTAATGCACCATAGGGCAAGAATAGATTCCTGATGACAAAAGAATGCGATATAGCTAAACTTACTATAGTCAAAAGTTGATGGTTAGAAAAATACAGGTTGTCAAAGCAAAAATTTTATTTTGATATTTGTAAATAATTTTTTAAAAATCCAAATATTTGTTTATATTTTGGAGGTCGGGGGTGAGAAATTTAAATTTGTTTCTAATTTTGACGCTACCAGTAGAGGGCGCCACTTATGGCACATGATGTTTCTATTATATAGGGCATCTGCACGAGACGTCACAATTTTCAAGGTGGTTGTTTGGAGGTAAAACAAAAGTATAATCTTATATTTATTCCAATTTATTATTAAATATTTGAGTGTTATTTGTATTATAAAATGTCTAATAATTGTATGGTAGTAAACTGTGCCAGTAATTCTGCAAGGGACAATGTTAGTTTCTTCAGAATTCATTCTGAATTCGACAGACATAAACAATTTAACCAGTTAGCATCTGAGAGGCGAAAGGCTTGAATGAATAGTTTAAAAGAGCTGACCTTACAGAGTCCAAAATTAAATTTGGAAGAAATAAATATTCAAAACATAAAAGAGTAAAAATTAGGTATACATTTATTATACTATAGGGAAACCTGCAAATTTGCACGAGCGAAAGAATCCGGATTGGATCCCCACTGTGAATATGAGTTATACATCTGGTACTTCATCAAAAGAATCAAGAAGAGATAGATATGAGGTGAAAAATATTATATGAAGAAAAAGAGGTTTGGAAAAATAAACCATATCAATTTTCCGTGGCTGTGCAAACGCCACAGCAGCATATGTATTGATTGTATTTAGTGGCAACCTATTTCGGGACTAAATTTTTATTTATTCTTATTCTGTGGATACCTACTTTTGGAAAACTTTGTTTAAAACTGGCACATATTTCTGCTATTTACGAATTCAAATGTTTTCAGTAATATTTTTTTTGTGAAAAGTTAATATTTTATATAAAATCTTGTAGAATGAATACCATATCGGAGTACCATTTTTTAGTTATAAATATTTCTTTTGTAGGTAATTTAGATTATTTGAAATGAAACTGTTTTAGCATGTTGTATATGCATACCTATATACATAATATGCGTACATTTTCGGTGAGAAAAGTTACTTATTTTCTAAGCCTTTAATATGCTTTAAGGGCGCCGTATTCTCGAAATAGTGTTTACAAATACAAGTAATTTAAGAACTGAATAATATAGAATTTAGCAAATAACAAGAATGTTATCTTATGCCACCTGCGAATATTTAAATGTACCGAAGTAAAATCAATACATAACGTCAGGAAACGATCTATCCAGCAAATTTTTAGGTACCTACTGAAATCTTTCACAACACGTATTTTTTTAAATAAATGTAAGTAACATAAACTTACATAGTTCTGCATATAAGATTGTTCACGTTTGTTAAAATGTATCATACAAATGCTTTTTAAAAGTTATTATATTATTTGAGGAGAGTTTAAACAGTAAAAGTGGATAAACAAAACATCAGTAATTTTATTTTTGATATTACTTTTGCTCTACTTGTTTTATTTTTCGAGATTTCAGTACCTAAAAAACAACAAATTTGATGTATGTGTATAAGCACTTTTATTATATAACAAATAATTTACAGTATTTGGATATAAAGTTTTAGGAAAATCTTCTTCATTATCAGATTGAATGTGTATGGATCTATTCCAATTTCACTTATTTTATGTCTATATCCATCAGCACTTTCAGCATCTATGACTTTCAGTGTATAATAATATTCACTATACATGATTATATAAATGAAGGAATATTGTAGCCACAAAAAAAACGAAAAATAATAACAATAAACTATAACCAGAACACAACCACTTAAGGTAACGTGAAAACATATAATAAATAAATAGTAATAAATACGTTTGAGGTTATGATTGCTGTTTGTTTATCCTCCAAGCCAGTAGCCACGCCTATTTTGATCACGTGCCGCAGATGCTCTATTGCAAAACTTTATTGCGGCTTAGTGTATATATCAGACTATTAAAATAATCGATTCTTCTAACTCTTTCTTTAAAATAAAGATATTACTTGTTGTCATTATGAGTAACCGTTTTCGACACATAAAATATTATTTTGGTTTCAGGCAAAGTGACTTTTCCGCTGAAAATACAACAAAATGATATTTGAAAGTTGCTCAAAATGGTAAATTATGGCAATGTGCAAAACTTTAAAAGAGGATTTTCAAGTTTCCTTCAGCTTTTGATACAAATATGCAGAACTACAAAATACAGATATTTTAAATGGATAATTACTTGAATGCATTTTAAAGTAAATTGAAAAGATTAATTATTAGTTCAAAATAATCAAAACTTAAACAAACCTAGAATTATTGTTGTTTTATCAAGAACGGTTTCCATGTAAATAAAAAATATAATAAAAATATCAAAATGTTTGACGCTCTGTATCTCGGAAACAACGAACTTTTAGATATAGGTATATTTCAGTAAATCTCATTTATTTTTACTGTATAATCACCCCTTCCAAGGATGCCAGTAATATCTGAGACACCCTGTATAACATAGATTACAATTTGTAGTTTTTTTTTCTGAGAATAGCCTTGATCAGTCCAAATGGTATGAATTTTTAATTGCGATTGGAGAGTTTTACACTATAGTATTTACTATAGAATTACCTCAAATCAATCTAAAATGATGGCAATTACTACTTCTTTAAAGTTAATTTCAACAAAGTTAAAATTATGGCAATTACTACTTCTTTATATTACAAAGTTATGATGAGTTTATAAAAAAATATTAATCCTAACTTAGCCTTAACCTTAGTCTTAATCTTAATCCTAAGATTTTGACACTGTTTATAAATTGGGGTTTACGAAAATTTCCTCCGAGTGATCTAAACGTATTATTCTCTTTCTCTAAGATCACAAGAAAGACAAAGTCAGATATAGTAATCTGAGCACACAGAGTGAATTTTCGAAAACCCCCAATATTTAGTCGTAACTTAACCTTTATTTTGTCTCTACAAGCCCCGGCTAATCGCTGACGCCGTAGAAGACATGTAGAAGGAAATGGAGCACTTTTGCGCATGCTTACTTATTTGGTCTTAGTCTTAGTCCTAAGAAGTTAATAGGAAATATAGGAACTCTTAAAAGGTCAGATCGTAAGACCTCCTTAAGACTCAGTTACGACTTTTATAAACTTAGGGTAAATATTAAGGCTAAGTTTGGGTTACGACTTTTTTATAAACTCGCCATTAATCCATCAAAGCTAAAGTTTGTAACGGTAATTTATGCTTACCTCTGTCCTTCATTTTCTTCATATTTAATTTCAACTTTCTCATTTTGCACCGTTTCATTTCCTTGTTGTTGATAAGAATCAAATTTTATATCAGTTTCAGTTTTCACTTCTTTGGGTTCGTGTTCCTCTGATTTTATTTCAAATTTAACCTCCTCAATTTTAATATAAGGATCAAGCGATACAATATATTGGTAATTTTCCATGTTTTCGTTTTTCCGATTCAATTATTTTAAATAAATAGTTCACACTTATTTATATCAATTACAATTAACTTATACTAGGTAGTTGTTTCTATAATGGAACAAACTGGAATCCTTAGATATGTGGATTCAAAATGTTTCCGATGAGTTTGAATTATTTCAATTTTATAAATATATCAGACAAATAAATGTCCTTTTCAAGTATTTTGTAAGCAAAAACCATCGTATAAAACACAAAACCAAAAATATATATTAGGTTGTGTTGAAATTTGGCAGAAGACAGAATTGACAGATATTACTCTCATTGCCAACAGTTAAAAACATATTAAATCTAATTCTTCCATTGGTTATTAGATCGAAATTTATTTCGAACATTATTTATTTATTTACAAACTTTTTGTATTACGGTTTCCGTTAATGGTGCACCAAATTAATTAGCCTTTCATAAAATAGGAACCTGTGATTTATTAAAACGTAAGAAATATAGACTGGATTGTGCACGGCTGTGACGTCACCATGCTACCTCAGTGGAATGTTTACATTTGTTATACATATATATATTTTAGCAAATTTTGTTTGTTGTGGAATTGATTCAATAATGGTTGGCTTATAGAAATGTAATATTAATAGCTAACCGTATTTGTAACGTATTTATTTTATAACAGAATTTGTAGTTAGTGCACAGATATTCTCTCTCGTACTGTTAGAACAGGGAATGGTACAGACCAAGAAACAGAATAAATACTTTGAACACTTCATCATGGTGAATCATTTATTCCATAAAAATTCTTTTGCTACAAATTTAGCAAAAATATACCATCATATAGATATGATCTTGAAACAAATTATATTACACAATTTTTAATTCGAATAGTAATCTTTGTTGAAGGTAGACACAGACACAATAAATGTGAATAAATCAGTTAATTATCAGGAAATTTTATTATAACAAAAAAAAACCATACATATATTTATCACTTGCTCATTATTTTTGTAATATATGCCTATGGATAAATCACTGACCTTCAGAGGCCATACAACTCTCAATCTGTTTAGAATATTAAAAATACCTCTAAAATGAGAGAATAAAATTTTAAATTGTTTACGAGTCTCTATCTTAGAGGACCTCATATCCTCCGATGTGAAGTTATGCTTGAAGCGTGAGGTATTGTATTTGAGATTGATTGAGATTGTAATAGTTAGATATACAGGGTGTCCGGAATAGGAGTCCGTTAATTTTGCCATATGATACTTGTACTAAACAACATATTAACAAATTTTTTTCTGACTAACGGTAACAGAATTATGATAACAAACAGGTCTTGAATATGTGACAACGTTGCTAACATACTATCTTAGGATTATTATGTCTTTATACATAATAATTACAAATAGATATAGCTAAACATAGGTACTTATACCGTGAATGGTTTTCTTAAAGCTCTTTTCACAACACAGAATAATAGTTACAAAAGTTTAAAATAAAATGACTTCTGTTTCTTGCAAGAAACGTTTACCATACAAACGTCTCGTAGCCAGAGTTTTGCCTAGATTTGCCGTAAATTAACATGCCATGCAACTGGTTATGGTTACTATAAATTGTTCCATTTTTGTTTATGCTGCAACACTGTCGAACGTTATAATACGTTAGTTTTAACGAATCTGTTGGACCCTTCAATTGTTTACTTTATTACTACTGATCAAAAAATCAAATTATGAACAAATTACGTTACAGGCGCTTTTACTTAGTTGTACCTTAGTTTGTAATTTCGTAACATAGTTTTGCATATTATTGTAGTTGTATTTTTATTTTTGATATATTTGTAGACAAACTATTTATTTTAGATATTTTGTCAAAAGAATTTTTTATTGCTTTTAGTCAGATATATAAGCCCTTAAAATTACGGCACTCATATTCCAGACAACCTGTATTTTAAACTGATCAGAAACACTGTTTAATGAATTTATTTAAAAAAATTGTACTGTTTATTACAAAACTACATTAAACGGACTTCGTAACTTAAATAACTTTTTACGGACAAAGTTTTTTCTGTAAGTATTTATTTTTTCTTATCTGCTTTACCACTTTTTCTCAGTATCCGAGGTTTGAATTTCTTCTTTCTGGAAGAGGTACTAGACGTAACAATTTCTTCATCTGACTCAGCTTCGGCAGATGGGCTACTGATGATATCGACCTGAATTCCTATACTACAGGTTTGTATAAGATCTTTTGGATACACCTGCACCCCTATGCTACGTTTGTTAACGTTTTTAGCAGGGCCCGGCTCGTCGACTTTGGCTTTTTTTGCCACGCTTAGTTCCTCATTTTGTACTCGTTTTAGTTGCTTCGGAACTTTGAAGACAAGGGGATTTACCTGTAAAAAAATTAAACACGATTGTCTAAAAATGTAAAGGTATATTTGTACAATCACTGGAAAAACAGGTAGGTATTTTATGGATTATTCACTCATTACACTATAAGCAGTCCAATGTAATTTTTTTACTGATTACTGAGGTATCCAATAAATACTTCTCAAGGTCAAAATGAAATTGAGATAGTTAAACATTCCCTCAATCAAATGTTACTTTTCTCTGTTATTTTATTGGGATGTAGGTTTGTAAATAATAATTAAAAACTGTGGTCAATTTTTCTGGCTGCACTTCATCCTTCAGGGACCGACTTTAACACTAAATACAATATCAGACAAAATTTGATTTAAAAAAATTTGTATATTTTGACATTTGAGTACCCATTTTCAGGATATACAATAATCCAACATAAATTATAAATTATTAGTAGTACATGCTATTTAAAAAAGATATATATTAATTCCAAATCTATCAGGTTCTATTCCGAATCTGACTCAGACTCTGTACTGCTACAATCGACAAGCAGCGGTTCCAGTACTGTGTCCATATTTATATCTAGTTGCCACATTTCTTCTTCTATTGGCAGAATTTCTTCCATTGCATTTTTCCAGTCCTCTTTACTCACACGAGCAACGGCATCGGCAAGACAGTTCCAAACTTCTTTAAAACTAGTAGTACAAGTGAAATCTTTACTTACAAATTCGCTCTTTATTTTAGGCCAGATCAATTTCAAGGGACTTAACTCGTGGTGGTAAGGCGGTAACCTCAGTACTGTCTTGTTATTAGCCTTAGCTATTTCATCCACGGCGTATTGTTTCACCGGTAGCTTAGCCTTCTTGACCAAGTTTAACAGTTCTAGTTTTACCATGTCTTCTTCGAAGGCTATGCCTTTACTCAACAGCCATTTCTGTATGTCTACCTTATGCGTTGAGGCTGTCGGATATAACTCCAACAGTCGGCTGTGCCACGGAGAGTTGTGCAAGACTATAACGGCGTTGTCTTTTAGTTTGGGGAGTATTTTCGAAAACCAGTGCTCAAACTCCGTTATTTTAAATTTGCTGTTACAATCGTCCGGTTTTTTTGTCTGTAACAGTAGTAAGCCATCTTCTAAGAATCCTTCTTCGTTGCCGATATGTAGAACACTGAAGCTGGTACCGGAAGGTTCTTTTCCCAGGTGTATAAACATTTCGTCTACGTAGTAAAGGGGTCTTTCTTCCTTACGAAATGCTTGGATTTGAGTCAAATAGCGTCTCCTACATATGATCGATTCATCTCTTTCTTTAAGAAACTTGCTGCACCGTTTCCCTCTCGTTCTACAACAAAGCTGTTAGCTTTTAATATTTCATCGAAAATCACTTACCGAAAATTTATTTTGTTCAGTGTCCTTGTTAGGAAGACATTGGTCAAAGAAGGCAAATGTTTATCTTCCATTACGGCAACTCTGATTTTTTCCAAAGTGGGTTGCTCGTGTCTCATGTAAAAAGAGTGAACGATACGCCTGATTCGGTTCCTGTCATCCTCTATGAAATATTCCATTAACGAAGTGTTTTTGCATTGTTTTATATCATTTTCGGTGCTCTCAATTTTGGCTACATAGGGGTTGTCTTGGGAAGTATAACCACAGAATCTCTTCCTAGATGACGAACACTCAGCTTCGTCGATTTCGTGCTTCAACTGAAAAAGTTGGTTACTAGAAAACAAATCGAAATCCGAAATCATTCGAAGTGAACGCTTCACAACATTGCAAATATTAATATTCATCACTTCTTTGGTAAAGTATTTGGAGAAGATTTATAAAAAAGTATACAGATAACTAAGTATTACTAAGTAAACATATTTTAACACGCTCACAGAGACCTAAATGGCAATGAAAAATATATTTCGGAATTTTAGCTGGAAAAATGGGGCAAAGCCCCCTTCTAATAAATTGACAAACACCAATCGAGATGGTTTTAAATTTTACTATACTTGTTGGCCAAAAATCTAGAGAGTGACTAATCGCTAGCATGTAGACAAGCGCGACGGACGTAGTGTGCGAGGAGCAACATTTTATAGGCGTACTAAATTTGAATGCCATCAGATATAAAAAATACACAAAAATAATTGCTTTACATAACATCAAGTATTTTTAGTAGAAACAGTGATATAACAGTTTTTGTCAATTTCGAGGCGTTAGATAAATAAAATGATAAGAATTATTTAAAAAATTGAAGTTTTTATCTTGTATTATCAAATACCCAAGGTCGAAAATAATAAAGAGTGACTAATTCACAACACAGAGATGAGTACGGAAGATACGGGTGGCATGATTACCTAAGCGTGCCACTTCAGAAGAGTTAAAGCACACAAACTTATCAAAAATAAGTTGACATCGACTGAAGCTACCACATTAACAATTTACTTTAAATGTGCCACCTGTGCCATTCTCTACAAATTAGAATGCCGTCCTTTTGGATGGCGATTGCTCACCACCACCCACTTACACTTACCTGATGCGCACTCCGCAGATATCACACTTAGCTTTGTCCTCATGGACGCGAAATTCATGGATGTTTGCACGAATTGTGCAACTTCTGTTTTAATTATTTATGCCGGGAAAATCTCAACTTTTGACAAAATTTGCTAAACTGTAAAACACTACAAATATTATTGCTCCTTTCATTATTATGTGGTGTTAAAAAATTTGTTTTGAGCTTCTGACAATCTACCATGGCAGTTTCATGATGAAAATGATAGAAAATGTTATAGTTGAAAAAATTTGTTACAAATAGAGATTTACCCATCATTAAATAAATCACGCAATAAGGCAAAAGGATTTACAATACATACACACTATTTACTATTAGTTACTAGCACTGTCACCATAACAGTCACACATTAACACTTATTATATCATATTGTACCGCTTTCCATATGACCTTCATACATCCATGTTTCGTCAAAATTTAATATATTCTTCGATCCAGATTCTGATTTTTTAATATTTATTTTAAATAGTTTCTTTGCCATATCACTATTTCGTCTTTTTCTATCAGTACTCTTTCCGATTTCATTTATACGAACAAAGTTTGTTTTTGTAAGATATAGCAATCGAATTTTTTTTTGTCGGAAACTCATTTTAAAAATACCATATTCCTTCCGCGAGTTTCCATCATTTTCTGTTTCACAGTTGTATTTCTTCACCATTTTTTTATTTGCACTATACATACTTATGTTAATGAAATACATATTTTAACATCACTTACACTCATATTTTGGCCTCACTCTAAACTCTTCAAACATGTCATCACCCGATATTCCTCATTTGTTAAATTAGGACGATTTTGAGAATACGCTGTAGAGCTTAAATTATTCTCCATTCTTAAGAACACAAAATCACTAATAAAATTAATTTCATTCATAAGTAAATTAGTGAAAGGCTATACCCAAAAATTTGCCTGCCCGAATGATATATCCGTCCATGATAGCGCTGGAAATGGAACAGGTGGATCCGTCAATTCGTCGCAGACAATCAAAAGCTGCAGCACATGCGTACTTACTGCAGCAGAAGCCGGATTCTGATTACTGGAATTGTCTCGTATCGAGTATTTTGACAGTTTAGTGATCTTTATTTCAAATATAAATAAATGCCACTGCACTGTCAAAACACTCGATACGAGACGAATTCCAGTAATCAGAATCCGCTGCAGAAGCTGTGTAATTGGGTATGCTCTCAGAGATATGCGGCACACGATTTCATAGGAAAAATATACAGGCTACATGTATATTTCTTTGTGTTGACTGCTATAAATTGTGAGCAGGTTTATAAGTCACTTTCCAGATTTTTGGCCATCAAGTATAATTGTAAAAACGATAAAAGTAAATATTTTTATTAATAATAATGTAACCTCTGAATTAGGTTATCGTTGAAACACGTCACGTATACAAACAATCTTTATTGTCACTCTTGATAATACAAGAAATATCCTTCAACAAATTTCGCAACTGTCAACGCTTTACTTTGACGTTTGTCACTCGCGTTTGGCTGCTCAATATAAACTGACTGCAGCGGCCGAAAATGATCTGCTTATATAGGTTTTTACAGTTCTCGAAGTTTCTGAGATGTCGAGAACGTGTCGAGAAACACATAGAATATAGCCTGGAATATTCCGGAAAACGTCAAAATAAAGGCATCACAAAAATTATAAATTCTAACATAAACAGAAACGTGATTTACAAACTAACGAGATAGGTGATCTTCAATTATAAATTCCAACGTAAACAGGAACACAATTAACAATCCAAAAAGGTAGGTGAGCCTTTGTAACATTGCCCCCCTCTTAGAACTGATCGTCCCGATCAGGTTACTCCACTATAGAACCTCCTTTACTTAACGTGCAAGTACTACAATGTCGACACCATTCTTCTACATCGGTACGACTTCCAAGCCAATAAAATCGTTCTCTGACTTTATTCAAAGTTTTATTTCTTCCTAAATGCACGCCACCTATACCACTATGAAGACCTTGCAGAAGTTCTGGCACTCTTTTTCGGGGTAATACAGTTTGATAAATCCTCTCTTTACCATTAGGACTTTCCAGTACTCTTGTCAATACGCCATTCTGTATTACTAAAGAATCCCATAGGGTCCAGTAATTTTTCAAAGGCGAAGATCTGTTGGAAATGTCTTTCCAGCTAGGTCTATCCAGGTTTTTAATCTTCCACTGATATATATCTCCGAAGTCTGAATCTTCGCTCTGTTCTTTAGCAAGGGCTTTATGATCCCATTCATTCGGGCTCTGCAACTTAGTTTTTTGGCCCAAAAATGGGTCCTTTTCTTTCGCTTCACTCAGTTCAGTGGTTAAAGTTACTACCCTACTTTGTACTTCTTCCACTGATGGTTTTGCCCTTTCTATTTACTTCAACTGAGTTTCTTCTAACTTGCCTTTATTTTTATTTAACTTTTGCAACAACTGATTTTTACGTTTTAATTTTGTCAACAGTTCCTCTTTTTCTTTAATCCACTGGGCTTCTTTTTGTTTCATTTGATCTTGAATTAATTTTATCTGCTTGAAGAGTTCGGCATTAGTAGCTTCCAAAGTTTTATTCTGGTTGTTCAGATCAGTTACGGTTTTCTTCTTTTTCCCCAAGTCCTGTCTCAATTTAAATAATTGATTCTTGTGTGTCTCAACATTAGAACTCAGTTGCAGCTGGACTCTTTTGCTGCTTATTCTCCAGTTGTCAGACTCTTCTCGATTTCGACTGGAAATATTCCTAGAGCACTGATTCCTGAGATGTCCCTTTGCTCCACAGTTCCAACACAGAATGGGTCTTTGTCTACTGTATACCGTAGAATCGGTCCGAACTTGTCTTTTCTGGTAGTTATCCAATAAATTTCTCAAGTTATTTATCAATCCTTCGTTGTCCTTCTCGGTTTCACGTCGTCCTTGTCGTCTTTCCGTCCTGAATCTTAGTTGTCTTGTTCTGCCTTGACTGCTTCTAGAAGCTTGCCGTGCAGCTTCAATTTCAGGCTAGAGCTTCGGATATATTCTTGTGACTGGCTAAGCTTAATGCTTGACTAATTTCGGAATCTTGCAGGCCATCAATGAAGCTACTTATTGCAAACTGTTCTTGGAATTCTGTCAGTGCGGTGGGGTAAGCTAGCTTCACCATACGTGCTATATCCGCCTCAAATTGCTGCAGATTTTCTTCAAAGCGTTGCCTTCGGCCTTTTTATTGTGCTTGATAAACGTGTTGTAGATGAGCATCGCCATACCTCATTTCTAAAGCACTCTTCAGCATTTGATAGTCTTTTTGTTTATCCTCGGCTAGCGTTCGTAATATCTCCATGGCTTCACCTCGTAGGGCAACTATTAGTGATGTAGCCTTTTCTTCTTCTGACCAGTTATTTGCCAAGGCAGCTGCTTCAAATTGTTTAAGGTAAGTAATCCATGACACCTTTCCATCAAATGTTGGTGGCTTAATCCTTGACAACGGTAGAAAACTGCTCTCAGTCTTAATGTGCTCTTTTGCAGACAACTGAGATTTCAGATTTGAGACTTCACTTTGTAACTTAGTCATATTGTCTGCTACAACCTGGACCTTATCTTGTACCTCATTTCTTAATTGATTAATTTCCTTCCACAGTTTCCTCAAATTCATTGAGTTTAACTTTAATTGCTTCTTCTAACTTCTTATTGTTTTCTTGTAGACTGGCTTTCATTTCGTTTCTTAACTCTTCCTGATTATTTTTCATTTCTTCTAAACTATTTTTCACTTCCTCTTGACTAGTTTTCATTTCTTTTTTCAAATCTTCCTTCATTTCGTCCTGGCTATTCTTCATTTCTTTCTTTAAATCTTCCTTCATTTCGTCCTGGTTGTTCTTCATTTCTTTTTTTAAGTCTTCTTTCATTTCATCCTGGCTCTTCTTCATATCTTGCATCATTCCCATTAACTGTTTCATTGTTTCCTCCATTTCTGTTGCTCTCGATCTCGTTACCGGCATTCACTTGTCTACTCCAAATGTCTTTGTGGAATGTCCTACTTCTGACACCAATGTAACCTCTGAATTAGGTTATCGTTGAAACCCGTCACGTATACAAACAATCTTTATTGTCACTCTTGATAATACAAGAAATATCCTTCACCAAATTTCGCAACTGTCAACGCTTTACTTTGACGTTTGTCACTCACGTTTGGCTGCTCAATATAAACTGACTGCAGCGGCCGAAAATGATCTGCTTATATAGGTTTTTACAGTTCTCGAAGTTTCTGAGATCTCGAGAACGTGTCGAGAAACAAATAGAATATAGCCTGGAATATTTCGGAAAACGTCAAAATAAAGGCATCACAAAAATTATAAATTCTAACATAAACAGAAACGTGATTTACAAACTAACGAGGTAGGTGATCTTCAATTATAAATTCCAACGTAAACAGGAACACAATTAACAATCCAAAAAGGTAGGTGAGCCTTCGTAACAATAATATATGATAAATATCAGATAATCCGAATAGCTGCAAATTTTATATTCATTCTTCGTTCCGTCAAGGCAAAACATTTTTTCTCAGTATAGGAAAATACCTATTTAAGGAACAAATACTATATCTTGGTCAAAGAAAAATAATATCTAAAAATGGTATATCTTAACAGCAAAATATGTTTGCCACGGAATATAATAAATGAATTTCTGCCAATAGTTTGACAATTTTGAGAGCACGAAAAACACGAAAATATTTCATTACTACAGCTGACAAGACATGACATTGTTGTGCTGATGGTTGCATAGTTAAGGTGTAGAATAACGCCTGACATTTTGATTGTATAATACCAGCATAGTGTGTTGTTGAAGTGGATTTTGTATAGAAGAAATTAAAAACATTAAGCACAAATTTCTTACAATTTATTAATAAATATAATGCACATGGGACGTAGGTAGGTATTTTTGGCGTAAGTGTCTTATAATCCATGTTTCACATGTCTAATCAAATAATAAATAATCATCTACATTTTTCTTTAAATGAACGTAAATCTTTATTTTACTAATTTTACCTTTAGCTCGGCCGGAGTACTTTTTGTCTCTGAGGAACTATCAAAAAAGGTTAATTCGTTAATCAATTGCCATATTGAATCTTTATTAATTCTAAATATATTTTTTTAAATTCATCATAAGCCATCCATTTTAACAATTCAAATAACATATACTTAAAATATAGCGACACTTAATCCTTGTTTTAAGATTCTAGATAACATGTTGGGCTGATTGTCTATGTATATTTAAACCATATCAGTATGTAGTGTTGTAAGTTTTAAAATGGTCCGTAATGTCTTCGTCTATTAATTTCACTGATGCTGTTAACTAGAGAAGGGCAAAATAATGTTTTTCCACGCAATGAGAAATAAATGTATTGAAGTTATAGAAGATTTTTCATAATATATCTTAAAACTGTAATATGGCAAACCGGTTGTGAATCAATTAATAAATATTGAGTGTAAAAACTTATGCTAAAAGTTAAAGCTAGAGAAATCCTATAACTGCAATTCAAAAGATTTAAAAACAGAAATACTTATTTACTAACTAGTTCAGTAATACACCGTAATATTGTTTTACACTGATTTCTTAGTGTATTTATTTTGCACGTACACTTTAATTTTTTCCCAAGACTTATTACGGAATATCTCAGGAAATTGATTTATTAATTTCTCACACTCTCCTCTTTTAGCGGCTTTCCTATTTTCTATGTGACCTTTGAAGAATTCTTCTACAATCGATTTTTGTTCGTCAGACCACGGGACCAGAACTCTTCTATTTTTCTTTCTATGAACAGGTGTTTTTTTAATACCAGAATCATTTTTCTTTTTTTGCAATACCACATTTTCGTTCGAGGCAAAATCATCACCGCTTTTGTCGCTGCTAATCTCATCTTTCAACAAGTGGTCGTCTACATTAACGCTGATCTTATCTAAAGATTTTGCTGTATTCTCCGCAGTATTTCCTTTTTCTGTTAGAAGGGATAGTTTATATAACTTGGCGGTATCAAAAACATCATCGTGCAAGCTGTGAAATTTCACTGTGCTACCGAGAATTTGCTCAATTTCACTTGCGCTCAGCAGAAATATTTGAGAGAGGGTAGCAACGTGTTTACGAAGCTGGGTTGATGTTAGAGATTTGGGATCTGTTGCTCCACAAGCTGTCGAATATTTTTCTAAGACTTTGTAAGGACAAATGGGGGTACTGAGGACCGGCGTTCCAAATAAATAGAGATTTTCTTTCGCAACGAAGTTAGATCTAATGTGAATGAGTTTCTTTATATGTTGTTGAGTACCGTTGCAAAATAGGACGGGTACCTCTCGACCCCTATTTCCTTTAATTACGACATATTTTAACTTGTCTAGTAAAATTTTCTCTATCGAAGACACAGAATTTTCACATTTTTCAAAATTTCGCTTCTTACATTCACATTCATACTCACATAAAGTCAATTGCTGTAACGGTACAGGGCAATTTCTATTCAGTAAGATTATTCTGCAAAGCACAGTTTCGATTAGAGTAATGTACGAATTCACATCTTCATTATCTTTGGAAAGTTTAAATAAAGCTTCTTCGGCTCTTTTTTTCAAATACTCCGTGAGCAATTTCAAATCTCTGACCAACGAAACGATTGTGACTTTATTCCAATCGTTTACGTTTAAGTCACGGGTGGTTTGACTGGATATATCGAACTTCCACTTAGTTCTTAGTAAATGAATCGTGGTTTTTAACTTGGCCTCGGCGTCGATAGCATCAACGTTCGTGTAACACTCTTGTTTTTTCAAAACAAAGTGGATTGCTATATAACAGCATTGTTTCAGGGATGTACTAATATTCACTAAAAATGTCGGGGCACCAAACTTTCCCTTTTCCATATCGTACTTGGCTCCGATTTTCGACGCTTTGACTAAAGTGTGGTAATGCTCCGGTTGTAACGCTTCGAACATATTTTGCACGGACGGCTGCATTTTTTTCATTTCCATCAGAACTTTCGCCAGTGCCCTCATTTTTCTGGAAGTAACATGAACGAAGTATTTTTTACAGTGAATTTTTAAATATCGAGCTCCGAAAGCGCAAATGAGACTGTCTCTTTTTGCTTCCAAGGAAATTAAGTCGGCTCTCATATGCGGAAATACGAGTTCCTTCAATCGTTTGTCGATTTTGAGATGAGCGACCAATCGGTTTTGACCCGACACTTGTGAGATACGATCAACGTTGGAATTTTTGGGACAATTTTTTCTGTGGCGGTATAGCAGTTTGGCAGAAAAAAATCCTAAGCAATTCGGGCAGGGCAGATGCGACTTGTTGGGCAACACAGCTTTTCTTATGGGTTTGATGCTGTCTTGAGCATAATATTTTAAAAAATTGCCTCGATTCCTAAGGAGGTTTATTAAAATTCTTCTTTCTCTGGTATTGATCGGATTCGATAAGACTTTTTGTACTTCCTTTTCCGTTCTGTGATTCCTGCAAATGTGGCGCGCAAAATTTAAAACTTCTGTTTTACAGAAACAACAGAAGTCTCTGAGCCTAACTACCTTTTTATGTTTTTCTATCCTGTCAACCTCCATTAACTTTGTCTCTTTATTATTTATATCATGGATATTATTTAAATTCAAATGATTTTCAGATTTAGATGCTTCTACACATCTCTTTCTATGGCGGTAAAGTAGCTTGGCAGAATAAAATCCTAAACAATTATGAGAAGGTAAATAAGAATTATTACGCAAAATGCTCCCAACGGGTTTCACGCATTCTCCAGCTGAATTTTTCATAAGATTGCCTCTCTTTCTAAGAATATTTATTAAAATTCTCCTCTCTCGAGTATTAGCTGACTTTGATAATATCTCCTGTACTTCTATTTCCATTTCGTGGTTTTTCATAATGTGTCTTGCAAAATTCATAACTTCTGTTTTACAGAACCAACAATAATTTTTCTCTTCAACTGTTTTGCCATTTTCTTTTTCAGCTTCTATTAGCTCTGTATCTTGACAGGACTGTGATGAAGTTTGTCGGCATTTTACATCCTGCAAATCACAAATTAAAAATCAGAATCATAGTTAAAGATAAGAATACAGTGTCCTAACAAAAGTAATTTGGCCTAGTGCATTACCAATTAATGTTTAATGAAAAGGTGGCATATCTTTCACCTGTTGTATACTTCTAAGTGAAGAAACTAGCAAACAATGGATCTATTATTCATGTTTTTAATATACCAAAAGATAAAAATCAATCGATCGTTATTGTCTTTAATATTCATGTCCATTTTATGCTACTGAATTTTTAATACATTTGACATATCTGATGGCATCTAAACGACATGTTATCTATGGTAATGATTAGTGTCAAAACAACCGATGTCTTTTGTTACCTATTAAAAACGCCCATATAAGGTTACATAGGCGATGTTTTCATTAGAACAAGGAACATTTTATATTAATAAACAAACAGAAGATTTATTTACTGTTATGGCACATTTGTTAGGACAAAAAACTGCTTCTGGTATTAGTATGTTCTTATTAGATTAAATTATAAATAGAGTAAATAAATTATTAAACTATATACCTACCTTTGCTTCAACATGTGCATCATCGTCAAATGCTGAAGGTTTCTTCGAATCAGAAGACACATCCTACAATAAATTAGGAGTTAGTGTCACAAATAAAGTGTGCAACATATTTTTCTATTATTTTTTACTTAAATAATAATGTCAAATGACACATATAAAGGTATTTTTGTGCGCAAGAACTTTGTCCCAAAAAATATACAATTTCTTCCCCATATAATGTGGACTGTATTGGTAACACTACATGTCAAAACAATAAAACAGAAAAGGATATAAAAATATTTGATTTTTCATTATGCGAGACTTTGGAGGTCGATAGTAGTGATCAAAATAAGAGAAAACATGAATATATGCCACACAAAGTGTAGATAAAATTTATTATTGGCTATAAATTGTTATGAAGGGGTAGTTTTTATAAAGGTAAGGAGTTGATTTTTGCCATGTTTTTATTTAAATAAACAGCATATTTTTAATATCAGATAAGAAAAATTTGGATTATTCTACGAACAGGGGCCTGAAGCCTTTACATTAGGCACTCAAAAATAGTCAGACTATTAAGGAACTTAGAAAGCAGCCATCTAGAGAGAACTTAATGCAAGTTGTTGGTTATACGGCATTTTAATCCCAGCATACAACTGAAACCAAAAGGGAATGTTTGTAATTGTAACATGAACATAAAATTTTCATATTTTGAAATTCCCACCCATTAGTGTAAAGAAACAAGAAATAAATTGAAATGGTTAAATTTATCGACATAAAACAAGTATACCTTATTTGTGAAAAATAGATAGGACAACAATATTTTTCTATTAAAACTTTCGTACACACACTGATAAAAAAGTTATAACCAGTTTTTATCAACCAAGAGTACATTTCGTAGCGCCCTCTACTGTCTACAGCAAAATTAAGTACGGATTCGTTTTTCTCGTCCCAGAAAACCCCCTAATCCAAATTTACAAAAGAATCGTTTGAAAATTTTCTAACAATTTTAAGAATTTCGAATTCAAAATTTGAACTTTAACGCCCTGTAATTTTTTTATTAGCCACAAATGGACCAAGGTAAGGTTGGCTTAATCGCATTAATTTGATATAAGGAATCTACTCTTGCTCTGTGTCCCGTTAATTTCGGGACACCCTGTATATGTAAAATTATAAAAATGAAAGCTCAAAAATAAGAATAACAGGCAAGTTAAACTTAACATTCGCTTTACTGAAAGTTGCAAGTTCTGTGTTTACGTTTTACTCATTTATCCTACATGTTATTGATGTATAAAAATTATGCATCTGCAATCACTATTGCAACATTGTTTGGTATGCCTACTTTCGTAGCAAATGCCACTGGTTGAACAGTTTCCGGTTGGTTGGATATGGTTGAAAGTTTCATGTTTCAAGAGACGTATTATCTTCTTCAGAGACTGATGTGTCTCTCCAAACGCCAAAAAATCTAAACCGACAACGCAACAAGCAGCCCAGAAATTAATCCCTATTTCCACATGTTTTCAAGAAATTAATACAAACCTGAAATGTATGAGTCGCTCACAAGTTGTCATGGTTTACAACTGTTCTGCATTCCCAACAAAACTGGAAAAAGAGTATGAGAGGGTATACATATCTCATTACTTAAAATTGTTTTATTTTTCTACTTACCTGTTATTTAGCAATTTACGGCTAATTTATATTTTGTTAAGTAGCAAGTGCAGGTGAGAAGTGACTAGTTAACATGTTTTATGGTGTTAAGTGTCAGTGTCAGAAGAACAAACAACGGTTAGAATTACGAAATGTTTTAAACTGACAATTGAAACCAAAAAACCAAGAGATTATGGCAAAGAAAATGGATAAGCAGAAGAGAACAAATCCATCGAATGTGTGGAAACTATAAAACTTTTAGGAATAACAGTTGATTCCAAACTTACCTGGGAAGCTCATATAAATACAGTAACTAAAAAACTAAGCACTTACAGTTATACGATAAGAAACTTAGTAGGTAGAACAGACCGTGCTTCTATTTACTTTACTTTGCACTCACACTTATCACTTAACAGTATGATCGTTTACACGTTGCTTTTACTAAGCACTTAACACTTGCACTTCTCACCTGCACTTGCTACTTAACAAAATGTAAATTAGCCTTCACGTATATCCGCTTAAGCTTAACACTTGCATTTTTTTATCAGTGCTTCCAATTTCATCTCTATGGTAATGACATAAAATGACCATATATTTTTCACTTAAAAATGGAATCATTTTTTTTAATTGGCCAAATACAGAATAATAACCAATAAAAATCAAAATATATTGTAAGCGCTTTACATTAATTAGTTATTAAAGAACATGTTAGATTTGTAGGTAAATAGAAAATGACAACTTCATTCATATTTCCCTTAATAATCGATTGTGCACAAGCAGCATGTATTTCTGCATATAGATTATGTACAGGACGCATAAGGACAGTGTAATATGATCGTATACGAAAAGCGTAACTATCGTTAACTCTCAAAATTGTCAATAAACAGCTACCGAGCACGTATAAAATCTGTCTAGTATACTCGAAGACTTCTGCAGAAGATGGTACTTTACATATGATTGCAGAGACATATATTATAAAACGTAATATTTTCCTTCAAATTTTAAATATATACAAATAAGTACATATTTCCACTTGACATTATTAAGGAAAGTTTCACTCACCTTATATCTAAACACAATCACTTTAAACACTATTAATTTATCAATCGCCTTACCATCATAAATTTCTGAAATTATTACTTCAAGTAGAACAGTAGAAACTTTATAAAATATATTTTTTTAGAAACTTCACAATTTTTATGTCTTAACCTTATTAGATATACCGAATTAACCATAATGAATCGCAAAGGTTAAAATATATTTAATTATTTTTCTGTACTACGCAGCATAAACGATAAAAAAGAGTTTTACCTTTGAGATTCCATGCTGTTTTTCGGATCCACTACTCCCTGGTTCTTCTTCAAACTCACTGTAGTCTCTAAAAAGAAGACAAGAATTTTAGTTATTTTTATGGTCACAAGAATGACAGCGGTAGTTGCATGTGAACAGAATTTTGGCACATCCTGTATTATGGTAATCATTTAATACATGCAAATCCCCTATAACCTTTATACAATTTTGTCTAACCCCCCCACTTTCAAAAGTGTACACAAATCTGTTTTTATTATTAGAAAAAAAATTACTATTTACTTAGTACAAATATTTTAAGAGGGGATAGGGAAAAATAAGAATTAACGGAATCATCTATCAAAAAATATCCAAACTTATTTATAAAGCAAAAAAAAATTGTTTTAAAACTATATTAAATCCTTATTTATTGCCGTCACTGGCCTTTTGTAAGCAGCGAGGTTAGGTATATTTGGCCAAAGTCAAAGGTGTCAAACGTAGTGACAGAACACCGCTTTAACACGTGCAGCAGCATAATATTTTGTGTACTCGGAAAATGTCTTTAGTATTACGCTGCCACATGATAATACGCACTTGTCACACGCCCATAAATCGGCACCTTCTCCGTCATCTAGGCATTTGAATACGAAATGTTTGTAAATACACTAAAAATATGCGAACAATTAAATTTGCAAAAAACAAGTACTGAAATATCATTTCAAACTATTTTTGGACATCTGCAGGCGCCATCTGCCATCTGTAGGCTACTCATGCAAGGTGCACTTCACGGCGATAAATTTTAAAACTTCTTGTGTTGTTGGGGAATTAACGTCTGTTAATACTAATAATTTTTTACTGTTTTAGAAAGGTATTTTAAGCTAATATAAATCAAATCTCCTACAATTCCTATCAATGAAGTCATATGTAAGTTCTCTGATACCAAACATCTAGGTATGCTAATGAACAATTCCACAGACAAAGCTCTATTCAATAATTATCTAAAGAAAATAATGTTTTACTGACCTGCTTGAAACACTCTATAAATATCTATCTTTCACTTTTGGCAGAGGGAGCACGACAATTCAAACCACAATAGATGAGATCTGACCTATTTCTACATTTTTAGGATTGCTTCTTCAGGTGGCCTCCTTTAAATTGAGTCAAATATCTAACTATAAAAATTATTATAAAAATTAAAATTATTTGAAGTTAAATATCGACAATGACAAAAGTGACAGCCTATCAATGAATTAAATATGACAGCACCTATATTTTTAGGTATTAATAATATTGTGTGAAACTAACTACTCAGTGGACAAAAGCCCCAACCTGCGTTGAATTACACCCACAATATCTACCCATATATTCCTTATTATTAGCTTCTGTAACATTTTTTACTGTTTTAGAAAGTTTAGAAAGTACTGTTTATTTAATTCATTGATAGGCTGTCACTTTTGTCATTGTCGATATTTAACTTCAAATAATTTTAATTTTTATAATAATTTTTATAGTTAGATATTTGACTCAATTTAAAGGAGGCCACCTGAAGAAGCAATCCTAAAAATGTAGAAATAGGTCAGATCTCATCTATTGTGGTTTGAATTGTCGTGCTCCCTCTGCCAAAAGTGAAAGATAGATATTTATAGAGTGTTTCAAGCAGGTCAGTAAAACATTATTTTCTTTAGATAATTATTGAATAGAGCTTTGTCTGTGGAATTGTTCATTAGCATACCTAGATGTTTGGTATCAGAGAACATACATATGACTTCATTGATAGGAATTGTAGGAGATTTGATTTATATTAGCTTAAAATACCTTTCTAAAACAGTAAAAAATGTTACAGAAGCTAATAATAAGGAATATATGGGTAGATATTGTGGGTGTAATTCAACGCAGGTTGGGGCTTTTGTCCACTGAGTAGTTAGTTTCACACAATATTATTAATACCTAAAAATATATAAAATACTAATAATAGCAACAATATTAACAGTAATCGACGATGTTTGCATAAAATAATTAGTAATGTTTTAAACTATAACATCCCAAGATATTTACAGTGTTCTGTAAAAATGTTTCTTAGATCCTTAGAAATAATTAAGCTTTGCATGTTCTTTGAGGTTTGGAGAGTATGCAACTACCAATGCAGTATTCTACGTTGTTATTTTACGTTAAGTGACTAATTTTAAATGTTTTATAGTAATTAAATAAAGTATTTTATGTTGAATGTGTTACTGAATAATTATGACAAATCTGCATGGAGTAAAAATGAAGTTTTAGCAGTGTGCAACAAAAGAACGAAGAACAAATACAAAATAGTGCAGCTAACCGAATTAACTGTTATCTATCAGGTACTTAGACATTACAGTAGACTCGCGATACCGTGAACACAAAATGCACCAGGGGTCTTCACGGAATTGAATTTGTTCACGTTAATGAAAGTATACAAAAAGTGAAAAAGAAGCAAATAGTCTAGTCTGTAGCATTTTATTTATTAAGCTCTACATCAGTTTTTGTAAAAAATGTAGTTATTTTACTTTGAACTTGTTTAAATGACAACTTTTTCAATATTGCTTTTTCGTAAACATCTCTAAGACTAAGAATATCACTGATCTCCAATGAATTCTGCTCCGCCCACTTTAATACAGTGTTGATTGCTTCAATTGCTTCTGTGTGTGATACCCGCCGTTGAATAGAACGTTTGTTTACGTTACCAGGAGAAGCGGTGTTCACGTTACAAGGTAGATAATGGAACCAATATAGTGTTCATGTTACCGCGAAGTTCACATAAACGCAAGTTCATGTTATCGCTAGTCTACTGTATTATTTTCATTGTTTCTACACTTGACAACGCTGCAAAAAAAGACCACACAATAGTTGACACATCTAGCCATATCGGATGATGATTGATTATCTTTCCCCATTTTTTAAACATTGCGTTAGAATTCTGAAATAAATTTTTTATTGTCTTTTAGACATCCCTGAGCACGTGGTTAAAATGTTTGTACTTAGTCATAGTTAACCCTGTATATAGTAATAACTTAAACATATTTAATTCGTTTTTTATTTTAAGAAAAATTATCAATAGAAAGGTGTTCATTTATGTATTGTTATACAGTAAAAGTGGGATATAACGTCCCTGAAAGGACACGTAAAATGTGGACGTTATACCCAGTCACATGTTAAATCCGGCGGCAAGAAAAGTAGAATTTAAAATCAAGAAAACGACACTATTTTTTTTACCAAAACATATGTATTTAAAGTAAATCAACATTTATACAAAAACAAAACATAAAATATTTATTTGTAAATAAAACAAGAGAGAAAAACAAAAAAGTCGCATTTACATACATACTACATATATACATATGTATATGCATAGGTATGTAATATGTAGATGTTTTAAAATTTTTTATGTATTCCTAAAATATGTAATCGGTTATTTATATTTCTTGTTCAGTAAATTACAATTAAATGCAGTTTTAATTTTCTCTCGATTTTCCTATATTGTAGTTACTGATTAATGTGACAGATTAAATTCGGCCAAAATAGTGGCATTAGATTTACCATTTTCTAATCGGGCAATAATTGCACCTTTTTCTTCTATTGAGAGTACCTTCCATTTATTTGCAGCCATTTCGTATGTTTAAAGCTTCAATACTATTTACAAATACACCATAACAGGCCACAGATAGTACGAACTGACTTGTCAACTTGTCATTATCGTATTAGGCCCTTCCGTAGAACCCATATGACGCTATAGCCGACTCTAGAGCTAAAAAATGCAATAAAATCTAGCCATTATTTGCGACTTCGATGCTATAACTGGCGACGCTAAATGCAGTCCTAGAATATACAGATTCGGAAATTGCGGATCTTTACAGAGAAAGTAGAAATTGCCGCTTCATCCCAGGGACGGTACGAACTTTAAGAGGGGCGGCGACGTGAATTGGTCTAGCATTCCCCACTACTACAATTATTAAAATTACTCTTTGAAATCTACCAAAACAAAGACCTAACGAGAAATAAAGGCAAAATCGAGGGCAAAATTGAATAGATAGAGGTAGGTATATACAATATTTGGGTACTTGAAATGTCCTTTATTGTAGACTGCTCTCTTAATAATTAGCAATGAATACATAAACGGGTATGACAGTCTACGGATATGCGGTGTGTGTGCTGTATTCACGCTGTATTGCAGTGATTCTTAACTCTATTCCGTAAGGGTACCTACATTTTCTGGAAACCACAGATTTTACGACCCCTGAGTCACCCTGCGTCACGTCAACTGCGCCTCATCGCTCGCCCGGCCTAACAATAAAATAAATTAGAAAGGTTACGTGGTTAATAACTTTTAAGTAAGTACCTGTAACTACCTACTTACAATGTAATATTATGATAAAATAGCATAGCATAATGCTTTTTAATGAAATAAAAATGGCATTACAAAAGTAATTAAAAATTAAGCTGTGTCAAGAGGTGTTTTTTGATAAATTAAGCCATCTCATGCTTTTTTCTCCAAACCGCATGCTTCTTTGAAATTATTCTCATGCACTGAATTTTTCCCACCTGGCAACACTGCTTGATGCCAACACGCTGTGGTCGAAGTATGCGTGTAGCATGACACAAATACACGCAAGCGGCTAAATACAATTCACTATCAAGATCCTCACTTTCCAAATCTGTATGTAAGTTCCACCAATATCAAAAAATTTCGCTGTTATAAGCAACTTTTCGTTATAGGTGACGGCGTTATAAATGACTTTTACTGTATTAAAATTGTGTTTCTTTGTCCTTAATTTTTTCAAACAAGTTGACATACCTTAAGTTTTGAAAATACATTAATTTCTAATTTTCAAGTTAATTGATTTTTTTAAATGTACAATTCATCTGCTGTGTTTAACTATTAAAATGTTTTATATCAAAAACCAGTTAACATGAATAAATATAAATGTCTTTATTTGCTTTGTGAAATAAATAAATATTACAGTGAAAAAGTGACATACTGTTCAACAATTTCAAAGTACATGGTAGACAAATTATTACAAACTTTTAATTAAGAAATTACTTCTAATATGGATGATATTGCTCGTTTCTATACAAAATTTATAATCTTTGACTAAGAATAATCAAGAAACATGCATTATTGCTTCCTTTATGGAGTCAAGTATGAAAGTATTCTTTAAAATATTTTATTTAGTTTCTTCTATTTCTTCCAGTTGCTTTGAGGAATGTGATGCAGAAGAAAATGAAGATATTTGAGTTTTACTTTGAGCAGAACGATTGATTTTTAAGTATTTCTTCTTCCTGATCCACCTGGATAGCTCTGCCATATGTTTTCCAAGTAACTTGAATTTCATTACCTACTTACAATAAATAGTTATTTTTATGCAATGGCACTTAATTTCCTGTTTAGCGTACCGAAAAAAATTATCAAGTGACATGAGATAACTTCAAGGTCGCTAAAAGTTTGACACTATTTTTTGTGCAACCATATGCAAAAGGAAAATTACCTAATTACAAATATAAAATTTAGAATTATGGTAGACACAATTCTGCTATACCCATCGTTGATTTGAATGTTATTGTTTCTTTTATTGGCCTTCACAGCTGACTTCCATTGCGAATTGCGCTTTTAGTTTTAGTTATTTACGGAACGCTGTAATAATCGGTGTCGTGCTGATACATTTCTTTTTTACGTCTGCTGTAAGTTGTATTCGCTGTGTGTATTTAAGTGAATAAAGTGAAGTAACATACCAAATGAGATAAGAAATTGATGAGAATTATTTCAAATGTGGATTGACAGTGATACCGAAGGTTATAGGGACATATGTATTAAACGAAATGGCCTGTTTTATACTGTGTGTGAATGTCAAAACCAAAGTGATAAGACATTTGAAGAGCCACACCTCGTTCACCACTGAAGACTGTATTTTTCTATGAACATACAGATGTCTTTCTTATGCCGAGTCCAGACCAAGCAGACAAAAAGTGAACACGATTTTGAGACAAAAACACGACAAAATTTTAGGTATTCAGGCAAGACAAATTATCCACACCACAACGACAAATGTGCAACAAAATTCAGTTGGTGCAAATCAGTTGTTTAACCATGTGGCGTTTCCACCAGGAAGAAAATTTAAAAAATGATGATTTATTGCTAGCCGCCAGTTATATCTTTCTCTCCTCTTCATCCAATGTTGGAAAAATAAAACGCAAACGTTTTTGGATGAGACCAAGCTTAAAAAAGCGAGAAAGTCATTCTATAAATAAATTGTTAGTTCAGTTACGTGAGGATGATATTGGACTAAGTGGTGAGATTCGTTCAAGTTTTAAGAGTTTTTTAAGAATGTCCACCGAATATTTCGAGAATCTGATATGCCTTGTTGGTCCTGCAGTTGCCAAAAGACATACTAACTACAGAAATGCTATACGTGTAACAGAAAGGTTAGCAATAACTTTAAGATTTCTATCAACAGGCGATTCCTACCACAGCCTAATGTATCTTTCAAACGTATCCAAGCAGTCAATATCTGTAATAATATCTGGAGTATGTGAAGCTTTAATTAGCAGTCTTAGTGGTTATGTAAAGGTATGTATAACTTTTTTATTTTTTTGTGTTAATACGCTCTAAAATAAATGCCATATTTAGTGTATGAAACTAATTTTTAATATTTACTATATAAAAATAATTTGTCTTCTTGTTTTTCAAAAGTTCAATTTTCTTCTTTTTCTTGGTCGACGCTGGGCGGATTTGAGAATAAACGTTGTGTGTTGGCGTTTAGTGGATTTGGACATGAATGTTGTGTGTTGGCGTTGGGTGGATTCGAATATAAATGTTGTGTGTCGACGCTGAGGGGATTTAAGTGTGAAAAACCAGCAGAGGAGGTTGTCGGAAAGCAAAGAAATTGTTGTAATTGGTTTTGTCCTTGGGATGATGGTGGCTTATTGGGTTCACTATTATACTTGCCCATTTCAGCGTCATATAATAGATTGTGGATTAAATGTTCTACTGTGGACTGGGCATAAGGTGTGGGTAGACCTCTCAGTTTTTGAGCTACCAATTCACCTATTATGTCAAATTTATCTGGCTTATTTTGAGATTTTTCTTGCCGATCCTTATGTAAGGATGTCACTATGTTGTAGACTTCTTCATTCCTACGCTCCACATTTTGTGATATATCCTTCCGTTTAACAGCCTTGTTTATCTTAGCCTTTTCAGAAGTTTCCTTCGATTTTTCCTTTGCTGCCATAGAAGATGTAAGTTTGACATCAGTCACCACGATATGTTCTGTATCCATATTCTCTATTGTTTCAATATCGATTGTCTGTTGACTATCACTTGGTATATTACCAGTGTCATCTGGTTCAGTTTCATCTACTGAAGACTGTGATGAGTCAGATTCCTGGAAAAAAAATTAAATTGTCTAGTTAAATTTTATACAAACGTTTAAATTTATTTTCTTTATTTTCAGACTCCTACAAATGAAGCTGAATGGAAAAAGATTAGTGACGATTATGAGAAGATTTGGAATTTTCCTCACTGCATTGGTGCCATGGATGGCAAGCATGTAGTCATCGAAGGGTACTTTTAGCATTGTTTTGTTTGCAATAGTCAATGCAAACTATAACTTCACTTATGCAAGGGTGGGAGCTCAGGGACGTATTTCAGATGGAGAGCACATCTTCTCATAAATTTATGGAAGAGTCTTCCTTAAATCGCCCACAAAATTGTAACCTACTTGGTAGGAAATTACCTGTCCCATATGTCTTTGTAGCGGATGATGCCTTCCCCTTGACCACTGCTATAATGAAACCATATAGTGGGCATCAAGAAAAACACTCAAAAAATCGAGTGTTTAATTATCGGTTAAGCAGAGCATGTAGGGTAGTTGAGAATGTTTTTGGTATACTCGCAGCTATTTTTCGTGTACTTCGTAAACCAATGTTATTGCAGCCAGAAAAGGCCGAAAAAATAGTATTAACATGCGTATTGCTTCATAATTACTTAAGAAAAAATGCAACAACCAGAAATAGTTACAATCCCCCAGGAACATTTGATAAGGACGATTTGGAAACTGGAACGACAGACCCAGGTTCTTGGAGACGATATCACCAACCTATGCTTCATTATTACCTCTTACAAACATTCCACGAAAAGCATCTATGGGAGCATGGGCCATCAGAGACAAATATGCTGAGTATTTTATGACAAACTTAGGCCAAGTACCATGGCAGTTACAGTGCTGTTAACTTATATATACTTACACGGTATGTCTACTTAAGCCGTAACACTGGTAGCACCATAAAAAACTTTTGTATTATCAATTTTAAAGGCAAAAGCGATTCTTTATCAAATTTTCTGAATGGTCTAAAACTTAGTGTAACCATCAGATATGAAGATTTTTCTCAGTATATAAAAAAAATACAATTTTTTATTTTTTGATAGTTTCATGTAATTGCATTTTTGAATGTAGTTTTTGATTTTGATCAAATTTTTTATAACAATTTTGTTTAAAAAATGAAGGTACTTATTTTGCTATTAAGAAAAATTGATATTTTTTTACAAACTCCGCATGAGTGGAAAATTTCGATACCGGAATGGTTTGCAAAACTTTTTATGAAGAATAACTTTTCTCCTTAAAATTGATAATAAAAATGTTTTCCATATGGCTATCTACAACCGAGATTACGACTTTGGTTGACATACCGTACCTATATTCTTTAAAATAAAAATAATAAATAATCTACTTACGTGTGTCTCTCTTGAAAATCCAGCTTGCAGGCTTTTCCGAGGCTTATTTTTGTCTCGCAAAAAACTTAGCAGTTCATATCCAAACCATTTCGAAGTAAAATGTTTACCTGCCCCCGATTTCTTCATTTTCTTATAGGTTCTTCTTTCTCTCGTATACTGACTGTTAATATTCCTTATTTTCTTTTCAACATCATCCACTGAGTTTATATTTAATGCTAAACAGATATCCTTCAATGCATCGGCTTTCTTAAAACGATTTTTGTAGTCTTTATGTTTAGGGTCCCATAATAATGAATGTTCTCTGTACAATTCTATTAATTTGCAAGTATTTTCTGTGTTCCACTTTTTTTCCCCCGACATTTTCCGCAAAGACACTAGTACTCCACTACAACAACAGATACTGAATGACTAAATGTGTGTGATTTTCCACCGATTTATTGGTCTCCTATTTGTCACTCGGTTGTCAGTGCAAACCGTCCACACTGCGCCGACAACTTGTCGTAAAATATGCAGACAAAACAGAGACCCTTTGATCTTTACCAAATCGAGACGGGACTTGCAACTGTCTCAGAATTTGGAAACAAAACAAGAATATGACAAAAATGTTGCAGAAATGTATCGGATTTGTCGCCACTTTGTCGCGAAACATGAATGTCTTTGTCTTGTCGCTGTTTTGTCTGCTTGGTCTGGACCCGGCATTACAAGCAATATTTTATTAAATAAACTAGAGGACCCCAAGTTACGTACGTTTTTTGAAAAATATATGGACCGAAAAATCCCTCATGAAAGTATATTAAGACTAAGATATGTCAATAAGGTTTAGAACAATATGCTGACATCAATACACAAATACATTGTGGACAATTCAGTTTATTTTATTGTAGACGAAGCTACAGATGCTTGTAGGTGTTCGGTAACCAATTTTTTAATTGACACGTTACAAAGTGATACTGCTAGTGGCAGTCACTTACTGGCTTCCAAAGTGCTAGACAAAACCAATCACGAAACTATTATAAATATTCTTATTAACTGTTTTCATTATATATGGTCCGATCAAAATGCTTCAGATAAAATAATAATGCTAGGTGTTAAAAGCAGGTCAGATTTTACCTCAAAAATATTGTCACAGCATTTGCCTCGCTCGCACTCAATTTGACGACTGTGGTATCGCAAAACACTCGATTGCCCTAATCGCCTTTACGCGATGCTCGTAAACAAACAAAAATAATGCTGTGTATCGAGGCGCGACTGGAATATTGAGAATCGGTGAGAATCGTTTAAGAAATGGATCTAGAGCTGCTAGAAAATACCTGGAATATTCGTTTGGTCTCCCAGCTAACCATTTCCTGTTCTATAAAAATCGTGAGAACGTTTCCAGAGCAAATTTTATAGAGCAATGTTTGTTCTGAGAACATTTTCAAAACGTTCTAACAACACTTAGAACATAAAAATGGGCACCGTTCTATAGAACCTTTTAGTTCTTTAACCGGTTCTGTTAGGTTTGCAGAAAATACTTATAGAATTGTTGAATAAACGTTTTCACAGGCCTTAAAGAATTTGTATAACACAGTTACAAAGCAATGGCATAAAAATTCTATAGATCTGCGTTATACAATTTTTGTTTTGCATGATGTTCTATTTAGAGAACTTTAAAATTGTTTAATTGTATCTTCTAAAAGCAAAATGTTTCTCTATCGCACATTAGAAATAATATGGATGGGCCAATAAGAACCAATAAGATGGACCTAATCAGCCTGCATAGGAGTACTCACATTACGAATTGCTTAGTTGGTTTGTCCATCAGAGAGCAGTACATTTTAATGCGGAAAAAGTTTTATCGTGAAATATGTGGTTCATAACGGTAATTTTTGACGCCCTCAGTTAACCTTATATTTCCTAGCATGCTGGAAATTTAATAAAAATTTGTTTTTCTAAATTGATGAATTTAACAACCAACTGTATAAAACAGTCAGAAAATAAGTATACCCCATATTATTGATATCATTTCACCTATTTATATTGTATATATTGTTAATTAAGATATTTTTCTTTCTTCACAATATGGTTACAGAAAGAAAGACTTTATCTTGTACTTCCAATGGATTTTCATTAATATTAAATTTTTGTGTCGATTGCACATAGAGCAAATATGCTTCATAAGCAGCTACTTAATATTCACAGTGTTGTCATATTTTATTGTGGTAATTTCACTTATTTCAATCTTATTTAATAAATCTATAAAAAAATTTTAACTTCAACATCTAAAAGTGAAAATGTTTAAGGTTTGGAATGGTCTAAATTAAATATGTTACTAAATTTCTATAAGAAAATCAATTTCTCTTAGCAATCAAATAAATCTTATCTATCATAATGAAATTTTCTTTCTGCAAGCAGATAATAATTTTTACAAGTCACGGCTATGTTATACAAATTTCCCCATTATACTTTGATCAAAATATTTCGTACTATTACAGGCAGGTCTCGTCAGATGGGGGTATACCTACCCTACATAACCTACATAATGATAGTTCTATAGCGTTTCTTTATGGAACAAAAAGGCTTTTGTTACTTATTTACTCTATAATGATTTTATAACAACTGTATTATTATTCTCTATAACTGCTTTAAAGAGGTTTTTCTCTTAAGTTGGATAGCAGCTTCCATATTTGTAATTTGTTTTCCGCAGCAGAATGGTAACCTTAACAACGCCTTATACAATAGTTCTATAATTAAACTATAAGTGACATTACGAAATAATTTTATAAGAGTGTCACAGGAGATGGTATAATTTTATAAAGCACTATTTTGCATCAGTTTTACAGTAAATTGATTTTATAAGCACCGTTGCTGTAAAATTGTGTTATTGTACACACTTATAGGGCTACATTAGCAGTTATGTTATAAATGCTCTATAAATTATGCTCTAAGAACGTTTTTACAACAAATTTAAAAAACAATTCAATTTCTGAAGGCAAAATAGTCTCATGTGCCACATTAATTCAACAATTTGGTATTCTAATTGCAACTATAAATTATTAACAGAATATAAAACTCCTATTACTCTAAATTTATAAAACTACTTTGCTAGCTGGGCTATAAAAGAAGAATAAACGGTCGAGTCAGTCAGCCTTGAATTGGAGTGTTTAATTGGAAATTTCCTGGAGTTTCAAAGTGAAATAGTGTTTAGTTGAGTTGTAATTAGTATTCGGTAGTATACAGTGTTTAATAAATATCAGTAAAAATTAACTGTTTGTTGTTGTCTGGTAAAAGAAAAAGGCGGAGTAGGAAACCGTGACAATATACAAAAATACAGTAGAAATAACGCTCAAACTCACCAATTTTGCAAAAAATATGAACTTTATTACACATACCTATTAAATGCATACATATGTACATTATGTAAAACAAAAATTAACATATTTACGTTTGCGCTTTTCATTGCCTCTTTGTCCGCACATAAACGGACCAAATGCTAGACCGCGTAAGTAAATAATGCGTATTGCGTATCCCATAAACAAGCGGACTCGTCTTTGTTTTTGTTTTCGAGCGCTTTTTTCAGCCCGCCACGAATAATCCGCAAACGGATTACGGTCAGTCATAAACATCGCATGGCACGAAGAATCCGCCGCACGGATCAGCCGCGCACGGATAATCGAGGTTCTACTGTAATATATTTCACATGTGCTGCTCATGCACTTAATCGAGTAGCTGAGAAAATAAGGGAAAGTTTCCCTTTAGTAAACATTTTTATATCAATTGTCATGTTGAAAAAAAAATCAGGATACACAGCTTTTCGGTAAATAGAAACTTTGTTTCTGAAGGCTTTTCTGAAATTCCAATTTGCGTTTTTTTTTCCGCAGAAGTTAACTGTGATTTATTGTTACTTTTGCCACAGAACTTATGCGGGACAATGTGCTTCATTAAACCCAATCTGGAGTCCATAATTTTATATTGCATCCAATTTTCCGAGTCGTTTTCCAGCTGAAATAAAAAAATCGGTAAAGACTTCCGGCATCTTACTTTATAAATACCTACTTACACCTATGCCACTGCACGTTTATATTTGTATAATTCTTAATAGCTTTAAACCAATTATTTCTTCTTTGAAAATCTTTTGGTACAGTTACCCAGATAGCACCGGATATTCAGGGAATGATCTGTAAATCTCCTTAATTGTATATATATAATCCGAATAATCCCTCAATATTTTGAGAATAAATATCTCCCATACAATTATTCCTTAAATATCCATATTATAATATTTCACAAATATTCTTATACGATGTACAAAGAATATTCAAAATGATTATTTATTATACAGTATTCTAAGAATATTCTGTAAATAAATGTCCTGGATTAAACAAGAAAACATATGTACCTACACCTACTTTTATTGAACTATTATCTATATAGTTGACGATGAGATTATGTGTAACGTAATCGTCATATATTTATCAGTCGATATCAGATTATCACTTTTATCTCAAAATATGTCATTAACGCAATATACATAATTATTTTAATTGTATAAATCTTCAAATTCTACTCTATAAAATATGTGGCTATCGAAAGAGATCATTGCCTACTTCAATATATTTATTGGGCTTTTGGCTTATTACTTGACACAATAAAATAACAAGGTTTTGTTTTCTTTTGCTTTTGTTAATTGAATTTTAACCAATGGAAAACTCTTTGTCTCATTTCGACAGAATTGAATACGCTTCAAAACGTCACGTCCACGTAACTAATTAGCAAATCGCAAGCGAGCTGGCTGAAATTGTCAAATGTCAATTGTGCATTGTGCTTTTATGATAGCAGTTTATGGTGACTAGAAGTTTTACTTATTCAGTGTGTGAATACAATACAACCAATAAAAGTGAATAGTTTTATTCATTTATTTCCCTCTAGGTAGGTTTCCCTCCATTTAGTGAAGTAAGTGTAAGTATATTTTATCTAGGATTTACTAAGGACTTATCATATTCATATACATTAAAAAGGTAAAGTACCTATAAACATTCTGTTCTGTTTCAAAAATCAGTTTTCTAATTCCGTTTATACCTATTTAAATAATTATTATTATCATGCCTAAATTTCCAAGGGCAAATCGCAGCACATGGTATAGGTCTTATAAAAATGAGGTGCCCGTGTTCTAAATTTCCTGGAAGGTACTGAAGGTAGTAATTCGAACTGCGGTAATACTAGTACTATTACTAGTAATACTAGTAGTAGTAGTAGCAGTGGCAGTAATGGCATCGATACCCATATCCCTAGCTTAGATTTTAAATTTAATGACGTTAACGTTGAAGATAGCCTAATGCCGAATGAAAATTTTACCATTTCAGATGATGAACTAGTTTTAAATGACATTTCTGAAGTAGATACTTCTGATAGTGATGCGAATGGCTGTTTACCTGATCAAAGTGCTAATAATAAATCCGATATTTTTACTGAAGATATTAATGATAGATTGCGAGATTGGGCTGTTACCCATAAAATTACTCATGTGGCTTTAAAAGTTTGTTAAGCATTCTCTCTGATTCAAATTGCCATGAATTTCACAATTTACCAAAGATCCAAGGAGTTTTTAAAAACTCCTAAGTGCACAACTGTCCGAAATGTTGATCCTGGCCAGTATTGTCATGTTGGTATACAAAAGCACTTGAAATACAATATAAAAATAATAATGTTCAACCTGTAGGAAAAATTGAAATTGCCGTTAATATAGATGGCCTTCCTTTGGCCAAAAGTTCTTCTAGTCAATTGTACCCTATTCTAGGCATTAACTGTAGTTTAAAAATAGTGTATTTCTTATTGGTGTATATCACGGATATGCTAAACCTTTGGATGTAAATATTTTTCTGCACGATTTTGTTAATGAAGCAATAGATTTGACTCAAAATGGCATTATTTTGTTTAACACAAGATATCCCTTTAAAATTTCTATGTTTCTATTTGATGCTGTAGCCAAAGCATATATTTTAGCCATTAAGGGGCATTCTGGATATAGTTCATGTACTAAATGTACTCAGGAGGGAGAGTATATAAAAGATCGGATTTGTTTTCCAGCATTAGATTTTGTTAAAAGAACTCATCAAAATTTTGTGAACCAAACTGACCAAGATCATCACATTGGACAAACTATATTAGTCAATATACCAGGCATTGATTTAATAAACGACGTTCCTTTGGATTACATGCATCTTGTGTTACTTGGAGTTGTAAAAAACCGCTTTGCAACACATGGTGTTTTGGTTTACCTCCACATAAATTTTCAAGTTCGGAATTTAAGAATGTATCTAACCTTTTGGAAATATTTTCATCTTACATGCCTTCAGAGTTTGTTAGGAAACCTAGAAGTTTGTTTGAAGTTAAAAGATGGAAAGCTACTGAATTTAGGCAATTCTTATTATACACTGGACCAGTAGTTTTAAAAATATACTTCATAAACAAAAGTACCAACATTTCTTAACATTGGTGGTTGCAATGACTTTACTAATTAGTGAAAAATTTAGCCAAATAAATGACATGGTGGATTATGCAGAAACTTTGTTATTTTATTTTGTAAAACCACGAAAAATTATATGGGTCTCACTTTTTATCACATAATTTTCACAATTTATTACACTTGGCAGATGATGTTAGAAAATATGGAAGTGTAGAAAATTTTAGCAATTTTTCTAGTGAAAACTATTTACAGTCTCTGTTAAAATTGATAAGAAAACATGCAAATCCTTTAGCTCAAATTATTAAAAGAAGTGAAGAATTATGTCAAAATAAAATCCATCGTTCAGCTACACCTTTTGAAAAGTATCAGTTAGAACAAGAACATTGGTGGTTGTTTAATTGAAGATTGTGCAGCTCCAGAATTTAAGTGTCTTAAATTTAAAAATTTTAAAATGTCCATTTCTTGTAGGGATTCTTGTTGTATTTTGGAAGATGAATCAATTATAGAAATAAAAACTTAGCTTTCTCAAAAATTAAAACAGCATGTTATTATAGGTCAGAAATATCTGCAGAAAATGTATTCTTTGAAACTCCATGCAATTCTTCCCTTTTAGGGATTTATGAAGTTGACAATTTAGGCGATCTTATGTGTTGGCGATATCAAAAATAAAATCTAAGCTAGTACGATTACCATATGAGAATCATTTTGTGGTATTTCCACTGCTACATTTGAATTAATTCCAAAAGGGTTTTTGTCAAATTGATATATATAAATATAGACCTAGAATTTTTGGCATATTTTAATACTTTTTCTTTTAATTAAATGTTTCTGCCACACTACAATAGGCTTAGAATGTGTTTTGCAAGATTAAAGTTTCTAGACAAAGGTGTTAATATTAATACTTTCGTATAACTTCCAAACTATTATGAATTAAATTTGCTGTAAAGTGTACCCATATAATATTGGGTTGTTTAAGTTATAATATTTAATATCTAAAGATGTCAAGCACTCCAGTCCACCAGCGTATGAGATACTTTTGCTTGCTAAATAATCTTTAGCTGGCAAACACGTTAACCAATAAGTAGTATTATTTTTACCTCAAACGAAATCACAGATGATTGCCAATGAATAAATACTCTCAAGTATAATTATTTAATTTAAAAATAGCTATGATTTCCACTAATGAGAACTGATGATAAAAATAAAAATATTCATGTATTAAATCTGAGAAAATGTAAAACTATGCATTGTGAATTCTAAAAAAGCAACATGTACTCGTAAATTATTTTTCAGTGTTAAATTATTATGCCTTGGGTTGTTGTCAAATTTTGCCATCCGAAGAAGTTGAGGCTTTACCGGACTTATGGTTTGACGAAGAAAGGCAGATGTGTTTATATCCTTCTTATACACGCCAGAAATTGGAAAAAGCTATCAAGTCTCAGGAGAAACCTGAGAGTGACTGGAAAAAGTATAATGCAAAGTTATTATCTTCTACAAGATATGAAAATTTTAATATTGCTTCTGCAAAGGCGTCAAAAGCTTGCTTCACGTCAGATATATCAGACATCGAAGTTCTACCAGAAAAGAGAACCGTTAGAAAAAGTTTATTCAAGTGAAGAAGTAGAAACAGATGAATCTTTATCGGATGTTCCAATGCTTCCTATTCAAAGTTCTTCATTAGGTAACATAAACAAAGAAATTTTTCCTTCCTGTTTTCTTTTTTCAAACGCGTCCTATGTTACTTATCTGATCAATCAACATTCATCATAATAACTAGAAGTAAAATTTTAGTAAAAGGAGCATGTTACAGATTGTTATAAAAACAGAAAAATTTACATTAGTATACTCAAGTCAAGAATTCAGACGCCTTACGTCCACGGCTGACGTTACACATTTGTTTTTATTGTCAACGCGTAATTTTCGATATTTATTCGCGTTAAAAACAACCGTTTTTGCAATTTAGTGCAATACATAATGCAAACTTTTAGTGTAGTATATAGTTTTAGTACTATCAGTTGCAGTTTCTTAAATATTTTGATGAAAATATACTGAATTATTCAGTTGTTCGCTTGACGTAAGTCGTCTGAATTCTTGACTTGAGTATAGTACCTATTTAATAAATATTGATTGGCATTACCAAATAAAAATTGTAATTTTGACTTAATTGTTGAAGATGTTAGGAAGAATGATGATACCAGATGCATTCGTTTAATGCAGCAGAAAAATAAGGTACAAGAAAATGTGCAAATGAAGAACAGGCACATTTTATAGAAGATAGTGCAGTGAAAAATTCTGTAAATTATGAAAAGGAACCTGCCGGTCGAATAATGGAAACTTGTAAGTAATTAGGTGAAATTATACACACTGGGTCAGATTCAGTCAACAGTTTTTCTGTAAAAAAGCTATATATGCATTAGGAAATATCTTTCGTGGTATTTAGCTTGAAAAATTTGTGAAAGTACCTATGTTCCTCAATATTTTTTTATAGAAACCCATAAAATCAGTTATTGATGGTGGTACTTTAGAAAATTTGGCTAATTATCGCTAAGTACCACCATCAGTCACAATCCTGCTTTGAATGTATCAAGTACTAAAAGAAAAGGTATAAAATTTTATTTGCAGATAATTATGAAGACAGAAAATATGTAGTTACACATTTAGTAAAACATGCAAAAATGCTAAAGGAGCTGGAAAATAATGTAAATAATTTACAAATATCTATAAATGAAAATAAAGATATGTTAAGAAACATTTTAAATATTGTGTCTGGCAAATCAACGGCTGCAGTACTGGATCGACAGCTGATGTATACAGCAGTAAATTACCAATAAGTAAAATAGAAGATGTTGATGCAGTTGAAAAGATCTCCATGAGGAAAATAATTTCAAATTGCTGGTAATGACATTTATTTATCTAAATAAATTTTCATGTTACCTGACAAATAAAGGAGAAGGGAAAGTGAGGAATAAAATAAAATGATATGCAAAAATTAACAATTTACATTAAAAATCTTATCAGAATTAGTAAATATCCTATTATCTGTAATTAAACTTCTTTCTTTCATATACAGGTTGTCCATGAAATGCATGTATCAGCGAGGTGTAATTTCAACACTCTGTATCTAAAACTATAATATTTTGGAGTAAGTTAAATTGATTTAAATCATCATATTTTGACCTCAAGAATCTGGTGGCTCGCTGGTACATACAGGGATACCCTGTATAAAAAATAGATGTAAGTAAGTAGTTCTTAATTTCTAATGATTGTTAATTACTGCCATTTTCAGGTGAAAACTTTTAGCCGACTTGGGGGCTCAGATTATAAAGACCTTATTAGGAGAATATTGGCAAGGACAATGACCGATGAGGTGATGAAACTCTACAGTTTGCATGGGCATAAGGGCAAGAAAATTTTTTCGGGAACAAAATTATTTTCCGCATTAACAGGTAACAAGAAAAAACTAAACTTAAATGTGTATCTTAAAAATCTATCTCAATATACATAGTGGTCCGTTTTTCATGGCTCACCATTGGTAAACTGGTCCAAGATATCTGCTGCTGTATCTAAAATATTGTGAAGACTGATAATATTTAGCGATTTTATAAAATAGTTGGAATTGGCACAGAGATAAGAATATACAAGGAATAATTTTTTTACAGATGGAGTATAAAATTACGAATATGTTAATATGTAATACTACTAATATTACCAAACTGACTAGATGACATTATCTAAAATCGATATTTTCAATTTTTACAATGTTTCAGCAATGGCAGCGAAGATCTTGAATCTGTCTACTTACTGTTTACTGGACCACCATATAATATGTATTTAACTTTTCTATATATATTGTATATTTATGAATGTTATATTTTTAGAAGCTGTAAAGATCTTTGACACACAAGTGACATTAAAAGAAATAGAACTAAAAACCAGTTCAAGTCTGGCTAAAGCAGCAGAACGACTAAAAACAAAAAGTAATCCAAGTGAGTATCATTTGCTTTTCTATATAATTTTATAATTATGTGTTACAAAAGGGTGGAATAATTTATTTGATTGCCAGTATGTTTTGGAATCTCCTAGGTTTTTGTCCTTTAACTCTGAAACAGTGTAGACAAATGCTTGAGCATTTAAAATATATCACGAAGATATTTTATTGTATTGGAAAAAATACTATTGGTGTTTCCAGAAAATACAAAAATAAAGTTTAAAATTTATAGGTTAATGTTAATTTTCTTTATTATTTCAGATATCCGAAGATGCAGATTAACAATAATATATAATATTTTACTATGTAAATTTTAAAGAATAAACATATGTCTGTATATTTTGAGCATTTTTACTGTATATTAGCAATCATATTTACATTCTGGTATACAATTACAGAATGTCATAATTCATTTGCAGATATTGTATAATCTTCAGCTATAATTCATCTATTGTGTTTAGACAATACGTCTAATCACTACGTGTTAGAAGTATTACTTTTCTATGATGTGGCAGAACATATTTATAAAAATAGTTTCCGTGGAGATTTATACTAATATGCCATAATAACATTTTAAAGTAATTAGTGGTAACTTTTTCAGGAGATATACTAATCTAAGGTAAGTATAAGTAGATGACCTGGGTTTTATGAACTCAAATTTGGAGCTTTAGTATACAGGGTGGTCCGTTTTTGTGCCTCACCATTGGCATCTACAAAACCATAAAACATACGGGATGGCTCAAATTAGAAAAGAGTTGCACCTTTTCACGACCAATAAGATAAAACAAACAGATCCAAGATATCTACTGCCATTGCTGAAATGTTGTAAAAGACTGAAAACTAACAATTTCAGAAAATGCCATCTAGTGCCACCATTCCACAACAGAAAGAGCTAAAACTTGGCACAGAATATACTAGAAATCCAATTTTTCTCTATCTGTTTACTACCAAGATCCAATATGACGCCCCAAAAGATAAAAAACAATTGAATGTTGCAGAACCGAATCCAGTGTTGAAGGAATTTTCTATCGAGAAATATATTCTTATCCCTCTGTACCAAATGTTAGTTTTTTCTATTGCAAAATAATGACAGTAAGTGGCATTTTCTAAAATCGCTGTTTTAAGTTTTTCGTAATAATAAGCAATGACAACAGATATTGTGGATCTGTTTGAGCCATGAAAAGGCGGAACTTTTTCTAATTTAAACCACCCTATATACCTTACAGATTTAACTACAATGAATATTCATAGAAAAGTTATGTTAAAAAGCTGTAGATGTTCTAAGAATATTTCTGGACTGTACCTGAATAACATAAAAATAATACACTAGATTAATCCAGGAATATCTAGATTTTTATTCTACTGATATCCTGTAACTATTCCAGGAATATTTTCGATTATCCTATTAATATTTATTACGATATTATTCCCAGATTATCTAAAAGTATCCCACTTGCACTTTCTTCTTTGGATATATATATTGACAGCATTTTCTAGGAGTATTCCAATATTGAAAAGATTATTCCTGTAACATTCTGTGAATATATAATGCTATCTGGGTAGATATATTTTTTGTGGTGCAACCCTCGTTGAGTTCAAGCAGAATGGTGCAGGGACTATACACTTCTTGAAAGAAGTCGTACTCTGTACTAACCTGCAAAAACGATATAGCTACTTTAATATAAATATACAAATAACGGTAAAATAAGAATGACATTATTATTTACTTACTTCGCCTAATTTAATAGAGTTCGGGAATGTGTGACTCTTAACAGAACCGAAATCGTTTGCTATTGTAAATATGAATACCTTCACAGAAAACTTCACAACCAATAAGCCCTATAATAGTTTTCCAAACACTCAAATTTAACAGGGCATTAAAAAAAAATTTATTTTATAAATTTCTTCTAACTTTATTGTAAGTCCACCGATTTGTTTCTAATTTTGAACACATATTACTAGTGTTACTTTGTATCCACATTCTTAAATTCATGCATATCCTCCAACGGCAAAAGGCTTAAATCGTCCTTGGCCTTGAAATAATGACTTGTTTGTTTGAACATGTTTAAAAATTTGGATAAAACGTAATTAAAGACAGTTAAAAAATCTTTACAAAAAGTCATCGCTATATCACGTTAAAATAAACCATTTCCAAGAAAAATGTAGAATGTATTTACTACCTATTTAACGTATGTGAATATTTCAAGTTCTTTGCGTCAAAAACAGATAATTTTAAGAGAACCTTTTCTAAAGATTTTTTGATAATTTTTAATTATCTATCCAAATTTATAAAAATGTTCAAACAAAGTAAATCTGTTATTATTTAAACGCCAAGGACAGTTTAGGCCATTTAGCATTGGAGGAAATGTGTCAAATTAAGAATGTGGATACAAAAAAAACACTAGTGATACATGTACAAAATTAGAAAAAAATCAGTAGGCTCAAAAAAAAAGTTATTAGAAAAATTCATAAAACATATTTTTTTTTCATGCCTGTAACTTCGCTAAGTTTCAGTACTTGAGAAATTATAGGGCTTGTGGCATTAATTTTTATTGTAGAATCACCTCACGGAATATTGACACATTATCTCCAGACACCCTGTATAATACTCAGTTTATTATACCGTATGTATCTATTATACTGTGTCAAACAAAATGGAGTCAATATCGCAAACAAATTTTTTGTACAATCGTTATAGTTGCAAACACGGAATTCCAGGAAACAACTACTCTGCGGGCTAATGCCCCGACCAGCATTGAATTACACCTGGAAAACCTATAGCAACAGCTAGAGTCATTCGTCAGACGCCCACCAGACATATACCGGTTTCGAGCTTATTAGCTCTCATCAGTATGCCATAGGTGAGGTACCCGACGAATAATCCTAGCTGCTTTCGTCTGTCTAACCCGACAGAAGGGACCATGAGTACGCGGTGTAGAACTAACTACATCTATCGGCCGTTCGCTACTCCATGCCGGACTGAAAATGTCACAGACACGAAGCGTTCTACATGCAGTAGACACCATTGAAAGCTGTCGACCTTTATCGCGACTCTAGCTGTTGCTATAGGTTTTCCAGGTGTAATTCAATGCTGGTCGGGGCATTAGCCCGCAGAGTAGTTGTTTCCTGGAATTCCGTGTTTGCAAAATATCGTTTCTCGCCGATCGCGATAAAGGTCGACAGCTTTCAATGGTGTCTACTGCATGTAGAACGCTTCGTGTCTGTGACATTTTCAGTCCGGCATGGAGTAGCGAACGGCCGACAGATGTAGTTAGTTCTACACCGCGTAATCCTTATAGTTTCCGAGTAAAAAATTATTGGAGTATTTTCAACCTTTACATCACTGGGCTACTGTAGTCGTATTACAGTATTAACGTTTTTGTGATGCAAATGTTTACATTAGTTTTTCAAGTGTCAAAAATGGCTTATGTGTATAGCATCTGACGGATATCGTTTTAAGCTTTAGCTCAATGATTTCCCGGTAAATATGTACCGAATGCAACTACTTTTACCTTGACGTGTAGAGTGCAAATGCAGTGCAACGCGGGCGTGACACGGGATATTTGGAACCGAATCGTGGAAGAGATGGAGACCCAAGGTGTCCACGACGTATTGCAGTACTGTGGCGTATCATACACGAGGCTCAATTATATCTGTACCGTGTACAGCGTGTCCAAGACGACGAGAACCGATACCATGGCCACACCCAAGTAGAATATTGGTGATTTACGTAAACATATCATAGCTGCTGCTAATAACTTATGAGTCCAAAACGAACAAAAGCAGAAACATTTGTGCTAATTCTGGATCACCCTGTACAGTTTATCTTTATTATCTAGGGTGTTATAAATTAAATATAATAGCTTTGCTACGTCGGAAAAAATGTGCATAATCAGTGGCCAATTTTTATAAATGCAGTTAAAATTTGTTTTAATTATAATTGCTTTCAATATAAATTTTTTTTTAAATTTTTAAACAGATAATATAAACGGTTTATCTCAGACACATTTGTGTTGTATCCAAAAATTTCTCGGCCTACGGTGTAGCAAATAACACTAATATCATGATTTATTTAGTTAAAGAATTAATATTTATTTACCGAAATCATACCAAAAAAATAAAATTAAAGTAAATTATTGTATTAGTATCTCACTGAATGTTGCCACATCGCTAGTTTATTATCACTAGGATACAGGGTGAGTCATTAAGCGGGCTTTACACTAACAATTTATTGACGAAGAAATTGATGAATTAATTCATCAATTTCTTCAAGGTCGCACTTTGGTTTTACATTACGTTCAGGGCTTGGCAAGTTTCTTAATATTTTGCTGTCAGATGTCACCCGTACCAACCTAAAAGTAATTTTAACTTTTGGCATTATATCATTCCCATTTGTATACGAAACAAAAACTGTTAAAAATAAAAAGGAATTTTAATAATTATATTTTAGGGCAAAAAAAGCTTCCATTGCATTTATTTGTTGCTGCTGCTCGGTTACTGGTTTTACATTTATTTTAGGTTGGTATTCCCGAATTGAAGTAAAAATTGACGAAAAATTAGAACAAGTTTTAAGTCGGCAATAACTTGACAAAGTTCTTCATCAATTTATTTGACGTCCAAATTTTAGTATTACATTTGTCAATTGACTTGACGAAGTCACTTGATCAATTAATTGACAAAGAAATTGTTAATGTAAAGCGGGCTTTAGTAATGGTACATAGCACGATTGACCCCAAGATGCCTTATTCAATTGTTGCTCCTTTTCATTCCATAGGGTGTTAAAGTTGAACAGATTTCGATTTTTTGCTATATTTTAAGAACGTAAGGACCGATTGTTTTGAAAATTTGTAGTCTTATGTATTTTGAGGTGGAAATTATGAATATGCAAACAGTGTTGAGGTCACGACTAAGGAGCGCCAGTTATACTGTACTGTCCATGTAAAAATATGTCTAACTTGTATTTTACACTTTTGAATTTTTTAATAAGAAACTATTGAACTACCTTCAATTCTAAACAGAAAATGTATACCTGTTACAAATTAATAAACTCAACCGTTATAAACCCCCTTTACATTAACAATTTCTTTGTCAATTAATTGATCAAGTGGTTTTGTCAAGTCAATTGACAAATGTAATACTAAAATTTGGACGTCAAATAAATTAAAGAAGAACTTTGTCAAGTTATTGACGACTTAAAACTTGTTCTAATTTTTTGTTTTCAATTTTTACTTCAATTCAGGAATACCAACCTAAAATTAATGTAAATATTTAATCATTAACCGGGCAGCAGCAATAATAAATGCAATGGAAGCTTTTTTTGTCCTAAAATATAATTATTAAAATTACTTTTCATTTTTAACAGTTTTTGTTTTGTATACAAATGGGAATGATATAATGTCAAAAGTTTAAATTACTTTTAGGTTGGTACGGGTGACATCTGACAGCAAAATTGTTAAGAAACTTGCCAAGCCCTGAACTAATGTAAAACCAAAGTGCGACCTTGAAGAAATTGATGAATGAAATAATTCATCAATTTCTTCGACAATAAATTGTTAGTGTAATGCCCACTTTAGAGAAACAGGCGATTTATGTTTTTGAGATTCGGCGGAAATTAAATTAGAACATTATTTTTTCCGTCAGACAAAAAAGAAAAGGCTAGGTGGTGTCTACTTCGAGAATCTTTTATGAGAAATAATTTGTTAACATATGCATAATACAATTTTCAGTTGTTGTAGTGTCTTATTGTTAATTTAGTTTTAATATCTTAAGACTCCCTAATTTTTTAAATCAACTGTCGAATCTCAAAAACTTCAATCGTCTGTTTCTCAAATAGTTTCTTATTAAAAAATTGAAAAGTGTAAAATACAAAAAGTTACACATATTTTTACATCGACAGTACAGTATAACTAGCGCCCCCTAGTCGTGACCTCAACAATGTTTGCATATTCGTAATAGGCAATTTGCATATTTTTTTATTTTATTACCAAAATATTATTCAGTTCATTTTATGTGTACTGTGTTAGTTTTATGTCATTCTTTGCAAAAATAAAGCGGTAATAAACTAATAAATTCATTACGTCTTTCCCAACCACAAAAACGCGGGAAATACAAATGGCGGTTATGTGACGTCACAGTATATGAACATGTCATGTTGTTTTATATGCGTGACATAAATGTCAAAATCGAACTGTCAAAGTCAAATTATTATTTGTTTTGTTGCTGTGCATTGTGTATAATATCCATATAATTATAGTAAATAATGGTAACAGAGAGTGGATTTGTCAAAGGACAATCAGATGACCTGCCCAAAATTGACCCATTGTCAATGTTTTCGTTTCTGGAAGAAATTCCAAATTATATGGTGAATAATTTCAAGACGTCTGCGTTTTGCATTACTTTATTGCTCAGGTAGGTACCATTTTCCCGTGACAGTTAAAATTATGGGGTATTACACTTTTTTAGTTGTAGTCTTTGTACATTCCCATTTAATTTGCACTGCCAATAATTCTCCATATCTTCTTCCAACTATTCATTTTAAAACACACATCATCTTTATAATCTCTGAATAAAGTGAAAAATGACTTACGGTGAAATGATCCTCGCAACAATATAACGCCGTTGTGTTCGATAATGTTGCATTCTCTTTTTCGTCTCTACTCATTGAAATGAACCATTTCTTAAGCATTTTCTCATGTTTAGGAACTGAGAAGAATATTTTTCCGGGGTGGTTACCATAGTTTTTGCACTTTGGTACCACACAATACTTAAAAATTTGTGTTTTATCGGTTCCATCCCCTTCGGCAACCCAAAACTTATGTTATAATCAATGCTGGACACCACACAAACACAGATTATGGAAGTTACGGAACGAGTTCGCTAACCGACTTAACTAAACTACGTCGATTTGACAATTTGACATGTGTCACCATGGACGTTTCCATATACTGTGACGTGGACCAATCAGAATGTTGTTTCCAAACCCGTGACTATATTTGAATAAATTGCTGTATAAAATAATTAATTATGAAAAATATAAGAACAATTTTACAGAATTAGCAAGATATTCTTGTTAAGTACTTAATATATAATAAAATAACAATATTTTTAAGCATTTCAAAATTTCATGCAAATTGCCTATTGCCACCTCAAAAAAAAAGTAACACCACAAATTTTCAAAACAATCGGTCTATCGATCTAATATATCTATTAATACGAATTTTAAATGTATATTTATGCGAAAAAAAATATTTTCAAACCATTATTTAAGTCCCCTTTTCAGACTGCCACTGACCGCTGGCGGCAATTCAACACGGTGTCGGCCTGACGCGACGTTGCCAAATTTAAATATTTTTCTGTAGTACCTACTTATTGTAATATGTAATTAATGCTACAAATTATTTTTTAATAGTATGCAACTAACATATTAAGTTTCAACATAAAACATATTTAATATTGAAATTACAAAACTGCAACGGATCAAAATACACACAGTAATAACTATTTACTTACTCGTCCATCCCTTCAGATTTGATGTCAACCTCTTCCATCTTGAGAGTATCAGTATTAACAACAAGCTCCGGAAATGGTATCTCTTGGTCAGCTTTGATTATTACATCCAAATCCCTGCTCTCTTTGCTCAAAATGTGTTGAACGGCTTCATACAAATTTAGTTTCCCTTTGCTGTTCGTTCCATGCGTCAGCCGGTAATGTTTGAGTTTGTCCTCTGTGTCTACGCAGTTACCGATGAAGGTAAACTGACTTGTGAGTACGTCCAAGCACTTTTTACAAGGGATCGTTTTGCTGCTGAGATTCTAAAATTGTTTTAAACAGTTACTAACAACCATCATTTTTATTTATCAGGCTGCTTTGAAATATGAAATTATATTTTTTGAAATGTTTGTAACTTCTAAAGAAAAACAAAGCGGACACGTTTATATATAAGAAAAAATATACTCAAACCCGGTTGTTGCTAGGTTATGTTTATTAAGGGTTTTTAAATTGTTGTCTAGTATGACTTATTATTGCAGCAATATACAGGGTGTCAGTTAACGAATGTTACATACTTCGAAGATATAATCTAAACCCAAATGGTGTCTATTTAACCAAACGTGCTTAAATGAAAAATTTTGCAAAAATTTTATTTCTTGGTTTCTCTTTAACTCGAACATAATAAACTTAATGGTGGCAGTAATAAAAAGTCTACCATCGACACATTCCCTTAAACGTTTCATGAAACCATTGAAAATAGGAAACGGATTATATGTTTGTCTAACTTATCGTTTGTCTTGTATTCTACCCCAAAGTTCTTCTGCCATATTAGGTGTTACGGAGTCGCAAACCATTCCTTTCAAGTGATCTCAAAAGTAAAAATCTAACGGAATAATATCCGGACAAGAAGAAGGCCAAGGAAAGTCACTACTTCAACCAATTAAACGGTTTGGAAATGCTTCATTTAAATGATCTCTCACTAAATGGCTGTTTATTATGATATTTATTATGTTCATTAGGTATACCTAGTTTTTACAAAAAATATGGGGTGCAAAATTTCGACTTGATAGGTATACATTTTTTGTGTAGAATAAAATTCTCTACCTATTTCTGACAGTTGCCTTTAAAAATTTAAATGTACAAAAAAGTTACAGAAGAATATTCACAAAGGGTTGTAGAAAAATAAACTCCCAGTATGATTTAACCTAATAGGAATATAATCTGCATATTCATGGAAAGAAACTAAGCTCCATCAAATTTTACTGAAATTGGTCAAATGGGTTAAGGAGAAAACAAGAAATAAAAAAAGAAACTTTTAACACCCTGTAACTTTTTTTTGTGACTGTTTTCGTTTAAGCAAGTTTTGTTAAATCGACATCATTTGGGTTCTCCTACACCCTTGAAGTATGTCCTATTCAATAAACTCATTCAACTAAGTTATAGTACTTAATAAGCATAATTTTAAATTCTTAACACTTAAGTGGTAAATTAGGTTTAAAAATTATATATTGTATATATATCTTTTATTACATTTTTCTTTATGGTCAAATCATGAGCCCGAAATGAAAACAAAATTTGACTCACTACTTACTGAAAAATGTAGTAAACATACTTCTTTAAATTAATTTAATATGCTTCCTTCTTAAAATTATTACCAAAGGTGTTCGTACTGATTTCGTAAAATTCAAAAAATTTGTTTAACAGTAATCTGCATAAATGAATAATGCAATAATAATAAATGTATAAAACTACATTTGCGATCCAATTTGCTCCATACGATATATGCGTTATTTCGTATGAGGCACCTGGAATTAAATAACTTATAAAATCTTACCCATTCAGAGAGACACTTTTGTAACACTTCAGTAAAGTAAGTTTTGCGATCATTGAATTCTTCCACATCTTCATCGTCTCTACTATTTAAACAAAAGTTACATTTATTTTCTACATCATCAATTTCAATACTGATAGAATCTGATTCTTCTTCCGAATTTTTTTTAATCCCAGTGTTGATGTCTTTGTTACAATTGGATTTAAATCTATAACACCTTAGCACGGTTTTGTAACAAGTCTGACATATTTTTGGATCCTTGCTTATATCGAGGTCCTGAAAGTGGAAGTGTTAAAAACAAAGTGTGATTTTTTTACAGATAGATACTTACTACTTCTGGAACTATAAATTTCAGCATATCTCTTGAAACGGCATCTAATACCTGGCATTCGTCGAAGGTGGTGAAGTTTAAGCATAATCTACATATTACTATTTTTGAGTCTTCCATCGTTACAGTTAATAATGGACAAGTAAAAATGCGTTATTCGATAGAACACATAAACATGTTCAGCATTTACGCTACATAAATTCTTATATTCTTAATTATTAATTAATAACTGTAACAAATAACCGACAGTAACGCTTAACACATAAACACGAAAACTAACTAACCTCAAAATTGAAATTATGAAATTAGCACATTTAGGTGATTTCATTTGTGTTAACCACAAACCTAGAAAAAATATAGACTGCGTCGGTTCATGATATAAGTCACGTGACAGGTGCCGCGTTTTCTAGGGACCTAAGGTCCAGAAAATGGATATTTTATTTGCTTTATGTTGGCGGTTGTGCAAATATGATGGCTGCATTGCAATCTGAAATTAACTAACTTGCTGTCATTTTAAATGTCATTAAAGAATGTGACCATAGAGTTATTATATGTACCATAGAGGCGCCTTCGGCTCCATTTGTTTGTCGCCAACATCATGATTTTGTTTGTAAACATTGGTTCCGTTTTCTTATTGGTCGGCTGGAAAAATCAATATTCAAAATAGGTGTTTGAGGTTGTGTTTTGTTAAATAATTATTTATATGCATATATTTTGGATTTTGACTTAAGTAGATTGTATAATAGTGATACAAAGACAATGGGGAAAAGGTGCATAGTGTGTAAAAGCTACAAGGAAAAGGAAATCAGATATCACAGGTAGGCATTACTAATCCATTGACGTAGTTATAGGGTTTCATAAAAATCTTTCTATTTCAGATTTACAAAAGATCTAGAACGCCGAAATACATGGATAAATGATATTAGCTATAGAGAAAGAAAATTTAGCCAAATCTGCATTTGTTTGTTTAGATCATTTTATAGACAGCGACTTTATCACAAAACCACGTGATGCAGCTTGGTTAAAAAGAGGCATAGATAATCATATTGATTATCTAAATCTCTAGTTTTACATAGTGTTAGGTATTTTTTTTAATTGTAAATATGAAGTATGAAAATCATTTTTAAAAATTACCTCGAGTAAATGTATGTACAACATATACATATGTATTTTATTAAAATTATTATTATTATAATTAGCGTTCTAATAAATTTAAAATTTATATTGTGCAATGATTTTATCGAATTTTAAATTTATTACGCTAATTATTTTTTTAGAATTAAGCATAAAGAAATTCAAAACAGTGATAAACATTGTATTTTTTGGTATTCTATGCATGCTTTGTACGTCACAAAGTTGGAGATTTTTTTTTCTCGGAAATGGTTGAGTTTTGGGCGCATAAGTCATATAAGGATTTTTTATTTATTTTAATGTATTCCATCGTCTGTTAAAATTAAGGCAGTCAAACTTCAAACACCCTGTATATATTTTTGAAAAGGTTTCCATATTGTCATAGCAAATAATGGTTTCCATTTAAAAAAATCATGTTTGGTTCGTAATTCGGTAACCATTTAGCATATAAAAAAAGAACATCGCCATTGAATTATGCTCCCAAAAATTGAAAAATTTGGTATTTACATTTTTCTGTATCTCATCAAATAAGCGAGCTGTAGCTGAAGTTACAAAAAATCATAAACGGGTTATAAATTTAAAAACCTTTTTATAATTGTAATTTATGTTAAAAGAACAACTATCTAAAATTAATTAACATTGTAAAAATCTACAATGTTTATCAATTTTGACTCCTTAAATAAAAAAATAAACCTACGCCTCTGTACTTGGTACGAAATGTTTACAATAGCTTCCCCCGACATTTCCCCCAAATCCCCACTTGTTTGTTTATGTATGCGACAAACAAACTATGTGCGATAGATATGTAACGGCAACTCTATGGTACATATAATAACTCTATGATTGTGACATTAATGTGACCAATCACAGTAAACAAATGAACTTCATGCTACAATACAACCAACGTAAATTGGCATAAAAACCAAGTTTTAGCGATTCTGTACCTTCTAGGGCAGCCATGAATTTGCGGTCGCTGGCAATATGACACTGGCACGGTCTATATTTTTTCTAGGTTTGTGGTGTTAACGTTGCCGTCCGTGTATGAACAACAGTACAATCTGTTAATTTTTATATCTGTGGAAAATTGAAAACGCTGTTATGGTGATCGTAAATAACAGTTGCCATATTCTTTTTACCAGAAATCTTAGCTAATCTGAGTTAATCTGACTAAATTGACCAATCAGCATGGAGAATAACTAAGAATAACTGAGATAAACTAAGATTTCTGGTAAAAAGAATACAGCTATCGTTCCATTGTTCCACGCTTGACATTTGCCGTTTTATCATTTTTGACAGTGACGTCAGTGGCCTGTCAACATTAGAGATTGAAATTGCAGATTGCATCATTTCAACGTGTTCAAGCAGTCTGTAGTTTTTATTTAGCAAATATATTTATTTCAAAATGTATAATAATGACTCTGGGCAGGTTTTGCGGGTACCTGAAACTATCAACTTTCCAGAGGAGGAGGAAAAAGTTATAAATTATTGGAAGAAGATTGATGCATTCCAATCATGTCTAAAACAGTCCAAAGGGAAACCTAGGTAATGCAAGGCTTTTTTATAGCCGGTTTTTGTTAAATAGTTACAGTTATAGTACGTTTAATATAAAGGGCAAACAAGTTGTTGTGTAATTTCAGAATTGTAGGAGTTTATACCGACATAACCTCAAATAAAAAAAAACAGCTGGAAATAGAACACATGCTACCGATGAACTAATTTAGATAAAGAAATATATACTTGGTAATTATTTACATTGGCCGAAACCTCTCCGATCTTTACCCCCATCCCCCCTATTTTTGATGGTGCTGAACACGAATCTAAAATAAAACAACTTTTTTCAGATTCTCCTTTTACGATGGTCCTCCATTTGCTACAGGCTTACCGCATTACGGTCACATTCTTGCGGGAACCATTAAAGATGTGGTTACCCGTTATGCTCATCAGCAAGGGTATCATGTAGAGAGACGTTTTGGGTGGGATTGTCACGGACTGCCTGTCGAGTTTGAAATTGATAAAAAACTGGGGATCAAAGGACCTCAGGATGTAATGAAAATGGGCATTGATAAGTATAATTCGGAGTGTAGGAAAATCGTTGCGAGGTACAGCAAAGAATGGGAGGTTGTCATGGGTCGCATTGGAAGGTGGATTGGTAAGGCAATTTTTATAGTTTTTCATGATTTTATCATAGTGTTTACAAGTAATCATTTTGCTTAACAAAAAACGTTACCAGGTGACGCCTTTGAAATTTCGATTTGCATTCTACCCATTATAGGGTGTATTATCTATACAACCATGAAGCTGCAGATTCCATATGTGGCAAAACAGTACCACACTTTTGTCACCATTACCATTATTTATTTATTGAACTACATTTTTCAACCATATCATTTACACTCATATATTTGCCTCGCACTCTAATTCCTAATTTTTTTACCATCCGATATCCCTCACTTGTTGCATTAGGGAATGTACGATTTTGAGATCACGCTGCAGAGCTTAAATTATTATCTATTCTTAATGTTGTCATATTTTTTGCCATAAAATGATCAAATTTGCGGTGTTTTTAGGTAGAGAAATCTCGAGAAATAAAACTTATAGAACAATAGCAATATAAAAAATTAAATGAATTAAATTAAAATGATAAATCTTGATGTTTTGTTTGTTCATTGTTACTGTTTAAATTTTCCTCAAATATAATAATAATCTTTAAGACACGTTATTACACAACCATGAAATTTTGCTCTCTACAGGGTGATTTTGAATGTGGGGTAGTAGTTTTAGTATATGCCTACTTATTCGAAAAATGATATTCCAAATATAGGCCAATAAAATGTTAATATAAAAAGTCATATATAACACCTATTTTTCATTTTTTATCGACAACGACTGTGCGCCATTGTGTCACATGTCCTTATCAATGACGTGTTGCCCAACATTCATGAAACAGCCGTTTGGTTAGGGTTTTATTACACAGTCGGCTTCAAAATTTGCAATAACTTAAACTCAGTTATATTGGTTATTAAAAAACATTTATTAGGGCAATATTTTGTTAAATGATTTATTTTAATGCCTACTGTCATGAGTTAAAATAATACCCCACATTCAAAAATCACTTTGTAGATTCAATACTGCTTCATTAGGACTAAGATGTGATAGAAATAGTACATTATTGTTGTAAAGTTTATTGTAACAGTAATATTGATTGTATGTCATTATTAGAATGTTTCTATGCCAGAGTTCCTAGTCTTTGTTTTACGCAAAATTAAACTTTTTATTTACCAGAACCAATACAAATATTTTCAGAAAGTCCCCATTTCATGTCTCATAATGATAACATTATATTCGATCATTATTGTGATATAAACTTTTCTTCTATTAAATCTATAGAGTTATAAGTTTTTTGTAATTACAATTATTCTGTTTTATTTTTTGTTTTGTACTTTTCTTTTCTTTTCTTTAGATTTCAAAAATGACTACAAAACGCTGTATCCCTGGTTCATGGAGAGCGTATGGTGGGTGTTCAAGCAACTCTACCTAAAAGGCCTTGTCTACCAGGGCAGCAAAGTCATGCCCTATTCCACGGCCTGCAACACGCCTTTGTCCAATTTCGAATCCGGCCAGAATTACAAAGACGTCGTAGACCCGGCAGTCACCGTAAGCCTGCCTTTGTTGAACGATAAGGACGGAGCGGCCCTTCTAGTTTGGACGACGACCCCTTGGACCTTACCAAGCAATTTGGCGGCCTGCGTACACCCAGAGCTGATCTACGCTCGTTTCCAGCAAACGAGCACCAAGAAAATTTACATAATGATGGAGAGTCGCATCGAGACGATCTTTCCCGCGGGAGATTATACCGTTTTGAAGACGTTCCCCGGAAAGGAACTGAAGGGGTTGCGATACGAGCCGATATTCGACTATTTCCAGCACCTGAAAGACAAAGCCTTTGTCGTTTTGACAGATAATTATGTAACGGAAGAATCTGGAACGGGCGTTGTTCACCAGTCCCCGTACTTCGGAGAGGATGATTACCGTGTCTGTCTGGGGGCTGGCGTTATCACAAGAGATCAGGATCCGGTGTGTCCCGTGGACCCTAGCGGGTGTTTCTTGCCGCCCGTGAGGGATTTTCAGGGGCAGTACGTGAAAGATGCCGACAAAAATATCATTAACAATCTCAAGACTAGGGGAAGGCTTGTGCATCAGTCACAGGTAGGTGGAAAGGGCTTGGGTTTTGTTGTAATGAAAAAAATTATAATTTTACTCAAAAATAATTTTGAAATTGGCATTAGGGTTTAATATGAGATTTATATTTCTTTTCTTATTTATATCATTTTGAACTTTGTTTATTTACCTTATTGTACAGTTAAATTGAGTTATTGAAGAAGTTTAATACAAACAACAGGGTGTTCAGAAATTATGAGCATATACAGGGTGATTCAGTCATGTATTGACTTGACATTTTGAACAGTTAACCCTAACATTTTTGTTAGAAATTGCTTTTAAAATTGGACCACAGGAATTTAAAATCTGATACTTTTGACATTAAATAGGTACTCTTGTTGTTTTTTATCAAAAGGGACCTCAAATATTCAATGCAAATTGCTACGTAACGCACATATTTTATTACGTTTATTTACAGAGCAGTTGGAACAAAATAGAAATAATTCAACAAAACATCTCACATTTACGACAGTTTAATTCTTTAATTATTATATGAAATGTTTTTCTGAGAAAATTTCTTGTTAAAAATTTAAAATAAATAATTAAATAATAATAATTGTGACTAATAAATTGACAACATTTTCTAAATTTAAAATTGTTTTATAATTGAACTTTTAGTTGACAATTCATTTTATTATTTCTTCTTTGTCAGTTTTTTCTAACCACTGCAAATCAGCGGCAGCTCGTCGTATGCAACAACTGTTACATTTATCACAACAATATAACGAAATAAAATAACTATTGCTTCAATTGTAGCCCTCGTAAGTTATAAATAACGGATCAAGGGTACGTTTCAATATTCCGCCGTTTCTACCAGAGCGGGAGTCACGAGTCACCCGCCAATCCCACCACAGTGAAGCCAAATTTGCCGAGCCACAGATTGCTTCATAAGGCTTGTCTTTGCAGCAGTTAAAAACGGTTTGGAAAATGTCAGAAATATTCGACCAGTTAAATTGAGAATGCGTTACCATTGAATTTGACGCAATAAATAGTTGGACGGACATTTCTGATAGTGTCAAACAGTTTTCAACTGCTGCTAAAACAAACCTATAAATGCCTAATACGTTTTGGCTTTTCCCATCACGCGAGACGGTCAATGTCGATGTTTTCCGTCTTAATTTGAGGCCCGATTTCTAGCGCCTGTTATTCCCTCTCACTCTGTTTTTCGGCAAATTGGACGACGTAATGTGTGTAACGCGATTAACCGATTGTTTGAGTGTTAATATTTTTAATCGTATTTTGAATTTCCAATGGTTGATTAGTTGCTACTACTGAATGTAATTTCTTAGATATTCTCAAAATTAGGTGGCAAGGTTTTAAGGACAAGGCAAGTAGTAATTTAAAGTAAATAAAAATTAACTTCGTTACAGGGTAAGACTACATTTAACATACCTAATATAAATATAGGTTATTATCGCTAGGCTCATCGATAGGTATACTTCATACGTCTTACATCAGGCTGACGGCAATTGTTTTTATTGTCAACGTAATTTTCGATATTTGGTCGCGTTAAAAACAATAATTTTTTGCAATATTGGGCAATATATAATGCAAACTTTTTAGTATATAGTTTTATTACTCTCAGTTGTAGTTTCTTAAATATTTTGATGAAAATGTAATGAATTATTCATTTGTTCGTATGACGTAAGTCGTCTGAATTCTTGTAGCGAGTATATCTATCTCTCTCACAATATTTAGATTTTAAAAAAATTTCAATAGATTGAAGTTGCAGTTTGCAATACAACGAAGTTTTAGCATGCACAGATTTACTTTTCTAAATTCTGCAAATTAAACACTTAAATGTAAACTACTGCCCTAAACAAATTAAAATCGTTAATCAAAGAATTTCTGAAGAGACAAAAATTCCTCAAAAATTCCGAATATGCAAACAAATATAAGAAATTGTTTAAATGTTTACTACAAATGTATCCAAACGTTTTTGATAAAAAGTTGAAAAACGATCTTTATATTTTGTACAGAGACAAACAATTTCGTAATTTGAAAAACGGTAAAAAGGTCACACTGCCATTATATAAAAAATGCTAAAAATCCAAGAAAGGCAATATGGAACCTAGTCAACAGATTTACAGGCAAACAACATAAGACCGAATGTTTTGACAAGCATGAAAGAAAATGATGGTACTAGTAACATCACTATATTAAATAAAATCAATGAATTTTACATTAATGCATGCCAAACTTTGAACATTGATTATAATACCATTCCAGCAAGAATAAAAAACAATAATAAGAGTATTTTTTTGTTTCCTGCAACTGTTAATGAAGTATGCAATAAAATTATGAACCTCAAGAATAAAAGATCCGTTGGATATGACAACATTCCAATAGCCCTTCTAAAATATGTATCACAAGAAATCTCAGGCCCTCTAACTCATGTTGTAAATTTAACTCTTAGCACTGTTACTTTTCCAGAAGACTTAAAAATAACCATGATAAAACCTATATACAAGAATAAAGGAAACAGAAAGGAGATAAAAAATTACAGGCCAGCTGCCTTATTAAATAACATCAGCAAAGTGTTTGAAGGTATTATATATGAGAAAATGATCAACTTCTTTGCACATGAAGAAATTCTTGCAGATAATCAAAATGGATTTCGGAAAAAAAAATCTACAGTCAGAGCCATTTACCAGGCACTATATATGATATTGCAAGCTTTAAACCGTAGAAGAGATACTGTTGCTATGTGTCTTGACCTGTCAAAAGCTTTTGACAGTGTGGACCATAAACTATTGCTTATAAAACTTGAAAAATATGGTGTTCGAGGACCATCAATGTGTCTAATACAGTCATATTTGAATAAGCGGAAACAGTGTGTCTATTATCGAACGCAAGATGGACTGATTTTAACATCTTCTATGATGACTGTAAATAAAGGGATTCCTCAAGGTTCAATCTTGGGCCCACTATTGTATATAGTTTATACAAACGAACTAACTAACTTGTTGAGTAACACCATCCAATTTGCAGACGATACATCAATTATACTAAGTTCTGAAACGGAAATATCTAATGGAGATGTATTTGACACTCTGGAGTTTCTTGAATCGTGGTTTTCAAACAATCTCTTACTAAATGTGGACAAAACTCAGTTAATCAGATTCAGTTATCAAAAAACATACAAAGAAACATCTTTCCACAGAGATAATAGAACATTAACAACAGCAAACTCGGTTAAATTCTTAGGGATCAATATTGACCATAGACTTGATTGGACATATCACATTGATATAACAGCACAAAAGTTGGCTAAATACTGTTATGCATTAAAGTTATAGCAACAAATGTAAACCAGGAAACAGCTATCATTGCCTATCATGCACGTATCCACTCCCATATAAGGTATGGAATAATATTTTGGGCTGCTAGTACTGAGGCAGAGAGAATTTTCATTATACAAAAGAGGTGTATGAGAAACATTTTTAATCTATCGATTAGAATCATGTAGGGACACCTTTAAACAGAACAAAATTTTAACTTTCATATCCACCTATATTTATGAGTCGGTTATATTTATAAAAGAAAATCATTCAATTTTTATATCACACAGCATAGCCCAAGATTATGAAACAAGAAAAAAGAAAGATCTAAATGCTGTAAAAGCAAATTTTAGTTACATAAAAATAAACCTATATCACATGATTATAAAGATTTATAATAAAGTCCCCACACGCCTAAGAGACATGAATGTAAAGCATTTTAAACAATTTTTTAGAGACCTGCTGCAACAGAAGGCATACTATACTTTGGATGAATTTTTTAATGATGAATTGTAAGTTTTTCTTGCTACTCCAACCACTGAAAAATTCTCAATATTACAAAATTTCTAAAACTTTATATAGTCTTCAACACACCATGTCATTGAATGTGTTTTTTACATGTTTTATTTTTACATTTTGTACTATTATGTATATAATTATTCTTTGTTTTTACACTATTACTTTTTGTAGTTTTCATGTTTTATATTTGCTTTAATTGTCATTTGTACCCCTAGCTATATTTTATTCTTTTTTTATACTGTTTCTGTTCTTTTTGTAGTTTCGTAGTTATATTTCTTTAATTGTCTTTGTAAATGACATTATTTTTTTGTGACAAGTCCTACACCCTTTGGGTATTTTGTTGTAATTTTTAACATCTGGACTAATAAAACTCTATCTATCTATCTATCTATCTAAATATACAAGGAATTTGAAATGGTATTTTCGGAAGCATACAAATTATTTTGCTTAGTTTTAATAATTCCTGCAACAAATGTTTCAATTTTATAAAGACAAATAAATTTGCAAATTTAAAAGACAGTCGAGTAGATCTATTTTATATAAAGTGAGTATTTAAAAATATATTGTTAAAAGTGGAGGCAAATAAAAACAAAAATTCGGCAGCCTTGTTTTATATGTGGGAATAGATAAGTAGGCTGGCTACCTTGAAAATTAGTTTTTAGGTCTTTTCATATTTTTTAGTATTCTTAAATGAATTACGAACATTTTTTTTAAATTATTGGATCAATATACTTTTTTCTATTGTAAATAAAATTCTAAGCTCTGATGTCATTTAATTTTTTAATTTATGGTTATAATAGTGCTATTGGCGAAGATCTCCATAATAAAAAACGATAAACGCGTCAAGGAATATTACCTCAGGGGTGACGTGAAAATTTATTTCTATTTATTATTTGAAAATGGGTTGGGCCTCACCTCTATCAGTTACCACGAGCCGCCAGTGCTGCAAATAAACATAATGTGTCAAATATAGCTTAGTGTATCCCTTTTTCATGCAAAGTTGGCATAGTTACCTTGGAATAATTAGAAATGATGCATTAATAGTTATTCTACGTTCGTGCAAAAACCAACAAATTTTTTATTTAGATGACACCAAGTCTAGGAAAATATGACGTCGATTTGAACGCTTATGTTTGTCTTGATGACGACTAAACGCTGCAGTAGAATGACAGATGAATGCAATAAACATTCCACTTTTTCCACTAAATATAGTTCATTAAAGTTGTGCTTGTCGCATGAACGTAGAAAATAAATATTACGTAGCAATTTGCACGTAAGTACTATTTGAAGTCCATTTTACTTGAAAAAAGTTTGCTAAAAAATATCTTAAGCTGACCCTGTTTAATACACCTCTGAATAAAATACTTAAGCACCATGCAAATTTTAAAATTCAGCATGCCTGTTTATATGAATGTCTAAAGAATTGAATTATTGAACTCAAAAACTGATGCCATTTTGTCTCAAACTCGATAGTATGGGCCTACTGTGACAATATAAAAATTTTAAATAAAATTTGGAACACGTGGTGTTAAATGGAATGAGGTAAGTTTCATTTTCAATCGAAAATATTATCTTTGGGATTTACAGAAACAACTAACGACGTCGATTATATATTTTTTGAGAAACACCCAATTTTTTTCCTGTTAAAAAGCTCTCTTTTTTCTAATAAACTTTTATTAGAGAAATTTGTCTATATTACTTTAAAAGTTATAAGCAATATCGTCCTAGAGTCTCAAAAGAAATACCTCCTAAAAATCACATTAGCCGTGGAAGAATCAAATAGTTGGAAAATAATTGAATGTTCATTGTTTAAAGTGCATAAATGTCACAAAATACTTGTCATTACTCAACGTATTATCTTTGGTATTTGGCAGAAACGAATAATGACGGCATCAATTATATTTTTTCCAGACACCCCCAAATTTGTTTCGTTTTTTTTTCTAATAAACTTTTATTAGAAAATGTTTTCTGTATTACTTCCCGTTTAAAAGTTATAAGCAATATTGTCCTAAAGAGTCTACAAATAGAATAAATAAATAAATTCTACATACATATTACAATCTACTCTTCGCCTGACTTCTTTGTTCCCGGCTAGCCTGCCATATAGAATTTCAAGGATTTTGTTCGAAATACTGTAACAGTCTAGCTGTAACATTGTTTTCTTACCGTTCGGTAAACTTTTTTATATTTCCGAACAAAATGCATTTGCATTTTGTCGCAAGGTTGCCTCCAATCTTGTAAAGGTTCTATGATTAGGAATGAAACGCTCTGGATTTTTTTGTTAGTCACCGTAAATTAGCAAAATATCATCTTTTTTAATGAAAACATATTTTTTTTATATTTTTAGGTATTAATAATATTGTGTGAAACTAACTACTCAGTGGACAAAAGCCCCAACCTGCGTTGAATTACACCCACAATATCTACCCATATATTCCTTATTATTAGCTTTTGTAACATTTTTTTACTGTATTAGAAAGGTATGTTAAGCTAATATAAATCAAATCTCCTACAATTCCTATCAATGAAGTCATATGTATGTTCTCTGATACCAAACATCTAGGTATGCTAATGAACAATTCCACAGACAAAGCTCTATTCAATAATTATCTAAAGAAAATAATCTAAATTTACTGACCTGCTTGAAACACTATAAATATCTATCTTTCACTTTTGGCAGAGGGAACACGACAATTCAAACCACAATAGATGAGATCTGACCTATTTCTGCATTTTTAGGATTGCTTCTTCAGGTGGCCTCCTTTAAATTGAGTCAAATATCTAACTATAAAAATTATTATAAAAATTAAAATTATTTGAAGTTAAATATCGACAATGACAAAAGTGACAGCCTATCAATGAATTAAATATGACAGCACCTACTTGAATAATGTTTAGATACCTTTTATGTAAAAGTTTTTTTTATATTTTTAGGTATTAATAATAGGAATTGTAGGAGATTTGATTTATATTAGCTTAAAATACCTTTCTAATACAGTAAGAAAACATATTTTGTAAGCACAAAAGTTATACGTTTAACGTTCGTATTGAGTAATCACAAATATTTTGTGACATTTATGCACTTTAAACAACAACATTCATTTATTTTCCGACTACTTGATTCATCCACGGCTAATGTGATTTTTAGGTGGTATTTCTTTTGAGCCTCTTTAGGATGATATTGCTTATAACTTTTAAACGGGAAGTAATACAGAAAAATTTCTCTAAAAACAGTTTATTAGAAAAAAGAGACCTGTTTAACAGGAAATAAATTGGATAATATGTTTCTGGGACAAATATAATTGATGACATCATTAGTCGTTTCTGTGAAATCCCAAAGATATATACTTTTGATTGAAAATAAATGGAGCTTACCTCATTTAACACCACGTGTACAAAATTTATTTTAAATTTTTTGTATATTTGCAGTAGGCCTATACTATCGAGTTTGAGACACCCTGCATAAAAAAGTGCATATGTGCGGTTTTTTAAAAATATTAAAATTAAGTCAGAAAAAATAAAAATTAATTTTTTAATTGCATGTTGTACTGTACAAAGTGATTCGGCTACAACTTTGCTATCCGAGACATCGGAGGAGTGAATTCCAATTTTTTTTATCAAAAATCCATCGAGCGGTCTGCTACAGATATATTGACATTAACTTTTGGTAACATTTTTAGATTCTGCACTTTTTCCTAATACGTGTCAAGGGTTGTCTTTTACTGTTTAGAGGATATTTGTGATTAAATAATTCCATAATTTAACGAATATTTCATAAGAAGAAACAAAGTTAATGTTAATATCTCTGATGCGTGATATTGGATTGTTAAAATAAAATGAAATCCTTAAGAAAAATAAGTCACAAAATGCATGTTTCAACTTTCCAATATTTCCTCGAGCAAAGTTAAAGCCAAATCTAACGTTTCCGCAAACTTTAGGTTGACTTTGTTTTTAGATCAAACATAGCTATCCTTTCTGTTGGCGCTCCGACACCCCCCTGATCTACCGTGCAGTCCCATCATGGTTCGTACGTGTGGAACACATGCAGGAGCAGCTCTTGAAGTCTGCCAAAGACACCTACTGGGTACCCGATTTCGTCAAAGAGAAACGTTTTGGCAATTGGCTCCGCGACGCCATAGACTGGGCCGTTAGCAGGAACCGTTACTTTGGAACTCCCATTCCCATCTGGATGTCGCCCAACGGGGACGAAATCAGGTGCATCGGCAGCATCGCCGAGTTGGAAGAACTCACAGGACAGAAAATCACGGATATACACAGGGAAAGCATAGATCACCTGGAAATCCCTAGTCAGATCCCCGGGAACCCACCTTTGAGGAGGATCCCGGAAGTCTTCGACTGCTGGTTTGAATCCGGAGCGATGCCCTACGCTCAAAACCACTACCCCTTCGAAAATCAAAAGGAGTTCGAGGAGCGTTTCCCGGCAGATTTCATAGCCGAGGGTATCGATCAAACCCGTGGATGGTTCTACACTCTCATCGTCGTATCCACCGCCCTCTTCGGCAAAGCCCCTTTCAAGAATCTTATTGCGAACGGTTTAGTACTAGCGAGCGACGGACAAAAGATGTCGAAACGTAAAAGCAACTACCCAGATCCCCTCGAAATAGTCAACAAGTACGGAGCAGACGCCTTGAGGCTGTATCTCATAAACTCACCTGTCGTTAGGGCCGAGAATTTGCGTTTTAAAGAGGATGGCGTACGGGATATCGTCAAAGACGTCTTACTGCCTTGGTTTAACGCGTTCCGTTTCTTGATGCAAAACGTCGAAATCTACGTGCAAGATAACAACAGAAGTTTCGTATATGACGAGAAGAACGTTGTAAGCTCCAATATAATGGATAGGTGGATCTTGTCGTTCACCCAATCGCTGCTGGCTTACGTACGCAAAGAAATGGGGCTGTACCACTTGTACAACGTTATTCCGCGACTTACAAAGTATATAGATTACTTAACGAACTGGTACGTACGAATGAACAGGAAACGTCTGAAGGGCGAAGGCGGCTTGGAAGACTGTTCCGCGGCATTGTCCACCTTATTCAACGTTCTGTTGAATATTGTCAAGATGATGGCACCGTTTGCTCCTTTCTTATCCGAGAGTATGTACCAACACTTGAAATTACTGTCGCAGGATAGCGCCGACAGCGTCCATTTCACGATGTTGCCGGAACCCAATCAAAATCTAATTGACACGAACATCGAAAGAGCCGTGGCACGGATGCAGAGCGTCATTGAACTGGGACGTGTCGTCCGCGACCGTAAAACCATCCCAATCAAATATCCCTTACCGGAAGTAATCGTGGTGCATAACGACCCTCAATACATCGAGGATATTGTATCGTTGCAAAATTATATCTTGTCCGAATTGAACGTGCGTCGAGTGAGCACCACGACGGACAAAAGCAAGTTCGGAATTACACTCAGAGCAGAACCCGATCACAGGTTGTTGGGGGCGCGGTTAAAACAAGATTTCAAAGCTGTCACTCAAGGTTTGAAGTCGCTGACCGACGCAGAGATTAATAAGATTGTGGGCGCCGGGTTTGCGACTATATCCGGTCATCGTATCGAGCTGGAGGAAATCCGTTTGATCCTCAAATGCGAGAACTTGAACACAAACCAATATGAAGTCCATAGCGACAACGACGTGGTTATTCTACTGGACGTTACCCCGGATTCGTCGATGCAAGACGAGGGCATGGCCAGAGAGATCATCAACCGCATACAGAAGCTGCGGAAGAAGGCGCACCTCGTACCGACCGACGAAGTATCGGTGTTTTATAAATGTAGTGGGGATTTGCAGAGGATCGCTAAGGAATACACGGATTTCATGGAAACGACGATCAAAGCATCGTTTAAAAGCGCGGAGGGTAAAACGGCCAACGACCAACTTATTATAGAAGAAACGCAGAAATTGAAGGATACGGATATCACTGTCGCTTTGACGAAAAGGAGCGATGTCCAACTTCCCGTCGTACGGTGGACCAACGTGGCTCTGGTTGGTGTGAAATCAAAATACTGCGACGGTGCTACTAAGGGTGTCGTGTTATTGGAGGTGGCTGGCAAAAAAATCGGTCTAGACGGCTTGAGGAAGGCTGTATCTCAACTTTTCGGTGTTGAAGATTTCGAATTGTGGACCAGGAAACATGGCGAAGTCACGAATCAACAAGTCGACAAGTTAAATGGCGACACAGTTTTTGTGACTCCGACAGGGAAGAAAGTGGATTTTCCAGATGAAAATGGGGTGCCCTTCTGTAAGACGGTGAATTTTACGGAGAAAGGCGTCTCGGGTACCGTTATTTTGGAGAATCCTCAAGGGAATCCTTTAAGGTTTGATGTCGGTGATGTTATTAAAAGGTGGATTGATGCAAAGCAAAGATAATTAATTATATGACAAAGTATTTGAGTTTTTTGTACCATTAAGTAGTAATAAACTATTTATTATTTCAAAGTTTAGTTATACTCTGTATTGCTTTTTTTCTTTCTCAACTTTGTAGGGTAGTTCTACAGCTGTATACATAACCTAGAGACTAACTCTATAACCAGTATCTAGATTGTGGATGATGAATTCAGTGCTTAAAGTTCCTATACCCGAGTTCCAAAATAATAGAGAGTGATTCATTCACACACTTATACTCAACGGCCGAAAATGTAGAGAGTGACTCATATTATAAACCCGCTCACAGTTTATAGCAGTCGACACAAAGAAACATACATGCAGCTCATATATTTTTCCTATAAAATCGTATGCCGCATATCTGCGAGCATACCCGATTACACAGCTGTTGCCAACATGGGTGGGCAAAATTTCGAGTATATCTTTTCTCTAATTTAATTATGAATGTAATTAATTTATTAGAGATTTTGTGTTTGTGAGAATGAAGAATAATTCAAACTACACCGTATTAAAATCGTAAACGCTCTAATTTAACAAGTGAGGAATATCGGATGATGACATGTATGAAGGGTTTAGGATGCGAGGTCAAAATATGAGTGTAGTGATAAGGGGATCGCCTGGCCCGAGTTGACCGGCTGGGAGATCAATCTTTCAAGTTAAGCAACGTAGACGCAGGCCGGAATTTGGATGGGTGACCAAACTTGGGCTGAGACTTTAGTCCGCCCGAGGTCTGGGGTCTGGCCGCTCACCATGTTCCGCCGGTGCGGTTGCTTGGTTGGGAGATTGATCTTTCCGGTTAAGGAAGCGTGACGCGGCTGAGTTTGGATGGGAGACTAAACCTGGGCCGAGACTGTGGCAGTCCGCCCGGGGTCTGGACACTCAACATGCTCGCAGGCGCACGACGCGTGTGGCAGGGCAGAAACCCCCCGATAAATGGAAATGAGGACAGAGCAACAAAAAAAATCTCTGTAACTCGGATCCATACTATCACACATATAATCTGTAAGAGACTTTGCCACCGAGCCATCCATATTAATTGGATGGTTTGAAAGAAGAACTCTCTTAGTTTGGAGGATGTACAAAGGGCCCAAGGGCCTAAGTGCTGCACTGGGAAGTAATTTCCGCTGCACCTCCACACAATTACATACATACATACATGAGTGTAGTGATGTTGAAATATGTAATTCATTAACAAGAATATTCGTGAGTAGCATATGTAGGTATAGTGCAAAAAAGAGTGTTAAAGAAGTACAACTGTGAAACGAAAAATAGTGAAAACTCACGGAAGATGGTATTTTAAAAATTAGTTTTTGACAAAAAAAATGGGTTGCTATAGCTTACAAGATGAAACTTTGCCTTGAATATATAGAAGGGTGCTTTTACGAATTATGCGTGACATATGAATTATGGTATGTGCATTTCCGTATAGTTGAAATCGAAAAGAGTACTGATAGAGAACGACAAAATAGTGATATGGCAAAGAAACTATTTAAAATAAATATTAAAAGGTCGGAATATTCACTTTTGACGAAACATGAACACAAAGGATCATACGGAAAGCGGTACCATATGATATAATACGCCGATGGCAGTTGATGTGTGCGAGTGGTGGAGTCTTTCAAGGCATGATTACCAACAGAAATCCTACTTTTCGATGTGGCACACGCCTTCAGATGTATGTGGCATTTAAATTTTATATGATAAATATAGGGGCTGCATGTATTTGTCCTAGAGTTGACTGGTTTAAATAGCGAGCAGGTTTATAAATTAATCACTCTCTATTATTTTGGGCCTCGACTGTAGATTGACCGTATTGCAAGCAATGTCAGTGTTCTTTGTCCTAAAATAACAACTTGGCAAATGCCATTTCCTATTCCAAGTGTGTCTTTCAATAAAATAATGAAAACAAGTAATTGTTTTTTGTATTGTTATTATTTTTGGTAACGTATTAATTTTGACAAAAAATTGGTAATTCAAACTAATATTTTAATTGGCGAATTCTACTGCTTTCAATCTAGGGACTTCATTTTAGTATGCTTCATATTTATCCAGGGACTGCAATGCCGAAATAGTTTTAAGTACGAACTATACCACTTATCCATATATTTAGAGTTGAAGTTAGTTCAATTTCATTTGTAATATTTTACACACTTTTGTGTGTATTGGAAGAGACGATGGATGCCTAATCAGTGTCAAAACTATAAGGCGAGTTTGTGATATTCAAAATTGAAGGGTAATGCTAAAATCAGGAATTGTTCCGCTTCACAATATCTCACATCCGCAAGGCAAATTCATCCACTCTATAGTCTTAATCAGTGGCTACCAAGATACTTTTGCTGTAACAAAAAATTTATGGCCACTAGAAAATAAGATGTTTTACTATCACATCAATTTTTTTTTTTAGTATACAGAAGTTATACTTTCCTGTGAGCTTGGACATCAATACGTAAATTCTAACAAATTATTAATTAAAAACGTTATTATATTTAGTAATGTCTACGAATTTTATTTGTGCTATTGTGTTTGTTTGTTTTTTTTAAATGTCTTTCTTTCATGATGTAATATATCCATAGAAAAAAATAAATATAGAACCTGCTTAAAGATGTGCCTAGTGGTGATACATTTTTAGATATGTTGAAGCGTAAATTTAAATATGTAAACAAACTGTTCATAGTAGTTTATTTGCCTGATAGGTATGTAAATAATCATCACTACAGAACAAATGTTTCCTTGGTTTTGTGTAATAAAAGTCAAATTAATTAATACTTGAATATTTAAGTCTCAATAAAATAATTATCAAAAATTTTGGAAAAATATTTTATGTAAGTAAAGGCAATAATTACATTACATTATTTTTTGGTTCATAATACCTAAGTATTTAAATTTATCTGATTTATAGATTTATATTTCTTGATGAAGTCATAAGCTATTTTTTCTTTTTCATGCATGGCTGAATTTATTGAATGCCGATTTAACTCACATATCAGGCTCATCCGATGGATTTAATAGGTATGTCTACACTCATATCAAGTTAATTAAATCATAGGTGCTTCATGTTTTAACTTATCGATTTCATTCGTCTAGGAATGAGCTCTTCTTTTAAATTGTTACAAAATAGTTGTGATTCCACCATGTCACTAATAAGACGCTAGAAAGTAATTAATAATCCTTTATTATAATTTTAATTACTTTGTAAATTCTGAAATGGAACTGCAACATTTTCTGTTGAAATCTGTTTAAAGAAAATGTTCTGAACAGATATATTTTCTACGATTTCACTGTAAATTTGGAAGATCTATTATTTCTAATGTACGGGAAAACCTAAAAGTAAATGAATTATTCTGCAAATATTTTAAATTATTTATTTATACTATATTATACGTAATATAATAGTAGATTAATGTAGATTTTACAATTAATGTTCGATCTCAATTTCACAAAAAAATATGTATGCTTCAAAGATTTACCTACGGAATTTTACAGTAGTTCCTGTTCCGTTAGATGGGAAACGTTTTTACCATTTGAAACTGTCTAAAATAAATATAATTTTTACAAATTTGTTCATATTTTACATATTTATAAAATGCAATGGTAATTATTTACATTAGCGTAAACCTCTTCAATCTTAACAAAAAAAATTCCTACCCCCCCTATTTTCGAGGGTGGTGATCACGAATCCTGTGCACGAATCTGAAGTCAGATTTCGGCGCTCGCATGTAGTTTTCGAAAAAAAAAATTCAAAATTATAACCTCTATTTGTACATTACATTAGGTTGAAATTGCAATGTACATCTTTGCATCTTCATTTCATGACGTCACACTGTTGTCAAAATATATAGGAGTTATATTGCAATTTCAACCTAATGTAATGTATACATAGTTTACAATTTTGAAAAAATTTGTTTTCGAAAACTACATGCGAGCGCCGAAATCTGACTCCAGATTCGTGATCAGCACCCTCGAAAATAGGCGGGTAGGAATTTTTTTGTTAAGATTGGAGAGGTTTACGCTAATGTAAATAATTACCCTTCTGATAAATAAAGTCTTTAATAATGGTTAAATAACATATAAACTGTAAATGAAAACTAGATATAACTGCAAACACTATAATATAATATATTATTCAAAAGTTATAATAAATTATATTGTCTAGGGTACAAAATATAAGGAAGAATCTAGGGTTATAGACGAAGATAAACAAAACCACAGAACGCAGTTTTAAAACAGACCCACTAGAGATGGTTATCGAGAACTAGAACTGATCTTTTGGAACAGGTCCAGTGGCGCGGACTAATGGAACTGATCCGGTTCTGCTCGGACTACAAGCATACAAAACAGTCCAGAGTACTCGTTTACTCGTAATGCAAGTTCGGCAGACTGGATCCGTGAACTTGTATACTACAACTGTAAATTGTATATGAAGAAGATACCTAATAGACTAGATAGTAGTAGATTTAGATTTTGGACTAGTTATACGATCATTGTTTATATAAGCTACGCTATCAATAGTGTACTCAAGGATACGATGATATATACAAAAGAAACATTTCGTTTCAGCAATATTGTGACTTGCGGCTATAAAAAATTAGATGTATTTTATTATTTATTTTTATATAGAACCAAATAAAAAACGCGTTATAGTAAAAAATATATTAATAAAAAAAAAATAGGTACTTTTCTTAAAACTAAAATAAATAATTTATTAACGTACCGTGAATGCGCTCAATTATTCTAGTCCGATCTAATGATAACGAACTAAAACTACATGAATTTGTACTAACGAACGAGACCGAATTTGATGCACCGACCTACTCTCATACCTTGAATAGAGTCGGTCCGGACCACATCCGGACTAGGAACTGGAACTGATCTTTGGACTAGGTACCTACTTAGGACCGGATCAGGTTGGACCTGATCCACGAAAATGTGTGGATCAGCCATCTCTAAGACCCACTGAAATGAAATTATGACGACTGGAATTCTCGTTAAGCTGCGAGAATTGATTACTCATGATCAGCGCCACATTTGTTTTGTGTTTCCTAGCAATGGCGGAGCAATAAATACACAAACCTAGAAAAAATATAGACTGTGGCAGTGTCATATTGCCGGCGACCGCAAATTCATGGCTGCCCTAAAAGGTCCAAATCGCTAAAACTTGGTTTTTATGCCAATTTACGTTGGTTGTATTGTAGCGTGAAGCTCATTTGTTTACTATGATTGGTCACATTCATGTCACATTCTTTAATGACATAATGATGACATTTAAAATGACAGCAAGTTACTTAATTTCAGATTGCAATGCAGCCATCATATTTGCACAACCGCCAACATAAAGCAAATAAAATATCCATTTTCTGGACCGTAGGTCCCTAGAAAACGCGGCACCTGTCGTGACCTATATCATGAACCGACGCAGTCTATATTTTTTCTAGGTTTGTGAATAAATATTTAACTGATTGTGAATTGAAATGAAATTGAATTCTGGATATGAATAATTATTATTTGGTGCTATATGCTGGTTAATTTTACAGTCCCTTATAAAACATCAGATGTTCCAACAATAACACCCACAAAAGTACACAAAGAATAACACTAACGAGATGCAAAATAAAAAAATGTACTGGTTAACCACACTGGACTCCAATGACGTGTTTACAAACAAAATAATGGGAAATTAAGAACACAATTCATATCGTACGTGCAGATGATTGTCTCTCTCGCACCCATATACATAACCAATGAAGTATTTTCTTTGGTGAGTTTTATGTGCCTCCTTTTGTCTGCTCCTAGGTTTGTTACTTTATATGGATGCGCAGTGGAACTAATAGCATTCCACATCGTACATTTCAGTGAACAAACCACAGAAACATGACTAAAAATGGCTATAACCCAAAAAGTCAATGCGCAGACCTCTAGACTCGTTCTATTCTATCTTTTTTATGTATACCATAATTGAGTGGATGGATAACCCATTGATTTCCTAATCGTGTACGTCTTCATGGTCTTTACCATATGGAATAGTTTCTCAATTTCTCATAGACTCACTAGTTTAGAAGTCTATGGTTTACCTAGTAATTCAGTAATCTGTAAGCCTATTATCTGTGTGTTTACCTAAATGAAGTTGGTAATGCCCCTTCTCTAAATACGTTTAAAAATAATTATGTTATTTTTTTTAATTTATAACTACTTATTTGTATTAATTTATTAATGTAGGTATTAATCCTCATTGTTGTGTCTTAATTTTAGTTTATGTTATGTTACTGTATTTTTACTGTTATTACTTGCTTGAATATATTTCTTATGTAGAGTTCATAGGTCTGTGCTTTGCTCTGTTAATTTGTAATAAAAATAATAAAGGGGGAATGGAAGTAAGTAGAGAATTGGAGATTGTCGCCAACTCTGATTGAAAAAAGCACCACAATGTTGGAACTGCAAAATGTAGAAGTAAGAAAGTATAATTTAGTCATTTCACTTATAATTAATTCAAAAATAAATACACACAAGTTTAAATCTGGTTTATTAGAATATACAACATTAAATTAAATATACAGTATGCGCCAAAAGTATGGAATAAATTCAATAAAAACGAAACAATTATTTTTTGGGAAAAATCCTTGAACAGGTCGATTTTTAATTTAAAAAATACATATTTTAGCGTAAAATGCGATTTTCAAATGTCATTTGTTTTCGAGTAATGACGTCATCGATTTTTTTTAAATGGCAACACCATATTTTTTTCCTTGATTCTGAAAGATCGTTTAATTCTCTATCAGACAGTACTAACATTTTGCCCTCTTACATAGGAAAGTTTTCGAGTAAATGACGATTGAATGTTAGAAAACGTGAATCAATTAAAATAAAGCAAAAACGTTATCAAGTTTAGTTTTTCGAATTCCATAGTTCTTTTATGGATCACGTAGGTGAAAATCTTTGCAAAGTGTCATTGTCACACCGACTTTCTAATAAGTATTGTAAGCGACATAGAAATTATTATTCAATTTAAAGTATTATGGCACATTTAACTGTTACTCAAAGAATTGAAATTTTAATTCTTATCGGATGCGGGAATATCACTAGAAGTCAGCAGGAAGTTTGCGATTTATTTAATGAAAAATATCCAGATCGCCCTATCAGCCAATCAACAGTCAGTAAGGTAGAGTCTAAATTTAGAGAAACTGGCAATGTTGTAAATATTCCAAAACCTGGACGTCCAAGCATTAATGAAAATCAGAAACAGAACATTTTGATAAGTATGGTGGATAATCCTCATAATTCTTCACGATTGGTTGCATTAAACAATGACACTAGGTCAGAGCACAGTACGTATCTTGAGGAAGGAAAAATATCATCCCTACAAAATTCAACTTGTGCAGGAACTCAATGAAGATGATCCCGATCGCCGCTTACACTTTTGCGAAATTCTAATGGATTTATGTCAAGGAAATAGAAATTTACACCGGCAAATACTTTTTTCAGATGAGGCCACATTTTGTCTGAATGGTACAGTAAACCGTCAAACTTACAGATATTGGAGTCGGGAAAATCCTCATTGGATGGCAGAGACACATACCCAACACCCTCAGAAATTAAATGTGTGGGCTGGAATAGTTGACGACAGAATAGTAGGGCCCTTCTTCTTTGAAGGAACCCTTACAGGACAAAGATATTTAGATTTTCTAGAAAATGACCTTGTTCCAGCCCTTGCAGTAATTTTTCCTAACAATAATGACCCTGACATTCCTGACGATACCATATGGTTTCAGCAAGACGGTGCACCTCCGCACTATGCGCGCCCTGTACGAGATTTTTTGGACAACTGTTTTCCTGGGAGGTGGATCGGCAGACGCGGACCGATAGAATGGCCTGCAAGATCGCCAGATCTTATACCTCTTGACTATTTTTTATGGGGATACTTGAAGTCAAAAGTGTACATTAATAAACCACGTAATTTAGAAGAACTTCAAAATCGCATTCGGGACGAACAGACTTGCGCATTGTCAAGAAGTTGGTGGATGGCAATTCGAACATTTAATTTAAGTATAAAATTTAATCAATTGTATTTTATTTTACATACCTCAGAATTGTTACTTTTTATGGATAAAATTTACGTTTTCTAACATTCAATCGTCATTTACTCGAAAACTTTCCTATGTAAGAGGGCAAAATTTTAGTACTGTCTGATAGAGAATTAAACGATCTTTCAAAATCAAGGAAAAAAATATGGTGCTGCCATTTAAAAAAAAATCGATGTACGTCATTACTCGAAAACAAATGACATTTGAAAATCGCATTTTACGCTAAAATATGTATTTTTTAAATTAAAAATCGACCTGTTCGAGGATTTTTCCCAAAAAATAATTGTTTCGTTTTTATTGAATTTATTCCATACTTTTGGCGCATACTGTCTCTCCATATACCTACATATTAAATCATTTGTCTAATTTGTATGATAGATTTTATATTACAAATTAGCAGAAACAATTTTGTAACTGGTTCTAGTTTTCGAGATACCGCTAAATTTGGAACAACTGGATTTGGAACCTGCAAAAAAAACATCTTTTTCATTTAATTCTAAACGAATTTTTGAGTTAATATTTTAGTCAAAAGACAATTCCAATACTGAAATCCGAACTGAAAATCTGAGATTTACAACTGACGTGTTACAAAGTAGTTCATAATACTCATATTTGGGATTTTGAAAATTGCTTTTCCTTAAGCGGGCATTACACTAACAATTTATTGTCGAAGAAATTGATGAATTAATTCATCAATTTCTTCAAGGTCGCACTTTGGTTTTACATTATGTCCAGCTCCCGTATTCTGATTATAAGAATTCGTCTTGTTTCAAGTGTTTTGACAGTGCAGTGGCCTTTATTTATATTTGAAATAAAGGTCACTAGATTGTCAAAATACTCGATACGAGACGAATCCCAGTAATCAGAATCCGGGGGCAGGGCTTGGCAAGTTTCTTAACAATTTTCCTGTCAGATGTCACCCGTACCAACCTAAAAGTAATTTTAACTTTTGACGTTATATCATTCCCATTTGTATACGAAACAAAAACTGTTAAAAATGAAAAGTAACTTTACTAATTATATTTTAAGGCAAAATAGTGAGAAACAGTTAAAAAAGCTTCCATTGCATTTATTGTTGCTGCTGCTCGGTTACTGGTTAAATATTTACATTTATTTTAGGTTGGTATTCGTGAATTGAAGTAAAAATGGACGAAAAATTGGAACAAGTTTTAAGTCGTCAATAACTTGACGAAGTTCTGCATCAATTTATTTGACATCCAAGTTTTAGTATTAAGCGGGCTTTACACTAACAATTTATTGACGAAGAAATTGATGAATTAATTTATCAATTTCTTCAAGGTCGCACTTTGCTTTTACACTTGTTCAGGGCTTTGTCAAGTTTCTTAACAATTTTGCTGTCAGATGTCACCCGTACCAATGTAAAAGTAATTTTAACTTTTGACGTTACATCATTTCCATTTGTTTACAAAACAAAAACTGTTAAATGTTACGGCAAAAAAGGGAGAAATTTTTAAAAAAAGCTTCCATTGTGTTTATTATTGCTGCTGCTCGGTTACTGGTTAAATATAAATCATCATATCCTCGAATCTCACTTTTTGCATTAATTTTAGGTTGGTATTCCTGAATTGAAGTAAAAATTGACGAAAAATTAGAACAAGTTTTAAGTCGTCAATAACTTGACGAAGTTCTTCATCAATTAATTTGACGTTCAAGTTTTCGTACTACATTTGTCAATTAACTTGACGAAGCCACTTGATCAATTAATTGCTAAAGAAATTGTTAATGTAAAGCGGACTTACATTTGTCAATTGACTTGACGAAGCCACTTGATCAATTAATTGACAAAGAAATTGTTAATGTAAAGCTGGCTTTAAATGTTTGGACAGATATTGTCGATGATCGCTTGATTGGATCGTTCATATTAAGACATTAAATAGATGGGGTTCAGTATATCGAGGACCTGCGAAATGATCTGATTGTACAAAATGTTCGGAAGTACCTTAATGAAGTTCAAGGGATACGATGGATTAGAGGAGGATGACCGGTATCAAGGCCGCTACGTTCTCCTAATTTAAATCCTTTAGATTTCTTTTTATGGGGATATTTAAAAAATGAAGTATATCGAACCGAAGTGGACACTACTAATGATTGACACGAACGTATCCATAGCTGCAAACAGGGAATTCCAGGAAACAACTACTCTGCGGGCTAATGCCCCGACCAGCATTGAATTACACCTGGAAAACCTATAGCAACAGCTAGAGTCATTCGTCAGACGCCCACCAGACATATACCGGTTTCGAGCTTATTAGCTCTCATCAGTATGCCATAGGTGAGGTATCTGACGAATAATCCTAGCTGCTTTCGTCTGTCTAACCCGACAGAAGAGACCATGAGTACGCGGTGTAGAACTAACTACATCTATCGGCCGTTCGCTACTTCATGCCGGACTGAAAATGTCACAGGCACGAAGCGTTCTACATGCAGTAGACACCATTGAAAGCTGTCGACCTTTATCGCGATCGGCGAGAAACGATATTTGCAAACACGGAATTCCAGGAAACAACTACTCTGCGGGCTAATGCCCCGACCAGAATTGAATTACACCTGGAAAACCTATAGCAACAGCTAGAGTCATTCGTCAGACGCCCACCAGACATATACCGGTTTCGAGCTTATTAGCTCTCATCAGTATGCCATAGGTGAGGTATCTGACGAATAATCCTAGCTGCTTAAGCTCGAAACCGGTATATGTCTGGTGGGCGTCTGACGAATGACTCTAGCTGTTGCTATAGGTTTTCCAGGTGTAATTCAATGCTGGTCGGGGCATTAGCCCGCAGAGTAGTTGTTTCCTGGAATTCCGTGTTTGCAAAATATCGTTTCTGGCCGATCGCGATAAAGGTCGACAGCTTTCAATGGTGTCTACTGCATGTAGAACGCTTCGTGCCTGTGACATTTTCAGTCCGGCATGGAGTAGCGAACGGCCGATAGATGTAGTTAGTTCTACACCGCGTATCCATAGCTGCTGCTAATACCTTCAAAATGGACAAGAACCAAAAACATTTGTGTTTGTTCGTAGAAACTGGGTGAAACGGACCCAAATGTGTTTACACGTTGGTAGACAAAATTTTGAACATATTAGGCATGCCAAATTATTTTATTAATTAAGCCCACAAATTAATGTTATTAATTGTTAAAAACGATAGCGCCAAAAGCAGTTGAATTTGCTCATATAAAATACCTAGGTGTTACAAATATTTATTTCTTTCCTTGGGATTGGGAAATTCTTTCAATTTTTTGTCCATAAATTTTTTATAAAAAGAAAATTCAAATTTAGGTAATAGCAAAGTTTACAGAATAAATATATGTTGTTTCACTCTCGAACACGCCCCGCCCTACTAATTCCGCTCTCCTCACCCGTCTCGGGGACCGTTCGTAACCCAGGATCCTACACGGTGGCCGACGCTATAACTGTAACGTGTTGAGTGCGATCGATATAGTGTAAAAACCTATACTGCAGCATTTGTAACTTGTAAACAATATAGATTATATTATTCCCTATTTTAGCTTTAAAATAATGTATATTGTTTTTTAAATGTTTACGTAAACATTTTATTGCAAATTTTCCTCATGGCTACATTATTTTTTATATAGTAGAGTACATGTATATTTCATTTTAAAATTTACAAGTGAATATATACGACTTCCAAGATTAACTAACAAAACTTTATACATTTACCTATAATCGTTTTATAATATTTATGCTTATGACATTACAAATATTTTATTTATACAATAAGCAGCCTTACTTCACACTTTTGGAATATCCCTCGTATATAAATAATTCAGAATTGGAAAGAATCTACTTTTTTAAGTCCCTCGTACTTGGCCATTTTTTGTGACAGTATTTACGTGCGGCGGTACGGCTTTGATCTCAAAACATCAAAGTGCCGACAGAGAGTGGTATAACTTATATTTATTCAGCAAACTTTGGTAGTAGTTCCTGTTCCCTAGATTACTAATATTAAATTATTTTTTTTATGAATCAAACAAATAGATGCGTTATAATTAATTTTTTAAACTGAACCCAAATGGTTATCCACACCGCAATTTTCGAGTGTTGTAAAAATGTGCTGTAAAAGTACGTAAAAAAATAAAAATGATAGGTCGATGTATTAAGCAGGTAATTATTATTATTAGATAATGATATTGATAGATAGATTTTCTCCCATAATAATTACTTACGCAAAAAATATACTTGGATACTTTATTCTCAGCACATCAATGATTTGGAGTAATTTTCTCGAAAATGGAGCTTCAAGCAAATTGATATTTTTTGGCAGTCTCTTCGAGAACTAAGATAAATCCGCATAAATTCTACGAAAATGTCGAAATTGACTTACCTTGTGAATATGTAATGTAAGTTGCAAACATTTTTAATATTTACTGTTGTGGGAACTACGATTCAAGGCGTTGTTGTTATTCCTGGGTACCTCACAGTACTTTTTATCATAAACAGAATTTATATCGTATTCGGACGTAATATATTCGTAAGCATTGGCAATATTTGGTGGTGCGTTTAGAAGAGAAGGTCCTGGACCAATGTAGTGAGCAATCGACGAATTTCTTTTTAGTATGAAGTAGACCGAGATGATTATAACACTGGCTAAACACAAAATGTTAAAGGCAGTTACGTATACAAATGTATCTACTTTAGATAGAAGTCCTTGAATCTGGTCATCTAGCTTGTTCAATTTATCATGCTCGTCTCTAAGCTTTAAATTGGCGGCGAACGATTGTTTCAAAAGCATGGGGTTGGTATTGCCATTTTGTAAATCGGCGATACATTCTTCGAACAGGAAATCATATAAGTCTTGCTTGATCTCGAAATAGAATTCCAGGAAGTTCGTTGGATCTAGCGAGCTATTTTGTGCAGATGCTAATGGACCCTCGGCTAATATCAAATTTCCTTCGCGAGTTTTCCAAGTATTAGCAATTTTGCAGCTTTCCTTTTTGTTTATCAGTTCCAAAGGAAAATATTTGCCATCCCATTCAAGAATAGCATAACGTTTTTGATCGAGTTTGAAATAATACATGTCCGAGAAGTTTATTTTTCTATAAAGGAGGCATTCATCAGGACCGTCTTTCACCTCCCACATAACATCTATGTTTTCTGTTTCATCGTGACAAAACCCTGAGGTGTATCTGCATACAGTGCCCGATCTTAACTTTATTATGTCACGTCCCAGGTCTACTTCGGTAGTGTAGTTTGTTAATGAAATAGTCACAATTCTATCAAATGTGTTATCGTTAGACTTGAAAGTAACTGGTGTATAGTTTTTATAATGAATATGTGGAATTCCATATTTGTCTTTAAAAGTAGACGAGTTAAACGCATTTATGCAGTTTGTCGTTATGTCGCTATATCGGTGCGTTGATTTTACTACGTGTGTGTATTTCAAGATTTCTACGAAACATGCTGAATTATTACCACCATTGCATATGATTTCGTGGTGATATAGACAATGGTACACCGTCACGTTGATCGTAGCAGTTCGTTCGTATGCGACTAGAGGTGGTTTCGGCGATTCTATTTTGGGTCGACGGCATTTGTCTTGGTCTACACCTGCACAGACATCCAAACATAAAAAGAGGAGGATCCATAGACGCCATGGTACCCTGAAAGTAATTATTATTTTATTACGGAATAAAAATGAACATTCTGGGATATCATAAATACAGCATTATTTCACAAGAAGGTTTTTTTATACAGGGTGATTCAGTCATCATGTCATTAATTTTTACCACGTTTCGGAAAGCCTAATAAAAACAGAAAATCGAAAAAAATACTCAACCGTTCAAAAGACAAACAAATCACCCTATAACAATCGATAACACGACGCTCCTGGTACATACAAATTTTCTAACGCGTACCAGTATTGAAGCTAATAGAAGTCGAGCAGCGTTGTCAGGGCCACATGCATTTTTAAGATATTCATTAAGCGTTTTGTCAAGTTCTGACGTAAAATTCATTCATCGTGCCCTCGCAATGCAAGTTCAAAAGCTCTTCAAATTTTAAACGGTAAATAGTTTTGGATAAATCATACTTATTTTGTGTCACCTTTTCGTTATATTCTTGAAAGCAGAATCAAGTGCTTAATAATAATAATATACCGCCCCCTTTCCCGCACAAGTCTTCGACTTCTGGGCTAATCCTCGTGATTAGAATGAGGGGTAGAGATACTACTCGTATTGTCGTATTATCGTTATTATTATGAGTCAGAATCTAATTTATTACTCATGATCAGTAAGTACCGAATAACACAGACGTCCATGGAAAACACAGATGCACATGTCTATTAAAATGTCTTTTATAAATTTTTCCACGGCTCTCTTCAGCAGAGGACAACCGCGGTCTTCCATTACTTCACTTTACTCAACTTGAATAGCATTTTTATTTAGGCAAATAGCAAATTTTATTAATAATTATAAACTACACTGGCGCCACAAATACGAAATTCACCAACCTCTATCACGCTAAATCGTGAGTAATTGATGGATGTGGAAATGTTGGTAAAAAAGAGAGAGAGAAGCCAAGCTGTGTGCATTTGGGGTTAAAATCCGTTTTCTCAATTCAACACAATCGAATTATTTTGACAGACTAGAGACCTTTATTTACATTTACAATATTCGGTAATTCGGTTCGGTAATAAGTACTAAGTTAAAAGTTCCATGTACATCAGCGGATCTTGACTGTGTTTACCGTGTTGGTGCAAGATCTGCAGAAACAAATGCTAGATCAATACGAGTCACTTTCTTGTCTAATATTATGAAAAGTCGTGTATTTAATTCCAAAAAATTATTGAAAGGCACGGGAGTTATGATATTTGAAGATCTTACCAAGGAGCAATATGATCTTTTTGGGAAGGCGAAAAGAAAATTTCACCGAAATGCATGGACAGTTGGTGGCAAGATTTATGTATTAAAGAATAATAAGAAATGTCTTATCAATAGTTCAGATGACTTATAATTTAGTTGTCGTGGTAGGACTATAAATTTTTGTCCGCACTAAATATTCATACGTATACTCTAATTTCTTTTTGTACTGTTCACTGATATAAATGTTATTTACTTGTTAAATAAAAATTACTTATTACTTACACTATGCACTGAATCTTTTCACTTAGGAGTGGTGTATAGAATACATATTTCTGTATTATTATTTATATTAATCTGTATTATATAGGAGACTAGGCGAGCGGCAATTTCCATATATGTTGATTTATTATCAAAATTGTCGTGGGTTACGCACGAAATTAAGGCAATTATATGAGAGTACACTTGATAGTAATTATGATTTTTTATGTCTTGTTGAAACGTGGTTGCATGAAGGGATACATGATGGAGAAGTTTTTAATCTAGATCTGTATGATTTAATTAGGTGCGACAGAAAGACTGGTGGAACATTAACTAGGGGAGGCGGGGTATGTATTGCTGTAAAAAAAGGAATAGGTATAAAGATAATCAGAGCAACTACGCAGTGTAATCATTATGAAGTGTTAATTTTGGATTGCTCTATTAATAATAGGAAATATACTTTTATTATATTATATACCTATGCCACCAAATTCAAGCAGTGATCGTTATGCTAATTTATATAATTTCATAGAGAATAATGTCAGTCATACCGATAATTATATATTTGGTGACTTCAATCTTCCCGAAATATGTAAGAATAATAGAACCATTAATTTTCAAAATTATACTGAATTCATAAGTTTTTATCATTAAAGAACATTAACTATAAGTATAAGTAATTTAAATAATGTAATTTTAGACTTAGTGTTGGTTAACAGTGATGATTTTAATATTAAAATAGGTAGAGTCGTTGATCCAATTGTTCCTGAAGATCTAAATCACCCTGTTCTGGAAATATTATTTGGCGAATTTCAGACTAATATTGTATACGATGGCACTCGCAGTACAGTAGTACGTTACAATTTCAAAAATGCAACTTTTAGATTTAGCGAATGCATTTAGGGAGGTTAACTGGTTGCCAGTTCTTTCGCAAACTGAAGTTAATGGGGCTGTAAAAATTTTTTATATTTTAAATGATGTGTTTGAAATTTGTGTACCTAAGACAACCATAAAGCAATTTAATCGTATAAAATATCCAACATATTTTACAAACGAAATAAAACGTCTTATAAAAACTATTTCTTATAGGTTGAGGAGCGTTTCTGAGGAGTTTAATTTGAGGTATATTGAAATTAGGAGAACATTATAAAATCAGATTCGTCTTGCCTATCGTACATATTTGTCAAATATTGAATATGGTATACAGTCGGAGAGTAAATTATTCTTTAATTATATTAAAAAATAAGCGGTCACCTTCATATGCTCCAATGTGTTTTCGTGATGCAGTTCCAGAAACGTTTGCGAAATATTTTCATTCGGTCTATTCTCCCTCGCCAGCTACATATAATTTGGAAGATGTTAGTCTGGGAAATTTTCACATGTCTCAACTGAAATGTATAACTAACCATGATTATGATACTTCAGTTAAAAAATTGAAACCTAAGCGGGCTGTAGGTGCAGATGGAGTACCACCGTACGTTTTAAAAGGATGTTCTGATTATTTTAGGGAACCTCTTCTGCACATCTACAATTTGATTTTGTGTACCAATCAATTTCCTGACTGTTGGAAAACTTCGCTGGTCAGCCCAATACATAAATCGGGGATAAATCTAATGTTAATAATTACAGACCTATTGCGGTTTTATCTGCGCCTGCAAAAATTTTTGAACAAATATTGTACGTTCACTTATGGAATCATTTTAGCTCACTTGTTAAAAACTGTCAACATGGATTTGTGCCTAAGAGATCAGTATCCACTAATTTAACTATTTTTGCTGATGATATACTTGGCGCATTTGAGAATGGATACCAAGTGGATGCGATTTTTACCGACTTTCAAAAGCTTTTGACAGGGTAGACCACGACGTGCTTTTAAAAAATTAGGCATATATGGGGTAAATGATAACTTAATTAGGTTGATTGTTTCTTACTTGCAAAACCGTACATTTCAAGTTAAATATCATGGACTGTTTTCAGAAGTGTATAATGCGAATTCAGGGGTTCCGCAAGGTTCCAATTTGGGTCCACTCCTGTTCTTGTACTTTATTAATGATCTTCCTGAATGTCTTTGTTACTCCGACTGTTTGATGTTCGCTGATGACTTTAAATTTTATAGACAAATTAAAGTGATAAATGACTGTGCTCTGCTGCAGCTTGACATGGACTCTGTACTGCGCTGGAGTCGGGAAAATAAGCTTCATTTTAATATTAAAAAGTGCTGCAATATTTCCTTTACTCGTAAAAAGAATGTAATTAGATATGCATATAAGATGGATGGTACTCAGTTACCTAGTACTAGTAATGTTAAAGATCTGGGAGTTACAATAGACAGTACAATGTCATATAAACTTCATTTCGATAAATTTATATCAGATGCTTATAAAGCTCTTGGTTTTCTTATGAGGGAATCCCATAATCTACAGAACATTCAGACCCTAATTAAATTGTACTGTACATTTGTTAGACCAAAACTTGAATATGGCTCATTGTTATGGCACGGTCAGCCCAAAAAATATACTGAGCGGGTTGAAAAAATACAAAAGAAATTTTTAAGGTATTTATACTTCAAGAAATACAATAGACCACCAGATTTTACGACTATAAGAACTAACCAACTATGTCGAGAATTCAAAATGAACTCTCTTTATCACCGTCGTATTATTTCCATGTTGCTATTTGGTTATAAAGTTTTAAATTGTTTTATCAATGCGCCAAATCTGCTCTCCCGTGTGTATATTAATGTTCCTTCCAGAGATACCCGTCAATACCACTTACTACATATTCCGATTCGTAAAACATCATGTTCTCCTCTTACAATTATGTTTCAGCTAATTAATAAAATCTCATCATGTAACTCCATTGACCTGTTTCTCCTCAAAATATATTTCTAAAAGAAATCAAGCAATTTTTTCCATAGATAATTTGCAATAAATTAATATTAGTTTTTGTGCGTGACTTGTTGTTGAAACAACTGTATGGGTGTTGTTCGCCCTTCTTGAATAGTGCTTTGTATTCTAGTTTATTACCTTTTATTCTAGTGTTTACATTAGGTAGTGACATATTATGTAATGTAATTTATTATAATAATTATTTCCCTGTAATTAGGTACCCATGCCTGTTGGGAAAATAAAATAAAATAAAATATGGATTACAGAGTGGCGTCATTCGATACGACATGTATCGAATCAAGAAACGGAATCCGAGCGCTGATCCAGTCGACGGCGGACACGCCCTTATAGGACCCGAACGATGTCACAATAACTATATACTACGGGCACAGCTTAAATAACAATTAAGCTGTGCTACGGGTAGGTACTATAGAAAAATATTTAAATTTAGTAACGTCGCGTCACGCCGACACCGAATTGAATTACCGGCAGCGGTCAGTGACAGTCTGATAAGAGAGAATAAATAATGATTTGAAAATATTCTTTTCCGGCGTAAATATGAATTAAGAATTTTTTTAAATCGCATATTCATATTATACTCATTTTTCTCTATCTTTTAAAATTAATACCATTATGGCTGAATCACCCTCCATATAAAATATGTAACTATTTTCGCGGAGAGAAATCGAAATAATACATTAGGTGCATACCTATTTCATCTATGCGCAACCGCGTCTTTGAATTAGTTTAAGATATTTTAACTCCTCGAACACACCTATATTAACATATGTTTATATTCCGCTTTACCTCGTGAAAAAATTAAGTTGGATTCTATGTCTTATTGTATTTTTTGGTACAGTCTCTCTTTCTAACTTTTGCAATCCTCGTCTTTGAATATAAACAGGGTTATTCAGTCATAATGTCATTAATCGTGTCATGTCATAACAGAATTTGCCACTCAGAACCACATACAATGTATGTCATACATATTGTCACAGAATTTGTCCCGCTCGCACCCAATTCGACGACTGTGGTATCACGAAACGCTAGATTGCACCGATCGCCCATACGCGATTCTAATAAACAAACAAATAATGCCGTGTAACCAGGCGCGACTGGAAAATATGGAGAATCTTTCGAGAAATGGATCTAGAGATGCTAGAAAATACCTGGAATATCCATTTGGTCTATAAAAGAAGAATAAACGGCCGTCAGTCAGTATGGAATTACAGTCTTGAATTGGAGTGTTTAGGTTGAAATTTCGGAGAGATCAATTAGGATTCAGAACGGTGGTCTTTGCGAAGGACAATCTCGAACATTCTAGTACTTTATACGGGAGTGAGACAAAGACCCAAGTGTAGCATATCACGACACTCGTATCATCCTAAGGAAGTCAACGGTGACATTTACAAACACATTCGTGGACATTCTAGAACTTTCCAAAGAAAATAAAGTCTATGCTTGTAACTAGATGTCAAGTCAATATGGATGCACAAATGGCAAAACTGTTAGAAATGATGCAAACAATGCAAAATAAAATGGAAGACCAAGCAAAGACGATGCAAGATAAATTAGAAGAACAGGGACAAACAATGCAAAAAAAACTAGAAGAACATTGGCATAAAATGGAAGATCAGATACAGACAATACAACAGGACATGAGAGACCAGACGAAAGAAATACAGGAGAAATTAGAAAATAAACTAGAAGAACAAGGGTATATAATGAAAGAACAGATACATACAATACAACAGGAAATGAGAGGTCGGACGAAAAAAGATTATGAAAATCGACCACCGATTGTTTATTTTTTAAAATTGATAAATGTAACTATGAAAATCCTCTCGTTTTTCTACTCCAATTTAAAAAAAAATCGTCAAAATCCGTGCAGTAGAAGCCGAGATATATCATCCTGAAGCGAGCGCGCCGATGTTTTGTGCGCCGAAGTTTTGCAGCCTATCCCCACCCCTCCGAATTTCGGCTCCGAGCGCGCACTACACAATGTTTATGCAAATTTTTGTGCGTGATGCACACGTGCAATGTAATTTTTGAAAGCAGATACGAAAACATCTCGGAAAAACCTATCGATTGGTATATAATTTATTGTTGCATCATTAACCGTTACGACGCATACCCTTCCCAACTTTGGAAGTAAATATCTCAACATCTACTGAACCGAATTGGATGATTTTTTTTTAAAAAGAAGCGTCTTTCCGAGTACTATTTTTCTATAGTTTCCGATTTTTTCCCACTCGCAAATCCCGCTTCACAGGCTTATTTATTTAAAAGCCAAAATTTTCAAACTTTTTAAAACCGCTCAAAAAATTATTAAAAATTGAAAAATGGTTAAGATAGCAATTGTATATGATAGTTTAAGGGTCCAAAGAGGTGTAAAAGTGCGGGCCCAAAAAAATATTCATAACTTTGAACCTGGCACAAAATTAAAAAAAGGTCTTTTTTTTCAAGGTAGGTTACTTACCAATTGCATTATGAAAAAACTGTCAGTCTGATCTTAATCAGCCTTGCGCTCTCGTTTTGTATTGCAGTCAAGTACTATTCTCTAAATGTATGACGTATTTGGGTTGTTTTTTCATTATTAAATAAATAATTTAAAATTAACTTGTTTTTTAACAACTTTTTTTGCACTTTCGAGCATTTTGCAGCGAACATTTCAAATCTACGGATATCGGACCAACTCTATCTTATAGAAAATTTTATAACGAACAAATTTATAAGTATACATTTTTTCTATAAAATGCATACGTACCGAGTTATATGCGATTGTTTTCGGAAAAAACGCGATTTTCGCAATTTTTTTCACTTTTTCGTTGTTATGCAAATATGCAAATAGCACACCTTTTCAAGCTAGCGCACCTCGATATTTTCAATAGGTATTCCCGAGCGATTCCAATAGTTATCTAAGTTACGTCACGTTAGAGCCAAATTTGAAAGATTTTTTCGTAATTCTCCTGGCCTATGAGGGTTTTTATTACTGTCTGTATGTAAATACATAAAATGTTTCAACCTCTCTTAATAATTTGACCTAGTGAGTATATTGGATTTTATTTCACTATTTATGTAATAAAATATGAATTGGTTGTTTTGTCCGTTTAAGGTAAGTAAATAGAGGTCAGTAGAGAGTTATTGGAAATCCCTTTAATACTGCCGATCAATATTTAGTACGACTTTATTTAAATACTGCTTGCCATTACCACAATTTAATGGTAAACCAGAAAAGAAGTATAAATCAATATTTTAAAAAATGAGAATACGCTTCCTTATCGTCATTTAATTTTTCCTCAAATATGCAACGGAAATTAATTTAAAAAGCGAAACACATTTTATTTTTATTTTAGGTTAGAAGGATATCACAACGGGTACGATCGATTACGGCCGAACGATCCGATCTATCAAATAAAGGATTGTTTGGTGTTACCTTAATCTTGCTTAAATATGGTCAATCACTATCCTTGTTACTGCATCCTTAATGAAACAGGACATACACGCATGCTTAAATGTCACCATAAGGGAAACCTAAATACAGCTTAACCGTATAAAACGTCCAATAACTCTCTATTGATAAGTGAAGGTGTCCGACTGTTCAGCGACAGATTCACAACTTAACTGGTCAAATATTTCTAACACTTTGAAACCAGTCCCTGACTTTTCTAGAAACAGGCTGTACTGGTCCGTGCAGGCATAATGTGCTCGAGGTTTTATGCGTGCACTAACCTGCAAAACCTGTTCATGAAGGGTTCCATGTTATTTAATGGAGTATCGTATACTAGACCAGCACCTACATGGAACCACACCCTGCAGCGACTCGCTGCACTCACTGCCCTCACTGCAGGCAGGCCGTGTCCATTCGGCCAATGATCTGTGGCCGTGTCGGTGGCCTGCAACTTTTATGCTTGGCCGTACTAGTCCAACGTAAGTTATGTTCCCACAAAAGTCAAGGATTGGTTTCAAACCGTTACAAATATTCGACAGGAACGTAGCTTCACCAAAGACTGCGTGCATACCGTATCACATGTCGCTTATCGATGATGTATTGTGAAAAAGTTTGATGAGCTATTAGGGTGGGTTAGGGTTGCACAGAGTCGTCTTCAAAATTTGCAATAACTTAACAAAACATTTATAAGGGAAATATTTTGTAAAATGATTTATTTTAATGCCTACTGTCATCAGTTAAAATGAATACCCCACTTTCAAAATCACCCTGTGTACTTATCACACCTTACAGAATTCTTTTAAAAAACTTGAATTGATGTAACTTATTAAGAATTTCTCGCGGTGTAAGGTACAAAGTAAAAAATACAATTCACGGTCTTTCAATGGAGAACAATGTTCTCCAACGCATTTTTCCCTAAATGTTACAGAGAATTCAACTTCAGCATTATAATTTGACTACGCTAATAAGAACCGCAACCTCCTGTGTCAAATCGTTCGAGGAATTATTTTTTTCTATACTATACTGGTACCTACCGGATTATTACCAACGCATTATCGGTTGATAAAAAGCCAGTGACGGAAAACCTCAAATCCCTACAGTTGTGTTCAACATTGTAGCATTTAAAAATACTACTCAATAATTAATAATTCAATCTTTAAATTATCTTAAAACTGACTCTCACAAAATTTAAACATTACTGGTTGTCTAACTAACTTTTCCTATATGGTCTGCATGGTGCTGTCCTCTGTTTAAGATATTCAAATTAGTAAAAGGCAAAAAAGGTTTGAAATGGTTTTTTTACAAAGGTGCGCTAGCGAGAATTGCTAAAGAACTCACGAATTGAGAGCACACAAATATTTTAAACAAATGTGGTGATCATAAATATATTGGATAAATTATCACCCATGTGTTATTTTGTTCAGTGCGAAATCTCAATTTGCAAATAAATAGCAACACGATTAGGGCCGCACGTCAACCTAGGTAAGCAGCATGGTTCTGTTCTGGTTCGTTATTTAATTCCATAATTTCTCCATTTGTAGGCCTTTTAGTTTATTGTCAAGAAATAATTGCTGTGTCTCTATATACTCGTATATAATTTATATAAACTATGGCAAGATCAAGTATACCGGTTGTCCACTAAATATCATTCCATTTCTGACTATAAGGACGATATAAGAAGATTGAAACCGCTAGAGACCTAAATGTTTGATAAATCATTGGATTCTGGATTCTAGTAAATCACCAGCAGGATATTTGAATATTTACGTCATCCAATTTGTTAAGCACGCCAAGTAGTCGCTGTCTTGCACCACCAATAGTCAAAAGGAAACCCAGCTAAGCTAAATTTATTTATATATTTCACAACCTTTAATTTAAACTAATTTAACTTACCACCTCAATTCAATTTATCATATTTTAAATATAATTAAAAATGTACGCAAACGTATACGTATGCAAAGAGTAGACAGTGGTTTGAAGTTATACTGTCTAATGGTTGTGTGTAATTTAGTTGTCATATGCCATATAAAATTTAGCCATTACTACTTGAAATATTCCTTTCACGCTTTGTTTAAATTTTTAATATTTTAAATTATTCTTATTATTTACATCATTATTCAATTACATTAATCAATTCGATGAATTTGCTATGTATGTGTGTGTTTTTGTGTGTCCTAGTAATTTAAGTTTCAAAAATCAGTCTCTTTTTTAAATTCACAGTATAATAATTACAAATGTATTAGTTTAAGTAATTATTTTTAAAAAACACTTATTTTTTTAAACTAATTGGCGCCCCAACTACGCAAGTATAAATCTATTATAACCCATGGCCCTAATGCTCCAGTACGGGTATTCTCTAACTTAGCATTCGAAAACGTATCGTTATTAATACGCTTAGCGTTTTAACTCGTGTAGCAAAACGACTTACTCACTGTTATGGTATTCTGTAACTAGACGATTTCGTTTTCATGTTTTCGGCTAGCACATATTGGCAATGTCGCATACTATTAGCGACTTTTTACTTTATAAGGTTAAAATCCTGGTTGTCACTGCACATAATTCACCTAGCAATGGCGGAGCAATAAAGATTTAGCTGATTGTGAATTGAAATGAAGTTGAATTCTGGATATGAAGAATTATTTGGTGCTATATGCTGGTTAATTTTACAGTCCCTTATAAAATATAACATGTTCCAACAATAACACCCACAAAAATACACAAAGAATAAGACTAAATACGAAATACAAGATAAAAGAAAGTACTGGTTAACCACACTGTACGCCAATGACGTGTTTACAAACAAAATAATGGGAAATTAAGAACACAATTTATATCGACATCCTGTTTTATTATCCTCAATAATTTTATAAAACTGAAATCGGGTAGGTAAATCGAATGGATTATCAGCAATATACCGCTGACGCATCTTTTCCTCATTTTCAATCTCCTCTATCAAATTTATCAATAATATGTCCTCAATTTCCATTTTAAGTTTATATTTTTCACATTAATAAGTTTATAAGGTAATGATCACAGATTAAATATATATAAATAAAAAAAAGTAATGATTTTTTATCAAATAACCTCAACATTAAACTTGCCATTTGTGGAACTTCCTTTGTGGTAACCACAGATTACGGAATAATTATCTGGACAGTATAGAAGTCGAGTCGAGATGTCAACACGCCGGCGCCGTAAAAACGATAAGCAAAGAGCTACCAAATGGTAACTGTTTTGAAAACGACGAGCGTTTTTACGAAACCGAATCGCAAAGCAGTTAGAGAATACCAAATTGCAGATGCTATACGTAAATTGACGTCATATGCGCTATGCGTTTGAAAACGCTTAGCGAATGCTAAGTTAGAGAATACCCGTCCAGTACTAACCAAAGCTAGCCTAGCCCACTTACGATATCATAATAAAAAAATATATATATGGTACAACATTAAAAAAAAAATTATAAACTGTAAAAAATGTTATAAATATTCAATATTCATATGTAAGGGTGTCTTGCAAATCGTTACAATAATTTTAAGAGGTATTAGAATACTTGATTTTGAGTCGATCGAAACAAACATACCTATATACCAAGTGTTACAATCAAAGGTGACATGTCATCGCGATGACACAAGTATTAGTATATGCCGCTTTGAAAGAAATAAAAAATATTTACAAAATGTAGATTATTTTGGAATAAATTAATGAGAAACACGATATGGAAGCACAGGAAGGCAGCACCTACCTTACTAACATTTATTTCCAGGATTGATATTTGGAGAGATTTTATGAATGTTGCATTATTTTCTGTTTTATTACTTGTCTAAATTAAAACCTGCCATTGCAAAAATGTTTGTACTTGCTGGGGACCTCTTCTTTCCTCGACCGTTCTTTTTGCTTAAAGGTAACCTACTGCTTGGTCCGGCGGTCACGACCAGGTGGATTACCTCCGTCGGAAAAACCGCAAAGAATAACAAAGATATACACGTAAATGTACACAAATACATAAAAACACTGCCACACGTTTACCGCCAAGTATTACAACAGTTATTCAGTGTGGTTCAACAAGAATTCAGCATAATATTTTGTGTACTCGAAAAACGACTTTTGTACTAAGTTGCCACACGACAATATGCACTTGTCACACTCCTATAAATCAGCACCTTACCCGTCATCTAGGCATTTGAATACATGTTTGTAAATACACAAAAAATACGCGAAAAATTAGATGTGCGAGAAGCAGGTACTGAAAAATTATTTCAAACTAATCAAAGTACCGTATGCAATATATTTTGACATCTGATGCAGCCGTCATCTGTAAGCCACGAGTGCAAGGTGCACTTCACGCCGATAAATTTTTAAACTTGTGTGTTAGGGAATTAAATTATGTTAATACTAATAATAGCAACAATATTAACAGTAATCGACGATGTTTGCATAAAATAATTAGACTATTTTAAACTATAACATCCCAAAATGTTTACAGTGTTCTGTAAAAATGTATCTTAGACATAACTAAGCTTGGCGTGTTTTTTGCTGATTGGAGTATGCACTAGCAATGCCGTATTCTAGGTTATGTTATTATTTGAGAACAGTTAGTGACTAATTTTTAATTTTAAACGTGTTATAGTAATGAAACAAAGTATTTTATGTAGCGTGTATACTTAGGTATTATTATTAATAAAAATGTTAATTTTCGTAGTTTCTACAATAATTGCAGCGTTGTCAATTATTGGCAACGCTGCAAAAAACGACCGCACGGTAGTAGACATATCTCTAGCCATCTCAGGCGACGACTTATTGTCACAGGCGCCGATGTTCTGAGAGAAAAGATGGTTTTGCCTCATTTTTTAAACATTGAGCTAGAATTCCGAAACATTTTTTTATTGTCTTTTAGACCTCCCTGAGCACGTGGTTAAAATGTTACTATAGTTACTAATCTATTTCTATATGAACTCTAAAGGCCATATGACACGGTATAAAACTGTAAGTATATAAAATTTTGCATAGAATTATATAAGCATTTTTTATACATTCAGTACTAATAATAATTATTGTTATTATAACAAATAACCAATGAATTAAGAAAACATAGGAAAGATATGGGAAAGATGCACTGGAGGTTATATTATAGTTCACATAAAGATGTATTCAGAATTTTATATAAATAGAACAATTTTCAGTTTTATATGTACAAAACTGTACATTTTACTTGTATGATAGGAACGAACCACTTTAATTATAATATGTATCAAATAAAAAACTATTTTAAATATTACGCCGTGTGACAGCCTTAAAAATGCGAGTAGAACTCGCGTAGAGTATAAAAACAGATTACCAGAAGATAACTATAAGCAACTATAGCTATAAACAGGTTACTTGAACATTTATACTGGAAATCTGTTACACAATACTTTATGGAATACAAAATCCGATATCTACTTTTGAATTCTATAAGACGTATCTGAGGAAAACAGTTATAAATATATCTCTAAGCTGTAGTCTAATTTCTAAGATTTTATCTTCTAGATGTCTTAAAGATAGTTGATAGTAGAAAGTTGTGCTACTTGGGTTATATAAAAAAAAAAATTAAATATGTAGATAATGATGAGAGAGTGTGTATAGTGCTAGTGTCTATAGTGTTCATTAGCTATCAATGTTAACTTATTTTTTGAGTTTGAGAATCACCTCTTGTATACCTATCTACATTCCGTTAGTACTGTTTTGTCTGTCAGACAATATTTCACAGCAACCAGAGTAAAACTGAATATTTCTTAACATTCTATGGTTTAATTTAGACTTACCTTTTGGTAAAAACGACAGAATCACTCCACATATTTTTAAAGCAGCAAGAATTGCTTAAATGAGATCATATTATAGCTTTGCGTGTATATAAAACGTCTATATGTATTAAATTATCTGCGGTGTTACCACAAACAGAAAATGCTTAATTTTTACTGACGTATATTTGCATCCGCATTGATAAGGTTTCTCCTTAAATCAGACATCCGTTTATAATAAAATATTGAGGGCCTCCTAGTTTTATTGATAAGGCCTTTAGCAATTTATAAACAGTTTCAATCCAATGCGAAAGGTTCTAGACCAGGGGTCGGCAACCTGCGGCCCTTCGCAACTTTTTGTGCGGCCCGCCAAAGCACCAATATTATTTATTTTTAATAATATTTATACTCGTATATGATATAAAAGCATTATTTAAGTTAGGTACATTTGAATGTGCGGCCCGCATAAAAATTTTATTTTGAAAATGGCCCGCCGTCCGAAAAAGGTTGCCGACCCCTGTTCTAGACAATGAACGCTGATAGCATCTAGGGTATCTACCTTCTATCCAAATTTTCTTAGTAAAAAATGTGTTTTAAATTTAGGATTTACTTTACGCTATATAAGTATCCCACTAAGCAAAAAACCTCTGTAAGAAATGTTAAATAAGTTTTCTGAAGAGTTACAACCTCGCTTGTGATTTCTTGTGCGAAGCTTTGTCAGAACCCTCCCAATGGGTCGGATTGGTTGGGTCATATTGGGTCCCACTACAAACCTGCTATCACTCTATTCGCCAAGATTTGGCAACGCGGTCAGTGAATTAGATCTCCTACGGCAACCCTACACCAGGGGCGTATCCGTGGGGGGGGGGGGGTAATGGGGGTAATTACCCCCCAAAAAGCTTACTAAAATGAAATACATTACTTTATAATTTTCCATGTAATAAAACAGGGGTGAAGTATTTGTAATTTGAATTGCTTGATAATCGCATGCAAACAATATTAAATTGTGTAATCAGTAATGTTTCTATAAGTAATATTTAGCGTTTACTAATGTGACTTTCAAGTCTAAATTATGTAATTTTGCTCGATGTTGCTCCATATATGAATGCTGAAAATACCTCTGATCTAGAAAAATACAATATGCTTTTATTTTTGTCATTTTTGTAATAAATATTGTTCGTACCTATTTATTATTTACATGTTTATGATGAGATCGTTTTTTATTTACTTTTTATTCTTTTAGTTTATTAAAAATTATTTTTTTTTTTTTTATTAAAAAAAGCTGATTTGAAATACTTAACTTTGTTCATTGAACCCCCAATGTCAAATTTCTGGTTTCACCACTATAGTTGACGGCCAAAATTGTAGAGTGATAAACCTGCTCACAATTTATAGCAGTCAACACAAAGAAATATACATGCAGCCCATACCCCTACAAAATCGTGTGCCGCATATCTCTGAGAGCATACCCGATTACACAGCTTCTGCTGCAGTAAGTACGCAGGCGCTGTAGCTTTTGATTGGCTGCGACAAATTGTCGGATCCAACTGTTTTATTTCAAGCGCTATCATGAACGGGTATATCGTTCGGGCGGGCAAAATTTCCGGTATATCTTTTCGCTAATTTAATTATGAATGTAATTAATTTTATTAGTGATTTTGTGTTCTTAAGAATGGCGAATAATTCAAGTTTTACAATGCATTCTCGAAATCGTCCTAATTTAACAAGTGAGGAATGATGACATGTATGAAGCGTTTAGAGCGCGAGGTCAAAATATGAATGTAAGTGATGTTGAAATATGTATTTCATTAACAAAATTGTACGTGAATAAATTTTGTTAACTACCTATAACATTTTCTATCATTTCCATCATGAAACTGCCATGGTAGATTATAAGTAGCTCAAAACAAATCTATTATCACCACATAATAATGAAAGGGGCAATAATATTTGCAGCGTTTGACAGTGTCGCAAATTGCAATTGTCAAAAGTTGAGATTTTCGCGCCATAAATAATTAAAACAGAAGTTGCAAAATTCGTGCAAAAATCCGTGAATTTCGCGTCCATGAGAACAAGGCTTAAGTGTGATATCCGCAGAGTGCGCATCAGGTAGGTGTAAGTGGGTGGTGGTGGGCAATCTCTATCCAAAAGGATGGCATTCTAATTTGTAGAGAGGATGACACAGGTGACATATTTAAAGTAAATTGTTAATGTGCTAGGTTTAGCCCACGTCAACTTATTTTTGATAATTTTGTGTGCTTTAACTCTTCTCAAGTGGCACGCTTAGGTAATCATGCCACCCGTATCTTCCGTACTCATCTCTGTGTTGTGAATTAGTCACTCTCTATTATTTTCGACCTTGGGTAATTGATAATACAAGATAAAAACTTTAAATTTTGAAATATTGTTATTATTTTTATTATCTAACCCCTCGAAATTGGTAAAAACTGTTATATCACTGTTTATACTCTAAAATTAATGGATGTTATGTAATGCAATTATTTTTGTATATTTTTTATATCTCATCGCTTTCTAGGCGTACTAAAGCCTATGAAATGTTGCTCCTCACACGCTTCGCCCGTCGTGCTTGTCAGCAAGTTAGAGATTAGTCACTCTACAATTTTGGCCGTCAACATAGTAATACGTATAGGTATGTCAGATATACAGGGTGTTTCAGGAGGAGATGTACATACTTCAGTATGTTATTCTACGTTCAATTTTAAGCAAAAAGTTTCCTATGAACTTAGGTCTGGAAACGCTTCGTTTAGGATATACAGGATGTCAAATTTAAAAAAATATATTACATTTTCTTTAAGAACTCTCGACTACCTTCAGTTAAACTCATGAAATTTTGTATACAGAGGTTTCTTGCCTTTTATGCACAATTGGCTGTATCTCCAAGAAGGCGCCACAAGCAATCATTAGGATCCTTTTAAATCGCTTCAATTTTTTGTGCTACGGTGTACTTATATCACTTTGGAATAGAAAATCGAAATCGAAATAACCAAGAACTGTTTGTGCGACTTCAACAGACGTATTACGTTATGCTTGCAGCAAAATGGGAATTATTTCGAGAATATTCTTTAAGTTTAATTTTGTTGTTCTTGTTTTTCGTTTGTATTTAATTTTATTTCAGAGTTAAATAACTTTACCTAATACATGTGCCATAGTCATTTATTTATTTATTTATTTATTTATTTATTTAACTATTCACCATTACAGATACAGATAGTACATATGGTAAGTCAATTTTGTGAAACATGCATAATAAATAATAGAACTAACAGACTAACAAAAAGTATAGCAAAAGCACAAGAAAAGTGAAATATTACCTACTAACTAAAACTCATTTAGCGCTATTTTCCAATTTTAAATACTCTGAGATACTGCAAAAACATTATCTAATAAAAAGGTTCTATTTCATATTTAAATTTATTGTATGATGCTGTGTGTTTTATATTATTTGGTAGCATATTAAATAAGGCAACGGCTTTATAATATGGAGAGTGTTCAAAATGTGCCGTATTATGCTTGGGTACGCTTAATAACAAATCTCCATGCCTAGTGTTATATTGGTGATAAGACGAGCATGTTCTAAACAGATGTTCATTTTATTTAGCAAAAATTGTACATTTCAGTATGTATAATGAAGGTAATGTCAAAAGTCTTTTCTCTTTAAATATAAGCCTACAGGTGTCTATAGGTGGAATTCCATACATTAATCTTACTAATCGCTTTTGAGCAACAAAAACACGATTTATCTCTCTTCCACTTCCCCAACATTAGTATATTGTATGATAAATATGAATACGCTAAACTATAATACGCACTTAACATAGAGTTTTCGTTAAGAGAACTTTTCAGTTGTAGTAATGCAAAATATGCTTTATTCAATTGTTTGCAAACATAGTCAACGTGATTATCATAAGACAATGTGGAATCAAAATATGTGCCCAGGAGTTTGACATTAGGTGAAAACGTAAGTGCATCATTTGAAAAGAAGTTATTTGGAAGTAATCTTTGTATGCCGAAATTTATTATCAATGTCTTATTTTTATTTAGTATAAACTTATTACGATCACACCAAGCACTGAACTCATCAAGAACCTCCATTACCTTCCGCTGAAGTTCCTCAGGAGTGTTGGCTGAAATTGTGATTGTAGTATCATCTGCAAACATCGTTACATGACCATTTGTAATGTAATCAGGTAGATCGTTAACGTAAAGCAAAAATAGCAAAGAACTTAGTGAGGACCCTTGTGGAACTCCGAGATTCAAAGGATATGGCTCTGATACTGATTCTCCAAGTTTAACTCTCATAGATCTATTGCTCATATATGAAACTATCTAACATAAGTTATCAAACACTTTTTATTAATTAAAGCAAATTATTCTTAATGTCATTATTAAATTACCAGCTTATTGACAGACAGAAAGTGTCAATTTATTTATGATATGATAAATAACAATTTATTTGTTATGAGGTCCGCCTACTTTATTTTTTACAAATTTTTGCAATTACCCCTTTAATGAACAACAATGCATTTATTTTATTTACCAGAAAATTATCCGTTTTATCGAAAAATTGCAAGAGGTAAAAAAGTTGCGCAATAAATCATTCTTCCCAATAAATGTTTTGCTTCACATAAAAAACTTCTAATAACATATTGGTGTTGACTGTTTCACTCCTTTATAAAATACGCCAATGATCGAAAAATATTGAAAAGTTGTCTCTTTATTAGTAGGATGCTCGTACCAAGTTTCGTGTCTCTAGCATTCCCCATGTTAAAGAAAAAAATTAAAATGTGATTTCAATCCCCTCCTTTAAGAGAGTATATCGCCTCAGGGGTACAACTTTTATATAAGGTATTTTTTACTTAAATCCGCTTATTTTTGGCTCTACATTCACTGGTCCCATTTTTGCTACTTCATTTAAAAACATCCTGTACAATATCTTTGCTCTTATTTATTCTTATTACAGTGAGTTTACAGTAAGTATTTGAATTCCCAAATTTTTCAGTACTGTAGTGGTTTTTAGGCTTTCACGGCCAGTGCTGTAATTTGATACATGGTGATTTTCCAGGTTGTTATGCCGTGACCTCGGTAACTCGTAGCTGCCAAAAACAGAGTTAAAATGCACATCCCTAGCATTAACTGGGATACTTTTACCTGCCCCGGTTGTTCTCGGGCTAGGCTCTGTGGGGACAGACCCGCTATCGGTGTCTCTGGGCCTGTCCATATATTGATTTCGGTTCCTACTGTTGGTATTACGACTGCTACGGTCGGAACCGCTTCTCGGATACTGGTAGTCCTCCGAGGCGTTCCATAGCCGCCGCTGTAACTGGTCGCATCCCATGCTTCCAAACGTTTCGCCGCTCTTCACTGTCGGCATCTTCAGTGGTGACTCTGCAAAAGCTTCGCCGCGACTGAGTTCTGAGACTCTGTTTCTGGCAGCTACCAGTTACCGAGGTCACGGCATAACAACCCGGAAAATCACCATGTATCAAATTTTCAGTACTGTCTTTGTCATTTTTGTCATAGGCAAATAGCGAGTGTTTATGTATTTTCTCCCAAGACTACTTTGCAAAATGTCAATTTTTGCCACAGCTTCTTTATTAACTTTCGAAATGTTTCCATTTGCTTATTTAATGTCGTAATTTTAATTTTGCCTAAAATAATTTTAGATGTATTACCATGTCATTATTAGGTCTGTTTCCACAAGAGTCAGGAACTAGCTTGAAACCAATCTCTGACTTTTGTGAAAACAGACCTAGTAAAGCAAATGGCAATATTTCAAAGAAAGTTGCTAGTAATTTCTTAATTAACTTTGTAGTCAATTGTACAAGGCAAGCACATTTCAATATTATAAAGAAAGGTTAAAGGAGAGTTAAAAATTACAATTACAGTGAAAGAAAGGTTTTAGTAAAGTATTAACTACCCTTGTGACAATGTATAAAGGAAAGTTGTAGCAAACTCTCTAACTTAGAACAAGAAACTTTCTAAATTAATGTTTCCTAAAGTTGTTGGGTGGAAAATATAATTTTGTTGCAAATCCCTTAAGGTACCGATTTGCTGGTGCGACTGCGGCTGCGACTGCGACTGCAACACGTCGCCGACCAATAGACAGTCTGAATGTTCTCATCAACTCCAGTATTTAGATTGCCTATTGGCCGGCAACGAGTAGCAGTCGCGAGCCGCAGCCGCAGTCCCACCAGCGAATCCGTACCTTTAAGGACTTGCTGTAAAAGTGTTTGCAACTTTACAGCTTCATTTGTAAAATTTTGGCAATGTTGTAGCAATTTTATTTTGCTTAGTGGGAAGAGTATACAAAATGCACACATTTTAGATTGCAAACAAGGCTTGTCATTAGAAAATAAATCTATCACTTCAGTACCTATAGCAGAGATTATAAATACACTAGATAATCACCGTCCATGTAGTTACTGGACGCGGTAAAAATGGATGCAGTAATTGATTAGTGTGGATGCAGGCCACCAATGCTCTCCTAGCGCTAGCGTATCTCATTCGGTTTTTTGTTGTTACATCTGCCAGCAATTACGGGCCTATTCGGATTTCCCGGACGACCCTTTTCTACCTGCACCAGAGATTGTGTATTTATAATCTCTGGGTAGTGCCCTGCCATCTCAGGCAAAGGTCCCGCTTGACCGCACTACAAGTCTGGTTTAAAGAATTATATAAATTTCTGAATTCGGCATCTACATGGAACTTATGAAACTATTTTTACCGCATCCAGTAACTACATTTACGGTGATTATCTAGTGTATTTATAATCTCTGCCTATAGGTACCGAATATGCTGTTATTATTTGTATGTGGTCCTGAGTGGAAACGCTGCTGGACTTCTATATAGCTTCAATACTCGTATGCGTCATCAGAAAACTTGTAGCGTAGTGTGTGGATTACTATGGAATAATTTGTTTATCATTCGAAAGGTCGAATAAAAAACGTTTTTGTTTTTCGAAAATCTAAAATAACCACAAAACTATACAACTTAATTTTGTGACATACTAACAGGTACTTACTGTAGTGCTATTGAAAAATAAATAATACAAAAATTTAAATTATCAAACTTTAATGGAACAGTACTTATACAGAAGGTATATTCATAAAAGCTTTTTCAACAAAACGTTTTGGTTCGTTGAAAATGTATTTTTAGTTAACCGATTCATAAGGGTTACTATAATTGGCCCCTTCGTGTTTAGGAGTACAAGAATCTGAAACCTTACAATGGCAGATACAAGTTTTTTTCTGACAGGTACAGCAGGTGATATAAACTATAACAGTCACAAAGCATAAAGCAGAAAACGCGCTTAGATAAAACGAAATTTGTAGTTCAAATCGAAAGAATTCCTGACCCTTATTTAAATCGTTGATCTGGTGTGCGATTCTGGAACTTTCCAAAATAGCTTCGTATCGGGAATATGAAGTGGAGGCGCTTGTATTTTTTAAATCAGCCATACATGTTTCAATTAAAAAATTATACATGTCTTGCTTGTTTTCAAAGAAGAGTGCCAGGTCTACGGGGTCAAGGGGGCTATTTTTTGAAAATGCTAATGCACCCTCGGCTACTATCAAATTTTCTTCACGAGTTTTCCAAGTATTAGCAATTTTGCAGCTTTCCTTTTTGCCTGTCAGTTCCAAAGGAAAATATTTGCCGCCCCATTCAAGAATAGCATAACGTTTTTGATCGAGTTTGAAATAATACATGTCCGAGAAGTTTATTTTTCTATAAAGGAGGCATTCATCAGGGCCGTCTTTTACCTCCCACATTACATCTATGTTTTCTGTTTCATCGTGACAAAACCCTAAGGTGTATCTGCATACAGTGCCCGATCTTAACTTTATTCTGTCACGTCCTAGGTCTATTTCAGTAGTGTAGTTTGTCCATGAAATAGTCACAATTCTATTAAATGTGTTATTATTAGACTTGAAAGTAACTGGTGAATTGTTTTTATAATTAATATGTGAATTTCCATATTTGTCCTTAAAAATAAAGTTAAACTCTTTTATGCAGTTTGTCGTTATGTCGCTATATCGGTGCGTTGATTTTACTACGTGCGTGTATTTCAAGATTTCTGCCAAACAGGCAGAATTATTACCACCATTGCATATGATTTCGTGGTGATATAGACAAAGGTACACCGTTACGTTGATTGTAGCAGTTCGTTGGTATGCGACTAGAGGTGGTTTCGGCGATTCTATTTCGGGTCGCCGGCATTTGTCTTGGTCTACACCTGCACAGACATCCAAACATAAAAAGAGGAGGATCCATAGACGACATGATGCCCTGAAAATAATAATGATTTTATATACAGAGTGAGTCATTAATAATGGTACATAGCTTAAGGGCAGACGTCAAAACGTCCAACATGCCTAATTCAATTATTGCTCCTTTTCATTCTACAGGGTGTTAAATTTGAAAAAATATTTTCGATTTTTTGCTATATTTTAAGAGCGTATGGACCGATTGTTTTTTGAGGCGGCAATTACGAATATGCAAACAGTGTTGAGATCACGAATAGAGAGCGCTAGTTATATGGTAGTGTCGTGGTAAAAATATGTCTACTTTTTGTAGTTGCAAAAGTGTAAAAACTTTTGAATTTTTTTAATTAAATTAGGAAATTAGGGAGTCTTAAGATATCAAAACTGAATTGACAATAAGACGAACGTTACAACAATTGAAAATTTTATAATTACAGTATAACTAGCGCCCCCTTGACGTGACCTCAACACTGTTTGCATATCGTAATTACCACCTCAAGAGAGATGTAAAAAAGTTGCGCAATAAATCAGTCTTCCCAATAAGTATTTTTAAACAAATAATTTGCTTCCTATAAATTTTTTCTAATAAAATATTGCTATGGGGTTGACTGTTTCACTCCTTTATAAAATACGCCAATGATCGGAAAAAATATTGAAAAGTTGTCTTTTTATTAGTACAATGCTCGCATTCACCATGTTAAAGAAAAAAATTAAAATGTGAATTTCAACTCCCTCTTTTAAGACGGTATAAGCCTCAGGGCAGCTCTGCATTGTGCACCAATAGTTCTACTATTCCATGCAAACCGCATCGATCTAGGTGCTCTAGTTCTGGAGTTATCGAATTTAATTGATATACCTATGTCAACGTAGAAAAACTTAATTTTTGTGTTCTCATATATTGAACACTTTTAAAAATATTTCATTCAAAGGCACAAAAAGGTTTGTTTTCGTATCTCATATGGGACGCTTATGACTGAAATCCGATATTATTACGTAAAACTTTTTGTTGTTCGTATTTTATCATGAAGCTTTCTAAATAACATAATTTATTCATTTTAGGTCTGAAAGTGGCGACATAAATGCTTAAGGTATTTAATGAAAAATTAAGAACCGTTGAGGGTAGGTTAGCAAAATTTAGTATATAGTATATTTCTATAAGAATAAGAATCTATTAAAAATTATTTCCTAAAAAAATCGCAAATGTTAAGTATTTCTCGAAAAACTGATAGTCCCCTTTTTCGATATCTCCGGAACTAGAGCACCTAGATAAATGCAGTTTGCATGTAATAGTAGAACTATTGGTGCACAATACAGAACTGTTCTTATTTTCGCCAGAACTCCCTTTTTCAAAATTATTGAAAAATCATTATATCAATTAAATTCGATAACTCCGGAACTAGAGCACCTAGATCGATGCGGTTTGCATGGAATAGTAGAACTATTGGTGCACAATGCAGAGCTGCTCTTATTTTCGCCAGAACTCCCTCTTTCAAAATTTTTTAAAAATCCTTATATTAATTAAATTCTATAACTCCGGAACTAGAGCGCCTAGATCGATGCGGTTTGCATGGAATAGTAGAACTATTGGTGCACAATGCAGAGCTGCTCTTATTTTCGCCAGAACTCCCTTTTTCAAAATTATTGAAAAATCATTATATCAATTAAATTCGATAACTCCAGAACTAGAGCACCTAGATCGATGCGGTTTGCATGGAATAGTAGAACTATTGGTGCACAATGCATAGCTGCTCTTATTTTCGCCAGAACTCCCTTTTTCAAAATTTTTTAAAAATCCTTATATTAATTAAATTCTATAACTCCGGAACTAGAGCGCCTAGATCGATGCGGTTTGCATGGAATAGTAGAACTATTGGTGCACAATGCAGAGCTGCTCTTATTTTCGCCAGAACTCCCTTTTTCAAAATTATTGAAAAATCATTATATCAATTAAATTCGATAACTCCAGAACTAGAGCACCTAGATCGATGCGGTTTGCATGGAATAGTAGAACTATTGGTGCACAATGCAGAGCTGCTCTTATTTTCGCCAGAACTCCCTTTTTCAAAATTTTTAAAAAATCCTTATATTAATTAAATTCTATAACTCCGGAACTAGAGCGCCTAGATCGATGCGGTTTGCATGGAATAGTAGAACTATTGGTGCACAATGCAGAGCTGCTCTTATTTTCGCCAGAACTCCCTTTTTCAAAATTATTGAAAAATCATTATATCAATTAAATTCGATAACTCCAGAACTAGAGCACCTAGATCGATGCGGTTTGCATGGAATAGTAGAACTATTGGTGCACAATGCAGAGCTGCTCTTATTTTCGCCAGAACTCACTTTTTCAAAATTTTTAAAAAATCCTTATATTAATTAAATTCTATAACTCCGGAACTAGAGCGCCTAGATCGATGCGGTTTGCATGGAATAGTAGAACTATTGGTGCACAATGCAGAGCTGCTCTTATTTTCGCCAGAACTCCCTTTTTCAAAATTATTGAAAAATCATTATATCAATTAAATTCGATAACTCCAGAACTAGAGCACCTAGATCGATGCGGTTTGCATGGAATAGTAGAACTATTGGTGCACAATGCAGAGCTGCTCTTATTTTCGCCAGAACTCCCTTTTTCAAAATTTTTTAAAAATCCTTATATTAATTAAATTCTATAACTCCGGAACTAGAGCGCCTAGATCGATGCGGTTTGCATGGAATAGTAGAACTATTGGTGCACAATGCAGAGCTGCTCTTATTTTCGCCAGAACTCTCCCTTTTTCAAAATTTTTTAAAAATTCTTATATTAATTAAATTCAATGTTTCCGAAATTAAAGCACCTAGATCGATGCGATTTGTATAGAATAGTAGGATTATTGGAATACAATACAATATCGCCCCTATTTTCACAAGGGCACGTATTCTGGAAATTATTTTGCTTAATAACTACATGTTGATTTTTAAACCTGTTATGGTACAGAACTATTGCTAAAAATTACATAGAACTGTAGAACTATTGAAGTACGTCCCAAAACGAGCAAAAAATATGACAGAACTCATAAATGGGGGGCTGCGTGAAGTTGGCCCCCTATATTTAAAAAAAAATTTTTTCACTAAACGTCATAGAACTATTGTTTAAATTTATAGAGCACTTCAGAACTATTCATATACAATCCAGCACTATATAAATTTTAACAAAAATCGAACATTGGGGGGCTAACTTCACACGCACCTCAGGGGCGCAACTTTCATATAAGGTATTTTTACTTCAATCCTCTTATTCTACATTCACTGGTACCATTTTTGCTACTTCATTTAAAAACACCCTGTAGATACTTCTTATGTCTATTTAGACTTACCTCTTGGTAAACACTACAGAATCACTCATCATTGCTTTAAAGCCAACAAGAATTATACAAATGGGAAACAATGTAACTTTGTACGTATACTAAAACCCTGCGTATTTATACTATCTGTGGTGTTACCGCAAATCAAATGCACTAAACAGAAAATGTGTAATGTTACTGACGCATGATGTTCCTGTAGATAAGAACGCTCTAATATATTTTAACATCTGTCTATAAAAAATGATACACAATGTATTTTAAATCTTTGTCACAAATTAAGGAGGTTGTCATTGGGTCATTTTAGGTTGTAGTGTAACACACCCGGGTTCGTTCAACATTGTTGAAAGAGGAAGTATTTGGCCAATAATCGAGAAGATTTACCTACGTTGTGTTTATTTATATTATTTATTAACTTACCTCGAATGTGCTACATATTTACGAAAATAGGAAGATTTGAGTAGTTTTAAATAAAAAAAATTACTAAATACACCTCGTTTATTAGTTTTCTATCAATGGTGTAATAGCCTACCTAACCTCCTATCAGTGCCGTACTCAGCTTTGAATTCACGGGAGAAAAGGCCACGACAGAGAAAACCCCGATCACAATTCAGAGAATCGCTGTCGCTATTGCAATGGTAATACAAATGATAACAATAATAGAATCATATATGTACTTCAGTACTTGAATACACGGTAATATAATTATAATTCTACATACAAAACTGAAGAGTGTTTTGGTTAGTAAGCCGACTTGCGCCAGAAGGTACTGGGGTCCCATACGGGAGGCTTCCCAGCTAGTAGTTGAGGGGTTGAACAAACATCTCAAATCATATCTCATGCCTCATATGTTTTTAACGGATGTTTGTCCAGTCACGGGAGAAAATATTAATAGAATCACCAAGGCTCTTACAAACATCTGACAAGCAAACCGCTAATTCAAGTAATAAAGTAGTAGTCATAGATGATTAATAATAACTTACAATACCATTTGCAACAGCATAACTTCGACTCAAACTAAAGTTATATATATATATATATAATTTCAACAATAAATCAACAAGTACTGTTTTACTTCCAAATTAAAATAAAATATAATGAAGCTGTAATAAGATATTGAACAGACAATAAAATAATAAAAAGAACACAATGACATTCAATCTATAAATACAATAATCAATAGATAAATAAATATAGATAATAGATAAAATAAATATAATATTTCTACTAAAAACACAAATTCTACTGCCCTTGCTAAACATGCAATTGAAAGTAACCATAATTTTGATTTTGAAAACATTGAAATTCTCAATATGGAAAATAACTTGCAAAAACGTTCTATTCTTGAAATGATTCAGATTAAGAGAAATACTAATTCTATTAACAATAGCACTGATATTAATGGTTTATCACATGTATATTTTGACTTGATTAACAATTGATTCTTTGCAGATTTTTGCACTACCTGTACCTATATACTCTTTAAAGAAACTTTTAAATTTACTGGTATATTTTTTACTTTTTTCACCGACATTTTATATTTTTTTGTCTAAAAAATAGAAATTTTTTTCTGACATTCCTAAATATGAGTTTGTCTTTCATTCTTAATATTCGCGTTAAAATATTTTATATTTCATTTCGCACCGCAAGACAAACTACGAGTATAATCAAAATTTATATGTTATTTAGTAAATCTAAAATAATTTTTTAGAAAAATTATTATGAAAATTAAAATTGTTATGCGATGTTAGGTATGTTTTAAACTAAATGTTGTTTATGTTTTTTGGTAATTATTTTTTTTTAAATGTTATTTACGTCTTATTGTTTTTACTCTTTTAGCATAAGAATAGTGTAATTTCTGAAGATGGGTATTATGTAATAAACCCGAAACGTACGTAAAATTAAAGTTTTCGTTGTTTCTTTGTTCAAATGACCTACTGTCCCAGAATATTGAATCTATAATATAAATACAATATACAAAAACAAGTTACTGACCTGTAAAATTAGAACAGATGCACCATGCATCACTTATCACCATTCACCGTCTTCCTAACCTGCCGAAGTCTTAAAACCCAACCAACTACCCGCCGATTCTCGCTCAGCGTTCCCGTGTTTATTATTTCTTCGTCTACAGTTCCCCTCTAGCTAATGCGTATATAATATTCTATACAGGATGTTACTCATTCAGCAGTACAGATATGACAAAATAATATTTAACTAAGTGGATTCCCACAAGGTCCAAACACTTTTGAACCAAGAGCCTTCTACTTAATGGGTTTCAATAGAAAGTTTTTGAAAAATGTCACATTTTTTAAAGATTTGTGAAACTCCCAAGTAACACAACATTATCTTTAAGACATCTAGAAGATAAAATCATATAGGAATTAGACTACAGCTTTGAGATATTTAGAAAAGTTCCTCACAATGGGTCAATGGCCGCATTTTCCTCATGTTTCTCATACGTCTGATAGAATTATAAAATAGATATCGAACTTGTAATCCATAAAGCAGGTATTGTCTAATAGATTTCCAGCATGAATCTACAAGTAACCTGTTTATACTTATAGCTCTTCTAGTAATCTGTATTTATACTCTACGTGAGTTCTATTTTACAGTTCATATAGAAATAAATGAGTGTGTTTTGCATCAGAATAAATATCCTCTGTTTCCGAGGTTTGTTGGAATTATACAAACTATGACCAAGTACAAAAATTTTAACCACGTGCTGAGGGAGGTCTAAAAGAATAATAAATTTATTTAGGAAATGGAGCAAAACCCTCTTTTCCTACGGAAAGTCGGTGCCCATGACAATCAGTCATCGTCCGAGATGGCTAGATATATCAACTACCGTGCGGTCGTTTTTTTGCAGCGTTGTCAAGTGTAGAAACGACACATTTTTATTAATAGTAATGCCTAAGTACCTAATAGCACCAATAGACCACAGGGTCGCAGTGGAGGGCTAGTTTTTGGCCCACTCACGTAGAACTAGAAGTACTTAATAGATACCATTTAATCCAATTAGCTGCAGTATTTTGTATTCGTTCTTCTTTTGTTGTACACTGCCAAAACTACATTTTCACTTCTTGCAGATACGTCATAATTATCCACTAACATATGCGACAAAAATACTGTATTTAATTTCTATAAAACGTTTAAAATTAGTCACTACTGTTCTAAAATAACATAACCTAGAATACTACATTGCTAGTTGCATACTCTCCAAACCTCAAAGAACATGCGAAGCTTAGTTATATCTAAGGTCTAAGAAATACTTTTACAGGACACTATAAACATCTGGGGATATTACAAATTATTTTATGCAAACATCGTCAATAATTACTGTTAATATTGTTGCTATTATTAGTATTAACAGAATTTAATTCCCCAACAACACAGGTTTAAAAATGTATTGCCATAAAGTGCACCTTGCATGAGTGGCCTACAGATGGCAGATGGCGTCTGCAGATGTCAAAAATATTGCATATGGTTATGGTACTCTGATTAGTTTAAATTAATTTTTCAGTACTTGCTATTTGCAAATTTAATTTTTCCCGTATTTTTTGTGTATTAGTACCTACAAAGATGTCGTATTCAAATGCCTAGATGACGGATAATTTGCTGATTTATGGGAGTGTGCATTTTATCGTGTGGCAACTTAGTACCAAAGTCGTTTTTCGAGTACAGAAAATATTATGCTGAATATTTTTTAAACCACATTGAACAACTGTTATAGTGCCTTGGCGGTATACGTGTGGCAGTGTTTTTATGTATTTATGTACATTTGCGTGTATTTTTTTGTTATCTTTTGTGGTACCTCGCTTTAAACAAAAAGAACGGTCGAGGGAAGGAGAGGTCCACGGAGGTGGTGTTGCCACGGTCCACAGCAAGTATAAAAATGGCACGTTTCAATTAAAGCAAGTAATAAAGCAGAAAATGATACAATCTTCTTAATCTCTCCAAATATCAATCCTAGAAATAAATATTAGTAAAGTAGATGCTGCCTCCCTGTGCTACCATATCGTGTTTCTCATAAAATCATTAAATACTGATCTATATTTTATAAATAATATTTTTTCTTTCAAAGCTGCGATGATCTGTCACTACGTTTGACACCTTTGACTTTGGCAGAATATACCTAACCCCGCGGCTGACGTCTGATGTCTAGTGAAAGTCATTTTTAAAAATTTCAAATATTTACGGATATTTTCTTTTAAATACCCATATTTTGAGGACCGTTGATCAGATATAGACCATTGACGTAACCTAATAAAATAAACCATTTGATTTATTGAGGTTGCCATATCGTCTGTAAGATAAATAATTGTTTAACGGAAATTCAATTTTTGCGGTTGTTTCTAATTTAAAAACACTTGTTTTTAATAATAAGTAAAGTAAAATTATCATAAACGATTAAAATATGAATTTCCGCACGTTCGATACTATTAATTAAAGTGTTTAAGAAGTTACTTTGTTTAATGATTCCAAATAGATATTATCGATAAACGTGTATAAAAGCAGACCTACTTACTGAAAAACCAACAGTTATCCACATTTCAGAAGTTAATACAATACCATTGTACACTGTTAGAAAGATTTCACAAATTGTAACCCTTAAATTATTTTATGAAAAATAACAAAAAATAACTATGATTTTTAAATAACACCTTAGGAGTTAATTTTCGTCAAATAACCTCAAACAACGTGTCCGTGCCAACCATTTCGTACTTCGTAGTGGGTGGAACAGATTTTAAAAATAAACACAAAACATGGCATAATAAAATAACTAGCTTGTTGTATGCGTTGAATATCAAAAGGAGGCAAAGTAAAATATTTAAAAGCAGTGTCAATCGCATGCAAAAAAGAAACTATAGTGCCGTTGGCTAGATGTCACGAGCAGTAGGTGAAATGTCCCGTACCAGCTCCACTCTCTAGGATTGATAGTCGAGGTCGACAAAGAGGTTAAGTTGATGTTGTTGTTGACACCGGTTACCGGTGCACAAGTATGGTCCAGCGCAAAGGAGTAAGCTGTGTGCAAGTTACAAGGGAAAACAAAACATGTACTATTTGTGGAAAAGGATTTGACAATTCCAATACAATGTAAATTGAAAGTTAATGAGATACTTTTGCATCTTCTAAAACCGAACTAAACTAATTTTTTCCTCAAGTAATATACTGCTTTAAGACTTGCGGCACTAACGTATAAAACGTATTTAAATTGTCTTATTTTCATGGGCAGTGTTTTCTCTTATGTATTAAATTAATATTTTTTTGTGAAATACAGCGTGATTAAATAAAATATGGCGCATTATTCAAAGAGTGAAAAGGTTGACATGTTAAAAGCATATTTGTCAAGTAGTGATAAATCAGTGATAGTGATAAGATAACGTATTGTGATAAATCAGTTGGAGTGTAGTAAAAATGGATAATGAACAAATTCTGGATAACTATGATTGTGAGTAGAAAATCTGGTACCTATATTATTTCAATTTATTGGTGAGGCATAAGAATGGCAAAGGGGAGGCGATGGTCATTAATATTTGCATAAATAAACATATTTCAATAATTCTTTAACATGTCTAAAAATTCTAGTTAACTTTGTTGAAGCCCATTAGAAGACACTAGTATAACACTGGCAACGTTGTATAATTCACATCCACCATGACTCCCGGATTAGCGGTCCTCAATTAGTTTTCTATTGAAAAATCACGAAATTTATTTAAAATTTTACTTTTTTATTCCTGTTTTTTTTTATTTGTAAAAACACTGTTAATTATGTGTTCTACACAGTGAACTGTACTGCTGGTTAAAATATTTGTACTTATTTAAGGTTCACCCTATATAATTAGTTGACGAGTACCGAGAATCTGTAGGATGCAATGACGTCACGCCTCTCGATCGTTTAATTTGACTTCGTATATTTCAAAGACTATTACCAGATCGATTTCATTTTTTTTGAGTTGACCATACATCATAAATGCTTCATAAAAATTAGACCAATAGTGTAATTTGAGGTTTGACCAAATAAGCATATTGGATTGTTTATCTGCATGTCCTCTATTTTATAAAATTTTTTTGCTAGGGCCGTTTTTATCTACAACTAATGATTTTTTCCTGAGTGCAGATAATAATTAATATAATAATAAATAATGTATAATTTTATTAACATTTTTTGGCAATGACATATCGCATGTAACATAAAATATAATTTTTATTTATCATTTCTATTAGGCAAGCGTAACTGGTAATATGAAGGACTCGATTCCCTTCCCACGTTGGCCATTTCTATATCCGACATTAGTTTCGTTTCCGTTACTGCTGATCTATTCATGAAAGACCTGTTAATCCAGCTCTGGAACAACCATTTACAGGACCCGCCCCTCTCCCTTCCAAACGTTCTGCAATTCGTCAAATGGCCGTAAAATGAAAAGGCGAGATGTAAAAGCACGTAAGCCAATAGGGCAATGGTCGCATAATGATAGAACTCAGTAACTCCCCCACTTTTCCCACAATCTTCTGCTAGCGATTCGTAGACGCGTTGCTTTTCTAATAAGTGATTGAGGTCTATACGTGCCGAACTTGAACTTGAATTGAAAGACGTATGATTGGTAACGAAAAAACCTTTTTTGTCGGTCCATACTTTTCCTCCGCATAAGTCTAGTTGTTGGGTTAGCTCGACGGCAAGCGCTTTGGTCTTCTCTTCGAAAACTATATACTCCCTGTCCAGCAAAAATTTCACCACCATCATATTATCACTTTTCAATAGAACTAGGTTGCGACACGATATAATATCTTGTAACTTGGTCTCCCATACGTAGCCTTCACCGCTAAAGTTGTAACAGAATCCTAAGCTGTACTTGCAGACAAACCCAGACGGTAAAAATAGTTTATCGGCTTCGAGATTAACATTACCCGAGTCAGTTGTTACATGGATTGTCTTTGTTATAGATTGTTTGTATCCATTTTGACAAGGGTATGCTTCAGTAACAGATGGTGGGGGTTCTCCTCCATATATATCTCTACAGTTGTTCGAGATGTCGTAGTAGGTTAATGTTTCGCTTCTTACAAATTCATTTCGACAGTTCTGATACTTCGTAATTTTTGTCATCTTACATGTTTGTACTTTGATAGGTATGAGGTTCTGATACAGGGTCCACTTGGTGTCCAGGATCTTTACTTGCGGATCGACGCATCTGTTTCTGGAGGATTCTGTAGGCACGCATGTTGTTAGTCCGATCAGTAATGGGATTATTCCAATGACCCTGTAACAAAACACATCAATGTACCAACCTGAAAGTGTCAAACACTTCTTAAGAAGAATTCTAGAGGGAAAGAAGACGGAGGAAGGTTGTGCAAGGAGAAATAATGAGGAAATATATGTAATGTACCAGACACCAAAAATAAATAAAGTTGTAAAAGCCAGAAGAGTGCAGTGGCTAGGGTAGCCAGAACGTTAGGATGATAAAAGGACAGTTTAAAAAATTGTAGGGAGTAAACTTGACTACAAGAACAAAAGAGGGAGGAAGGTCCATGAAGCGATAGAGAGAGACAGTGGCAATAGATCTAAGGGAGAAAAATGTAAGGGATTAACAAAGAAAGGCAGAAAATAGCCAGAGCGAAGGAAAATAACATGGCTCTGGGCTTAAAAGGCCTGTAAAATACTTTATATACAGGGCGAGTCAGTCATAATGTCATTAATTTTAAGAGGAGATAGGGAATAATGAGTATAATGCGAATACGTGATTAAAAAAATCTAAATGCATATTTACGCCGAAAAAAAATATTTTCAAATCATTATTTAAACCCCCTTTTCAGACTGCCACTGACCTCTGACAGCCTTGGTCGTTTACAGCTCATAGTTCAATTCGATGTCGACCTGATGCAATGTTGTCAAGTTGTAATATTTTTCTATAGAGTACCTACCTACCTAGGTTTTAGACATCACAAATAAACGGTTGTACTGACTATTTTAGAATATCATTTTTTCTTGCTCAGTTCAACTTCAGCCAATAATAATTTAAAATGTTAATATCCAATAAAATCAAATAATAATAATCAAATAATTCTATTAAAAATTGCAAGTAACGCGGTCCACTCAGGTTTTCCGGTAGAAAATACGGCCCAATCAAACGATACCCGTACACTCGCGTGTCGATTTTTCTCTGAGCAAATGTAGCTGTTATGAGTGCAACAACACTCCAACATGTCTAATAATAAACCAAGTAATAAACCATTTACGTACATTACATAAAAAACCTATACCCAATGGGTAAATTATTAAGAGAAGCTGAAAAGTGTTTCGTGTTTAAATACTAAGTAATAAAAAACCATCGTGTTGTCGACAGAAAACTGTCCATGACCGAAATAACACGCCGCTAATCTAAGTGATCTTGGCCTACCGTATTATTAGGTCAATAACCTAGTTACCTAGTTTTTGTACTGTTATTTAACGACAAGGAGTAAAACAATTTTTTTTTTAATCTAGATACATGAGTGAATTTTCTTTAAATATTGATTTATTTGTTAATAAAAACAAATGTAGATAATAAATAAATGTTTTCGAATGTTAGGTTATTACAGTTTAATAATTTTGATATTACGTTTTCACTACGTTTTACAAATAAATATGAATTTTTAGTATTACTCGTAAGTACAATTAATTATTCAGTTTGTAGTCCTAGAAATTTATTGTTTTTAAGTAGTATGGCACTAACCTGTTGACAGCTCACAGTTCAAGTAAAACTGCATTTATCCGTCCATAGCACTTTATTAATAAAATTAGGGTCAGTCGCATTTCGTAAACATTCTCCGTATAACACTACCATTTCCACATATTCGGAATTCGTAAAATTATGCGTTGTGAATTTACGCCAAATACGTGAGGTGAGACCGAAATAAACAAACTACTGCTTACTGCTTGTATTCTCTCCATCCCCCCTCCAAATGTGTGGCATGATCTACAAATTTGGGGGGAAAGAAATGCGGGAAATGCAGAGTGCTAAATGGAGGTAAATTTGAATAACACGCTGATGTGTTAGACGATATTATGTATGTAAACGTGGCATCGATGGTTTGATACGGTATTCGATTCTCGTATGGGTGCGTCATCAGAAAGCTCGTACCGCACCAGGAGCGTCGTGTTACTGATTTTTATAAGGTGATTTGTTTATTTTTTTAAAGGTCGAGTAAATTTTTTTTTCCATTTTCTGCCTTTACTAGGCCTCCCAAATACGTGGTTAAAATTAATGACATTATGACTGACTCACCCTGTATATATCGTCGTTAGGTGATAAGAAATAACATATATTTTAGAAACCTAGCGAGAGTCAACAGCATCAATTCAGCCGAAAACAGATGATAGGTCGCATTGGACAAATAAGATGTAGGTACCTACTGAGAAATTCCATATCTACACCCATGTGACTTTCATCTGTATTTTATGAAACGTATGGTGTTTACAATTGATATTAACAATTAACATAATGAAGTATTAAATATATCAACTTTATACTCGTAACAGTTACATGCTATCATAAAGTTTGTATTGAACTTAAGAATTTATTTAGGATAGCGTAGTCCTCCAGGCTGTGCAAGCTGGACACATTTGAACGCTCCTCTTATAAAATTAGATGCTATTTCCGGCTATGCACTTAAATGCAACATTTTCGGGTGATTACCTATACCTAATTATTTAATTTATGTAAATTTTACGTACCTTTTGGAAATCATTGAAAAATTCACGATCGTCTATTCATTACGGCAAACTATAATATGCTGGCTACGTGAATTTACTAAATTCAAATGATTAATACCACAGTCGTTACCACAACCTGTAAAAGAGGTTAGTGACGTGAACAGTATATCCGCGTAGATAAGAAGTACGCAGTCTTCGCTGACAGTATACAGAGTGTCTTCCAACTTCATGTCAGAAGCATCTAGTAAAAACTAAACATATACAGGGCGGCCAAATGGAACGAACCAGAGCCATTTTCAGGAACTGTGTCAAGATTGTAGAAAAACGCTCAGACCCGTCGATTTTAGATTAAAGGGAGACATTCTTTACTGGTATTTTTGACTGGGCAGAATTATAAAATTTAAAGTCCCATTTAAATATTTTGGGGTGATGCTTACCCTTGCTTGTGGATGAAAGTGACTGAGTCAAAAATATCAGCAAAGAATTAAATAATAGTAGAAAAATATAATTTCCTGAAAAATTAAAAACTTCTCTATCATTTGGATATGGAATAACATATTTTGCACATGTAATTCACGACACCAAGATGCAAGTGACTTCGCTATATACATTTTTTATTTCTCAAAGTTCTTATATTTTTTTCTATACAGGGTGAGTCATTAATAATGGTGCATAGCTTAATGGCAGATTGTTAACGTCCAAATAAGGGGATTGAGCCCAACGTGCCTTATTCAATTGTTGCTCTTTTTCATTCTTTCATATTTTAGGAACGTATGGACCGATTATTTTCAAAATTTGTAGTCTTATGTTTTTTGAGGTGGCAATTACGATGCAAACAGTGTTTAGGTTACCACTAGGGGGCGCTCGTTATACTGCAACTATACTGTCGATGTAAAAATATGTCTAACTTTTGTATTTTACACTTTTGAATTTTTTAATAAGAAACTTTCAATTCTAAATAAAAAGCCTGATACAAATCGATAAACTCAACAGTCTTCGAGAAGCATACGATTTAAGGTTTTGATATTCGGCGGGAATTAAATTAGAAAATTATTTCTTCCAAAGTAGTAGGCGTGGAAGTAATAAGTAGACAGCTGTCACTACAATACCATATTGTTTCTGTCAATGCCACTCAATTAATAGATTACGCAGTAGTGTTTTTTTATTGTTATTTTTTATATTTAAAATGCCCAAGATAATTTTTCTGATCGCCGTGCAGCAGAGATAACAGACAACCCGATCATAGGCTATTTAAGAGCAGTGGCGGCCCGTGGGTTTTTCAAAGGGTGGGCACAAAAAATAAATTTAGATTCATTTAAATGTATTGCAAGAACAGAATGTAATTCTGCAGAAAAGTTAATTAAACGTATATAAATGCCTGGATTTTTGGACGAAGTCTTCTCATCATGACCTCGCAAGGCTAATTCGAAGGCTCCACAAAAAACTTTATACACATTATTAAACGACGCAAAATGTGACGATTTTTTTCCACCTGTTTATTATGTTCTAACCGAGGTTCTAACTTTTAGCGCAAATACACACTATACTCGCGACAAGAATTCAGACGACTTACGTCATACGAACAAATGAATAATTCATTATATTTTCATCAAAATATTTAAGAAACTGCAACTGATAGTTATAAAACTATATACTCCACTAAAAGTTTGCATTATATATTGCATAAAATTGCAAAAATGACTGTTTATAACGCGACCAAATATCGAAAATTACGTTGACAATAAAAACAATTGTGTAACGTCAGCCGTGACGTAAACGTCTGAATTTTTGACGCGAGTATATCTAATTGTTCACGTATGTCAGTTTTTCCTAAAACACTAAAGTCCATATATGCTTTTAAATGAGTCACAGAATTTTTATGTTTTTTGGCCCTATCCGCTATGTGCTTTAAATCGTCAAGTCCGTATTTGGTCCACGCTGTAACTTCTGTATTAAATATGAAACAAACAAAACATAACAATTTATTTGTCACGGAACAACCACACATCCATTGATATTTCTCGTATATGTTTCTATTAAAAACTCTATTATATGTTCTAGCTTTACTTGTAGATTCGTAATTAATATATAAATCAGTAGGCCTACCTTTCTTTTTAATTAAATATTTTTGATCAAATGGCACTGGATTGTTTTTTAACAGATAATGAACAGAATTTATTTCTGGTTACGGATCCATTTCTTTTAATAAGTATGTACAAATACACAGAATCACTTTAAAATTATATCTATAATGAGAAATCGCCTTTAAAACCAGCAAAGTTAAAACACAAATTTGTTTACACAACTATTCTGCAAGCGAAATATATTTGTATATACAAGTACGTACTAAACAAAGCAAGCGACTACTGAGAGAGAACTGAAAACTGAATGCCGGAGCCCACTAAGCATGAAACATTACAGCATATCTGTGCAACGTTGCATACAGCTGAATTTGAGTTGAATTACGATACATAACTAATGAAAGTTGTGGAATGCTTTGAACAATGTTTCATAATATAATATTATTTAAAAATGTTGAGGGTAAATTAATTCTACAACATTTCTGCAACGGATTTGCATATCTTTTTCATATGGTATTATTTAGTTTTTTTTAATCTATAGTTACTCTCAGAAATATTATGCTTCAGCTAAACGAGCAGGCCAGTTTATAAATATTCTTTAAAATTGTGGAATATGCGTTTTTATCAAAATCACGAAACGATTCAGTTAATTATATGTATTAATAGCCGACAGATGGCGCCACTTATATCTCCCTGATACTGTGTAATCGAATTTTGGTAGGATATCTACAAGATTTGAGCTTTGGCAATTGGCACAGTTGGCACCACGGGCAAGGGAATAATAGTTCCCTAATTTATGCTTGGTCATAAAATTCCGAAGAAAATATACACCCTGTAGTGTATACTGTATATTTAAATTTAAAAAAAATCAATAGGTACTCCATTCTTACCAACATTCCAAATGCAGTGTCTGGAATGTTATAAAAGAACATTGCACTGCGACTTGTGTGCAATATTAATAGAAATTAAAATGCAATTTGCTAGTAATGTGTTCCCTTAGGAACCTTACACTGCAATGTTTCTAGCCTGCAGAATAAAGGTCCCTGGGACATTGCATACAGTTAATTATAAGTCTGAGAGCAACATTACAGCTAGTACAGAAATGTTTCTATAACATTGAAGAAATTTAATTATGTTTAGTGGGAGGGAGACGGAGTGATGGAGATTGGAGACAGTGGAGAAGGGACAGAGACACGTATTTCAGTGCCCTTCGTCGGCTTTAAATCGGCGAATTTCATTTACTCCGAGGAGTCCCGAACGTCGGAAAATGAGCCACGTTTGGAGACAAATTCTTGGTTCCCAGGAAATAAAGTTTGATATAGTTCGGCGCGTGGATGGTTGACGGGAAATAAGTTTTGAGTAGTTTTTCGCAACCGATAATAGAATTACAAAAAAATATATAAATCTATAATAGCATCATATATTTCTTCGTGACATGTGCAGTGAAGGGTGGGCACGTGCCCTTGTGCCCCTTAGCACCAGCCGCCACTATTTAAGAGATTGTATGTACGACAGATTAGGTGAAACTATATCTCTCTATTTCTCCCGAAAAGAGACGTTGGAAGGCTGAAAATATTAACAGCGGACGAAGATGATGTTTTAGTGCAAATTGTTTGTATACACGAACAAGCAAACATCAAATTTCGGCAGCTACTGGCATCAGTCAGTCTTCCGTTAGCAGAATACTACACAAAGAAAAATTGTATGCTTATCATTTTACTCCAGTTCAACATTTAACGCCACAAAACCCTGTAGCTAGAAGGTTACGGTTTGCACAGTTTCTTCGCCAACAACAAAATGATGACAAAACATTTTATAATAAAATATTATTATTTACGGACGAAGGACGGAGAAACAGTAATTCTTGGGAACTAGAAAATCCTCATCTGCCGAGAGAAGTACATTTTCAGCAAGAGTTCTCTATCAATATTTGATGTGGAATTCTCTCCGATAATATTGTGGGGCCATTCATACTACCCCATCCACTTCTTGAACCCTTAAATTTACGGCAGAACTTCTGGTTTCTGCATGATGGTGCACATTGCCCCTGACGAGTAAGAGAATGTCTTAATAAAAATTTTCCGCACCGTTGGATTGGACGCAGCATCGAAGTTCCTTGGCCTGTACGTAGCTCTGATTTAAATCCGCTGGATTTTTACTTTTAGGACTATATTAAATATGTAGTTTACAAAAACATTGTTAATAGTCAATAACAGCTGTATGGGAAAAGATTCAAGATTTTGAAAGTATAGTATTAAACCTGGTGACGCGAGATAACTAAGTTTAAAGTTATTGCAAATTTTGAAGGGAAGTCTATAACCCTAACTTACATTGACAGGTCAAGCAACTCGATTTCACGATGCGTTATCAGTAATATGAAGTTTATAAAAAAATCTTAACCTTAACTTAGCCTTAATCGTAACCTCAGTGTTAATCTTAATCCTAATATATTCATACTGTAATTGTAGCTTAACCTTTATTTTGGCTCCACAAGCCCCAGCCAATCGCATACGCCATAGAAGGAAATGGAGAACTTTTGTGTATGCGTACTAATTCGGTCCTAAGTAGTTTAAATATAGGAATTTTCAAGGTCAGGTCTTAAGACCTGCTTAGGACTAAGACTAAGTTACGATTTTTATAAATGTGCACATGGAAATATGTCCTTTTAACTTCTTAGAGTAAAGATTAAGGCTAAGTTAAGGTTAAGACTTTTTTATAAACTTACCATAACCGACGTGATATGGAGACATACAAAAACATAATAAAAAGAAATTATCTAATGCAATATTTATGAACTTTTTCAGAAAATGAATACATTTTCTTTAATATTTTTAGAAGTATTTCGAAATAAACATATATGAGGTAAGACCTTACCTTACCTCTCCAAATTATTGTGCAAACTACAATGTTACTCTCAAACTAATGTTTCAATGGATCCAGTACATCCAAGACACACAACGTCAACAGTCTTGGACTCCCCTCATTCTTCTAAAAAGAAATCTTTTTGTCAGAAAAACCAAAAACATTTATAGAACTATATTGTTTTCTGAACCTTTTTTTGTGAAAAGAATATGTTCGATAAACAGAGTAGGTTAGAAAATTAAAAACCATCAGATGTGACATTTCTGACAATTGTATTAAATCAAGAAGAAGTAACAAAGCAAGTTCTCTACTTGACTAATAGTCAGTATGACTTCCACCACGTTCCAATAGCATATTGACACGTCTGTGCATTGAGATAATCAAACGGTTAACGATATCTTGCGGAATATTGTTCCTTTCCTCTTCTGCCGCAATGACTAGCTCATCTGCAGTCTGAGGTGAAGGAATATGATTATGAATGGCTCTAACAACGAAATCCCACATGTTTTCAATAAGATTCATATCAGGAGAGTTAACTGGCCAATCTAATTTATTGATTTGTCCTGGTTCGAGTGTCTCTTGAACCCTTCTTGCGCGATGTGGTCGAGCGTTGTCGTACATAAACACAAAATTTTCACCTAATTCATTACGTAGGGGGTAGATAAAGGGCGTAATTACTTGTTCGATGTAAATTGGACTGAATATATTCTGTGGCATGCAAATTAATGGGGTGCGGCTATTGCACATTATTCCACCCCAAAACATTACGGTACCCCCTTCGTACGGAGCAACTTCACGGGGAATATGAAGTCGCTATTGACGACCTGGTTTTCTCCAGACACTTTGTCGATTGTCATCAGTAAGCACGATGCATTGGAAGTAGAGTGGGGACCCGTAATGTTCTTCTAGCACGTAAATGTGGGTTGTGAAGTCATATCTGTGTACTATTCGTACAACAAATGATCTAGGAATGCCCAACGTTCGATATCTGATGATTAGTGTCTTGCATCATGTAAAGCAGTCATTCTTACTCAGGCAAACGCAGAAATTTCACGTCTTGGCATTATAATGTACAAAAATTCAAAGGAACACTTGGCTGAATACACTGCCAAACTGACCAGATTTGTAAAAACATTGGTAATAAAGTAAGGTTCATGGTCTGCAATTTTTTACTGTCTTTTTTGTTCCCTAAGTACATGTACTTTTTTACCACATTAAGAAAAGCCACTAGATTTAATCGAATCATATTATATACAGGTTGTCCAAGACTTTTGACTTTGTGTGTATTTGAAAAATGTCTCTAAAATACATTTTTTTTAGTGGGTTGAATTGGTTAAGAAAAGTGTAATGCAAATTTGTTTGTTTCTATCAATTTTATTAAAGCTTTGGCCAGGCAAAAAAACAAAATAAATAAATACTCTAATTACATACTTTCAACTAAAACCTACACAACTAGTAATATAACAATTGGGAATTATTTAAAATATTTAAACCAAAACAATACAATTCTTTAGGGCCGTGCTGTACATTTTGTTTGTGAGTTTGAACGATTTCTCCAAACATAATCAATTTTTGACATGGGCATGACTTTAGAGACATTGGGTGTATTCAGGTAATTTGCAGCGATCCAGCTTGAATTCGCTGAATGACTTTCGGTTTGATTGACAAATGTCAATTGTAAAAGTGATGAATGACATTTGACTTAAATGGTTGTTGTTGTTAGATTGCATTTATGGTTTGGAAGGTGTAAAAATAATTCATTTTACCGTGTTCTAATCTAAAATAGTTCCTATTTTTTCAGATATTAACATGAACAAACAAGATTATTTCTCCAATATTCATTTTTTTGGCTGAATTCAACCTTTCTTAAAATTTGACTTTTAACCGCTTTTTTATAACGTCAAAACTTTCAGCGGTCCAGCATATGAAAATATATGCTTTACTGCTTTAAAACAGCGCTACAGCGAACTGGCCGCGTTTTGTTTATTCAAGTAACCGCTGCGTCAAAGCGCTGCAGCGCTGAAGTTCCCTGAATGCGCCCATTGTATTAATGACTTTTAAAAAACTTTCATTTACTATCGCGATATTACATTATATACCCTGCAAATAAACAAAAAAATATAACAAATATAATATAAAAACAGCCGTATAGAGGTAGTTTATGCTTATACACCAAAAATGTGACATCACAAATAATGTTGGCAGCATTGAACTGATTACAAACATTTGTTTTATTGGGAAAATCACAAAGTGGCAGACATCTGTTGATATATTTCAGAACTGCTGTTGAGGTAAATAACGAATTATTGCATAGTATAAACTAGGAGTGTAATGTTTTGTGTGATTTTTAATATTTTTTGTATCATTTCTTCTGTACAAATAGTACCAGAATAGTTTGAAAATAGTATAATTTTAAATTGAATGAAAAAAGTGCAGAATCTGCATAAGACAATTTGTAATAAATCGGGAGTGGAGGTGAACAACATTCCAACAAATCTGGTTTGTATATGTAGGTATAATGGAAATTTTCTCTATTCTTGTGATATTTAGTTATAAATAATGTACAAAAATATAAAATATTTGCACAAAATCTGAAAATATGTCCATTTAACAAAAAATGCATATTTCATGGCGTGACTGAACTAAAGCGGACGCTTCTAAACAAAGGCTTTTGACAACATAGGGCTTTTCGCGTTCTACCCCAGACAAAATTATGCGCCTCACCTTCTTTTAGAGGTCGCACACGATCTCCCAAATAGTTCAAGATATCTCGAACCCAACCAATATATCTGGATATGAAAGGTTAGGAGCACACTAAGAATTCACGATAGGTACATTTATTTACACAAACTCAACAGGACAGAATCCCAATTACAGAGTCGGGGAAAAAAACAACACAAAAAAAATTAAGTATAAGACAAATTGACCTAATAAATAAAAGCACGTTTGACATCTCTAGTTGAACAACGAAAAAATATCAAGTTTATTCTGGATTAAGTTGTAATTATTACACATACTGCTAATGGGTGAGTATTTTAATACATTTGTACGAAACTTTTTAACTTCAAATGTAACATGGAAACGAGTTGATGTGTGTAGGGAATTCGAAAGTTAATCATTTGTAAGATATTAGGACAGTTCACTTTATTATTTAATAATTTATATAAAAACAGAACCTCGTGCATATTTCTACGATTTTGAAGTGAACTATAAGAAAACCGATGGAGCAAGTACTTGTGATCAATCCCAATCGGTGAATACACTCCGTCTAACTGATAGCACAATTATTTTAAAAACTTTCTCTGGATGTTATCTAAGGAATTTATGTGAGAGGTGTAATATGGAGACCACACTGCGCTTGCGTATTCCAATTTACTTCTGAAAAATGTATTATACAAACTTTGCAAAGTACAGGGGTTACGAAAATCCCTGGAGTTTCTAAGGATGAAACCCAGTGACTTAAAAGCAGAAGCAGTAATACTGCTGATATGTGGGATAAAACTTAATTTACCGTCAAATTGAACACCTAGGTCTTTGAAACCGTTGGCACGTTCCAAAATATTGTTGTTCAGAATATATCCGTAATGTTCCTGCTCATGCTTACGCGTATAAGTAACAATAATACATTTTCCAATATTTATGGATAAGCCGTTGTTATAACACTACGTAGAGACTTTATTCAAATCTGACTGCAATCCTTGACAATCGCTAATAAAATCAATTCTGTTCTATATAATTCTGTATAATTTCAAATCATCAGCGTATAACAAGCTATGGCATTGGAGATCGGAAACCAAATTATTTATAAATAAAATAAAAAGTAGTGGCCCCAGAACTGAACCATGTGGGACACCAGATGTAGGTGTAAATTGATACTATTTAAAACCTTGGTAATAAACAAATTGTGATCTACTATGTAAATATGACTCAAAAAATATTACAAGTGATGGAGGTAATTCGAAACTCTCCAATTTGCTCAACAAAATGCCATGATTCAAAGTGTCGAATGCTTTACTAAAATCGATGTATATTACATCGGCCTGACTGTACCTCGCTTAAAAGTTGTGATATACATAAAACACCGGGCAAATCTTAGAAATTTTCCATCTATTAGGAAATGTATTATTGGATATGAATAAATTAATTATACAGTATGCGCCAAAAGTATGGAATACATTCAATAAAAACGAAACAATTATTTATTGGGAAAAATCCTCGAACAGGTCGATTTTTAATTTAAAAAATACATATTTTAGCGTAAAATGCGATTTTCAAATGTCATTTGTTTTCGAGTAATGACGTCGTCCATTTTTTTTTAAATGGCAACACCATATTTTTTTCCTTGATTCTGAAAGATCGTTTAATTCTCTATCAGACAGTACTAACATTTTGCCCTCTTACATAGGAAAGTTTTCGAGTAAATGACGATTGAATGTTAGAAAACGTAAATTTTATCCATAAAAATGTAACAATTCTGAGGTATGTAAAATAAAATACAATTGATTAAATTTTATACTTAAATTAAATGTTCGAATTGCCATCCACCAACTTCTTGCCAATGCGCAAGTCTGTGAAAAAATTCTTCTTGCACATTATGAATGATTTCTAGGGTAACTCTGCGTATTTCGTCCCGAATGCGATTTTGAAGTTCTTCTAAATTACGTGGTTTATTAATGTACATTTTTGACAATTCGAACGTTTAATTTAAGTATAAAATTTAATCAATTGTATTTTATTTTACATGCCTCAGAATTGTTACTTTTTTATGGATAAAATTTACGTTTTCTAAGATTCAGTCGTCATTTACTCGAAAACTTTCCTATGTAAGAGGGTAAAATTTTAGTACTGTCTGATAGAGAATTAAACGATCTTTCAGAATCAAGGAAAAAAATATGGTGTTGCCATTTAAAAAAAATCGATGACGTCATTACTCGAAAACAAATGACATTTGAAAATCGCATTTTACGCTAAAATATGTATTTTTTAAATCAAAAATCGACCTGTTCGAGGATTTTTCCCAAAAAATAATTGTTTCGTTTTTATTGAATTTATTCCATACTTTTGGCGCATACTGTATACGTGAGTGGTTTATAAAATACAAAACGAGGTATACATATATGCACAAGAAAATTGTCTTACATTAAAGTTAAATTAATCCATTTGATAAGTCCTAAAGTACACTCAACACATAGAATTGCAGCAGAAAACACGACATCCGTGGAAATTAAAAGATTTATAATCATAGCAGCAATTGTAAACAAATTGTTGATCACATTTGTGAGTTTCGCAAATAAGCTTCGCAATTTCCAAGCAACACAAACGCCAAATTAATAATAATTATGCCATAGGATTCCTATGACAACGAGTAATATATTCAATTACCCGCATAAAATGTATATATTAACAGGCCTGCCGAATCAACTTGCTTCTCACTCTAGTAAAAACTTCCAAGTGGTACATGCGAAAATGTAAACGAATAAATACAGTTTTTTATTTAATAAAAATATGTCATATTCCTAAATGAAACCCAACTTTAAGACCATTAAATTAATTATCATTCTTGACTATTTATTTACTTTTATTATGCTTAAAATTTGTATTCGCAAGAACACCTGTCGTAGCGGTATATATGCATAGAAATCATAAAATATATAGAAGGCCAAAAGCCATTACATTAGTTAGATATTCTAAAATAGTCAGACTATGCAGGAGCTTATAAAACAACCATTTAGGGAAAGCTACAATTGAAACCAAAACAGAATATTTATAATTAGATCATAGAAATTGTTTCTACGAATTGGACTTAAAATTTTCATATTTTGAAATTCCCGCCCATTAGTGTGACGCTACCCTGTTAGTGCAACTAACCCATAAAAGCTAAGTTACTGCAATTTCGCAGGCTCGAGCCTTCACCGAAATGTATCACCCGAGAAGGGGGCCGATTGAGTGGCCAGCCAGATCGCCTGATTTGACACCCCTAGATTAATTCTTGTGGGGATACTTAAAAAGCAAAGTACTCGTATACATTACTAGACCAATTAATTTAGAAGATTTAAAAGCAAGAATTCGCCACGAGATATATCGTATACCTCCTGAAGTTATTGATAATGTCCAAAATGTATTAATCGTCTTGGCTACTGTCAGGCAGCCAACGGTGTTGAAAATTTACTTTAGTCGATTTTTTACATAATCATTATCATTCTCGGTATTGTAAAAATTTAATTTTAAAATCTTCAAACATTATTTTTTTGAAATTTTTGTTATGTAACACCATAATTTTTCACGATATGTGTATGTAGGACACGCTCTTTCAAGTGGCATGGTCAAAATTGGGGGTTGCCATTTAAAAACATTGTCTATGACGTCATATCTCGAACAACGATGACGTCACAAATGTGGGTTGTATGTCAAAAAGTGCCTTTTTTAAAAACAGAATCGACGTGCCAGGAGATTTTTTCGAAAACTTCACAATTTCAAAAATAATGAATTTATTCGTTACTTTTCAAGAGCACTGTATATTTTAGGATTATATTCATATTGTATGAATTAAATAAAAACAGCGCCATCTCTTCTTTGCTTATTTTCGCGTTTTGGATACCATAGAAAACAACACAGAAACATCACTTTGAAATCATAAAATAGTTCAATGATACCAACACTAAATGTGGCGTCACTACTTTTTTGTCTATTTTAGCGAAGCTTAGGTCGTCGACGTAATCAAGACCTTTCATTCGACGCCCTACATCATTTACCTTTTCCACAACAGGTTAAACTGATACTGCTTCTATAATACCTGGAGTTTTTAGCGGCATCTAGTGATATAATCATAATTAATACCAAGATTTACAAGATCAGTAACAGCTGTGGAAGATTTCTTACATGTATAACAGATCAAGAGGACTACTACAGTTGCTAGACATAATAAAGTAAAACCAATTATGTAAAATGAAATTTCCAAATTGATCACGAGACGTTGGACTTGGATATTTAATTCGCTGAAGCGGTTTTCATAGGATTTCATGTTTAAAGCAGTAAAGAATGATTTGTCGAAAAGTGCTGTGAGTTGAGGGCTGTAAAACTCACCGATACACTTTTCAGTCAGGAAATCGTAAAGGTCTTGTTTGTTTTGAAAGAGAAATCCCACGTAATCTTTCGTCGTTACAAGATTATCATTGTCAGCATATGGTATAACTACTTCACTTGCGATCAATTCTTCATATTGACTATCCCATGTGTTTGGTTTTTGATTTTTCAATTCCAACACCGAATATTTGCCGTACAATTCAACTATAGCATGAGGTTTCTGGTTCAGTGTGAGGTAATACGAGTCGGAGGCGTTAACTCTTTTTAGCCTACGACGAGAGATATCTTTTACTTCCCACATGACATCTATGCCGTCTTTTTCGTCATGGCAAAACCCTAACGTATATTTGCAGATAGTGCCCGACTTTAACACTATTTTGTCTTGTCCTGTTTCTACTTTGGTGTCATATTTTGTAAGTACAACGGATATAGTTCTATCAGTCCTATTGCCCTGGCAGTGGTAGTTAGTTAAACTCGGTGTATTGTTCTTGTGCAGTAATCCATATTTGTCTTTAAACTTTGTATTTTCGTCCAAAAAAGCATCCAAGCAGTTCTGCGTGATATCGCTGTATTGATACGATGACGTTTTTACTACTGTTTGACTAAGTGTCCTCGTTGAACAGTTGCTGCATACATTTTTCTCAAAGTACTGACAGTGGTAAACCATTACATTAATTGTATCTGTTCTCTGGTAGATGACTAGAGGTGAAGTGAACTTGGACATTATATTTAGTCTTCTACAGTTGTCCTTTGCCAGACGTGCGGTCTGCAGGAGGGAAAAAATAATCCATGCGTGCCAATGTAACCTTAAACAGTGAAATTTTGAAAATAGTTATTTGTTTTACTAGGTACTAGGCAGTAAAGCAGCAGATTTAATGCCGCAGCTGGAATTTAATAAGCCAAGAATGATAAACTAAACAGGACTGCTGATACAACAAAATTTTGAGCCCGTCTTACCCAGTTTCTACAAACTAACACAAATGTTTATTCTGCTTCTTGTCTGTTTTGACCTGGTAAGTTATTGGCATCAACTATAGCACGTTTGCATAAATCATCCATAGTAAGTATCCACTTCGGTGCGATACACTTCCTGTTTTAAGCGTCCCCACAAAAAGAAGTCCAAATGGTTTAAAGTCAGGAGGTCGTGGCGGCCATCCGTTTCTTCTCGTTCAATCCCTTGGTATTAATGCTTGGACACGCTGTACATGATACGCATATAATTGAACCTCGTGTATGATACCACACTGCTGCAATACACCGTGGACGTCTTGGACCTTCATTCGTGTTGCACTACACTTGCACTCACTGCACACCGCGATTTCATGTGAGCGAATTATACAGCCATAATATGCAAGTATTATACGTCGTCCACGACTATTAACAATATTTTACTGTTTACGGAAAAATTATACAATATTTTGACATTCATAACATATGAACATGATCGACACAAAGCACCTTACTTTCACGTTTGACATTCATCGTTCACTTGATAAATTTACAAATGCAATTAAAACTTTAATTAGTAAACTACTATCATTCGGAAAAATGTTAATACTGCCGTGAGTAGTATAGTGGCATTGAGTATTAAATAGTGTACTGAAGGATATAGTGGGTAGTGTTTGGTTCTCACACAGGAGGTTCGAGTTTAATTGCTAACATCTGAAAATATTTGTTTTATATTAGTTTTTCAAGCGTAAAAATTACGTGTAAAGCAACTTGGAGTTGATGGGTATCGTTTTCATTTATTTATAGTGAAGTAAGATTGCTTTAGGAACTTCTTGTCTGTACGGGCGTAACGATTTTCCAGTAAACGTGCCAAATGCAGCTAGTTTTACCGCGGTAGTGCAAGGCGGGCGTAACACGAGAAATGTACCGCCGAATCGTGGAAGATATGGAGGTCCAGGGCGTCCACGGCGTATTTCAGTAGCTGAGGAACACGTTTTAGAGATTGTTGAAGAGAATCCCCAGATAACTAACAGGCAAATCGCTTAGCAAGTTCAAGGAATGTCCCAATCAACAGTGTGGCGTATTATACACTAGACTCAATTATATCCATACCATATACAGCCTGTCCAAGCATTAATCCCGATTATCCTTACGAATTTTGTGCATGATCGCTGCAACAAAATGCTCTAAATCCCAGATTTATAACTGACGCGTTAGAGATGAAGCTATCCTTACACGGAATAGGATGTTTAATATTCATAATATCCATGTTTGTGATTTTGTCAATCCGCACGCGATTCAACGGGATAATTTTCAAAAAATGCGTTTACTTAAATTGACAGTGGATTGGACGAGAAGAACCGGTATCATGGCCTCCACTCTTGACTCCTTTGGATCCTTTGGATTTCTTTTTGTGGAGATATATAAAAAGTGAAGTGTATCGCACCGAAATGGATACCAATGATGATTTACGTGAATGTATCAAAGCTGCTGCCCATAACTTATTAATTCAAAAGGGACAACTACCAGAAACATTTGTGGTAGTTTGTAGAAACTGAGTGAGATGCGCTCAAATGTGTTTACAACATTTTGAACAGTTGGTATCACAAATTATTTTATCAATTAGAACCACGAATTAATTTTATTAATTAATAAAAACAATAGTGGCAGAAGTAGTTGAATTTGCTGATATAAAGTAGGGGTTATAAAATTTTATTTATTTTTTCCTTGAGAAATTTTTTCAATTTTTTAGACACCCTGTATATTAAAATATATTTGTTTTAGAAAATTGTAGATATTTGTAGAAGTAGGCCATTCAAAAAAATTTGTTTGTATAAATTCTGAACGCGGTATATGCTATACAGGGTTAACTATGACTAAGTACAAAAATTTTAACCACGTGCTCAGGGAGGTCTAAGACAATAAAAAATTTATTTTGGAATTCTAGCTCGATGTTTAAAAAATGGGGCAAAACCCTCTTTTCCTACGGAAAGTCGGCGCCTATGACAATTAATCATCATCCGACATGGCTAGATATGTCAATAACCATGTGGTCGTTTTTATCAACATTTTCAAGTGTAGAAACGACGAAAATAAACATATTTATTAAAATAATAATGTCTAAGTACCTGATAGATACCAGCTAATCCGCTTAGCTGCAGTATATTGTATTGGATCTTGGTTCTTTCGTTGCACACTGCCAAAACTACATTTTCATTCCTTGCAGATTCATCATAATTAACTTATCCGACATAAAATACTTTATTTAATTACTATAACACGTTTAAAATTAGTCACTTAGCTGATTTAAAGTAACAGTAAGTTCTAGGTTATGAATATTGCATTGCCTACTTTCCATGCTCCAAACAATGCAGAAACGCGAAGTTAGCTATAATCTAAGGGTCATTTTTACAGAACACTGTGAACATCTTGGGATGTTATAGTTTAAATTACTAATTATTTTATGCAAACATCGTCGATTACTGTTAATATTGTTGCTACTATTAGTATTAACAACACATGAAAATTAAAAATTCTTCCTCTTCTTCTCCTTGTTTATGTGCCGTGAGTAGGCCATAAAAAGAAGAAGAGTGCACCTGGCATTAGTGACCTACAGATGTCGTCTGTAGATGTATAGTATACGGTTACAGTCTGATAGTTTGAAATAATTTTTCAGTACTTGTTTTTCGAAAATTTAATTTGCGTATTTTTTGTGTATTTACAAACATGTTGTATTCAAATGCCTAGATGACGGATAAGGTGCTGATTTATGGGAGTGTGACAAATGCATATTATCGTGCAACAGCGTCAAAGACGTTTCCCGAGTATACAAAATATTATGCTGAATACTTTTTGAACCACATCGAACAGCTGTTTTATGCCGTGGCAGTAAACGTGTGGCAGTGTTTTTATGAATTTGTGTACATTTGCGTGTATTATGTTGTTATCATCTGTGCTTTTTCCCGACGTAAGTAATATGACTTGGTCAAGACCGCCAAACCAAGTAGTTACCTCGATTTACACAAAAGAACGATCGAGGGAAGAAGAGGTCCACAGCAAGTACAAAAATCTTTGCAAGTTTTAATTTAAACAAGCAAGAAAACAGATGATTAAACATTCTTCAAATCTCTCCAAGTATCAATCCTGGAAATAAATATTAGTAAGATAGGTGCTGCCTCTCTGTGCTACCATACCGTATTTCTCATTAAATAATAATCTACATTTCCTAGTTTTTTTTCTTTGGAAGCGTGTCAATGCGGTGACCTGTCACTATGTTTGACACTTTTGACTTTGGCATATTATACCTAACCTAACCTCTGGCAGATTATACTTAACCTCGCGGCTGACAGGTCAGTGACGGCGATAAATAGGGATTTAATATAGTTTCGAAAAAAATTTTTTTGGCTTTATAAATAAGTTTGGAATTTTTTTGAAGGGTGATTCCGTTAATTCTTATTTTTCCCTATCCCCTCTTAAAATATTTGTACTAAGTCATAGTTAACCCTGTATACATTATGTTATTATACAGGGTGATTCAGACATTAATTTTAACCACCTATACGGAAGGCCTAGTAAAGGCAGAAAATCAAAAAAAAATTTTTTACTCGACCTTTAAAAAAATAAACAAATCACCCTATAACAATCGGTACCAAGATGCTCCTGGTACGCTACAAATTTTCTGATGACGCGTACTAGTATTGAAGCTGTATAGAAGTCCAGCAGTGTTGCCCCTCAGGACCACATACATACAGTATGCGCCAAAAGTATGGAATAAATTCAATAAAAACGAAACAATTATTTTTTGGGAAAAATCCTCGAACAACTTCTTGACAATGCGCAAGTCTGTGAAGAAATTCGGGACGAAATACGCAGAGTTACCCCAGAAATCATTCATAATGTGCAAGAAGAATTTCTTCACAGACTTGCGCATTGTCAAGAAGTTGGTGGATGGCAATTCGAACATTTAATTTAAGTATAAAATTTAATCAATTGTATTTTATTTTACATACCTCAGAATTGTTACTTTTTTATGGATAAAATTTACGTTTTCTAACATTCAATCGTCATTTACTCGAAAACTTTCCTATATAAGAGGGCAAAATTTTAGTACTGTCTGATAGAGAATTAAACGATCTTTCAGAATCAAGGAAAAAAATATGGTGTTGCCATTTAAAAAAAAATCGATGACGTCATTACTCGAAAACAAATGACATTTGAAAATCGTATTTTACGCTAAAATATGTATTTTTTAAATTAAAAATCGACCTGTTCGATGATTTTTCCCAAAACATAATTGTTTCGTTTTTATTGAATTTATTCCATACTTTTGGCGCATACTGTATAATAACAGCATGTTCGGTACAGAAGTGATAGATCTTTTTTCTAATGACAAACATCTTGTTTGCAATCTAAAATGTATGCATTTTGTATATATTCTTTGAATAAAACATATCTATTTTTGTTACGTTTTCCTTATGTTCTTGAAAACAGAAAACAGAAATAGATGAGCTCGTACGTTTATATTCCCAATTAATGCATATCGCATTTGGTTATGAATATGAATCAGAATCAAATCCATTACTCATGATCAGTACGTTCCGAATAACACAAATGCACACGGTAAACATATACGCAAATGTCTATTAAACTGCTTTTTATACATTTTTCCATGGCTCTGTTCAGTAGAACACAACCGCCGTTTTTCACTACTTCACTTTACCCAACTTGAATTGCATTTTTTTAGGTAAATAGCAAATTTTATCAATTATTATAAACTACACTGGAGACACAAACACACGGAAACTCTACCACGCAAAATGGATGCAGAAAGGAGAGAAGTCGAGCCGTGTGCATCTGTTCTAGATGCAGTTCGGCGGCGGGATCGCCTGCAGAGGAAAAAAGACCCGAACGATGTTCGACCTATCCGATTTCGACGCTGATTACTGCAGTTGGCATGTGTTATAAAATTTTCGTGATTTCCTATTGATTATACCGGTTGTTTATAGAAATGCAAATTTGATTATTGTTTGTTTCTGTTATTTAGCGGTTCTGCAGCTCTGCAGCGCTTGTCATTGAGTAGACACTACAAACAAGATTATTGACCTAAATATGGTAGGTCAAGACTCGAATTGCCGGATTGCTTATCAGTGAATAGATATGTCTCGGACTGTTTTTTGTTGACAGCATGAGGTTTGTCTATATTACTGTCTATTTAAATACAAAGAACCGTTGTAGTCCCTCTTAATAATTTAACCTAGTAAGTATAGGATTTTATTTCACTATTTATGTAATGAAATGTGAATGGTTTATTTTGATCCGTTGGAGTTTTGTAATTTCAATATTAAATATTTTTTATGTTGAAACTTAATATGTTAATTGCATACTATTAAAAAATAATTAGTATCTTTAATTGCATATTACAATAAGTAGGTACTATGGGAAAATCTTTAAATTTGGCAATGTCGTATCAGGCCGACATCGAGTTGAATTGCCGTCAGCCAGTGGCGTAGCGTGAACTAATCTAGACGTGGGCGAAGTCGCATCAGCGAGGCCCTTTTCTTCCGCCATTGGATGCTGAATAAACTGAATATTGTGATACATAATAGCTACATGCAAGGTCACAGTGTGCATCAATTTTGGTTCAAATATTTTCATACAATCGGGAGAAATTATAAAAATTTAAATTTTACAAAAAAATTTTAAATGCTGTATCTTGAAAACAAAAGGCGATCGGACATTAGTGTATACAACTTTATTTATTATTTTTTGGTCCTTTATCGCGTGATATTATGCATTGTAGTTTTTTCAATGTCACCCTGTATATTTTCAAGAAAAGGATGGTCAAAAATCAGAAAGTGTTTACAAAGTTATTCATTTATGATTAAACTAGTTAAAGTAGTGAAGTTTGGATGATCTGAAAATTTCATAATTATGAGGTGTTTAAATGCTAAAAATAATTATTTTTTGTGACCTCTTCAGTACTAAAAAATATGTCGATAATAGCACCAGCAGGGTGTGCAAATTAATTATAGTACGTGTGGTAAAGCCTCGGTAAAGCTTATTCTTAGTAAGGTCTTTTAGGGTGCTATTCGTACTATTTAGAGTTCATGGCGTTCGGTTTTAAATCACCACCAAAGGGGGCCTCGCGCGAGGTCCCTTTAAGTGCTTCACCCACGCCTAGCTACGCCACTGCCGTCAGCAGTCAGTGACGGTCTGAAATAATGGTTTGAAAATATTTTTTCGGCGTAAATATTCATTTAAATTTTTTTTAAATTGCATATTCGTATTATATTCATTTTTCCCTACCTTCTCTTAAAATTAATAACATTATGACTGAATCACCCTATATATTAATATATATAGTGCTTACATAAGTTCTGGAATTATTAATCAGGCATTTGTCAACACAACAATTATTATACAAATTGACTAAAATTTTGTCTTTCCTTACTTTTAGACATTACATTTTTTGTTAAATTTTAATACTTTTGTAAATGAACTTCAGCCGCTGTTTCTTACATCTGTTCTTATTGGGGCGGGAACAAAAAGCACTATCTACTGAAACCTGCGTGACTTAAAAGCTGAAAGCTGAAATTTTAATATTTCAGTAGGTACCTTAGATTGGAAAGATTTCATTGACCACAATTAGACTATACATATTTTAAATAATATATAGGAGTTAGTTAATGACTATAGGCACTCTATTAATTTTTTACAAACTAAACTTACATTTTTTTAAATATTGGAAAATATTATGTTGCACTGGAAGATAACTGCGTAGCTGGTACCTAACTAACTAGTTGAAATAAAACGACAAGTTATTACCGCAACCCGCAAAATTGATAAAAAATGCTAATCACAATGGGCAGATAAACATATTTTTTGTACGTGAGGAAATGTTCTTCTTGTAATCCTAAAATTACGGTAACTTTATTAAAAAATAACAATTTTATGGAAATATCTGAAAACTTTTTTTGTCAAACTTAACACTACACAATACAGAGCCTAATAGCGTACCCCTTTATCTATGCCTAGATAAAATATACTTTATCTATGTTTATTATACTTGAGTTTCAAAATTAGTAGAGTGACTAATTTACAGTACTGTCACGGATTTCCCAATCCGTCTTTTTCTTACTTCCAGAAAAACAATCCGTTAATTAATCACTTCTTTATTAACTGCTCAGTACACTATTGACTACTAATTACAGGTCAACTTAAACACTTATTTGATTAATCGCTATCTAAATCGCTTTGATCTCTCTAAATAAACACTTCACTTCAGACTGTAACACAAGACTAATACAAGACTAACTAACTCGGTCGTTTATTCTTCTTTTATAGACCCAACGAATGTTCCAGGTATTTTCTAGCATTTCTAGACCCATTTTCTCGAACGACTGGAACGCTTCTCGTCGTTTCCACAATTTTCTAGTAACGCCTCGATTCACGGCATGTTGTTTGTTTACCAGAATGGCGTAGGGGCGATCGGGGCAATCTTAGGCAATTCGCGGTGCCACAGTCGTCGGTTTGGGAGTGAGTGGGGCAAATTCCGTGACAATACTTTGACGAGTAAGGGAGGTGATGGTTGCAGGGGACAAGATTCCAGAGGCGTACCATTCGAGTTCAAGGAACAAAAAATTGCCAAAAACATGCAAGTTCTGTAAACTAGAAAGTTTATAAACTCATGGAACTAATATATGGAATAGTGTAGATATAAGATTTTCAAACGCAAAACCAAATACATTTATAAAAGTATATTGTTTTCGGAATCTTTTTTTGTGTTCGATAAACTGAGTAGGTACTTAGAAAATTAAAAACCAGCAAATGTGTGACATTTTTGACAAAATTTATTAAATCCCCCCTGAGAGCTTAAGCTGAAGATGTGCGGTGTCTATGGTTATATTGCACCAAATACCGATTTTCCCTTTTATTAGATACTCGAGAACGTCCACTACGTAGTCTGTTTTCCACTGTATCAAATTCTTCATATCTGTGTAATATTCGCACAAGAGATGATCTACCAAATATGTTATTTGATGATATCTGATGATTAGAATGTCATGCATCATATGTAAAGAAGTCATTCTTGCTCGGATAAACGCAGAAATTTCATGTCCTGGCATTATTATAATGTACAAAAATTTAAAGGAACACTGACCAGATTTGTAAAAATATTGGTAATAAAGTAAGGTTCATGGTCTGCAATTTTTTTTATTGTTTTTTTGTTCCCTAAGTACATGTACTTTTTTACCACATTAAGAAAAACCACTAGGTTTAATTGAATCATTTTATGCTAAGACTTTTGACGTTGTGTGTACATAGATATGTATGTGTATAGGAAAGTAGGAAAATGAAGACAATAATCTTAATCTTATTAAACATGAATAAACATGTATCTCGTCAAGGAAGCATCTTTGAGACCCCATGACTTTTTGTTTTCATTTTTATTTCTTCATGTATACTATATTTGCCCACGGTTTTTTAAATCAACTTGTATAATAGAAAATATTTAAATAAAATGTTAAAAAATCTGAATAAAAAGATTCTTTACTTGAAAACTGTTTTTTCTTTCCTTTTTATCAATTGAAATTTTCTTGAAAAACGAATGATACTTAATAAATTTTGTTATGTCATTACCAGTCAGTAAAATATATAATATCTAATGTAAGCACCCTGACATGATTTCTGTTCACACCCTGTACATAGGCTCCGATATTGACGGTGATATCACGCTTCTTATACATGGAGATGCTGATGGAGCTATTTAACTGTTTACATTTTGGGGTTTGTTTATAGTTTAGAGTAGAAAGAAATGTCGGCCTGGCCACTCGCAACGAGACGAGGGCCAGTTAGTCTACTTGTACCACTTGATTGTTAACACTTCGTTTATGATATCATTATAGTTTGTTTTTCGAATAACTTGTTTTATTGATCTACCTTTGAGCTTTCACTAATCTGTATCTCTAAAAGGAAGCCGTTACAGACCTATATTTATAATGCAAAACCCTATTGTTGTCATGAGATCTATCTGCCTCTGAAAATTCGGATCACCCTGTATATGCTCAAAATTGTGCTATATTTGAATACCCTACTCCACTACAAATAACAATAATCTATACACTACCACTATTGGTTACTTACACCGATATGTGACACAGTGACAAAATAGATTCAAACCATTTTCAAATACTTCACTATCCATATCCTCTTGATATCATCCTATCATCGGATATTCCTCACTTGTTAAATATGACGATTTTGAGAATACGCTGTGGAGCTTGAATTATCCCCCCTTCTTAAGATTGCAAAGTCACTAATAAATGTACACAAGTATTTTTTTTTGTGTTGGCATTCTGAGCGAGCTTATAAAATGAGTCACTCTTAAACAACTTTTATCAGAATAATTTTGTATACAGGGTATTTTAAAATAGTTATAAACATTATTCCACACATATTGGACAACCTGTAGAGATTCTTACGAAGCTCGTCAACTGTATTTTTTAAACATGTCGAATAACTTCACTGAGTTTAGGAATAGACTATGCTACATATGTTTTCCACTTAAAATGCCATTCCTAAAAATGTGCAATAATATAAATACAGGGTGTTTCTAAATGATATGCGAAAGAAGGAGGATGTAGAATAACCCCCTTAAATATTCTAATAAAAAAGAATATATATGGGTTGATCTTGTGGGTGTAATTTAACGCTGGTCGGGGCTTTAGCTCGCAGAGTAGTTAGTTTCACACAGTATTGTTAATATCTAACAGGAAGGTGGAGGGTGTGTCCCTTAGGTCATTGTAGGGGACGTTCTTTCTATAAAATTTTTCGATTTGAGCCCTCGCTGACATTTAGCTAATTAAGTGGCATGGTTGAGTACGATTTTTATTTTTACCAAATGTCTAAAAGGGTGGCAACTAACAACCTCTGTTGTTTTTTTTTAATTAGAACTTCTTGTAATCGTTTCTCGATGTGAAAAATGACAGTAAATGGAACAAGCAATATACAAAATTTTCTCTCTATTTTTAAGCAGACACGCATTTTCTTTTAAAAAAATAAAATCCACACCCATCCTTATATCTCGGGTGTGGAATATGCAAGCAAAATAATTCATATGAAACGTGGTAGGCTGCTGTCACATTTATGGTTTTATTTAAAAAAACGCTTTATCTAAGAAAATATATTTTTTTTACCATAGGCGTGCGTATGAAAACGTTGAGGGGGTCATAATGCACTTTAACCCCCTCACCTCCGCTCGTGCTTTGATTTTCTTTACCAAAAGTACACTGAAAGGGGGTCTCTACAAGAAAAAAATATTAGCAAAATTTCAAACAAATATCTCTAATTCTACCGGAGTTATCGACAAATTTCCTTTTTGACATTTACATTTTGACACCCTGTATTTCAAAAATGGGGCTCCTAAATGAAAAGTGGCATAATGAAAGTCCCATTATTTTCATATCAGCTATCTATGGTTAACGGATTGACCTACTAATTTTCGGCACCCTGTATAAAGCGGTAAAAATCAAAAAAATTGTGGGCCATAGATTGAAGATTAAGGTTAGGTTAGGCCCTTTGACGTTGGAGTATTTGCATCATATTTGGAACATAAATCTACAAGGACACTAGTAATACATAGGAAAGATTTGGAAAAAATCAATTCACAAATAAAAACGTTATCTAAGGAAAACTAAAAAAAAAAATTCTTTTGACACCCTGTATCTCCGTTAATATTGAGTTTTCAAAAAATTGTTATAAGACTTTGCGACCCTAATTTCCTATGAGGGATCACCTGAAGTCTTGACGCATAATTTCCGGACACCCTGTATAAGGTGTTCCATTTGACATAAAGAAGTTTACGGCTACTTCCCTTATTTTCACATAGCAATTTTCAAACTTTTTCCTTTCTATCTCTCACTTGTTTCTCTAAATACCTTTATAGTCTAAGAGCCAGTGGCCGGCAACCTATAAGTAAATGATCATACCTGAAATTTTGCACAGTGAGTCTCTTATACCTATCACTCATGATGTGGGTCTCGCTAAGCCCGGCGAGGCCGACTTAGGAGTTACTCAGGTGCAAGAAGTATGAAAATGTAACCAACTTCGTTATTAAATTATCAAAGCTGCCGTTTGAAAATTTTAAAATATACAATTATTATTATATAAAAATAACAAAGGCAGACGATTATCGTGCTTCTAAGATCATGGCAGACACTTGTGAAATTGGCAAAAATTATAAATTTCAAAAGTATTTGATTAAATCTGATTTTTGACGTTAAACAACTGTCAGAAATGTCAAGCATTGTAATCAACATCACCAAATCTCAGAACCTGTGCCAGAAATGGAGGTTATTTGTTACTTATATTATTTTAATATAAAAAGGTGCTAAATATAATAAATAATAAAAATAAATGCCTAATTTGTTAGATCTGAAATTTTAAAATTTTCAAACGGTAGCTTTGTTAATTTAATAACGAAGTTGATTAAATTTTCATACCTCTCGCTCCTGAGTAACAGTTGGGTCGGCCTCGCCGGGCTTAGCGAGTCATCACCTCATGAGTGATAGGTATAAGAGACTCACTGTGCAAAATTTCAGGTATAATCATTTACTTATAGGTTGCCGGCCACTGGCTCTTAGACTATTAGTTTAAGTTCGTCGTATGAGCGACTCGGTGTAGATGCCGCGTTACCATAGATATTTTCTTATAAGTCTATGCGCGTTACTAACATTACTATGCAACCAGCATTGCATAAGCGCTCTTCTTCCTTTTTGAAACATCTGTCAAAGTTTGACAGCCATTGTGCTCTATCACGAGACACAGAATTTACCTTAGATTCTATATCTGTAACATAAATATTAGTGCTCTATTTAAAATAAAACAGGTGACGTCATTTCCGGGAAAACCGGAAGTAACACATAAATGTTAATAACTTAAAAGGAGGTTATTTCGAAAATAAAAATTGACCTGTTCTTTCCCAAAGACATCCTACCAACCGTTTATCAATTTCAAGAGGGGAAGCAAGACTTATTGCCGCAGCGTATTGTTAGTTTAAAACTAAGTAATATTTTTCTATCGAATTAATGCAAGGAAATTTTTAGACATAACAAAGAATGTTTCCACGTACTTTCTTAATCAAATAAGTTGATCTTTAAATATTAGTCTCGTTAGATTCATTATAACACTTGGTCTAAATTCAATTATCTATAATAATAATAATAATATCTCTACCCCTCATTCTAATCACAGGGATTAGCCCAGAAGTCGGAGACTTGTGCGGGAGAGGGGGCGGCATATTATTATTAAGCAGGCCGCATTTGCGCCCAGGAACGACTTACATTGGTAGGCCCTAACCACCATTCAGTGCAGGAATGAGGGAAACCTGGAAAACTTCATTAATTAGGGGGGTAGTCAAATGTCAACCGGTATCAATCTCTCACATTGACCCAAGCCAACATTCTTCCACCCTACCATACCCGCAGAGAGGGTGCCAATCTCTCCACGAATATAGCTTATATACGGTCTACCGGCAGCTGGGCTCGAACCAACTCCGTCTAGTCACCTCGATTCAAGTACTAACGCCTTAAACCGCGCGACCACTGACCGATAAATGATGATATAAAGTCCAAGTACAGCAAGTTACATATCTTTAAACGTATATTAATTTGGCTCATAATAGAGGTTGACGTACTTAAGAAAAATTGTAATCCGATTTGGCGGTTCTATCAGAATACTCATCCCATTTATTGTTAACCGATGTAGAGGTGGAAGCCTATTTGGAAGTGATCTATGAAAAAAATCATTTATTGGTTCTTTTAAATCTGAAGATAACAAGTGGATTTTGAAGTACTAGGTAACAACAATATAAATCGGTGTAAAAAGTTTGTTTAATAGAATGTGGACCTTTCAAAATGGCTGCGAATTTGTAGTCACCAAATTATATATAACTGATGTCGTCTATATTTTGTTTTGGTTTGTGGGTTGGCAGAATAGAATGCATTACCGGCAACTACTATTACAGTATTCTTGCGTCACGTCTAGTACATTGAATTTAAACTATATAAATTCCACTAGATGTCGCACCTAAATAAAAATTGAATTCATTTTCGACATTTGTCAGTTGTAAAACTAAATTAGTAATTATTGGAAATTGTATAAGTTTCAGAGGGTTTTGTTCGTTTAACCGATAACTGAATTAAAATTTTTCTTAATCAGTTAGGAGCATAAGTTTGAAATCCCTTCAAATTTATTGCTGGGAAAATACCAATTTGTTCGTCGGTACTTTTACAGCTGCTAAAATTGAGACGGCGCCATCTATGAAAGAATAGTTGTTGTGAAAGAATTAATTGAAAGGCTGTCATACACTAGAACTCCAATTTCTATACTTTTTCAAATTATTTATTGTCATCTTTAAAGAATTATATTTTATATATGAACAAGGTCCATTTTTCAAATTTCAATGTATGCCAAAATTCGCAGAGGTTTTGAAAATATAAAAAATTAGAACGTATAATTAAGTAGGTAGGTACTAGGAAAGTTATTGTGGGTGGACACCTTAGCTCAGAATGATCTAGAAATTCAGCTTGAGTTTCGCGGGTTTTCTCATTTTTTTGTCTAACATCTTTGTGGAGTGGGTGTGTAATTTGTGGGTGCATAATAGGGTAATAAAATCCAGGTAGGTGGTTTGAATTCTTTAATTTTTTTTCAGTTTCGGAACTCTGCATTATTAGTAGGTAATAAAAATAACATTTGAAATCTCTACAAAAATATATCGAATAGAATGAGGTTATATATATTCCTATATTTTTTTAACTAAGAATTGCTATAATTCAGCAAACTTAGTAAAAAAAATCGTAAAACTTTTATAGGGTAATAATTATTAATTAATTAATAATAAATATAGATAAGGATCTCTATTACCTATGTAGTTTTTTTTTCAAATCGGGGTACAATTTTGGCAGAACACAGTTTGCTTGTACCTATTTGAAATTTATACAGGAATGCAATGGAATACGTCCAAAGGGGCCAAAAGCAATTTCTTGATTTATAGAACACGCTTTGAAATTGTTTAAAAAAAAATGATTGACCTTGAAAATTTGACACCTTTGAAAATTGATCGTCCAGTGAAATAATACAACATTTGTTATGAACTTATATAAATTACTTCTGCTTCAAGCATAAAGTAAGTAAGTACGTTACCTTCACACGTAACGTGATTTTTTCTACTTGACTTGACTTGACTATAGCTTGGGAAAGTAAGCGGTCATATAGACAATCAAGTTATGAAATTTATGGTACAGGTAGCAGTCAAGTCGAGCAACTTGTCCACCATGCAGAACCACTTGCCTTGCTTCACTACATAATGCGAGTCAGTACTTGACATGACCGGAATTGTTTACGATGCAAGAAAAATATTTAACTTGACTACCGCTTTACATGACCGTTTACTTGACCCGTGTAATCTTGCTGTAAGGGTGTAACTATAAGCTGAAGCGCAAGCCTCTGAATCCATGAGTCTGTTATTTAAAAAAAAAAATCGGTAGGGTGTAAGTACTTACATTTGAAAGAAAACTAATTAGTAGTGAGAATTCACTTATACAAAATTTTAATCCGTGTTGCCGTCCATACCTAATTGTAAAATTTACCAGTACAAGATAAGATATATTCTGACCAATCTACTACCTATAACTATAATACAAATATTTGATCATGTTACCATAATATGTTACGCATAGAGCAAAGTACTGAAGTGGACTATGAACTATCTATTAAAATTTAAATCATGAAGAAAAACATTAATATAATGCTGTTAATGCTGTTATGTTTATTTTGTCTCAATATTATTATTGTTTAATTTTTAATATAGACAATGATATATGGAAAAGGGTAAAAAAAAATAAAAAATAAGCATATTGTTATTTTGTATCATTATATGACATTATCTATAAAATAGATTAGCTATTTATTACACATTTATTTATCTTGACTTTATTATCAAAAAAAATAAAATAAAATATGTTTGGTTATGTTTATTTTTACATCATTTATTTAGTTGTTGCATTAAATTTAACTTTATTAAATTTTTTATCTACGCATTAATCTTGCTACAAATCAGTTTAAGGTGTGACTAATAATATAATTTATTTTGTAGTTTGCTGACCTATATGACCTAGTAAATTTGATAAAGCAGCCCCATAGCTGCCTTATCGCATTGTTATTAACGTCATATTTAGATGTCGGAGAAGAGGTAAAACTTAAAACAGATTATTGATAGATGGGAACTGTTATCAGTCTAATAAATAATCTTTTAATTATTGCGCAAAGGGATCTAAAAATAAATTTGAGCTCCTGTTATTTGATTGTAAGTGCCAGTATAAACAACATTTGATTTTAATATAATTTTATATTTAATTGTGATTTTGTTACACTCATTTTTCATGTTGAATGTTGCATATTAAAATATTAGCTAGTTGTTGAACAGTCAACAGATTTGTCTATTTTTGTTTTACTTTTTGTTGCTAAACTTTCATTAGATTTTGTTTCTAATGCCTTATTAATTTTCCTATGAAAACAAATTTTTTTAAAACAATTAGCATCTGTGTGACAGTATTAACAAATCAACAACAATCATGTGACATTGTTTTTTAATTTTGTTTGTTTTTCATTAAGATGTGAAATTTTCTTACAGAATAGCACGCATGCTAGTCGTTGACTCGGGATAATTTAAAAAAATTGCAGGAAATACTTTGTGATAAATGAAAGTAGCAGTACTCATGATCATCATGATACCCAAAAGATTAAATATTTGTGACTACCACAACTTTTAGAAACTGTTTTTATTCAGTTCACGAGTACCTGAATGTTATCACCTTGCTTACAGATTTTTATCATTCATGTCTGTCTATATTTAATTACCTAATTATCAGGAAATTTGATAAAATTGAAAATGTAAAAAAATGGGAACTGAAATGGAGCTTACATTTTTGCAATCTGGAATATGTTTCACATCTACCTGGAAAACTTGGACATATCAGGGAATATTTTTAGTCACAATTTTGTTAAAAGCCCTGCATTTTTTCATTTATTAATGCACGTATTTTAAACTGTTTTATATTTTGCGTGTATCCCACTTTAAATTTATCGTTTTTTCAATGTTGTTGAAAAGATGATTTTTTGTTTGTTTCTCATTGAAAAGTAAAAGAAAAAACACTATTTTATTTTTTTTTTATTTACAGATCAGTGTTAACTTTCATCTCAGAATACAACTGTGCAACAGATTTTCCAGTTTACTACTCATTCAAAAAGTGTAGCTTTTAGGTAAGGAATTTTTGTAACATCTTGCAACTCCCTTATTAAGCTTTAAATAGAAATTTGTTATATAACAAACCTCACTTGTTTTGAACAGATCGGTGAAGTTTGACCAAACTTATCGTTAACGTTCTTTATAATATGTAAGATATTAATTTAAAGGTAAAACTTCATAACGTTCCAGACACCAACCCACCAAAAATTACAAAACCATGAAGTGATTTTCAATGGTGAGAAATGCGTACGTAACTATGCTAACATAAATTGGAGTTACTTTTGCTATATTATGGTAAAGTTGGTGATTACTATGTAATAGCCACTTAACTGAAGTTGCGGTACCAGTCCTTATTCATTGCAATTCAGATTACTAGGTGTTTAGTTTTTTAACGTTTTTCTAATGAGGATGTAAATTTTTAATACAAAATTTAGTTCCTATACTTTAGTTGAGATATTTAACGATAAGATAAGGGAATATTAAATTTGGAAACATAATCATAGCATGATAACATAATTGATAGAAGTTATTTGGTTGCTGCATTGCTAAACTTTATGCATAAGTTAATCATAAAACAAATAGTCGATTCGAGGAATGGATAATGTTACATTGTAGATAGGTGGGATAGGTTTAAATAAATTATCGATAAATGCACCTGCTTATCTGGTGATATCATATCTTTAACTCTTGTGCAAAGAGATCGAAAATTTCTCACCATTTTTCTACAACAATTAAAGTTTTTTCTTACTGTTTAAGAAAGGTATTTTAAGCTAATATGTATCAAATCTCCTATTGTTAATACCTGAAAATATACGAAAAAACTATACATAAAAGGTACATTTTTATTTATTTTAGTAGGTCGTTATGATACTTGACAGTTAATCAGTTTGACGCTGTCGACATTATTTAATTTCATTTTGACATTTAATTTCAAATAATTTTAATTTATTGGTATAATAATTTTTGTAGTTAACATCTTGCAACTCCCTTTATTGCTTTAAATAGAAATTTGTTATATAACAAACCTCACTTGTTTTGAACAGATCGGTGAAGTTTGACCAAACTTATCGTTAACGTTCTTTATAATATGTAAGATATTAATTTAAAGGTAAAACTTCATAACGTTCCAGACACCCCACCAAAAATTACAAAACCATGAAGTGATTTTCAATGGTGAGAAATGCGTACGTAACTATGCTAACATAAATTGGAGTTACTTTTGCTATATTATGGTAAAGTTGGTGATTACTATGTAATAGCCACTTAACTGAAGTTTACCAGTCCTTATTCCGAGCCTTATTCATTGCAATTCAGATTACTAGGTGTTTAGTTTTAACGTTTTTCTAATGAGGATGTAAATTTTTAATACAAAATTTAGTTCCTATACTTTAGTTGAGATATTTAACGATAAGATAAGGGAATATTAAATTTGGAAACATAATCATAGCATGATAACATAATTGATAGAAGTTATTTGGTTGCTGCATTGCTAAACTTTATGCATAAGTTAATCATAAAACAAATAGTCGATTCGAGGAATGGATAATGTTACATTGTAGATAGGTGGGATAGGTTTAAATAAATTATCGATAAATGCACCTGCTTATCTGGTGATATCATATCTTTAACTCTTGTGCAAAGAGATCGAAAATTTCTCACCATTTTTCTACAACAATTAAAGTTTTTTCTTACTGTTTAAGAAAGGTATTTTAAGCTAATATGTATCAAATCTCCTATTGTTAATACCTGAAAATATACGAAAAAAACTATACATAAAAGGTACATTTTTATTTATTTTAGTAGGTCGTTATGATACTTGACAGTTAATCAGTTTGACGCTGTCGACATTATTTAATTTCATTTTGACATTTAATTTCAAATAATTTTAATTTATTGGTATAATAATTTTTATAGTTAGATATTTGACTCAAGTTAAAGGAGGCCACCTGATGAATCAATCCAAAAAATGCAGAAATAGATCAGATCTCATCTATTGTGGTTGAATTTCGAGTTCCCACTACATATATAGAGTATATCAGGTTAGTAAATAGAATACATTTTTTAGATAATTATTGAATAGAGTTTTGTCTGTGGGTGTTCATTAGCATACCTAGATGTTTGGTATCAGAGAGCATGCATATGACTTCATTGATAGGAATTGTAGGAGATTTGATACATATTAGCTTAAAATACCTTTCTTAAACAGTAAAAAATGTTACAAAAGCTAATAATAAGGAATATATGGGTAGATATTGTGTGTGTAATTCAACGCAGGTTGGGGCTTTTGTCCACTGAGTAGTTAGTTTCACACAATATTGTTAATACCTGAAAATATACGAAAAAACAATTAAAGTTCCTGTTATTTAAATAAATGTCTTCTTTTTACATTTATAATAACTGTAAACCGAGAATAATCAGAACTGTATAATAATTAAGAACGACTGTGTTTGACAAATTATTTTGTTCTTTATACATTGTTATATAGCGGCCATTTTGGCTTTAGGTAAGATTATTTGATAGTGCATGCTGTTTCTAAGTTGTCAGTTATATGACTAAGATTTTAGGATTAAAAAAAACATTAAATTTTGACAATGACTTCCCTTAAAATTTGTTATAATAGAAATGATTCTGTTGTTGAATCGTTGGGTTTGACTATTGATGATTAGTTGTGTTTACTATTACACGATAATAGTAAGTTATATTCACAATATCTACCGTCACCGTACCATAGAAAATTACAACACTTCCTCAGTGCAGCCATTATAGTTATTATATTTGTACATGCTTTTAAAAATAGAACTTTGAAGTGATATATACCTAAAAGGTATACTTAAAGTGGCAGAAACTAAAAATATCTAACTCTGGTTACATTCATCAAACATCAACTTTCTGGCCACTTAAAGGTGGTCGCTACTTTACCTTAACACAGTTTATACAGTTCGTCGAGTGAAGGTTCCAGAGGTTGTGGCTAAATGCGCGATGAACACCAATGAAATTCATTTGTACACGACACGAAGTCGTTCCATACCTGTGAGAAAATGACGAAACATTATTCTGGCCAAAACATTTAAATTTAAACTATTCTCAGGGAAACTCTAAGACACAATCTTAACAAGTTCTCTTGAAGACACTTGGTTTTTGCTTAGGTTCATTTTAAAATTCTCATAATTTACCAAAAGTTACAAAACTATGAAGTGATATTCAATGATTAGTATTACGTACTTACAACTACGATAATATAAATTGGAGTTATATTTGCTATATGATGGTAAATTTAGTGATTACTATCTAATAGCCCTATAATTGAATAATGCTATTTGGGATGTGAAATATGTGCTACAGTGTGGTAAAAATATTCTTTATTCACCGCAATCATCTTACTAGATGATTAATTTTTTATCGTTATAATTACTTTCTTTTTTTTCTAATGGGGATGTAAATTTTTAATACAAAATTTAGTTCCTATACCTTTGTTGAGATATTTAACGATAAGATAAGGAAATGTTTAGGAAATATTAAATTTACAAAAACATAATCATGACATAATTGATAGAAGTTATTGCACGCTTTATTAGCTTGCTGCATTGTTAAACTTTATCTATAAGATAATCATAATACAAATAGTCGATTGGAGGTAGGAATAATGTTACATTGTAGACAGGTGGGATAGCTTTAAATAAATTATCGATGACAAATGCACCTGTGATCAGGTGACGTCATATCTTTAACTCCTGCGCAAAGGGATTGACAACTTCTCGCCATTTTTTTTTAGAACAATTTGTGCTTCTGTTGTTTGGTTGTAAGTAACTGTTTAAATTTGATATTAAGATGGTTTTGTAAATGCCCTCTTTCTACATTTATAATAACTGTAAACCGAGAATAATCAGAACTGAATAATAATTAAGAACAACTGTGTTTGACAAATTATTTTGTTCCGAATTACATTGTTACATAGCGGCCATTTTGGTTTAGGTAAGATTATTTGATAGTGCATGCTGTTCCCAAAAAAGTTGTCAGTTATATGACTAAGATTTTCGGATTTAATAAGGGCATATTCAATTTTAACAATAACTTACCTTAAATCTTTTTTCTGATTACAATATTACAAATTGTAGTTGAATCGTTGGGTTTGACTATTGATGATTTGTCATGTTTTAACTATTACCCGTAATAGTAAGTTGTATATTCACAATACCTACCTTCTCGCAATGTTAATGCAAAGTGTAATAAAACTAGAAGGTTCTGCTGAAAAATTATTAAAACTGAAATACGCTCTTATGCAAGGGGGACGACGATTTGTATAGAAAATTCCAACAATCAGTAACTAACATTTCTCCCAACTGTCATTTCTGGATCACTGTACAATATTTCGTTTCCATAGGTATAGTAAATAATTAGAAAAACACTATATTGTACGGTGCTTTTCAGAGAGTATGCATCACGTGTGAATTTTTTCTTACTGTTACTATTTACGAAGTTGGTCAAGTCACAGCTGGCACCTGCTGAAGTGAAACGGATAAGGACAGTTCTTTCTTTTCAAACACTGTCCTGATTTGATAGATTTATGAAATACGCCTAAATGTACTTTTTTAAAAAAGAAACACAGAATTATGTAATTTTATTTGTTTAAATAATGAAATCAAATAGGTGCTTCATGAAACTGTTTTGATCGCTTGAACGATTATTTTAGTTGTTTTCAAATATGAATACATTAGGCTGTGTTCTCATCAAACTCGACCGTCTAGCATTAGAATTATTATCTGCATTAGTCGCTTTTGGTGAGCACACGGCTTTAGACTTCCGAAAAATCGCAGATGAAATCCAACTTGCAAATCTACATAGACTTGCGGGGAAATGTTACAATCTCTGAAGGGTCAAAAACAAATTTAAAGGCAAAGGCAATAGTTTCTATAAAGTACGACTGTTAATACTAAATGATTCAGAGAGACTAGCACCACAGGTAAATTTATCTGTGCTAGCACATCGAATGAAACTTAACTTTTGAATTCGTACAAGTTAGTGTTTATTATCAAGTATAAAAAATAACAGTATATTTTTTATTGTAAACAGATACAACAGCTGAGAAACAAAAAGTATTTTCATAAATTACACCCTGTCTGCCAACCCTGAACAGGCCGAAAAAAAATTCAGTAGATTTTGATTTTTACAAGGATCGGTTTCCTTTAATTCCGACCTTTCACGGAAAATATTTTGAAATTATAATAAAAGTCCTACCGTGTCCTTCACTGATGTCTGGAATGTGTCACGACTGTATTTTACAGGGTGTCTCATAATTAGCTGCCAACCCTGAACAGTCCGATTCTATGATCAAAACTAAGTAAAAAAGTTCATATGAACATGGGTCCGGAAATGCTTCCTAAGGGCACAGGAACCCATTGCAGAGGGATGAATGAAAATCATTTTTTTGCAATATCTCTCAATCGGGTAGTGGTGACTTTAACTGATAAAAATTCAATAAAACTAGGCCAACATTTTTTGGCACATTTTAGGGATTTTAGGATGGTTTTCGTATTTTGGTCCTGTTTTATTGAATTTATTTACCACACTGTATATTTTACAAAATTACTTGTTGTTTCTTTGATGTTGTATCCGCATATAACAAAATATAGGTATACCTTTATTTTGTTTAATTAAAAACCGGCAATATTTGGACAAAAAAAAGATCGCTCAAATTATGAGGGGTGATTTCTCTTAAATATTCTAAATGTACCTACTTTTTTTTTGTTCAAAAATTATGGTTTCTCTACATATAGGTAATGCCTCACTACAACCCTGCAATCACTCTATTCGCCAAGATTTAGCAACGCGGTCAGTGAACTAGATCGCCTACGGCAACATTATACATTAGGGTTCACCTGCAACTAAGTTCTAATTTTATTTTTGTCATTTTGGTGGACCGCCATCGTCCAAAAAGATGGCACTCTAATTTGTGGAGAGGATGGCACGGGGGACAACTAAAGTAAACCCTTCTCAAGTGGCATGCCTGGCTAATCATGTCCCTTGCCATACCCATCTAAAGCGGGCTTTACACTAACAATTTCTTTGTCAATTAATTGATCAAGTGGCTTCGTCAAGTCAATTGACAAATGTAATTCTAAAACTCGAACGTGAATTAATTAATCAATCTCTTCGACAATAAATTGTTATTGTAATTCCCGCTTTAGAACAAGTTTTACGTCGTCAATAAGTTCTTCATCAATTTATTTGACGTGCAAGTTTCAGTATTACATTTGTCACTTGACTTGACGAAGCCACTTGATCAATTAATTGACAAAGAAATTGTTAATGTAAAGCGGGCTTAATGTGCTGTGAATTAGTCACTCTATTATTTTCAACCTTGGGTAATACAAGATAAAAACTTTAGATTTGGAAGCAACTCGTATCATTTTTATTATCTAATGCTTCGAAATTAGCAAATACTGTTATGTCACTGTTTCTACCAAAAATAATGGATGTTGTATAATACAATATATTTTTTTTTTGTATATTTTTTATATCGCCTTCAAATTTAGTACGCCTATGAACTGTTGCTTCTCCCACATTTCGCCCTTTGCGCTAGTCTAAAGGTGATGAGTAACTCTCTAGATTTTTGCTAGTTGGGTATAAAGCCCGCTTTACATTAACAATTTCTTTGTCAATTAATTGATCAAGTGGCTTCGTCAAGTCAATTGACAAATATAATAATAAAATTTGGACGTCAAATAAATTGATGAAGAACTTTGTCAAGTTATTGACGACTTAAAACTTGTTCTAATTTTTCGTCAATTTTTACTTCAATTTAGGAATACCAACCTAAAATAAATGTAAATATTTAACCAGTAACCGAGCAGCAGCAATAATAAATGCAATGGAAACTTTTTTGGCCCTAAAATATCATTATTAAAATTACTTTTCATTTTTAACAGTTTTTGTTTGGTATAAAATGGGAATGATATAATGTCAAAAGTTAATATTACTTTTACGCTGGTACGGGTGACATCTGACAGCAAAATTGTTAAGAAACTTGCCAAGCCCTGGACATAATGTAAAACCAAAGTGCGACCTTGTTGTAGCTTGTTTTGTTTGGCATTGTATTTTTACGTTTAATTATTAGTTCATGTATTTTTTTAAATGTTTTGTCTGTGACTCACTGGCTCTAATGGTATACTTTTATACAAAAGTGGTGAAATAATATATCTGTTTGTTTATACCACAGCTAGTGTTGTTGTAAAGATTATATTTTTGTTTGTTTCCCATTAAAAACTGTATGTTAATTTTGTTTTTTTTTATTTTTAGATCACTTAAGTCAACTTCTTCCCAAAATACGATTGTGCAACAGATTTTTCAATATACTACACATTCAAAAGCTGTAGCTTTTAGGTAAGAATTATGGACTAATTTCAGTAAATAACTAAGTGCTTCCAATTGGATTTTTTTTGGGTAGGTAAGCGATTTTTGCAGTGGCAGCCGGTAAAAATGAATGTCCATTCAGAACTTTCTTTATGGAAAATTTCAAATTTAATTTGTGAAATAGAAAAGTGGAAAGGAGTTTTCTTATCTAAACTCTCAAAAGGAAATATAGCACATAATAAGCTACAGCATTAGCAGTCAGTGGTCGAGCGATTTAAGGCGTCGGTACCTTAATGTGGCCAGACCACTGTGGGATCGAATCACGGGGCCAGTAGAGTGTGTATCAGTTGTATTCATGGAGAGAATTGGCACTCTCTCTGCGGGTATGATAGGGTGGAAGAATGTTGGTTTGAGTCAATGTTAGAGATTGAATGAAAGAATATTGACTTGGGTCAATAGGAGAGATTGATACCAGTCGACGTTTGACCACCCCTCTAATTAATGAGGTTTTCCAGGTTTCCCTCATTCCTGCACTGAATGGTGGTTAGGTCCAACGTAAGTTGTTTTTGGGCGAGAATGTGGCTTACTTAATAGTAATATGCCGCTTTCTCTCTCGCACAAGTCTCCGACTTCTGGGCTAAAGATTTTCAAAATTTTTAATTAGTAGGTATCTTGTAAAATTTTCTATACAGGGTGTAACTTTGAAGGGGGGTCCGGTTTGGAGGGGGGCAGTCCGTGTTCACTAGATTGCTAATCTGAAATTAGTTTTTTTAAATCAAATAAATAGCCGAGTTATAATTAATTTTGTAAACTGCACTCAAATTGCTATACACGCCGCCCCTGTCTACGGTGTTGCCAGTTAGTTGTTACCAGTCTAGACGTCGGAAGTGTCTGAACTTATCCCGTCATTTCAGGGTCGCATTCCAGGCAGCGCGGCGCGACCGAAGCTGATGTTTTATAATGAATTCAGTACATACGTAGCTTTGATAGTGTGCGCATAGTGACATAGTTTGACATAATTGTGAGGCCGTGAAATGTTAAAGTGAGGATTTTTTTAGTGAGGTAATGTGAATGCAGAAGACAATAGTCTGAATATGCAAATCTACAGCTTCCAATTTATTGTGATGAGATTTCGGCGATGCGAGTCACTAGAAATAACATAACACCAATTCAATGTAATTACCTATGTTTAACATATTTTTGCATGTACGAGTATACACAGTTGATCCTAATCAACTGCCAATGATACAAGTTCCAACGTCTAGATGTTAAGTAACGGAGATACAAAAAAGAAACAACTGCAATGAATAATCTTTTATATAAATGTTTTTTTATAAAATTGCGACTCATCAGTCATTATACTTTTCTGTCAATTCTGATGAAGTATGGATCCTAAAACCATTTTCGAGTGTTGTAAAAAAGTACGTAATGTAAAAGTATGTAAAAAATACAATTTTTTACTGATCTATTAACTAATTATTATTATTAAATAATAGTATTGGTAGGTGGATTTTAATACGTTACCTACTAATAATTATTGCCAGTAAAACTTAATGTTTTAAAATAATTGTTGCTGTGTTATAAAATGTACGTAATTAAAAATAAGCAAATTATTAGTCTGATAGCTTTAAAATGTTTTAAAAAAACAGTTTCAGTGCAAACGATTTGATACTATTTTTAAGGGTTTTATCAATGTCCCTTCAATAACCGTGAGATTGACCTAGTTTATAAAATAAAAATATCGCATAAATACTGTACACAATACATGAAACCAGACTAGGTCGTTTTATATAAAAAATATACAGATATGAGAGAGAAAGCAAGTTCTCTGCGTGATTTTTTACTGAAATCGAATTAGAATTTGTTTAATGCAGGATTGTATTTTGCCAAGTTTAATTTCGTAATAATTTAAAGTGGTATTTTGTGGAATGTGTTATTCCGTGCAAGTGTATAATAACCTTATAAGGTCAATTTTCATTACCAAGTGTGTGTGGTAGTATGAAAAAAATATGTATACAAATTAAGAAAGAGCTAATAATATGTCTAAAGCTTCGTTTTTTTATCAAAATTAGACGGTGGCTGCAAGAAAACGATATCAGATGGATTACGGCGATAGACACGTACCACATAAGAAAATGTCTATAAGATTAGTTCAACATTTAAGAGATTATGGGAGTTAAGAACGCCAATACTCTAATGTTGAGTAAAAAGAAACTCAGACAGTAATAAACTTGAACCAAATATTTTAAATGCAGTAGAAGAAGACTAAGTAAAAAGTATTAAGTATGTATTTATTTATTATTGAGTTTTCTGTTAGTTGACTTGTTTCTGTTTTATGATGTGTTATCCGTAAAAGAATACATTCTTTTTATTTTTTGTTTCCACTTCAATAATTAAATATGGCAACAATGCTGGTGACGCTGCAACTAGATATGCGCAGCGCTTGTCTGTTCAGTGGCGTACTATGAAAATTGCGAAAAAAGGCAACAAAAAAAAAATGAGTCTTTGTGACAGAATTTAAGAAAACAAACTTATGATATGTGTTTGAAAAGGTCACGGGTACCCCCCCTCCAAACGGAACCCTCCTTCAAAGTTACACCCTGTATAGCAATAAAATTAAAATATCTGAAACTATCATATTCAGTTTATGGTCTGAATATATTCGGGTTGGTCTCTGTGAAAATACCTGATATCTACCAAAAGAAAATTATACTTATAATACACAAGTTTTTCTTTCAGCTTGCACCTAGCTTATTCCCAGTGGACAGTTCTGGTGGTGATCTTAAGCTGCTTTGTATTTGTATTGAGAGAAGGGAGACGATTTAAGTGGTAAGTCTACTACTAAATACTTTTATTTATTTTTCTGTTGTGTTAATCACAAACATTCATTTCTTTTTCGAATTTTTTGCCGTCTTACAGAAGGGATAAAGATTAATTCAAAATGCAGTTAATCGCAAAGAGATCTTTTCACATTATTGCGTTTTGTATGTACAATTCGCAGTAATGCAATTTTCTTTGAATTGACTTGTCGTTGAAATTGTTTGCATTTCTACACAGTTTGCATGTGAAATGTCGTGTAATATCTTTGAGAACTATGTCATTTTACATTTTACGAAAAATGAATGTCTTCAAACATTTTCAATGAAATGTTTCTCAAACTACTGCCAAAATTCAAAGTGATTTCTACACACAAAAAACGGAAATGATTTTGTCTTGTTTGATACACATTGCATTAAAAAAAAGTTTTTGAAGAAACATGAACATTGTATTGAGGACCGTAATGTATATCAAATAGAAAATCATTATTGCCAATCGATCCCACTGTTTGAAGATGTGACCGTTGATTGGAGAAATATAAAGGTTGTGGAGTTTTCTAGAAAACCATTGTTGCCAACTGAACTCGCTGTTCTTGTACCAGACATAGTTTAGGAAAACATGAAGAGTTTGAATGCAGATATTGCTACATAAATAAAAACCGTTGGTGATTATATGAAATAAGGGAGTAAAACTTTTGGAGGACAATTAGATATGTTCATAATTTTACAAGAATATGTATGAACAAAAAAAGATTAATACGGATTCGGAACTATGAATACTGTCCTCTATAAATTTACTACAAAGATGATGCCTTATTATTTAGAATTAGACTTGAAAATGTAAATAGACTAGAGTATGGATAATTGGACGAGGAATTCATATTTTTTATGAAATGAAATGTATAATTCTTTAACAGATGAAACTGAAAAATTTTGTATGGTTCAAGAAAATTTGCAAATGGTTGGGGCCAATTTTATAAATATAGTATTATGCAAAATGTACAAAGATAACAAATGCTCGCTATCCTACTAATTTTCATTCCCCCATCGTTTCCCACTTTCTCGCCTGACAGGTGTTGGCAGGTGAAGATAGGCTAGCTATTGAAGAGGCAACACATTACGGATAGCGTCACTGCTTTCCTAACTGTGTCAGCGGGTGGTCTTTGATCTATAAGATCCAAGATACCGATAGAGGGCAATCCATCATATATTATTATTATTATTACAATATAAGAAGGGCAGAGAAAAAATCTATTATGCCCAAAAGTAGAAAACTTATTCTAAGAAATACAATGCAAAGACAAAAATAGTAGAGTACACAAGTAAGTAATAGTACATAAGTAAAGAAATAAAGAAACAATGACAAAAAGACTACTAAGTTAACACACTAGACACAAAACGATCGTACTTGTTCTTGAAGGCATTAAGAGATGGGGCACTTACGATGTCATCAGGCAAGGAATTCCAATGATGGAACGTTCTGTTTGTTAAAAACTGCTGTCTAACTGTTGTATTGTATTTTTCGTGCAGAAGTTTCATAGAATGCCCTCTCAGGCGTATATCTTCATTTAAAACAAATAAACAAGACATGTCGACGGAGAAAAGATTGTGGGTAGAACGATATAATTGAATGAGGTCACCTCTTTTCGTCGCTCGGAGAGAGGAAGGAAGTTTCAGACGAGACGGTCTTCATAAGGTAAATTTTGATACACTGGAATCATCTTTGTAGCATTTTTTTGAACTTTTTCCAATGCCATAATGTCTTTAACTAGATATGGACACCAAACCGATATACCATACTCTAGACGAGGCCGAATATATGTTTTGTAAAGGCGAAGGAACAAAGCAGGGTTAGGATTTAGGATATATATTCTATAAACTTCAATCAAATGCAAAATCCGTACATACACTTAAAAAAGTTGGGACACTTCTTTTTCTCCCCATTCTAACTACATATTTTATTTTCATCGAAAGCATATAACAAAAACACCCAAGTGAAATCCAAGTGAAGTCCATACACATCTTTAAAAAAACTGGGTAACTTCCTTTTTCCTCCATTCTATCTGTCTTCAATATAATAATTTTCTATGCCAATTTGTAACTAAGTTTCCTGTGAAATATTCCATATTTTCTTTAGGGTATGATTTTCCATTGATTACGTTTCGAACACAGTTGAATGAATCTTGCAATTTCACGGTGTTCAAATATAAGCTTAGGTTATTAGAATACCTTTGAAAATTTTGCCATTAAATAGGATACCATTGACAACTGTAGGACGTGCAAAAAAATTAAACTTCTTTTGATAATTTCCAAACTAGTTATTTGAATTTTGTAAAATTTGTTATTAGAACATGTTTTCGATTTTGATTAAAAGTGACAAATAGATATCGGTCATGTGCAAGTGCATAGTTTTCATTATATGTATAACTAAGTAATTGGTAAAAAATATAGGTATATGACCACACAAAATGTAAATTATGGATTTCTTTTCAATAGAAATTGATGTGGATATAAAAGAAATGGTAGCTTTGTATATAAATATTAACTAAATGTATTTATTGTGGCATTTCATAAAAGTATGTAAAAGTCAACTTATTTTACAATTTTTTTAGCGACTCTTTATAGTTCAAATTTTTGCCATACGAGGGCGGAGTATTTACCTTGAATCGTTTATTGTGAGAAGGAAGAAACATTTTTCTAACTTAAATTTGTTTCACTATTTGCAGCATCTATAAATTTTGAAAATTAAATCTTAAATTGAACCGTAAAAATAGTTACATTAGAAAAAAAAGCATAAGGTTTGTGTGACTTGAACAATAATTTTCAGATTTTAGGTGCACTACGAATGACTATCACTATTGAATTTTATCTGGTGAGTTAGAATACATTTTATGCACTGACAATTTTTATAACTTAGTGGTATCTTGCACCAATGAAAAGTCACTTTTTCTCAAAACTGATGCTTTTAGCAAATGCTTATAGAATTCAAATTGCTAAAAGTGTTGCATGTTTATGTGTTTTGGGTGTTGCGTAGCTAGAATTTTGTAACATATATGTATAGTATAAAATACTCCTATATTGTCTGTTTTCAAGGATTATGATAAAGAAGTATATCGTGCTGTACTCACATTACTTACCTACTTGATATTTAACACACAATTCTTTGTCGTTATAGGAATGAATATATATTCTATGCCGTAATCTTACTGAAGTTTTTTAGTAGACAGTGTAATGTAGGAGTATTAGAGAAGTTCAAACTAAAGTCGTAATACAAATGGGAAGAACGTATACAGTGTTTTCCAGTATGAACACCTGTGATCAATATAAAGAAAAGTGTTGATAGATAATTTTTTTAAATTTCTAGTACTTTCACTTACACTGGAAATCAACATCAACATGGTTTACTTTGCTTAAGGTCATATTATTTTTTGTAAGAAAAAAATGTTACATCTCTATACCAAATTAAATGTGACTTTGGTTTTTGACAAATTTCATCTTTTTTTATTTGAAATTAATATGCCAGATGCGATTAAATGGTAAAAATGAAAATGCTTAAACTATTTTCTGGTCATTTTTTTTAACATGGCAGTACTAACCAATTTGTGAGCCCACGTCATTCCTTAATGCTTTTGTTCTTTTAGAAAAAATACAATTGCTGCACTACCAGAAATAGTGGACGTCTCTAAAATGTACCATCTGGGCAAAATAATTGAATGTACTTATATGAAAATCTATTTTCAACAAATACTTTTCACTATACTGATCACGGTGTATTCCTGGTGCGATACTATGTACTGTGTATACTTTTTAATTTATCATTTATCAGATTTTTTTACATTTTCTTTCACTTTTTGAAACCACAGTATCCACAGTACTTTCTGCAGCACTATATATTTTAATATAATCTGAGTGGGAAACAATATTATTATGATTATTTTCCTTTACAACATGTTTAATTAACAAACATATGTAGTTTGGTTGTAACAATAATCGAAAAGTTTTTTAATGATAAAATTTAATCAGCGCATCTTATGTGACAAACGCTCCATACTCAGATACTCTAAAATATAGCGGGTGTTTTATTCTACTTCTGCATTTTCTTCTAGAGAAAGCATGCTTTAAAATATTGAAATTAAAAGATAATTATCGAAGAAATGCAGATGTAGTTTTTTCGGAGTAAGGTATCGCAAGAAAAATTTGGTGCATGTTATGGAATCTTACGTTCACATTTTAAAAGAAATTATAAAAATTATAGTATTATTGGTGTAAACTTGATTAGAAATCAACAAAAATTAATGTCTTACCATTCTTTATCATAAAAAGTATTGTATGATAAAATTCCATCTCTTTTATCAGCCATGTCTGTATTGTTTTCAAAAAATAAATGCAATCAAACTCGGCAGTAATACAATACGGCCACAATACATCCTTCCTTAGAAGTGTAATTGTCATTTTAGCTATTCAAGACTTAATGCAGCGCCATCTCTGGTATGCCCGCAAAAGTTTTTGGTAAATATAGTATTGACCTGTAATAGTTATTTATTTGTTAAGAATAATAAGAATTCCCATTATATGATGTATCGATCTACACTCCAAAAAATGCATGAAAGTACAACAAAATTGTGGAACTAGTTCATATCAGCAAAAATGAAAAATGTTATAAATATCCATCAACTCGCCATTTTCGACACTTGGAAAACTAATGTAAACACTGGCGTCACAAAAACTTAAGTGCCTGCAAAAAGTAATTGGACCTTCCACATGCAGTTACTGAAGATGGTATCTGAATTTCCTCATTGTGTTGATTAGTTACTTGAGTTCGGGATAAACGTAAAAGTCATGGAAAACTTATACTTTCAAATATGACACATCTGACATTTTCTTTTGCTGAAATAAATTCTATCTTCACTCATAACTTTCATTTCTAAGGGAAGATGTTTTGCGAATATAGCATTATGTCAGACAGTTAAACAAAAACCAAAGATTTAGCAAACCTTGGCGATAATATCTGGGTCTCGACATTCATGTGTAATAACCGAGTTTGACTATTAAATTATCGATAAATACATTTTTAGTCACTGTGAATTTACTCTATAAAATTGAGAACAATTATAGACTTTCACACTTCCAGTGATTAGACTTGGCAATTTAATTTTTGTTACTATAAGATAAACGCTACTGCTGGATAAGTTTACTTCCTCTGAATTATCGTAAAAGCTTACTTTAGTAAATATAAGTATGCAGCGAGTTTTCTAAACAAAAGAAAGTTATCTAGTGGTTTTGTATGTAGTTAAGAAAGATAGTTAAGAAAACTGAAATCTCATATCTTTCAGGTTTTGTCAATTCCTTTGTCATATTTAATTCACCTACTGACTAGTTTGCCTACTAGTTTAACTTTTAACAAATCGTTTGGAAATTATGTATGATACGTGAAAGATAGGAGATTTTTTTATATTAGAATTAAAAAAACTGTGTTTGAAAGTTCTTTTCAAAGAAATAATGTTAGGGTGATTCAGAAAAACTAGGACAAAAATTAAGTACAGAATCTACGTGAGAAATTTTGAAATTGGGCCTAAAATTTCGTTCTTTGTAAATATCTTCAAAACCGCTAAGTAGATTATAATGGAATTTTGTGAGGGGCTGTAGATAGTCTATCTGAACATTATTAAGAAAGTAGTTATGGGTAAGGTTGAAAAACTTTCCATTCTTTTCCATTTTTTTCTTCTAAATTCTTTGCCATTGCATTCGAAACAGTGTTTTATTCTACACAAAAAAGTACCCTTTACTTTTTTCATTTGAAGTTTATTTACCAGCAAAAGTTGCTAAAGCTGTAGTGTGACCATTGATAAATGCAACTGAAAAATCCGTAAACAAGATGAAGAGCTTATAATTAATAAGGCTTTTGGGTTTATGGTACTATCTTTACAAAAAAAACGGATAATTAAAATTACGTAAGTTTTAAAATCTCTTGAGAAAAATAAAGTGAAAGCGTCATCACGAATCGACATCTGTCACTTAATCTGTTTGAATTATCTTGGCAGTTACCTGCCCAAAAATAACAAAACAAATAATTTGTCATGCAGATTATCTACCCAATTTTTCCCCTAGTATTTCTGAATCACCGTGTATATATACAGGATGTAAAAGAGTTTATCTGGGATAAAATAGGAATTAAATGAATTACTAAATTGAAAGTTAAAAGATTTTAATTCACTTATTATGCAGTTCATGACATACATCATCATTCTTAAATAGGGGTTTCTATTAACACGATGGATCTCAAAAAACTAAGCATTTCTCCAAGCAACATTTTTTCCAAATCTCAAAATCAACCAAAATATTGCGTATAATAAACAAACCTTTAATTATTTTTCAGTCCGAGTCTGACTATAAAAGATATTCAAAATTGTCACCATTGGTTTTGTAAACGCAAATTGTTGCTAGCCTCGGACTCTGTACAGGGAGTCCAAATTTAGTTGTAATTGGATATCTTGGAAACTACAAGAGATAAAAGGATACAATGTTGGCAACACTAGCTCACTTTTTCGGGAAAGTTAATATGTCGTAATCAGAGTTATCATAGACATGTTCGTTTTTAAAACATAGGGCAAAATTTAAAAAACTATTTTAAGGAGAATATCAGAGATCAGAATAGTGAAAAGTGCTTCTGATAGCTTTTTTTACGTAGAATTCAGTAGCGTACTTGTAACTTCTCTACAGGGTGTCACATATCAATCCATTCGTTCTAGAGTAAATATAGGTTATTGTCAAACGTAAAATTCGACAACAACATAGAAAAATCATGAACATTAAAGCCGGCTTCAGAGAACAATGTAGTATTGCTGGCAACATCCCCACCACCAGTTTAATTTTTATAAAATAAATATTTTATAAAGTTGGTTGGTTATGCACAACTATTGTTCCATTCGATAGCTGGTTGGAAATTTTGAACTTCACCAGATTTCAACTGCGAAAAGAGAGGAATAAGAGGTCATTGGCTTTTTGTTTCCTTTTACATACGTCCATATTTCAAATGGTTTTGAGATTTCGACAAAACGTTACTTGAAGAAATTTTTTGAGGTTATGTCGTATAAAAGGAAAATCCCTACTTAATATTCACTGTGTATTTATGAGAATTATTAATGAATTCAGTTTATGAACAATACAATACAAAAATATTAAATTTCAATTCTGAAATAAGTAGGTAATTGAAGCAGATAAATTACATTATGCATAAATACCTGTATATTAAAATAAATAAATAAATACCACAGCAAAATCAGTGCTTCTTTATTAATTTTCTATTAAAAAATATTAAAAATTTTATTTTACGCGTTATTTAAAAAAATACTAATTATTTGTAACACACTAAACTGTATCATTGTTGAAATATATACAGGAGCGCTTCTGAAAGAAATTCCTTAAAAACTTTCAAACACCGGTGTCTCTTCTAATGATAGTAATACATACTAATTTTATTTCGTTCTGATTTAAGTGATGTAACTTATATGATTAAAGTGATGGGATACATTTGATAAAATCATTTGAGTGGTAGGAGAGTGATGCAAAAGCACAAAACATTTTCATTTGACAGTTGACGTTGCGGTAACGGTATTGTTGATCCTTGTTAAAAAAAAAAAAAAATGTAACCTTTATGTATTAGGTTGAAATTGCAATATAACAACTGTGCCTCTTCATTTCATAACGTCACACTATTGTCAAAATAAATAGATATAATGCAATTTCAACCTAACGTAATGTATATAGAGCCATAGAGCCAAAATCTGACTTCAGATTCGTGATCAGCATCCTTGAATTGGAATTTTTTTGTTAAGAAGAGTTTTACACTGTTGTGAATAATTACACAATGTATAACTAAAATATCAATTTTAAAAAGATTAACTATACCAAATTGATTTGATTTAAATGATTAAACAAAATTTATGTCACTTATGTCACTTTTTGAGCTCAAGTAAGGGAACTGATTGTAAACGAAAAAACAACAAACTATCATGTGAAATCACTTTATATGTAATTCAGTTTAATGAGAACGAAAGAAGACTAGTACAATTACTTGTTATAGTTACTAAGTATATCTAGCGGCAAAGGAGATGGTGATTAACGGTAAACATAACGATAAGATGTTAATATGCACCAATTTATTCTGACGGTACTTAGTCCCAAGGCTTTTAATAAAAGATTTTCCCATTTGTAGTGCACTTTTTGTACAGAAAAATGCGTTTGTTTTTTTTTTCTAGAGACAGTTTTCGTTGAAGTGAAGGCAATTGGGTTAATACATTTTAAATCACCCTTGTTTTGAATTTACTTTTAGGAATAACTATAAAGTGGGATGTTATTTAAAGGGATAAAAATTTAAAAAGCTGCTCCAAGCGACATATCAGGTCGGATACATTTGAAAGAGAAATGCTTCACATGGTAGATTTAAAGCAGTGGTTTTTTACTTAGTGTTCTTGTCATGCCACAACTTTGGTTTATTATTTGACTTTCTGGGGTTCAAACAAATATTAATAGAATTTAGTAGTGTCCACCCTTTGTTAACATTTAGAAAAGTGATTAAATAAATGATTTTACATTGTCCACATTGTAATTTTCTAAAAAAAAAACAATATTTATTTATTTATTAATATGCATGGCAACCCAACATATCGTTAACAAACGTTAAAATTACAGGGTGCCCAATTAAGACAAAATAACAGATACTTAAGCAAAATCAAGTACACTGAGGTACACTACCAGTTAACTTAATAATAAACACTTACACTAGACTAAAAATACAAATAAACGAAAAAAAAACAAGAAGTAAATTAGAAAGGAGCAAATACTCAAGCATTAACAATTTTTAAATACAAGAAAGGCTTGGCTTTTTACAGAATGTAATGATAGATTTAATATGTCTATGTGATTAAAAAATTGATTATATTGTTTTTGTAACATACAAATAGGTGAGTTAATAGAAGCATTTGTATTATATATTTGAAAATAGAATAAATTTGATGATCGAGATGAATGGTGTTTAATATTGAAACACAAACGACCTAGAATATAACTACAGTTGATTTTACCAGTAAAAAGATGAAACAAAAATGATATATATGCAATAATTCTTCTACAACTTAATTTAAACATATTATAATGACTTAATCTTAAATCATAGCATTGAAACCGCAAGTTTTGATTATATCGATAATGAAGATGTTGAGTAAATTTTTTTTGAACATTTTCAATGCGGTCGATATATTTAACATATTGAGGATTCCAAATTAAACTTATGAATTCAAGATGCGATCTAACAAATGCATTATATAAAATAATCAAAGTCTTAGGATCACAAAAGGACTTGGAAACGCGCAGAATAAATCCCAAATTACGCAAGGCTTTCCCTACAATATTATTTATGTGGTTTTCAAAGGACAATTTGACATCTAAAGTTATCCCCAAATCTTTTATATATTCAACTTTCTTTAGTGAAACATCATTAATTGAGTAAGTAAAATCCGAACTTATTTTTAAACGAGTAAATTTAATGAAGTTACATTTATCGATGTTTAAAGACAGTCTGTTAATATTACAATATTCAGAAAATAGATTAAGATCACTTTTAGGTCATCTGCATATAAAATAAAATTTGAGTGTGGAAAACAAGAGGCAATATCGTTAATAAATAAAGAAAATAGTAAAGGGCCCAGATGTGATCCCTGCGGTACACCTGATGTAATGTTAACAAAATCTGAAGAGGAATTGTTGATTCTAACACACTGTGATCTATTGGAGAGATATGATTTGATCCACCTTAAAAGATTACCATGCACATCTAAATTTTCCAATTTGGCAAACAAAGTAGGATGACGAATTTTATCAAAAGCTTTAGAAAAATTGGTGTCCACGGCATCTACTTCACGTCTCTCATCCATATTTTCAGATATAAATTGAATATCAGGTACAAGATTAGTTACAACAGATCGACCTTCAAAAAAACCATGCTGTTCTTTCATAATGATGTGTTTAATATTAAAAAATAATTCATCTGTTATAATTGCTTCCAACAATTTACAAAATATCGAGAGAAGAGATATTGGTCGATAGATATTTACATCGCTTCTACTTCCGCCTTTATGAATGGGGGCAATTTTTGCTATTTTCCAAGTACTTGGAAACACACCTTCAGAAATAGATTTATTAAACATTAGATAAAGGGGATGTAAAAGGGACTGTTTGCAACAATTTATAAAAACTTCTGGTAAACCATCTGGTCCCGAACCTTTACTAACACCCAATCTATTTAATTGTTTTTCAATCTGAGAAATACTAATGTGGTTGATTGTTAAAGACATATTTGATTCGTCAGAAATTTTAATATTAGAAGGATTCGACGACGATTCATAGACACTACTAAAATAATCTGAAAAAGCATTGGAAATATCTTTGTCAGTATAAAATATATTATTGTTGTATGATATAGAAGTTGGTACAGACTTATTTTTGTTTTTACTTGCAACAAATGACCATAAGCGTTTCGTGTTTACCTTGATATTATCTTCTGTATGTCTTATATAATTTTGATAATCTTTTTTTATAGCCTTTCTGACGGTCTTTCTAAGATTGGAAAATGCGATATAGTCTAAATTATTTTTAAACTTTTTCCATTTTCGGTGCAACTTATATTTGTCCTTAATTAGATTTTTGGTGTTAACAGAGAACCACATGGGGTATTTATTATTGACTGTTTTTAAAGGTACATAACGATCTATAATTTGTTGAAGTTTAATGTAAAATAGAGAAACAGATTCATCAATACTAAGGCTACGAAATAAAAACTCCCAGTTAATAATATCAATTTCTCTATTAATGGCGTTGTAATCTGCTATATGAAATTTATATGTTTCGTAAGACGCTTTGCTTTTCAAATTTACATTATCAGATAAATTTAAATCAATATTAAGAGATTTATGATGAGGGTCTTCTGGTACAAAAGGTGTATCGGAAGCAGAAGTAATGACGTTAACTATATTGCTATAAACAAGATCTAATAATTTATTATTTGCATTTAAGATACCATTGTATTGATCAAATTGAAGAAGATTATAAGTATCAGCAAGGTTTTCACCAAAACGATCGCCGATTTCAGTAATGACATAACAACTCTTATTCATATTAAAGTCCCACTTCAGTTTTGGGGCATTATAGTCACCAATAATAAGAAAATATTCATTAGGATGTCGATCTACAATTTCTGAGACACTATTTAAATGAGCAACAAGATTGTCTTCAGTGGCGTGCGGTGGCACATAAACACAACAAATATTCAATATAATTTTAGAACCAATAAATAACGATACCCATATATCCTCACAGATGCCTTGAGACGACCACGTGTTACGTAATTGTGATGAGAATTCTTTCTTCACTGCAACCAGCACACCCTCCATCCTTTTTCCCACTGAAGATAGCATCACGATCTCTACGAAAAACTTGAAATATGTCCAAATCAAACAACTCCCCGTCCTTAATATTGTTGTTGAGCCAAGTTTCCGTTAAACAAATACTATCAGCTGAAGAGCTAGTAGATGATATAAAAAGTTTTGTGTTTTGGACCTAAGGCCCGAGTATTTTGATAATATACCGTAAGACCCATTAAAAATAAAATGCAAAAAGAATGAACTTGCATAGGATAAAATAATTTATGATGAGGTTTTCAGTTTATTTAAACTGTTTACATCAGATATACAGTGTATTTTACCATTCTGAGTCATGCGCACGTATATCTTACAGTCCCTAGTCCAACACAAATTTCCAGTAACTTTGCAGAATTCTCTGGTTTGTTTATAAAGTAATTTATTTCTAGGAGTTAGGTGATCGTTCAAAAAAATTGGATTTTCACTTTGGAAACCAACTTCATTCAATTTCAAACCTTTACGTTTTTTCACAGCAGCTAAAACATTATCTTTATCAGATCGTGAATGCATCTTCATTATAACAGAACGTGGATTTTTATTTTTAGAATCGAAATGAGGAACTCGAAAAATAGATTCATAAGAAGTTGTCAAACCAAGGACAGCAAATACATTATTAATAGATGTAGATAAATTTTCATTCGAAACATCAGGAATACCATTTATTTCAATATTGTTTAGACGAGCTTGTTGCTGGATTTGGTTAACTTCTATATTACTATAAATATTGGTCTTATTCTCCGTCCCCTCTTTTCCATTGTTTATACCGGGTGTTCCCTCTAAGACAAATATCTCAGAAACCATCATAGCCAGTGTGACGAAATTTGGTATACAGACACTAGATGGCGCGTAGAATCTGATAATGGCATTAGTTTTTATACAGGGTGTTCAGTTTTGCAGAAAATGGATTTAATTTTGATTTTTAGCGAACCTCAGCAAAATTTGTATTTAAATTGAAATATCTTTAATTATGAACACGTTCTGATAAAAAAAGTTACGGAAAATTTTTATCTTGTCATAAAAAAACTCCTATGAAAAGTCCTCAAATTTCATTGTTTTGTCATGCCAAATGAGAACAGCCATGAGTCCAATTTACACACACATAACTACCACATGGATAGACATCAAAACGTGAAGTGACAGAAACTGTCAAAGCAAGTTTGAGTATTTTTGTAGAAATTTTATTATAAATATGTAATACCACGAGGTACCTACATTAAATGTGCGTACGTATTTGCAATAATGATATAGTTTTATTAAAAGAAAATGGAAGTTTGAGCAACCTTGTCTGTAATGAATACTCAGAACACAGAAAATTGTGAAACATTTGCCGTTTTTTAAATTGCATCTTCCTTACGATACATTAATTCTTATCGTGAATTATTATTATTATTTTTCACCATATCACTCTCAAACTAATAAATTATTACGTGCAAACAAAGCTGAATTTATGAACATCCTCTCCTTGTCGACTTGAAGCGCGCAAGCTCGCTGCGAGCTATGTATGGACAATCTAAACTTGTGGTTGCTTAACCTAGAATTAAAAATAATAAAAAAGTGACTCCAACAAGTGGTAGAAAGGCTTTAAACTCTAGAAACAATCATAAATAATGATTTAATGGGTTCCTTGAGTGAATACTTCAGTTCCAGTAGCATAAATAAAAATTCACCTGCTTCAAAAACGATTCCACATTTATCAAATCTGAGTAGAATTTGGAGACCTATTCCTACACAAATTAAGTACATTAATACAATAAAAGATGATAACATAAGGTCTTTAAGTACGATTAATGGTAGCTTGCCTAAGGAAAACTGTAAGAGGTAAGTACAGAACAAGAATGTCAATGTTGTAGGTAATTGCAACTTGCATATTGCTTTTGACCTTTTGAAATGTAGGGTTATATTTATAAGAAAAATCTCAATTACCCATAAACTAGAATTATTTTTACTTAATTGCTTTCAGATGGAGAAGTTATTGGGAAATTTCTGGCTTACTTTCAAGAGCAGGGATGAGAAGGTATTTTCCAATATTTGTAGAACAGAAAGAACAAACGTAAAAATATCCACAAAAATGTTATGTCTCACCAGCATATCTTCAATAGATAGGAACCAGGAAAACAAAGTACTCTTATGGAAACAGGTTGACATACACAGTTACGTTATTCATTGGTTAAAAGATTCGATAAGATACTGAAGAAGCCAGATGCCAAGATTAGTTTCTATTCGTACGACAGATAGATGAGAGAGACGAGGAAAATTTTGCTAGAAAACATTAGACTTTACGTTTTGTCATAAATAAGGACATACCTAACTTTCTGTACTTGGTTTAATTATTTAATAAAATTAAAGTGCATGGAATGTGTAAGTTTTTATTAAATTGTTAGTAAGTATTATTATACACTACAGCAAATACCACTTGTGTTTAATAATTTTATAACAAAAGTAAGATGTCTAAAATATAAATTTCACTGAAGAATTAAAATTCAGTTCTTAAATAAGGTAAGTATGATTCATTGCAAACAGTATTCTACAAGGACAAAATATTCAAAATGTTACTGAGTGATTTTTATATTTTATTATATCTACCAGCATAATTTCAATTAAAAAATAATCCTACCTGCGTACATAGTGGTTTATTTTTTTTTATTAGTGACTAAATTGATTAACTTGACCCTTCATCTTTAAGTATTCATTATTTCTTAAACATTTGTTTAATAATTTGTGTAGAATAAAACCAACAAATACAGACTTTAATTTATTAACAATAAAATAAAATTACATTAAGTATCTACATTATTACATCTGGTTTGATATTAAACAGTTATTCTGTATTCTAATTTCTATTACAGAGCAACGTTCAATCTGAGGGATGGTCATGCATGTACGATTACAAACAAATCCTGCCATTTCATTGTTCGATACCAACCTTATTACATTATGTTGTGTATATTGTAACAACAGTTAGCTTTCAACATTTTTAAGATATTCTAACGAGATGTTTTCATACTGTACATAGAATTATGAAATTAGTTTATTTTTCTTAAATTTATTCGTTTAGAAATTTTAAAACCCACGACAGACAACTGAATTTAATGTCTTATAGAATACTTTTCAAAGTGAGTTAGAGACTTCTTTATAATATTATCCTGATCCATCATTCCATATTCTGAATTATTTGCAAGAAAATGTCTAATATTTTTTGCTTATTCTTTCTGGTGGCAGTCTGGCACTAGGTACTCACACATAACTGAAAGATAAAAACAACAATTACAAATTATTATCTAGCTTTAAATGACTACTTAATAGGTACCTACTGGGTATAGTACGTCTGCAGGTGATTCTTCCTAGCAAAACCAGTTGCTTTATTTTAGTTCTGTATCATATGAAATACAAACATTGTAGTTCATTGTTTACTATTTTACAGATGTAGAGTTCTTCTTAAACATATTTTATTCATCAGGAACATAAGTAAAGTGCTGAACTGCTGAAATATGTGGACACAAGCAGAAGTAATCTCAATAATTTCTAGGTTATGCTTTCGTAACATTTCTTTTGTGGTGCTGGGGTAGGTTCCAATCTGACTCTCAACGACAAACACGTTCACATTATAATAAAAAGTTTTAGGAATCGTTTTGTTCGAATTTAGTTGTTGCTAAATAAGTAATCAATAATTACAGCAGTTGGCAAAGAGAGATATTCTTTAGGTACTTACACAATTTTGTAAATTATTTTGTGATGAAAAATACGGGTACCTAATTATTATGTACACTGTAGTAACATAAAAACAATTTACTGAAGTTTTATTACATTATAATGGAACAATTTAAAAATATCCACAGATATTTTACAATATTCACACTGTAACCCTAGCTGTAGCGGTAGATTGTACCGACAAGGCGACCCCAATGCTCCAAAAGGTTCAACTTAAGTCTAAATTTTTATCGACAAGTCTCAATAACACCATTGTGCATACGTAAATTGCATTAAATACATTATTTAGCGTTATTTCTGTAAAGTAAAATACTTTATGCCATTAATATTTGACAATTCAATGACAATCCATAGTTTTGACGTTTAGCGATGTTAGTTTCTTCTGTGTAAGTCTGGCTCAAGGCTATGCACGTTTTACATGACAAAACAATGAAATTTGGGTACTTTTTGGAGGCATTTTTTTATGTTAAATTTTGAAATTTTTGAATGTTTATTTATCAGAATGTGTTCATAATTAAGTATATTTCAATTTAACCATAAGTTTTAGCATGGCTGACAGCCAAAAATCAAAATTAAATCGATTTCTTGGAAAATGGAACACCCTGTATAAGAATTGATTTTATCATCAGATTCTACGCGCCATCTAGTGTCTGTATACCAAATTTCGTCGCACTGACTATGCTGGTTTCTGAGATATTCGCACTGAAAGTCTTAGAGGGAACACCCGGTATTTAGCAGGAAATACCCATGTCTAAAAAAAATTCAGTAGATTTTGATTTTTACAAGGATCGGTTTCCTTTAATTCCGACCTTTCATGGAAAATATTTTGAAATTATAATAAAAGTCCTATCACGTCCTTCACTGATGTCTGGAATGTGTCACGACTGTATTCTACAGGGTGTCTCATAATTAGCTGCCAACCTTGAACAGGCCGATTCTATGATCAAAACTAAGTATTAAGTGGTATTTTCCGTGTGTAACTTTTTCATCTTTGACTTTTTAACAAATTGGACAGCAAATTCCGTTTTCCCGAACTGTTTTACGGTAAAAAGGTACTCTTGTTTCAAATCGTTATCTTTAACGGTTTCTGAGAAAATCGCTCTTGAATTAATCCCACTTTGGTCAATTTCATAGTAATTTAAACAAAATAAATTTGAATTGAGATGCTGTGGAATTTCAATAGGTCCAATCAGAGTGTCGTGAATTATTCCCGCCCATAAATTTATGGAAAACCATTGCTGGAAGGTTGTCCACAACTTGTGGGTTCTCTCCTTCCCCATAATAAAAATTATGAAAATTTAATTTTCCATTTCTGGTAAAAGTAGCTTCGTCACACCACAAAATTATGGAAGCTTGCTCGTTGTCCAGCGACAAAATTGCATACGTGGCGCAAAATCTTCTGGTATCAAGCCGTGTACACGTCGATAGTGATAGGCATATAGACCTTGTCGCTTTAATTTTCTTCCATCCTGAAATGTTAGTAAGCACATCTAATCAATTCTGTTAAGAAAATTTTTAAAATATGTAGTACCGTTGGCCGAGGAAATTTATTTGCCTTGAAATGTTCCGTATGCTAGTCGTAGGATCTTGTTCAATAATCCTGGGATGTCCTTGACCCGATGCTTTCGAAAAGTGGCGGTTTCAGCCAAGTTGCGGAATACCGTAGGGAATGTCCTCCTTGATGGCAGCCTTCGGTTTGGAAACCTTCTCCTGTACTCGCGTTCTGCCGCTGCAGCACTACCATCGCAAAAGCCATAAATATATCAACTAACTCTTGTCCCGTAAACTCTTCCATTTTTTTCGCTTAGAACTATTAAATTGGCAATCGGGTTGACAATACTTTGACATAAGAATACCTTGATAATTTTGTTTAAATTACTATGAAATTGACCAAAGTGGGATTAATTCAAGAGCGATTTTCTCAGAAACCGTTAAAGATAAAGATTTGAAACAAGAGTACCTTTTTAACGTAAAACAGTTTGGGAAAACGGAATTTGCTGTCCAATTTGTTAAAAAGTCAAAGATGAAAATGTTACACACGCAAAATTTAGCTGTGTATACCAAATTTCATTCATTTATCACAACGCGATTGAGAGATATTGAAAAAAAATGATTTCCATTCCTCCCTCTTCAATGGGTCCCTGTGTCCTTAGGAAGCATTTCCGGACCCATGTTCATGAACTTTTTTACTTAGTTTTGATCATAGAATCGGCCTATTCAGGGTTGGCAGCTAATTATAAGACATCCTGTATAATAGTAGAAGTACAGAACCAGTTTCACCCTGGAGTTACATATATACATTTTCAAGAGTCTGTTGACCGTCGTGGCATATGGTGCATACCATATGAGACATACTTTGCCTCACACTATCATTATAATATGTAGTTTACCATAAAAGGTTGTTGTTTAGTATGAAATACTAAAAGTTGGCACCATGACAATGCATTTATGAAAAACAAGGAAGCTATTTAAAAAAACAAGATGCATAGATTTGACTATATCTTTGCCAAGAAGTGAATGAAAAGAACATTGTTGACATAAATATTATGTATGTTTATTTCATATGTTACTGTCAGTAACAAATTCTTGTATTTACATTATTTAACAGGTAAGTAAATTTTTTCAATAATAAGTTTTTAAAAGTTGTATGTTTAGTTGTTTTTTTTTTAATTTATTTATGGTTAAATAAGTAATTGACAATTTAAAAATGTCACATAGTTTACATAATATTCACGACGAACAAAACTGTGACGGAAGACAGTGCCGGCACAGCGATTCCAAAAGCGTCAACTCAAGTCCAAGTTTTTATCAACAAGTATCAATACAACATTGTGCATGCGTCAATTCTTTACTTAGCGTGATCTATTGCAATAAAATACTTTTTGCCATTAATATTTGACACTTCATATTTCGACGTTTACTGATTGTCTTCTGTGTAAGTCTGGCTTAACTCATTTGCATGACAAAACGATGAAATTAGGGCACTTTTTGCAGACGTTTATTTTGATGTTAAATTTTAACATTTTTGAATGTTTATTTTTCAAAATATGTTCATAATTAAGTATATTTCAATTTAAACATGTTTTAGCAGGGTTGACTACCAAAAAAATTAAAATTTACGATTTTTTTTAAAATGGGGCACCCTGTTTAAGAATTGATATTGTCACCAGACTCTACGCGCCATCTAGTGTCTGTATACCAAATTTCGTCGCACTGGCTATGGTAGTTTCTGAGATATAAGCACTAAAAGTCTTAGAAGGAACACCCGGCATATGTAATCTAGCTCTGTGAATATAGAAGGTCCATGGCTTTGATTGACTATCCTCCATTTTATTCTATCCTTTGCTTTCTCCTTCCATTTGTCAATTTGTAGTTGCTATATATCTTTCAATTTCCACCTTGACTTCAGTCGCCCTTTCCTCTTCTTGTCCCCAATTGTTCGTGTCATTTATCAGTTTTGATGTCCTTATATCCAGCATCCTCTCAAGATGCCCTATCTGTTTTAACGATTGTGCTTTTACCATGCTTACTGCGCTCGCCTCTTTGTATAAACTTTTATTTCTATTCGTTTCCTCTCCCATACTTTCAGCCTTTTTTGTTCTGCTTTATCCAACGTAATTTTATAATATATATTTCCCTAGAAATAGGTTTATTTCTTGGTATTCTCTCTTGTCCTACATATTTCCTGACATTATTCTGGCTTCAATTTCTTCTATCTTCGGTTGCCTGGCAAATATAGTTCATAAATATGTGAACTGTTCTACTTCTCCAAACCTGTATGTTTTTCCTCGACTTGTTCTTTTGATATTCATATTGAAATAGTTCAGTTATCACTTCCTTATTATTTTTTCAATTTTGAAATTATTAATTTCTGATTTAGTTGGCGCCGGCACTATATTACCTTCTGCCTCAAGCAATCTATTGCTTTCTTCCCTTGCCGTTTTATTGATTTCATCTCCATTTAATATCTCTTCAAAATATTATTTCTACCTGTTCAATATTTCATCTTCTGCAACTATTTTTCCATTTTTGTTTTTATAAAACATTGGTATTGGCTGATATTCTCTTCTCTCACTTAATATAGGTTTCTAATATTATTTCTCTTGTTCTTCTGTTTTTATAGCTTCTTCATTTCTTCTTCGTGAAGCATATTTTGTCTTAGTTTTGTTCTAACTTCAAGCTCCGTTTATATTCCTTATCAAACTTTTATTTTTTCTGCTTCTTGCATTCTTTCTTGTATTTTTTACCTGCTGTTTCTATCTTTACTTTAATTTCCGTCCACAATTCCTCTACATTTCCCATTTCATTGATATTATTACTGATACTTGTTAGCTCTCTACTTAAATTACTTCCGTATTTTATTTTCTCTTCATTGGTTCTTGGCCTAGCCATGCTATTTCCTGTTCTTTCCTGTTTTTACATTTTTAATGCATTTTACCTCTGACTTTTCTATTGCAATGCGTTCTATTTGATTTATTGTTTTCCCATCTGGTGAACGTCATGTTCTTTTGTGTATTTCTTTCTTTTGGAAATATTTTATTTTTTAATCATTCTTTTCCCATGCAGTCTATTCAAAATTTCTCGTTTTAGTTAGTTACTGAATTCTAGTTCCTATCCTATTTGATACTAATTAATCTGTACTATTAATGATTTTAGCCTCATTTTAGCCTCCTTCTTATTAGAAAACCTGTATCCAGTAACCTATTATCTCCGCTATTTGTAAATATATAGTCCTCTATTTTCATTACTAATTTCCCTAACTCTTTTGTTTCTTGTAGTGCAACTAGGTACATCGAATTTATTATTCTTTAGTTCATTTACAATAAGTTTTAATTTTCCTTCTTCAAAGGTTCCTCTTACGTTCCAATTTTCATTTCTTTATTATATATCACTACTTAATTTCATATTTATTTATTTTCTTACTAATTTTGTTTCTCTCTGTTCGTAATCTTTTTGTTTGCATGTTCTTCATTATTGCTCTTGTTTTCCTGCCTAGTTTTTTTTATCATTTGTGTCTCTTCCTGCAGCTTTCTGGCCATCTTTCATTTTCATCTTTTCCCACTATTATTAAGTTTTGATACCCAATTGTTCTTTGTTTTTTTCGCTTATAATTTCTTGTGTTATCTGCTTCTCTTTCTTTGAATCACTATTTATGTATATTATTTCCTGTTTTAAATATTCCACTTTATCTTTCGTTTTCATAATTTTCATTTTCGTTTCCATCTAATTCAATCACAATCATTGTTTCGTTCATGTTCTGCACTATTTCATCATATAATCTCATTCCAGTTACCATCGATTGTTTTTTACTCGATTTTTTCCATCCTTTCTACAGTATTTTCTATGGTTTCTAACTGTTCTACTATCTTAGTTCTTCCATTTCACTCTTCATCATATTACCACACTGTTGCTCTGTACTTGTACTTGCGTTGTTTGCCGAGGATCGTATTATTCACTTACTTCTATTAAATATATCCTTATAGTATAGTCTAAACCGCTACTTTTTCCACGGAGGAAACTTGGTTGTTTACTGATTTACATACGTGATTTCGTGCAGAGTGCTGTATCTATTGTTGCCTATTCAGTAAATTATAAGTCAGCCTTACAATTACTTCCTATCTATTGTATTGTGTGTTGTCTACCCACAGCAGCGCCAGGTACTTTATTTTGAGTCCTCAGAAAATAACGGACGACCAGCTGTTTTATTTTATATTTTGTTCTAATTGTTTAACATATATAACGGAAATGCAAAGCCGCCATTTTGGTTCATTTAAAAGCGGGAAGATGGTTATTGTCAGTTTTCTTTTATATCGTCACTTCTGAATATATGAAATTTAAAAAATTATAATTTTGTCAGATAGTATAAATGCTTTTAAATTTGATTTTTATTTATTGCTAGATTAAAATGAGAAATTCAATTAGAACTGATTGTGACATCATATTTATTAATCGCCATTTTGGTTCCTTAACAGTTACGTTTTTCGCCATTTTGGTTCTATAGTAATGTATCTATATCTCGCCATTTTGGTTCAACAACAGAGCACGTTTTCCTGCATCTTATATAATCGATTTAATCTTAGTCTTTATTTGAGTACAACATGCAAATTAAATATATGCATGAGGGTATAAGATTGTGTCAGATATGACACATACCAATATATATTTGAATCAAATTTATCATTATAAATATAATTTTAAGTGGTTTTAATGCTTTCGCGTCGGTGCCGTTTAAACTACTATGGGTTTGGTATTATACAATAGTCTAGGTTAATTAACTGTCATTACAGAACTTTCCCTTAGCCTTACCTAGGAATCTTTGATTTGCCTTCATTGTTCTCTAGTTAACCTCTATGGGAACGACTCACTATCAAAATCCCTGAGTGCATCCATTAATTTCGGTTTCTACAGTTGGTTCTGAGGCTGCTACGAACGGAACCGCTCCTAGATACCTGGTTTTTACTGTTGGTATCTTCAGTGATGACTACGTATAAAAACTTCATCGTGATCATGAAGTGCAGTTTTTATTCTATTTGAGAGAAACACTTGCATGACGTTTTATCACTTTGACACGATAAAGAGATATGTACGTAGCTTTTTATCACCGATAAAAAGACATGTTCCTCTAAATAATAACGATATTTATTTTTATTGTTCATTCCACATATTTCATCCCTAATTTATCTTGCCACTCGCGCTTTTCTTTTTATGGATAAAATTCTTTTTAACTCAAAATTTTGCCAATTAGTACGATAAAGTACAAGTTTATCACGTATTCCATATTATTGGGGATATTTCTTGATATTTCAGACATGTGACATGACTTTTTAAATAAAATGTAATGAAAATATTGACAGGTCAATAGGCAATAGTATGAAATAAAATATTGTATATACCACAGACGAAAAGTAACTTTAGGGTAGGTATTCGTCGATTTTCACGGCAGGGGCGTTAATTTACTCGTAGCTTAAACCTTAACTTTTCATCCTACACATAAATAAGTATTATTATGTATTAAATCGGTGACTGTCGTTATAAGATTGTAAAATTGTTTTAGAAAAAATATACTTTCAATTTTAATCCTTCGATTAATAAAAATAACTTTTTATACTAAATATTTATTTTAGAAAAAAATATTTAAAATTTGTGAGATTGTATTCCGACCCATACAAACCGAACACTCAGTATAACTATAGCAAGCTCACTGTTGTGTGCCATACAGGTAATTGTTATACTCAACTTCAGTAAGAGGCTCACATCTGTGCGCACCATTATTGGTTACATTTTCTAATTCTATGTTTGTGGCTCTCTCTGATTTAGTGCTGTTGTTTGAACACCACTTTCTCAGTAAATTAAGCAATGCTATCCCTACGTATAACGCGATGAATGATACGACGGCGATAAGTACGTAGAATATATTTGCTTTAATTTCGTCAATTTCAGCAATCAAATCTTCTAAAGTTGGGCGATCGTATAAACAGTTTGGTCCTAGCGAACGTAGTAAGTCTTCCCTCGATAGGAAAGTGAGGTTATGAAAATTTTCATCCCAGTTATCTTCGATTACTTCGTTGGAGAGTATTAGCCCTTTTATACTGGTTAGAAATACGGTTTTGTTGCAAACACGTGATTTGTTAACTATTTCCAAAGCAAGGCCTTGCATTACGGTGTCAAAAACTATATATCGATTCCTCACAGTTAAGGTATAAGCGTCGGTCGTCAAAGAGAGTTTTTTAAAATTACACGTTTCATTTGGGACTTTCAGAGGTTCGGATTTGTTGCTCCATACGGCCATCATATTGTTTACAAAACAAGATCCTTGATGGTAATCGCAAGTTGCAGATTTCAGTCTTATTTTACCAGACAACATGTCTGCAGTTCCGGTGTAGTTTTGCAAAATAGTGAATCCGTTTTTACTACATTTTGAGCTTGGTGTTCTTGTTCTAATGTTACCTAAGCACTTTGTCAACAAGTCATTTGAATTATTACTACATTGTTTATTTTTGCAATAACAGCAATTGTCAACTGTCACGTCGGTCAAAATTCTCATCTGATATATTTTCCATGATTTGTCGTATTTGATGATATTTGATTGGTTACATTTTTGCTCTTGGGCTGTCAATTGAGATACACGGTTGACTGAAAACAGGGCCAGTAATATTAGAATCATCCTGTAAAATAGAAATTTTTTGAATTAGTACAAAATATTCGACCCTTTCCTAAATTTAAGGGTAGGTATTGTATAGAAACTAGAGGAACCGCCTTGGTGACGTCACCAATTATGCAACCAGTGTTACAAATGTCATAAATTGATCATAAAATTTCCTTGTAAAATTTAACCTTATGGACACAGATAATTGGCCGAAAAAAAATTGGCCTTATGGAAAGGCGACTTGAGGCTGGTTTCGCAGTTGAGAGAAACTGCGTTTGGAAGGGGCATAACACTTACATTACGAGAATAACCACAGCACATAAATGTCAACTCTGTCCACCGTAAGGAGCAGTTTATACAGGGTGAGTCAGTCATAATGTCATTAATTTTAAGAGGAGATAGGGAATAATGAGTATAATGCGAATACGTGATTAAAAAAAAAATCTAAATGCATATTTACGCCGAAAAAAAATATTTTCAAATCATTATTTAAACCCCCTTTTCAGACTGTCACTGACCGGTCACAGCCTTGGTCGGTTACAGCTGACAGTTCAACTCGATATCGACCTGATGCAACGTTGTCAAGTTGTAATATTTTTCTATATAGTACCTACTCACCTAGGTTTTAGACATCACAAATAAACGGTTGTACTGACTATTTTAGAATATCATTTTTTCTTGCTCAGTTCAACTTCAGCCAATAATAATTTAAAATGTTAATAATAATAATAATAATAATAATAATACCCAATAAAATCAAATAATAATAATAATCAAATAATTCTATTAAAAATTGCAAGTAACGCGGTCCACTCAGGTTTTCCCGTAGAAAATACGGCCCAATCAAACGATACCCGTACACTCGCGTGTCGATTTTTCTCTGAGCAAATGTAGCCGTTATGACTCCAACAAAACTCCAACGTGTCTAATAATAAACCATTTACGTACATTACATAAAAAACCTATACCCAATGGGTAAATTATTGAGAAGCTGAAAAGTGTTTCGTGTTTAAATACTAAGTACTTAATAAAAAACCATCGTGTTGTCGACAGAAAACTGTCCAAGACCGAAATGGCACGCCGCTAATCGAGAGTTAATCTTGACCTTGACCTTATTAGGTCAATAACCTAGTTACCTAGTTTTTGTACTGTTATTTAACGACAAGGAGTAAAACTTTTTTAATCTAGATACATGAATGAATTTTCCTTAAATATTGATTTATTTGTTAATAAAAACAAATGTAGATAATAAATAAATGTTTTCGAATGCTAGGCTATTACAGTTTAATAATTTTGATATTACGTTTTCACTACGTTTTACAAATAAATATGAATTTTTAGTATTACTCGTAAGTACAATTAACCGCACACATAACCAAATGTACAATTTGTAGTTACGTACATCTAGCCTAGAAATGTATTGTTTTTAAGTAGTATGATACTAACCTGTTTACAGCCCACATAAGTATAACTGCATTTATCCGTCCATAGCACTTTATTAATAAAATTCAGTCGCATTTCGTAAACATTCTCCGTATAACACTACCATTTCCACATAATCGGAATTTGTAAAATTATGCGTTGTGAATTTACGCCAAATACGTGAGGTTAGACCGAAATAAACAAACTACTGCTTGTATTCTCTAAATCCCCTCCAATGTGTGGCATGATCTACAAATTTGAGGGAAGAAATGCGGGAAATGCAGAGTGCTAAATGGAGGTAAATTTGAATAACACGCTGATGTGTTAGATGATATTATGTATGTAAATGTGGCATCCATGGTTAATACGGCAAGTCTGTGACATTAGAATTTCGTCGGGTGCGCCATCGTAGCGTACCAGGAGCGTCGTGTTACTGATTTTTATAGGGTGATTTGTTTATTTTTTTAAAGGTCGAGTAAAAATTTTTTTTTTTTCGATTTTCTGCCTTTATTAGGCCTCCCGAATACGTGGTTAAAATTAATGACATTATGACTGACTCACCCTGTATTTAATTTGCGAAATTCACGAACTACTAGATGACGCTATGAAATTCAAGAAAAAGTCAAAATAAATGTGAGAATTTATTAATAATTGGTTTAGAATGCATGACCTCTAAATAAAATATCAAACAACAACTTTCGCAAAAATAGCAATAAAAATAATTTCATTGCTATCTCAGTAACCGTTGATATTTGATCATTGTTTATTAGGCTTTTTGTTCACTTTTGCCCCTTTCGCAATAAAATAATTTGATCCTTAAACATCGTTTTAATAAGGATTGGTAAAACAACACTTGATTGAAGTAATTTTTATGACATAAAATGCCGCAGGTTCATACTTTATACGTACTAATGCGATCCATTGTTGATATTGCTCACAACTTTAGTCGTTTATCAGTGATGGACAACACCAAATGTTTTATGGTCTGTGCTAACAAAATAGGCTATGCTTAAACGTGTTAGTGTTTATAGCGAACGGTCTATGAACATCAAAATTTTTCGTCAAAAGTGAACCTTTGACTTATCTAATGGCAAAGCTATATCCTAGCAAAATCATTGACACAAAAAGTTTATATCTACAAGCTCTTTGCATTATTATTTTTATTATTAGGTACTTACTATTACTATTAGGGTAGTTAGGACGAATAAATATTAAAAGTCCCCACCTTTGCCCGTTCACTTAAGGGAGGTGTGGCAAAGGCCTCTTTTTCACTTATAACTTGAAAAAGGTGCAGCAAAACATTCTTTATATAAAAATGAGAGTTTATATAATTTTAATTCCGTATATTTTTTCGCTATAATGCACCGCGTCCGAGACATCTGCTCTCAAATGTCTGTTAAAAATAATAACAAACATTTTATAGAGAGATCACTCTTTACGTTCCTCTCCTGCTGAAAAAGTGACGTCGATTTGAAGGACTAGTTGCAGAAGAAGTGGCTTCATTTCCTTTGGTGTTATTCAGTGACGGTGGTATGAGGAAAACAAAAAAAATCGTACTTTAGAAGCTGTTTAAACCAATCAGGATTGATGGAGGCTTTCTTTTACATAAGCTTATTTGGTAAAGAGGATCCTCAGTTCCACAATTAACATATAGAAACATAAGGCAGAACATTAGGTAGTTATATCACTGTTTTCATGGATAGCAGCTCTTCCAACAGCATTAAGTCGGTAGAACAGGAACCACAATCCGATGAAAAAGTGTGTCGACTTCAATCTGGAAACTTAAATTTCAGTCTCAAGAATTATTGCTCTTAAACCACCAGAACAAAGATAGGCTAATCAACCTATTGAGCTCTAATATTCTGGAAAACGGCACCACAACATATCAAGCATCACATAATACTGACGTTGATTTTAAGCACAGCTATTGGCCAGTCCGTAAGTGAAACAACTAATGTGGCTGTTATAGGGGAATATTTCGACCTCACTGTGCTACTTACAGCAAAAAAGATCACCTGACCATAACATCCTGTTCATAAAACCTGACAAATGAAAAGTACAAACCAACGTTTACTCCACTCATCAAGTGTAACAGCTGGGACTCAAGGATATTTTAATCTTATACGCATTCACTTGCTGCAATTTCTACTAGCGCAACATTTCGGAAGAATAAACTTGATTTTATAAAAACCAAAAACATCCTGATGTTGAGAAAGCTGGGCGAATATGCATGCTGTTAAGATAAGTTCACTGAACATTCAGTGCATCACTTCCATCTAGCCAGGAGGCAACGCATCAGGTACGGCTGTGACTGGGAAACCAATTACCTCCAGACCTGTGAAGTTGGGAATGCAAAGGCAATATCTTAGTTCCTGTGATGTTAAAAAACGAAGCAACACCCAGAAAATTTTGGACCTCATATTTAGTAGATGCACGATTGTAGCAGTAGAAGGTGGAGCTGCAAAAAGGCAGCGATGAGTTACTCTCGATTATGCCAAAACTGTTACGGTCACTGTTTAAACAGCTTCCCCATTTTAAATGCAGAAGATTTAGAGCCCATTCCCACATCTCCTGTGGAGACTGATGACGAAGATAAGGGTGATTCGCAATTCATGCTGCGATCGATATTGATGGTGCGGCCAAGTTAATTTTGTTTTGTTAAGATTTTTCATTTGCTACGTTTTCTCCTTTTAGTTTTCATAAAACAAAAATAAAATTTATACATTTGTTACATTTGCCTTCTCCTTAAGTCAATTTTTTACAATTATCTTGAAAATTGGTGAACTTTTAATTAATTTATTTAGAAGTACACCACCCAAAAGCCTAGACCATTAACAGGGTGGAATGGAAAATACAATACAAAAAGAGAAACATATACAAAATCGCAGTAACTAATATGAACATAACATCAAAAATACAACAAAAATATTAAATAAATTGCGAATATAAACTTCAGACCAAATGAATGATCTACAAAATCAATCAATAAATATGTTAAAAAAAACATTAATACATTGGAGGGCCAAGCCTTGTTAATATCACCAGATCTACAAGCAAAAATGTCAATGATAGCCTGGACGAGATCATTTAAAATTTTATGCGTCGGAGAAAAATCTAAAATGTTAGTATGTGATAGCGGATGATAAAAAACATTTAAGTGCCTTCCTGGCAATCTCGGTACATACAAATTAATAAGTGATAGTAATTGGGGAGAATCAATTATATTAAAATTTAATGTAAAAATAATACTCCAAAATATTTTCGGCGCGTTTCTAACAACTGTACATTAAACCTATTGTTTAGCACTTCCTGCAAAATATCACGAAAAGGATAGTCACCATCAGCAGAAAACCACAAGTATTTCACAAAACGTCTTTGGACAGACTCAATATTATTTAGATATACTTGTAACATAGCCAGGGTTCCAAACAATACTGGCATACTCTAACTTAGGTCTAACAAAAGCATTAAAAATGAGTTTAACTGAATCAATCCGTAAAAGCCGCTTGGAGTTTGTTCTAACAAAACCTAAAGTTCAAAAAGATTCTGAAACAATCTTATTAATGTGATAAGAGAACGTTAATTTACTATGAAATACGGCATTTGTTCATGTTAATGTCATCAATAGTATAGATAAAATATTACATTTAGAAGTGTTAAGATTTAATAAATTACTATCACAGCAATGAACCAGTTTATTAATATCCTCTTGAAGGATTAAGCAGTCATCTAATGAGGAGATTTCGCGAAACAATTTACAATCATCAGCATATAAAAGAACTTCTGAATTCATTCCAAAGTAAAGGTCATTCACAAATAAGCTAAAAATAAGGGGACCTAGGACAGACCCTTGCGGAACCCCAGACTAAGCAATAAATGTGACAGACTTGAAACCATGATATTGGACAAATAATGACATGTCGAAGAGATACGTTTGAAAAAATAAAACAAAGTTGTTAGATAAAGCAAAGCTCGAAAGTTTTCCAAGAAGCAAATCATGGTCAAGTCTGTCAAAAGCTTTGGAAAAATCAGGGTAAACGACGTCAACCTGGGATGATACATCTAAACGGTGAGCAATATATTGTGACACAATCCAAATTAGAAACAGTTGACCTTCCATTAAAGAAGCCATACTGGTTTTCAACAATCTGTGATTTAACATGAGAGTAAACCAAATGATGCAACAATACCTCAAATACCTTGCTAAAATTGCACAGAATAGCAATTGGTCGATAATTTTCAAGTATACTTATGTCCCCCTTTTTGAAAACAGAGCAGACTTTTGCATTATTCCAGATCTCTGGAAAAGAAAGCATTCTGAGTGCTATATTGTATAGACGAAAGCGGAGCAGCACAAATTGCGCACAGTCTTTTAGCAAAAAAGAAAGAATTCCGTCAGGATGCGTAGTCATTTTAGATTTACATTTTTCCGATGCTTTGAGAACATCGTCCTCATATATGAAAGGGACGGCAAGGAGAGGTGCATTACAATTGCGGGAAAAAGAGTTCATGTCAAATTCTGTAAAGTAGATAAATACAGATTCGAAAAATGAACTTAGGTTCGATTAATGGAGAACCGTTAAATGTAAGAGAGCTAGGCAAAGAAGAAATATTGCGTAAAGTATTTATAGGTATAGGCCCAAAACTTAGACGGATCGTGACTGGGAAACAGATATAGCCTTTTTTGTTTTAGCGCGCAAAGCATTGACCGCTCGAGATAGACTAAATTACCAGTGTCTTCGTAACTGCGGAAGCTTATTCTTTTCTTTTAAGTCCTTAATGATATTTGGTGTGAACCAAACGGGATATTTAGAAGATTTAAAAGTAGTTTTAGGCACATGTTTATTAAAAATTTATCCAATACAAGATAAAAGTCCTTGCAAGCTAAATCAGCATTATTATATTGAAAAAAATACCAGTCAGTATTTAGTAAGGTGCTATACAAATCATGGAAATTCGCTTTCCTAAAATTAGAATTTGTTATAGAATTAGTGCCAAATTTGAAAAGAGTTGACCTTAAATTGAGAAGGATTTCTAATGGTGGATGATGGCTATAAAAAGAAACTAAGGGATTGTAACTGTAACAGGACAAGTACCTACTCAGCACAAGATCTAACGGCCTCCAATTAGCATTCAAAACCGCATTATATTGCGTCAAATTGCAAAAGTTTGTAAAATTAGATAGGGATGACATCAATCGTGACTCCGCAAAATTAGAATTTTTAAAATTCACATAGTTATATTAAAGTCTCCAAAAAAAATATTACTACCTTCGTCAAATAAATAATGAACAGTATCTACATATTTAACTAAAATATTCAAATTGCTGTAACTTCTGCCCCATTGGAGAGAGAGTATATATATTTTTGAATAAAATTTATTGCTCTAAAACATTATCTTATGGGACTTTTGTGTGACAAACGGCCGAAGGGTTACAAAAACATGTGTTCAAAAATTTTTTGTTTGAATTAACAATTTTTGAGAGGGGATATATGCAACGGTGCATCGTAGCGGAAAAAATGTATAGAAAATTGTATTGTCTCTCATTTTTATGTAAAGAATTTTTCGCTGCAAAGCGTTTTCGAATTATAAGCGAAAAACCAAAAAAGCATATTTCTCAACCCCTCCCCCTGAAGCGGACGGGCGAGGGGCAGGGAGTTTTAGTATATTTACGTTCTAACTACCCCCAATTCTATCCTGCACCGAAAATCCCCCCCTCCCTCAATGCACGTTACACCCCCTTTTTGGCCATTCATTGCCTACTTGTAATGACCTGATGATTGAGTGGAAGTATTAGACTAAACCACGAAACTAGTAAAAAAAAACTCCGTATAAAATAAAAGATTGTGAGAATTGTTGAGTTTTTGAAGACCTTAAGGATAGGACCTTGAAAAGATTTATGACATATATCAATAGGCATGATCATTTTTTTTAGTTAACTAACGACTATCGGTAAGGACACAATTTGACATATTGGAGAATGCAAAAAACATTTATAGTGATAATTTACATCCAGGGATTACAACCGCATGAAAGAAAATGCAGTGTTCGATAATAATCCTGGGTACCATATTGCTCCCTTCCTCCTGCGCGGACGCCAATGGTTCGCAGTACTGATCACAGATCACAAAATGTACTGATAGTGATAACTGATATCTTTAAAACTAATTACACAAAATTGTATTACAAAAAGGCTATAAATTTGTTGCAAATTGCATATAAAGACCACGCTCTTAAAACACTTGTAATTTGTCTTTAAGGTCGCCGTATTTCTCGCCGTAAAATGATCAAATTTGTGGTGTTTTTAGGTACTGAAATCTCGAAAAATAAAACGCTTAGAGCAAAAGTAATATCAAAAATAAAATTATTGATGTTTTGTTTATCCACTTTTACTGTTTAAACTCCTCAAATAATATAACTTTTAAAATGCATTTGTATGACAACCCCATATTTTAACAATTATTTTCACATACTTATAAACAAAAATGAACAATCTTATATGCAGAACTATGTAAGTTTATGTTATAACAATGTTTACATCCATAGTTAAATTTAAAAAACACGTATTTTGAATGATTTCAGTACCTAAAAATTTGTTGGATAGATCGCTTTCTGACGTTATACAGTATGCGCCAAAAGTATGGAATAAATTCAATAAAAACGAAACAATTATTTTTTGGGAAAAATCCTAGAACAGGTCGATTTTTAATTAAAAAAAATACATATTTTAGCGTAAAATGCGATTTTTAAATGTCATTTGTTTTCGAGTAATGACGTCATCGATTTTTTTTTAAATGGCAACACCATATTTTTTACCTTGATTCTGAAAGATCGTTTAATTCTCTATCAGACAGTACTAAAATTTTGCCCTCTTACATAGGAAAGTTTTCGAGTAAATGACGATTGAATGTTAGAAAACGTAAATTTTATCCATAAAAAGTAACAATTCTGAGGTATGTAAAATAAAATACAATTGATTAAATTTTATACTTAAATTAAATGTTAGAATTGCCATCCACCAACTTCTTGACAATGCGCAAGTCTGTGAAGAAATTCTTCTTGCACATTATGAATGATTTCTGGGGTAACTGCGTATTTCGTCCCGAATGCGATTTTGAAGTTCTTCTAAATTACGTGGTTTATTAATGTACACTTTTGACAATTCGAACATTTAATTTAAGTATAAAATTTAATCAATTGTATTTTATTTTACATACCTCAGAATTGTTACATTTTTATGGATAAAATTTACGTTTTCTAACATTCAATCGTCATGTACTCGAAAACTTTCCTATGTAAGAGGGCAAAATGTTAGTACTGTCTGATAGAGAATTAAACGATCTTTCGGAATCAAGGAAAAAAATATGGTGTTGCCATTTAAAAAAAAATCGATAACGTCATTACTCGAAAACAAATGACATTTGAAAATCGCATTTTACGCTAAAATATGTATTTTTTAAATTAAAAATCGACCTGTTCGAGGATTTTTCCCAAAAAATAATTGTTTCGTTTTTATTGAATTTATTCCATACTTTTGGCGCATACTGTATATTGATTTTACTTCGGTACCTACCTTTGAATATTCGCAGGTGGCATGAGATAACATTCTTGTTATTTGCTAAACTCTATATTATTCAGCTCATTAGGTATCTATTTGTATTTGTAGAAAACACAGTTTCAAGAATACGGCGCCCTAAGGTACTAACGTCACGATTGTTTTAGAAAAGGTAAAATAATTTTTTTATATGACCTTTTCCAATTGTAAATGTCTAGGTGTCATAAAAAAAATAGTTGTAGGGGCACTTACCTGGAAAAGTTTTTCATACTAAATCAAAACCGCACGGTTGTTGCAAAAGCATTTGGTATGTGTTACTTACTGAATATGACATATTAAGCACGTACACTGCTTCCCTTTGTTTTACCACAAACACATTAATGAATAATATTCGCAGGATGTACGTATCTATGAGTGCTTGTGGTTAGCAACATTGCACATAACAGAAAATGTTTTACACACTGGATATCTGTAGAACGTTGCCAACAAGTTATTTCTCTAATCAGCTTTAGATTATAATCTGAAGTAACTAAGTAATAGTCCAAGATCCCACTGCAAAGTACCTTCATCCCAAATGTTAAAGAACAAATTACATTGAAACATGTATTTCATGTACAACATGCTTGGCTAATCAAAGCCGGGATCTACAACTGCTTTATCATTACAGCATTTATTTGGCACTGTTTCAGTTAAATAATGAAGGTCATGACACCAGTGGAGTAATGTGACATATTACTCCACTAGTGATATATAAAAAAAAAGAGATAACCACTTTTATTAAGAACCAACAGTTTTATCAATTTGACACACGGGCGTAGCCAGGATTTAGATTTGGGGGGGGTTTGGTTTGAAGTAAATAAGACAACAAAAATATACTTACATGAAATTTAATATCTATATATTCATCGGAAAAATTACGACATAGGTATTTATAAAGAAAGTTCTTAACTTTAAATGAAATGGTTAAATTAATTTCGTTCCTCTGCGCTAAATCTAAAACCATTAAAGAAGAAATCTTCGGCTTTTTCTTTTAAATATATCCACTACTTCATCTGCATGAATTTCTGTTCCATAGTGAATGTTCATGAGAGCCAAACCATTAAGTCTGTTTTCACTTGTAGTGTTTCGTAGATATAGTTTTTCAGTCTCCTTAGGCTGGAGAAAGACCTTTCTGGGGTAGCAGTGGATACAGAGATGGTAGCTAAAATTTGTAGTAATGTGTAAATATTAGGATAAAGGTTTTTATCGCACATATCTAGGCATTCCAAACTAGATTTTGGGGTAGGCGAGATACTTGTCATCACTGTTTTCCATACTTCAAGTTCTGCTTTAACCACTGATATGTTGATTTCGGGAAGCAGTGACGAGTTCATGAAAATTGCTTCTTCAATTTCAGAACTGACAGTAAAATTTGAAGGTAGCACACCAGATAATGCTGATACTACTTTACGATGTTTGGTAAACCTTTCAACCAATTGTTGAATTGTATGATCAAGAAATGGAATGAACAAATTAATTTTGTAATACGTGCATACATCCAATGCAGGAATGTTTGGTCTATTTAATTGTCTTCCGACGACGCGTGGCATTCGCAGTATACATTATATATTTTCTTCCAGTAAAACCTTTGCGTCTTCATAGAGATGAAGATATTCGACGTCAGTGTTGTTTCTCAGGAGTTGTAAGACATTAATAACATCATCTACATGTTTGAATGCCGTGATGAGATCGATGTCAATTGTTTGTAATTGTTTTGATAGCGACCATGTATAGCTCATAACTTTTTGAAGAATCACTAAACACATCACAAAATCCGAAGATCGAAGCGTACTTAGCAATTGGGCGGCTTGTTGCGATGTTTCCTTATTGTGATTAAATTAGAGTTCTTCGAGAGCATTCATAATCGCTGAATAGATTTCCCTGAATCTTATAATAGCTTCATGTTTGTGGACCCACCGTATTTCACACATTGAGAGCAAGCTTTTTTGGTTACCGACGGGTAGTAGCTCTTGAATTTTGTCTTTCAACAAAGCAGTGCGTTGAGTAGAATGTCGAAAGTAGGAACCAACAGACTGTACAATCCCAATGCAATTTCGGACATTTGCTAATGAACATGAATCAGTAATAGCAAGGTTGAGAGAGTGTGCACTACAGTGTACATAAAGAGCAAGAGGAATAATATTAGGTAATATTTTGCTTATTTCCGTGGGAGGGGGGGGCGTTGGACCCCCAACCCCCTCTCCCCCCTTGGCTACGCCCGTGATTTGACAATTAATAGATACTTAAATTGAATTACTTGTTGTAACGTCAAAATAAAGCAATTGAGCCCAACATACATTATTCAATTTTTGCTGCTTTTTATTCTACAGGGTGTTAAAGTTGAATAAATATTTTCGATTTTTTTTTATATTGTAAGAATGTACGGACCGATTGTTTTGAAAATGTATAGTCTTATGTTTTTTGAGATGGCAATTGCAATATGACGTTGAGGTCACGACTAGGGCGCGAGTTATACTGTAGTCGATGTAAAAATATTTCTTAACTTTTTGTATTTTACACTTTTGAATTTTTTAATAAAAAACAACTGAACTGCCTTTAATTCTAAATGCAAAAGGTATACCCGTTATAAATCGATAAACTCAACCGTTTTCGAGCAACAGACGATTTAAGTTTTTGAGATTCGGCGGGTATTAAATTGGAAAATTAGGGAGTGTGAAAATATCAAAACTGAATTAACAATAAGACGAACATTACAACAACTGAAAATTTTATTATGCATATCTTAACAAATTATTAATCATAATAGATTCTCGAAGTCACTACCAGCGAGTTCAATGCACTTCCTAACTTCTTATTTAAATTTTCTTTGACGTTGAATAAAGTTCTATGTTGCTTGATAATGTTAACCGATTCTTGAATCTTTTCCCACAGTTGTCCTTGACTATTGATAATGTATTTTTAAACTAAAGATTTAATATAGCATCAAAGTAAAAACCCAGAACAATTAAATCAGGACTACGTGCAGGTCAAGGAACTTCGCTGCCGCGTCCAATACAACGGTGCGGAAAATTTCCATTAGATATTGTCTTACTCGTCGGGATAATGTGCAGGTGCACCATCATGCAAAAACTAGAAGTTCTGCCGTAAATTTAAGGGAATATATTCAAAAAGCAGCGGCAAGTCCTTAATTAGAAAATTTAAATAATTTTCTCCGTTAAGTGGTCGTGGTAGTACGAACGGCCCAACAATATTATCGGAGAGAATTCCACACCAAATATTGATAGAGAACTCTTGCTGAAAATGTACTTCTATTGGCAGATGAGGATTTTCTAGTTCCCAAGAATGACTATTTCTCAATTAAAAATACCTCGTTGGGTAAATGTGGCTTCGTCTGTAAATAATATTTTATTATAAAATGTTGGGTTATCATTTTGTTGTTGGAGTAAAATGATAAGGACAATTTTTCTTTGTGGAGTATTCTACTAACGGAAGAATGACTGATGCCAATAGCTGCCGAAATTTGACGTGTGCTTGAATGTGTGTTTTCAGCACTTTGCACTAAAACATCATCTTCTTGATCCGCTGTTAATATTTTCGGCCTTCCAAGGTCTCTTTTCTGGCGAAATTATCCTGTTTCACCTAATCTGTCGTACAATCTCTTAAATAGTCTATGATCGGGTTGTCTCTGTTATCCCGATATAATTTCGAGTACCTCGCTGCTGCACGGCGACCACAACATTTTTTTACACCATATACGAGTAGGTACAAATATCATGTTTCTCATTTCAATGTTCGAAAAATTATCTATGAATTGAGTGGCATTGACAAAAACAATATGGTATTGTAGTGACAGTTGTACTGCCTACTACTTTGTAAAAAATAATTTTCTAATTTAATTCCCGCCGAATCTCGAAATTTTAAATCGTCTGTTTCTCGGAAACGGTTGGGTGTATCGATTTTAACAGGTATACCTTTTCTATTTAGAGCTGAAGGTAGTTCAATAGTTTCTTATTAAAACATTCAAAAGTAAAATACAAAAAGTTAGACATATTTTACATCGACAGTACAGTATAGCTAGCGCCCCCTAGTCGTGACCTCAACACTATTTGCATATTCGTAATTTTCACCTCAAAAGATATAAGACTACAAATTTTCAAAACAATCGTTCTTAAAATATACCAAAAAATCGAAAACATTTTTTCAACTTTAACACCCTGTAGAATGAAAAGGAGCAACAATTGAATAAGGCATGTTGGACTCAATTGCTTTATTTTGACGTTAACAATCTGCCCTTAAGCTATGTACCATTATTAATGACTCACCCTGTATTGCTACAGCAGTATTATAGTACTCTTTTAACTTGAAAGTTTGCTGTAATTACAATACATACATATATTTTGTACTCACCTTAAAGTGTAGAATATTCCTAAAGAACAATTTTATGGATAAAAAAAATACATTTATTTTTAAATATATGTTTTGTATATGCAAGGACAGCTCTATATACGGTTCCGCTGACCACAAAAATAAGACACGTACACCAGTTGAAAGAATATTTACAGTAATTTTTTAGCATCATAGTTTACTTGAAGTGTTGTTATCTAGACACTTACGCAATAAAAAATTCATCCTATATAAAATTTCAGGACTGAATTGGCTTAGTGCACGTTTATGTTGGAACGACACTCTAGGCCACGACAAAAGCTACACGCCGGGCTGCACTCCAAGCTCCCAGATAAGAGCTAGGAGGAGTGCGACAGTGTTTATGTTGGAGCGAAGCGCCAGGGACTCTTCTAGTTTATAAATTTCAATGTTCTAACAGTTTGGCCACAGTTTTAAACTTCGTAGCACCGTAGCAATATCTATACCGAATCGTCGTCTTCATCAGATGATGATATTTTATTAGAATCGACGGCCAATTAATGGTATTTTCTTAATAAAATACGAAAAAGAAAATATTTTGGATAGAGTGGGCCAATTTTGACCCTTTTAGAGGGTTTCTTCTATTTCCCGAGGAGATAGAATAAAAGTATCAAGGTGGCACGAGCTTGATTTTTAAGAAAAATTTAATAGCTAGAACCACATTTCGATATCTCGATTTGTTTAAGCGATACAGGGCGTTTCTTTATTTTGCTTTTTCTATCACGCTTTATAACTTCCTTGTTTTCTAATATTCTACATTTTGGCAAAAACGTTATTTAATTAGTTTTTACGTAGATTTCAGTAACGTACGCAGGTTTATATTTCTTTATAGCAATCTGTGTGAAATCACAGTTTTCCCAATTTTATGGTCAACTTAACCAATTTATATTTTATTTCTACTTATAGTAATATCTACGGTAAGAAATGTAATTAAAACCATGACTGAGTAATCTCAGTAATGGACTTCTATCATTAGCCTCTTAGCTTTTAATGACACATTAAATATTAAGCTGTTACTATTATTTTATTTTTGTTAAGTATATATTGGTAAAAGATTTGCATATCTCAAAAATCGACGGTACAAAATATAAATCATCGTGTAGTAATGTTTATGTTGTTCCAGGAGGCATGTCTTGCAACCATTGGGAAGAGGAGAAATTCGATTCACCGTGCTGGCGCAACATCATGAAGTGTCCACTAATGGACAAGTGCGAGGAATCCTTAGAGGCAGCAGAAATCCAGGCCCACTGTAAAGAGAAACATCCGTCTTTATACTTTGACAATAAATTTAATTGTCAGCTAATGCGATTTGGACGCACCAACATAGCATTGCTGTTTAAAAACCGCGTTCCGTACCTGATATACTTATTTATATATAAAGACGACGTACGCATTGCTGTGTTCTGTGTAAATCCTTGCAGTGGATTGGCAAAGGATAACATTTGTAATATCAAATTGACCAAAAACTGTGATAGGGAACCCACATTTAATGACAATTATGAAGTTATCCCTTTTCATAAGGTGCATCACTGTCCAAGATGTGCTTTCGGATCGAATCAAAGCAGATGCCATCCGGATGTTAACCGAGAACAAATAATTCGTCAACTTCCACAAATCAACGATAAAGCTGTTGAAGAACTTTTTAAAGGAGGAATATTCAGTTGTGAGATTGAACTGGTTTCTGCAGAAAACTACCCCGAACCCGATATAAATAATAATGCATTCCACATCCTGCTCAGTTGTGATATTTGTCGTTATATAATGCAGTCCAAAATATTTTTTTGTGAACTTGGTCATTGCATTTGTGAAAACTGCAAAAATAAGATCAAGGTGTGTTATTGCAGGAAGCCTTATCTCGATATACGAAATTTGCTTGTGGAGGAATTTGTTCAGAAATTCTCTCGAATCCGTTGTAAACACATAGGATGCAAGTTTGTTGATAAAATTGCTTACATCGAATCGCATGAGAATTTTTGCCGTTTTAGGCAGATACATCAGGGAGTTTAAGGTCGCCGTATTTCTCGTCGTAAAATTATCAAATTTTTGATATTTTTTAGGTACAGAAATTTTAAAAAATTAAACACAGGACAAAAGTAATATCGAAATTATTGATGTTCTGTTCATCCATTTTTACTATTTAAATTATTATATTATTTTCACATACTTATAAACAAAACTGAACAATCTTATATGCAGAACCATGTAAGTTTATGTTATAACAATATTTACATCTACAGCTGAATTAAAAAAAAGATTTCTGTACCTAAAAATTTGTTGGTTAGACCCGTTTCAGTTATATATTCGTTTTACTTCGGTACCTTTGAATATTCGCAGGTAACATGAGATAACATTGCTGTTATTCGCTAAACTCATAGTATTCAGTTCTTAAATATCAAAAATTACAAAAATACTACGAATAAGATTCTATATCGTAGTGTTTGCAAATCATATTGGCTATTTTTTCTGTATTAGAAAGGTATTTTAAGCGAATATATATTAAATCTCCTACAATTCCTATCAAGGAAGTCATATGTATGCTCTCTCTGATACCAAACATCTAGGTATGCTAATGAACAATTCCACAGACAAAGCTCTATTCAATAATTATGTAAAAAAATAATCTAGCTAAATTTACTAACCTGGTTTTATGAAAACTTTCTATAAATATCCAAGTTCACTTTTGACATTGTGGGAATTCGAAAATTCAACCACAATAGATGAGATCTGACCTATTTCTGCATATTTAGGATTGCTTCTTCAGGTCTCCTTTAAGTTGCGTCAAATATCTAACTATAAAAATTATTATACCAATAAATTCAAATTATTTGAAATTAAATATCGGCAATGTCAAAAGTGACTTTAACCTGTCAATGAATGTAAATTAAACATGATAACTACCAGTAGGTATAAGTATATAATTAATAAACAATTTATGTAATATGGATTGACATCTCTTTTGATAGATTAATTTATTGTACTATTTGTAATTTTATATCATCAAAATAAATGTTATATGTTAAAAGTGGTTTTGTATTGTTAGTTATAACTTATACAGGGTGATTCAGTCATTAATTTTCACCATGTATTCGGAAGGCCTAAGAAAGACAGCAATTTAAAAAAAATCTCGACTCGTCCTTTCAACATATAAACAAATTACTGTATAAAAATCGATAACGCGACACTCCTGGTACGTTACAAATGTTCTGATGACGCGTACGAGTATTGAAGCTAATAGAAGTCCAACAGCGTTGCCACTTAGGCACATGCATTTTTAAGGTTTCAATAAATGTTTGTCAAGTTCTGACGTAAGATTCACTCATCATACTCTTGTAATGGAAGTTTAAAAGCTCCGCAAAATTTTATACAGTAAATAATTTTGGATAAAGCATACCTATTGTGTGTCACCCTTTTGTTATCTTCTTGAAAGCAGAATGAAGTTGAGCTCGTACGTTGATATTCCGAAATAATTTAGTTCTCATTTAATTATGAATATGTATCAGAATCAAATCCATTACTCATGATCAGTACGTACCGAATAACACAGACGCACAAGGAAATCACAGATGCACATGTCTATTAAGGCTTACGGTGAGCGCTCGATCCAAAGGGATATAGTTTTCGCTCAGTAACTCCTCAACGAAAAATGATAAAAATATGCGGTTTTTTTAATAGACTACAAATACTATTTTACGTCGGCGCTGTGTTTTGAAATTTTGAAAATATGCAAAATTCATTTTAAAAAAAATTATTTTACACTTTTTCAAAATTTCAAAACACAGCGCCGACGTAAAATAATATTTAAAGTCTAAACCGCATATTTTTATCATTATCCGTTAAGGAGTTACTGAGCGAAAACTATGGGTTTGTTCCAACACAGCAAGAATCGATTCCGAACCGTTCAGAATTAGTCAGTCAGTTTAGTTGTTAATGTACTCTCGGCGAATGCGACGTAAGACGGTGTTGGTCAAACATTTCTCACGGTACTGAACACTTCTCGACGGTTTTTGGAACAGATGTTATATATCGTTTGATAGAGCGCTCACCGTAAGCCTTAGAAATAAATTTGTCCACGGCTCTTCAGCAGAGGACAACCGCGGTCTTTCACTACCCAACTTGAATTGCATTTGTATTTAGGCAAATTTTGATAATCATTATAAACTACATTGGCGACACACAAAATTCACTAACATCTACCACGCTAATATAATGACTAATGGATGAAGAATTCGAAGGCGTGCTCGCCTTAGGAATAGCGAGGCTTCCCGAATCTCCATCCCTGACTATGACGTATACAGACTAGACCGAGACAATAACGGGGGTGGTGTTGCACTCGCGATCAAGAAGTGCATCGACCACTATCCGCTGCAACGTCTCCAAACTCGAAACATCGAGGCCGTGGCGATAATGGTGATATCGCTACGGCGCGCGGCGTGGAGACAGTGCGGTGGTGTCCTGTTATAACCCTCGCAGGCTACCTTTACTTGACGACGACCTAGACTGGCCCCAGACAGTTACCATCGGTGATTTCAACGCGAAGCCACCTCTTGTGGTCGTCCTGCTGAACTACCTAGACTCAGACGACGACATGAAACTAGGACCTACTTAACCGACTTTTTACGGAGCCGCAGGCCTCCGTGACATGCTTGACATTACCCTACTAAAATCCATCCTGTTGACGTAAATTTTGAACTAGAAAGTGCATTTTAAGTTAAAGCCTTAAGTTAAATACGAGGCAGGTAAAGACAGATCTAGTGAGTATTGGATTTTATTTCACAATTTGTGTAAGGAAATGTGAATGATTTGTTTTGATCCGTTGGTGTTTTGTAATTTCAATATTAATTATTTTTTATGTTGAAGCTTAATATGTTAATGGCATACTTAAAAAAATATTTTATAGCATTAACTACACTATAGGAAAATATTCAAATTTGGCAACGTCGCGTCAGGCTGACACCGAGCTTTAGTCACAGCTTAAATAACAATCAGCTCACAGACTCTACGGCGGCACCTTTGAAGTATTAAAACCTGAAAATTTGCCCTTGAAGCTTGTTGTCTCTCTCTCGTTTGGGATACAATTCAGGACCGGATTAAAAATTGTTGTCTCAATTTAGAAAGTGTCATACTAAATATAAATTTGTATTACTTGAAATTGTTTAAAAATAAAATAACATAACAGTATAAAATACCAGAAAATCAAAAAACCACAAAATACAGCATTCGTGCGCCAATAACGCAGTCGTTGACGGTATGGCTATAAGGGCATATTTTACAACCACACGTCCCTGCTGCCTTTTATCCCAAAATGGCGGCATGCGCGAAGATCTGCGCGAGACGTTCCCGCTCATACGAGTCTGTGAGCTGATTGTTATTTAAGCTGTGCTTTATGTATGTGGTTGAATTGCCGCCAGCGGTCAGTGCCAGTCTGAAAAGGGGGTTTAAATAATGATTTGAAATTATTTTTTTTCTGTCGTAAATATGTATTTATTTTTTAAATCGTTTATTCGTGTTATATTATTTTTTTCCCTATCCAATATTAATGACATTATGACTGAATCACTCTGTATACAAAGTAAATCTTTAATTGTGCATATCAACACTGATGAAAAATGTAGTTAATTTTTCAAAATTACAAGAATAAGTTCTGTCGATTTCCCGGTCTGATAGGCATACTGATGAGCACTAAACGGGTTCACACTAAGTGTTCCCCCCCTAACGTACCCATCCAACGCCTTTTCCAGACTTTTCAACAGAAAAGATGTCAGGCTAATTGGCCTGAATGCTTTAGAGCTTAAGTCTTTCCTACCTATCTTAGGTATACAGGGTGAGTCAGTCATAATGTCATTAATTTTAACCACGTATTCGGAAGGCCTAATAAAGGCAGAAAATCGAAAAAAAAAATTTTACTTGACCTTTAAAAAAATAAACAAATCACCCTATAAAAATCGGTAACACGACGCTCCTGGTACGCTACAAATTTTCTGATGTCGCAGCCATATGATAATCTAATTCCGATGGAAGGCATCGTTTCCACATGTTTACATACATAACGTCGTCTAACACTTCAGCGTGCGTATTATTCAAATTTGCCACCATTTAGTCGCACTTTCCGCATTTCTTTCGCCCAAATTTAGAGATCACACCACACATTTAGAGGGGGGATGGAGAGAATACGAGCAGTAGTTTGTTTATTTCGGTCGTGTATTGGTCGTAAATTCACATCACAATGCCTAATTTTACTAATTTAGAATATGCGGAAATGCTAGTTTTATACGGGGAATGTTTACCAAATGCGAATGCCGCTGCTGTCGAATACCGGAGACGTAGGCTCACCCAAGTGCGCGAACCTTTGTCCAAGTGTTTCAATGTGTTCGCGATACGGGATGTGTTAAACCGCGCCGAGAACTTGCTGGGCATCCTCAAAATTACTTAAATGTAATAGAAGCTGTTTTAAATTTAGTTGAGGAGGAACCTACAATTTCTACAAAAACCATTTCAAGGCGATTGGAGATATCCCAAAGCAAGGTCTGCAGAATATCAAAATTATTAAAAATAAATAACCTAATATTCGAAAACATTTATTTATTATCTACATTTGTCTTTATTAAAAAATAAATCAATATTTAAGGAAAATTCATTCATGTATCTAGATAAAAAAAAGTTAATTTTACTCCTTGTTGTTAAATAACAGTACAAAAACTAGGTAACTAGGTTATTGACCTAGTCTTGGACAGTGTTTTATCGACAACACAAGGTTTTTTTATTACTTTGTATTTAAACACGTATTAAACGTTTTTTATGTAATGTACAATCGTTTGCAATAATAATGACACTCTCTTAAAACAGTTTTTGAACTTCTGGAAGTTCTGAATAGAAATATATCATTAAATCTCTCTTGGTAAGTGAAACAACTAATAACTAATGTTAAAAATTTAAAGCAGATTTCAATATGAATACGTCAGAAGTTCAAAATAAATTGAAAAATTCATTTTAGTGAGTGTCATTAATATTGCGATAGTACCTAAATGGCTTATTACTCAGTTTATTATTAGATACGTTGGGAGTTTTGTAATTTCAATATTAAATACTTTTTAAACAAACCAAGCTAATTTCTTTGCAGTCATAACAGTCACATTTGGTCGGACGAAAATCCACACGCTACTCGTCGGTTTAGCTTTATTGTTCTCAACGTATGGGCAGGAGTTTACGGGAATCATTTGATTGGGCCGTATTTTCTACCGGAGAACCGCGTTACTTGCAATTTTTAATAGAATTGATTGGAAAGCGTTCATTGAACATCAACTTTTTAAATTATTATTGGCTGAACTGAGCAAGAAAAAATGATATTCTAAAATAGTCAGTACAATCGTTTATTTATGATGTCTAATGCCTAGGTAGGTAGGTACTAGAAAAATATTTCAACTTGGCAACATTGCATCGGGTCGACATCGAGTTGAACTGTCAGCTGTAACCGACCAAGGCTGTGAACGGTCAGTGACAGTCTGAACAGGGGGTTTAAATAATGATTTGAAAATATTTTTTTTCAGCGTAAATATGCATTTAGATTTTTTTTTAATCGCGTATTCGTATTATACTCATTATTCCCTATCTCCTCTTAAAATTAATGACATTATGACTGACTCACCCTGTATAGACCACCCTAGTAACTGACCAGCTGGATGGAATGTTATTCCATGCCAAGCTGGCTCTGAATAGCTTGACGAGGTGCACCTTTATAATTTCCAGTCCATGTTGCATTAGAGCTGGAAAGATGCCATCTTTGCCAGAGGATTTGAATGGTTCACATGACTTGATCGCCCATTCAACAATTGGTACTGTGATAACTTTTTTAGCTACCAACCAGGGTTGGGATTGCTATTACAATCGTAACAGATCTATTACAATTCATAGACTGTCATTACGCTATTACGACAAACCAGAAATTATGCTGGATCTATTACAAACTAAAGAAAACAGGTAAATTCTATTACACTTTTTCGATTTTTTAATTTTAGTAATAAAGAGTACGTGATTGACAAATAATCCTTTTCTATGAGCCCTCTGCAAATAACTGATAATAAAAAATAACTTATTATTATTATTGCAATAACCGAAATCACTCGGTTATCATCAGTTATATGAGTAACGAATTATGTATTAGATTTTTTTTCCACTGTTCACTAGGGTTGCCACCTTTTCATATGCTCAAGTAGGATATTCTTATCTTTTATATTCTTCTTTTTACGTTCAATCGTTATTTGCAATTTAATGCAATATATAGTGCAAACATTTACTGTAGTATACAGTTATTTCTTATTCTCAGTAGCAGTTTTTAAATATTTTAATGTAAATAGAATGAATTATTCATTTGTTTATATGACGTAAGTCGTCTGACTTCTTGCCGCCACTATAACAAACAACGAAAAACTGTCGTAGCCATAGATCAAAATAAAATTTTGTGTTGACGGAACAGTCGTAAAATAATTTTTGAAAAATTGAAAACAATTTTTTTTATGTAAATGCAACATCGATGATTTGTATTGTTTATTTTAAATAGGTATACAAATTTACCCATACGAAAAGTATATATTTATGTATTTAAAATAAAACATTTACATATGAACTACAAAAATAGTTATAAGTAACCATCACTCGAGTTATCAATCGGTTTTTAATAACACTTAAATACTCAGTATTCGGTTATGGAAATATCTCGGTTTTTCCCAACACTAGACCATGACCATAGACAAAATATAAACCATAGAAAACCACTAAAATTAAATTTATTTGCATAAATCTTCAGTAAAAAAAATCTATTACCAATCTATTACATTTTGCATGCAGATGTCATTACAAATCTATTGTAGTTCTGTCCCAACCCTGCTACCAACCAGTCATCTCTAGTAGGTCGTCTAGACCTACCTTGTGATGTTGGGGGATCATTATTATTGTCACCCAGAATCAGACTGTTGGGAAAGTGGTTTAGAATTAATAGCTCCAAGTGTAAAGTGTGTATACGATGAATAAAATAAAGTACAATAATTTCGTTATTTATGGCTTCAAAACAGATATCGATGAATAATTACAAGGAAATATGTACAGTGTGTCTCAAACACATTTAAATAATATTTGAGACACGTGGTGTTGAATGTGATAATATAAGCTCCATTTTCAATTGAAAGTATTATCTTTGGGATTTGACAGAAACGACTAATGACGTCATCAATTATATTTTTTCCAGAATCCAATTTTTCTTCCTGTTAAAAAACTTTATTTTTAGTAATACACTTTTATTAGAGACATTTTTCTGTATTACTTCCCGTCTGAAACTTATAAGCAATATCATCCTCTCAAAAAAAAATACTTAATACGTAAAAATCATATTAGCGGTGGAAGAATCAAGTAGTCGTTGGAAAATAATTGAATGTTTGTTGTTTAACATAATTGGATTGGTCGGTGATCGAGAAGTTTAAGGCGTCAGTAGTGGAATCGTGTTTCCCACCTCCTGCAGATTCGAATCCCGCAGCCGGTAGACCATCATCTAGATTTGTGGAGAGGATTGGCACCCTCTCTACAGGTATGGTAGGGTGGAAGAATGTTGGTTTGGATCAATGTGAGAAATTGATACTGGTTGGCATTTGACCATCCCCTTACCTAACGATGTTTTCCTCATTTCTGCACTGAATGGTGGTTAAGGCCTACCAATGTAACTCGTTGCTGGGCACAAAGGCAGCCTGCTTGATAATAATATGCCGCCTCCTCTCCTTCTGGGCTAATCTTCGTGATTAGAATGAGGGGTAAATTTATTATTATACGCATGCTTGCAAAATTTAATTTTCTCAAATTCTCCGTTTCTAATGAGTCCCGATATACTTATCTCAATTGCAGTATATATTACAAATACGCTGAGTTTGTATAAGAAAGCCGTTAAGAAGTATTCAGATCGAAATGTATGGACTTTTGGAGATAAGGTGTTCATTAAAGTTGGGGATGTTAAGAAGAAGCTAAATTCGGAGGAGTTAAATGGTTAAGATATAGATTGTTATGATGATTTCACATTTACCTAATTGTTATTTTGTTTTGGTATTATATGCTATTATTTTTCTTTATAATTTTGTTCATCATTAAATTTAGTATTAACTTCATTTTTGTTTTTTGTATTTTTTAGGTTGTTACTTTATTATCAAAATTACAGAGGGTTGCGAACGAAGCTGAGTGAAATTTATAGTAATACACTAGATTCTCATTATGTTATATTGTTAACCGAAACATGGTTATATGAGGGTATATACGATGGTGAGATATTTAATAATTCTCTTTATCATATATTTAGATGTGACCGGTTAAATAATTTGAGAGGAGGTGGCGTATGTATAGCTTTAAAAAAGAGGAAATATTTAAAAATAATGAAAATAGTAAAATATCAACGGCATTCTGAAGGAATCGTAGTTAATTTCAAATATAAAAATACACTTTACATTTTTGTACTTTTTTATATACCACCAAATTCGAGTAGTGAGGAATACTGTGAGATATATAATTTTGTGGATGATAATGTAGTTTCTCCTAATGTTCTTGTAATTGGTGATTTCAATCTTCCAGACGTTTATAGAGGCATTGACAGTAAAAAAGTTAGAGACTACTACAATTTTTTATCTTTAAATTCAGTAAAAAAACTTATCCGTACAGCATATCATGAATATCTGAGACATACTGAAAATTTGATATCTACTGATGTAAAACAGTTTTATAATTATGTTAAAGAGAAGCAAACAGTAGCATCGGGTTCTTCTGTTTTCTATGAAGATAATATATATGTTCCTAATGAGCAAGTACCGAACATATTTGCTAAGTATTTTAAATCAGTCTATTCTAATTCACCTGCAGATTATTTTATTGAAAATTTGGTAAGTAATAATAATTTTGATACGCTCAATATATCCTGTATAAGTGAGTCTGGTTACAGTCAATCTGTGAAAAAGCTTAAACCTAAAAGAGCGGCTGGATTTGATGGTATTCCTCCATACGTTGTAAAGGGCTGCTCAGATTTTTTTAAAATTCCTTTATTGTATATTTTTAACTTATGCATAAAAACCAAAACGTTTCCTTGTTTATGGAAGACATCTATAGTAAGCCCTATTTTTAAAACTGGTGAGAGGTCAAATGTAAGTAATTATAGACCAATTTCGGTACTGTCCGCTCCTGTTGTTTGAGCAAATTATATATAATTATCTTTGGTTACACTTAAGTACTTTTATACCAAATTGTCATCATGGATTCATACCGAGAAAGTCAACACTGACAAATCTTTTTTCCTTTAATAATTTTATCTATCAGTCCTTTGAACACAGGGTACAGGTTGATGTAATATTCACAGATTTTCAAAAAGCTTTTGATCGTGTAGATCATGATGTGTTACTTAAGAAACTATGTCATTACGGTATCTCTATAGATGTACTAAAAGTATTATCATATTTAAGGAATCGCCGATTCATTGTAAAATATAATTGTTTGTACTCTAATGAATTTGATGCTTACTCAGGAGTACCTCAGGGTTCAAATTTAGGTCCGTTACTATTTTTATATTTTATTAATGACTTACCTAATGTAATATCACATTCTGTTTATTGTTTGCAGATGATTTAAAGTTCTTTAGACAAATAAAGTCCTTCAGTGATTGCGAGTTACTTCAGGATGATATTAATGCTGTTTGTATTTGGAGTGAAGAAAATAAACTAGCTTTCAATATAAAAAATGCTCTGCCATGTCTTTTACTCGTAACTCCAACACAATTGCGGCTTCTTATTTTATGTACAATTCTGAATTAGATAGAGTAACTGCTATAAAAGATCTAGGTATAACAATTGATTCAAAACTAACTTATCAACAACATATTGGCAATATGGTTAAATCTGCTTATAAATCATTAGGGTTTCTGATAAGGGAAGCTAGGCAATTAAGAAATCTTAAAAGTATTATTATGTTGTACAATGCATTGGTGAGACCTAGGCTCGAGTACTGTTCTCTTTTGTGGCATGCGCTGCCTAAGAAATATCTGGAAAGCTGGGAAAGAGTTCAGAAAAAGTTTTTACGATTTTTATATTTTAAAAATATAACAGGCCTCCTGATTATAATGTTGTTAGATCTGCTCATTTACGGCATGAATTTGAAATTAACTCTCTTTTTAATCGTAGAATTATTGTTATATTACTTTTTGCATATAAAATACTAAATAACTTGTCAAATGATTCTCACATTCCTCAAAAAAATACTAGATGTCGTCAGTTGCTGTTCGTACGTACGGTTAAGACTAATTACTATTCTCCTTTACTAGTATTAAATCGTTTAGTAAATTTTGCTTCCTCCAAATTTAATGTAAATTTTTCAACCTTCATTGATTAAATTTCAAGGTATTGTCCGAAATATATTTAATTGTAATTATGTACCTTAGTTTTATCGCTCCTTTCTGCAAGTTTGTATACCATTATCATTATTATATGTTATAGTGTTTTGTTTTTCTGTGTATCTTACCATGATTACTTATTTATCAAGATTATTATGTTCTTAATTGTTCCTTGTAATTAGGCTTTAACGCCTGTTTGGAATAAATAAATAAAATAAAATCCCGCCTTTCAAGTTTTGTCTCATTTTCCAGTTTTTAGAAAAATAGTTTGCAATCCATTATTCATGACGGAAATATCCAAACCCATTTAAATAGAAAATGTAATAATCAACTAATATGGTGCCTTCAGCAATGTCCGAAATCAACATGATCACAGATGTTGGACAACCACTCACACATTCCTTCCAGTAGCATCAACTTATTCCCTAAAGGAAAGAGTAAGTACATGTTAAGCCCATATGACACTATGACATTTTTCAACAAATATCTGTAAATAAATATATACAAGCACAATTTTTTGAGCAAAAATGTGATGTAAAGAATTGTTTATAAAATATTTGTGAGATATAATTGGTCTGCTACTTCTTGCTCGGCCTAAGCGGCTCGATTTGCAGGCAGCGACCTACATGGCAACAGGTACTTCAATGCAAACCTCTCGCTCTGGGCGCCGCACCGTTAAATCTATAAATGATACTGCAGGAAACAACTACTCTGCGGACTAATGCTCCGACCGGTATTGAATTACACCTGCAGTATCTATGTGAACAGCCAAGAACCCTTGTCGGCCACCCCACCAGACACAGACCGATTTCGGGCTGGTTAGCTCTCATCAGTATACCATAGGTAAGATGACCGTCAATTGAACTGGCTGTTCCGTCATATGTATGTTCACAGATTAACTGAGTGCAGGTGAGATATAAGTGGTCTGCTACTTCCTGCTGGGTCTAAGCGGCTCGACTTGCAGGAAGCGACCTACATTGCAGCAGGTACTTCAATGCAACGTCTTGCCCTGGGCGACGCGCCTTTAAATCTATAAATGATACTGCAGGAAACAACTACTCTGCAGACTAATGCTTCGACAGGTATTAAATTACACCTGCAGTATCTATGTGAACAGCCAAGAACCCTTGTCGGCCACCCCACCAGACACAGACCGGTTTCGGGCTTGTTAGCCCTCATCAGTATACCATAGGTAAGATGACCGTCAATTGAACTGGCTGTTCCGTCATATGTATGTTCACAGATTAACTGAGTGCAGGTGAGATATAAGTGGTCTGCTACTTCCTGCTCGGTCTAAGCGGCTCGACTTGCAGGAAGCGACCTACATTGCAACAGGTACTTCAATGCAGACGTCTTGCCCCTGGCGACGCGCCTTTAAATCTATAAATGATACTGCAGGAAACAACTAGGAATATGTAATATTTTAATATTTCTTATCCGAATTGACATTTAATAATAATAATAGCCTTTATTTTTCCAAGATAATTAATTTACAGTATTGGTATAGAGAGAGGTATATTTGATCTAAGATCCTACTTGCCGACTTCTCTGATGATTTCTGAAACATCAACTTAAGAAAATTAAATTTATTTGGCACCAAATGTAATCTCGGACACTGTTGAAGGCACTGCATTTCATACAAATGATTGTTACATCATTCTTTTTTTTACGCTAAATTACATTGCTGACAACACAGAGTGTTCAGAAACTAGTGGCCAAAAATGATAGGGCATTCAGAGGAAGTCAAAGTGTCGGTACTTCATATACATTTTTTGGCATCTAGCTTCCTTACGAATATACAGGACTTCCAAGCCAATAGTCAGATGGATACACTAAGCTGCAAAAAAGTTATGTCATTTAAAAGAAGCATGACATGCCATAAGTGGTAGAACAAGAATTTCTCGTCCTCAAAAACCCCCAAACTCAAAAGCAGAATCTATGTTCAGAAATAGGAAGAAAAGTTTTATTAAATGGATCATAAAATGTACTGCCTATGGAAGTCCGTATTTCTCGCCGTAAAATTTTCAAATTTTATAAAATTATTTTAAACCGTCCCAAAGATATTTGAAAAAACCTTTCCTTTAAGGTTGCTGTATTTCTCGCAGTAAAATGACCAAATTTGTGGTGTGTTTTAGGGACAAAAATCTCGAAAAATTTAACACATTAAGTAAAAGCAATATCGAAAATGAAATTATTTAAATTGTCAAATAATATAATAACTTTTAAAATGCATTTGTATGACACACATTATTTTGCTACTCTAACCCCACATTTTAACAATTATTTTCACATATTTATAAACAAAAGTGAACTATCTTATATACAGAACCATGTAACCAGGTTTACATCTAGTTGAATTTAAAAAATACGTCTTTTGAAAGATTTGACCTAAAAAGAACATATATGCAATTACTTGGATTGTTTAAAGTTATTTACAAATATCAAAAATAAAATTTTAACTGACTGCATCTTTTTAATCATCAAGTTTGGCAACATTGCATTATTTTCTCGTCAAGGATCTACTCTTGCTCTATGTTGCATTTATTTCGGGACACTCTGTATAGTCAAATCAGTCTTAATTTTTAAAGACGGCAATAGATTCTGCCCTTTAACAACATCGAAGAAAGACCTCAATTTTGTGACAGATTTTACATACAAACTGAAACACGTATTCAACCCCATCCCATACTTTTATGGGAAAAAAATTCCAATCGGCGTCCTCTTATGCCTGAATGAAACAACTTTAGAAGTTGATTTACTTAAATCTTATTTGGATATCTAAGAATCCATGGTAGTGTCAAGTGTCTGGAATACTGGACACACCCTGTATATGAAATTATTTTTGAAAATATTAATATGATTATCATAAGCCTAACGTAAGCCGATGGCAAACATCACCAAGTCAACAACTTTATATCGTTGGTTCTCCAGAATAGTGCCATATCGTCAAAAACCCAATTTTTCAGGAAACCATCTAGACAGACATCTAGAATGATACATGTTATAAAGAATAATGACATGCAGTGCCATCTCTTGGTTGCATTGCAAGTTACGTAATAAGTACTTGACTCTGATAAAATACACACATTTTTTTTGTTGTTAATACTTTTTACGGACATTCTAGAATGATACATGTTCTAAAGAATAATTACACACAGCGCCATCTCTTAGTTGCATTGCAAGTTAACGTAAGTCCTTGTTTCTAATAAAATATACACATCTTTCGGTTGAATTTCTGACTCTTCTCAAAATCGGTATTTTAGTGAATATGTCACTATTCTGGAGAACCAACGATACGTGTAAACACTATTAACATCCTATCTCGCCAACAGCGTGACGATCTCCATATGCCCGTTCTCTCTGGCAATATCCACAGCCGACTTTCCGTTCTTCATCCTCCCGTGCACCTTCACCCCGGCCTTTATCAGTTCCTTGGCGCACTCGTAGCTACCCAGTCTCGCGCACGAGATCAGAGCGCTGGAATAGGGCCCGGGAAAGTGAATGTTGGCCTTGTGAGCGATCAGCAATCTGGTCAGCTCCACGGTGTCGTTGAAACATGACGAACTTAAAGCCGTCATGTACCTACAGTTCTCGTTAATTTTAGCGCCATGTTTCAAAAGCATTTCACAGGTTTCTATGAACCCCCATTTGCTGGCTTTCATCAGCGGAGTGTAGCCGTAATCGTCGGTGCCGTTAACATTACCTCCTGAAAAAAAAATGATGGAAGTCTCTTTAAAAAAAAAAAAATAGGATTGAAGTAGGATAATAGATAAATAAAATAAGAGTGTTTAGTATTTGCTATTAATGCCTACTTATACAGGGTGTCTGGTAAGTACCTCGGGAATGTACAGGGGATGTCAAAATAATACTAATGCTTCCTATACTTTTTTTTCCCAATGTAATTATGGAGCGGCACAGGGGTACCTAGAAATTTATGTTTAGGGTTATAATTTTACACCTACTAAAAAAAATTTGATGCGTCATGTGAACTCGAGTCAATCATTACAATCTATTTGTTGTTAACCTAAAACTAGATGAAAATGGTTATGCATCCTACAACACACTTCCTTCATATTGTGACTAGTGTGTTTTTTTTTTTGTATTTAGTGTTTGGTTGATGTTTGTGAGCTTACATACAAAACAAAATTTTACTAACCATGAGCTGCATGACATATTAATAATTTACTGCAAAGCTGGACAAAGTTATTAATTCTCTGGCTACGACGTTTATATGAAGAATGTTCCTCGCAAGAAATGGCAGTCATTTAACTTCAACTTTCAAATTATGATTTGTTTGGTACAATTTGTCACACAGCAAAATAAAAACACTCATATTTCAGACACCCTGTATACTGAGCGTTCATTTAGTGTGTAAAAGGTCAGTTACAGCTTTCTGGACCGACTTCGAATGGAATAAAAATAGCAACAACTTAAAGATATTTTAATCATGATCTGATGTTTGATTATGTTTTGCATTATTATTAGTTATTATTTTAGTTAGAAATAATAATTATGAAGTTGTATCAATTTAATTTTGAGTGAGCATGTTGTAATATTGTTATTTATACAAAATTAAATATTGTAATAGAATATAGATACGGATAAATGTTTCTATGTTTATCAAACGATGATATACCATTTCCTGTTTACGTCTTTTTGTAACTAATTGTGTTTGTGGTGACACTTTTTATATCATGTTGGCGAGGTCATTGTCAAGTAAATCTTATAGTATAGGGTGTCTCAAACTCGAGAGTATACTGTGAGGATACAAACAATTAAATAGGACGAGGTGAGCTCCATTTTCAATTAAAATTATTATCGTTTGCACTTGACAGAATTGACTAGTAACGTCATAACTTATATTTTTTCAGAAACATACCCAAATTTTTTCCTGTTAAAGTCATCTTGATTATATATATATATAAAGCTGTTTACAAGCCTTTTTGGCCCAGAGCTGTGTTATTCTCCTCCACTCCATTCTGTCCTTCGCCTTTCTTTTCCAATCCGTTACATTTTTCTTCCTTAGATCTATTGCCACTGCCTCTCTCCATCGCTTCCTCGATCTACCTCTGTAGTTAGGTTTACTCCCTACTATTTTCTTAACTGCCCTTTCATCCTCCATACGTTCTAGATGCCCCAGTCACTGCACTCTCCTGGCTTTTACAAATTCGTCTATTGTTGGTGCCTGGTACATTGCATATATTTCCTCATTATTTCTCCTTACATAGCCTTCCTCTGTCCTCTTACCCCCTAGAATTCTTCTTAAGATCTTCCTTTCCTTGGGATTAATGAACCTATTTAGTGGTCCGGAAAGTCAACAAATCTAACACCTCTCGATTTCTTTTTATGGAAGGTTTTAAAAATTAGGTTTACAAAACACCTTCGCGAGATATTAACCAATTGAAAGAAAAAATCACAAACGCTTGTAATAAGTTAAACGGCGAAATGTTAATAAACGTCGCCACAAAGAAGTCTGACGAAGATTGGATATGTGTCTTGAAATGAGAGGAGGTCATATAGAGAGTAGATTGTAACATGTATGTAGTATAAGGCGTTTGCCTCATTTTTTAAGTTTAGTTATTGTTATCATCACCTTTTATTTTAACTACATTAAAGAATTACCGAGTTTATTCGTTTTATTTATTCTTAATGACATTTATGCACTTTAAACAACAAACATTCTATTATTTTTCCAACGATTACTTGATCCTTCTACCGCTAATGTGATTTTTAGATGGCATTTCTTTTAAGACTCTTTAAGATGATATTGCTTAAACTTTTAATCTGTAAGTTATATTTGATACTATTGAGTTTGAGATACCTTGTACAGTAAAAATGGATTTCATCTTGATGAGTACCTTAAGAAAAACATTACTTCCTTAAACAAGTTTTCTTAAATATGTTGCCTATATTTTTCAGATAACCCAGATAAATCATATGACTTAACTATGCCTTACCGTATTCGATTAGCATCTCAACAGCTTCTGTGTATCCGTTGTTGGCAGCATAGTGTAGCGCCGAATATTTTTTCACATTCTCGATTGACAAATCAGCTCCTGGAAAATTAATTAAATCGTTTTGTTCACAAAAACCTTCAAAATAGAAATATCTCCAAAAGTGATAAACGCAACTCTAACAATGCTTACATGAGTTGAAAGATAATTTCAATGTGCACAACATAGAGCAAAAAATATAGTCCATTTGATATAAAAAAGTTATAGCCGTGTGAAGTTGTGAAAATGTATACGTTTGGTATAATTTTAAATTATAGATATACCATAATTTATTATCGCCTAAGTTCCTTATTACCAATACCAAAAATCAAACTTGATATAAATCAATTTTTTTAATAAATTAATATAACTCCTAGTTAGGAAATGTGATCCTAAACTTTTCCACAAAATCCAAAAATGCAACAATATCTCATTAAAATAATGAAGGTGGTGTTGACTTCCCGAAAAGACATATTGTTTCTTAAAGTTTGCCAATTTAAAACACCCTGTATATAATATATTTTGATTATATTTCAATTAACAAAGAAATTACTTGATAACATAGACATTTTTATTATTAGTATCTTTGTGAATTAAATATATTTATTCAATTTCCAAAATAATTATATTTATGTCAAACATTTCGAAGGTATTTGTTTTCATAGTTCAATATAATGATTTTATGACATGGACCTAGAAAACACCCTATATGTTCAATGAAATATTCCCTTTGACATCATAATATGATAAAATTTTCAGATACATAAAATAAACGAGTGAAGTGAATGTAATTTTGTGTAATTACTGAAATAGAAAAGAAAAACATATTTTTGTGGTATAAAGCAATTTTCTTACAAACCTTTAGCTAGTAAATATTCTATGATCCTTAAGTAGTTCTTTTTACAAGCCATAACAAGTGGTGTATTACCCTTATCATTTCGCGCATTGATATCAACATCTGGAAAGGCTTTCAGTACTTTAACGAGGCCTCTGAAGTTGCCTTCGTATGCAAGGATGTGCAGAGCTGTATATCCTTCATCGTTCGTTACTGTTATATCAATATCTTTACGTAATAATAGTATATCCAAAATCTCATGGTGATCGTGCAGTGTGCATGCCACGAGAAACACCGAATAACCTTTGTCGTTTTTCTTATTAATATCTTGGGTCTTTGGCAGCAAGATATTTATTTTGTGTATAATTCTGTACTCAACGGCTCTGTGAAGTGGGAAGGATTCCTTTTTTTCTTCCTCCATTATGTTGTCTCAGTGCTATATTAAGAAAAATACATCTATGAAATCAACACTTGGTGAATAAATGTAGTAAATATAAATTACTAACCTTTGGAAAATCTGAACTTGTTAACACTAAATTTATACCGCAAAAAACGACAAACTGACAGCCTTGTGAATCACCGACCCATCCGACCCCACAAGTCGTGCACAAAACACACAAAAGTCCCGTTTCAAGCCAACGCTTATCAGAAATAAACAGTGTCGCCAATCATTTCTTGACAAAATATAGAATGATAGATTCTTTGTACTGGCCAATTACCAGTAACTGAAATAGAAAGTTTTTTACAACAGTTACCAAGAACCAAATAAATCATAAAAATATATATAACGCCAGAAGCTTTTACATTAGGCATTCAAAAATATTCAGACTATGGATATGGACTACTAGATAGCTAGGGAAAATTTAATGTAAGTTGTTGGTTGTACTGCATTTTATCCCAGAATACAATTGAAACCAAATCGGAATATTTGTAATTGAACCATAGAAATCATATTTTTTACAATTAAGGCGGAAAATTGTCATATTTTGAAGTTGCCGTATATTAGTGTGAAGCTATTCCGTTAGTGCAACCAACATATAAAAGCTAAGTTATTGCAATATTACCACACTCGCGTTTCTACACGGTTGACTTGACTATTTTCGGTATCTCTTTTGGATTCTATATATTTTACGATTTCTATGCCAATACATGATTACTAAAAATCATGCGTTAATAGAAATAATATATGGTAATTACATGTTTTATAATTTGTGTCTGCAGTGAGCTATTTTTCCTATATCTGTGCATTGAACTGTAAATAAACAAAAAAGTATGACGTTAACGTAATATTGGCAACATTGGGTTCTAAACAAAAATGCCTAAATTATATGACAGATTTTTTGACAGTGATTTTACTTTGGTCACAGAATAAAGGAACTACATTCTGTGCTTTGGTTTTAAATTCATGACGTCATCATTATTGCCAATTGAATGCTTTGGTTCTGTTCTGTGGGGTTGTGCTTTACATACGTTTAAAAATATTTGTTAATTGTAAAGTAAAAACATCAAAAATTTGAACCGCCACGATTTGGGTGGTTCCACAGACTCTAATAGAAGCTGTGGGTGGTTCTAAAATTGACAGACCGAATGCTGCCTTGACGTCATGAGCTTCCAATAGAATGCGGTTGGTATCATTTTGGTTGACCTTCAAGCAAACCGATACTGAATAAAATTCGAACGTCTATGGGCTAAATCGTTGCCATGGCAATATGGGTGCAATATGGCATTGCTATGACAACGAGTAAACTAAAATATCTATAACTGAAGTGTTATTTTGTTTTGTAAAGCACATTTATTTTGCACTATTTGTTGAAACTAATCGGTCACTGACGGTAAAATGCTTATGCAGTATGCTCCGATCCTAACTGCAATCACTGTAGTAAGAAGCAAAACTTGAAAATATCATTTTCCAAAATGTAAGCAATAGGCCAGTCATATTGTACATCCAAAATTGCAATAATTAGGGTAAACTTATTTTTTTTTATATGTTGTTAGGATCCATTTGAGTAATTTAATTCCAATTTTGCAACCCCGAAAAAGTTGTGCCAGCTGAGATATAGCCGAAAAACGGTGAAATATTTGGACTTTTTTCAGTTTTTTGCCAAAAAGGCAATAAACGAAACTTCTGACAAAAAAATCATTCTTACCTTTTCTAAAGTAGATAAAATTTGCTACAATTTGAGCACTACCGGAGCTCGCTAGCTCTGGTAGTTCCTGAGATACAGTTGTGCAAATATATGAAAAAACAAATTTAATATTTTTTTTTTAAACAAAAAGACAGTTATTAGGTTAATACTTGTATTACGTATTTATTTTATAGTGAATTTAAAATTTTGACAACTTGGAGGGCCCTGGCTCATTTAAATAATTGTCAGGTTCAATATAGACACAGGTGGATATTGTCATCAGGCTCGTTTTCCTTATCCTGCAGTAACTCGCCTCATCTTCAAACACCTCAATTGGAGGGATATTGGTGCACGAGTTGCCCTCGCAATATTTGCACAGAAGTGAACATTTAATTCCAGCTTTCCTGCAAGAGCAGTCCCCCAAACATCCCTTTTGGCATTTACAGGACAGGCCTTTTAAAATTGAGTGGCGGGAGGTTCTGTGTAGTAATGGGGATGAGACCTTGTTCAGTTACTTTCCATCTCCAGTCCGATGGCAATTTGACGCTTCCCAGCCACTGCTGCACTTGGTGGTATGCTCGATAGAAATGATATTTTGCAGCATCTTTAGTGGGTGGTAGACGAGCTAAATTAATTTTTGAACGTGCAGAAGCCCTCAGGAACAGTGTGTAACGTAGGGAGTTCAGGGTGTCTCCGCTTTCGCCTCCGTATAGCGCCACCAGAAAATGCTCTCCTGCTTTCTCTATTGCATCAGAGTCTGCAAGAACACTCCAAGATCGTGTACGAGTTTTGTGTTTTGCTGGAGAACACTACAAAATTTAATTTGTCCTTGCCAAAATAGTGCAGACGTAGTATCGCAGCCACTGAGGGCGTGGAGTATAAGTGCAATGCCTCTTGGAATGTCCTGTACATCGCCACACTTAAATGAGCTAGAGGAAAATTGAGAATGGTCTGATACACCTCTGCCAGTCTTATGTAAGTATACATTATCTGCAGTGGATCCTAATTCATTGAGAATAACAAGCAAGTCAACATTCTCCCCGACAATGAAAACTTGAGCGAAATGAGGGCTTTTTGAGAGAGCAGTCTCCACAATTAGGGTATCTGCGTCTTATTCTGCTTGACAGACTTCAATTCCGTGCCTCTCGAAATCAGTCTTCAACATTTGGATGAGACGCCGCTTATTTGTCTCGTTAGAAATTTTTCTTGAGGGACTTTTAGTACGGTATTCTCATCAGACGATAATCCTGGATAAAGCAGCGTAGCGTTCGGCGCTTTTTGTACTCCTCATAGCTGCATTCTCTGGATACCCGTCAAAAAACCACAGACACCTTGCAACCAAAGTGGTTATGAATATAGGAGGTGTATCCTTTAACAATCGCGCTTACGGAATCATTTGTAGTTGTAGGCCAATTTCTCCTTAAAGTGGATACTGTCTTTTTTTGGTTCCTAGTCATTTTTGAGCACATTATTTTTCTTAAAACACCGTTTTAAACTTAGACTAAATTGTTAAATTTACCAAAACTTTATTTCTTATTAACATTTACGTAATAGTAGTTTTTCCAATATTCCTCTCGGAAGTAGGGTGTAAGTAAAAGTTTGCAGTCTTTTGAAAAAAAATCTTATATTTGCAAAACTGTATCTCAGGAATTACCAAAGCTACCGAGCTCCGGTGAAGCTCAATTCAAATTGTAGCAAATTTTATCTACTTGAGAAAAGGTAAGAATGACTTTTTTGTTACACGTTTCATTTACTGTTTGGTAAAAAACTAAAAATAGTCCAAATATTTCACTGTTTTTTGAATATATCTCAGCTGGCACAAGTTTTTCGAGGTTGCAAATTTGGATTTAAGTTACTCAGATGGATTTTAATAACATATAAAAAAAATCAGCTTTACCCTAATTATTGCAATTTTGGACCCTCTATTGTGTATCATATGACTGGCCTACAATGAAAAAAACTAGATCGGAATTGATTTATCAAATGAAGTAAGTAAAGGTGCTTCTGTTGAAATTTGAAAAAACTTTAGAATTTAGTATGACAAGTTTATGAGAATCTAAACATTAACTTTAAATACTTGGGAAAGGCAAATTTACCTAACCTAACCTACCTTCTACTTCTCATGCTTACAAAAATGTTTTACCAAGATATTGAATATTCTCCATTTTATATAATTCAGTTTGTAAAGTTTACGAGACTATAAATATTAACTTTAAATAGTGAACATGCTAAGGAAGCGGCAAATTTTTCTCTATATTAAGCATAGACCTTATAATAAGAAGTCTATGATATTATTAACCCTTTCGCGACAGGTACCTGTTATATCCGCAAAAAATGATGGTGTCCGACATACGGGAAACGGATATTTACGCAACGGCTGAGGAACCTCTTCGAGACGGGCAACGTGTTGATCAGCAATTACAGGTGTTTGTTATTGCCACAAAGATCATGAAAGACAGAGAGAGAGATTGGTGTGACTTTTTCGCGCCATAGTTGAGCATGTTATGCGGTGCGGTAGTGAGTACTGTGAGTTGAATTGTTTATTGTAATGGCACGTAAAAAGTTTTATACAGTTCCAGATTTTTTTCAGCATAAAACATATAAAAACATAATATTTTGTAAAACACGAAAATACTCTTCGGAACGGGAAGCGGTTAGATCAGCGTACATACATCATTGATTCGTAACGGGAATCGGATAAATCAGCAAGCACTGACGGCACCCGTACAGGCGGCCGAGTTAAATGAAAAGTTCCCCGTCGCGAAAGGGTTAAGAGATGTCAAATTCAAATAAAAACAATTACATTTGACAAATCACCTTCACAGTATTAGCACTATTAGATCAAACAAATCTATTTTGTATATGTAGGTGTAGTGGAAATTTTCTGTATTTTTTAGTAATTTTACTAACTTTATTGAGGTCGCACGATATTTAATCATAAAAAGTACAAAAATGCAAAATATGTATACACAAGAATATTTGCACATAATCTCGGCTGTACTATTCCTCAGTGCTACTCTTACTGTACCTACTTCTAATATTTTCCTGCATAAACTTCCCGTAGACCCAAAACTCTGTAAGCAGTGGAAAATTAAATTGAGAATCGGAAAACCCATAACTAAACATATGAAACTGTGTAGCACCTTTTCAAATAGAAGATTTTATGTCAGGTAAGTATAACAAGGTTGTCAATTATTTAAGGATCTTTTTAAATCTGTATTATTACACTGCCAATTTTCCCCATTTAATAAAAAACTAATATTTCATGGGGTGGCTGAACTAAAGCAGACGCTGTAAACACAGGCTTTGGACAAAATGGGGCTTCTCGCGTTCTACCACAGACAAAATTACATGCCTCACCTTTTAGAGGTCGCACACGATCCCCCAAATAGTATCTCGAACCGATCCGAATCTGAAAGTTACGAGCGTAGTAGGAATTCACGATATATATGTACTTTGTCTTAGATTAAAGTTAAAATAAGTCCTAAAATACATTTTCACGTAAAAAATTGTGTGAATACAAAGAATTACACCATGAAACACATGTCTGGCAATTAAAAGCTTTATAAACTTTGTGGCAATTGTAAATACATTGTTGATCAAACCTACATCTGACATCCTGAATTTTACAGTGCCATCTAGTGGTTCGTGAATTTCGCGAATTCGAAACTAATTGGTTTTAAATTTGTACAATAGATCACTACCAATCGCTGCTGACGAAAATAATAATCTTCATTAAGAATTTAAAAAAGTAAAATTAAACGAAAACATACTGTATATTAATATATATTAGAATAGAACAAAGTATCAGTTTGATTAATAAACCTCTATATATTGTTTAAAATATAAAATAAAAATATCCAGGACAGTTACCGTAGTTACGTAGGGTGTTTGAAAAGGCACATCAGATACTTGTGTTTATAACGGATAAAATGAGAAGTATGGTCCATCAAAATGTGATTCATATAAGCCTTTTTTCTTTTAAGGCTGGAAACACGCACATAAATACTTGATATACATTTTCCAAACACCCTTTTAAGCAATAGGGCAAAAATGCATCCTATTTCGATAACAGCTCTGCAAGCTCTCTATGTCCATTCTCTCCGGCAATGTCTGCAGCCGACTTTCCATTCTTCATCTTTCCATGCACTTTTACTCCAGCCTTTATCAGTTCCTTGGCACACTCGTAACTCCCCAATCTTGCGCATGCGATTAGAGCGCTAGAATAGGGTCCGGGAAAATGAATGTCAGCTTTATGAGCGATCAGTAACTTTGTGAGCTCCACGGTGTCGTTGTAGCAGGAAGAAGTTAAAGCCGTCATGTACCTATTGAACTGATTAATATTGGCGCCGTGTTTTAAGAGCGTTTCGCAGGTCTTCGTGAACCCCCACTTGCTGGCTTTCATAAGGGGAGTGAGACCGAAATCATCGATGGCGTCTACTTTAGCCCCTGAAAACAGAGAATGTTTAATTGACAAATAAGGCATAGAAATTGTGATAGTGTTGACGAATTTTATGTTTATTGTATTAAACAAATTATTTTTGCTCCACTTTTATAGGGTAATCCAGTCATAATATCATTTAACCACGTATTCGGATGATCTAAGAATGATGGAAAATTAAAAATAAAAAAATTTTACTCGACCTTTTAAATTAAAGCAAATCAATCCACAACCCCGGTAATTGATACGGTGGTCTGTGTTGACAACAATTTCCTAGTCACGACGGTGAAACGAACAACGTCACACTTGCGTTGCCACATGACAGCTAAATTTTTGTCTTCTTTCATAGACTATTGTCTGTTAATACGTATAACTGATTTTCACAATAGTAATAATAATATTAACTTTTTAGTACTATTGTAAATTAAAATGTCAACGTTTATTAAATAAAAATAAATAAATAAAGTAGAGGTATTTACCTGTTTGAATTTGCATTTTAAAATTTATAATTAAAACGGCACAACGCATTTTATCAAATGAAAAGAAATATAAGAAATATAACCTCAATTACACACAAAGTTAGAAAGCCACTTCTTCGACAAGAACATTTTCAATTGCAGAATGCAGATATCCCAAAGCAAGGTCTGGAGCACATTTAGACATTATACAAAAACTATTTAATTACTATTTCCAAAAACTTATGGTCATACCTAGGTGGTATTCTAACTTTTGTAGTGTACTGCTGGTTGCATATTTATACTTCGCCGACTTCATCGAGATACAGACGTACAAGTTATAGCAATAATAATAACTCCCTCAAAATAGTTTTGGATGAACCTCTATTGGTGAGTGGAACAATTATCAAGAACTTGCCAAAAGTTGAAAGTAGATTTCATGTCTTTCATTCTGCAGTATAAAAAAAGTCACCAAATCCGTTATAAAGAGTGTCATTATTATGGCAATAAATACTAGACAAAATTTTTAAATTGGCAACGTTGCACTAGGCTCCACGTTGCACGGACAGCCTGAAAAGAGATTTAAGTAATGATTTGAAAATATTTTTTTTCAGAGCAAATATGCAAAAAATTATTTTTTTTTAATCGCTTCATCATATACTCATTTTTCTCTATCTTCTCTTTAAATTAATGACTGTATCACCCTGTATTTTTGGTATATTGTAACATTCAGTATACAGGATGTAACTGTGAATAGGGGTCATATTTATACAAAGGCTTTTTCTTAAATTATCTACTGTATGAAAAACACCTTGCAAACCTACATATCTACTAAATTAAATGTAATAAAATGAGAAAATGATTAAATTTATATTGGCCGTTTGTTTTGTTGAGGTCTTTTTTTTTTCATTCACTATGACACCAAGATTGTTTATGTTTGGCAGCTTTATATTTCAAATAAATTTCAAAACGTCACGTTTCGACAATGCGAATTTTCATTCTATTAACGCACTAATTAAAGAAGAAATTCCAAAAATGCCACATTCACAGATACGTGAGTAATATTATGGAATTTTGTCGTGAACGAAAATACGAGTTAAATGAGTATAGAAGCATAAAAGAACTAGCAGTGATAGTAAAATATTGGGGTCAATATGAGGAAGAAAAATAGGACAGAATTCAAAGACGCAACAATAAAGACTGTGGAACATGCAAACTTTTACATGAAGAAGTACTATAATGAGTATAAGAATATGGTGACTCATTTAACAGCATAGTATTTAAACCAGCCCGAGGTGTCCGCGATGCAACCAGGAAAAAACTGCAAACAGAACCATGTAAACGTAAGGCCAGTTCAGTTTCATTAAATTTGTAAGAAATAAATCGAATAATATTGTTCTGGAATGTAAACCTCCTGAAGCTCTTATGGGTAAATTTTACCATATTGCTGCTGTAAAAGTTGCGTCTCTTGGATTTTTTTCTAATTGAGAAAAATAACGATGGCTCTCCAACAAATCGCACCGAATAGATAGATAGATAGATATCTTTATTCATAAAATTGTGGAACACACTTATATGAATTGCAGTCAAAAATACAGTTTTTTAAATAGTAGTTAAATAGGACTAAAAAAGCCCAACCTAGATAAAATATTGTTTTAAATTAAAATTAAAATATCCTGTATATATAAATAGATAAAAACTAAGTACTCTAAAATATTAATTCTAATTAAAGATAAAGAATAAACAATATTTTACATACAATTACATAAATAATAAACAATTACAAACAATAATAAAACACTTCACAAAAATAACAGAAATCTACAAGAAATCCGAAACACTATAGGGGCATTCCACGCCAACTCAGCAGTCGATCCCACATCACCCTGTCAGATCTGGTTCAAAATTGGTACATCGATTAGTACTATCGAAAAAAGGATATTCCCAAATTTTCAGCCCCTAAGACCACTTCCTGTCATCAGGGGCCCATAGTGAAGTTTTCGACCATCATTTCACCTCCAGGGGTCTGAAATCGGTTTTTCGTGTACTGACGCGGCATTTTGGTCTAAAAAAATGATCAAAAATACATAGGAGATGCCAAATTTCCCGTAGAACACGATGCCACCATCCGTTTTCCGATATCTAGCAAGGGGAGCCCGGAAAACGCGCTTTGATAAAAAATCTGATTTCTCAAATACGGTCGCTTCAAACTGACTGAAAATTTACCAAAAGGCTCTTCGATTATAGCTCTTTAGAATGTTCATACGCGCGTGGTGATCATTATATGTAAATAAAAAGTTACACGCGTTTTACGGGTTTTATATGGGATTTTCTGTAATTTTTTCATTATAACCGCTCCACTAGCTCTATCCAGTTGGGTAATAATTGGATTTTTTTCCCTCACCAAGCGTCTCTTTTGTCCCCCTGTCTTTATAAACACAGAAATTTCTCTCTCCAGCCAGTATTAGAGAAAACATTATTTATTCAATGATTTATTTCACAATTTTTCGTCAATTTTATGATTTTTGAGCAAATTTACATTTTCTGCAGCTTACTTCTATTATTTGTAAAAAATATGAATATAATATAATATAACGAATGAAAATCGCAGTAAGAAATAAGAAAACCCACATTACAATCATTGTTGACACTATACATCTCGATATTATTTTCAATATTTTACACGTCCTTATACAGGAATCAGCATTCTATCTAAATAATGTTTTCTCTAATACTGGTAAGAGAGAGAAATTTCTGTTTTTGTAAAGACAGGGGGACAAAAGAGACGTTTGGTGAGAGAAAAAAATGCAATTATTACCCAGCTGGATAGGGCCGGTTATAATGAAAAAATTACAGAAAATCCCATATAAAACCTGTAAAACGCGTGTAACTTTTTATTAACATATAATGATCACCACGCGCGTATGAACATTCGAAAGAGCAATAATCAAAGAGCCTTTTGGTAAATTTTCAGCCAGTTTGAAACGACCGTATTTGAGATATCAGATTTTTTTACTAAAGCGCGGTTATTCGCGTTTTCCGGACTCCTCTTGCTAGATATCAGAAAACGGATGGCGGCATCGTGTTCTACGGGAAATTTGGCATCTTCTATGTATTTTTGATAATTTTTTTAGATCAAAATGACGCGTTAGTACATGAAAAACCGATTTCAGACCCCTGGGGGTGAAATGATGGTCGAAAACTTCACTATGGGCCCCTGGTGACAAGAAGCGGTCTTAGGGGTTGAAAATTTAGGAATATCCTTTTTTCTATAGTACCAATCGATGTACCAATTTTGAGCCAGATCTGAGAGGGTGATGTGGGATCGACTGTTGAGTTGGCATGGAATGCCCCTATAGGGTTCCAGTTGTAATAAAATCTTGTAGACCTCTGCTTTTGCTTTTTCAAAATTTACATTTTTAAAACTATCTGGCAGCTTATTATAAAAATTAATACATGTATAAACAGGACGTTTCCGTGTTAAGTTCAATCTATGAAATGGCACATTATAATTTAAAGATCTTGTAGTATAATTATGTTCTGACTCAAATTTTAAGAATTTTTCTCGATTTAGAAGCGAGAATACCACACTCAAAAATATATAGACCTGGTACTGTAAGAATATTTAACTCTCTAAATTTTCCTCTACAAGAATCCCTAATTTTGAGGCCACAAAGCAGTATTACTACTTTTTTTTTTTTTGAATAATAAAAACTTGTTCAATTTGAGGGCATCCACCCCAAAATATTATTCCGTTTCTTGCCACGGCCTGGAATTTAGCAAAATACAACACTTTCATTGATTCTCTGGATAAATATGTCGATATTACTCTGAACGAATAACAGATCGAGAACAATCTTGCTTTGAGTTTTCCAACATGTATTTCCCAACACATATTGTGATCAATACTTACTCCAAGGAATCTCGTATTCGCTATGAAACAAATTTCTTGCTGATTAACCCTTTCGCGACGGGGAACTTTTCATTTAATTCGGCCGCCTGTACGGGTGCCGTCAGTTCTTGCTGATTTATCCAATTCCCGTTACGAATCAATGATGTATGTACGCTGATCTAACCGCTTCCCGTTCCGAAGAGTATTTTCGTGTTTTACAAAATATTATGTTTTTATATGTTTCATGCTGTAAAAAATCAGGAAAACAATCTGGAACTGTATAAAACTTTTTACGTGCCATTATAATAAACAATTCAACTCACAGCACTCACTACCGCACTGCATAACATGCTCAACTATGGCGTGAAAAAGTCACACCAATCTCTCTCTCTGTCTTTCATGATCTTTGTGGCAATAACAAACACCTGTAATTGCTGATCAACACGTTGCCCGTCTCGAAGAGGTTCCTCAGCCGTTGCGTAAATATCCGTTTCCCGTATGTCGAACACGACAATTTTTTGCGGATATAACAGATACCCGTCGCGAAAGGGTTAAATGTGGCAGTCTTTGGATATTGTTGATTTTTCAATTTACTTTTGAATATAATAAAATTTGTCTTACTTTCATTTAGTGATAGTTTATTTTCTTCAAATCATTCTCGTGCTTTGACAAAAACATGTTTGGTCTTTGTTATAACTTGCTCCAAATTTGGACTTATCACAAGAATGTTTGTGTCATCAGTATAATTTACTAACGTGGTTTGGTCGTCTTCAATTCTTCTAGATAAGTCGTTCATGTATATTATGAATAACAAAGGACCCAGCACACTACCTTGAGGGATTCCTGTATTAAGGTACATTTCATTTGAATAATATTTTTTATTTTCCCTTTCTATGATCTTTTTGACAACGGTTACTTAGGTATGATTTAAACCACTGCAGTGCCACTCCTCTTATTCCATATTTTTCCAGTTTTGATAGCAGGATTGAATGATCTAAACTATCGAAAGCTTTAGTTAAGTCCAGGAATAAACCTATAAATGATACTGCCGGAAACAACTACTCCGCGGGCTAATTCCACGACCGGCATTGAATTATACCTGCAGTACCTGTGTGAAACAGCCAAGAACCCTTGTCGGCCACTCCACCAGACATAGGCCGAGCAGGAAGTAGCAGACCAGTTACATCTCACCAGGAATAAACCGACTGATTCTTTCTTCTCTTCCATAGCCATATTTACTTTTCTCAATAAATCAAAAATTGTCGTCTCTCTTGACCTTCCGTTTAACATTAACCTTCCCTGACATTTTCAGGTTTTCCCTGACAAAGAGCATACAAAATTCATATTTTTAAAAACAAACTAAATTAAAAACAAATCAAATGATAATGCATAAATGAGCCCATTCGCTGACAAATACGTAAATATTTAATTTTATAAAAAAATATGTATTTCTGTCATTGAACATATTGTATTATGTTAAATATTAACAAATATAAATATTTAATAAGAGATCTAATAGAAATATGTATAAACAGACGCAACAAAAACCGATAAAAATAGATTTCACTACTGAGCAGACAGTTGTAAGTTGTTTTTTACGATGAAATGTATTGAAATCGGTTCAAAACACTACATTTTCGCATTGAAACAGTGACGTACGTCACACAGGTTGCTTTTTAAATCGTGTTTAAAACGTCCATTGAATCCGGTTTGAACTCTTTGGATGCTTTGCTATTGGTCTATGTAGCAGTTGCCTAAAAAGTAGAGATTCCAAAATCGGTGATTTAAATTTTCAGATTTTATGTTTAAAATGGTTGATATTTTTATACTTCTTATCTTGTTCATTTAAAAGGAATTGGTTGTGGATTATTGTATGTACCTCTGCAAATTTTAACGTATTCTTAGACATCTTAAATTACATTACAAAGCATAATCCAATTACTTTTCTCTAAATTTCATTAAACCTGTCACTCATACGAACATGTACGTAACTATTTGTTTTTGTTCAAAATCAAAAAGTGTGAGTGTGATGTTAAAGAGAAACAAATATTTGATGACATTACGTTTTGAAACTATACATTTTCTTGGTGTATTACATAAGTAAGGTCATCATTGAATACGTTTTGAAATAGTCGATGAATACGGTTTGTCACAAAAAAACAGCTATACACTCCAGATATATCCGTTTCTTTCTATCAATCTGCGGATGCATGTGATTGAAGCAAATAGAAATAGGCAACTGAGTGCGTTCATAAATAAATAAATAATTTTGACACGGCATGAGCAGCGTTCACAAATTTTCCCTGACGACAATAAAATTCCCTGATTTTTGACGATTATTGGCACTTTCCTGACGTTTCCTGAGCAATTTATTATATCTCTGTTTCATTGTTCGGTAACTATCGACATATTCATTGGCTGCAGTTCTGCTCAATACTAATAATATATCTAGTTGGCGTTTACATTCTTGTAGTTCAACAGTTTGGCGATAAGTAGACTGTTTGTTTTTTAGTACTATATTTTTTAAAGGAAATGAGGTGTTAAAAGTATTTAGTAATAAAGTCATGAATGTATCCCACTGTCTCTTAACATCTTCCTCCCTAATATAAAATACTTTGTCCCAAGTTTCTGCTTTAAGTAGTAATATGAATTTATGGATATTTCCGTTGTTAAATATCCTTTTTGTAACATATTGCTTTGATTTTACATGTAAAGGGATATTAAATGTAATTTTTTTACCTGTATGGTCTGATAAATGAGTGTGAAGCATTTGCGCTTAAAAATGATTACAGTTTGTATATATATTATCTATACAGCTCTTTGTTGTCCTAGTTATTCTAGCACATGTTAGTACTGAAGGAGTTATATTAAAATAGTTTAAGAATGATAGAAAATTCTTACAATTTCTATTTTCACTTTTTATGTCAATATTAAAATCTCCTGCTATAAAAATTAGACAACCGTCATTAGAAATTTTATTTAATGCTACTTCTAAACGATATATGAAATTATTTGCTACCTCACTCGTAAATGATGCTGCTGATGATCGATAAATGCAAAGAATGACGACCTTAACATTTTCCAGTTTTAATTCCACTGCTGTACATTCAAAAATTTTGTTTGTCGATGCACTGGTGAATATAATCCAGTGTTCATTTAAACTTGCCAAGGCGGTTCGAAAAGCTGTAGTAAATGGTTGATTGCCAATAGTGAAAGTCAAAGCCATTTTGATAAACTGATATCAAAATGAGGCAAATACAGGGTGTTTCATAATATATGCGCAGCACTTCAGGATGTGATAGCTCGTCCAAAAATTTGAAAAAAAGTTTGTAGTAACTTACCCTCTAAAATGCACAATTTTCGAGATACAGGGTGTTGAAATTGTAAAAAAAATTTTACTCTTGCAAATATCTCTGGAACCGTTTATCGTACAGAAAACAGCTTTTGTAAGCATTTAATATAGCATAATAAGCTATGTTCTGTGAGAGAAAAATTTTTTTCAAAGTCATAATTGGTGAAGATTTTGAAGGGGAAGTGGGTGTTTTTCTCTCCAACTTCTACGCCACTGACAAAAGTACGGTTTTGAGACACCTATTTTGAAATTTGAATGAATTGCTGTGTGCATTGAAGCTAACGGAGGACATTTCCAACATTTAATTTAACTGTGTACAATTTTTCTGTTACTTGTCCTAACGATTAAATAAATTTTGTTTAATTAGTAAAAAAATTGTATTTAAAAAAATTGACCATGTTTTTCAACATAAAAGTACATTTTTCTCGAAACCGGTCAACTTTAGAGCTTATGACCAATAGTACATTTATTGCGTAGAAAACATTGGCGGTTCAAATGGGTGTATCAAAACTGTACTTTTTCCAATGGCGTAGAAGTTGGAGAGAAAAACACTCACTTCCCCTTCAAAATCTTCACCAATTATGACTTTGAAAAAAAATTTTCTCTTACAGAACATAGCTTATTATGAGTAGTAAATGCTTACAAAAGCTGTTTTCTGCACGATAAACGGTTCCGGAAATATTTGCAAAAAGCAAAATTTTTTTTACAATTGTGCATTTTAGAGGGTAAGTTAATACATACTTTTTTTCAAATTTTTGGACGAGCTATCACATCCTGAAGTCCTGCGCATATATTATGAAACACCCTATATATTACCATGGCTGTTCTTAAAACTTAATCGACACTGGAAAACGGAAACCGATAATTGGTATGAGAATGTCCCTGTTGGAAAAAATACTATTAATGGATGGACTAAATCGTCTGTTGGCCTGAATGTAAAGGACAAAAAGATAACAAATGATTCGAACAGATCAACAGCGGTTAACGAATTGGCAAAAAATTGTGTGCAAGAACAACAATTGTTGAAAATTACTGGTCATAAAAATCCAAAACCATAAGTACTTAAATATCAACCAAGAACACCACAATAAGATCATAAATACTATACGCGGTGATAGATCTTTTGCAGTAGAAAAAAATAGCCAATCTAATGTTGCATTAAATTTTAATAACTAACTTTACCAGCTGTATTATTAATAAATAAATAGTTGTTTTGTTCTGTTGCAACTTATTTGGTTTTTTGTCAAAAATTTTCTGACCGAATATCTCTTTGACATTGACAAATGCACCATAATTTTGCCAAATTAATAATTTACCTGTTTCGAAAATTACATTAAAAAATCGAGCCACCAGCAAAGTATTCCCTGGATAAAAAAGTCACCTCTTCAAATTAAAAAATTACTATCCTCACTTCTTTACTGCATATACAAAGATTTGTATGTAATTATGCCTTACCATTTTCGAGGAGCATCTCGACGCATTCCACGTACCCATTGTTGGCAGCATAATGTAAAGCTGTATATTTCTTCACATTTTCTATCGTCACATCCGCTCCTAAAAATTAATTGTTAATCTCACAACAAAAACCTCAAAGTAATAATATTCATAAATTGAACCCATACTGGGTGATCTACGTAGTATTCCATTGCGTGGAACTACAACTTAATCTGGGAATTGCAATAAACTAATTTAAGTAATCCTTTACCACAGCACAGACCAGCAAGATCATTTAAACCAAAATAATAAGTCCATTTCAGACTACAGAAACTTCCACTACACGTCAGTTTGTCTCAAACGTTCCGTGCAGCATCGTTTGTACAGTGTATTGAAGTAAAGTTATGAGTCAAAATCGAAGAATGAGTTGCTGCATAGTCATGTTAAATGTTTATATCGGGCTGTAAATACATCTCACAAAAGTTTTTATATATTTTCAGGTATTAACAATATTGTGTGAAACTAACTACTCTGTGGGCTAAAGCCCCAACCAGCGTTGAATTACATCCACAATATATACCCATATACAGGGTGGGCCATTTTAATCAGTACAGTCGAATATCTCGAGATTCGTGAGTGTTACGAAAAAATGACTCAGACAAAAGTTGCTCAAACATCTGGGGGCCAACTAGCTGTGCATTCAGATCTGACTTTGACATTGATTTTGAAGGTTATTTGAAGGTCAAAATGAAATTTTTAAATAGAAACCCATATTTTTGAAGCCGGATTCGAAAAGAACAAGAAATCTTACATCTGAAGCCACTTTAAAAACAATTTTGCTAGTTACTTTTAGATCGTAATTACAAGGTGAAATACCGGAAGGCTGCAGTCAATCCTGTAGCTACGTAACTTGAAATCACATTTAGGCTAACTTCCCATAATCTAAGCCAGGTAGTTAACTAGATAACTAGATATTTTTTTAAATTATACCCTTTATGTAACGTTTTTTATATATTTTCAAGCCACCTGATGAAGCAATCCTAAAAATGCAGAAATAAGTCAGATCTCATCTATTGTGGTTGAATTCTCGAGTTCCCACTGTCAGAAGTTAGATATCTATAGAGTGTTTTCATTAAACCAGGTTGGTAAATTTAGATAGATAATTATTGAATAGAGCTTTGTCTGTGGAATTGTTCATTAGCATACCTAGATGTTTGGTATCAGAGAATATACATATGACTTCATTCATAGGAATTGTAGGAGATTTACTATACAGGCTGTCTCACATAAGAGGGCCATTCCTATGTATCTCGCTTAATATGCGAGACACGTCAAAAAATTTTAAATATCTTTTGTTGCATTTTTGGAGGCCTTTATGCTCGTAAAAACAAATTTGAGATCCATGGCCAACTTCATGAGTAATAACAAAAAAACCTGTAAAGTACCTAAACTTTAAGGCTGTCAAACTTTTTATTTTAAGAGATGGTATTGGTAATAAATTTTGATTGCAAAATTGATACCTTTCACTTGATATAAACAAATTTTTGAAATATTGTATGTGGTTCGCTGCAGTTTTTCCAATTTAAATGGAATACCCGTACATGGTATTTTCTAATATAAAGGGAATAAATAAGTAAATAAAAATTCAGGGGGTGTCTTTCATATAAAAAATTTCATTTGAACATCCCCTGTGAAGATACAACACCTTAAAGATGGCGCCAGAAAAGTAATTTTTAATATTTTTCTGAAATACCAAAAAAGTGATAGAAGGAAATTATGTAGACGTTTTCTGCTATAGAGAAAACACTCAGTAAACAATTTCATTTCATATAGCCAGATTCATTCTAAATAAAAAAGTCTTTTTTTATTTAGAATTTAGTTTAAATTTTTCATGAATTTAACGATTTTTGAGCAAAAAAAATTACATAGCATGATTGGCATAGGGTAAAAATTTAATGGAACTAATTTATCTAGTAGGTGGTTGTTACATTTTGTAATAACTTAATTATTGTTATCATTAATGTAAAATGTCAACGTGACAGCCGCCTACTAGATAAATGACAGTTTGATTAAATTTCTACCCTGTGCCAATGCTATGTAATTGATTTTGAATTGTTTTGCTAGAAAATTGTTAATTTTACGAAAAAAAAAAAATTCTTTTGTTTAAAATTAATGAGGCTATATGAAATTAATTTTTAAATAGTAGGGTAGCCAATAAGAAAAAAAGTTACGTATGAATGAAATCTTAGGGGTGGCTTTTTCTTCCCCTTACAACTGTAGGGGAAAATCAACAAATTATTTACCGACTACCTTCTCAATAGCAGAAAATTTGTACATAATTTCAGTTGTCATTTTTTTGTATTTTACAAAAAAATTAAAAATTACTTTTTTGGCACTTTTGCAGTGGATGTTCACGAAATTTTGTTATATGAAAGACTCACCTTATTTTTCCAAGGAATCGTCTCCTGAATTTTTTGGCACTTATTTATTTGCACTCTGTATAAATAAACATTTTCCAATTTCAGTGTTCCTAGTATGGTTCATAAATGCATACATTATAGTAATGAAAGATGTTTCAGTGATACCTTGCCTCCTAATTTATTTTAGTTTTAAAATGGCGCCATTGACGTAGTTAAAATTATGTGTGCCATATTTTTTAGCAACGTCTAGTATTGGAGGCAATAATCTTAAAATATGCCCCACTTATAGAGGATACCCTTTAGGAAAAAACAGTATTTATCTAAGATCTTCAATCAGAAGACTATCTAGATGACATTGTGCAATTAATGCATACTTCAGCTTGCACGATGCATGATTTTATTAATAAAATATCATACGAACCTTTTGCTAACAAATATTCAATGATCCTTATGTAATTCTTTTTACATGCCATCATAAGTGGTGTGTTACCCTTGTCATTTTTCATATCGATATCGACATCTGGAAATGCTTTCAGTACTTTGACGAGACCTTTGAAGTTCCCTTGATAAGCGAGGATGTGTAGAGCGCTATATCCATCATTGTTTCTTACCGTTATGTCTATATCCTTACGAGTTAGTAATATATCTAAAATCTCATCGTAGTCGTGTAGTTCGCATGCTATGTGAAGCACCGAATAGCCTTTGTCGTTTTTCTTGTTAATGTCCTGGGTCTTTGGCAGCAGGATATTTATTTTATGTACAATTCTATACTCAAATGCTCTGTGGAGTGGGAAGGATTCCTTTCTTTCTTCTTCCATTGCGTTCTCTAAAACCCTGTTAAGAAAAATACGTCTTTAAAATCAACACTTGGTAACAGTTAAATGTAAATGAAATTCGTACCCTTTTAAACCTTCAAAAATCTCGTACTTGTTTGTTAACAGTCAGCACTTTTAATATAAATCGTAGAACTGTATCTGCAAAATGATAGCATTTGCTGACTCAACAATTCAGTCCGGTGAATCACCGACAAACGCTAAAAATAAAAATCAAAACCACAAAATATTAACTAGAAGAAGACCGGGTTCCTAATAAAGAGAAACACAAACCGTAGCACCTCTACCGCGTCAGGCCAAACTACAAAAGGCCTTCGATGGCAGGCCGGCCTTGATGAAAGATAACAGGGTCAATTCGATTTCATTATACAGGGTGTTTTATGTATAAAGGTAATATTTCTGCCATCAATAACTGACATAATTTTAAAATAAAAATTAAACGAAATATGAATTTACTAATCCACAGTATACCAGCAATACACTTGAAAATGCTGATAAAAACATAAAGTGAACTAAATAAATTCATGTTAACTTAATTTTGTTACTTTAAATTATATCAGTTATTTATCCTAGAAATATTACCTAATAAGTTAGGTAAAATTACTAAGGCATTACTAAAAATATATTTTATCAATATAACAATCATTATACAAAAATATTTATAAATTATTTCAGATTAGTTAAAGTAGTATCTCTTTGGGCATACATTTTTTTTGACATTTGTAGGGCATTCTGAGAGCATTGCGATCAATGATCAGATCTTACTAATTAAGCATTTGTCATTGTCATTTATTATAATATTTATTACTTTTACCCCCTATCACGAGTTCTAGCTGGTGAGTTGTCGATCGTAATGCCGTTTGAATCCAGACAGTCCAAACAGCCTACAAATGTCAAAAGTTGAGGATGTCAACTATTAGACAGATCTCATGTTCCTATATATGTAACAATTAAATGATTAGATAAGCGGAATTTACATTATACGAGTGCGTGGATCCGAGCTGCATATATTGACTACTTGAAAACATTTAACGTTCCCAAATATACATACTATCGTTTGCAATAATAATGACACTCATTAAAATGAATTTTGCGATTTCTTTAGACCTTCTGATGTATTTGTAATGAAATCTACTTCACATTTTTAATATTAGTTATTAGTTGTTTCACTCACCGATTGAAATTTAATGAAATTTCTACTCAGAACTTCCAGAAGATCAAAAACTGTTTTAAGAGAGTGTCATTATTATTGCAAACGATTGTACATATCAGAGTTATCAAAGTCAGCTCAGATCCGAGCACTCGTATAATGTAAGTCCTGCTTTATATTAGGTCCGCTATCAGATTAGTTAAGGCAATAAATTTTGAAGTATACAGGTATAGTCACATATGAGATCAATTTTATCGGCCGATTTATTACAAATATCAAATCGGCAGATTTATCTATTGATTGAAATATATCAATAATAATTAAAGCAAGTATAAAAAAGTATTTTTATAATTATTGTGAGCCTTATTTCAAAATAACTCAAAGATTATTAAGGATAAAAGTGTCTAAAGTTGTGTTTTGACACAAATGACTTACAAAACGGAAGCTATTGATTATACTAATGAGTAAGTCTACTAAATATTCAAAAAATGTATATAGTTGCTGCAAGAATTGAGACGACTTACGGCATGACTAACGTTACAAAACTGTTTCTATTGTCAATATAATTTTCAATAGTTTCTAGGGATTAAAAACAATAATTTTTTGTTACTGAGTGCAATATATAGTGCAAATACTGTGTAACATACAGTTTTATTATTCTCAGTTGCAGTTTCTTAAATATTTTGATGAAAATATAATGAATTATTCATTTGTTTGTATGTCGTAAAGTCGTATGAATTCTTGCCATAACTATATCTTCCGATTACATTATTTACAAAAATAACGCAATAATATGTTCTATGCTACAAGAATTTGTGAAGTAAATCTTTGTCTTTCGTATGAGCCTGAGAATGAAGGGACTGTGTTGAGATGACTACAGAAATATCAGTCGTCATTCTCACACTGCTACTGCAGAATCGGAAACGTGAACCAGTTGAATAAATCTACTTTGAACAGAGAAATTGTCACCAGTTATTCAAATTATTGAAAGGAATGATTTAACTCATCTCTATTACAAACACATGAGTAATATTTAGTAAAACCGTTATCCGATTGAAGACAATGCAACACTAATTCGACTCAACTGCAATTGGTCAGATGTCATACACTCTAATTGCAATTGGACGACTCCCATTAAGGCGACTGTAGTGCGACCTTGATAGGATTTCTTAACATTGTTTACGATAGTTGCTAAGAAACTGGCATGCCTAGTTGTTAGACGATCTCCACAAAACTGATCACACCACAGTCGCCTTAATGAGAGTCGTCTATTGTAATGAAAGTGTACGATATCTAACAAATTTGCAATTGAGTCGAATCAGAGTTGCGTCGTCTTCAATGAAATAATAGCCTAAAACTGTTAGTATACATAATACATGAGTGAGTGATACTAATTTACAATATTCTAAACCATTCTGCATTGCTTCTTATCCAGTCCAGTCATAGTACTTCTCAGTCAGTAATTCTTTAATTTTCTCCAACTTCCAGACTGAAAAAAACCAAAAACAAATTTTGATTAATCATACAGTTTTAAAGACGGTGGCTATAATCAATTATATTATTGTTTTTTAAAAATTTATAATTTCAATATCGACAAATGGAAAAAAAAAATCCAATAAACCTATTTTACACAGTTGTACCATTGTCTGCTAAATAGTGTTGCCTTTGCAATACGGCTGCTGCGATTTAACAGAGGATGGTTGAACAGTCTTTATTTTCAAGTTATTTATTACCTTAAAGCAGTGGCTTGAGGTCCATAGAAGTGATGGAAGCATTGCATCTCTGCTTTCATGGGTCAAAACATTGCCTGGGTTCGACATCAGGTGACCTGTGTAGTCGGCAGTTTAAACATGTCGTAAGCTCACCAGCAACCCAAGTCAACACTACATTGAAAGCAATATATTGTAGATTTTTCACCGGGACATTTTCCTAATGCATATCATGGACGTTACCAAACAGTTAAATATTTAACCCTCTTTCCAATTTCCATGTGTAATAAATGAAAATTTTCTATTTTCATAATCAAAACCAAATTAAATTGACCATGCATTTGTCGATCATCTAACCCACAGAGGCTTTATTATTCAGTGAAGCACATCCTATCTCAATTTTTCCATTTAACATTACTTGCCGTTGATAGTTTTCTTCTTTCTTCTCTTAGAAAACAGTATCTACAAAGATTCTTTTATTAATAATTTATATTTATTACTTTAGTGTTTATTCAGTCAGAAAAATAATTTGAAAAATAATAATTTAAATGAGTTTAATTCATGTACATATTGTCGAAATAAGAATTCAGACATTTTACATCATGGCTGACGTTACGCAATTGTTTCTATTGTCAACATAATTTCGATATTTGATAGCATTAAAAACAATCATATTTTGCAATTTAGTGCAATATATAATGCAAACATTTAGTGTAGGATATAGTTTCATTACTCTCAGTTGCAGTTTCTAAAATATTTTGATAAAAATATGTATAATGAGTTATTCATTTGTCCGTATGACGTAAGTCATCTGAATTCTTACAACTATACACTGTATATTCAAAACAATTTTAATTACTACTCACTAAAATATTTGCTAAAGCTCTTCTCTGTGAGTTTTGTAGATTTATCATATTTCTTCACACAAAACTTTACAAATATTTTCAGAAAAAAAAAAACTGAATTGGGTGTTCCACAAGTCTATAAATCATACACGGCAATAATAAATGAGGTATCTTGAATATCTTCTTTTAATTTTCACTTGAGCCCATCTCAGGTAACCTAAAACATTAATTACTTTGTAATCCGTATTTTCGTTACTTTTTAAAAATCAAATATTAAATTATTTGATTGATTTAAAATATTAAATTCTTTTTATTATGAAATGTAAAATTGTTACGTATTTTGCACGTAGATGCATAAAGCAAATATATTGGTTGCTTCGGATGTATATATTTAAAGTAAATAGCGCAATTTATTTCTAAGGATGTTGAATTTCATTAAAAAATAATAACTTACCTTTGGTGATATATAAAAAATAAATTACATATAATTTAAAACCTATTCCATAATTTTCACTCGCCACGCCATCTTGTCAACACCCATTCAACACCAAAACAAATAAATTTGATATTTGACATTAGATGATGTCGGTTTATGAAAAATTTAGCGGTAAATTTGACGACAGCCAATGATTAGCTGAAAAAATCCGTCAGGGTCCAATCATTATCCAGCAAATTGTCAGGACCCAATCACACGAATCACACAGACCTGTCAGGCCACAGAACACTAGTCTCAGGCTGGAAGGGCGGTCCTGTTGCTTATATTCCTATCCCACCTTCACCCCCATGATCAAAACTGTCAGACGGGACCACAGAATAAAAGTTCTTTTATTCTGTGACGGGACGATCAGTATTGCCAATAAAATTAAATTGAATAATCTGCAACAGTTCGTAAACTGATGATAAGATAAAAACTGTAGATTGTCGGGAACAGATTTTGATTTCATATATAGTAATAGTATAGTGCTAAATATGTTTATTTTTTACCACTGTTAATCAAGTCAGTACTATTCGGGACTTCCCCAAAATTTGTTGTAGAGGAGGCATTACAAGTTTTTTCCCAAGTAATAATAATAATAATAATATCTACCCCTAATTCTAGTCACAAGGATTAGCCCTGAAGTTGGAGACTTGTGCGGGAGAGGGGGTGGCATATTATTATGCAGGCCGCATTTGCGCCCAGGAACGACTTACGTTCGTAGGTCTCAACCACCATTAAGTGCAGGAATGAGGGGGGTGGTCAAATGTCGACCGGTATCTATCTCTCACATTGACCCAACACCATACCATACCCACAGAGAAGGTGCCAATCCTCTCCTCAAATATAGCTGGTCTACGGTCTACCGCAGGATTCGAACCTGCCGGTAGAGCACAGATTATAGGAGGAATACGTAGAGTGACCACCTCGATTCAAGATTCGCAAAATAGAATAAACTTAAATTTATTTGAGAGTATTTTCAGTGGTCCCTTGTGAGTTATTATCTGTGTTTGGTGGTTCATGACTTATGATTTGTCACATTCACTGAAATGTACGATATGGAATGCTAGTTTAGTCCATTGCGCATCCAAAAAAAATGAAATTCAGCAAAGACAAACTTCATTGGTTATGTATGTGAGTACGAGAGAGACACCCATCTGCACGTACGATACGAATTGTGTTCTTAATTTCCCATTATTTTGTTTGTAAACACGTCATTGGCGTACAGTGTTGTTTCTTCTTTTATCTTGTATCTCGTTAGTATTATTCTTTATGTTTTTTTGTGGGTCATTGTTGGAACATGTCCTGTTTTATAAGGGACTGTAAAATTAACCAGCATATAGCACCAAATAATTCTTCATATCCAGAATTCAATTTCATTTAAATTCACAATCAGCTAAACCCCTACTGCTCCGCCATTGCTAGAGACACAAAACAAAATATGGCGCTGATCATGCGTAATCCATTAGCGCAGCTTTTTACGCGTCCAGTCATCATAATATAAAATTACATTTCAGTGGTCACATTGTGTTCTGTGGTTTTGATGCACAAAATATAAAAAAGTGTAAATGAATATCTGTCGTCAGGAACATTGTCATGGTCAGCAATTTTTTTTCGGCCAATGATCTGTGGTCAGCAACATAATCTGTCGGTGTGTTGTTTTAAGTTTTAATAATATAAATATTTCTCTGAAAATTTAAAAAAATAATTGTAATCAAAACGCGTCTTATAGCATCATTTGAAAACGCCGCTAAAATGTTTAGATAATTTGGATATTTTTTGTTATCATTGGGAATATATTCTTCCAAATGTTGACAACACTGAGTGTGACAGTGTTTTTCTGGATATGAAGTTATGTTACGATGTATGTGATATGCACGGTATATTAGACCGTATGTGATGTGTACTTATTTCTAGTGAATTTATTTTCTGCGCTTGGAGCACATGCGTTTGAAACATCGTGCTTGTAACGGAAATGCACAACCTGAACACTATAAATTCCAATCAAATTTGGCGGTTGCAGATTACGAAACACATTCTTAAAACTGCGAGAAAAGTAATAGATGCTGCGCAGGCGCAGCGCTTTTCAGCTTCAAACGCAAACTATGGTAGGTGTTTTAGGGGAAAGGGATGAGGTATGTATAATGGGCTTGACGTTTTTCGCCAATGATCTGTGAGCTTATCGCGAATTTTCACGGGAACGGTTTTGTTGATGCGTTCGAAACACTAGAGCTCTCATGAGCTCGTCTGCGTTAGAGAGTTTAAGTCGATTATCATGATACGTAAAACGCAGAACATGTAATTTTCACGTTTACGTATAGTAAAATTCGTGTTTCAAAAATGAGTTTAAGTAGGGTAAATTATCACGGAATCATATTATTCAGAAACGATGATTATTATTTTAATCTACGAGTATTGCTCCTTCTGCTCGGTGAGTCTTTTATTAATCTGTTCTGTGCATCTGGAAGTTTTCGGCCACCTCTTCGGCACGTATACGTCTCTGTTTACGTTACGCAAAGACCCGTGAGCCCACGTACATCCGTATCACGTAAACATGGAAAGTTCTAATTTGATCATGCGCGTCGGTCAAATTCTACGTACACGTTCACGTATCAGACACACCTTAAACTCTCTATTATGATGACTGGAATGCTCGAAAAGCTGCGCGAATGGGATTACTCATGATCGGCGCCATATTTGTTTTGTTCCTCCTAGCAATGGCGGAGCAATGAAGATTTAGGTGATTGTGAATTGAAATGAAATTGAATTCTGAATATGAAGAATTATTTTGTGCTATATGCTGGTTAATTTTACAGTCCCTTATAAAACATGACAAGTTCCAACAATAACACCTACAAAAATACAAAGAATAACACTAACGAGAAACAAGACAAAATAATAATGTACTGGCTACAGTGTGGTACTGTACGTCAATGACGTGTTTACAAACAAAATAACGGGAAATTAAGAATCAATTCATATCGTACGTGCAGATGATTGTATCTCTTGCACTCACATACGTAATCAATGAAGTATTTCTTTACTGAGTTTCATCCTCCACTTGTCTGCTCCTAGGTGTGGTTCCTTTTTTGGATACGCAATGGTACTAAGAGCAGAGCATTCCACATCGTACATTTCAGTGAAATATACTCAAGACACAGCTTAAATAACAATCAGCTCACAGACTCCTATGACCGGGAACGTCTCGCGCAGATCTTCGCGCATGCCGCCATATTGGGATACAACCTTTCAAATAGGACCAGGGCCGTCTTGTGTTCTATTTGTGTTACTTTGTGTTTATTGTTATTTATCATGATGAGTGAAAGACGGTTAGGACATGTTTGTGCCGTGTGTGGATAACATTTTGAACCCAGTATGTTTACGAATCATTTTCCCAATCGGTTGAATAAAAATGCAGTTCCTACATTATTTCCTTCACTTGAGGGAAGTTCTAAATATTTTTCAGATCATACCTATTCCCTGCCCATGCTAGTCACCCTTAACATAAACATTCTTCAGGATATGGTTTTATGCCAAACTAATGTCTTGGAAAATAATCCAGGTATTATATAGAGTACGGCAGAAAGTTGAACACAATGAAAACATTTTTGTTTCAAATTTTAATTTAATAAGTTTCACTTTTGTTTTGTTTTCTTTTTTAGTCATTAGCAACGTAATGTTAATAAATTACCTATACGTACTTTGAAAAGTAATTGTACATTTTATGTTAATAATGGATCCACGTAGGTGTGGTATTTATATTAATCAAGCTCCCAAATTTAGGTAACATTTCCTATATCTATATTTTAGTAAAACAAAAACAAAAAATATTTTGAAATTCAAGTAGGTACACAGTGCAGTTATAATACTTTCTAAATTGGGCAACTATTTTTAATCCGGTCCTGACTTGTATCCCAAAAGACAGAGAGAGAACAAGCTTCAAGGACAAATTTTCACGTTTTAATACTTCAAAGGTGCCGCCGTAGAGTCTGTGAGCTGATTGTTATTTAAGCTGTGCTCAAGACCTCGAGATACACAAATTAATGTGAAGTGTACTTTATTAAATTCAATATTCCATTCATATATACATACATTCGTGCTCCTCGTGCATTCATCTGATTCATCATTTATCACAGTATAGAAAAACATACTGTGCGTGTGCAGTAGTGATTGCATATTAAACTTGTAAGACACGATTACATTCTTTATAAAATTTTTATTCGCACTTTTGACAAAAATTAAACGCATATTCTAAATTAATATTCCAAAAAATTACTAAAATATTTTACGAACAATTCTTTATATCACATTTTTGCTTAAAAAATTGTGCTTGTACATATTTTATTTACAGAAATTTGTTGAAAATATGATTGTCACATGGGTTTTAGAGAAAGTTGCATATAATAAAAATTATTAAAATCAATACCTTTAATTTGAAAAAAAAAAGTAAAAGAAAAGGCTATAAATAGTAATAAAAGTGATAATTTTATTTAAATTGCTTATTAAATAACTAATTGCAGTGTTTATTTATTTCAAGGAGATTATGCTATCTAAATCTAAACAAACTGTGGACTATTGAGAATATTTATTTTGTCATATCTTCAATTAAGCTTACGTAATAGTAGGTACAATAGAAACCAGATAAGTTTTGTTTTTATAACAAAAATACATTTTAGTTTGTCAATTCCCAATGTGGCAGTTTAAAATTTCTTGGAATCAACTATCATTTTAACAGCTTGGGATCATGGAGAGTAGTAATAGTTAGTTGGCACATTTTTTTTGAACATTTGTAATAGTTTGCTATAAAAATGTTGGTTTGGTATCACTCTAATATTTTTAGTATCTATGCATTAATGTTACTAGTAGACCTAATTAAAAATATTATTTTTTCTATTTCTTTTCTTCATCTTCATAAAAAATTGGCAACATGTTCAATGAATTAATTGTAATGTTACAGAATTTAATGAGGAAAAGAAATAATGTAGGTATAAGATGGATTATAAAATATCTACGATCTCTTTTAATCATACCTTTTTGCACTTAAGCATGTATTTTAGACCAGATTACTTTTTTTAGGTCCTCAGACAGTAACGACATTAGAAAATGCTCGGCGTTTCATGGTAGATTGTTTCAAAGCTGTAGGTGTTCCAGATGAACATGCAAGTGTTGTATCAGATAACTTGCTGGAGGCTGACTATAGAGGACATTATAGTCATGGGATGAATCGTTTGGGTAAGCAGGTATAACTTATATCTAAATGGCTTAGTGATCGTTTGATCATTCCAGCTTTCTTTTCTTTCAAAAAATAAAAAAATTGGCTCCAAAAATATGATAAAGTGGTACTAATTTTCATTTTTTCCAGTGTCTACCTTAACGACTGATCAATTTCTTTTCAAATCAGTGATATACTTTTTTACCGAGTTTGAACTTTTGCTCAATACAAATATGTGTAATTCATTTTACAACCGTCAATAGAGTCTTACATTACCATGGGGATTTCCGGAAGTAAGCAAACACTTTATTATACTGTAAAAATCAAGCATTTTACCTGACACAAATATTTATCAATATAGCCATTACTGTATTGTTTAATTTGTCACCATCACAGCCCCAACAGTTAAAGTTGTGGTGCAAGAAACACAAAATTCAAAAATAGAGTGAAAATATTTTACTGGTATACTTTTCCGAGTTATCAAAAGAGTATTCTCCTTCAATATGATTATAATAAAATATTTTTTGTGCAGATCCAACTTTCATATAAATAGGATTGGACAATGAAAACTTATGTTTGTTTTTTGGATACATAAAATTAGTCCTGAAGACTCTGGCAACTACAGAAAATTTAATAATTATTGATTTGCTTCCTTCATTAAATATATATTTTTTTAGCATTTGATGTTCTCTGTATGTTTAATATATGAGTAACTATTATTAATGATGAAAATATTTCATCGTGTATAAAATATTATATACATTTCGGTTGCAAATGGCGTTAACCTTGGCTAATTTTGATTTTAAGGGATATACTAACTGAAAATAGAACACCATTATTTTCAAGAAAAAAACATTTTTTTATATTAACGCATATTTAAAAGTGGCACTACTTAATTTGAATTTTGGAGTTTAAGTAATATCTCAATGGTGTTAACATGACAAAACAAAATTTAGGTATCTACAAGATTGTACAAAAATTAACTTTCAGAATGTTACATCAATGATATTCTTTGTGGAACTGTGGACCCCAAAGCAGTTTGTTCGGTGGAAAAAGAGACCGTGGCCACTGCACTTGTTAACGGAAATAATGGGTTAGGGGCGGTAGTTGGGAAATTTTGTATGGATCTCGCCATAGACAAAGCCAAGGAAGCTGGAATCGGAATGGTTGTTGTTCATGGTAAATATGAATATATTTTAGAAATATTTTTTAACTTATTTGTAGAAATAATCATGTTTTAAAAATGTGTATTTTAGTGATTTTTTTTCTAGAATTAATTGATATTCTTCTGTATATATTAAAATATATACATCAAGATACACATGAAATGGCAAAATGCATCAGAATAAAGAAAACGTATGTCTCTTTTAAGTCTAAGTAACAATTTGCCTTTTTATTTTATCACAGATCTGACCGTGTTGATTGCAATGCTCCTAGATCCTAATAGCCTTAAAAACATAATATGCTGGCAATTTCAAGAATAAGACTTATTCCTCTTGATTTACTAATTAGTACAGGTTTTTTCACTGAAATTCTTTATTTTTTACTTGAGGAAAAAAATCTTTAAAATATATTTGACCCTTTGATATGAAGTTGTTTTTTAAATCGAGAAATCGGATTAAAAAATACAGTGTTTTGTTTGTACAGCGACATAACTTACATATAGAAGTCGCATATGTCATGCAAACACGGCCGATAGATGTACGTCAGTAAGACTTGTGCGGGAGAGGGGGCGGTATATGTTCAATTATTTTTAATAGGACTATTAAACCAGAACCTGTATCTTTGCTACAAAAGATATAAAGTGAACAAAAAAAAATGGTTAATGTATGAACTTTTTGGCACAAAATTGTTTTCATTCAGTAAAATTAGACATAAAAGCAACACATAAAAAAAAAATTTCAACCAAACTGGGTTTTTTGCTTTCTTAAGTATTCTGAGAACCTTAATTTGAGCTGTGGGGTATAATCTATTGCACATATTTCAATAATTATAGATTTTTTATGGGCAATAGTTATGAGAAAAATTTCAGTTTATAAAATTCTACAAAAAAAGATAAAAAGCAGATCAATTGTTTTTGAGTAAAACATACGGTAAAGTTGCAGTGTCTGCTGATGTGGAAAAACTACGTATAACAAAAGGCAACCTCACAGCACTATTTTACTCAAAAATATTGGCTCTACAGAGAAAAGGCAAAGGACTTTTTTTTGGGCAGAATTTTATTATAAACAATTCTCGAAAAATTTATAATTGCCTAAACAACAAAATTGCAAAGAACTATGGAATTACTGTCTTTCACCTCTAAAAATAAAATATCCACAGTACTACTTAAGCTGCTGTCCTTATTTTCCTATAATTAACAATTTATAAAATTAGTAAGAAATAATTTACTATTAGTCTAAGAGCCAGTGGGGCAACCTATAAGTAAATGATTATACCTGAAATTTTGCACAGTGAGTCTCTTATACCTATCATTCATGAGGTGATGACTCGCTAAGCCCGGCGAGGCCGACCCAACTGTTACTCAGGTGCGAGAGGTATGAAAATTTAACCAACTTCGTTATTAAATTAACAAAGCTGCTGTTTGAAAATTTTAAAATTTCAGATCTGACAAATTAGGCATTTATTTTTATTATTTATTATATTTAGCAGCTTTTTATATTAAAATGATATAAGTAACAAATAACCTCTATTTCTGGTACAGGTTCTGAGATTTGGTGGTGTCGATTACAATGCTTGACATTTCTGACAGTTCTTTAACGTCAAAAATCAGATTTAATCAAATACTTTTGAAATTTATAATTTTGCCAATTCCACAAGTGTCTGCCATGATCTTAGAAGCACGGTAATCGTCTGCCTTTGTTATTTTTATATAATAATAATTGTATATTTTAAAATTTTCAAACGGCAGCTTTGTTAATTTAATAACGAAGTTGATTACATTTTCATACTTCTCGCACCTGAGTAACTCTTGAGTCGGCCTGCCGGCTTAGCGAGTCCCCACATCATGAATGATAGGTATAAGAGACTCACTGTGCAAAATTTCAGGTATAATCATTTACTTATAGGTTGCCGGCCACTGGCTCTTAGACTATATTGCAATATGTATAGGGTCCAACCACTATGGAATAGCAGGGATATATGCACTACAAGCTGCCAAGAAAGGATATATCGGATTGAGTTTCACCAATACTTCACCTTGCACAGTTCCTACGAGGGCAAAAGATGTAAGTGCGAAATACCAAATAGAAAAATATATAATAGTCATGTTTTTTTTTGGGTAGTATGGAAAATTATACAGTGTTAACAAAAAAAAGACTTAAATAGTGAAGTTTGCATATGTATAATATGTAACTATTCCGCCACACTTTTTTTGATTATACTGTGCAATTTATTGTACTATCTAAAATATTATCCTGTACAACTTTTCTATAAAGGGTGTTGCTTACATAGAGCTTAAAAATCTGTCTGATCTTTAATCTCTACTTAAGAAATACCCAGTATAACATCTCCCTGTAATGATAAATATTAAAGAAATATTACAAAGGTAACTGTCTGCTTTAAGGACTAACTCAATTGACTGAAGACGTCAAAATATGTAATGACTATTATACTACAATATTGAAATTGTAGATATAGTGAATAATTTATGTTGCGGTCTCTGTACTTTATTGAACACTTTGAAAAATTAAAATCGGTATACAACATCTAGTTGTTCAACATTATACATTGAATCTGTGATATATCCTTTAAAACCATTTTACCGATTCACTCATTTCTATTTCTCAGGCAGCCTTGGGATCAAATCCACTCTCCTTTGCTGCTCCAGGATTGAGTGGTGATAGTTTTGTGTTGGACATGGCCACTTCTTGCGTAGCTATGGGAAAGGTATATTTTTTCATGTATTGAAATACAATCAGTAAGTCACTAAAGTCACCATTTAAAATTAAGAGTACACTGATGAAAAAACACTGAATCACAGAACGTGTTTGCGAACGTTCTTGGTAGGAACTTTTTTTCTTAATTTTGTTAACGGTTAAAATTTTTTACATCAATCACCTACCTGCAAAACTGGCTGTTACCAGTGACATTTTTTATCTATTTCTTTTTCTATTTCTTGTCTAGTTATTACTTTTTTGAAAACTGTCACCAAAAGTTGACATTTTCGTTAAATTTTCAGTTAACAAAGTGACAGGGTTCTCAGCAATTTTTCAGAACCAAATTCTGACAATTCCAGGTTTTCCTGACATACTTTTAAAATTCCTGACAAAAGCATACAAAATATCATATTTTAAAGCTTAAACCAAAGTAAAAACAAGTCAAATGAGCCCATTCGATGACAAATAAGTGACATGGATATTTATTTTTATTAGAAATATTTATTACTGTCATTGCAACACATTGTACTGTGTTAAATATTAACAAAAATAAATATTTAAGAAATCTAATAGAAATATGTATAAACAAATACAACAAAAACCAATAAAATAGATTTTACTACTGAGCAAACAGCTATACAAAAAACAGCTTTTACAGTTTTAGCTGTTTTTTGTCATTAAATGTATTCAAATCGGTTCAAAACACTATATTTTTGCATTGAAACAGTAACGTCACACAGGTCGTTTTTTAAACGTCCACTGAGCCCTGTTTGAACTCTAGATAAGGTCTATGCAGCAGTTGCTAGAGAGAGATTTCAAAATCAGTGTGATTTAAATTTTCAGATTTTATGTTTAAAATGGTTGATACTTTTATATTTCTTATCTTGTTTATTTAAAAAGGAATTGGTTGTGGATTATTGTATGTACCTATACTAATTTTAACGTATTCTTAGACATCTTAAATTACATTACAAAAGCATAATCCAATTACTTTTCCCTCCAAATTTCATTAAACCTGTCACTCACACAAACATGTAGGTAATTATATGTTTTTGGTTTGCAGTTGCTAAAATCAATTCCAAGTTTTTGTTGCAGATCTCACACATTTTACACACTATTTTAATCCAAATCTAGTGCCTTTGTTATATATAAATTGTATAAACAATAATCAAAAAGTGTGAGTGTGATGTTAAAAAGAAAACATCTTGAAACAAGCGATGAATATGTATAAAAAAAAACAGCTATACACTCCAGATATAGCTGTTTCTTTATATCAATCTGCGGGTACGTGTGATTAAAACAAACAGAAATAGGCAACTGGGTGCGTTCATTAAATAAAGAATTTAGACACGGCATGAGTACCATTCAGAAATTTTCCTGACAACAATAAAAATTCCTGATTTTTGACAATTATTGGCACTTTCCTGACGTTTCCTGACAAAGTTCAAATTCTGACATTTCCAGGTTTTCAGGTTTTCCCTGACGCTGAGAACCCTGTTAACAGTGAGTCTTTTGTCATCTAGCTGCAAAATATTTTTATGTTCTAGAACGTCAAAATCTTTTCACTGTAAAACATAAAATAAATATCAAAATAATTTGTCATTTTTTTGAAACCTATTTATGATTTGATTAATTAAACAATATACAGGGTGATTCAGTTTTTAATGAACAAACTTCGATGGTAAGTAGAACTTTGAAAAATAATAACAGTTTATTATATAATAGTTATAATTTTGGGGCTTTATAAGGAAGATACGGGGTGTTAAAGTTTGAAAAAAAAATCTTCCATTTGTTTCGTATCTGCTACGGTTACATAGTAAAATTGACTTTTTTCAGTTATTTCACTTTTCCTGTTGGTAAATAACTTCAATCATTATTAGTAATATTGTTTGATGGTAAATGATACTTGAAACAACAAAATGTGTACCTATGATTAAATTACGTTTTCTATTAGTTAAAAAACTGCACTAGAGCTAAAGCAAATTAATAATTTTCAGATAAGTATAGTTATAAAAAAACTAAAAATGTTCACAATAAAAAATATCAAAAGTCAAAGATTACATTTTCCTGTAACAGTAACAATTTTTAATTAACCAGTGACTTTACCATCATTACTAAGTAGTATAATTATTATGTTATTACTAACTAGACCTTGACGTAAATGAGTTTTTGTTATAAGGTCGAAATGCAAGAGAGAAAAGGTCAGCCGATACCCAAAGGATGGGCTTTGAACAGTCAGGGGAAAATTGAAACTAACGCAAAAAATGCAAGAGAATCATCTAGGTTACTGCCTTTAGGTGGAGAAGAAATCCATTCTGGCTATAAAGGGTATGGGTTAGCGGTGATGGTGGAAATCTTATGTGGAATGTTGTCAGGTAAGTTAGCGAAAAAACAGTAAAAAAAGTGCTTGTATACCCAACCGCCAAAGATCTACTGACTCATGTTATAAACCCGCTCACAATTTATAGTTGTCGACATAAAGAAACATACATGCAGCCCATATATTTTTCCTATAAAATCGTGTGCCGCGTATTTCTGAGAGCTTACCCGATTACACAGCTTCTGCTGCAGCAAATACGCATGCGCCAGATCGATGAAGTTAGCTATCTATTGGTTGTGGGCAAGTATATCTTGGCAGGCAAGGACGACATTCTAATTTAATTATGAATGTAATTAATATATTTGTGGTATTGTGTTTTTAAAAATGGAGAATAATTCAAGATCTACACCGTATTCTCAGAATCGTAAACACCCTTTTAACAAGTGAGGAATATCGGATGATAACATGTATGAAGGGTTTAGGGCGTGAGGTCAAAATATGAGTGTAAGTGGTGGTATGTAGTTCATTAACAAGAATGTACATGAGTAGCATATATGTATAGTGCAAGAAAGATTGGTAAAGAAGTACACCTGCAAAATGAAAAAAAGTGGAAATCCACGGAAGGAAGATGGTATTTTAAAAATGAGTTTTCGACAAAAAAAAATTGGGTTTCTATATTATACAAGATTAAACTTTGCCTAGAATATATACAAGGATACTTTTGCAAATTATGCACGACATATGAATTATGGTATGTGAATTTATGTATAAATGAAATCGAAAAGAGTATACTGATATAAAAAGACGAAATAGTGATATAGGAAAGAAACTATTTAAAATAAATATTAAAAGGTCAGAATCTGAATCGAAGAATATATTAAATTTTGACGAAACATGAACACATGAAGGTCATACAGAAAGCGATACAATATGATATACAAAGTGTTAATATGTGACCATTATAGTGACAGTGCTAGTAACCAATAGTGAATAATGTGCAATGTATTCAAAAGCGTTTTATCTTTAGTTTGTGAATATTTGCGCGATTTATTTAATGGTGGGAAAATCTCTACAACAAATTTTGTCAGCTACAATATTTTCTATCATTTTCATCATGAAACTGTCATGGTAGATTGTCAGAAGCTCAAAACAAACTTATTAACACCACATAATAATGAAAGTAGCAATAATATTTGTTTGTTTTGCAAAGTTTATCAAAATTTGAGATTTTTCCACCATAAATAATTAAAACAGAAGTTGCAAAAATCGTGAATTTTACGTCCATAAGGACAAGGTTTAAGTATGATATCTGCGGAGTGCACATCAAGTAGATATACACTCAGGTGTAAAAAAAACGCAACAGTCAAATTTTTGGTAAAGTTTGAAGACTCACAACTTTTTTGTTTTTAGGCTGAATTTTATAATTTTTTTTATAAAACTTTAAATAAAATGATCAACTTTAATTCACGTATTTAGTCGTTTGATAAATGTTGGTCTTTTAGTCATTATACAGGGTTAATTGAAAGGTTGCTTCATGACCTTAATTTTAAAACGCCCTGTGGAATAATTTCGTTACCAAATTTCTTTAAAAGGTTGTTATTCATTAAGAACCATTCATTTCCTACAATTTGTTTTCTGGTTCATGTCTTTATGTGCATTGGTTCATTTTTAAGAGCAAAATAAACATATATGTCACTATTTTAAAAGAAATTTGTTTCTTAAGTAACCTAAAGAAACATTTTTTTAAACTTAACCTAATAGTTTATTGCCACCTCTGGCTCTAATAACTGCCTGCATCGGTCCATATTGTCTATTAAGTTCTGAATAGCGTCTTGAGGAATATTTTGCCATTCCTCCTGAAGGGCTAGCTCATTTACCGCAGTGGGAGGTACTTCACGATCTCTGACTCGCCTACCTAGCATATCCCACACATGCTCTATGGGGTTCAAATCAGGCAAACATGCTGGCCAGTTTTGCTTAATAGACAATATGGACTGCCGTATGCAGGCAGTTATTAGAGCCAGAGGTGGCAATACAAAATATTAGGTTAAGTTTAAAAAAAATGTTTCTTTAGGTTACTTAAGTTGAAGTTGAATTAGTTTGTTAAATAATAATCAAATTTGCAAACACGGAATTCCAGGAAACAACTACTCTGCGGGCTAGTGCCCCGCATTGAATTACACCTGGAAAACCTATAGCAACAGCTAGAGTCATTCGTCAGACGCCCACCAGACATATACCGGTTTCGAGCTTATTAGCTCTCATCAGTATGCCATAGGTGAGGTATCCGACGAATAATCCTAGCTGCTTTCGTCTGTCTAACCCGACAGAAGGGACCATGAGTACGCGGTGTAGAACTAACAACTACATCTATCGGCCGTATGCTACTCCATGCCGGACTGAAAATGTCACAGACACGAAGCGTTCTACATGCAGTAGACACCATTGAAAGCTGTCGACCTTTATCGCGATCGGCGACGTATAAATATCGTTTCTCGCCGATCGCGATAAAGGTCGACAGCTTTCAATGGTGTCTACTGCATGTAGAACGCTTCGTGTCTGTGACATTTTCAGTCCGGCATGGAGTAGCGAACGGCCGATAGTTGAATTGGTTTGTTCTAAATAATAAACAAATTTCTTTTAAAGTAGTGACATATATGTTTATTTTGCTCTTAAAAAGGAACCAATGCACATAAAGACATGAACCAAAAAACAAATTGTAGGAAATGAATGGTTCTTAATGAATATTGACCTTTTAAAGAAATTTGGTAACGAAATTATTCCACAGGGCGTTTTAAAATTAAGGTCATAAAGCAACCTTTCAATTAATCCTGTATAATGACTAAAAGGCTCATTTATCAAACGACTAAATACGTGGATTAAAGTTGATCATTTTATCTAAAGTTTTATAAAAAAATTATGAAAATCAGCCTAAAAATAAAAAAGTTGTGACTCTTCAAACTTTACCAATAATTTGACTGTTGCGTTTTTTTTGCACCTGAGTGTAAGTTGGTGGTGGTGGGCCACACCGGCCAAAAGGACGACATTCTAATTTCTAGAGAGGATCGCATAGGGGGGACATTTAAAACTGTTCATGCGCTAGGTCCACTCAACGTTAACTTATTTTTGATAATTTTCTGTGCTTTAACTCTTCTCAAGTAGCACGCTTAGGTAACCATGCAACCCTTACCTTCCATACTCATCTCAGTGCTGTGAATTAGTCACTCTAATATTTTCGACCTTGGGTAATTGATTAATAAAGATAAAAACTTTAAATTTGGAAATAAATATCATTTTTATTTTCTAACGCCTATGAAATGTTGCTCCTTTGCACACTTTGTCCGTCACGCTTGTCTAGCGATGAGTCATTCTCTAGATTTTTGGCAGTTGAGTATTTTTCAATTTAATTTTAAGCAATGAAGTATGTATCGTATGCTGTAAAAGTTTTAGGGACAAGCAAATCTTCGTTTTCTGCAATTATTGCAGTTTGAAATTTCTTTAGTGTTCGTCGCTTTATTTAAAAAAATCCATTAATTTTCCTAATGACAGCATATTTCGAAACTGTCAGTTAAATTTTTTCACTTTTACTAATTCATAAAACACACTGTAGTTAAAACTGTACCTTTTCTCAGCATCATTCGTTCTTAAATTCCCCGACACACTGTTTATCATACATTCCTTATTGGTTAAATTTGGACATGTTAATAAGTTATTTGAACAGCTGAAATATGAAAAATAAGAACATATTTTCCACTTGCAAGCCTATGACATGTAGCAGGTGCATGACTGCAGATGTCAGTATTTTAATACAGTCTCGGTTGTCTTTCAAAGATAGAAATGGAATAGCATAATCTTCAGTGAAACTAATGTTTACAAGCATGGAATGAAACAAAATTATTTTATCAGATTTATACAATAAAAAATTGTGGTTTGATTTATGTACCACGTCCCTTTGCATTGTGCTAATATATTTTGTAGGATCAGCATTTGGACCAAATATTCCCAGATGGGGCCTTCAGGAAAGAACCGCCAATTTAGGTCAAGCTTTCATGGCGATAAACCCGAATAACTTTACACCAGATTTTGGATTACGATTAACAACGCTCATGGATTATTTGAGAAATATGACTCCTGTGAGTATACATGCTACATTTTTTAAGTGAAATTTTAATGTTCTTTTAGGTTGATTTAGATAAACCTGTACTTGTGCATGGCGACCCGGAAAAAATGCATATGTTAGACGTAGATAAGAGGGGTGGTTTATGTTACGTAAGAAATCAACATGAAGCAAACGCACTTCTTGCCAAGAAACTGAATGTGAGCCCAATGATATCTACAGTGAAAACTAAATAAGATTTTCTAATATTCGTTTATTATATAAACTGTATGTAGTAATTATTGAACAATAAAAAATGTATCGTGTATTTTTAGAAACATGTATTTTAGTTTTATTAATGAAAGCTTTCTTTTTAAAGTTACTCTTAAAATGTGAAATTTTACCTACACCCAACGGCCGAAAATATAGAGAACGACTAATCGCTAGCTTGTAGACACGAATTTCCACCATTTTTCATTTTGCAGTTGTACTTCTTCACCACTTTTTTTTTGCACCATAGATATGTGCTACTCACGTACATTATTGTCAATGAGCTACATATTTGAACATAACTTATTTTGACCTCGTGCCCTAAACCCTTCATACATGTCATCATTCAACATTCCTCACTTGTTAAATTAGGGTGTTTACGATTTTGAGAATACACTGTAGCGATTGAATTATTCTTCATTCTTAAGAACACAAAATCACTAATTACATTCATAATTAAATTAGCGAAGATGCATCCAAAAGATATACCTACCCATGATAGCGCTCGAAATGGAACTTGGCTAACTTCTTCGATTTGGCGCATGTGTATTTGCTGAAGCTGTGTATTCAGGTATGCTCTGAGATATGTGGCACACGATTTTATAAGAAAAATATATGTCCTGCATGTATGTTTCCTGTCATTGTCATCAAATGTCATAAATATCAATTTTTTAAAAATTATACTTTATTTCTTGTATACTTTTATATATTTTAAGAATATAGAGCTAATTTCCAAAAATATTAAACTCGTCAAATTCAATTGGAAAGTTCTCTTCTTTTAATTGTCAATTGCGGGAACCATAACAAAATGATGGTGACCACCAGATAGAACCTAAAAATTTTTTCCCAAAGCACTAGAAATCTGCGATATTCCCTCTTTCCGTCTTGTTTTATTCAAAATTTGATTTGTAGTGCCAGTTGCATCGATAAACTATCTACTCAATGGTAAATATATGATCCTATCCTTCCAAAAACGACTGCGAAACATCAGCTACAGATGTCAGACTATCTGTAACAAAATAATTATTTTTGTGATTAAGAAACTGAAAATTTATTCAAAAATTATCACTTACTGAATTTCTTTTTTTAATAAAATCATTTGGCGCAAAAAAAATTAATAACCTGCATTGTAAGTCTTAAGAAGTTGGTGACCCCATCATATCTACTGATCTATGAATGTTAAATGAAGAAACTTTATGAATGGAATAGGTATAAATCTGAATATATAACGCACGTTTTATGTACTTCAATTTAAAAATATTTTCAGTACATACCTGCAGCCATTGGTAAATTCCTTGACGGAACTGTTGTTCGTTTCAAGAATTTGTTACTAGCCATGTCGGATTGTGAGAAATGATTATGGCATATGCGATAGTTTGCGTATACTCGTTTAGGGTCCATGTCTCTCAGTTTCAAATTATAAGTCAAAGAGACCCAAGCATTATAACGATCTTTATCCTTAGCTGTGTTTTTGCACCACGATTTTGAATCATGATTGACGAATCAGATCAAAATATTGCAATCAATCTGTGATGCAAAAGAACACGTATTTTTCAGATTCAAACTATATCTTGTAACCTGCAAAATCAAACAATACATACACAGCATAAATATTATTTATGTCCTTTTTATTTATATAGTTAATCTGTGTAGGTATTTATGCTTTGCTAATAAGAATTTAATTGTGAAACTCCTGAAACGTTAGTCGGACTGACCACAGAAAACCCTGTTCTGTGGTCGGATCCTGATTTAATAAAAATGATAACAGAAATTTTACGATTCAGAGGGGAAGAGGGAAAACGGAACACGATCTTTAAATCCGGATCTAATTTTATCGAAAAAACAACATTTGATTAAAATTGACTTGTTCGATCCAATCATCTACGTCAAAAACACGGCTCTTATCAGGATTAGGAAACCGATGCCTAGGTGAGTCCTTATCTTCGCAACAAAAAACAGCACAAGGAACAACCATAACCTACATTAAAATTATTTATGAATATGCATCAAAAATTACAATTTTAGTATATTTACTTTTAAATAAGAAACAAATATAAATGTCTATCGTAGATAACGCTAAAATCGCACAGAAAACTCAAAAACACTCGATTTAAGATAGAACCGAAAGACGGAACACAAAAAACTTTCAAATTCGAAATTAGACAATAGAACATAGAACCCATAGAAGTAATACAACAAAAATAAATAGAGTAATAAAAATGACACGCAAGCATCAGCACCCTCAGGGGCCTTATGTCTAGATAATAATTATAACAACATGAATTAATTCTGCTTAATAACGACATAAGACATAATGGGGAAAAAATTTGCCCGGATATCCTGTGATTGGAAGAAACAGCAGCTCCCTCATTGGTGAATAAAGTTTAATTCGGTTATACTTTATCCAATTGAAAACGCCTATTCCTTTACAATCTACGTCTTCTTCACTTTCAGTTTATGGCCTTAGGCGGTTTTTGAACTTTGCCGAAAATCAAATTGTATTTTATGTTTTGTAGATTGTAGATCAAACTACGCAACGTAGAAGAGGAAGAAGATAACCTATTCTTCGAAGTCGCATAAAAATTATTGCTGTTATATGTTTATTTGTGTCAGGCAAGTATAGGTATTTCTGATTTATACGAACTTCAAAAATGAATTCAACTTGCAATTTCTGTCTGGAATGTCATTTTACACTCATTAAAATCAATGACAAGGACGTGATATCTATTACTAAAACTATTTTTCCTACAAAGGTAAATATATGTCTATATATTAAATATTTTTTCTTTATAATTCAGTTATTTTCTAGAATATCAACAGTTTTAAAAATGCTGTTATCTGTGATGAATGTCATAGCAATCTTAAATCAACATTTGATTTTATCAGTAGTGCTAAAGAAAATATTCATAAGATGTGTGCGACTACAGTAGAAAATGAGAACTTCTGTAGAACGTGCATAACACCAGTGAAAAATGGTGCCATATATTTATTTGATCATTTTGAAAATGCGGTTCCTTATTATGAAATAAAAGAAATGTTAGATTATTCATTACTTGATTTGGTAAGTACAGCATCAATTTTTTGCATTAATATAGTCTACATTTTTTTTATATTAATAGGTACCAGGTGATTCAGAAATTATCTAAAAAAAATTTTTGAATGTACAGGTGACTTACAAATATAATTTTGTAAAAATAAAATCAAAAAGAGCAGTTCAAGTGATTTCTTGGATTTAAAAATACACTTCCGCATGGCACTGAAAACATCCACTGTAAAACCTGATAAGGCATATAATCGGCGACCAAAATAAAAAAAATTAGACATCCCAAGGAAAGAAATCAATTACATTTTACAACACCTATTTTAATGCAGCAACTGCTTTTGCCTCTGATGCTATTAATTATTAATAGAATTAATTAGTAAAATAGTTTGACATACCTGATACAACAAAATTTTGGGCCCATCTTACCCAGTTTCTGCAACCTAAACACAAATGTTTCTGCTTCTTGTCCGTTTTAAACTTGTAAGTTATTAAGAGCAGCTATGATACGTTTGCGTAAATTATTAATAGTGTCCAGTTTGGTGCAATATACTTCATTTTTTAAATATCCCCACAAAAGTAAGTCTAAATGATTTAAAGCCAGGAGATCGTGGCAGCCATGGTACCGATCCTCCTTGTCCAATCCCCTGGTATTAATGCTTGGACATGCTGTACATGGTACGGATATAATTGAGCCTTGTGTATAATACACCCCACTGCTGCAATACGCCGTGGATGATCTCTTCTACGATTCGATTGCAAGTTTCCTGCGTCACGCTAGCGTTTACACTACACTTGCACTCACTGCATACCGTTGTAAAAGTAGCTGCATTTGGCACGTTTACCGGGAAATCATTCTGCTAAAACATTTTCACTTCACCATAAATTAATTTGATACTCATCAACTGCGAGTTGCTATACGTAAGCCATTTTTGATATTTGAAAAACTAATGTAAATACTTGCATCACAAAAAAGTTAATACGATAAGTAATCGGATATTTGAAATCCCCTGGCTAGAGACTACAGTAGCCCAGCGGTGTAAAGGTTGAAACTACTAGAACTACAATAATTTTTTTCTCGAAAACTATAAGGATTTTAAAAATTTTATTTTACGATATTGACCCTGTATACCCCTGTAGGTATGGTTAAGGCTATACATTTTTTCAGGATGTTGATACCACTCAGTGTCCTGTAATTTGTAATACGTGTTGGGAGAAGCTGAAAATATCATACCAGTTCTTGAAGAAATGTGCTGATAACGAAAAAAGAGCGGCACCCTCAGGAAATTCTATTATGGATGCAGATTTTGCCCACATTGAATTTGACTTAGAAATGGTTAAACGGGAACCTATGGAAAATGAAATTGAAGACAATTTGTTGGGTACATTGACGGAATGTGACGAATATTATTCATGTTATACTGATACAATAAATTTTAAGAATGAAAAATTAGATAGAACATTTGGAAAAGAGTTATATGTAAAATTGGAAAGGTTATATGTTGCCAAAGTTCCACATCAGATGCGCAAAAGAAGGTTAGTTTAATTTTCTATTTACACTTGTAGCATAGCGTAAACCAGCAATTTCACCCCGTGAGTAGCTTATACCCAACCTCCAAAAGTCTACAGTGACTTTTCACTAGGTCAAAAATAAGTTGATGTCGACTGAACCTAGCACATTAACAGTTACTTTAAATTTCCCTCCTGTGCCATCCTCTTTACAAATTAGATGGCCCGCCACCACCACCCACTTACACCTACTTGATGCACACTCTGCGGATGTCACACTTAAGCCTCGTCCTCATGGACGTGAAATTTACGGATTTTTGCGTCAATTTTGCAACTTTCAACTATTTATGACGGGAATTTATCAACTTTTGACAAATTTTACAAAACAGTAAAACAGTGCAAATATTATTGTTACTTTCATTATTATGTGGGTTAAGTTTGTTTTGAGCTTCTAACAATCTACCATGACAGTTTCATGATAAAAATGATAGAAAATGTTATAGTAGATAAAAATTCGTTACAAGTAGGGTTACGCCATTAATTAAATCACGCAAATAATCATAAATTTTGCATCTATAAGGACAAAAAGCTTTGGAATTCATTGCACTATATATACACACTATTCACTATTGCTTATTAGCACTGCCACTTTAACAGTCAAACAGTAACACTTACCGATATGAGATTGCATTAGCCATAACAATACAGCACCAGGCATGTGAAAAAAACAGACAAACAGAAAACACCGTTCTTTTCCAGAAGATAACTAATCCAGTCAAAATTTTTTTTTAAGAAATGCCTTTTGTTTGTTTTGAATATTGCAGTCGTGTCATGCATTTGTTAGGGTATGCCTTTTATTTATCCGTTTATAATATTCTTCCATTCAGATTTCGACCTTCTGATATTTGTCTTAAATAGTTTCTTGGCCATATTACTATTTCATTTTTTTCGATCAACATATTCTATCAATTTGGTTTCATCAACTGAAAATTCATATGCAAAAGCATTCTTTTGATTTTGTAGGCTTCGTATTTCTCTTGGTATTGACTGCTGTAAATTATGAGCACGTTTGTAAAATGTGTTGCTCTCAACTATTTTGAAATCCAACTATAGAATATATTTACTTTGTTAAATGGATTTATTTTATTCCAAAAAATACGGTAGAATTTTGTAAAGGCCTTTTAGAACATCCTGTATGATTTAATATTGATTTGTATTCAGACATTTATTATATTCATTTAAAAAGGTCACTTGACAAGCCAATGTTCCTTTACTTTTAGCAAAAAAACGAAACCAATATCCTACCGGTGCCATCTATGTCCATTCACCACACGGAAGAAGTCCAGATACGACGGACACATCACAACACACATGACGTTGGAGGAATGTGCCAAAGTCAACTCTCTGTTCAAGTGTCACGACTGCCCGTACCGCACAAAGAGAAAAGATTCGTTAATAAGACACTTCAAAGAGGTACATAGACTCGCTTACGTTTGCGAGAAGTGCGACTACCAAACAAATTCGGCGTTGTCTTTCAAATTACACGTCCAAACGGAACATAACAACAACCTAGTCTCCTATGCCTGTAACGAATGCTCATACATTGCTTTTACAAAAATAAAACTGCACCAGCACGTTAAGACGCACGATTTGCAGCACATAATTTTGAAATGTAGCCACTGCGAGTTCGAAACGAAGGAGGTAGTGTACCTAAACGAGCACAGGATGTGCCACAAGCACATGAAAGTGGGAAAATTGTACAAGTGCGAGATGTGTTCTTATCAGGTGAAGAAGAAGACCAACATCACCCGCCACGTCTTGACACATTTTACTAAGAAGCAGCTGTCTGCTAAACTACACGAGTGTAGTGTGTGCCATTACAAGTGCAAGAGGAAGGATGCTTTGGCCGCTCATATTCGGAATCGACATAGGGTTCAGCATAAAAAAGAGAAATAGCTAGTCGGGGAATAGGTACTTTATTGCAGTTTTATTGCAAAACTGTTTTCATAGGATTGGAATGGAGATTAAGGTGACATTTCACATTGTGATGTATGTAGTACGATACACATAAAATTTATGTTATTAAAGGGAGATAAGTTTATGTGATTTTTTTACTTTATAGAATATGAGGTTTATTTTTGGACAGTGTTTGTGAATCACCCTATATACAGTCAATAAAAACGAACATATTTTTGCACACTTCTTTTGTTACCAATCCCATTCTATTGAGTGAATAGGTTTTCAAAGAAAAATTTTAAAAAGGAAACGGAGATTTATCAAATAATGTTTAAAATGTTCGGAGTTACGATTTTAGCTTATACAAAGCTAAATTCTGCTTTAGTAACAGTATCTCTACCACTATAGTCGACGTCCAAAATTGTAGAGAGTGACTCGTGGCTAGCTTGTAGACTAGCACGACGGGCGAAGCGTGCGAGGGGCAACATTTCAGAGGTGTACTAAATTTAAAGGAAATAATTATATTACATCACACTTATTATTCTTAACAGATACAGTGATGTAACAGTTTTTACCAATTTCGAAACATTGGATAATTAAAATGATGAATTATTTGCATATTTAAAGTTTTTATCTTGTATATCGGTGTAAGTTAATTTAGAAAATTTATCAAGACAAATTGAAAACATTCTTATCAACATTCTAAATATATCCTATAAAACGATGCCCTCTTGAGCATCGATGACCTACCACCACCCGGCTCATGCCGACAAGATGTTGACTATATATACATTTCATATAGGTAATCGGTTTACACGAAAATTATCATTATCACTAAATTAGTACGCATGACGTCAGAATCATAACAAACTTCACTATCACTGTATGTTCACTATTTATTAAAATAACCACACCATTCAAACCATTTTTCAAATACTTCACTGTTCATATTTTTATGGTAATCTCCGTTCTACGTGTTTCAGAAACATTCAAACCATTTTCTAAAAATTCCAAATCACTTCCAATATGTGTTACTATTAACCTACGTTCTCGTCCAGAAGGCGCCTTTAATCCTGTAGAAAATCCATCTAAAAATGCCTCTTTTACTTGGAACGTTACCATCCTGCCAAACTTTTGATACCGTATAACCCATGTTTCATCCATGTAATATATCTTTTTGCCCTATGCACAAAATTCTCTGTTATTCTAAATATTCACTTCGCCATACTTCAATTTCATCTTTTCAATGAACATACTTTTACGATTTTGTTTTAAAACCTAAAACTCATATCATGCATTGTTCTTCTAAGAACTTTGTCAGATAATTGAGGCATGTTCTCATCTTTATAGCTATCGTAGCTTGAATTTTTTTATCGACTATATTTCTGAAGAAGAATCCATGAAATTTCCTGCGAATAGCGTATTTTACGCAGGGACCCGGACCGTACCGTTTTTGGACAGAAAACCGGACCAGAACCGTAATTTTTTTGTGGACTGGAACCGAAACTGAACACATATGTTATGTTTTAGTTTTTTCCAAGTGTCGAACCCAAACCGGAAAAAATTAAAACGGTTTTTTGGGTTAATTACAGTATTTCTTAAGCTTCCGTTGTTGTTGTGTTTCTATGGATTTATCTACTGACAAGTGCTTAGGGTCTTTTTAGGTATTTTTTATAAATCCATGGGTTTGAAGTGGTTGGTAAGTGGTAAGGCCGTGTTCTGTATTCAATCATGCAAATGGCAAGTCGCAAATGCAAATGCCATTTTACTGTTGATAACTGTCGGCAAATTCTACTTTGTCACAAGCAGGTATTGAAATGAAATAAATGTATACATGTCGTCTCACCAATGATTTATTGCCCACTATTCGCCTTCCCAAAATGATTTTATATATACAGGGTGTTAGGTAAACATGCGGCAAAAATTCAAGGGGTTATTCCTTGGCCTATTCTAAGAATATTTTGTCTTGATTTCTGAAAAACCCCTTTGTTTCGAAGATACAGGGTGAACAAAATTTGCGACAACCTTATTCGATTTCTTCTGACATAATTAATGTAAATAAAAGTATTGCGTACGCCAATGAGATTATCAAGTATAAAAAATTAATGAATTTGCTCGTGATTTTTAGCAGAAACATACGTAGATAGCTGGATTGGTCGAGGTGTGCCACAAGCATGTCCTGCTCCATCCCCAGACTTAAACCTTCTGGATTATTTCTACGGGTTATCTGAAGTCAATAGTTTAGGCTACTCCTGTGGAGAATTTTAACGAATTGCGAAATTGGATAATTGCAGGGTGTAACTCAATTAGAAACAACCCTGGTGTGTTTGAAAGAGTTGAGCACTCAATGACAAGAAGACTGAATGCTTGTATTCATGCTGGAGGAAGTCATTTCGAACATTTATTTAGATTGAGCAACTTTACATGTACTTTTTAATAATAAAATGTTGTTACTGTCGCAAATTTTGTTCACTCTGTATCTTTGAAACAAAGGAGTTTTTCAGAAATCATCATAGGACAAAATATTCTTAGAATAGGCCAATAACACCTTGAATTTTTGCCGCATGTTTACCTAACACCCTGTATATAGGACATCTAAAATATTTAATTGCCATACTCGTGTAACTTAATAAATTATTGTACTTAAGTTTTGCTAGTAGAATTTCACATACGCATATTTAAATGGAAAAAAATCAAAAGCAATCAGAGGAATTTCACTATAATTCTAATTATATTACGTCACAAGGGAAAACCGATACGAACCCTTTGGACCGAAAAAGCTGGTTAGAACCGGACCGAAATATCAACTAGTGGACCTTAATCGAACCGAAACGGTACTTTTCCTACTGAATCAGAATCGACCGGTACCGTTATTACATTTAGGTCCGGATCCCTGATTTTACGTCATCATCGACTTCTATTTTTTCCTTTCTCGTGTTTCTATTTTTTTCTTTGGATTTACTTCCACTCTTTTTATAGTACGATATACACTATAATAGAAATTGACACTTGTGTTAACAAACTACACATCAACAGCTTCACTAACACTTATATTATAGTTTTGCTCAAATTCCTTCAGATATCGTTTTTTATTATTATCAATTGTCCATTATATAGGTTATGTCTATTACTAACAGACCTTTAGACAGACTAGAACCGCACTTTGATCCATTTTTAACTCTTACTTGTTAACTTTACGATAGCAATAATTTATTTTTATAATTTAATGTAACTATAGAAATAACACCCGCGAATAGCAGCTAATTTCTCAACGACATATTCTAATGGCATTCTAACCTCGGCGAAGTCATGTACTAACGCTCACGGTTTACACACACCAAAATATTGTTTTCCACAATGTAATAAACAGAGACACATCGGGCTTCGGTTTGACCAGTCTTTATCCTGTTGCCGCGAATGTGAGTATAGTATCGTTGTGCATAGAAAGCGGCACAGTTATATATATATATATATATATATATATATATATATATAGCTGTTTACAGTCCTTTTAGGCCCAGAGCTGTGTTATTCTCCTCCACTCCATTCTGTTACATTTTTCTCCCTTAGATCTATTGTCACTGCCTCTCCATCGCTTCCTCGGTCTGCCTCTTTTTTCTTGTAGTTAGGTTTACTCCCTACTATTTTCTTAACTGCCCTTTCATCCTCCATACGTTCTAGATGCCCTAGCCACTGCACTCTCCTGGCTTTTACAAATTCGTCTATTGTTGGTGCCTGGTACATTCCATATATTTCCTCATTATTTCTCCTTACATAGCCTTCCTCTGTCCTCTTACCACCTAGAATTCTTCTTAAGATCTTCCTTTCCCACCTTAAAAGGTTTTCTCTTGACTTCTTATTGAGAACCCAGGTTTCACTACCATACAGCGCTGTCGGTCTCAAAATTGTTTTATACATTCTAAATTTTACTCGTCTGGACAAATTTTTTGATTTCAATAAGTGGTTGACTGCTGCCGAACTTCTGTTTGCTTTTATTATTCTCCTATTTATTTCTTGTTCCTCATCACAGTTAGATGTTATTAGCGCCCCCAACTACACTTATTCTTGAACTTCTTCAAACTCCATCTCTCAATGCTGTGTTTTCAATTTGGTATCCTTTTTTTGTTCTCCTATTCTCAAAAGCTTACTTTTCTCTTGATTTATCTGCAATTCCACTTCCTCCACAAGTTTTCTCATTACTTCTAATTTCCTACTATATCTATGGCCACGTCATCTGCATAACTTATTATTTGGTGACTCTCTTATGACCTTTTCTAGTACTAAATTAAAAAGAAGCATTGAGAGAGGGTCTCCTTGTCTCAGTTCTGTGTCAATAGTAAAACCTTCCAAACATTCACCTTTTATTCGTACTTTGATATAGTATTTTCTAAGGTCATTTTCAATAGCCTAATCAGTTTAGTTGGTATCCCAAATTGTTCCAGAATTTTACTTAGTTTATTCCTTTTGATCGAATCATATGCTTTCCTGAAGTCCACAAATAAAACCATTGCTTTGATCCCATACTCATAGCATGTAGTCAGCATTTCCTTCACCATGAAGATTTGGTCCGTTGTTGACCTTCCCTTTCTAAAACCTGCTTGATACTCCCCTATTTGTAGTTCTGCTATAGGTTCTATTCTCTGGTTTATTAACGTTGCCATAATTTTATACCCTATATCTAACAATGATATACCCCTATAGTTTCTGCAGTCTGTTGCATCTCTCCAATCTTCAGGCATACATTCTCTTCTCCAGATCATTCGTATCATTTCGTATATTCTTTGTCTTAAATCCTCTCCTGCATACTTAATGTTATCTGCTGTTATTCCGTTTTTCCCTGGACTTTTGTTATTCTTTAAAGCTTCTATAATTATATCTATTTCCTTTTTTGTATTTTCTTCTACTTCCCCTTCCTCTTCTCTTCCCGGTATCCAATCCTCGTGCACCTCTTCTTCCCTTACACTCTCTTCATTCAGCATATCTGCAAACTATTGCCTCCATCATTCTCTCACTTCTGTTTCCTCCAATTAGATTGCCACTTTCATCTCTCACATATATTACTTCCTTCTTTATCTTTTTTCCCCTTTTTATCTCTCTGTAGAAGTTACGTATTTCTTTTCTCTTGTAATGTTGCTCTATTTCCTCTATTTTCTTAACCTGCTCTGCTCTCTTCTTTTGTCTAAACACTTTCTTTGCCTTTTGTCTTTGTTCCCTGTATTTTTCCTTATCTTCCTCTTGTAGTGACTGAAGTGCTTTAATTCTTAGCTTATTTCTCTTCTCCGCCTATCTTATACACTCCTCATCCCACACCATCTTTCCTCCCTGCAAACTCTTTTTTGGTATTACTTTCTCACTTGCTGTTTGTATGACATTTTGATCTTTATCCATTCTTCATTTATATTTGCTTCCAATATCCGTATGTTTTCTTGCAAACCTTTCCTTATCTCTTCTTCATACTTCTTTGGGTTCTCTCATTTTGTAATGTCGCCATATCTAGTTGTCTTTTTTTCCTTTGTAATCCTTTTCTTTTAATAGGTTTTTTTATCTTCAAATCTATCCTCACTAGATAGTGATCCGAGTCTATGTCTGCCCCTCTGCATGACCTAACATTTTTTATTAAGCTTCTGTGATTCTCATCTATGCAAACATGATCAATTTGATTCGAATATGCTCCATCCGGAGAGGTCCAGGTACCCTTATGTATGTCTTTTCTCTTAAAGAATGTGCTCATTATTTTCATTTTTTGTTCTTCTGCAAATTCAATCAATCTACGCCCATTGTCATTGCTCTCTAGGTGTTTACTTTCTGTCCCTACTATACATCCTTTCTCTCCCTATTTTTGCGTTTGCATCCCCTACCACCATTCTTACAGTGTTTTTATTCAGCTTTCTGTAATTTTCTTCTAGCTTCTCATAAAACTCATCTTTTTCTTCTTCACAGTAATACTGAGGTAAATAATGTGTAATGTCTTCTAAAAATATACGTTTAATAGTAACAGTGTTTTTATATTATCTATGAGTCACTCTCTACAATTTTGGACGTCGACTATAGTTGATATAATTGTATAAAAATTAATTTAAATTTTACCTTAAAGTCATCAATGTTCCTTAAATTTCAACGGTCTGTCAAACGTCTTTATAAATATGTGCCTAGTTGTTTTGGACTCACCAATTTATTGACAAATAGATTGAACAAGTTCACCTTGTATACCTTTTTTGTCAAAATCTTATTGTTAGAATGGCATTTGTGCTGCACAATTTCGTGGAAAAATAAACGGTATTTAAAAATTTAGTCTGGCTACACCCCCACAAAACGGTTCCGCCACAGCGTTGACCTGTGCCGTCAATCTTTCGCCAGCCGTACAAATTTCGTTGGGGGCCGTATGTTGCCCATGCCTGATTTACACTATGCATCTGACCCACAAAAACGCAAAAATACAAGACACAAACGCTTGTTTACATCACCAACACTGTAATCACAGAAACAAACTGCGCTGAACGGCTGTTCCCGTTTTTTGGCCACGTGGTTTTGTTTACATTCTATGGCAATGTATTAACGTTAATATTTTAATTATTATGTGACTATTGCCGTCAGACACATATTTCAATATGTTTGAAAGATTTTCCTGTAATGCATTTCAAACCAATAAATTCATGCACTTTTTCCCATTGTGTAGCAAAAATAAACAACTACGAAAATATGCATTTTATTGTAACAATACATAATAATACTTCAAAACAACACTGCTACCTATAAAAACACTCAAATAAATTTTGTATAATCTTACGCTTCATGATAACAAAACAGTTTATTCCTAAAAATACTAATTACAGGAACAACCATTGGATAGTTGTACACTTAATTTAAATGCCAAAATTATAAACACATATTTATTTCATAATTTAGACATGTTATTAAAATAGTCGATTACCTGCTCGATTGGACGTAAATATTCATCTATACTTTGGCTAAGGCGATTGCAGTTCGAGATGGAATATATACCTGAAAACAAAGAACACTTAGTGGTCTCAGACAAAGTATTGTAAATTACATTTGAATTTATCTTTTTTTGGCCGGTTAGGCAAAGTTATGAAATTTAGCAATTAATATTCGTAAGTGTAAATTTTTAAACTATAAATGCAAATTTTTCTTTTCAAAGAACTTTTTATAATAACAGGAATCCATTGATGTTAATAAATGTCCGAAAGTTCAGTTCACATTCTTGGACAAAAAAACAAACATATAAAGCCTGTCATATGACACAATCATAACCACAAAAATTATTCCATATATAGGGTGACTCCCCTCAAGTGGGGGGTCCCCTTTTGAAGGGTAGTAGTCCGTATTCCCTAGATTGCTAATCTGAAAGTAATGATTTTGTGTAATATCCCATGAAGACAATTAATTAATCCTATGTTGAGAGACTTGAACTGTGAGTGGTCCGAATTGGTTAAAACTGGGCAGGGTTTTTTGTTCAAGACCAGCGGGCACAAATCGATATTCTGGTACTGAGTTCCTTAGTAATTTTTCTCGGGCAATCGATTGGGCCCATCAGATTTTGGGCCCAATGGGGCCTTTAACGAGATATGAGGCCCAAATTTGAAATTTCAATTGCAAACCTAAACCTAACCTAAATTTTGGGTTTTAACATTACATTACTTCTTTTTTTTACTGTTTAAGAAAGGTATTTTAAGCTAATATGTATCAAATCTCCTGCAATTCCTATCAATGAAGTCATATGTATGTTCTCTGATACCAAACATCTAGGTATGCTAATGAACATCCACAGACAAAACTCTATTCAATAATTATCTAAAGAATTTAATATATTTACTAACCTCTGGAGTGGGAACTTGAAATTCAACCACAATAATTGAGATCTCACTTATTTCTGCGTTTTATTTTGGATCGCTTCATCAGGTGGCCTCCTTTAACTTGAGTCCAATATCTAACTATAAAGATGATTATACCAATAAATTAAAATTATTTGAAATTGAATGTCAAAATGAAATATCGACAACGTCAAACTGATTAACTGTCAATGAATATCATAACAACCTACTAAAATAAATAAAAATTAATAAAAAATTTTACCTTTTATGTATAGTTTGACGTTGTCGATATTTCATTTTGACATTCAATTTCAAATAATTTTAATTTATTGGTATAATCATCTTTATAGTTAGATATTTGACTCAAGTTAAAGGAGGCCACCTGATGAAGCAATCCTAATAAAATGCAGAAATAAGTGAGATCTCATCTATTGTGGTTGAATTTCGAGTTCCCACTCCAGAGGTTAGTAAATATATTAAATTCTTTAGATAATTATTGAATAGAGTTTTGTCTGTAGATGTTCATTAGCATACCTAGATGTTTGGTATCAGAGAACATACATATGACTTCATTGATAGGAATTGTAGGAGATTTGATACATATTAGCTTAAAATACCTTTCTTAAACAGTAAAAAATGTTACAAAAGCTAATAATAAGGAATATATGGGTAGATATTGTGGGTGTAATTCAACGCAGGTTGGGGCTTTTGTCCACTGAGTAGTTAGTTTCACACAATATTGTTAATACCTGAAAATATATGAAAAAAACATTATTTCTTTGTTTAAGTGGAACCGGATTTCAGGCCAAATTTGTTTGACAAAACATTAATATTTGTAGTCACAGGACTTGATAGATCATCACAGGATGTCAGTTTTTCCAATAAATTTTTTGATACTTATAATTTGAAAAGTACATGACAAAGATTTTTTTTTTATATTTTTCTAATAACTGTCCCGACTTGGCCTATCGCCCGTTTGCGGTTTAACGTTGATTTCTGGGACACCCTGTATATAACTCTCACATTTATGTGAGTGTTATCTGCCTTGCAAGGTGAGGGTTTTAATTTCACTAAATATATTGGCTTCTTCCAATGTGTATGTATACTCTGAATATTTGGATAACGTCCATCAAATTTGCATACAATACTTATGACATTGTAAATTGAACAAAATTGTGTCACAGATTGCTAAATTACGGATAGTTCAGCGAGATGGCTGAAAGTTGTGCATAAAATGATAAAAATTGTTTTGTGATTTTTTCCTGGCACATAGAGTTTTCACATAATACAAACATATTTATTACCTGAACATAGTTCCTCCGCCCTGAATACCCTTCGGGTACTGTGAAGATCTTGACGGAGGTGTCTATCCTCCCGAATCCACCGAACACCTTATCATCAGAGCATAAAACGATACGGTACTCTCCCGGCTCCTCGATCCCCACTCTATAATCGGCAAAACTCTTCGTCGGATGGAAATTAAACACGAACAGCAAACCGGCCCTCTCGAACGCTATTATCTTGTCCTCCTCGTGTTTCATACTAACGTAAGCAGGATGGGCGCCCAGCCACCCGTACTTGCTCTCCGTGTGGTTCATCGCGGCGTCCCAGGCATTCAGGTACTTGTATTTCAGGAGGTCGTTGTCGACTAGGTTCCACTGCCGTCTGGCGTAGTGGTACGAGCTGTTGTTGCCCGCCCGTGGGAAGTCCAGCCATTCGGGGTGACCGAACTCGTTACCTATGAAGTTCAGGTAGGCCTCGCCGCCGAGGGTGTGGGTAATGAAGCGTATTATCTTGTGCAAGGCAATGCCGCGGTCGATGATGGGCGATGGCTCGGAGTCCGTGCTCATGTGCGTATACATCTCCTTGTCCATCAGCCTAAAATTTATTAATATGCTTAAATGGGTAAACTATAGTTGACCTGGAGAAAGGTGATATTTCAGGCGATTTGTTACAAAAGGCTGAGAAAGCTTGTGCCGCACTACTACGAACAAAGTCGGAACCAAAGTATGAAAAAGAATATGACAAATTCCTGTAGTCGCTGAAAGTTAACTGTATTGAAAATATAAGTGAAACTATAATGTTGGCTTACTTTCAAGACATGGTATGTATTGATTCCTCCGCATTCTAGTATAAGTGATATTGATTTATATTGAAAATTGCCTTTGGACTAAGTGGTCAATGTTAAAATCAATGATGATAATTTATAATAATAATAATATCTCTACCCCTCATTCTAATCACGAGGATTAGCCCAGAAGTCGAAGACTTGTGCAGGAGAGGGGGCGGCATATTATTATTAGGCAGGCAGCATTTGCGCCCAGGAACGACTTACGTTGGTAGGCCCTAACAACCATTCAGTGCAGGAATGAGGGAAACCTGGAAAACCTCATTAATTAGGGGGGTAGTCAAATGTCAACTGGTATCAATCTCTTACATTGACCCAAGCCAACATTCTTCCACCATACCCGCAGAGAGGGTGCCAATCTCTCCACGAATTTAACTTATATACGGTCTACCGGCTGCGGGGGTCGAACCCACAGCGATCCAGTCACCTCGATTCAAGTACTGACGCCTTAAACCGCGCGACCACTGACCAATAAAGATAGATGGGAGAAAGTTTCATGAACTAGAAGCGTTTCTCAAACGAAAAAGTAAAAACTATGAGCCAAAACAGTCTAAAGTGTTTAGTTGGGATGACACTGTAAAATTTTTGAAGGATGCTTCCGATAAACAACATTTTGAATATGAAAATTAATCATACTTAGTGGCTCGGTTATGATGGTTGACATTCCGGATAGTAAAACATCTGCATTAGGTCTAGTGACGAAGTATATGTCTTTGCGTCCGTCGGGCTTAGAAAGATTTTTGTAACGTATTACGAAAAGCGTTGCACAGTTCAGCCTGTTGGGAAAAATACATTTGAAAAAATGCCAAGCAAAATTGCCAGTTTTTTTTTTGGATTTGCCAGATCCAGAAGCTTTCACGGGACATTGTCTGCGGAGGACTTCCGCGGCTGCCTTAGTCAATGCAGGAGCAAATATGATGACATTGAAGAGACATGATGGATGGCAAAGTTCAAGTATAAGAGAAAAGTCAGAAAAAAAAATTGTTAAGTCAAATATGTTTTATTTGGTACAATATATCATACAGCAAAATAAGGCACTCAAATTCCGGACTCCCTATATAAGTAATAGTATAAGCATTTTGGCTTATGAAACACTGTAATAACGTTTCATAAAACCGAATAATTTTAAATCAACTCGATTAGTTTCTCCGTAAAACAAGCTATGGTATTTTGTAATGATTTTAGTTATTTCATTTTAATGTTTTTGTTTTTATTTGTTTTATCATTCTATACATCAATTTATTTGTACTATTTGGACATTCCTATTTCTGAATAAAGTTGTTATTAATATTATACAAGTTTTTAATGCTTCAATGGTATGTTTGACTAGTCCTTGAAGTTCTGTACTGTGTACAAACTTCAGTGATAAATAAATATATATCTATCTATCTATATTATAAAAGAAATGATGTAAAAATTTACGGTTTACATACCAAAAAGCGATGGTTTTGTCGCCTACTAAGGCTTGATCATGCGACTCTGCGTAAGCAACGTTGGGTTCCATCCAACGCCTGTTGGTTAGGGTGTGGACTATGTCGCCCATATTCCAGTGTTCATCGGTAACATGCTTAAGCAGTTTTATCCAAGAGTCTGGGATGGCCATAGCTAACCTAAACAAATTTACATATTTTCAACAAGACGAGTAACTTTTTGACAACATTTTGGTCACTAGGAGATTGTGACCAATAATAATAATAATAATAATAATAATAATAATAATATCTCTACCCCTCATTCTAATCACGAGGATTAGCCCAGAAGTCGAAGACTTGTGCGGGAGAGGGGGCGGCATATTATTATTAAGCAGGCCGCATTTGCGCCCAGGAACGACTTACGTTGGTAGGCCCTAACCACCATTCAGTGCAGGAATGAGGGAAACCTGGAAAACCTCATTAATTAGGGGGGTAGTCAAATGTCAACCGGTATCAATCTCTCACATTGACCCAAGCCAACATTCTGCCACCCTACCATACCCGCAGAGAGGGTGCCAATCCCTCCACGAATATAGCTTATATACGGTCTACCGGCAGCGGGGGTCGAACCCACAGCGATCCAGTCACCTCGATTCAAGTACTGACGCCTTAAACCGCGCGACCACTGACCGATCCAATACAAAGACTTGGACAGTTAAACTAGAATAAGGTAAAACTCATCCATTGCCAGAAGTCACAATGATTTACTATCGAAATAAATGAAATACTCCTGAGTTTCAAAACCGATTAATAAAAAAATGTAGGGGCGCTTGTGTGCTAAAATTTTAGTTAGTTTTGTTATCCCATTGTTTAGGTATTACTGAAAAAATCACGTTTTTCAACCAACGAATTAGATACCTCACACTTTAACTAGTAATTGATAAAAAAAATTACAAATCTTTACTGACGATGTAATGAAGTGATTTTTCACCGCCCCGTATGTGACATTGAAAGCCGGCCGATGCTCGAACTTCAGCCAATGCGAGGAAAACCGCGAGAACTGAACGCGCATCGAAGACTCTACAGCTGAGATGTGACGTAGGATGTGCGCTCGATCCAGCGCGTCTGATTCCGAGTCAAGGGTGATATTTTGAAACTTAGAAAATTCAGGACCTGTCCTGGCCCACACCGAGTAACTGCGTCGTATTCAGTAGTCCGCCCAGCAGATCTGCGAAGAACCAGCCAACCGTCTAGTGCGCAAGCGACACCGTTTCACCAGGAAAGGCTTGCTATACACTAGATTGAGTACCTGCCACCAGACGAACCAGTCGAGTCTCCAGTGTTCCTGAGTAAGTTAACCGCTTGAAAATTATTGTAAGTTGCGAAGTGGACGAATCGTAAATTTTACAAGTCCACAAATTTGAATACCGCTGATTATTCTAAGTTCAAAAAGTGGCATTAGAGTAAAATAGTAAAGTCCGAAAACCGTCCAGTGCGCAATCGCCACTTCCGAACCAGCGTTAGGCCTTTCCAACTTCGAGTGGAAGATTCAGTTCCTGAGCCGCCAACATTGAGACCAGTCCTGTTCCGCACCAGCCATCCGAAGCAAAGTAGCAGCCTTCTGCCACTCCGCTGCCACGACGTTTAGACCTTGTGAGGTGAGCACTGCAGAGTCAGTACCAGCTGACCGCTCGTCCCAGCTAGACGTGAGTAGCAGAGGAAGTGAGTAAGAGGTTGTTAGGGAAAACTTGGCCGTTATTAATTGTGTACTAACCATACTTTGTTTTCCAGCTTGTGTAATGTGCTATAACGTGGGCAGAGTCGCTGTTGCATTTCCGGTGACTTTACCTCACCACGCGTTTGGTTGATAGGATTCCGTCCTATAAGCTGAAACGTGCGGCGTTATTTACCGTCGCTTACTGTACCACGGCGTGGGTAGAGTCCATAGACCTTATAAATCATGGACCCGCCCTAGAAAGAGAGGTCCGGTGTCCTGATGTGTACAAGAGGGATGAAGCTAGTCCAGGCAAAAACAGATGTTCTATGACAGAAAAATATATAAACATAACCTGACAAAACCTTTCCTGTTAATATTGTTAATGATTTGTGTGCCTTTTGTGATTTAGTTGTGTTTAGTGTGTTTATTAGCAATAGTTTTTAAAGACTCATAAACTATATCGGAGTCGGTCTGTCACCGTAAATGTCATACGTCTGTCATTTACGGTTTTTGTTTTTTTTGGCCAATGATCTATGGGTTTTTGCCCGGACTAGCTCTATCTCTGTCGCACACATCTGAGCATCAATGATTTGTATAGGCAGAAAACGGTTTTGAGCGCGTCCATGATTTATAAGGTCTATGGTAGAGTCGCTGTTGCATTTTCGGTGACTTTACCTTCCCACGCATTTGGTTTATAGGATTCCGTCCTATGAGCTGAAACGTGGGTCATTATTTACTTGCTTTGCTCGCTTGATCGCTTCCTCTTACTTGGTTTTGCATTTAGCATAGATTAACCGCTTGTATTGCTGGCTTGTAACCGTTCAGCTGACTTTGTAGGTGCTTAGTCCGCTACCGACCGTATTAGTTTTGTAAACTAGGTGTATTGTAATATATGTGTATTACTTTATTCTGACTTTTATTCCTGGATAAGTCTAACTCCTCCCTCACGACCCTCTGGACATACCATGTCTTCACTGTAGCCGCCCGAGTAGTGGGAGGAAGTGATATCTTATTTGCTACAGATGAATTTCACATAAACCATTAATTCAGCTCAATAAAAATGTGAATGGAACAAGGCAAACATTTTTTCTACAATTAAAATATTTGAGCCGCCACTGCTTGCTACAACCTCGCAGAACGCCTTCCACATGCCAACCACCTCCCCTCGGATAACTAATAAATGCAAGCTATATAAAACAGTACAGCCTTTATAACTGTATTATTTTACCCATTTTTTCAGATTGTTGTTTACAGTTATTTACTACATGTGTCAGTTTTTTCTTTTTTTAAAGAACGCAATATGGAACCTCTCCATTTTGCTTAAAAATAAAAAAAGAAGAGCTTTTGAGACAAATCACTTCCACAGGACTAAGTTCAATAATTCGATTTATAATCAGTAAAAATTTGTAATGTTTTTTATCAATTAACAAAAAAATTGACAAATTAAAGAGGTATCAATTTTGTAGGCAGAAAACCGAGATTTTTTTTTCAGTAATTACTAAACAATGGGATAATGAAACTACCTGAAATTTTAGTACACAATATAATAATAGTGAGGCTATATATGATCTCCATTTCAAATGGGTTCGCCTCTACATTTTCTTAATATCGTTTTACAAACTCAGAGGTCTACTTCGATAGTAGGCTATGTAGCATCAATTTTTGTCTTTAAATGTTGTTCAATGTTCGATTTTTTCTTGTTAAAAATTTTAAATACTTACGTTATCTTATATAAATTCTATTAACATCACCTAGTATGCTCCAAATTAAAAAAACTTACCTGTAGTCAAAGCCTAGACAACCTTCCGTAACGGGCCGACAAGTCCCGGGCATCCCAGACACATCTTCGGCTATAGTAATCGCATCTTTATACAACTCGTGGATAACGTAGTTGGCAAGCATCAAGTAAACAACACCTTCTGTATCCACCCCGAGGCTGAAGTAATCATCGTAATGGCCTCCAAAGCCCTGAGCGATACCCCTCGAGTGGTACAACATAGAAGTGACCCCATCGAACCGGAAACCATCAAACTGGTACTCCTCCATGTACCAGCGTATGTTGGAGAGCAGGAACCTTAGAACCTCAAACTCCGAGTAGTTGAAAAGTCGCGAATCCCAAAGGGAATGTTCGCCCCTCGAACCGGTGTGAAAGTAACAGGAATCCGTCCCGTCGAAGCGGTTCAAACCGTCCATTACGTTCTTGCTGGCGTGAGAGTGGACTAAGTCTAGAAGAACGATCAACCCGAGTTCGTGAGCTCTGTCGATTAACCTTTTCAACTGCTCTGGGGTGCCGTAACGGCTCGAGGTAGCGTAATAACTGGTAACTTGGTACCCAAAGCTGGCGTAGTAGGCGTGTTCCATGATGGCCATGAGTTGGATGCAGTTGTAACCCTGTTTAGCGATTCGAGGTAGGATGTTGTCGGTGAAGTTGTCGTAGCTGCCGACTTTGAGTTCCGAAGTGGCGATACCGACGTGGGACTCGTATATGCGTAGGCTCTTTGGTCGTGGCACTCTGGGGTGTTTGAAGATGTATTTCTGGAAGAACAAATAATATTAATTTTATAACTGAGGGTATGTTAACAGGAAAAAAAGACGAAACAGTAATTAATAAGGTCTATAATTTCCGGCTATGCCAATGTTTTGATTCAATTTTGAATCTTCTTTAGGGCTAAAAAATGCAACCAGAGGTAAGTGGACTATAAATAATTAACAAACGAAACATACAACACTGAGCAACAATATAAAAGCTAGCGTGTCAAAAATTAAAAAAAAAATCAGTTTTCAATTTCTAAACTGCTCGAGATATTTTAACCAAATTTGGTGTGCATATTTAGCATGACAGTAGGAATAAAACAAAAAATTACCAGCTTTAGAACCTTACTAGTGGCAGAGGTGTGGGTATCATCGATCATTATTTGGAAAAAAGTATTGTTCGCGTTTGTATTATAAATTAATTTAAATTTTCGCGGGTCGCGTGAACTCACCTAAGGTTTGCTTCCAAAAAAAAAGTGTGGGAAAAACCTGCCGAGAGCCAGAACAAGTGCGCGCCAGTCTGTCTGAGTTTGCCAGAGAGTGTGATTCGAAACAAAACGTGCTGTGACTCCCACAAAAAATACCTTGTGCACAACCCCTGACAACCTACCATTCGTATGAGAAAAGCGTGTCAGCGCCTGAGGAAAGGAAAGGTAAGAAAACCTTAGGTCGCCGTTGTTATTATTAAATTCCATTTGTTTTACTCTTTCGTGAACATTTTGGCCTTTGAGCCGCATTTGAAAGGCTCTATAAACATTTATACGGTCCATTTATACAATTCAATCGTGTTTGTGATTCCATTGTGCATAATATTCAACTTATAATATAATACATTGCAGTCGCACAGAACGAAAACGATTCGTAGCTATACACGTGTTCTCGTTTTTTGCGCTTTACATTCCTACGTGCTCGGCGATGCGCTGTTGCCACGTCAGTAAAATTTCCTTATACTTCAGGAATTTTACTTTCAGTATATAGATATTTACGTGTCCTATTGTTCTTTCGTGTTTTCGTGTGCATAAACAAAATTTGTCTGAATTCTACATATCGTGTACTCGCGTTTTGAAATATTTCAAACCCGTTTCTTTTCGTGAATTTCGTGAAACTCATTTGTGAAATATGGCTACTAAGGCCATTGAAAACAAAAGGCGTCATGTCTTTACCCGCGTAAAGGACTTGCTCAAGGCCGGTCAGACGGCACTTGCTGATTCAAACCAAATTACGGATTTTGAACTTAGGTATGAAAGCTTAAATGAGTTGGTGGACAAATTCGAGTCGTTACAGATGGAAATGGTGTCGGTGGTGGATCCGGAAAATTTAGAAATACAGGATGATATACAAAGAGAGTTCGACAATGTGCAATATTCGATTAGGGGTATTTACCGTGAATTATTTCCACCCGAAATCGTAGTCCGTGGGTTCAGATAGAGGTTCAGTCCGTTCAATAGCATCTACGCAAGTTAGTCAAAATCATAATACTGATTCGTGTTTTAAAGTTAAGCTGCCCAAGATCGAGGTACCCAAATTCAACGGAGACATGAATGATTGGCCCACATTTTACGACACTTATAAGAGGCTCATTCACGAGAATGTTACGCTGTCGGATATTGAACGTTTTCAATACTTACTATCATATTTGTCCGGGGGAACCATTGACTATCGTGAGAAAATTGCCGACTACTGGTGACAATTATTTAATCTCATTTCAATCGTTAGTGAAACGATATCAAGATAAACGGGTTTTATTAACGCGCTATTGGCAGGGCATATTCAATGTAGAACCGTTCAATGGAAACGCAGCTTTGAGTTTGCGAAATGTTTTGTCCGCATTTGCAGAAAATTTGGCAGCTATTGAAAAATTTAATATAGACATGTGGGATTTTACTAAATTAAATTTATTACTTCACAAGTTAGATAATAAAACAAAAAAATTCGAGATAAAGTTTAGCGGGTCAACCATACCGAAATTCGAGGATTTATATTCTTTCTTACAAGAAAGGTGCAAGGCTTACGAAACAGCTATTCTAACCTCAAATGAAACTGTGTCATCAAAACAATCCAAATCAACTAGAAAACCGGTAGCGCAGCTGCTTCTAATAAACAACCAAACCCTGGATCCAACCAAAAACAAATTTCTGCGTTTGTGACTAATACGACCTCACCATGCATTAAATGTAAAAGGATCACTTCGTTTCAAGGTGTAGCGAATTTCTAGCATTAAACACTTATGATCGGCATTCATTCGCAAAGGAACAAAAATTGTGTTTTAATTGTCTTAAACTATCAAAAATGTCGTGCGCTCCTTGATTCGGCAAGCCAGGCGAGTTTCATTACATCTGATTGTGCTAAGCGTTTGAATCTTCCCAACTCTATGGCATCCATATCAATTCAAGGTGTCAATCAAATGATGACGCTCATCGACATTAGGGACGCTAAAATGTATGGTAAAACCGCCTCATGAGTCAGCTTTTGAAATTGAAATGATCGTCATACCAAGCATCTGTAACAACACTCCATCTTCTACAGGGTGTGTTCAAAAGGTGAAAACTATTAGTAATCTTGCTCTCGCTGATCCTGACTATGGAGAGCCTGGGGCTGTAGATATTCTGTTGGGGCTGATATCTATGCTCGTGTCTTGAAACCAGGTTTCATAAGAGGTAAACCAGGGAACCAAGTGCCATCAATACAATATTCGGTTGGGTGTTAATCGGTCAAATATCAAACTCCTCTGATACTCTTGTGCATTCATTTCACACTTCTATAAACGATGCCTTAGATGTAACATTGAGACAGTTCTGGGAATTAGAGCAAATTCCATCAAAAGTCGTCAGTTCTCCCGAGGACGAGTTGTGCGAACAAATATTTGTGGAAACACATCGGCGTGATGCAACCGGCAGATATGTTGTTTATTTACCCTTTCCTGATGAGTGTCCTCTCTAGGTGATTCTTATAGTTCTGCTTTACGCAGGTTCTTATCGTTAGAATGTAGGTTGGAAAAGGATCCTTCTCTGCATGAATCCTATTCAAACTTCATGAAAGACTATTTGGATCAAGGCCACATGGTAAAAGACATGGTTGATATTAAAAACCAAGGATCGAGTTACTTCATACCCCATCATTGTGTTATCAAAAGTGATGGTAACTCACAAAAATTACGTGTTGTGTTTGACGCTCGCAAAGTCATCAAATGGTGTATCGTTAAATGACATCCAACTAACAGGTCCCAAACTTCAAAAGGACATAGTTTCTTTACTTCTATCTTTTCGATTTCATGAATTCGTTTTTGTCGCAGATATTCGGCAGATGTATCGTCAAATCTTAGTGGTGGATTCCCAACAGCGATATCAAAAAATCCTGTGGAGATTTTCCAAGTCAGATCCCATCGAAGAATATCGTCTTCGTACCGTGACATACGGGGTATCCTCAAGTCCCTTTTAGCAATTCGTTGTCTACAACAATTGGCCCAGGATGAAGGTGATAAATATTCATTAGCAGCTAAAGCTCTAAGTTCTAACATCTACGTGGATGATATCTTGGATGGTGCCAATACTGAAAAGGAAGCATGTGAGTTACAACAACAACTCATTTCGTTGTTAGGTAGTGCGGGATTTGAGTTACGCAAGTGGGCCAGCAATTGTCCAGCCTTACTCTCATCTGTTCCACTTTCACATCAACAACCCCAGTCATTGGACAAGGAATCCCCAGCCATGAAGGTGTTGGGATTGCAATGGTGTCCGATCACAGATTCTTTTTCTTATAGAGTCGAGTGTATTGATCGTCCGTGTACAAAAAGAAATATACTGTCAGAGGTCGCGCGTATCTACGATCCATTGGGTTTCCTATCCCCATTGACTCTTTTTGCTAAATATTTGATACAATGTTTGTGGAGCCAAGGCATTGGATGGGATGACCCTCCTCCTTTAGAACTACTTACCCAATGGTCTACCTACAAGTCTGAAGTATGGTGTTTGTCTACCATTACCATACCTCGTCGAATTGTCATGAATAATGTGATCCGAACTGAACTGCATGGGTTTTGTGATGCTTCTAATATTGCCTTCTCAGCTGTGGTGTACTTACGTCAAATATCTTCGGTTAATGACAGTCCTGTCGTTACCTTTGTGTGTGCCAAGTCCAAAGTGGCTCCATTAAAGAGGGTGTCTATCCCACGTCTGGAGCTATGTGCCGCCGTCTTACTTTCAGATCTTTTGAATTTTGTTGTTCAAGTGTATTCTCAGCAACTTTCCATAGATGAGATATACGCTTGGTCGGATTCCATGGTAGCTTTGTCTTGGATACGTTCCTCTCCCCATCGTTGGAAGACGTTTGTGGCCAACCGTGTCAGTCACATTCAGGAAAAGGTTGCACCCAATCTTTGGCATCACATTTCCGGGTCTGGCAACCCTGCTGATTGTGGATCCGTGGATTGTTACCGAGAAAACTCATCTCACACCCGCTATGGTGGGCGGGTCCCAAGTGGCTATCAAGTTCGTCTGATGTTCTACCCTCCGAGACATTTTCACTTCCAAAAGACAATTCTTCAGAAGAAATTGCCTGCGAAGAACGTAAAGTAACTTTTTTTACTTCTATCAAACCCTCTGCTTGGGTAAATCAGTTGTTGGAGAAATTTTCCTCTTTGGCTAAAATTCAACGGATTGTGGCGTATTATCAACGATTTATTAGTCATCTCCAAAAACGACCCAGTGAAAACGGGCCGTTTAACGATGTAGAATTGTACCAGGCATTAATGGTTATTGTTCAAGCTGTTCAAAAGGAGATCTTCAAAAGCGAATACATCGCCCTCAAGGGTGGTAACTTAGTGTCAAAACCTATACGAAAATTAGCACCCTTCATAGACTCAAATGATGTGATTCGAGTTGGGGGACGTCTGCGTCACTCCTCCCTTCCATTCGACGCAAAACATCCAATGTTGTTGCCTCGTTCTCACCGACTCACCGAGTTGATTATCCTTCACTTCCATCGAACAAACTTACACGCCGGTCCTCGCACCCTTCAATGTTTAATATCCCAACAGTTCTGGATCTTATCACCCCGACGGGCTATCCATCATGTATTGTCCAAGTGTAACCGATGTTTCCGGGTGAAACCCTCTGTTGTAACCCCCTTCATGGGTGATTTGCCTCCAGCGAGTGTCACAAGTTAAACCTTTTTCCCATTGTGGTGTTGATTTTGCCGGTCCCGTGTATGTTACTTTGGGTAAATTCCGTGGTGTCAAGAAGACGAAAGCCTACATCTGTGTATTTGTGTGTTTCGCCATCAAGGCCATCCACCTTGAGTTGGTGTCAGACCTATCTTCGGATGCGTTTCTAGCCGCATTGCGTCGATTTATTGCCAGACGAGGTCGATGCGGAGATATTTACAGTGACTGTGGCACTAACTTTGTGGGCGCAAATAAGTTACTTCTTTCTTATATGCAACAAGCTACGGAAGCTTTGGGTGTAAAATGGCATTTCAATCCTCCCTCTTCTCCCCACTTTGGAGGCCTCTGGGAGGCTGGAGTAAAATCTGTGAAAACCCACCTTCGTCGGGTCGTTGGTGATCAAATCCTAACATTTGAAGAACTATCAACCATTCTTGCTCAGATTGAGGCCGTGTTAAATTCACGCCCTTTGTGTAGTATGAGTTCTGACCCCAATGATTTAGCTGCACTCACACCGGGCCATTTTCTTACTTTGGAACCCCTGTGTGCGCCTCCTGAAAGGGATCTTACCTCCGTGAAACTGAATAGACTCACGCGCTGGCAATTACTCCAGAGATTCCATCAGGATTTTTGGCGTAGATGGCGTGAAGAGTATCTACATACACTTCAACAGCGCAGCAAGTGGACTACCCCGACATCATGTTCAGCCACGGGACTCTCGTTTTAATAAAAGATGAATCAACGGTGCCGTTGCATTGGACTTTGGGACGCATTGTCCATTTGTATCGCGTCGTGATGACACGCCCGTGTCGCCCAAGTACAAACTACTAAGGGTCTTATAGACCGACCTCTCGTAAAACTATGCCCTCTTCCTTCACAATAATTGTCGTATGTAAAACCTTTGTAGTTATAGTCGTCGTGTGAATGCAATGTATATATATATATTAAAAAAAAAAATGTCCTTTTTTTGGTGGGCGGAATGTTCGCGTTTGTATTATAAATTAATTTAAATTTTCGTCGCGTGAACTCACCTAAGGTTTGCTTCCAAAAAAAGTGTGGGGAAAAAACCTGCCGAGAGGGCCAGAACAAGTGCGCCAGTCTGTCTGAGTTTGCCAGAGAGTGTGATTCGAAACAAAACGTGCTGTGACTCCCACAAAAATACCTTGTGCACAACCCCTGACAACCTACCATTCGTATGAGAAAAGCGTGTCAGCGCCTGAGGAAAGAAAAGGTAAGAAAACCTTAGGTCGCCGTTGTTATTATTAAATTCCATTTGTTTTACTCTTTCGTGAACAAGTATATATCACCTTGTATAATATTACAAATAAGATAGGTTATTATGTGCCATTGTATTTTCTTCACTTTTTGTTTCTTTACCTTTTTGTATTCCTAAATGATTAACAACAAAATTGGTTTATTTGATCAAGTGGTTGACCTGGTCTAATCACTTTATTACCAAATCTTCCATTTAAAAATTCACGAGAAGTCAATTTAAAATGTGGGGGAGTCCTGTCATGCATATACCACATTGGGTTTTAGTGCATAGGGAACATCGTCAAGCAGTTCAGATAAAACGTTTTCAAGAAAATCTTTATACGAGACACCCGTTAAAGTTCTTGGTAAAAAATATACATTAAAAAAACTGATGTTGAAATCGAGATTTCATTATGATATTAGGGTTTTTATCAGCCCAAACATGTTTATTGTGGAAATTAATTAAAGTAATGTAATGTAATATCTTTGAAATGTACTTGGTCATCGGTTTGGAGTACAAAAAATTGTAAAGAAACAAAAAGTAAAGATAATACAATGGTATATGGTGACCTATTTTATTTGTAATATTATACAGGGTGATATATTTTTTTTGCCAAATAATGATTGGTTTCCGTCATATCTAAGTGATCGGTGTCAGAAGACAAAATTTGGTGCAAGTATATCCAATGAAAAGACAACAGAATATGGAGTGCCTCAAGGATCTGTCCTGGGTCCACTGCTGTTTATTATCTTTATTAACGATATTATTGATTCGATTAGAAATTGCAAAGTACACCTTTTTGCAGATGACACAATGTTATACATATCAGGAAAAAATATTAGTGAGGTAGTAAACATTATGAATAATGACCTTGAAAATGTATATAGGTGGTTATGTGATAATAGTCTCAAAGTAAATATTGAGAAATGTAAATGGATGATAATAGGAAAAAAGCATAAATTAAATAAAATTGAAAATGAGACGATTAAACTAAATAATGAAACACTAGAAAAAGTAAAGGAAATAAAATATCTAGGAATTATATTAGATGAACATCTAAGTTTCAAAAGTAATGTGGCTTTCATCGTAAAAAAAATAGCAAAGAAAACTAATTTCTTAAGGAGAATATCCAACGACATGTCAATGTTTACTAGGCTGACTATTTATAAAAGTATAATCGCACCACATTTTAATATTGCAACTCTGTTACTGTATCTAAATAATAATGAACTGCAGGTATTGCAAAAAATGCAAAATAAGGCAATGAGAGTTATATTACATTGCAACCGGTACACTCCAATAAACGACATATGTTACTTAACTCTAAATTTTATGAATGTAAGACAGAGAATTCTGTTAAGAACCCTACAATTTGTTTATAAAATAAAAAATTCTATTTTACCGAGTTATTTGTGCAACAGGGCAATATATGCAGGTGACATACATGATCACAATACTAGAGGAAGGAATGACTTGTACATAGAAAGGCATTATTCATTATTAGCTGGCAAATCACTATTTTGTAAAGGTTTTAAAGAATATAACAACCTGCCATCCGAAATAAAAATAGCAGTGGATCATTAAAACAGTTTTCACATTTATGTGTGATCTATATACAATTTACCTGTGTAATGAGGAGTTAATACATTATAATATGTCTGTGTCTATGATTGTTTTGTTATATTTATATACTGAAGTTTCTATTTTATTTTGTTAAATATTTTGTATGAGCTACCTACTGGGAACCTAGACTTCTTGTATTTTATAAATATTTGTAATGTAAGATATACAGCTTTAGGCTGAATAAAGCATTATTATTATTATTATCTCCGCCATCGGTAAGTTTCTAAATCTGGTAATTTTTTGTTTCCTACCTACTGTCATAATAAATATGCACACCGAATTTGGTTAAATTAACTCCAGCGGTTTAGAAGTTAAAAACTGATTTTTTTTTTAATTTTTGATACTCTGTGGCGGCGAAATGGCTTCAAACCCCATATTTATATTTAAAAAAAACCTTGTTTTGCCCACAGAATACACCCCAGAATGTTTTACCTCTACTTAACCCTTTCGTGACGGGCACCTTATATCCGCAAAAAATGGCCGTGTTCCACATACGAGAAACGGATATTTACGCAAAGGCTGAGGAACCTCTTCGAGACGGGCAACGTGTTGATCAGCAATTACAGGTGTTTGTTATTGCCACAAAGATCATGAGAAAGAGAGAGAGAGATTGGTGTGACTTTTTCGCGCCATAGTTGAGCATGTTATGCGGTGCAGTAGTGAGTACTGTGTGTTTATAATAATGGCACGCAAAAAGTTTTATACAGTTCCAGATTTTTTTCAGCATGAAACATATAAAAGCATAATGTTTTTTAAAACACAAAAATATTCTGGAACGGGAAGCAGTTAGATCAGCGTACATACATCACTGATTCGTAACGGAAATTGGATAAATCAGCAAGCACTGACGGCACCCGTACAGGCGGCCGAATTAAATGAAAAGTTCCCCGTCGCAAAAGGGTTAAGAAACATCTTGTATAAAGTCAATTAGGATATTTAAAACCTTGGTAAATTATCTACAAATTGTTGACCTTGACCGTTTCTTAGAAAGTTGGTATTTAACCTTGTTTTTAAATAATGCCCATTTCTGTGTGGTTGTCTCTCAAGTTGCGTGCCGTTCAAAAACGGATTTTTTTTAAAGAGTTTTAGGAAAAATTAATGAGAGTAATAAAATAATTCTAAATAAAATTTTGTGCTACGCCATTGAGAGAAATTGTCCACGGGCGTACATCAGAAATAATTAGCTGGACAAAGGGCCCCCTTTTCCCCAATTTCTACGTCTATATTCTAGGTGTTGTTTACATAATACCCTTAAGAATTTAGTTAGGAACAAGAAGTATCTCCATTAAATTTCAATTTGATTGGCTAAAAGCACTGTTTTTGCAAAAAAAAACTAAGTATGTTAAAACTTCTGGTAAATGCTAACACTTTTTCAAGTAAATTCTGTCTGACAAAAACTCGAAAACAAATCTATGTAAGCTATATTGTGGGGAAACAATATTTTACTAAGAATGATGGTTTTCCTCAATTCCACAACATTTTTCTAAATAACGCTTACGTCGTTTTGCCTTGTACTGTACACGTCGATATATTTCCTCTTTTGAGGGAACACACTTGTTTCGGAAACACCCTGTATGACATATCATAAAAAAACTTACTTCTGATGGTGGAGGATTCCATAGTTTTTGTTTGTATATCGTACCCTCATGTTTTGGAGGTTCGACAACATAAGTAGCGTACGGAGACAGTCTGTCTTCTTTTCCTCCTTCCTGTGTCTGCACTACGACCTATAAAAAAAATACATTTAATTAAAATTTATACTATTGTACACCATACCCAAGTAGCATCTTATCATTATGTAATGTCGACCTTTATTTAGTCTGATTTATACTTTTAACCTAACCCGGCTTAAAATTTATGTAAATGGAAAATGAGACGTCAGTAATACGTCTTTATATATACGGTAACGGTAGTGAGGACTAGGTACGAATTATAATACTGTAATTACATATGTTAGCACACTTCTCCACGTTTTTTACTGCAACTCCATATTTATTGTGAATATGCCAATTCTACCACTAGAATTTTGAAGCCTCTCTAAAGTTTTGCATTTTTAAAGGAAATATATTTTTTGCATAAAATATATTTCTAATAATTTTGTAAAATACATAAAATAGAATATTATTGTAAACAATGCAAAAGCAAATGTAGAAAAGGGAGAGGAAAGGATTATTTTATCCCCCCACTTTTTTCTAATGTATACCTATCGATGATTTTTTATAACGTCTCAAAAATGAAGTTTTAATAAAAATTATCAAAGGTAATAAAATATTCTAAACAAAATTCTGTACTGTGACAATATAAAAAATGATTCATAGGCACACGTCTGAAAAAAAGTATCTACGTTTGTTGTCATTTATAATAATGCTCTTGAGGATTTGATGGTTAATAACCAGAAGTATTTCTATAAAATTTCAAATTGATACGTGAAAATTGGAAGAATTTATAGCGAGAAAACAATTTTAAAAGTTCAAGTTAACACCTTGTATCTTTTAAAAAAGGCATTTTTGTATATAGGTAAGTAGGGTTAAATCGTCTTGCTTTGCCGCCAAAAATACGCAGTTAACGGGAAGAACCACTATTTTGTTACACCCTGTATAACAAAACAATAAAATACATTTTTGGCAATGGTTTCACAAGTCCGACAGCACAATAAAAACAAAAATATTTCATTACTACAGATGGCAAAACATACAATTAAGCGGAAGGAGCATATATTGGATTTAAAATTTACGAAAACTTTTAGAATTTAAAGGGAACAAATTAAACGCTCGTTAAATTATTTTACTGCACGATACATTTTCCGAATAAAATAATATAGAAATAGGATATTTTAGTTGAATGCACGATACATTAAGAAATGTTTGGTAAACATAATAACAGTTCGGTTAAAATTATAAATTCTCAGTGAAAAATGTATTCGTAAACTGGAAATAATAGTTGCACGAGGAAAAAAATACATGTTCGATAAAAGCAACAAATGCTCTCTAAACATATAAATGTGTTCATCACAAATAATACTTGCTAGTTAAAAATAATAAATGCTCGGTAAAAATATTAACTGCTCGATAAAACTATTCATCGCCGAATAAGAATATTAAAAACTCGGTAAGAATATTAAATATTTAATGAGAATATTAAATGAACCGTTAAATATATATATATGCAGTAAAAAACAATAATTACTCTCTAGAAAGTGTAAATACACAGTTATAAAAATTATTTGCAGAAAATAAATTCTTAAGTTTGAAAAATTGACTGTCCTAGGTTAGGTTAGGTTTTAGGTTAAACCATAGAGTTATTATATGTACCATAGAGGCGCCTTCGGCTCCATTTGTTTGTCGCCAACATCATGATTTTGTTTGTAAACACTGGTTCCGTTTTCTTATTGGTCGGCTGGAAAAATCAATATTTATAATAGGTGTTTGAGGTTGTGTTTTGTTAAATAATTATTTATATGCATATATTTTGGATTTTGACTTAAGTAGACTGTATAATAGTGATACAAAAACAATGGGGAAAAGGTGCATAGTGTGTAAAAAGCTACAAAGAAAAGGAAATCAGATATCACAGGTAGGCATTACTAATCCATTGACGTAGTTATAGGGTTTCATAAAAATCTTTTTATTTCAGATTTCCAAAAGATCTAGAATGCCGAAATACATGGATAAATGATATTGGCTATAATAGATAAAGAAAATTATTAGCCAAATCTGCAGCTTGGTTAAAAAAAGAGGCATATATAATCATATTGATTATCTGAATCTCTAGTTTTACATAGTGTTAGGTAGATGATTGTTATCGTAAATATGGTGTGAAAATCATTTTTAAAAATTACACCCAGTAAATGTACAACATATATGTATTTTATTAAAATTATTATTATTATTATTATCGTTCTAATAAATTTAATATTTATATTGTGCAATGATTTTATCGAATTTTAAATTTATTACAACGCTAATTAGAATTAAGCATAAACAAATTCAAAACAGTGATAAACATTGTATTTTTTGGTATTCTATGCATGCTTTGTACGTCACAAAGTTTGAGATTTTTTTCTGAAATGGTTTATTAGGGCCCGTATGTCATATAAGGATTTTTTTGTTTATTTTAATGTATTCTATCGTCTGTTAAAATTAAGGCAGTCAAACTTCAAACACCCTGTATATGTTTTGAAAAGCTTTCCATGGTGGCAAAGCAAATAATGGTTTCCATTTAAAAAATCATGTTTGATTCTTAATTGGGTAATCATTCAGCATATAAAAAGAACATCGCCATTGAATTATTCTTCCAAAATTGACAAATTTGGTATTTACATTTTTTCTGTATCTCTTCAAATAAGCGAGATGTAGCTGAAGTTACAAAAAAATCATAAACGGGTTATAAATTTAAAAACCTTTTTATAATTGTAATTTATGTTAAAAGAACAACTATCTAAAATTAATTAACGTAAAAATCTAAAATGTTTATCAATTTTGACTCCTTAAATAAAAAATAAACCTACGCCTCTGTACTTGGTACGAAATGTTTACAATAGCTTCCCCCGGCATTCCCCCCAAATCCACACTTGTTTGTTTATGTATCGGACAAACAAACTATGTGCGATAGATATGTAAGGGCACCTCTATGGTACATATAATAACTCTATGGGTTAAACAATGAAATCAGTCGGGACAGTCGTTTGTTCATTTCACTGCTTGCAAATCATTCTATTGATGCTGTCACAATAAATTACCTTTATTTCAGATAAGTGCTTAATGACAGGCGTCCCATCAGAATTAGGGGGAAGAATTAGCTCCCATTTACCGAATTCCAATTTATTATAAGGATGACTATCTCGATTCCACCCATCTAAAAGCATAAAATGGTTATATGACCTAATGACAATACAAACTTTTGATATGTAACATGTTGGTAAATTAGTGATTTTTAAAATAGTATGACTCATAAATTCAAAATTAACATGAAATACGTTCTCATTGGTGATGATGTCAATTATTAGTATCAGTTGTAGTAGTAGATGTAGTATCAGAGTGATGTGAAATTTTACAGTTAACTTGTACATTTTGGTAAACTAAAACCTAATGTCAAATATTTTATTTAAATTTTTAATATCCTCACAGTAGGCCCATTCTATTGAGTTTGGGACACCCTGTACATTAGAAACACCGTTTCATTCTACACAAAAAAGTACTCTTTACTTTTTTCAATCGAAGCTTAATTTTCCAGAAAAAGTTGCTAAAGCTGTAGTACTACAACTACCCACAAACTGCAAAAAATGAAAAAAGTGGCTGCAAAGATAAATCAAACAGATTGAGTGACTGATATTGATTCGTGATTACACTACCATTTTATTTATTCCAAGAGATTTAAAAATTTACATAATTTTAAAAATTTTCAATTATCCGTTTATTTGCTAAATATACAATATCAAAATAAAAAAATTATCAGAACCTACTGAAATCTCCAGTTAGGAAAAGTTGTCTAGCCCCAGGAGCCCATTCCCTACAAACTATAGAGTTGTCCTGTTGTACATTGATGCCATAGTAATTGTACGCTTTCGTAAAATTGTCTAGACCACCACCGTTTTCTTCTATTGAATCTTGTAAATCTCTCAAACACCCATATCTAAGGAAAAATTGTTTAAAAATTTACTATTTATTATCTTTTAATGTATCTAGAGAATGAAAGTAATAGCTATGATATTCCAAATGTGAACTTTAGTTAAACAATTGTACAATAAGAACTTTAAAAAATATAAATATGAAAATGGTATCAAGAGAAAAATTTACTCATTTGAAAATTTAGGTTTACTCACAATCCCATGCAATTCTTCTTCTTCTTCTAATAACATTTTCATACAAAAGCAGATCGAATTAAAGGTTAGAATTTATAGAAATTACAATTTGATAGTTTTATTCTTACATAATGAAAATTATTTATTTTTTACATTTCCAAATGTGGAAAAGTACTGAGCAATATTATTAAGAAAAACAATATTTTATAGATCGTAATAAACCTTTCATCTGGGATTAAGAAAGCTAAAGATATACTGGTATAAATCCAAATAAATTGACAATTATGAAACATTGGAGGTACAGATTAAAATTAATAAAATTGCAATAAATTGTATTATGTAATAAAAACTACACAGTTTCTAGTTACTTTTGTAAATCGCTACCGGCAAATTTTGTTTATATTTCAATTGTTTATAGCCATGTCCTTCCTTGACCTTGTCAATGACAACGGAATTTTTTCACTCACCGTCTCCTTATTTCTTTTTCGTATGGGTTTAGATAAGGGTCCCGGTCCAACAAAGCCTTTATATGCGGAACATCAATTTCCATAGGATCTAATTTCGAATATTTACCACCCATTGCAACAGTTTAAGTCTAAGTTGTTTTCTTGTGAATAATAAATACCGTGTCTCATTACTAGCTCCAATTTTTAACACTTACACCGTTGCACTTAGTATACTGTGCACTTAGGTCAAGACAATTGGAACTTACCAATTACTATTTAAAAAATAATTAAATCAAGTTAGTAGACCGAAAAATAATCAAACTGACATTTACTTGTATCACAGTCTAGTCTATTACAGTCCGGCTTCTTTGATGTCGAGGTCCCAGACAGGGGCGCGTCATTTATAGGTAAAATAAATTATGACTGGTTTTGAGTTCATGGACCCATTCTTAGATGTCGCTCGCCACTATATTTTAAAATTTGTCGTGAGTTCTATTTTATCGGCACAGTTTATCTTGCATTACATTTGTTTACGATTTTTACGTTTACGTTACGTTCTATTTGGTGGTGTTGGATGTGTTTTAATATTGTGTGATTTTCATTGGTTTTTGCTATAATTTCATAAACATTCTAGTTTTATTCTTCCTCGAAACATTATTTTATATTAGTGGTAAGTATTTGTTGTAAATATTGAAATTACATACCTAAATTCCATTAGCATTATTGGTTATGTTATTAAGTTGTATTCGTCTTTAGTTCTCTCAAAAAAGTAAAATATATAAAATTTGAGTTTTCCACGCTTTTTAGGTAACATGAGTATGCGGAAAAGGTGTGCAGTTCCTAATTGTAAGAACAACAACCCAGAAAAATCAACCATACGATTTTTTACATTTCCAAGGAATGAAGATGTTAGAACCAAATGGTTATCTTTTATTAAGATGGAAAGTTTAAAATCCATTCCATACTCAAGTCTTCGGAATAAGCATTCAATTTGCGAAGAACATTTTGAAGCATTCCACTTTCAAACACCGGAACGAACAAAACTGAACAGGAATGCAATGCCTACTTTAAATTTACCACATGAAACGGGACTATTATCGGACATAACCCAGCAACATTCTTTGCCGATATCAGAAGATTGGCACGAGGATTTGCAAATTACTTCCTCGACATCGGTGCCTGAATATTCAGAATTAATCAGCCCAGTGCCAGGAACATCGCAAATCCATGAGCCAATAATGGTAATCAATGAACCGTTACCACAGACTCCTCCACCATCCACTTCTTTTGAAGTAACGACACCTGTGGAAGCGTTGGATGAAGCAGTCCTCAAAAAATCAGGTAGGTTTGTGTTTATTTAGATATTTAAAGCAAAGGTCCATGTTATGTAGACGAACCCTACTAAATCATAGATACAAAAATAGGCTATAGTAGTTCCATTTGTACGTACTATTGTAAGTCTTCATATCAACTGCACAATACATATGTTTATACACTTATATTGTATACTGTTGTATGTATTGTATTTATTAATACAATATTATATATGGTTTTTTTCAGGTTGAACCAAACAGAGAAATAGGATTACCTTAAAAAGTTTAGAAGTTACTCGTTTGGAACATTTAACACCACGGAACCAAATCCTATTAAGGAATTAAGAAAGAATAAAGAGCAGAGGCTATTTTAAGAAAAGGACTAACTTGTAGGAAAGCGTTTAATCAACATTAATAATATGAATGTACTAAACGATAAAAGGTTTAAATTGATTGATAAATTGTCATCATCGGCAAAAACATTTATATTATCGCAAATTAAACGTGCATCTTCAAAGAAGAAAAGTCAGTGGACTCTCGAGGAAAAGGCTTTTTTTTCTCGCCTTGTATAAACCAGGAGGTAAGGGTTACAGATTTTTAAATAAAATTTTTCATCTACCATCAAGGTATATTTTCATATATTAAAAGAATTGATAATAAATATTACATTGTTGTTTGGTTACTGCTTATTACAATTATGTTTTATCTCGAATAAGACACGAGTAAACTGTTAATTGATCTTTTATGTATTTATTTTGAATTGAAGTAATGCTGTTGCAACGGTATGGGATTTTTATTTAAAACATATTATTTCATTCCATTATCGAGATTTCTCATTTATTGTTTCAACAGAATTACAGAGATTCATTTGAATTGTAATCGGAGTTTTCTCTGCCGTGCTCGTTTCCCCCGTGAATTTAGCGCTGAATATGGCACTTTTAGTTGTTATTTTTTGTTACTTGTACTTATCATTCATTGTTTTCACTCTCTGTTACTCACTCATCATTCATAATAAATTAGGTTTTTTTTTTAAATAATTTGTCTACATTCATGCAAAAAACAAAACTTTATTGAACTATATTTAGTGGAAAAAGTGGTTCTTTATTGCATTAGTGCAATAAAATGTTTACTGCATTCATCTACTACAGCGTTTTGTCATCATGACAAACATAAACATTCAAATCGACGTTATATTTTCCTAGACTTAATCTCATATAAATAAAACATTTTTTGGTTTTTGCATGAACGTAGAAAAATATTGTATGCAACTCGTACTTTTTGTACTTGTTGCATAAATAACTTTCACTATCTACAGTAAATTAATAAAGCAGGTGTATTTTCACATGTTATTTATTATACCCCAAATCTTTATTTTGTGGATAGCTAACACATTGGAAGTAAGTTAATAAATAAAAGAAATAAACACAACTGGGTTGGTTATAAATATGTTTGATGGCTCGCCCAAAGTTACATCGTAACTATTGTTGAACGAACCTGGGTGTGTTACACTACTATTTGTTAAATTCGTTATTCCAATATATGATAATATTATATGTGTATATGTATCTACATTGATAATAAACTATTCTTTTTTTTATTTTTATTTTTTTGCCTTTTAACATGTTTTTATTGTTTGTACGACTCTATGTCATAACTAGAAGGTAATGGTAAGTAATCATGGTTGAAACTATTTTGTTACCTCCAGTTTTAATTCCAGAAGAATTTGGGAAAATGTTAGTGTACAGCCACAATGGTCCACAGCTCTTCGCCTGAACCACCTACATTTAAAATGATACATTTGTTTTGCTATTAATGCCAAGTTTGGGTATCAGGCTACGGGCAGAGTGCCGTTGTGAATTCACTCTTGAAATTGTAAATAATGGGGCTTCACAACTTAAATTTAATTTATTTCTTACTTAAATGGAACATAAAAAACTTCCTTAGAAATACAAATTTTATGCTTACTATGTAGTTACACTAAGGACATACACCTTTTATGTTTCTACACATATAATTAAAGAACAGCATAATTAAATTTTTAATTAAAAAAAATTACATAATCTTTCAGATTAGTTTTATAATAAAATCATAGTAGCATAGGATTTGAAGAAGTAATTTGCTCATTTTATTATAGAAGATACTTAAAGAAATCACTACTCCACTGACTGCTAATACCTTGACTGTAATGCATTGAATTATTCTTAATGTTTGTTAATAGACAAGACGTACCTTTTATTTAGCAAAAAGTATTTGACTATAATATATTTTGTATTTATTGTTAATGTTGTTTCAGAAAAATATGATGAAACTTTAAAGGTGGGTTCTAAGTACAGAGTAAGAAAAATAAGTTCATATAAACATGAGTCCATCAGCTCTTCTGGCTCAAAATATACATCAGAGTGTAGAAAAAGGATTATGCATTTTTGTATATCATGTTTACGATTCTCGGCACAAAGAAATACATAAATTCGAATTTTTATATCGCACAATAAACTATTAATAATATATTTACTAACTTAATAATACGTAGCGATGATATGATATTACTAATAAAATTATGTTACAAAAAATCGAAAACACGATTTACAAAATACATATACAGAAATCAAAAATATCTTTTTTCAATACTCTTTATTTTGAATCCAAACCATTACGGACGGACTCAAGTTTATATTGATTTTTTTTTCTTATTTTTTACTGCACAATCCATCCTTAAATTTCTCTCATCTTTCTGAAACACGTGACATTTAGATCTCCCTGGTATATAGGCAACCAAATATCTCCCTGGTATATAGGCAACCAAATATATAATATTACTGGTTGTCGGACAATGGTTTGTACTTTTTGGACCCATTCATAGAGGCGCTGAAACTCTTAACAAAATCTTGATGTCAAATGTCGCTTCTTTTCTAGTGTATGTTCTGTGGTCCCAGATTTCGTTTTTTGTTTTTTTTTTTGAGGACCAAAAGACGACTGCGCATTTAGCCGCGCGCTCGAGAGGCACGGTGATTTGTCAAGAAATAGATTATTTCCCACTTCGTCGTGTACAAATGAATTTCATTGGTGTTCATTGCACATTTAGCGACAACCTGGAACCTTTACTCGGCGAACTGTATAAACTGTGCTTGTTTGTACTCTGACTCACAGAACACACCTGATAAGTGAAAACTTCATTCAAAACCAAGGAAACAGAGCGATGGTGGCGCAACTGGGTGAATGGCATTGAATTACATTTCGCGCAAACTTCGTCGTGTACAAATGAATTTCATTGGGGTCCATTGCACATTTAGCGACAACTTGAAACCTTTACTCGGCGAAATGTATAAACTGTGCTTGTACTTTGACTTACAGAACACCTAATAAGAAAAGTGCAAACTTCATTCAAAACCAAGGAAACAGAGCGATGGTGGCGCAACTGGGTGAATGGCATTGAATTACATTTCGCGCGAAAAAAATATATAGACTATAATTTTAACTCAAATTAAATATTTTGTTCAACAAAAATAAATTTGCAATAATTTAAGACTTATTTGTCCTAAATATTGCAAATTTATTTCAATAAAATACTAGGGAGGAATATTAAGGAAAAAAAATAAATTTTCCTGACATTATACAAAATCGGTTAACTCAATTTGTTGCAATATGTGGATATATACTATCCGTCAATGGACAAGACATGCCAAAATCTTTATCAAGGTTCAACAACTGATCATTGTTAGTCTTGTTTTCACTTTGAATATTATTTGTACTATAATTTTCTAAAAATTTACAGAAATCTTGTAACGACTTACAATTATCTTCCTCGCAGTTTCCACCAGATATAGTAGTTCTGAAATTATTTATGACAATAGACTTTAAAGCAGCAATAAAGTGATGGGCTGTAGGGTGAGTTGACAAAATAAGTTTTCTAGTGGATCTTAATTTAAATTTGTTAACGATAAAAACTTAAAACCCTTTTCTATAAGATCTATCCAAAAAAACATAACCGCTCGTATAGTAATTTCCCACCCTTCAAGAAATTTAAAATGATTAGTTCTCTTATTTGTATTTTTCTCAAAAATCTGCCAGTTCCTCAATCTTGGACGCAAAGTAGATTAAAATTCAAGATGGGGGATTCATCAGAAAAAGCACACCCTTTTGAGAATATGAACAAGAACTATTTAAAGAATCAAATAAGTTGTCAATAAGACTAACAAATTGCATTTTAATAAACAATTTCGTACGTCAAAAATGGTTACAATTTTATAATCTTGAAAAACAAAATGAAATGGGCTTGGCTATTATCAGTTAATTGTTGAGTTAATAATGAAATAGCTCCCCTATCTGTCAAACACTGATCACAAACTGTTGCTACTACCGTGAATCCTGCTGCAAAGATTTTCGAAGAACTTCAATAATTATATTTTTCAAATGAATTGTCCCAATGGTATCTACAGTGAAATAAAAAGCAACCAGTATCTTAAAATTATTCTTTATTCTCCCAGTCATAAATTCTAAGGTGTGATATTAGCATGTTTCTTACTGCGACATTCAGTTCCCAAATCCTCATAACAAAAATTTTACCTTTTGAAGAATCATAATAAAACTCGCTACTTAAATGAATTTCAACAGAAATTAATGTACAGTAGCAATCAAGATTGTCCGTGCGAGAACTTTGCATTTTAAGATAATCTACTACCGGATTTATTACTCCACAGTAAAACGGAATAGAAGCTAAAACAGTTTTTAGAGTTCTAATAGATGGCAATTCAAAGTGAATGCGTAAATACTTATATAATTTTGGACTTCTTTTATATATAGAAACAGCAAAATATTTGTCATGAGAAGTCCACCGTTTACCAGTTCTACTTTTATTTACATTACGCATTTGTGAATTTATAAAAGCTTTACTAATTTCTTTCAAATTTTCTTCAATAAGCTGAAATCTGTCATTATTATACATGTTTCTAATAGATAATAAGTTAATCTATCTTTTAACAATTCTTTAATTTAGAGAGTTTCGACAGTGTTAAACGGTGAACCTCATACATTTTTCATTATTCAGGAGTGAAACTTTTTGAGGAAATGCTAGATTTTGATAAAATTCCTCTCTTAGCCTTATTTACTTCTACAGTATAAGTATCTTCACAAGTTCTTTCAGATAAAAAAGAATAGGTATAATTTCTAATGCTTGTGGAAAATAATCATGATCTGACAGCGTGGAAACTGAAAATTTCGGCATTTTAAACACTACATGCAGTATTAACAGTACAAACTACGTTTGATGGTTCTTCCATTGTATTTGCAAGATGGTCTTATTATAATTCATATTGGCAGTAATTAGATTATTATTATTATTGTTATTACTACATGAAGATTCATTAGGAATATCCTGAAAAAGTGACTTTCTACATTTAGAAGAAGAACGAGGCACTGCCTTGTTAGATATTCTTAAAGGCTCGTTTTTATTATTATAATCTTCAATAGAAAAGGGATCATCGCATACATACAAATTTTTACAGTCTTTTGAAGGACTTAAACGGCAAGCTGCTTTCTATTTTTCTAATAATTCATTATTATGAGGAAATCTATGAAAAATCTTATTACGATAGTCAGCTTTAATTATATTGGAATAATAACTGTTCTTACAAGGATATTTACAGGAATATCGAAAACGACTAACATACATAGAAATGCAATGGAAGACATCTTTAATCTAATTTAACGTTATGAATATTTAAATGTATAATTTATAAAAATCACACTAAAGTTTAATACCACAGTTCACTCACCTTTATTATGTCTATTTAAATTGTCACCTGAGCCTTGGACAAATAAGATTTACATTCTATTAATACTCACGTAATTAGATCCTAATAATTTGTTACCTTCAATATCCATGAAGAGAATACTTCTGTAACAAAAATACTGTTTTTGTGTAAATGATAGTGATGATTGATGAAGTACATGACAATATTTTTCAACGTAATCTTGAGGCCATTTTATAATAAAAACTTTTAAGTTAGGTAGACATAAATATTTACTTTATTTACTTACGTTATGCACGTTGTGGCCGACTAGTCTGGACAAGCTTGAATTTTGGAAAAAAGATCCCTGGATAATTCAGCTACAAACATTTTTTATATTATCACATAACATAACTCTTCAGTTTCTTACCAAATGTTATCATTTCCAAAAGAAAAATAATAATAATATCTCTACCCCTCATTCTAATCATAGGATTAGCCCAGAAGTCGAAGACTTGTGCGAGAGAGGGGGCGGCATATTATTATTTAGCAAGCCGCATTTGCGCTCAGGAACGACTTGCGTTGGTAGACCTTAACCACCATTCAGTGCAGGAATGAGGGAAACCCTCATTAATTAGGGGGATGGTCAAAAGTTGACCGGCATCAATAGCTCACATTGACCCAAGCCAACATTCTTCCACCCTACCATACCCGCAGAGAGGGTGCCAATCCTCTCTACGAATATAGCTTATATACGGTCGACCGGCTGCGGAGGTCAAACCCACAGCGATCTACTCACCTCGATTCAAGTACTGATGCCTTAAACCGCACGACCACTGACCGATAATAATAATAATAATATCTCTACCCCTCATTCTAATCACGAGGATTAGCCCAGAAGTCAAAGACTTGTGCGGGAGAGGAGGCGGCATATTATTATTAAGCAGGCCGCATTTGCGCCCTGGAACGACTTACATTGGTAGACTCTAACCACCATTCAGTGCAAGAATGAGGGAAACCTGGAAAACCTCATTAATTAGAGGGGTAGTCAAACTTCAACCGGTATCAATTTCTCACATTGACCCAAGCCAACATTCTTCCACCCTATCATACCCGCTGAGAGGGTGCCAATCTCTCCACGAATATAGCTTATATACGGTCTACCGACTGCGGGAGTCGAACCCACAGCGATCTAGTCACCTCGATTCAAGTACTGACGCCTTAAACCGCACGACCACTGACCGATAATAATAATAATAATATCTCTACCCCTCATTCTAATCACAACGATTAGCCCAGAAGTCGAAGACTTGTGCGGGAGAGAGGGCGGCATATTATTATTAAGCAGGCCGCATTTGCGCCCAGGAACGACTTACGTTGGTAGGCCCTAACCATCATTCAGTGCAGGAATGAGAGAAACCTGGAAAACCTCATTAATTAGGGGGGTAGTCAAACGTCAACCGGTATCAATCTCTCACATTGACCCAAGCCAACATTCTTCCACCCTACCATACCCGCAGAGAGGGTGCCAATCCTCTCCACGAATATAGCTTATATACGGTCTACCGGCTGCGGAGGTCAAACCCACAGCGATCTAGTCACCTCGATTCAAGTACTGACGCCTTAAACCGCACGACCACTGACCGATAATAATATCTCTACCCCTCATTCTAATCACGAGGATTAGCCCAGAAGTCAAAGACTTGTGCGTAGAGGGGGCGGCATATTATTATTAAGCAGGCCGCATTTGCGCCCAGGAACGACTTACGTTGGTAGGCCCTAACCACCATTCAGTGCAGGAATGAGGGAAACCTCATTAATTAGGGGGTAGTCAAATGTCAACCGGTATCAATCCCTCACATTGATCCAAGCCAACATTCTTCCACCCTACAATACCCGCAGAAAGGGTGCCAATGCTCTCTACGAATATAGCTTATATACGGTCTACCGGCTGCGGGGCTCGAACCCACAGCAATCTACTCACCTCGATTCAAGTACTGACGCCTTAAACCGCACGATCACTGACCGGTAAAATTTGAATATTATTATTATGGGATTATTGCCGCCAGACACATATTCTGACCTTTCAATATGATTGAAATTACCCTCTAATACATTTCAAACCAAAATAAAATTCATGCAATTTTTACCATTGTGAAGGAAAACATAAATATGAAAATATGCAATTTATTGTAACAATACTAACAAAACTTGAAAACAACACTGCTATAAAAACAATCAAATTTTTTATAATCTTACTATCTATGATATTAACAAAACAATTTATTCCTAAAAACACTATTTACAGAAACAGCAAAAATTGAACACTAAATTTAAATGCCAAAATCATAAACACAGATGTATTTATCTTGTAATTTAGCCACGTCATTAAAATTGACTACCCGACATTTAATAATCATCTAAACTTTGGCTAAGGCGATTGCAGTTCGAGATGGAATGTATACCTGAAAACAAAAAAACACTTAGTAGTCTCAGGCAAAGAATTGTAAATTTCATTTTAATTCATCTCTTTTCGATCGGTCAAGTTAAGCCAAAGCCATGAGATTTTGCAATTAATAACAAAAGTTTGTGTTAGTGTAAGTTTTCACATTATTAATGAAAATTTTATTATATCTGGCGAATTTTATTCAGCATCGGGTTACTTGAAGGTCAACCAAAATGATACCAACCGCATTTTATTGGAAGTTCATGAAGTCGAGGCAACTATTCCGTTTGTCAATTTTAGAACCACCTAAATCGTGGCAGTTTAATGATGATGCATGCAAATTATTTATTAGAGTGCTACACCTTACTTTTGTTTTAAAAACCAAGGCATATCACTAAAGATTAAGAACTATTAGTTTTCAATCAAAACAGCCTGAATTTTTTGTGATAATTGCAAAAATAAAATCTAAACCAAATGTACAAAACCTGGCAATAACTTTCGATTCACTAATACATAATTTGCATGCATCACCATCTTTAGATGAGTTTTTAACGGAAACGGCTGCTCCTATAGACTTCAATAAGGTGTACAATTTCTTAAGTAGAAAAGGTAGGGGAAAATGTTTTTCTATTCCCAAATGACATACACCGTGGCACAAAAAAGTTGAAGCGATTTAAAATGATCCTACTGGTCGCTTGTGGCGCCCTCTTGAAGAAAATTTGAATTTCCCGTCCCAAGAAACCTCCGCATATAAAATTTCATGAATTTAACTCAAAGTAGTCGAGAGTTATTAAAAAAAATGTAATACATTTTTTTTAAATTTGACATCCTGTATATCCTAAACGGAGCGTTTCCAGACCTAAGTATATAGGAAATATTTTGCTTAAAAGTGAACGTAGAATGAACATACTGAAGTATGTACATCTCCTCCTGAAACACCCTGTATAAGGTGCCTGGGAAAATGTGGTGCAGATATGTGTGCCTGAAGGACAACCCTTCTTTGTGTGAACGTTGCAAAAAATTCCCCAAAACAAAGCCCTTTTTCATAAATTTTGACGTTTTGTTTGACATTTGTTAAATAAGTGGACCAAAAAATTAATTAAAACAAAAATAATTAAAGATACTTGTGGTCATATTTTGATAGGCAACCCAGCAGAAATGTATTCCTCTATTAATAATCATCTATTAAAATTGCATTTCTTAATTAATAAACAGATGGACGTAGTAATCACGCGGTCTGATCTTGGGCTATTATCTTAGACCTAACATATACAGGGTGTTTCAAAACAAAGGCGAAACATTTCAGGGGGTGATTCCTTGTTGCAAATAAAAGGTAATTTGTTATATAAACGTTGGGTCACAAGTCAACCATTTGGGAGATATCGCGTTGCAAAGATGGCAGAAAAAAGAGTTTGAAGAATTGGTTTGTACTATTTTAACATTTTGAGAGTGGTTTACGGGATAATTTGCCTTTCGTTGTGTGATGTGTTTGATTGCGGAGTACGTTGGGATTCAATACTAAGTTAATACAACAAAAATGGTTATTTTCACAAACGCAGAAATGACAGACATGCACTTTATGTACGGCCAGGCAAATGGAAATTCCTTACGTGCTTGTCGCCTTTATGCAGAAGCGTATCTTAATCGTAGAATTCCTCATCACAGTATATTTGCTAAGCGTCATCGAAGGCTATGTGAATCCGGAAAATTCAAAAAAATAAAATTGCATTTCTTAATTAAAAAACAGATGGATGTAGTAATCACGCGGTCCAATCTTGGGCTATTATCTTGGACTTGTTTCCTGTAACATCTCTTTATGTGAATCTACGTGTGCATACACAAGTTTATTGTTTGCTCATTATGAATCTATGTGTCTATAAAATCTATGTGAATTTATTATATGTACGTGAGTCTATCATATGTATGTGAATCTATGACATGTTATGTGAGTCTATAACAATTAGATGAGTCTGTTGTGTCTATAATTACATTAAATATGGAAATTTAAGTGATTATGAATGTAAAATTCATATGGTATATGTGTACATATAACTATCACATATTTATGTGAGTCTATTATCTGCCTTCCAATATGCGAGTTTTAATTTCACCAAGTATTTTGGCTTCTTCCAATGTGTATGTATACTTCAAATATCTGTGTAATATCCATCAAACTGAGCATTCAATACTTTTCACATCGTAAATTGAACAAAATTGTGTCACAGATTGCTACATTGTTATGGGTAGTTGGACGAGATGGGTGAAAGTTGGGTATAAAATGATGAGAAAAATTGTTGATTTTTTCCTGGCACATAGAGTTTTCACATAATACAAACATATTTATTACCTGAACATAGTTCCTCCGCCCTGAGTACCCTTCGGGTACTGTGAGGATCTTTACGGAGCTGTCTATCCTCCCGAATCCACCAAACACCTTATCATCCGAGCATAAAACGATATGGTACTCTCCCGGTTCCTCGATCCCCACTCTATAATCGGCGAAACTCTTCACCGGATGGAAATTGAACACGAACAGCAATCCGGCCCTCTCGAACGCTATTACCTTGTCGTCCTCGTGCTTCATACTAACGTAAGCAGGATGGGCGGCCAGCCACCCGTACTTGATCTCCGCGTGGTTCATCGCGGCGTCCCAGGCATTCAGGTACTTGTATTTGAGGATGTCGTTGTCGACCAGGTTCCACTGCCGTCTGGCGTAGTGGTACGAGACGTTGTTGCCCGCCCGAGGGAAGTCCAGCCATTCAGGGTGGCCGAACTCGTTACCCATGAAGTTCAGGTAGGCCTCGCCGCCGAGGGTGTGGGTGATGAAGCGTATTATCTTGTGCAGGGCGATGCCGCGGTCGATGATGCCCGATTGGTCGGAGAGCGTGCTCATGTGCGTGTACATCTCCTTGTCCATCAGCCTAAAATTTATTAAAACGCTTAAATGGGTAAACTGGTAATATCCTAGAAAAAGGATTAAGTTTATCTTGGAGAGAAAATCGTAGTATTCATTTTTTAAACATACATAATAATTCAGAAATACTAAACGTGTTGTCACAGAATTTGCCCCGCTCGTACCCAATTTGGCGGCTGTGGTAGCACAAAACACTAAATTGCCCCGATCGCCCCTACGCAATACTGGTAAACAAAATAATGCCGTGTATCGAGGCGCGACTGGAATATTGAAAATCGACGAGAATCTTTTGAGAAATGGATCTAGAGATGCTAGAAAATACCTGGAATATTCGTTCGGTCTATAAAAGAAGAATAAACGGCTGCATTAGTGAGTCTTCAATTAGAGAGTTGTAATTTGGATATATCGGAGAGATCAATTAGAATTCAGAGCGATTTAGATAGTGACTAATTAAATAGTGTTTAGTTGAGTTGTAATTAGTATTCGGTAGTTTACAGAGTGTTAATAAATATCAGAAAAAGTTAACTGTTTGTTTTTCTGGTAAAAGAAAAAGTCGGATTGGGAAATCCGTGACAGTATTACTAGAAAAAAAATATTTGACCCTTAAATTTTTGTTCTGACATTATTTCATAAGGTAATCGTTATTTCAGGCCATTTGTTACAAAAGGCTGAGAAAGCTCGTGCGGCACTACCAACAAAGTCGGAACCAAAGTATAAAAAAGAATATGTCAAATTCCTGCAGTCGTTCTAGTATAAGCAATATTGATTTATTTTTCTGACAGTCTGAATCGCACAGTCCTAATTGTCTGTGGACTAAGTGGTCAATGATGACAATTTATAATAATAGATGGGAGAAACTTTCATAAACTTGAAGCGTTTCTCAAACGAAAAAGTAAAGGCTATGAGCCAAAAAAGTCTGAAGTGTTTAGTCGGGATATTGTAAACTTTTTGAAGGATGCTCTGAATAAAGTTATTATTAATATTATTATAAAATAAATGACGTAAAAAATAAAATAATGTATAAATTTACGGTTTACATACCAAAAAGCGATGGTTTTGTCGCCTACTAAGGCTTGATCGTGCGACTCCGCGTAAGCAACGTTCGGTTCCATCCAACGCCTGTTGGTTAGGGTGTGGACTATGTCGCCCATATTCCAGTGGTCATCGGCAACATGCTTAAGCAGTTTTATCCAAGTGTCTGGAATGGCCATAGCTAACCTAAACAAATTTACATATTTTCAACAAGACGAGTAATTTTTTGACAACACTAGGACATTGTGACCAATACAAAGACTTGGCACGTTCGCCAGTAAAGAAAGGGGATATGGAGTACAACATGGAAAAGGTGCTGCGAATGTTGGAATGCTTAACACAGGAAGTAAAAGAGGTGAGAAGAGAAGGAATATAGAGAGGAGATAAGACAACTCAGAGGAGAGATTGAGGACATGAGGCAGGAAAATAAGGCGCTTAGGGATAAGATGAGAGAGGTAGAAGAAAGAGTAGAGAGTATAGATAAAGAGAAAAGGAAGAAAAATATAGTGGTGCAAGGCCTACAAATTAGAGAAAATTTAGATCAGAATGAGCTAAAAGGACAGATAGAAGAGTTTATAAGAAAGTCAATGCATATGGAGATTGGTACAGAAGGGGTAACGAAAATAGGAGTTAATGTATTTTTAGTAGAATTAAAAAACTTCGAGGACAAGATAAGGATAATGAAAAATAAAAGTAAATTAAAGGAGATAGGAGCTGCCAAAGTCTATATTAACGATGATATGAGCAAAAGAAAGGAAATTCAAAGGAAACTAAGAATAAAAGCCAAAGAAGTGAGGATGGAAGGAAAGGTAGCAAAAGTAGGATATCAAAAACTCGTAATTGATAATGAGGTTTGGAAGTGGAATAATGATGCAAGCAGGCTAGAAAAAAGGAAGCAAAAACTAGATATATCACTCAGCATAAAGAAAGATTGCTGGCAATGGACACGGTTATGAGAAAAGGAAACGACATAAATAGAACCAGGAACAGAAAGCAAAAATACAGAACGAAGATAGAAGGACGGAGAGGGGAAGACAGAAAAAGACGGAAAGCAAGAAGACACAAATCAAGAAGAGGAATGAGAATGGGAACATGGAATGTAAGAGGGTTAAATGAGGAAGGATCATTAAAAATCCTAGAAAGAGAGGCAAATAGATTCAAAATGGACATAATAGCGATACAGGAGACGCATATAAAGGAGACGGACACATGGGAATTAGAAAATTATTTATTCTTTACGAGCGGAGGCGAAACAAGGCGATACGGAACAGCATTTTTAGTAAATAAAAATTTTAGGATAAAATTTCTAAATTTGAAGCAATTTCAGATAGGTTATGTATGATTAAAATCAGAGAAGAAATAAACATAGAAATATTAAATATATATGCGCCAACAGAAGAAAAAACAGAAGAAGAAAAAGATGAGTTTATGAGAAGCTAGAAGAAAATTACGGAAAGCTGAATAAAAACACAGTAAGAATGGTGGTAGGGGATGCAAACGCAAAAATAGGGAGAGAAAGGATGTATGAAAGTATAGTAGGGACAGAAAGTAAACACCTAGAGAGCAATGACAATGGGCGTAGATTGATTGAATTTGCAGAAGAACAAAAAATGAAAATAATGAGCACATTCTTTAAGAGAATGTCTCCGGATGGAGCATATTCGAATCAAATTGATCATGTTTGCATAGATGAGAATCACAGAAGCTTAATAAAAAATGTTAGGTCATGCAGAGGGGCAGATATAGACTCGGATCACTATCTAGTAAGGATAGATTTGAAGATAAAAACCTATTAAAAGAAAAGGATTACAAAGGAAAAAAGACAACTAGATATGGCGACATTACAAAATGAGAGAACCCAAAAGAAGTATGAAGAAGAGGAAAGGAAAGGTTTGCAAGAAAACATACGGATATTGGAAGCAAATATAAATGAAGAGTGGATAAAGATCGAAAATGTCATACAAACAGCAAGTGAGAAAGTAATACCAAAAAAAGAGTGTGCAGGGAGGAAAAGATGGTGGGATGAGGAGTGTATAAGAGAGGCGGAGAAGAGAAATAAGCTAAGAATTAAAGCACTTCAGTCACTACAAGAGGAAGATAAGGAAAAATACAGGGAACAAAGACAAAAGGCAAAGAAAGTGTTTAGACAAAAGAAGAGAGCAGAGCAGGTTAAGAAAATAGAGGAAATAGAGCAACATTACAAGAGGAAAGAAATACGTAACTTCTACAGAGAGATAAAAAGGGAAAAAGATAAAGAAGGAAGTAATATATGTGAGAGATGAAAGTGGCAATCTAATTGGAGAGGAAACAGAAGTGAGAGAAAGATGGAGGCAATACTTTGCAGATATGTTGAATGAAGAGAGTGTAAGGGAAGAAGAGGTGCACGAGGAGATGATACCGGGAAGAGAAGAGGAAGTAGAAGAACCTACAAAAAAGGAAATAGATATAATTATAGAAGCTTTAAAGAATAACAAAAGTCCAGGGAAAAACGGAATAACAGCAGAGAACATTAAGTACGCAGGAGAGGATTTAAGACAAAGAATATACGAAATGATACGAATGATCTGGAGAAGAGAATGTATGCCTGAAGATTGGAGAGATGCTATGATTATACCAATCTTAAAATGCAACAGACTGCAGAAACTACAGGGGTATATCATTGTTAGATATAGGGTATAAAATTATGGCAACGTTAATAAAGCAGAGAATAGAACCTATAGCAGAACGGCAAATAGGGAGTATCAAGCAGGTTTTAGAAAGGGAAGGTCAACAACGGACCAAATCTTCATGGTGAAGGAAATGCTGACTACATGCTATGAGTATGGGATCAAAGCAATGGTTTTATTTGTGGACTTCAGGAAAGCATATGATTCGATCAAAAGGAATAAACTAAGTAAAATTCTGGAACAATTTGGGATACCAACTAAACTGATTAGGCTATTGAAAATGACCTTAGAAAATACTAAAGCCAAAGTACGAATAAAAGGTGAATGTTCGGAAGGCTTTACTATTGATACAGGACTGAGACAAGGAGACCCACTCTCAACGCTTCTTTTTAATTTAGTACTAGAAAAGGTCATAAGAGATAGTGAGTTGAACAGAGAAGGACACATATTGTTTAAAAGTCACCAAATAGTAAGTTATGCAGATGACGTGGCCATTATTGCTAGAGATAGTAGGGAATTAGAAGAAGTAACGAGAAAACTTGTGGAGGAAGCAAGTAAAGTGGGATTGCAGATAAATCAAGAGAAAAGTAAGCTGCTGAGAATAGGAGAACAAAAAAAGGATACAAATTTTAAATTGAGAACAGAGCATGGAGAGATGGAGTTTGAAGAAGTTCAAGAATATGTGTATTTGGGGCGCTAATAACAGCTAACTGTGATGAGGAACAAGAAATAAATAGGAGAATAATAAAAGCAAACAGAAGTTCGGCAGCAGTCAACCACTTATTGAAATCAAAAAATTTGTCCAGACGAGTAAAATTTAGAATGTATAAAACAATTTTGAGACCGACAGCGCTGTATGGTAGTGAAACCTGGGTTCTCAATAAGAAGTCAGAAAACCTTTTAAGGTGGGAAAGGAAGATCTTAAGAAGAATTCTAGGGGGTAAGAGGACAGAGGAAGGCTATGTAAGGAGAAATAATGAGGCAATTTATGCAATGTTCCAGGCACCCACAATAGACGCTTTGTTAAAGCCAGGTGAGGGCAGTGGCTAGGGCATCTAGAACGTATGGAGGATAAAATGGCAGTTAAGAAAATAGTAGGGAGTAAACCTAACTACAAGAAAAAAGAGGTAGACCGAGGAAGCGATGGAGAGAGGCAGTGCCCAACTAGCAAAATAAATTTTATAAAGGTTGTATAAATTGCTATAATATAAATATTATAGGAGCTTCAAATTCATATAACGTAGTTAAATGCCTTTATACGATACTTATAGAATCGAAAAGGGCCTTTTATAAAATACTTTGGTAATGTAACAGTTCTATAAAAAAAAACATTTTTAAAACAATTTTATACAGCAACTATAAAAACGTTTTGTAATCTGTATTTTGGTATTATTTAAAGAAACATTATATTTTTTAGTGAAGAATATTAGAACCAAATCATTTTAAGATTGGTGTATAACGCAGATTCATAATTATTTGTACTTACATTTAAACACGGGGTCTCTCAATGGCGATCATTTGTATAAATGGTAGATAGGTATAATACTTACAATATTATCATATCCACAATTAGTGTTTCAACAACGAAAATTTTATTGCGGCGCAAATTTTATTGATAAACTATATATATGTTTGCGACAAAAAAATTATGCGCTTTAGTTTAGACCACATTTGCTTTAAAATTATAAAAAATAAATTTAAAAAATATTAAAATTATGCTTTCTTTAATTTATAATATCGTTGTGTAATTATATTTAATGATCTTGTTATAAAATAGTCTTCCAAAAATAGCAAAATTATGTTTTAGATATAATTTTAATAAGGCTTTCAACTAATTTTCCATAATGGCGGCAGTCGCTGATCCAACAAATATTCATTTAAAAATGGCGACTTATAATACAATGATTTTATTCTACATAAAACCTTAACAAAATATTTTAGTGTAAATTAGAACTTTATACGATAAAATGTTTTTATAGTCTTAAATATATTTTAAAATGTGTGTGCGCAAGTAGATAATGTTTGCATCGCAAGAAGTTGCCAAGTTTTATAAAACAATTTGAAATTTAAAATATTATAATACTACCCTTACCTATATTAATATTGTTAGGTGTTAGCTAAGTACCTATTATTCAAGAATTTGTTTGTATTCTTTCTTGATTAGTGCTTGGTAATACACTATACCTTAGGAGTTCAAAAATTAAGGTTAGGTTTGGAATTTTATTACGCGGTATATACAATAACTATGTTTTCTCTAGTCACAATTTTGTTCTATAACAGATTTATAAAAACACAACTATAAAACTATTTTATAAATAAACGCATTTCGTGGCTAAAAAATAATTTTATTAATTTCCTTATATATCCTTAATAAAACACGTTTATACAACTATTTTATAAGATTATAATTAAAAGTCATTTGCCTAAGTATACAACTCTTTCACAATATGTTTATAATCCTTATATATAATTTTTTTTTAATGTTGTATAACGTATTATAATACTTTTAAAACAATTTTAAAAACTGAAAATTATTAGTTCTATAAAACACGTTGTAAAACTACATATTATAAAACAATTTTATACAATTACTTTCTTCAGGAACAAAATTATGGCAATTATGTGCTCTATAAAACCAAACTGTTCATTAAACAACGCAATTCGATAGTTATAAAATAATTCGCTTCTTTTAAAGTTCCATTTTGCTAGTTGGGTGGCAATAGATCTAAGGGAGAAAAATGTAACGGATTGGAAAATAAAGGCGAAGGACAGAATGGAGTGGAGGAGAATAACACAGCTCTGGGCCTAAAAGGCCTGTAAACAGCTTTATATAATATATATACAAAGACTTGGACAGTTAAACTAGAATAATATGGTAAAACTCATGCATTGCCAGAAGTCTCTATGATTTACTATCGAAATAAATGAAATAGACTCCTGAGTTTCGAAATCGATATTAAAAAACGTAGAGGTGCTTGTGTGTTAAAATTTTAGTTAGTTTTGTTTACCCATTGTTTAGTTATTACTGAAAAATTCACGGTTTTCAGCCTACGAATTTGATACCTCACACTTTAACTCGTAATTGATAAAAAATTATAAATTTTTACTGACGATTAATCAAACTTTTGTCTTTAGTACTGTGGAGGTCATTTGTCTCAAAAGCTCTTTTAAGCAAAACAGAAGGGAGTGCTACCTCATTTGCCACAGTTGAATTTTGCATAAACCATTAATTCCTTCAGCTTGAAAGTAATCTTTTAGAACTATTTGTTTGAAATCTTCCGACATATGCTTCGACATCTTGTTTTTTCCCTCTGCGTTGTAACTGATTTGCACGCGATCGAAACTTATTATATTTTTTAAAAACTGTTTCCTTTTATACTTACCACAGTGTGGCAATCACTCAAATCCTTCCCAAAGTTTTGTTTATTTTGCGATACATTTCAAAACGTTTGAACCGCAATGGAAAATATTTATATCATTAACACTAAAGGTAACATAAATGTGCCACTTACTGCTCAATGACAACTTTAAAAACATGTTTTATGAGGATTATTCAAGAATAATTTTTTGCAGTAACACAACACCAAAGTACAGATTAAAAATAAGATTACAAAATTCCTAATATTTCCGAAGATAAAAATGTGAATGAAACAAGGCAAAAAATTATTCTACAAATGAAATATTTGAGCCGCCACTGCTTGCTACAACAATGATCGATCTCGCTGAACGTCTTCCACATGCCACGGACCTCCCCTCGGATAACTAATAAATTATTTTAACAAATTTTTCAGTTTGCTGTTTACAGTTATTTACTACATGTGTCAGTTTTTTTTCTTTTTTTGAAGAACGCAATATTGACGGAGATGGTACTCCCCTCCGTTTTGCTTTAAAATAAAAAAAGAAGAGCTTTTGACACAAATGACCTCGACAGTACAAAGTTTAATAGTTCGGTTTATAATCAGTAAAAATTTGTAATTTTTTTATCAATTAACAAAAAATTTGTGACGAATTAAAGTAAGAGGCATCAAATTTTGTAGGCAGAAAACCGTGATTTTTTCAACATTTTCATTAATAACTAAACAATGGGATAATGAAACTACCTGAAATTTTAGTACACAATATAATAATAGTGAGGCTATAAATGATCTCCATTTCAAATGTTTTTGCCCCTACGTTTTCTTAATATCGTTTTTCAAACTCAGAGGTCTACTGCGATAGTAGGCTATGTAGCATCAATTCTTGTCTTTAAATGTTGTGCAATATTTGATTTTTTCTTATTAAAAATTTTAAATACTTACGTTATCTTATATAAATTCTATTAACTTCGCCTGGTACGTTAAAAATTGAAAAACTTACCTGTAGTCAAAGCCTAGGCAACCTTCCGTAACGGGCCGACAAGTCCCGGGCATGCCAGACACATCTTCCGCTATAGTAATCGCATCTTTATTCAACTCGTGGATAACGTAGTTGGCAAGCATCAAGTAAACGACACCCTCTGTATCCACCCCAAGGGTGAAGTAATCATCGTAGTGGCCTCCAAAGCCCTGAGAGATACCCCTCGAGTGGTACAACATAGAAGTGACCCCATCGAACCGGAAACCGTCAAACTGGTACTCCTCCATGTACCAACGTATGTTGGAGAGCAGGAACCGTAGAACTTCAAACTCCGAGTAGTTGAAAAGTCGCGAATCCCAAAGCGAATGTTCGCCCCTCGGACCGGTGTGGAAGTAACAGGAATCCGTACCGTCGAAGCGGTTCAAACCGTCCATTACGTTCTTGCTGGCATGGGAGTGAACTAGGTCCAGCAGAATGACCAACCCGAGTTCGTGAGCTCTGTCGACCAACCTTTTCAACTGCTCTGGGGTGCCGTAACGGCTCGAGGCAGCGTAAAAACTGGTAACTTGGTACCCAAAGCTGGCGTAGTAGGCGTGTTCCATAACGGCCATGAGTTGGATGCAGTTGTAACCCTGTTTAACGATTCGAGGTAGGATGTTGTCGGTGAAGTTGTCGTAGCTGCCGACTTTGTATTCCGAAGTGGCGATACCGACGTGGCACTCGTATATGCGCAGGCTCTTTGGTCGTGGTACTTTGGGGTGTTTGAAGATGTATTTCTGGAAGGACAAAGAATATTAATTTTATAGATGAGGGCGTGTTAATCGGAGAAAAGACAACAAACAGTAATTAATAAGGTCAATATGGGCTGTGCCAATGTTTCAATTCAATTTTGAATCTTCTTCAGGGCTAAAAAAATGCAACCAGAGATAAGTGAACTATAAATAATTAACAAACGAAACATATAAAACAAAGCAACAATATACAAGCTACTTTATATACCCTTAAAAATTTAGGAAAAACATATTTTTGTAAAGGTAATTAGCAACCTTACCTAGCGAGATAACAACCATTGTCAAATAATAATAGTAACAATACCATCCATTCTTAGAATAGGTCGAAATGTATAAATAAAATTTTTTGTTATACAGGGTGTCCGGAAATGATGAACAAAAAACTCAGGAGATAATTCTAGACCGGAAATAAGAGCTACCTCTTTCTATAACAATTTTTCCCAAACTGATTATTAACGTTACAGGGTGTTAAAATTAAAATTTTATTTTTGATATTTGTAAATAACTTCTTAAGAAATCCAAATATTTACATAAAATTTGTAAATTGGGGGTTTTTGCGGACGAGAAATTCAAATATATTTCTAATTTTGACGTCACTAGTCATGGCACACCATGTTTCTTTTAAAAGGCAGAACTTTTTTGTATCTTAATGTATCCATCTGACTATTGAAACAATCGATTCTCCTACCTGTTTTATTTGAAAAAGGTATACCTTGCTGAAGTCGGTAGGCGTAACCATTTTTGAAATAATCCTATTTGAAATGCTCAGTGCACTGATGGGTAGACAGTCACCCTAACCAACATGCATACACTCCAGGGCGATCCACCGACACTGCCCTTCACCAAGTGGTGGGCAAGATCGAAAAATCACTGGACAATAAAGAGTCCACCCTGGGAGTATTCATAGATATAGAGGGAGCGTTTGATAAAACAACCTTCCCCAAAATCAACTCAGCCCTTGTGGAAAGAGGAGTCTCTCCTACCATCTGTGGTTGGATATCAAATATGCTCACTAAAAGAGCCATACAAATCAGTGTGGCGGATGCCTCCGTAAGAGGCATTGTTGCAGGGGCTGCCCGCAGGGAGTGTTTTATCACCACTGCTATGGAACTTGCTCCTGCATCACCTCAACTCGGAAATTGGCATCTATACCATCGCTTATGCCGATGATCTTACCATGCTGATTAGTGGAAGGTTTGAAGGGATTCTTTGTCAAAGAATGCAAACAGCCCTAAGAGCCGTTGAAGAGTGGTGTGAGGATCATGCTCTGTCTATCAACCCCAAGAAGATGGAAATGGTTCTCTTCACGAGGAAGAGGAAAATGGGGCCCATAAAAGCACCAACTCTCCTAAACACTACGTAAGCTTCGAATCGGATGTGAAATACCTAGGAGTCACACTTGATTCAAAAACTAACATGGAATCTTCACTTAGAGAGAAGACAAAAAAGGCGTACATATCCTATGAGCAGTGCCGCAGAACCGTTGGTAAAACCTGGGGAATGAAACCAAGGGTGGTCATGTGGATATACACTGTCATTGTGAGACCAATGTTAGCCTATGGAGCTGTCGTCCTGGTGGCCGAAATTTCAACAGATGACAGCTAAACAAAAGGTCAGCCAGGTACAAAGGATTGCCTGCCTAAGCATAACTGGAGCTATACGTACTCGTACGAATCCACCATAGCAATGGAGGCGATGCTATGTCTGCCACCGATGGATATTTATCTAAAAGACAACAACTATGCTTCACCTGAAAAATACTGGTATTATACCTGATGTATATGGAGAGGATATGGAGAAGTTAGGAGTCGCCTGTGGAATGGGGACGTCAGAAAGATGCCCCTTTTGCAGGCAGACACTGACAGCATTTCTCTAAGTTTGTGTTTTACAGACCCTACACGGTACTTATCAGAATCGAGGAGACCGCCAGTGAAGATGTTATCAACATCTACACGGACGGGTCAAAAAAGAAGGAAGGTGCAGGATGTGGGATTTATTCCAGATCCTTACATATTCGTTATCAGTGGGCAATGGATAGGCATGCTACGTTAGTACAAACGGAATTAGCAGGTATAACCATAGCCGCCAAAGAAATTGCCCGTAGAGATACAACGGGCAAAATCATCAGAATCTACACAGATAGTAGACAATCACTACTGATCTTACGTAATCATAAGATAACAACTAGATCAGCATGGGAATGCCATCAGGCACTAGTAGTGGCCTCAGCTAACAACAGCGTATCTGTACGCTGGGTAAAGGTACACGCCCGGTGCAATGGCAATAAAGTAGCTGACAAACTGGCTAGAACTAGTATATTTTTGGACCCGGTCCCTCCAGTATGCTTCCGTTGTCAGCATTTATTGAAATTATCAAAGGATACACCCACAAAGAGTTTAAGAAACGTTGGGATGAAGCAAATGGCTGCAATTTGGCAAAGGAGTCCCTAGGGTACCCCTGCAAGGATACAGCCAAAAAGTACCTGGCTATGTCTAGGACAAGCCTCCGTCTAGTGACAGGTATTCAAACTGGACACTGCTGGTTAAGAAAGCACCTCTATAACATGAGGAAGTGTGATACACCTCTTTGTAGAGGTTGCGAACAGGAAGACGAGACAGTGCTCCATGCACTCTGTGAGTGCGCTGCCATCTCATCAATAAGAGAGTCCGTGTTGGGAGAGCGATGGCCTTCTATGGCCTACATTAGAGAGATCCCCCTGAGCAGCGTCACCACCTTTTTCTCCTTATTAGGTTGGCTGACAGCTTAGGTGGACTGATCTCCTAATGGGAGGAGGTACAATGGGCCCAATGGGGCCTAAGTGCTGTAGCCGTTTCGCTACCCTCCCCTTAATTCCAGATTCCAGAATGCTCAGTGCAGTGTTACCCACACCTCCGCCATCGGTAAATTTCTAAATCTGATAATTTTTTGTTTCCTACCTACTGTCATAATAAATATGCACATCGAATTTGGTTAAACTAACTCCAGTGCTTTAGAAATTAAAACTGATTCTTTTTTAAATATTTGATACTCTGTGGCGCAATGGCCGTCCTCAGACCCCATATTTATATATAAAAACCTTGTTTTGCCCACAGAATACACCCCAGAATGTTTTACCTCTACTTAAGAAACATCCTGTATAAAATCAATTAGGATATTTAAAACCTTGGTAAATTATCTACAAATTGTTCCTTGACCGCTTTCTTAGGAATGTGGTATTTAAACTCGCTTTTTAAATACTACCCATTTCTGTGCGGTTGTCTCTCAAGTTGCATGCCGTTCAAAAACGGATTTTTTTAACCCTTTCGCGACGGGAACCTGTTATATCCGCAAAAAAAGGCCGTGTTCGACATACGGGAAACGGATATTTACGCAGGGACTGAGGCACCACTTCGAGACGGGTGACGTGTTGATCAGCAATTGCAGGTGTTTGTTATTGCCATAAAGATCATGAAAGACAGAGAGAGAGAGATTGGTGTGACTTTTTGGCGCCATAGTTGAGCATGTTATACGGTGTAGTGAGTACTGAGAGTTGAATTGTTTATTATAATGGCACGTAATAAGTTTTATACGGTTCCAGATTTTTTCCTGATTTTTTCAGCATGAAACATATAAAACATAATATTTTGTAAAACATGAAAATACTCTTCGAACGGGAAGCGGTTAGATCAGTGTACATACATCATCGATTCGTAACGGGAACCGGATAAATCAGAAAGCACTGACGGCACCCGTACAGGCGACCGAGTTAAATGAAAAGTTCCCCATCGCGAAAGGGTTAAAGAGTTTTGGAGAAATTAATAAGAGTAATAAATAATTCTAAATAAAATTTTGTGCTATGCCATTGAGAAATTGTCCATGGGCGACATCAGAAATAATTGGCTGGACAAAGGGCCCCTTTTCCCCAGTTTCTACATCTATATTCTAGGTGTTGCTTACATAATACCCTTAAGAATTTAGTTAGCAACAGAAGTATCTCCATTAAACTTCAATTTGATTGGTTACAAGTTCACAGTTATTGCAAAAAAACCTATGTTAAAACTTCTTTTACAAGTAAATTCTGTCTCTGACAAAAACTCGAAAACAAATCTATTTAAGCTATATTGTGGGCATAAAAACAATATTTTTCTAAGAATGATAGTTTTCCTAGATTCCACAACATTTTTCTCAATAGCGCTTACGTTGTTTTGCCTTGTACACGTCGATATATTTCCTCTTTTGAGGAACACACTTGTTTCGGAAACACCCTGCATGACATATCATAAAAAAACTTACTTCTGATGGTGGAGGATTCCATAGTTTTTGTTTGTATATCGTACCCTCATGTTTTGGAGGTTCGACAACATAAGTAGCGTACGGAGACAGTCTGTCTTCTTTTCCTCCTTCCTGTGTCTGCACTACGACCTATAAAAAATGCATTTAATTAAAATTTATACTATTGTACACCATACCCAAGTACCACCTTATCATTACGTAATGTCGACCTTTATTTAGTCTGAATTATATTTTTAACCTAACCAGACTTAAAATTTATGTAAATGGAAAATGAGACGTCAGTAATACGTCTTTATATATACGGTAACGGTAGTGAGGACTAGGTACGAATTATAATACTGTAATTACATATGTTAGCACACTTCTCCACGTTTTTTACTGCAACTCCATATTTATTGTGAATATGCCAATTCTACCACTAGAATTTTGAAGCCTCTCTAAAGTTTTGCATTTTTAAAGGAAATATATTTTTTGCATAAAATATATTTCTAATAATTTTGTAAAATACATAAAATAGAATATTATTGTAAACAATGCAAAAGCAAATGTAGAAAAGGGAGAGGAAAGGATTATTTTATCCCCCCACTTTTTTCTAATGTATACCTATCGATGATTTTTTATAACGTCTCAAAAATGAAGTTTTAATAAAAATTATCAAAGGTAATAAAATATTTTGCAAACACGGAATTCCAGGAAACAACTACTCTGCGGGCTAATGCCCGACCAGCATTGAATTACACCTGGAAAACCTATAGCAACAGCTAGAGTCATTCGTCAGACGCCCACCAGACATATACCGGTTTCGAGCTTATTAGCTCTCATCAGTATGCCATAGGTGAGGTATCCGACGAATAATCCTAGCTGCTTTCGCCTGTCTAACCCGACAGAAGGGACCATGAGTACGCGGTGTAGAACTAACTACATCTATCGGCCGTTCGCTACTCCATGCCGGACTGAAAATGTCCGGGCACGAAGCGTTCTACATGCAGTAGACACCATTGAAAGCTGTCGACCTTTATCGCGATCGGCGAGAAACGATATTTTGCAAACACACACAATAAAATATTCTAAACAAAATTTTACATTGTGACATTATAAAAAATCATCTAGACGCACGTCTGAAAAAAGTAGGGGGGAGGGAAATAACTTGTCACAATAAATTACCTTTATTTCCGATAAGTGCTTAATGACAGGCGTCCCATCTGAATTAGGGGGAAGAATTAGCTCCCATTTACCGTATTCCAATTTATTATAAGGATGACTATCTCGATTCCACCCATCTAAAAGCAAAAAATGGTTATATAACCTAATGACAATACAAACTTTTGACTAATATCCTTGTTTATCAGTAGATAAACAAGGCTGATATGTAACATGTTTGTAAATTATTAATTTTTAAAATACTATTAAATTCATAAATGCAACATTAACATGAAATATGTTCTCATTGGTCAATTATTAGTAGATGTAGTATCAGAGTGATGTGAAATTTTACAGTTAACTTGTACACTTTACACTTTGGTAAACTACAACCTAACAGCATTGACACAGTAGGTACCATATCAACTTTTAAGACTGTGGAAATTGAATGATTGTCAAGTTAATTAAACACTCAAAATATACTCTGTTAGATTAATTTAAAAAGTGATACTATTGTTTGAAGTAGAGAAAATCAACAGTTTGTAAGAAAATCGACATTAAGGATGCCGTATTTGTGAAATAGTGTATTCTAAAAATACAAGTAATTTCAGATATTTAAGAACTGAATAATATAGAGTTTAGCAAATAACAAGAATGTTATCTCATGCCATCTACGAATATTCAAAGGTACCGAAGTAAAATCAATATATAACGTCAGAAAGCGATGTATCCAGCAAATTTTTAGGTACTGAAATCTTTCAAAATACATATTTTTTAAATTCAATTATAGATGTAAACATTGTTATAATATACAGGGTGTTTCAAAACAAAGGCGAAAAATTGTAGGGGGTGATTCCTTGTTGAAAATAAAAGGTAGTTTGTTATATAAACGTTGGGTCACAAGTCAACCATTAGGGAGATATCGCGTTGCAAAGATGGCGGAAAAAAGGGTGTTTTTATTGATTTTCTCGGAAACAAAAAGCGTGGGAATGGTACAATTTTGTGGAAGTGTTACCATCATCAAAAGACACTTGTGCGATATTTTTTCACTTTTTGAAAATAATTGGAAAGGGTTGAAATAAATTACCCCTTTCAGTTTTTTTAACTATACTTTCAAAAAACTTCATTAACGACGTTGAAAAAAATAAACTAGGTTAAGCCGATTCATTTAGAAACTTTTTTCTCTCTTATAATTTGTTGATAAAATTAACTGTTTCGACGTTAAAAAATAAAATGTAAAGTATTGCACGTCGGGAAGAGGCAGTTTTACTACACCCATTATTAGGAAAAACTAGTTGGCTGCTGTCAATTTCCAGATATTTCCATTGTTGCTTTCACAGATAGCAAATGGTTTGTACTTCCCGGTGTCGGCCTGTATCAAAACTTCTTTTTTTGAATTTTCCGGATTCACATAGCCTTCGATGAAGCTTAGCAAATATACTAAGATGAGGAATTCTACGATTAGGATACGCTTCCGCATAAAGGCGACAAGCATGTAAGGAATTTCCATTTGCCCGGCCGTACATAAAGTGCATGTCTGTCATTTCTGCATTTGTGAAAATAACCATTTTTGTTGTATTAACTTAGTATTGAATCCCAACGTACTCCGCAATCAAACACATCACACAACGAAAGGCAAATTATCCCGTAAACCACTCTCAAAATGTTAAAATAGTATAAACCATTTGCTATCTGTCAAAGCAACAATGGAAATATCCGGAAATTGATAGCAGCCAACTAGTTTTTCCTAATAATGGGTGTAGTAAAACTGCCTCTTCCTGACGTGCAATACTTTACATTTTATTTTTTAACGTCGAAACAGTTAATTTTATCAAAAATATAAGAGAGAAAAAAGTTTCTAAATGAATCGGCTTAATCTAATTTATTTTTGTCTACGTGGTTAAGGAAATTTTTTACAAGTATAGTTAAAAAAAACTGAAAGGGGTAGTTTATTTCAACCCTTTCCAATTATTTTCAAAAAGTGAACAAATATGTCACAAATGTCTTTTGATAATGGTAACACTTCCACAAAATTTTACCATTCCCACGCTTTTTGTTTCCGAGAAAAACAATAAAAACACTCTTTTTTCCGCCATCTTTGCAACACGATATCTCCCTAATGGTTGACTTGTGACCCAACGTTTATATAACAAACTACCTTTAATTTTCAACAAGGAATCACCCCCTGAAATTTTTCGCCTTTGTTTTGAAACATCCTGTATACTTACATAGTTCTGCATATAAGATTGTTCACTTTTGTTTATAAGTATCTGAAAATAATTGTTAAAATGTGGGGCTAGAATAGCGAAATAATATGTGTCATACAAATGCATTTTAAAAGTTATTATATTATTTGAGGAGAGTTTAAATAGTAAAAGTAATTTTATTTTTGATATTACTTTTGCTCTACGTCTTTTATTTTTCGAGATTCCAGTACCTAAAAAACACCACAAATTTGATCATTTTGCGGCGAGAAATACGGCGACCTTAAATTCTTTGGACATGCTGGTGAATCTTATTTTTTTAGGATGTTAGCAAAGTGTACTTTGAATAATAGCTGTTATATTATTTTGAAAGCAATTTCAAACTTCATTTATAATAATTAGAGTTAGTGCCAGCACGGAATCTGACATGGTTGAACGGGTGGGTCGTTGGCCTTCACAACAGACTCGCATTTCGAACTCCACTTTTGTTTTAGTTATTTACGGAACGCTGTAATAGTCGGTGTCACGTCAAAACGTTTCTTTTTTAAGTCTGCTGTAAGTTGTATTCACCTTGTGTATTTAAATAACTATAAATACTAACATAATTTACATTAACAACTATTAGTTGACGGGAGAAGTGAAGTAACATGTCAAAAGAGAGAAGAAATAGACGGGTATTATTTCAAATGTGGTTTGAAAGTGAAGGAAATGACCTGTTTTATACTGTGTGTGAACGCATCATAAATTCTTCTAACAAAATAACGTGGCAAAACATTTGAAGAGCCATGCGCTTAAGACTGTATATTTCTATTAACTTACAGACGCCTTTCTTACAAGCAGTATTACCTTAAAAAAACTAAAGAAACCCAAGTTACATACGTTTTTAGAAAAAATATATGAACCACAAAATTCCTCTTGAAACTATGTTAAAACTAAGATATGTTGAGAGTTTGCAACAATGTACTGACATCAATATGTGAAGACATTGCGGACAATTTCGTTTATTTCATTACTCAAAGCTACTAATGCTTGTGGACGTTCAGTAGTCAATTTTTTAATTAGTGCGTTAAAAAGTGACACTGACTGACACCACCTACTGGCTTCTAAGGTGCTGGAAAAACCAATCACAAAACTATTATAAATTTTGTTATTGAATGTTCTCGTTATAATATGGCCCGATCAGATAAAGTTCTTGTAATGCTAAGTGATGCAGCCGCGTGAATGTTAAAAACAGATTTTATCTCAAAAATATACTGATGATACATTTCACGTGCTGCTCACACAGTGAAAAAAAGTTTTCATTTAAGGCGCCTACAAGACAAGAAGGGGGGCGTTACCAAGCATATTTCTTAAGCCCGCTTTACATTAACAATTTCTTTGTCAATTAATTGATCAAGTGACTTCGTCAAGTCGATTGACAAATGTAATACTAAAATTTGGACGTCAAATAAATTGATGAAGAACTTCGTCAAGTTATTGTCGACTTAAAACTTGTTCTAATTTTTCGTCAATTTTTACTTCAATTCAGGAATACCAACCCAAAATAAATGTAAATATTTAACCAGTAACCAAGCAGCAGCAATAATAAATGCAATGGAAGCTTTTTTTGCCCTGAAATATAATTATTAAAATTACTTTTCATTTTTAACAGTTTTTGTTTCGTATACAAATGGGAATGATATAATGTCAAAAGTTAAAATTACTTTTAGGTTGGTACGGGTGACATCTGACAGCAAAATTGTTAAGAAACTTGCCAAGCCCTGAACATAATGTAAAACCAAAGTGCGACCTTGAAGAAGTTGATGAATTAATTCATCAATTTCTTCGTCAATAAATTGTTAGTGTAAAGCCCGCTTTACACTAACATTTTATTTATTTCAAGAGACTTAAAAAATTACATAATTTTAAAAATTTTCAATTATCGGTTTATTCGCTAAATACAAGTATATTAAAATACAAAATTTATTAGAACTTACTGAAATCTCCGGCTAGGAAAAGTTGTCTAGCTCCAGGAGCCCATTCCCTACAAACTATAGAGTTGTCCGGTTGTACATTGATGCCGTAGTAATTGTACGCTTTCGTAAAATTGTCTAGCCCACCACCGTTTTCTTCTATTGAATCTTGTAAATCTCTCAAACAGGCATATCTAAGGAAAAATTGTTTAAAAATTTAATATGTATTATTTTTTAATGTTATCTAGAGAAGGAAAGTAATAGCTATCATATTTCAAATGTGAACTTTAGTTAAAAAATTGTACAATAAGAACTTTAAAAAATATAAATATGAAAAATTTACTTGAAAATTTAGACCTACAATACCATGCAATTTTTCTTCTTCTTCTGATAACATTTTCATACAAAAGCAGTATTCTTCAAATTTAAGATTTTATAGCTGTTTTACACACAATAATTTATTGTACAATATTGACAATTTATTTGCAAAGAAATTGATCAATTTCACAATTTATTGAGAACTGCTTTACACGTTCCAATATTTACTAATATTTATTGGTCAACCTTCATCAACTAAAATTAAAATATTTTGTAGTCGAACTTCACCATCTAATTACTTATTTTTTTTTTAAAGTTTAATTAAAGATAATGAATGCATAATTGCTTGTTTTCCTTTTGGAGACCAACTAACCTTTGCCATTTTAACAATCTAAAAGATTTGCTTATAAGGTTTGTTCCAAATACATAAGGTTTGTTTTAGCAGCAGTTAAAAACTGTTGGGAAACTATCAGAAATGTCCGTCCAACTATTTATTGCATCAAATTCAATGGTAACGCGTTCTCAACTTAACTGGTCGAATATTTCTGACAGTTTCCAAACCGTTTTCAACTGCTGCAAAAACAAGCCTATAGAAAATCGTACAATGTACGGTTTGGAGTCTGCGCAATAGCAAAAAACTGTTCCAAATTAAAAATGATCATTCATTGTACGATTTCCTTAGCGTTCCAAATATCTTTGGGACAAGCATTTAACCGTACCACGGCGATAACATCAGTACATGCCATTGTCACAGCTTAAATAACAATCAGCTCACAGACTCGTATGAGCGGGAACGTCTCGCGCCACAATCTCGCGCAGATCTTCGCGCATGCCGCCATTTTGGGATAAAAGGCGGCAGGGACGTGTGGTTGTAAAATATGCCCTTATAGCCATACCGTCAACGACTGCGTTATTGGCGCACGAATGCTGTATTTTGTGGTTTGTTGATTTTCTTGTATTTTATACTGTTATGTTATTTTATTTTTAAACAATTTCAAGTAAAACAAATTTATATTTAGTATGACACTTTCTAAATTGGGACAACTATTTTTAATCCGGTCCTGACTTGTATCCCAAACGAGAGAGAGACAACAAGCTTCAAGGACAAATTTTCAGGTTTTAATACTTCAAAGGTGCCGCCGTAGAGTCTGTGAGCTGATTGTTATTTAAGCTGTGCCATTGTCATGTGTAGGAACTACTTGTGAACTGTTTGCATAGACATGCGCACTAAGTAAACTCGTGTAGATTTGACATTAAAGATGTTCAATTTAGTCGTTTTTTGATTGATAAATAGTAAATTGAATTTTAAAATGTCCATCCACGACTAGTTTTTAATTTTAAATAATGACTTGTATACGAGGCTGTTTACAACTTCAAAATTAAATTCAGAGGTGAGGTTATATCATGTTTGTCCCCACTCGTTTTTCGGTCAAAAAAACGTGCCAAACATTCGCGATTCCATGCACGGTACAAACTTCACGTATTCGCCTATTATCAGTGCATATAATCTCGTGACGGTATCGTGGCCGTACAAAAGTATTTATTTGAAACAAACTTATAAATTCATCAACACCCAGATATCCCTAAAATTTACCACTAAATTAGAGCATATTCTAATATACAATTTCTTGAAATCAATAATTTCTAGCCAATTTCTGTTTTACAGTACTTAAAATAAATTAAAAGTCAACTTGTTCAACTTATTATTCTATAAATTGTTGTGTGTAAAGTCCGCTTTACATTAACAAATTTCTTTGTCAATTAATTGATCAAGTGGCTTCGTCAAGTCAATTGACAAATGTATGTAAAACTAAAATTTGGACGTCAAATAAATTGATGAAGAACACAAACCTAGAAAAAATATAGACTGTGCCAGTGTCATATTGCCGGCGACCGCAAGTTCATGGCTGCCCTAAAATGTCCAGAATCGCTAAAACTTGGTTTTTATGCCAATTTACGTTGGTTGTATTGTAGCGTGAAGCTCATTTGTTTACTGCGATTGGTCACATTTGAAATGACAGCAAGTTAGTTAATTTCAGGTTGCAATGCAGCCATCATATTTGCACAACCGCCAACATAAAGCAAATAAAATGTCCATTTTCTGGACCTAAGGACCATAGAAAACGCGGCACCTGTCACGTGACCTATATCATGAACCGACGCGGTCTATATTTTTTTCTAGGTCTGGTACAAGCAAAGCTTGAATGCGGAGCTATTATTTGGAATCCCATATATGATATACATTCACAAGCACTTGAAAAAGTTCAACGTAGATTTATGAAATATGTTATATCAAAAATTGACAATCATTACCATGAGCGAGGTTATCCAAATAGTTTATTATTGTTAAGGTTAAATATGGTATCTTTAGAAAAGCGTAGAGCAATTATAACATTATGTCTCCTAGGTATATATAAATTGTTAAATTATATGATTGATTGCCCTATTTTGTTGTATAAAATTGATTTCAAAGTTCCTAGATTAGAATAATGTCAAAATGAACTATTTTATTGTTCTGCAAGTCATACCAGAGATTATAAATACACTAGATAATCACCGTCCATGTAGTTACTGGACGCGGTAAAAATGGATGCAGAAATTGATTAGTGTGGATGCAGGCCACCAATGCTCTCCTAGCGCTAGTGTATCTCATTCGGTTTTTTGTTGTTACATCTGCCAGCGATTACGGGCCTATTCGGATTTCCCGGACGACCCTTTTCTACCTGCACCAGAGATTGTGTATTTATAATCTCTGGGTAGTGCCCTGCCATCTCAGGCAAAGGTCCCGCTTAACCGCACTACTTGTTGCAACCAAACATTCTCTTCTAAAATGTTATCAGCATTTTCCATAGATACAACAATCATTGGATAAATATAGTTCATCAATATCAAATAATTAAATGATTAATACAAAATTGTCTTTTATTCCTAAGCATAAGTAAACATTTTTTCTTTCAACAACGGATGAACTAAAATTGAAAAAAAAATACATGACGACAATCAGAATTAAAAACACTTTCGAATGATGTGTCACTCGACCTAGAGTGCAATAATTTAAAGTTCTAAAGTTGAATGCGCCCCCGCGAAGGGGATTGTTCTGGCGAGTCTGTATTTAACACTAAAATGTGTCCCCCTCGAAAACAAAATGGACGTGTCGCGGCAATTTTAATATTTTGGGACGTAGATCAAAATAAGCCGGGTGCAAAGTTTTCAATGGTACACCCTGTATGTACTGTGGTATGGAACTTTGGTAGAAGAAGAACGATTTTACAGTTTGCGAAAAAAAGTTGAAAAAAACGTGGGCCTCACCTCAAATTTTCAAAATGGCTTCTTTAAATTTTGTGGAACAATTTTTCCCATAAACTAGATGTAATTTTAGGGAAAGTTTTCAAGTTTTATTAAAAAATAACTATATTTGTAGAATTTAGAGCATTTTGAAATTTTTATAATGTATCACAAATACAATATTAATTTTCAAACTGCTGTAACTAACAAAAATTAAAATTTTTTAATAAAATCTGAAACCTATTGGTAGAATTATGTCTAGTTTATAAAAAAAATGTTTCTCGAAATTTAAACAAGCCAATTTGGAAATCTTAGGTGAGGCCCACGTTTTTTTTAACTTTTTTTCGCAAACTGCAAAATCGTTCTCCTTCTACTGAAGTTCTTTATATGGTCACAGTACATATAGACTAAAGTTTGGTTTGGGTCCCATGTCTGGTTATTAATATATGACATACCTGAAATTTCACCAGTCGCCATGGTATTTATAATTTATTGTTATAATTAATTACATTGTCCTATAATTGGATTACTCTGTGGGACAATAAACTTCTATTATTATTATTATAATGCAAACTATTTATTTGATTTACATTTCTAAATGTGGAAGTACTGAGCAATATTATTATTAATACCTAAGTATCAACTTATTATCAGAAAAACAATATTTAATAGATCGTAATAAAGCTTTCATCTAGGATTAAGAAAGTTAAAGATAAACTGGTATAAATTCAAATAAATTGACAATTATGAAACATTGGAGGTATAGATTATAATTAATAAAATTGCGATAAATTGTATTATAAGTATACTAAAAACTACAGTTTCTAACTGCTTTTGTAAATCGCGACCGGCTAATTTTGTTTATATTTCAATTGTCTTTCCTTGACATTGTCAATACCAACGGATTTTTTTCACTCACCGTCTCCTTATTTCTCTTTCGTATGGATCTAGATAGCAGTCCCGGTTCAACAAATCTCTTATATGCGGAACCTCAACATCCATAGGATCTAATTTTGAATATTTACCACCCATTGCGGCACTTTACCTCTGTTTGCGAGTTGTTTTCTTATGAATAATAAATATCGTGTCTCATTTCTAGCGCCAATCTTTAACACTTACTTATACCGTGCACTCGCGCGATAATAGATGTTAATAGGTCAAAACAATTGGAACTTACCGATTATTATTTAAAAAATAATTAAATCAAGTTAGTGGACCGAAAGATAACCAAACTGTAACATTTATTTGTACTATGTGCTATTACTGCTATTTACAACCTTGAACTTGAATATTTAAAATTTAGTATATAGTACCCTACCACAGAACTTCTACGTTTGCGCTGTAGCCGTGCAGTCACAGATAAAAGAGATAAACGTGCAGTAGCACTGAAATGTAATTTTATATTATCATGACTGGAATGCGCTAAAAGCTGCGCGAATGGATTATTCATGATAAGCGTCATATTTTGTTTTGTGCCTCTAGCAATGGCGGAGCAGTAGGGGCTTACCTGATTGTGAATTGAAATGAAATTGAATTCTGGATATGAAGAATATTTTCGTGCTATATGCTGGTTAATTTTACAGTCCCTTATAAAACATGACATGTTCCAACAATAATACCCACAAAATACACAAAGAATCTAACAAGATACAAGATAAAAGAAGAAACCACACTGTACACCAGTGAAGTGTTTACAAACAAAATAATGGGAAATTAAAAACACAATTCATATCGTACGTGCAGATGGTTGTATATCTCACACCCACATACATAACGAATGAAGTATGTCGCTGCTGTTTCATGTGCCTCCTTTTGTCTGCTCCTAGGTTTGGTACCTATATTTGGATGCGCAATGGACTAAACGCATTCCATATCGTACATTTCAGTGTGCAGTAGCCGTGTTCATTTTTGGCGTGTTCCCGTTGTCAAGATCAGTGCAATTAACTCCACAGATATATTTAATTTTCGTAAATCTCTACTATGAAAAGCATATGATACCGGATTATTTCAAGGAAAACGACAAAAAACAAGAACTGATACATTTTTAGATATTTTTCTTCGCTACAAAAGTTTTACAAAAAAGTTAGGGTAAGCGAAAATTGTCTTATCTGAACTTATCCGCCGCCATATTAGATTTGTAAACTCTGCGTATAAAAAGAGAGTATAGAACGAGATTGAGCATCCACTTTTTGGGACATGGCCTGCTGGCAGCTATTTTTAGTTATGTTTCTGTAATTTGTTTACAGATAAACCTTATCGTTCTGTGGTTTTGTTTATCTTCGTTTATAACCCTAGATTAAAGTGACCATATTTTGCAAGCTTCAAGTGGAACAGAAACGAAAACTTCAGTTTTTCGGTGATAAAAAAAACGAGGTTTATAAAAGATAGCAGCACACAAAACTACATATTTTTTTATTTTATTCCAAGTCTTACATATTGTATGAAAATAAACATTCAACATAACTACATAATTATGTCAGTTATAAACAGCCAAGCAACTATAACATTAAGCAACCTATTGAGAAATATTTTTCTTTTTGATAAATTTCTTTCAAAATTGATTTATTTTTTAAAAGTTCATTATAAAACTTAATAGTCACCATCATAATTATATTTTACAATATCTAAAGCTCTTAGTGTTTCTATACGGAGATTAGTTTTGGAAAATATTTCTTTTATAAAAGCTGCACAAAAGCGGGATACGGATTATAAAAGCAGGACACTTGCTGAAACGGGACCGACGCGACGGCTCAAAATAGGGACTTTACCCTAGATAATAATAATAATATCTCTATCCCTCATTCTGATCACGAGGATTAGCCCAGAAGTCGATGACTTGTGCGGGAGGGGGGGCGGCATATTATTAAGCAGGCCGCACTTGCGCCCAGGAACGACTTACGTTGGTAGGCCCTAAACACCATTCAGTGCAGGAGTGAGGGAAACCTGGAAAACCTCATTAATTAGGGGGGTAGTCAAACGTTAACCGGTATCAATCTCTCACATTGACCCAAGCCAACATTCTTCCACCCTACCATACCCACAGAGATGGTGCCAATCCTCTCCACGAATATAGCTTATATACGGTCTACCGGCTGCGGGAGTCGAACCCACAGCGATCTAGTCACCTCGATTCAAGTACTGACCACGCGACCAGTGACCGATTAGATAGTTTATAACTTTTGAATAATAAGTATTTGTAGTGTATTTCCAGTTTTTATTTACAGTTTATATATTAATTTAATCATCTATCTATCAATAAACTATCTATCTATCTAACAATTATTATTAAAGACTTTTCTTATCGAAAGTTATTTTTCTTTCCTACGAAGAGGTAAGTATATATTTTGATATGAGTATATAATAATAAATTGTATTTTATAAATATGTAAAATATTAACAAATTGATATAAATAATTATTATATTTATTTTAAACAAATATTGTAGTCTCAAATTGTTTCTCATCCATCTAATGGATCCAGGAACTGCTGTAACATTCCGTAGGTAAATCTTTGAAGCATACATATTTTCTTGTGACATAAGTTTGAAATGTAATTGTAAAATGTACATTAATCTGTTATTATATTATGTATAATATAATATAAATAAATAATTTAAAATATTTGCAGATCCCATGTCTAAGAATAATTAATTTACTTTTAGGTTTCTCAGAGATGAATGACTTAACGTATTTTAGAACTTCCAAATTTACAGTAGAATTCTAAAAAATATATCTATTCAAAACATTTTCTTGAAACAGATTTTATTAAAGGAATACGATGCACTTTAAAAAATGTTGCAGTTCCATCTCAAAATTTACGGAGGAATGCTATTAAAAACTACAACTAGGCAGTTTCATAATCTTTCACTTCTTTATTTTATTTAATTTCCATTTCCTAGATTCTAGCAGTACTGTAACATTATCTACATCCAGTTCTGTACATGCAGTATTTAAAGCTAACCACATAAAACGACAAAGTTTTAAGTAGTTAATATAATTTTATATTTGTATTTAGCTAAATTAAACAGTGAAATTATAAAAACATTTTTGTATTTAATACTTTTCAGAAAACCTGCATTAGCTCCTAGTACATCATCTGGTATTACATCCAGCAGTACGAAACAAAAGTCTACTCTAATAAATAAATAATGGATATCATGAAAAACACAGCACATACTTCATTAATTTAAGTAATATCAATTATAACTTGAAAATTCAACCACAATAGATGAAATCTGATCTATTTCTGCATTTTTCGGATTGCTTCTTCAGGTGATCTCCTTTTAGTTGAGTCAAATATCTAACTATAAAAATTATTTCACCTATAAATTAAAATGATTTTAAATTAAATATCAACAATGTCCAAAGTGATATTGAATGGTCAAGAGACATTTTAAATTAGACATAACATTCACTTACTTATTTAATCAAAAAAATGTTTTTCCCTTTATGTAATCATTTTTTTAATATATTTTAAGGTATTAACAATATTGTGTGAAATAACTACTCTGCAGACGAAAGCCCCGACCAGCGTTGAATTACACCCACAATATCTATACTCGCGTCAAGAATTCAGACGTCACGTTACACATTTGTTTTTATTGTCAACGTAATTTTCGATATTTGGTTGCGGTAAAAACAATCATTTTTTGCAATTTAGTGCAATATATAATGCAAATTTTAAGTGTATTATATAGTTTTATTACTACCAGTTGCAGTTTTTAAAATATTTTGATGAAAATATAATTAATTATTCATTCGGGGTCGGTCAGTGGTTGCGCGGTTTAAGGCATCAGTACTTGAATCGAGGTGACTAGATCGGTGTTGGTTCGACTCCAGCAGCCGGTAGATCGTATACAGGGTGAGTCAGTCATAATGTCATTAATTTTTACCACGTATTAGTAAGGCCTAATAAAGGCAGAAAATCGAAAAAAATTTTTACTCGACCTTTAAAAAAATAAACAAATCACCCTATAAAAATCGGTAACACGACGCTCCTGGTACGCTCAAACTTTCTGATGTCGCAGCCATATGATAATCTAATTCCGATGGAAGGCATCGTTGCCACATGTTTACATACATAACGTCGTCTAACACTTCAGCGTGCGTATTATTCAAATTTGCCACCATTTAGTCGCACTTTCGCATTTCCCGCATTTCTTTCCCCCCAAATTTAGAGATCACACCACACATTTAGAGGGGGGATGGAGAGAATACGAGCAGTAGTTTGTTTATTTCGGTCGTGTATTGGTCGTAAATTCACATCACAATGCCTAATTTTACTAATTTAGAATATGCGGAAATGCTAGTTTTATAGGGGTAATGTTTACGAAATGCGAATGCCGCTGCTGTCGAATACCGGAGAGGTAGGATTCACCCAAGTGCGCGAATATTTGTCCAAGTGTTTCAATGTGTTCGCGATACGGGATGTGTTAAACTTGAAGTGGAATTTTAAATAGGTTAGTACCATATACTACTTAAAAAGCAATACATTTCTAGGCTAGATGTATGTAAATGCTAATTACAAACTGAATAATTATATTATACTTACGACTAATACTACAAATTCATATTCAATTGTAAAGCGTAGTGAAACGTAATATCAAAATTATTAAAATAAATAACCTAACATTCGAAAACATTTATTTATTATCTACATTTGTCTTTATTAAAAATAAATCATTATTTAAGGAAAATTCATTCATGTATCTAGATAAAAAAGTTAATTTTACTCCTTGTCGTTAAATAACAGTACAAAAACTAGGTAACTAGGTTATTGACCTAGTCTTGGACAGTGTTTTGTCAACAACACAAGGTTTTTATTACTTTGTATTTAAACACGTTTTAAACGTTTTTATGTAATGTACAATGATTTGCAATAATAATGACACTCTCTTAAAACAGTTTTGAACTTCTGGAAGTTCTGAATAGAAATATCATTAAATCTCTCTTGGTAAGTGAAACAACTAATAACTAATGTTAAAAATTTAAAGCAGATTTCAATATGAATACGTCAGAATTTCAAAATAAACTGCAAATTTCATTTTAGTGTGTCATTAATATTGCAAACGATAGTACCTAAATGGTTTATTACTCAGTTTATTATTAGATACGTTGGAGTTTTGTAATTTCAATATTAAATACTTTTTAAACAAACCAAGCTAATTTCTTTGCAGTCATAACAGTCACATTTGGTCGGACGAAAATCCACACGCTACTCGTCGGTTTAGCTTTCAGAGGCGATTTGTTCTCAACGTATGGGCAGGAGTTTACGGGAATCATTTGATTGGGCCGTATTTTCTACCGGAGAACCTGAATGGACCGCGTTACTTGCAATTTTTAATAGAATTGATTGGAAAGCGTTCATTGAACATTAACATTTTAAATTATTATTGGCTGAACTGAGCAAGAAATAATATGAGATTCTAAAATAGTCAGTACAATCGTTTATTTATGATGTCTAATGCCTAGGTAGGTAGGTACTAGAAAAATATTTCAACTTGGCAACATTGCATCAGGTCGACATCGAGTTGAACTGTCAGCTGTAACCGACCAAGGCTGTGAACGGTCAGTGACAGTCTGAAAAGAGGGTTTAAATAATGATTTGAAAATATTTTTTTCGGCGTGAATATGCATTTCGATTTTTTTTAATCGCGTGTTCGCATTATACTCATTATTCCCTATCTCCTCCTAAAATTAATGACATTATGACTGACTCACCCTGTATAAGCTATATTCGTGGAGATATAAGCTATATTTGTGGCTTGGGTCAGTGTGAGAGATTGATACTGGTTGATATTTGACTACCCCCCTAATTAATGAGGTTTTCCAGGTTTTCCTCATTCCTGCACTGAATAGTGGTTAGGGCCTACCAACGTAAGTCGTTCCTGGGCGCAAATGCGGCCTGCTTAATAATAATATGCCGCCCCCTCTCCCGCACAAGTCTCCGACTCCTGGGCTAATCCCTGTGATTAGAATGAGGGGTAGAGATATTATTATTATTATTTGTTCATATGGCGTAAGCCGTCTGAATTCTTGTCGCGAGTATACCCATATAGTCTTTACTATTAGTTATTGTTTTGTTCACTGTGTTGTCAAGGTATTTAATATAAGTTAATTCTACAATAATTCCTATCAATGAAGTCATAAGTCTACTCTCTAATACCAAACATCTAACAGGGTTCTCAGCACTTTTTCAAAATCAAATTCCCTGACATTTCCAGGTTTTCCCTGACAAAGAGCATACAAATTTCATATTTTCAAAAACAAAAACAAAAAGTCAAATGATAAGACATAAATGTACCCATTCGTTGACAAATAAGTGAATTTTTAATTTTTTTAAATATTTATTTCAGTCATTGAACTACTACTATGTTAAATATTAACAAATATGAATATTTAATAAAAGACCTAATAGAAATATGTATAAACAGACGCAACAAAAACTGATAAAAATAGATTTCACTTCTGAGCAGACAGTTGTAAGCTGTATTTTACGATGAAATATATTCAAATCGTTCAACACTATATTTTTGCATTGAAACAGTGGCATCACACAGGTTGCTCTTTAAACCGTGTTTAAAACGTCCACTGAATCCGGTTTGAACTCTTTGGATGCTTTGCTATTGGTCTATGCAGAAGTTACCTAAAAGTAGAGATTCCAAAACAGGTGATTTCAATTTTCAGGTTTTATGTTTAAAAGGTTGATATTTTTATACATCTTATCTTTATTTAAAAGGAATTGGTTGTGGATTATTGTATGTACCTCTGCAAATTTTAACGTATTCTTAGACATCTTAAATTACATTACAAAAGCTTAATCCAATTACTTTTCTCTCCAAACTTCATTAAACCTGTCACTCATACGAACATGTAGGTAACTATTTGTTTTTGTTGTTTTTGGTTTGCAGTTGCTAAAATCCATGTTTTTATTGAAATCTCACACATTTTCAAAATATATGTACAAAAACAATAATCAAAAAGTGTGAGTGCGATGTTAAAGAGAAATAAATATTTGATGACTTTTCGATGACGTTTTGAAACTATACATTTTCTTGGTGCATTACATAAGTAACCTCACGATCATTGGCCGAAAAAACCTCACCATTGAATAAGTTTTGAAATAGTCGATGAATACGGTTCGTCACAAAAAAACAGCTATACACTCCGTTTCTTTCTATCAATCTGCAGGTGCGTGTGATTAAAGCAAACAGAAATAGGCAACTGGGTGCGTTCATTAAAAAAAGAATTTAGACACGGCATGAGCAGCGTTCACAAATTTTCCCTGACGACAATAACAATTCCCTGATTTTTGACAATTATTGGCACTTTCCCTGACGTTTCCCTGACAAAGTTCAAATTCCCTGACATTTCCAGGTTTTTCAGGTTTTCCCTGACGCTGAGAACCCTGTCTAAGCATGCTAATGAACAATTCCATAGACAAAGTTGTATTTAATAATCTAAAATAAAACATCTATCTATCTAATCTAGCTAAATTTACTAACCTGGTTAGGTTTGCTTCTCAATTTTTATTTTTTTCAAAATTCTCTCCTGGGTCCGTTTCTCTGTAATATCATTTTTTTTCAAATTCATTTTCGTCCAAACTCCTACTAAAATTACTCATTTCTGCTATACCAATCTACAAAATGAATTATTATTAGAAAAATAATTATTAATTTTACACATGGTTACCTCCCGTATTTCCTTGGAACTGAGCAATCTTTCCTGTTCTTGCCTATTGGAATTTTTCTGACTGAAGTGTGTTACATCATTCTGATTATGTAATTTGTTACTCGTAACACCTGCTGTTAATTGTCCAACAATAAGGTTTTTATCATCCTTCAACAGTCTCTCATTGCGAAGCTCATCATGTCCCACGTGTGTTTCTGTAAACTTTACCATCACGTTTCCTATAATTATTTCAATAACTAATTTAAATAATTTATAACAATTAAAACTAAATCATAATATTCAAATCATAGCAGTCTAATTAATACCATTTTTTGACATTTTCACTTTAATTCTCGATGGACACATTCCACGTATACGAATACTGCCTCCAGACTTCATACGGCGCTTCTTAAGCCGGTCCCAGACGATGTGTCCAACGTTGGTTCGAATGTTGGTGCCAACGTTGGGCACAATTTTCGCCATAAAATCTGGCAAGTGTGTCTCCTACACGATGGGGTGAACTTTTGTTGCAACATTGTAAACACATGTGGGACCAACGTTCGTCAGTGTCGTACTTATACTGCAGATTCCCAGAACAACAAAAAAGGAGTATATGCGCTCCTGGATTAGGTTAACACACGATTGCTGTGTGGGTGTGTGACGACGATGCTTCCAACATTCTTCCAACGCTGGAAGCTCCTTTGACGTGGGTCACATTTACCGACAGAACGTGGCATGTAGCCAACGTTGGACACATGGAATTCACGAGCGCCCGCCCACACGATGTGGCAAATGATAATGTGTCCAACATTGGAAGGCATTCGCCACATCGTCTGGGACCGGCTTTACACAAAGACAAATCCTAAAAGTATAATTGCAATATAAAATTAAAATAAATTCAGATACAACACACCTCTTGAATCACTTTTGTTATATAAAATATCTTCTTCGCCATTTGGATGTTTCTTTTTCACATCACATGCGTAATTCACTTGTCTTTTTTCTAGTGCTTTCCAAGCAGTAAACTCTCAATTTCTAAAATACAAAACTGATTCATTAATTTGTACTTGATGATTACTGGTTAAATGATTTATTAAATGAATATGTAAGGAAAACACTTGTTCATTTGGACACATAGGGCACATTATCCGTTTCTTCTGTGTTGGCTGCTCTATTTTGGGGTGGAAATCTCTAACATGTCTGTTCCTAGACGATGTGCTTGAGAATCCTTTTTCACAAATCTGGCAAATCAATTTCTTGTCCCTATTAAATTTGAATAATATTACTGTATAATAAATAAAGATTATTTGTACAAATATGGAACCTTAACCTAAATAAAAAATAAAGTTGGCTTACATTTCTGGTTCCATATTATCCTTATTAAACTCCAACTAGCAATATACCAATAATAAATGCTGTTTGGTACAATTAGCTGTAATTTTAATGTAATAATATTAATTAACAATTCAATATAATGGCGGGAAAAAGATTAAGTAATGCAAACCACAGAACATGCACAAAATCGATGCAAGCGACATGGACACGACAAAGCCAAGAAGAATAAACTAGACAATTCAGCTCTAGAAATATCCACGCTAACCTGTTTTGTTGTGACGTAGTTGAGATACCACAACAGACCCGACTAGTAAGAAGCTGTAATTAAATTAATATTCAAGTTTGTTGGATTAACTTTTAATATGATATTCTGCAACATGTGACGTCCTTCATTTTCAAGTTACAAGCTGTTAAATTTATAGGAAACATTTGTTTGAAACTAAAAAAAAAAACAGCAAAACGACTTAATTTAAATTTAATATTAGTATATATGGTTTAAGTTTTTAATATTAATTTAAACTTTGCTGTGGTACTTTCTGACATGTTTTTGAGCGGAATATGTACATTTTTGTTTGTGCTGTCTTCCTCTGTCGGATTTTGGCATTTAAGTCGCTTGTATCATCTGTACGTAGATATATATTGTCACGGAATTTGCCCCACTCACTCCCAAACCGATGACGGTGGTATGTGGTATCGCGAAATGCTAAGATTGCCCCGATCGCCCCTACACGATTCTGTTAAACAAACAGAATGCCGCGGATCGAGATGGGACTAGAAAAATCGGGAATCGACGAGAAGCATTCGAATCGTACGGGAAAATGGATCTAGACATACTCACAGAACACCTGAGATACTGGAATATACCTGGAATATTCGTTGGGTCTATAAAAGAAGAATAAACGGCCAAGTTAGTGAGTCTTGTATTACAGTGTTGAAGTGAAGTGTTTAGTTAGAGAGATCAAAGCGATTTAGATAGCGATTAATTAAATAAGTGTTTAGTAGACCTGTAATTAGTAGTCAGTAGTGCACTGAGCAGTTAATAAATAAGTGATTAATTAACGGATTGTTTTTCTGGCAGTAAGAAAAAGACGGATTAGGAAATCCGTGACAATATTTTTAATGTCACATTACTAAACATATATAAACTCCTAAGTGAAATTAATACACCATACCTACTAGCATCTAGAATTTTTATTAACTTATTGACTAAATATTATTAAACAACGGTAAACAGTTTATTTTCTAATTTGAATAGTAATTTATCTTTGGGAATGCTGTAACCACGTTACAATGTAATTCTGTTTTATTTGTTACACCCTACTAATACTACTTAATATAGTAATGGAAACTTATACCAACAGTCCAGATGTTGCACACTTGCGATAAATAAGTACTATTACAGGGATCTCCTTATTGACTTACACAGTAGTTTGCATTTTTCTCAAAAACGGTGCATTATTAACCAACTTACTAAGAGCAGCTTTTTATGCAAATTAAAATATTACATATTATAGCAAGATTTATAATGGGAAAAGTCCAGTTTAAAAAAAGTTAGAGCGGAATGTTAGCGGAAATGTTTGCGTCCTCTACGTTGTACATCTGCGTTTTCGGCACTACCAATAACGTAACTGTCAAATTGTAATCATATATATTTGTTGGTCTTTAAAGAAAAACATTTAAAATTTGATTTTTAAAATTATCTGTAATGCTCTGTACTTCAAAAATAATTTACTCTAGGACATACATTAAGCGAATCTCACTTATTTTTCTATGTTCTATTAGCCCTAGCAATATTGTATATCTGTTTGAAACACCCAGCATAACTGTCAAGTTATGTAAATAATCTTTTACATTTAAAATTCTTTTTACGAAGGGGTAATAAGATAAAATAAATAATTTGTTACAAATAACTAAGCAACATTCTTCATGAAAATATACACTAATTTAAAAGAACCGCCAAATTAAAAAAGTACATGCAAACAAAGATAGATGGCAATATATTTAACAGAAATTATATCAGGCTACTGGTAAAATGGTGGTTTATCAAAATTCTTACAAAAACAAAATTAATTTATTATTATACATTTTTAAATAATGGTTCCCACAAGAACATATAAGAAAAGTTGTTTCTTTTACAATCCGTTGGCAACTCATAATACATACTCAATGGTACAAAAACTAGATCGTATAGGATGTGATAAAAGATTTTACGCTAGTGGCGCCATCACAAAGGAGGTGACAAACTTATCTCTTGTTTTCGGATTTGCTAATAAATTTTCCGACTTTCCCACATATAGAAATATTGGCAATTAGCAAAAATTACGAAGTGTCTATCTGTTGATAAAATTCAAAACTGCTACAGCGGTGAACAACAAATTATTTGGGCAAGAATATTTGCACAAAATCTCGGAAAATATGTGCTGTAATAGAATAGGATAGGATAGGATAAGATAGGATAGCATAGCATAGCATAGCAAAGAATAGAATAGAATAGAATGGAATGGAATGGAATAGAATGAGAATAGAATAGAATAGAATAGAATAGAATAGAATAGAATAGAATAGAATAGAATAGAATGGAATAGAATAGAATAGAACAGAATAGAATAGAATAGAATAGAATAGAATAGAATAGAATAGAATGGAATGGAATAGAATAGAATAGAATAGAACAGAATGGAATAGAATAGAATAGAATAGATGAATAGAACAGAACAGAATAGAACAGGAATAGAATGGAATGAGAATAGAATAGAATAGAATAGAATGAATAGAATAGAACAGAATAGAATAGAACAGAATAGAATAGAATGAGAATAGAATAGAATAGAATAGAATAGAATGAATGAATAGAATAGAATAGAATAGAATAGAATAGAACAGAATAGAACAGAACAGAACAGAATGGAATGGAATAGAATAGAATAGAATAGAATAGAATAGAATAGAATAGAATAGAATAGAATAGAATAGAATAGAATAGAATAGAATAGAATAGAATAGAATAGAATAGAATAGAATAGAATAGAATAGAATAGAATAGAATAGAATAGAATAGAATAGAATAGAATAGAATAGAATAGAATAGAATAGAATAGAATAGAATAGTGTTTATTAACAACATTATGCTATACATACGCATTTGAAGCAGGTCACAATTTTATTGTAAAAAACTACAAAAACACTGAATTTATAAAAGTAATAATTAGAAACATCATATAAGTGTAAATATACGCATACAGCACAAAGAAAATGTGACAAACAATTGAATAAAAAAATAATAATAATCAAATAAAAGAAAATGTCAATGTGTAGGTAGTAACACAATTCTTACGACTAAATGAATGTCAAGGTATTGTATATAGATGAGATTGTATGTACATGCCAACACACCGTAACTTAAATAAGGGGCACTTCCAGAAACTCTTCTATAGAATAGAAGCAATATTTGAGAATAATTTTTTTAATCGCATTTTTAAACAACATCAAATTTAACAGCCTAAGCTCGTAAGGTAAGTGATTGAACAAATTAAAATTAAGGGAATTTTTTGACCTCAGATTTAAATTTTAGCTAGGTTTTCTAAGAGAGTTTGCTTTACGAGTATTATATTGGTGAATATCAGCTTGCATAGCGAGACCCGGAGCACTCCTATGGATCTCAAGTAGATTTTGTGGTGGATATACAATGAGGGAAGAGGCGTTATGCCCAATTCTTTGAATATAGGTTGACAGTATATTCTGTAATTAGTACCAAAAATGATTCACCCTTTTTCTGCAACCGAAATGATTTAATTGCATGTTGTGAATTTCCCCAAATCACAGAATCTCAGAGTACTAAGGTCTAAAAAATGTCTTTGCCTTCTAAGTAAGAAGAGAGAACTTGCTAACCTAGAGTTTAAATGGTAAACATGAGACGCCCAGTTTAATCTGTCATCAAGGTATATACCCAAAATGTTTACACTTGCACCTCTTGTTAAGGAGCTGTTAGAAGAGATAACTAATCTCTGCGTTTTATCTTGATTAAATTTCAGTTTATTGGTTAAAAACCATTGATTTGCTTAAATTTCGTTCTGTGTGGAGTAGCGCAATAGCCTTTCAACATTTGCATCAGAGCACATCAGAGTAGTGTCGTCTGCAAATAATACATGTCTATTTGGAGACATATAATGGGAGAAATCATTCACATATATTAAAAATAATAGAGGCCCCAAAACGGAACCCTGAGGCACACCATGTTTAATCCTAAGAATTGAGACTGAGACTTATTAGTAGTAACATATTGTTTACGATTAAATAGATATGACTGGAACAAGAGCAAGGGAATGCCACGGATCCCATAAAGTAAATGCATTTTTTCAATGAGCCTACCATTAGAAACGCAATCGAAGAACGAATATTTATCTAAGTAAGTAACTAATCTATTAGCAAGGATCGTTTCAAAAATTTTACTGAAGATGGGAAGTATGGAAATTGGGCGGAAATTATCAACATCACTAACATCCCCTTTTTTAAATAAGGATATAACTCGAGCAATTTTAAACACATCTGGAAAAACACCTTCTATAATACAAATATTAAATACTGACCCAGCCAGCACAGCAACGTACTGACGATGTACTATTAAAGTGCATCTAGTACATACGATGTCGCAATAAAAGTACTGTTTATGTTGCATAGAAGGACATACAATCACCAAATGTCCTCCTGGTGCACCTTAAAAGTACATCTCGGTGAAGTATTGTTGTGACCTTTGTGAGACATCACTTTAAATGTTCCTGGTAATGTACTTAAGGGATGTCCGTTACTAATGTAATGCCAACATTCCATTATGAAGTACTTATTATGTACTTGTCGGACATTTAAAAGCTATACATTACATTCTGTTGATACATATCGGTAATGAATTTAAGGCATATGTTTCTAATATTATTAGAGGAAACCTCTGATCAAAATTTCTGGTTTCCTCTAATGTAAATAATTATCATAAATAATAATATTAGAAACATTATGCCTTAAATTCATTACCGATATGTATCAACATAATATAATGTAGCTTTTATAAATAGTTACTAGTTTTGTAATATTAACATTCTACTTGGACTTGGAACTATTAAGGATATTATAATTTCTAATGTAACAAGTAACATTTTGCTATATTTTCAGCAGAAAAGGCACTTTACCTAAACCCAGAACAGTTTTTACTCGGTGCACTGAGCATTTCAAATAGGATTATTTCAAAAATGGTTACTCCTACCGACTTGAGCAAAGTATACCTTTTTCAAATAAAACAGGAAGAAGAATCGACTTCGATAGTCAGATGGATACACTAAGCTGCAAAAAGTTACACGCGCAAAATACCAAGGGCCCCCCCCGTACCCATCCCAATGAACCTTGTGGAAATAAATGGATTAGTCCATCAAATTGCTCATCAAAACTTAGCTGTGTATACCATACCAAATCTCATTCATTTATCACAACGTGATTGAGAGATATTGCAAAAAAATGATTTCCATTATTCCCACTTTAATGGGTCCCTGTGCCCTTAGGAAGCATTTCTGGACCCATGTTCATATGAACTTTTTTACTTAGTTTTTATGATAGAATCGGCCTGTTCAGGGTTGGCAGCTAATTATGAGACACCCTGTATAAAAAACCAAAATTCACTTTCCTCCAGACAAAAAAAAAATAATAAAAATACTATGGCGTAACATAAACTATTAAACTGTAGCAGTGACATTTCAAAACGACATTATTTTATATAAAACTTCAAATTCAAATTAAAAACAAAACGGTTCAAATAAGTTAATTGAACCATACTATCCATAGATGTCGACTCCATATATTTTACACCAATCACATCGAAGAAATCTTTGCCACAAATCGTAGCAACAAGCAACGTTCTTTATTTTTTTATCTTCATCTTCTGTTGTTCCGCCATTTTGTTCTTATATTTGTGTTTTGGTGATGTATGTTGAGGTGTTTACATGGCTTGCTGATTAATTGTGTAAGTTATAATTTTATTAATTTATATTAAATAACTAAAATATACGCCTTAAACTTCAATTCAAATTTTTAGTAGTAATTCATTCTAATGACGTACATCATGTATCAGTTTGGAACCTATTTAAGTTTTGCACATTTTTACATTATTCGAAGTTTTAGGTATTGGCTTCATAAATAAATCTAACCAGAATTTTACAAGTTGATGTCATAAAATAAGTTCATCGTATTCTTTGTGGCACCTAATAGTATTGTAAAATGTTCAAAAATGCTAATCTTTTCGTAAGAATATTTTTGTATACCCTTGCCTACGTAACATTGGATATATCAATGCATCTCTTACTTATAATTTATAAAATAAGTTAATACACATCTTGAATTTAACAGTTGATTATTGAAACATTTTTTTGTAAAATGTATGTGCAACACTCCAAGATTCTGGAGTGCCTAAAACTATCATTCAAAGAATTATAAGGATCTTATATGCTTTTTTATGAAAACATGCTCCCTTTAACTTTCACCAGTTGTCACTATATCGATTTTAAATGAGTTCTAACCAAATATTTGTTATATTTTTCTTTATCGGCTCATACTTAATTAACCACCCATCCTGACAAGTGTCACCTTTTGCCACAGCTTAAAGAAGAAACTTAAGCTCTGTTTTTGCTTTGTGTAAATTAACGCTGATCGTTCTTGTATTTCAACCTGTTCTGTGACCTGTTTGTATGTTGCGGATGTCAGTGAACTTACGATATACTTCTAAATTTTTTAATAGTGTTATTTTTTAATTCATCTATTTTCTTTTCATATTTATCTGCTGGACTTGTCTACATATACAGGGTGATTAATTTTTTAATGAACAAATTTTTATGATCAACAGAACTTCCAAAATAATGCCATTTACCTATATGTTTTTTATTTTACTTTGTAGCTTTATATGGAGATACAGGGTGTCGTAAAGTTTTCAAAAAATTATGGATTTTTTTGTATACGTAGTTACCAAACTAGTGGGGATAATTAAGCCATATTTGGTATAAGTGCAAATAGTTTGAAAAGATAGATGGCAGTGGATATTCACTTGTGTATAATTTTACCATATGCACATATAATATTCCTGATTTTGTTAGTATTTACCATTAGGCAATAATTATAATTATTAAAGTTGTTTATTGACGCGAATAGTAAATAAAAGGAAGATCGCATTTGCAATATACCCAAAACATATATAAAAGTAGATCTAAATACAATTTTTGTTTGAAATTAAAGTCTGCATTTAAAAATGGCACCAATTTTTGTATTATCCAAAGTGGTGCAACTTGTTTTTATAAAATTAAGAGTAGTAACCCACCAAGCAAAAACCTCTGTAAGAAATGTTAAATACAAGGTTAAATAAGTTTGTTTGAGGGTTACAACCTTGCTTGTGAGTTCTTGTGCGTAGCTTATTAACCTCAGAACCTCAGACAGAAGAACAAATATCAGCCACAGACCACATATATGACTTGTACACCAAAATGCTGCTAACACAAGAATTTGAATAAGTAAAAAATTACTTCTTACAATAATCACCCTGAATGCGTTTTTAATGCTTACATTGTAGCAATTAATAAATTATTAAATTTAATGTTATGTCACTTGCTTTGTTAATTCTTATACTAATAAATTTGCGGTGTTATATAATACAATACAATAATTTTTTTTAGATATTCTTTATGATGTAAAATATATGCAGTTGAATGAAACTTTCTAGTGCAAACGTTAATTCTTAGTTATTAATCTGCAATCAGTAATGCATTTTGGTACTAATAAGTCCAGAAGGTAAGTGCACACTAACTTCTGTACGGCGTCTTTTACAAATTTGAATATTGTTGGAGTTTTTTTATATGAATTAATTTGTTCCTTAATTACTTTTCGACCACACTGCTGTACTATGCGTGATACAATCCATCCTACTGACACAGTTATATTAATTTTTATATTCTACGTCAAGTCAACGCAGAGCAGTTCTGTTTAAAAGTTTGGAAAGTATTACCAACTACTTTTAAATCTCTCGAAGGACATTTTACCATATGTGAATAGTTTTTAGTAATCATAAAAAACAGATGTCTGTGAAGAAGATATCTAATTGTAAAGTTCTTCAAATATCATAAACGTAACACTATGTTTAGGATAACTTTATATATTAAATATCCTGAGATAAAGTATTAAAGAAGTTTTATACAAGTTGCATAAAGTATATATAAAGTTCCTGCATTTTAGAATTCTCCAGAATGTTTCTACTCGCATGTTTTCTGAGAAGTGTATATACCTCTACCACTGGTTGTTGAAAGGGCACAATACTGAAATATTTTACACTATAATTGCTGTATATCAAACTTGGCTTAAATACCCCTACTACTTTGACAGCTATACAAAAAAGTTAAAATATGTTTTAATCTTCAACACCGTTATCCCATATAGAGAAACAAAATAAAAAAAATATATATAGCTTAAGGATTCTTTTTTTTTGCTGATCCTGAGTTTGTTCATTTAAATCTGAATAATTCTGTATAATAGAAAAAAAATACAATATAATTCTTGTTGTTTGTTTTAGTTTAAATTTTTTATAATTATGTACAGGGTGTCCCAAAAGTCACTAGCTGATTCAAAATGCTTATAATTTTCTAAATACTTTTTATTCTCAAAAACTTTTTACTTTTACATAAAAGTAGAGTAATTCATGGAGATATTTTTGACCTAGTTCCTAACAATTAGATTCTTCAAATGCCTTCCATTTTCTGCTTGACACGTTCTTGCTCTTTTTAGTGCATTTTGCATCACAGCTGTTAGACTGTGTTGATTTAAAATTCTTATTTCATGCCGAATGTTTTCCTTCAGTTGCTCAAGAGTTCTGGGCTTATTTGCATAAACTTTTTCTTTCAGATATCTCCAGAGAAAAAAGTCTGGGGCTGTTAAATCAGGCAAACGTGCAGGGTACGGAATATCTGAAATTCTTGAAATTATTCGGTTGCAAAAAATTTCTCTTAGAAGCTCCATGGTTGCCCTGGCTGTATGGGCAGTGGCGCCATCTTGTTGAAACCACATCTCTGGCATGTTTGTCTGTGTATTGTTCTCCAGTAACAGTCTCAGCATTGCCATCTTCATCTTCAAAGAAGAAAGGTCCATTGATGCCTTGACTGGTAACTCCACACCAGACCGTACACTTTATTGGATGAAGTTCTCGCTCATAAACCATTCTTGGGTTTTCTGTTCCCCAAAACCGACAATTCTGTTTGTCAAGCAGTATTGCCAGCATCAAAATAATAAAATTGTCAAAATCCTATGGTAAAATTCTCCAGAATTCTCCATTTTAAGGTTTCAAAATAGATCTTTCTTGATACAACTATTTATTTTTATTGCCGTTTTTGTTTTCCAGACACTACAACATATACATAAGTACAGTGCCTTCATAAATGATTACAAGCTGCGTGATCAGGGTCGAGATTCTCAAATCAATCGCAAAGCAATTCATATGCGAATATGCTTTTCCTCACTACAGCAATTGAGAGAGACAAGAAATCTATTTGCATACGAGTTGTTCTTCGAGAATCACAGTCCTGGTCACGTGGCTTGTAATCATTTATGAAGGCACTGTATATGATATATACATCATACAAAGAAATAAAAATAAAACAAATTGTACATTTCTTCAATATACTTAGCACATCTGTAATGAGTAAAATAATCATAACAAAATAAAAATATTAACATTTTGATAAAAAATCTATCTGTTAGTTAATTTTAGTTAATTATATTTAATACGTACATGTGTATCAAACATTTTAAGTTTTTGGTCTGATAAATTGTGTGAATTGCAACATTTGCTTATTATTTGCATTCCAAATCTAGTAAAATAATTTGTTAAAAATTTAACTTGATCCTCCTGCCAATTCTAGTTTTAAATAAATTCAGGATAATTTAACTTGATCCCACTGCAAATTGTAGTTTTAAATAAATTCAGGATACTGAACAGTCGCTTCGAATGAACTAAACGTGAAACTTGTAATGACATATTTTTATGTGGATTTTTAATTTGACCCACTCACTTAATGACTGACCTCAATCCAAAATGTATTCACTCAGTTACAGTATATGCAATAATTTGTGGGTTACGATAAAACTGCATCCGTCATTTGTTCATAGTTTGTGTTTACCATAATAATTTTGAAAATCATTTTCCATATCACTAACATGTGTCGATGGCAAAACTATTCTTGAGATATAAAAATATATATTCAATCCAGACTTATGAATATTTTGGGAACCTGTTTCAAAACATTTACTCTGCATTTGAATAAAAATGTGAAGTACACTTTATTACTATTATCTTCATACATTGAAAATACAGGGTATCCCAACGAAAATTTGACCCCCCCTATAATTCAAAAACCGAATAATATTTCAAAATTCGCCGAGACCCGTCGAGTTTTGTTCTTGGGGAGGGCTTTTTTGACAGTCAAGCCAACTCGATATGTTCATCCCCCTAATGCCTAGCAACACCTACTTAAAAATTTCAAATGCAACTACCCCACTTGTGGCACATCATTTTAAAACCCTTTTCATTGCGAATACAGTGACGTACCGTTTTTAGAAATCGGTTGAGATTTGACAGAATTATTGGTTACAAACGAAAAGATGACAAACCAACTTACGCATAGTAATTTCAACACAAATGCCCACCACTAATAAGTTTTTCATCTACTACACATGACCGCATTACCTAATTGTTATTGATGTGTCTATCAGTTAACAAAAAAGTCAGAAATGAAATAAAAAAGCTGAAGCAAATAATAAATCAGATTTATTTGAGGAATTGCTCAAAACGACCCCCCGTTAACTTCCAAACAATAATACAGTCTGTTTTCAATTTCTGTTCGAACATTATTAAAGACATCCGCAGTTATTAATCGGCATTCTTCTACAATTCTCTGACGTAGCACTTGCAATGTTTCCGGCTGAGTGGCGTACACTCGTGATTTTAAATGACCCCACAGAAAAAGTCCAAAGGGGACAGATCCGGAGATCTTGGTGGCGATTCGACAGGACCTCTTCTGCTAATCAATGCCCGGAAATGGTCATCCAAAAATTGTTGCACAGCAGCAGCAGCATACTCATCTGGTTGGAAGGTTATTTCATTTTCTAGTAAAATTGTCGTCACTTTCTAAAATCTCTGTTATCCTAGGATCAATTGTACTTTCCAATAATTCTAGATAGGTGTTTCCATTGAGATTACCTTGGATGAAAAATGGTCCAACAAGATGGTCGCCCAAAATGCCTGCCCAAACATTCAATTTTTGAGGTGTCTGAGCCTGATTAAATGCGGATTAGTAGCATTCCAATAACGACAATTGTGTCTATTCACTTCGCCATTCAACATAAATGTGCGCTCGTTGGAGAAACATGTATTGTAGAGAAGATTTGGATTTAGTAGAAGTTGTTCACTAAAGTATTCGCAAAATTGGTTACGGCGATCAAAGTCATCTTCATGTAACTCTTGAACCAGCGTCATATTAAATGGATGAAACTTGTGTTTTTTAAAAATTCGATGAACACTGGAGCAGGATCGCCAGAAGCTTGAGACACAGTTGTAATCGATTGGTTATTATCCATCTGTACATGACCCAAAACTGCCACTTCAACTGCTTCATTTGAACTAGCCCAATTACTTCACGTTTCTTGTTCAAAAGCGAACCTGTTGCAACAAATTTATCAATCAGGTGTTTAACGTACTGGTGGTTTACATTTTTTTCAGGATGATTGGCATTAAAAATTCGTGCTGTAGCTTTAGCGCAATCGTGATTTCTATAATAAATTGCAACAATTTCTACTCTTTCCGCGATAGAATAAACCATTTCGAACACACGTTAATACTTTCAATAACGGCTGAAACTAACGATTTCTTGGTCACAAGCAAAAAACACCGACTTTTTTTGTAGTACTGATTTTTTCATTTTGAAAAGGTCTGAATTCCTATAAACTTAAGTATCTTCTACTAATAACTATTTTAGTATCTAGTTTTATTTGCTTCAGCTTTTTTATTTCATTTCTGACTTTTTTGTAAACTGATAGACTCATCAATAACAATTAGGTAATGTGGTCATGTGTAGTAGATGAAAAACTTATTAGTGGTGGGCATTTGTGCAGAAATTACTACGCGTAAGTTGGTGTGTCATCTTTTCGTTTGTAACCAATAATTGTGTCAAATCTCAACCGATTTATAAAAACGGTACGTCACTGTATTCGCAATGAAAAGGGTTTTAAAATGATGTGCCACAAGTGGGGTAGTTGCATTTGAAATTTTTAAGTTGGGGTTGCTAGGCATTAGGGGGATGAACATATCGAGTTGGCTTGACTGTCAAAAAAGCTCCCCCCAAGAACAAAAATCGACGGGTCTCGGCGAATTTTGAAATATTATTCGGTTTTCCAAATATAGGAGGGGTCAAATTTTCGTTGGGATACCCTGTAGTTGTTCGGTAGTATAATAGGTTTCTTTTAAATCTACAATTTCAAAATGGATTTTTAAGTCATTACGCTGGTGGAAAATTCTTCCATCTTATTGAAGACATTTTTAGATAGTCTAAAAATTGTTTAACAGTCTATGCCTCAACTCATTATGTTTCTGTTATAAAAAAATCACTATTTTGAGGTGAAAATTATTATCTCACTTATTTTCGAAAAACTATATTTCAACATCCCGTTTTTTTAACTTTTAGTCATTTAATCCATATTACGTTTTAAATTTTTGTACTCACATTCACCAATACTCTGTATTTTACCAGGAAAGCTGTTGACCCAGTTATAATCAACATGTTTTTCCACTCTACGTACAATTTAATCCTTCAGCTTAAGACTTTCTCCAATTCGTATTTTATTACCAGAGTGCGTTCTATTCGGTGCAGTTTATCATTCAATGTGGTACGGTGAATGTCTTGTTTTAAGTGACTTAGTAACTAGAAGTTATATATTTCGTGTCGGGTAATAATATTACATAATTATTTAATCATAATTTGGCATTTCTAACGTATTGATGGATTCTTTTACTTTTGTACAAATAGTTTTATGTGTTAACTTCTGTAACATATGTGGCATATAAGAACATGCAATAAGTGGGAGGAAGGAAGGTCTATATCGTTCAACTGTTCGAATCTTTTAATTTTAAATGGTGTTATCCTAAAGAAAAATAAATATATATAAGTATTTTGTAATAGCTGAAAGGAATGTCTCAGTTTTTGGCATATGCATACATTAATTGCCAAAGGTATAAAAAAAGATTCCGCAGGAAAGGTAAGAAGATGCAATTTTAAATCTTTAGACATTTAAATTATAATATATTTTTAAAGGTGTAAATATATTTTACCATAATTATTGCATACAAAAACTGCAGAAAGAATTGTCTTTAAGGGCGCCATATTCTTACAAATATATATAAATTTTTAACATTTATACTAAATATCTAGATCGAATTTTCAATTATATCGAATTTTATTTGTTGATTTTTCGAAAATTCTGTACCGAAAAAACACAAATTTTATCAATTTATGGTGAGAAATACGGCGACCTTATTTCGAACATATGGTCAACAGTGCCTAGACAAACACAGTGGCGACGCGGGACGTGTCAATTTTGATTGGTCAGCGCCATGTTTAAGCAAGAGGGTGTGACTGTGAACTGTGAAGTTAGACATATGTCCACATTTTGCTCCACGTTTACAGCGGCTTTGTTAAAAATTAGACAACCAAAATGATTTTGTTTTGGTTTGATACACCTTATTTTTGATTTAATAGTTATGTAGTGTTCAAGATTTCGTGCCATATCGAATTTCGTTTTATATTGTAAAATGAATGATTGTAAATACTATAGTGTATTACCTACGTGATAATATATTTAATATGGTCATTTTCACTTGCACCATTTCATTTTTGTGTTTCCTGCTCACAATAATTGGTTCTAAGAACCAATAATTTTGTTTTCAAAGTCGTTATGTTCATATTTGTATATTGAAGATAATTTTTCTGGCAATAAACTTGAAGCTATGCTGGTAGATTCTTTAATAATTGCTTCGGGCACATTCCTTTTCACTAAAATAAATAAACAAGGATATCATCAACAGCGTAGTCGGTAGTCACGGTAGCACTTCCAAAGCTTACAATATATAGAGGTTTTTTTTTTAATCGAAATTTGAATATTTATGATATATTTTACAAATGAATAACACATAAAATATACAGTGCGTCTATAAAGTTACGCATAAATTTATTATTAGCTAAATAAGCAATATTATTAAAAATTCCCGAATCAGGTCGATTTTTGATTGTAATTTACTGGTTTTTTAAATAATAATTTATTATACAGGGTGATCTACCTTCGAGTAGTGACGTAATCACCAGTTTTTCTAAATGGAACACCCCATTTCCGGATTTCTCTTGCCGAGTTGATTTCAAAAATGTATCACAAGTTGCTTCAAATTGGTACAGGGTGGACAACAATACCAGAAGTGTTTAATAGAAAGTTATACGCTCGGTTATACGTTACTAAATTCAGATAGAATGCTCCTGTCAAAAATTCATAAAAAAATATGGACCAACAATTGTATTTCTCACAATACCAGGCCACACATTGACCTTTTATGGTCGTTGAGGATGTTATTATTGCATCGAATATGGATTTTCCTGAGACCAATAACAGGTGTTTTGTTGCATTCCCGTTCAAATATGACGTTGCGTCGTCGGCAAATAAAACGTTAGCAATGAAATTATTTTGATGCATCATATACGCGCAGAATTCAGTTCTTCGGTCAACGTCGTCTTTAGCCAATTCATGGCCAAGACGTAAGATCACTAAGTGTTCAGGATGTTTTTAAATAATTTATCAAAGTATATCAAAATACGTAATTTTGGTATTGTTGCCGACTCTGTACCAATTTAAAGCAACTAGTGGTCAAGATTCTCAAATCAATCGCAGAGCAATTCATATGCGAATATCCTTTTCCTCACTACGGCAATTGAGAGACAAGAAATCTATTTGCATACGAGTTGTTCTTCGAGAATCACAGTCCTGGTCACCTTGGTTGTAATTATTTATGAAAGCACTGTTTATAGCACCACCATGCTGGTATAATAAATACTATAGTGTGGTACTTACAGTAAATGTCTTATCTTAAGTGACAATTCTTGTAGAAATGTTTATTTTACGTTTATTGTTTATATGTATGTGTATAAGGAAAACTTCTAGGACTTCATTTTATCTACTTACAGATAAATTTAGTTTTGATTTATTTCTATTAATGAAATAAGGTATAGTTTATTTAAAAAACACAAATTTGTTTTAGAGAAATTTTTATATAAACAGGAAAATACGGTTCATAGATAACTTCCTACTAAGAAAAACTACTAAAATAAACTATATTTCTATTCAGTATTATCATTTTTTCGCAATAAAACTAACTTTTTAGTCAAAATCTGCGGTGCATGCATGTACTATTGCTTTCCATATCGCGGACAAAGTTCTGTGTAATACCGTTTTTTCGTAAAAAAATATTTATAACAGAAGTTCGTATACAATAATCATTTCAAATACTTATATAAACACGCTTAATAGTAATTGTGTTTTCCTTTCAATGCAAACTTTAAAAATACTATTATACCGGGTGATTCAGACCTTATTTAAAAAAAAAGAAATTGAATTTGCAGGGGGCTCTTACAAATCCAATTTTGTAAAAATAAAATCAAAAGAGCAGTTTAGAAATGGTTCAAAAATACACAGCGATATAAAGGTACTAGAACTACTAGAACGTTAATAGTTTTTTCCTCGAAAACTATAAGGATTTTACAAAAAATTTTTTACGATATTGACTCCATTTTTCATGACGCAACTATTTCCAAATTTTTGTAGATAAGTTCTGAATTACCCGTTATTATTAGAAAACGCGCTTGCTGATGACCGTCGCATCAAACTGACTCGCATTTGTCACGATCTCCGAACTATCGTCGATGATGCCCGATCATACCCACAACTTGTGTCCGCTGTTGAATACTGCTTTGCGTATGTACATTCGCTTGAAAAAGCGCGAAAAGCCTTCTTCTAGGGCTTATATTTATTTGCGCGTAACCATATAAACGTAATTGTTTATAAAACAATAACCAACGAGCGCGGTTGCGTCAATATCGAACCCAATTAGCCTTCGGTCATTATTATTGATGATTATTTAAACATAATAGTTTTATAGCGTAAAACTAATTTTTAATTTAGTTAAAATGTGTAAAATTATATAAGTAACTAACAGTGCAAATATGAGGTAACAAAATTTGACAGTTTATAATAATTTGTTGAATTTGTTCTAGATAATTTAGGCATACCTATACTTGCCCGAAATTTCTGTAAAAAAAGTATGTGTTGAAAATATGGTTGTTCGATGCACGGATATGTGTTTTCCTAGCATTATCTTTATGCCTCTCAAAATACTGGTATTGTGTGTCTGTCCACCAATTATTATTAAACTTACACTTTAGGTATCTTAAAACTAGTTTAAAAATAACTCCAGTCATAATGATCCGATTTTGATGCGGCTTGCATGTTTTCTTAGAAAAAAATCTAATTTCTCGGATGCCTAAATCATATTCTTTGACACGAGTAAACTATGTTTTAAAACGTAAAGAGTACAAAATAAATGGGCTTCTTAGAAGCGGTAATTTATTTTATTAATTTATATACAGGGTGTTAAAAAAAGAGTGTAAAATATTTCAGGAGGTAATAGTATGAACCAAAATAAGCAGAATAGTCTTAATAAACATGGGTCCGCAAAGTAACGGTTGCGGAGATATGGACCACTATTCGTTTTTCAAACATTTTATTAGGAATAAACCGACAAAGAAAGATTTTAACAAACAAAAAACAAAGTTACAGAAGATGTTCAAAGTGCCCTCCGTTCATTTTCAAGCAGGCACATCTTCGTCTCAACGATATTCGAACTCTTTCGAAAACACCCTCCTTGGTTTGCATTTCTTAACACTTTTATCCGTAGCTGCAGCTCTTTCAGGCTATTTACAGGAGTACCATACACTAAAGTCTTCAAGTATCCCCAAACAAAGAAATCTAGAGGGTTCAGATCAGGCGATCTTGGATGCCATAAAACAGGTCCGGCCCTTCCTACCCATCTATATGGAAATGTTTGGTGTAAATGCTCTCTAACGGCCATGGAAAAATGAGCTGGAGCACCATCATGCTGGAACCACATTTGTTGCCTCTTATTTAAAGGAATGCCTCCAAGACCGCCTGATTTGAACCCTCTAGATTTCTTTGTTTGGGGATATTTGAAGACATTAGTGTATGGTACTCCTGTAAATAGCCTGGAAGAGCTGCAGCTACGGGTTAATCAAACATGTCAAGAAATCCAAACCAAGGAGGGTGTTTTCGAAAGAATTCGAATATCGTTGAGATGAAGATGTCGTTCCTGCTTGGAAATGGGCGGAGGGCACTTTGAACATATTCTGTAACATTGTTTTTTGTTTGTTAAAAGCTTCCTTTGTCGGTTTGTTCCTAATAAAATAAAATGTTTGAAAAACGAATAGTGGTCCATATCTCCGCAACTGTTACTTTGCGGACTCATGTTTATTAACACTTTTCTGCTTATTTTGGTTCATACTATTACCTCCTGAAATATTTTACACTCTTTTTTTAACACCCTGTATACTTTATTTCTGAAAATAATTGATAATAACTGTAAATTTGGAACTAAGAAAGTGCAATAAGTTAAAGCCTGCTAATGGAGCCGTCTACGTTCAAATAGTATCAGGCGATGAGATACGAGCCAGGCAAAGATAGATGTAAATGCGCTTAGCGGAACGGTCGAGTTGACTTTTGACTTGCATCGGGCGTTGCCCCTTAAGCACATCTGTGCCTTAAGTATACAAGATCAACGTGAAGTTGACCTCACATCAACGGCGCGACAGCTGCCTGATTCACTGAATCCCTAGCTCTAGTCCATCCATCGTATAGTCAGTTTACAAAATTATATTTTAATTCTGTAAACTTTGGTATAGTCGTCCTATGGATATGAATAATGCATTATATTTTCATTAAAATATTTAAGAAACTGCAACTGAGTGTAATAAAACTATACTACACTAAATGATTGCATTATATATTGCACTAAATTGATTGTTTTTAACGCGCCCGAATATCTACAATTATGTTGACAATAAAAACAATTGCGTAACGTCAGCCGTGACGTAAGACGTTTGAATTCTTGCCGCCACTACAACTGAAAGTAACACAAAGTTCCTTCTAAGAGTTACATTTTTTGGGCGAATCTTGTTTGCCGTGTCGTTCTTTTTTTTGGCCGGAATTTTGCTATAAATATGGTATGAATGAAATAATTTCTCTATTTCTATGATCGTATTTTCTGTAGCGACATCTATATAAATTACTGTAGTACTGTGTTAGGTGCCGCACGGTTTTCTATTTCTAATCTTATAATATAAATGTGCTTTTAACAATTGATTTAAAATTGCATATTATTTTTTCTTAAAATTGCGTAATCTATTATGACAAAAAAAAATACATCAACCTAAAAAGGGAATTATCTATTAGTTTTAATAATTTACATTTTTTAAATTTACGTTTGTTGTTAGAAGTTCTTTGTAAAACTTTAAGCAGCTGTAATTAACTCGAATTTTAATTTTCATTTACACTTCTTATTTAGTACCAATGATTTCATTATTCCAGTTCCAAGTTCCATATTGCATATTTTTCAATATAATAATTCATTTTTGTTACATTTTTAACCATTCCAAGCTTCTGTAGCTACTCCAGTAAGAATTTGTTAGTAATTTCCTAATTCAGGCTGATTTTTTTGTTTCTAGCAAAATATCCTGCAATATACTCGAATGCATCTGCTCGTTTCCGGGTGTGCTTTTTTCTTGGCCCCCGTATGAACTGGATAAATTAGGAAATACACTAGTGGATTCTGTTGAAGCGTTTGTTGAGTGAAGAAATAGTTAGAGACAGATCCGTATACAAATATGCTGCGGCCGACAAATATGAGGTGCTGCTATTGATTATGGGGGCGAGATTCTCGAACCCCGTAATACCACTACCCTTCAGTCTCTCTTGGTCTGCAGTGGAGTGTGTTTCGGTCTCCTTATTTGACTTAAGCGTCGAGCGAATTAGAGTGTACGCTATTGTCAGGCTATTTATTATTGGGTGTGTGTAATATACTTTAGAAATGAATTCTGTGCGACATAAATGTGTATATAGGGGCTGTGGAAATGACGATAGACTCAAAAAGAATATCAGTTATTTTAAATTTCCCGTTTCGAATGCATGTCGCACTAAACTGTGGCAGGAACATTGCGGAAATGTAAATATAGCGTCTCTGTCTGAGATAGACGAACTAAAAAGGAAAGTTATTTGCGAACTGCACTTTTCGCCGTTGGATATTAGAAAAAACAGTAAGAGGAAATTACTATCAAACACTGCAGTTCCGATTCGATATAGAGGAAAAGGTATGTATGTATACATACGTAATTATTAAATTTTCGATAAATTTTTCCTGCGTTTTGCGTTTCGAACTTCTGTTGTTGCATTTTTAAATTTTGTCCCACCAATAGAATTAATGTAAACGCAAAATATTTTATTAGGATCGCGCCTTTATAGATTATACAGGGTTAACTATGACTAAGTACAAATATTTTAAGAGAGGAGAGAGAATAAAAAGCAAAATTTAAAATTTTGAAAAAACCCACGACGGTTAAAATGTAATTGAAAAAGGATAAAATAATTAAAAAAAAACCGACTTGAATTTATGTAACTAGAGATAATAAACGTAAAAAGGTTTTATATGTAGATTTGATCTCTCGCAGAGTGGGACATATGAACAACAGAGTATCAGCTTTCATAGCACTTCTCTATGTACCTATTTGGTTCTCGAAGATGTAGATATGGCAACAACATATTCAACTCCTTATCCTTTCAACTAGTGCCGGATGACGTGATGAATGTTTTGTTTTTTAATTTTTTTCTAAAATTTTTAGAGTTTCTGTATCATCACGCTCAATAGAAATATTTACCTATCGAGTCCTATCGATTTTTTTTAAATATGTAGTAGCTGAAATAAAATATATTACTGCAGCGCCTCCTAGTGATTTACCACCGTAACACCTGTTTAAGAACCTTCACTAATCAACCACAAACCTTATACTGAATACCGCACTAAAATCGGATTAGATATTACTCCAGCGCCACCTAGTGAATTACTGCCGTAACATCTATTTAAGAATCCTCACTAATCAATCACAAACCCATTATTGAGAACCGCATCCGAAACGGACTAGTAGTTTTGGTTTTGCACAAACAAATGTTTACTGTAGCACCCCCTGGTGTCACCGTAACACATATCTAAGAAAATGAACCACAATTAAACCCGAATCTTTCACTGAAACCCGCATCCAAAAGGCCTTTCTTCGACTGTATAAACACAAACACATAAAAACAGTGCCATGCGTTTACCACTACAGCATTTCAGTAACAGCAGTTTTTCGTCGCTATTCAAAGAGGATTCGGCATAATATTTTGTCTGTCACACGATAATATGCACTTGTCACGCTTCCTATAAATTACGCGAAAAATTAAATTTGAGAAGGCAAATACAGAAAAATTATTTCAAACTAATTACCGTGCTGATGCAGTCTGCAGTCGCCATCTGTAGGCCACTAGTGCAAAATGTACTTTATAATAATAATATCTCTACCCCTCATTCTAATCACGAGGATTAGTCCAGAAGTCGAAGAGCCAGAGAGAGGGCGGCATATTATTAAGCAAGCCGCATTTGCGCCCAGGAACGACTTACGTTGGTAGGCCCTAACCACCATTCAGTGCAGGAATGAGGGAAACCTGGAAAACCTCATTAATTAGGGGGGTAGTTAAATGCCAACCGGTATCAATCTCTCACATTGACCCAAGTCAACAATCTTCCACCCTACCATACTCGCAGAGAGGGTTCCAATCTCTTCACGAATATAGCTTATATACGGTCTACCGGCTGCAGGGGTCAAACCCACAGCGATCCAGTCACCAAGTACTGACGCCTTAAACCGCGCGACCACTGACGATCTATACTTTACGCCGATACATTTTTAAACTTGTGTTGCTGGGAAATAAAATTCTGTTAACACTAATGATAGCAATAATATCAACAATAATCGACGATGTATGCATAAAATAATTAGTACTATAACATCCTGAGACGTTTACAGTGTTATGTAAAAATAACTGATCAATGCTCTGATGTTTGGGGAGTACTTATGCAACTAGCAATACAAAATGTCAGTTGTCATAATCGAAACCTGGTTCAGTAGTTTTAAACGGTTTATAGTAATTAAATAAAGGATTTATGTCGGGTACAAATATTTCCTATAACATAGTTCGCATAGTTGTGTAAGTACTGTTTGTTTTTCTAGAGTCAAGGACAAATCCAGTGGAGTTACGGCGTTGAGTGAGTAAGTTATAAAGAGGCGCAGCCGTGTACAAAGAAACGACTGCTATGCTGGGCTCGAGACTTGGATAGCGTTGCCGGAGAATTGGGCCCAAGATTTCTCAGTTGAGGGAATAACGTCGACCGCTCGTCTGTTATTAGCAAACAGTTTTGTGTGATATATAGTTTTAGTTTCTAGTGTAGTAGTGTTTTTGTGCATCATGACAACAGCTAATCACAACTGTGTTTATAAAAACTGTTTAAATAGCAAAAGACGAAACAAAGGAATAAGTTTTTTTAAATTTCCAGTTACTGACGGTAAACGTGCCCAGGAGTGGCAAAAAAATTGCGGTAATTCAACTATTGCTCTAATGGACATTAATGATTTAAAATATAAGTTAATTTGTGAGGTGCATTTTTCTCAGAACTATATTGTAATAAACAATAAGAGAAAATTGTTAACTAAAAATGCAATTCCCATACAGTTTATTGAAAAAGGTAGGTAGATAAATAATATAATATCACAAAATATAACTACTCAAAACTGTATATTTTTGTGATATGTATGTATTAGCAGTTCATTAATCTTTTAAAGATTCTCTAGAAATTGGTTACCACATATTTGATAAGATTTTGTTATATGCTCGCTTATTATCAGTTTTTTCCAAAGACTCGTAGGAGGGCCGTAATAAATTAAAATTTTGGGCAGCGAGAGTAAATAAGCGTTTCTAAAATAAAGATGTTCCTCGAAAATTAGAATGTGTACGGGTTTTTTGGAAAACAATTGATAACAGTGTCAACAAGTAGGTTACACCAGTAACATAAAAAATTACGGTTACATTTTTTATTTTTTGGAAGAAATTAAATTTGAAACGTTTTGATTAGCTACATTTCTTCTGTTTCTGTTAGGATATTCAAAAATAATTCAAATATCTAAGTTCACTTCGAATTTCTGTATCTACAAAGATAACGGTGTCTAAAATAGAATATTTTCCATCGATTAAGCTTATGATAATTGGAAACTAAATATCCTAAATATCTAATAGTAAATTATTAGATATTTATGGATATTTGTTGTGATTTCACTTTTAATTATTATATCTAATTAAAAATAAATTAAAGTCGTAAGTTTATATTCAGTTTCAAACTACTAAATTAAACATAAACTTACTCACTCAACGGTTACGGCAATCACAGTAATCGTATAAGTACTGGACTGCCGCGGGTGTATTCTGAGTTTTCTATTAGTAGGTATTCCTTACATTAAATGTCAATTTTCTTAAAATAAAAGAGTATTTTATTTAATACGCTATGTGTATTATGTTACTGGATAATTCTGACAGACCTAATATTAATTGTCATTAATAAAAAATGTTTATTTTCGTTTTTTACTACATTTGGTAACGCTGTAAACGGCAGGTAGATATTTGACATTTCTAGGCGATCTCGGAAGATGATTGTCATAGGCGCCGATTTTCGGCTTGAAAAGAGGATTTTGTCCCATTTTTTCAACATCGAGCTAGAATTCTGAAATAAATTTTGTATTGCCTTAGCACGTGGTTAAATGTTTTGTACTTAGTTATAGTTAACCCTGTACAAAAGAAGTTTTGCAAAATATTAAAGAGGTGTCACCGGCGACGATACTTTTATAAAATATGAAAATGCTGTCGCGAAATAAATATTTTACAGCTTAAAATTTGGTAATTTTGTGCAATATATTTCACAATAAAATTTCATCGCGCTGTGAATTTTACTGTCTGCATCAAAAACTGTCTAAATATAGGGTAAACCTTAAATTTAAGTACAAATATTTTAACCAGCAGTACAGTTCACTGTATAGAACACATAATTAACAGTCTTTTTACAAATAAATTCAGGAATAAAAGTCAAATTTTAAATATTACATGTTTTGATTGCACTTGCCTTTGCCCCACTTTGTCGTGAACCATACTACTCGTACACCGGTATCAACATCAACATAACCTCTATCAATCCTAGAGCTTAGAGAATGGGGCTTGTGCGGGACAATTCGCCTACTGCTCCTGACACCTACCTGTTGTCTGTGCCTACGACATCAGTTTCTTTTTGCATGCGGTTGACGCTGCTTTAAAATATTTTACTTTGCCTTCTCATGATATTGAACGCATACGTCAAGCTAGTTCTTTTGTTATTTCATGTTTGTGTTTATTTTTAAAATCTGTTTCACCCACTACGAAACTACGAGATACGAAATGGTTAGCACTGACACGTTGTTGAGGTTATGTGGTGGAAATTAACTCTAAGATGTTGTGTGAAAATTATAGTTTTTTGTTATTCTTAATAAAATAATTTAAGGGGATAATTTGTGATAATCTTTCTAACAGTGTACAATGGTATTAACTGAAATATGGATAACTGTTTAAATAGTTGGTTTTTCAGTAAGTATGTGAGCTTTTATGCACGTTTATTAATATTTTTTTGAAATCATTTAACTTCTCAAACTCTTTAAGTAACTGACAGTATCGAACTTGAGAAAAGTCATATTATAATCCTTTATGATAATTTTACTTTACTTATTGCTTAAAACGAGTGTTTTTAAACTCGAAACAATGGTTAAAGTTGAATTTACTTTAAAAAATTATTTATCTTACAGAAGATATGGCAACCTCGTCTTCAGTAAATCATATGGTTTACTTTATAAGGTTAAGTCAGTGGTCTCTCTGGTCAGCGGTCCTCAAAATGGGGGTATTTTAAAAAAAGTAATATCCGTAAATATTTGAAATTTTTAAAAATGACTCACTAGACTTATCTATATGACTAACTACACCTGCAGTTAAAATATTTGTACTTATTTAAGGTTTACCCTGTATATCCTGAAATAAAATATTAGAATGGCCTCCTATAGTAATAACAGTGAATTACTTACATATTTTATAAACTGATGCCAATACATTTTGTAGCCATTGCAAAAACGTTTTCGCGACTATAATAAAATTTAAAATTACTATTTGGGAAATTCGTTGACTGCGGTAAAACAATCAAAATTCCCCGAATAGTTTCCATGGGATTTATCGCATCATATTCGTTATTTTCAGATAATGAAAAGGTTCCGAACTTCCCAACATCTTCAACTTCCTCGTGTGTAGAACCGGTTGGTGAGCATGTTAGAACCTATTCTAGAAAGCGTTCAAATTTAGCCACAAAAGCCAGTGTCAATTCGCCTACATCAAATAATTCCGAATGTAGTTCAAAAGTTATTGAAGGAATAATAAACACGGAGTCTCCAACCAAATGCCTTCTACAGAAACCAAAACTAAAATTAATAAAGAAAAATATTTTGGCCAAGAAGAAAAATACATCCTTTTCGGTAGAATCACTGTTGGGTAATTTGTTAATGAACCGAAGTCGCTTTGTAAAAACATTTATTAAAATGCAGTTATGTCGTAAAAGAAATAGACAATGGAATAAAGATGAACAACAGTTAGCTTTAAGTTTGTACCGTAAATCTCCACGTGCTTATAAGTTCATGATGTATTCCTTAAAATTTGTACTGCCATCAATGAAATCCATACAAAAGTGGTTGAAAGAGTCAAATTTAAAAACTTTAAATACCACGTTGGCAAATAAACTGGCTGTGAAAGGTAAAACTGTGAAATGAAGAGAAAAAATTGTTATCCATTCGATGAGAGGAAGTTAAAATGGACTTTAATTAGCATCTGACATAATTGAAAGATACGAAGACATCGGTGCGACGATCGAAACTGGCAAACCCTAGAATTTTTAATACGTGATTTACTATTGAACTGAAAAATGCCACTGGCAAATTATTGTAAGTATTGTTGAGAAATTAATTAAATAAAAAAATATATATTTCTACAAACCTGTTATAAATGCAATTTTTTACAATCTCTTGTAGCATTAAAAATATAGCTTTAAGGCACCAGTGCCTTAAAATGATCACTTTAAAGCACTAGTGCCTTAAAGTAAATGTCAAATTGTGACAGTAAATTTGCAATACATTTAATTTGTATTTTCTTTATTAACATGATCTTTATTAACATGAATACTTATATTACAATTCACATAATTTGAAAAATTAAATCCTTCCACGATTCTACCACTATCAACCGAAACAACCACATTCCTAGTTGGCGTTTGAGCAGACACGTTTAAAAGTGACAAATCCAAAGCTTTCAAACTTTTCGTAAATTATGAATACAACAATGGTTGCCACCATGGTTACTATATATCATTGGCAAGTGCCCACTTCGATGATTTGATATAGTGCCTACAATGCTATTTAAAACTTAACTTATTTCTACCCGGGTTAATTCTTTTTAATGCTGTTTGTAGAAAAAATATTGTATGATATTTGCGTTAAAAGTGTCTTTAAGGCATTGATGTAAATTGCAGAATTCACTGCGCTCATTCTGCAAACTTTTACATGAGTGCCTTAAAAATGCACTTTTAACACACTTCATAAATAAGTATTTCGTAAAATCGTGACATAATGACATTTCGATTGCCATTTCAGTATTGAAATGACTGTTTTTAGGCACATGTGCTTAAAACAATCGTTTTTACGCACAAGTGCGTAAAAGTAAAATAAAATAACTGAGTTTTAAATTGTTTATTATAAATATTAATAACACAATCTTTCAAATCGGATAATTGATCATGAGGTGAACATATATGTTTTTCTTCACTTGTGTAACTTCAATATTGGAAGAGGATCAAGCCTGCATCCCGGTGCTGCTAGTGTTTTGCAATGAAAGTTGTATTTCCTTTCGCCCCGAAAATGTTCCTTGCTGTCGCCTGCTTATTTTGTTTGGAATTTTCTATGTACCACTCTGCCATAGAAGTCGAACACCAACATCCTCATCTCTTGTTACTTAGTAACATTGGGTAATCTAAGAAATTTGGCAATCTTTTTAGGAATTGAACCTAATGTTATTTATACCCACTGCTTGTGTAGTAAGTACATTTTGAATTCCTGTCCTTAAAAAAAAATCGGTTGTGATCAATGGTGGACGTAAACTTGCATATTTGTGGAAAATTTCCAAAAAATTTACTCCTATATCTCCCTCTGGTATTGTAAATAATCTAGGAACATTAGGTTTTGTATTGGGACTTTACTGAACAACTTAGCATCTCCAATGTTCTCTGTACGTAAATAAGTTAATTATTCCCTGATTAGACCGCTCTCTCTCTCTCTCGTTATTTATTTGTCTTCGGTAACATTCGCAGGTGGCATGATATAAGATTCTTGTTATTTATTAAGCCTTAGATCATTCAGTTATTAAATGTCTAATATTTATTGTGTTTGTTTTGGACCAACGTTTATATGAATAAAAAGTAATCTTTTTCGACATAGTAAACAGAAGTCTGAAATGAAAGCAAGAAATATTTCTCCCTAATATTGGAGCACACTGTATAAGCGGAGTTAACTATTAAGAAAATGTGTAGTAAAATTGATAACTTACAAACGAATACACCAATAGCTTGTTTGAATCACAAATGGGGGCAAAATGAAATGTTGTAAATGGGATATACGTAAGGTGAATGCGCCAGTTGTCGGCCTTTTTTGGAGATCTTTGAATTTGAATAACGTAATACTTCAAGAAGTTAGGTCATGCGTTCTTGTTTTCGCGTCTAGTACGTCTTGTACGTATGTATGTATGTACGAGAGAAAAGTCATGTCAGTAGTCGGTCATGCCTATACCAGTTGTCGACCCTGATTAAAAGTACAAATTTTTACCAGACCCGTACTTACCTTATTTATTTTTATGTTATAAGGCAGGTTAGTAGGTTATAAAAAATAAAATAGGTTTGAATGAAGGAATAAAAATATACTTTCGTAAATAACAAAAATAAACTCTTGAAAAATAATAAAATATGTACAGTGCGTTTCAATAACTTTGATAACATTTTGATCAGCTGTAACTTTTCTGTTTTTAAAGATATCGGAATGAAGCAAAAACCATAATGCATAGTAGACTAGCAAGTTTTTTCTTATTTGAAAAACAAAACAAAAGACCAACGATTTTGACAGATCTTAACCTAACTTATATTTTTTTAAATGGAACACCCTGTATATTATTGGATATTTGGATTCTACTCAAAATTCCAAGCATATTTTAATAAGCATATCCTATACCTATCTTCAACTGTTTCTGAGAAATAGTTTTACATACATGTCAAATTATCATAAAAATTCCTCTACCTCTTCATGGCATACTTTGCACTGAGCTAAATCTGAAGTTCAGCATTGCTTGAGCCGTGCTGGTAACAATCGAGCCTTAGTGTTTTGTTCTGTTGAGGAAAATGGCAGACAAGTAGAGCGATTTTTATGATAATTTGACATGTTTGTAAAATTATTTCTCAGAAACAGTTGAAGATAGGTATAGGATATTCTTATTAAAATATGCTTAGAATTTTGAGTAGAATCCAAATATACAATAATATACAGTGCTTTCCATTTGAAAAAATATAAGTTAGGTTAAGATCTCTCAAAATCGTTGGTCAATAAGAAAAAAACTTGCTAGTCCACTATGCAATATGGTTTTTGCTTCATTCCGATATCTTTAAAAACAGAAAAGTTACAGCTGATCAAAATGTTATCAAAGTTATTGAAACGCACTGTACATCGGTTAGGTACCATACCGACCTACCTGCCAGATGTGTGCACTTTAGGTGAAACCACCTTGTGCACGTGTCACAGCCGATATTTTTTCTTCTTCTGCGTCACTGTCACTGTCATCTTGGCACGAACCACACTTTCCGTTTTTTCTTGTCTTTCATAATAATTTCACTTTTATTTCTGTTAGCTAATGTTCGTTTTTTTTCTCTTGGGCCTCCTTTTCCTTTTCTTTGTCACTGTAATATGTTCTCCACGCCTTAGCTGAAATTGCACTTGTAGTTGGTCTTGATTTCGGTCTTTTTGACTGAAGTAGTGGTTTTGGATATGTTAAGCGTTTGTCAAATGCAGAGATGCTGGTTTTATTTGTAAGGTTTAATTCATGGTTTTTAGCTGCAGAAATGATTTCTTCATTGCTAGTTCCTTTATGTAAAATATCAACTTTTAATATCTTTATCTTGGATTCGTTGGTCGGTATTAAAATGGATTTGGTGTTTCCAGAAACTTCAACACATTCTTCATTGGTTTTTGTTGCTTCACTTTCCCTGGCCAAAATATCAACTGGTAAAATATTGAGTTCGTTGGTCGATATTAAAGTTGATTTGGAATTATCAGAATCAGTAACACATTCTTCAATGGCCATTGTTGCTTCACTTTCCTTGGCCAAAATATCAACTGGTAAAATATTGAGTTCGTTGGTCGGTATTAAAGTTGATTTGGAATTATCTGAATCAGTAACACATTCTTCAATGGCCATTGTTGCTTCACTTTTCTTAGGCAAAATATTAAGTGCGTTGGTCGGCAACACAGCGAGAAACCCATCGTTATTGACTACATATTCCCCTATATCACAATTTTCACGTTCAGCCATAGTTTCACAAGCAGATTGATTGCGAAGTCGTAGGCTTTTCTCAAATGTTTTCAATTCCATCGATATTTTATATACATCTTCAGCTCGATGATCAAAGTTGGATTTTAATCTTATTAAAACTTTCTGTGCACTCTCAAAATCGGTAGACGTTAATATCTCTTCTTGGTCATTTGTCATAAGGTTGCCGCCGTTATTAATATTTTCGTCATTCATATTTTCTAGCGTATTCTGAATACACTTGGTATAATCCACAGCTTCCATATGATATGGGTATAAACCGCATGGCCTAAATCCATTTTTTAAGTGCTCAGACATTTTTATATTTTCTAATGCCTGTTTGAACACAGAGGCGAAATAAACTTTAGTTAGGGTTTTGTCCTCATTCTCACTTTGCCAGCTTCTGACCGCTTGTCGCCAGTACTCTTTTAAAGGCTTGAAGACTGCAAAGTCCGCGCCTTGCCTTATTGCTTCGACGGCTTTTTGCAAATCTTCCTGAGTATTGATAAAACTTCCTTTTTTAGGGTTTTTAGCTTTCTGAAAGAAATAATTTCAATTTCAAATTTTTAGTCGAAAAACGAAGTTGAAAGTCATTTAAAATTTCGTGGCCGACTAATGGCAAAAGCAGCATTTTATGTTTATTCCAGTAGACGGTCATTTGACTAACTCTCTTTTTGTACTTTTATTACTGGTTATTTGAACGGCAGACTACTGGCAGGAAGAATCAACCCGTTAAATATTAGACGATGATACCAGAAACATCTATATATCTCAGAGAATGAGTAGGACAAGGACGAAAATAAAACGTACATAACTTTCCAATAGTCGGCCGTCGTGGCCGACCACTGGCTAGTCTATTAAAAGTGCTTGCCAGTGACCGGCCCCCTTTATATTAAGGTTAATTTGAAAAAATATACTGTTTAGATCAAATATTATGATATTTAAACATATATTCTACCACCAGAACACATATAACTTAAGCAAGTAAAATTTGACTTACCTTTGCGTTCTCCATAGCGCAAGTTTAGACCTATTTGAAACACAACATCCAACAGAAATCACAAACAAGCTTACATTTGGCGGGATTTATCGGTCCTGAGGTTTGCTACAGTTAAACTGACATTTGACATTCGGGTTGCATAAATATGAAAGATGTTAGCTAGATTATAAAACACTAGCTAAAAAATTCCCGGGAGATTCAAGTTATTTCGCAATGAAGTGGTTTCTGGCCGACTACTGGTGGGGGCCGGCCTACTGGCGCATTAAATAACAACGCACGAAGCAGGCCATCTCTATCAGAAATTGTCTTGGTACCACTTCAATCTTCTGCCGGCTGCCATTTTAAGTTTGCTCGTAGGTACAGTTACAGTTGTCCCGTGTCGTGTTTTATAAATTGTTTTCAAGTGCCTGATGGAAGAAATTTAGACATCCTTCTGTAGCTGACGGTATGGCTTTTTCTTGTTTAAGTTTAGTAAAACATTTTTATGATAACATCGCTTTGGTTGGTTTATACTATCGCATGCCACATATTGTGTAGGTATGTAAAGTAGTATAGCAATATAGTTAATATGTTTCATGGTATATAAATTTATTGAAAAAAAATTTGTGTAATTCTGTAATTTTATAGTAAAAACTACATTGTTTCGTGCACGTATTTTTTTGAAAAATTAAGCGATATACATTTTTATTTACCCCAGTATATTGTAATTTATTGATATTTTTTTCCTCTGGAATTCATTTTCTTGTATCTCATTCTCAGCTATTTATAAACAAACCTTAATATACGGGGTATTAAGAAGTTTTAAGCAAGAATATGAGTGACTTCCTATGATACTTTAGTAGAAAATTTAATATAGACGGACTTACCAGCACAACCTTAAGTTATTGCTTCAAAGTTGGTTGCACTTATTGGTTTTCGGAATACCATTAATAAATGAACATACGAAGATTTGTTCAGCTGGGCGTTTGTTTAAGAATTTAATTTATTTCATATTTATTTTTTATTAACATTTATGAAAATGTTCGTTCACATGTATAGAAGTGTGGCAAAAAGTGTTAAATTTGGTGTTTCGTATTCCTTGGCTATTTTGCGGGTTGCGGATGAAGAAATCAAGAACAGCGTAATAACGTCAAAACATAACTCCTAACACACCGGTATAAAGGGAAGATATTTATTTAATAATAAAAGTTTTGAGGATTTTTTATGGTTTTAGATTTTAAGTAGTTGATAAATTTTTGCATTCTTTAAATATACATGTTTTGATTAATAATATTAATATACAGTGTGGAGAAAAGTATGGAATAAATTAATTATTTCTATAACAACGAAGTTTCATGAAATTTCCTCGGACACGTCGATTTTGTTTTTTAAAAATACTCTTTTCTATACCAACGCATTTCTGACGTTCATTTGTTTTCGCGTGATCGGATATTTTTTTAAATAGAACCCCTATATTTTTCATCGGATTGTTGTGGAGCTTAAGTTGCTGAATTCAAAAATGTATAATTTCAACACTTTAATCCTTCAACTTTACGAGAAAAAAAATAACCGATCAAATAATCGGCTTGAAAAAAATGTGAATATTCCCATTTGTGTCTGTGATGGGCTGGTGGGTAAAATGGATACAGTGAATTCATCGGCAGTATCACAAAATGACTTTATTTTTAAAACAATTTAACAATAAGCAATTAATTAATTAATAATTAAATTCTGGTTGCCTCAACCGTAATTGATCCTCTAATTTATTATTTTGTTTTATTAGATTGCATGATAGAATATCTTTTGAGAGCAAAAACAACAAATTAAATCAAGTCACACCAGAAACTGTTTCTGGCAGTTAAACAAAATAGAACTCTTTACTTTGAAACAATTTAACGACAACAAATTATTATTATTATTATTATTATTAAATTAAAAAATATAGGGGTTCTATTTAAAAAAATATCCGATGACGTCATCACGCGAAAACAAATAAACGTTGGAAATGCGTTGGTATAGAAAAAAGAGTCTTTAAAAAGCAAAATCGACGTGTCCGAGGAAATTGTATGAAACTTTTAGAAATAATGAATTTATTCCATACTTTTCTTCCACACTGTATAATGACGGTTTTTTTACATCTGCCACCTATAAATCAATTATATATTTTCTGAAACAAACACTTAAACAAACACAAAATATTGTGAAAATGTTTTCAACTTTCTATACTGAAATTTTAAAAAGTATATTAGTCTTCTATACTGTTATTTTCACCACAAAAATTTACCTCAACATTTTTTTAACAAGTAACCAACAAAATACACTGCTACAAGTTTCCAGCGTAGCATTATAATTTTCACTGGATAAACTATTAACAGTTGATGAGGTCAATGTTGGTAATAGATGTAATAATATGATATTCTGTTGATTTATTCACAATCACGTTTCTCAAAAATATTATAATCAACAGATTTTGGAGGTTTTACTTTAAAATTTTGCTCGGTTGGGTTGGAGTTCTATCCTCTTTATAAATGGTAAACAAATTTTCTAAGACATCTTCATTGATATATTTTTCATCTTCATGAACCAGTTTAATAGCATTGATAATTATCAGCATACATGTGCTGTATCAGATGTTAATTCTTTAATTTTAATAGACGTTTTTATGACTATCTAGACTATGAATAAATAACAATATGGAGACGAATATTCATTTACTGGAAGCTATTTGGGCTCCAATTTACTTGGGGTTTATCTGTTAATTTTATCAACTCTTTTCAGATGCTACTCTTTTTTTGTAATGTTCTCCAAGTTGGGGTATTTTGCTTGTCCACGAACTTTTCACTGTATATATTTTTTAAATGATTTATTTAGCTCAATTAATACAATCTGCTTCTTAATTACTGCACAAAATTAAGATGTTCTGGATTTTGTTATGACTAGCGGAATGTCAAAATTCCGGTTATGTTGTGTTGTGTTTTTTTGGAATAAAAGTGAAATTTTTAATTAATGCTTTATTGGTTTAAAGTTTTTTTTATAACCAAAGATATATGTTTGACCACCTGAAACCGCAGTAATATAACCCTTAGCAGTCCACTGATAATCTATTGTTTTTTTTTAGCCCACTGTGACATCATTAATCAGAAAACTTTCAACGTTTGCATTATCAGGGTTCTCAGGGAAAACCTGAAAAACCTGGAAATGTCAGGGAATTTGAACTTTGTCAGGGAAACGTCAGGGAAAGTGCCAATAATTGTCAAAAATCAGGGAATTTTTATTGTCGTCAGGGAAAATTTCTGAATGGTACTCATGCCATGTCTAAATTCTTTATTTAATGAACGCACCCAGTTGCCTATTTCTGTTTGTTTTAATCACACGTACCCGCAGATTGTATAAAGAAACAGCTATATCTGGAGTGTACAGCTGTTTTTTTTATACATATTCATCGCTTGTTTCAAGATGTATTCAATGGTGACGTTACTTATGTAATGCACCAAGAAAATGTATAGTTTCAAAACGTAACGTCATTAAATATTTGTTTCTCTTTAACATCACACTCACAGTTTTTTATTATTGTTTATACAATTTATTTATAACAAAGCTACACTAGATTTTGATTAAAATAGAACGATTATTAGAGGCAGAAATTATTAATATATTTTTTGTTCATGTTTTTGTATATATATTTAGAAAATGTGTGAGATCTGCAACAAAAACATGGAATTGATTTTAGCAACTGCAAACCAAAAACATATAATTGTCTACATGTTCGTGTGAGTGACAGGTTTAATGAAATTTGGAGGGAAAAGTAATTGGATTACGCTTTTGTAATGTAATTTAAGATGTCTAAGAATACGTTAAAATTAGTATAGGTACATACAATAATCCACAACCAATTTCTTTTTAATTAAACAAAATGAGAAATATAAAATTATCAACCATTTTAAACATAAAATCTGAAAATTTAAATCACACCGATTTTGAAATCTCTATCTAGCAACTGCTGCATAGACCTTAGCAAGAGTTCAAACAGGGCTCAGTGGACGTTTTAAATACGGTTTAAAAACCGACCTGTGTGGCGTTACTGTTTCAATGCAAAAATATAGTGTTTTGAATCGATTTGAATACATTTAATGACAAAAAACAGCTAAAACTGTACACAAAAACAGCTAAAGCTCTAAAGCTGTTTGGTTTTTGTTGTATTTGTTTATACATATTTCTATTAGATTTCTTAAATATTTATTTTTGTTAATATTTAACACAGTACAATGTGTTGCAATGACTGTAATAAATATTTCTAATAAAAATAAATATCCATGATTATTTGTCATCGAATGGGCACATTTATGCCTTATCATTTGACTTGTTTTTACTTTGGTTTAAGTTTTAAAAAATATGATATTTTGTATGCTTTTTGTAAGGGAATTTTAAAAAAGCATGTCAGGGAAAACCTGGAAATGTCAGGGAATTTGGTTCTGAAAAATTGCTGAGAACCCTGATTATGTGGTAGAAAAGTAGAAAAAGTATTGACAGATTTTTAATAACTGAAAAACGTGCGCTGTCATTATAGTCAATAAAAAATACATCACTGCTTTTCAGAAGGTTCTTCTTAAAAATCGATTGTCGTTTTAGGAAATTTTCAGCAACAACATCAACAATTTATCGAATAATTTAACATCGTTAATAATAATGTCATTATCAGAAATATAACACGGAATAATGTCATTAAATCGTAGCTCATGATTTTGTTTTAATATCCGTTCAAAACATTTGTAGCAGTTTGTAGGTTTTATCCATATATGTTATGTATACATTCTTGGTACACATTTTTTATTTCGTTATAATTATGTCTCGATTATTTCCGTTAATTTCGTACTTTTCAAAAAGATCTTGAACTTTTAAAGGAATGAAATTATGCTCTATTTTTTGAGTTAATGACTCTGTTCTTCCTTTTAGCGTAAGCTGTACTTCAGCAATACAGTTTTTTCTAATGAAGTGATTTTTGAGTGGAATATAGCCGTTAGCGAGTGCAAGTACCACAAATATATCATTAACATCATTTTCTAAAAATACTTTTATTATAACCGGTATGTTATATACAAATTTTTCAACTTACACAAGTTTTTAAACCAACTTTGGTTGCAGGATTAGGTACTGATCACATACAATTGAATCAGAATTTAATGTGGAGATTTATAACCTCTTAATAAAATTATTAATTGATCTACTCTATTTTCTCTGAAAAGAAATAAGCAATTGAAATTTTTCATTGAGAATAAATTTGATGTTGACTGCATATGATGCATCCAGGTATGCTTCATGATTTAAATTAAACTTATCAACTATATTCCACACATCCTTACGGGTTAATAAATGCACCCTGTTAAGTTCATCATTAACAACTGACTGTCTTCATTTAAAATTTCTGTAAAAAGAATTTTTAATGCAAGTTTTTGGGCAATGGCTGCCTTTTCAGATTGCGTAATATTTAAACGACCTAAATTGTTGCTGCGACCCAGATGAATATCAATGTCTACTTTTTAACCTCTTTGATCCTGATGTTTTCACAAAAGCCTTTAGTTTTACACTCAAGATTTTCTCTTCACTTGCTAAAGTCCTCAAATGAAGGAAATTCCATACATTTCTTAGTTAATACCTGATTATGATGTCCTGTGTAATGATCTTTAACCACTGATTTGCTTGAACCACGGAAATCGCATAAGGCACATTTTATGTTAGTTTTACCTGTGCAGCTGTTTTTATGTATTGTCAAATTATAACTTCTGGAAAACTTTCTCTGGCATTTTTCACAAGTTAAGATCCTATTGAATTCATGATTCCATTTCTTATGAGACATAAACGCTGTTTTATTTGAAAGATTTTCAATGTGTTTACTATTATTGTGATATAAATTATATTTTTGATAGATTACGTTTAGATGCTGTTATGCTTATGAATCTGCATATTTTCCGGAACCCCAAATACTCTTAATGCCCTTCGTCTTCGTGATGGTTTGTTAATTTTTTTTCAATTTTACCTTGCTAGTTTCAGTTCGTGGCTTCAAATTTGATTTTTTCTGTCAGACTTCAGGTTTTCCGCAAGGTTCAGTAAAGGACGCTATTCTTTTTATAATGTTCATAAATATCAGTGACATAAACGTTCGCTATTTACTTTATGCAGATCTTAACGTGTTATGTAAAATCATTACTTTGGCTGACTGTCTTAACCTACAAGTGTTGAATAACTGGTGTAACGAGAATTGGAGTTTGATTCTTCTCAGTTCCCATGATTTTACAAATCTTTCGACATCGCGCTTGTTATTAAATACGTTTGTTAGGTCAAATCTTGAATGTGATTCAGTGATATGGAGTGTATGTCTCACATACACTCCATATAACAACGTGGTCAGCGAAGATTTTTGAACGATTTGGTCTTGAATCTAGACATCAAATACATTCTATATATTTTTTCTTCGTAAGTTCTTCACTATAATATAAAGTGTGGGGCGGTTTTCTCTGGTGTTGATTGTAAGATATCGGATTATCATAACAGTCAACAGGCTATTTCCCCTGCTTCAAGCATGCACAAATTTATGGTATGCTAATGATATGTATGTTACATATGACTTCATTGATAGGAATTGTAGGAGATTTGATTTATATTAGCTTAAAATACCTTTCTAATACAGTAAAAATGTTACAAAAGCTAATAATAAAGAATATATGGATGGGTAGATATTGTGGGTGTAATTCAACGCTGGTTGGGGCTAGTCCACAGAGTAGTTAGTTTCATACAATATTATTAATACCTAAAAATATATAAAAAAAAGTTGAACCATCTTCTGTTCTTGTTTATAGCTATCGATGTAAAAATATGTTTCTAAGAAAAAAGTCAATGAGAATATTAAATAAACTGTAAATTAATAATGAAGCCATAAACATATCATGTATTTTTTTAATAAGCCAATATCTAATATTTTCGTTTATGTGACAAATTTCAAGAAAATCAAATACCTTGTATTTTTCTTGCAGTTTTTTTGTAGAATATTGTTTGAATAACTTTGGGTCAAGTTTTCTGGATACAAAAGTGTTGCAGTTTACAAAAAATATGTTTTTCGACTATTACTGTCTACAATATACAATTTATAAGAGTGAAGTACTCATTGGGAAATATTTAATTAATTAAATAATAATTTGAATTAAGTCAAAATGTTTAAATAACATGTCCCAAATTCGATATGTTGTAAAAGTCATTAAGTGAAACGGAAAAGTTTTAGAGAAATTCCATACTAAAATTATGCCCATAACGATAAATATTCGTGTAATACTTTTTATATGAGTATTTAGAATCGTTCAAAAATCGTTTCAATTAATATACGATTTCAGATCATTTTTGTTTTTAGTTGTCCTAGGGAAAAAAACGGTTTATCTGATCAAATAAAATAATGCGACATAAAGTATTTCTGTCAACTGAATTGCAAGTAGAAAGTTTCCATAGTGGCGACAAAATTCAAGTTTAAATTAATCGTTGCGTTTTGTTTCAGTTGTTATAATACCCTGTCTCACCACATCTAAACGACACATCACGGTAAGGGAACCAAACTTCGATAGTCGCTGGCACCGCTGTTGCTAGGCGGCAACAGCTGCCGCATTTGTTATCTCAGTCATTCTTACCAAGGCCTCTGCGCTGTAGGTGTGAATTATTGTTTGCTTAAAAATATAGCAATAATGGACGATATTAAGAGTTCAGTGTGTGAATGGTATTTGATAGTAGTCAAATAACTAGATTGCTCACGTTGCCTGAACAGCAATTCTATTTTGTTTTCATTTTGACAACTCAACAAAATGTGCGACTCCGACAACGATGTAATTTGTTCATTGTTGGAAATTCCATTTTTGAGGCTAGAGAAAGCTGAGAGAGATGAAATTTTAATTCGAGGTCGTCCCACTCCTTCCCTAAGAATTTCTCAGCACGATACAAAATATGGGCAGAGTTATTCGCGAAATTTTAAAATAGAGTGGTACCACAGACATTCTTGGCTTTGTGGTAGTTCTTACAAACAACGTTTGTTTTGTTGGCCCTGTCTGCTGTTGGCCAAAACTAGAAACAATGGGTGGGTTTCACAAGGCGTCTTGGATTTAAAGAATGTATCTGCTATTATTAGAAAACACGAATCCTCTAGAGAACATATGAGCAACCATCTTAAACTAACACGACTAGAAGCGAACAGTAATGGTAGGAACGCTTTGGGAACGCAGTCCACTGCATCTTTACGATTGTACAACGAGACTGTTAGAAAGAATCACAAATTACTTAGGTATTACATAGATGTAATTTGCTATTTTGCTAAACAAGAATTGTTCAAGGAAAAAAGTGATGGCAGCTTCCAAGAAACATTACATTTAATTATTAAAAGGGATTCTGAAATCGAGGAGTATTTGACAACAATAGAAAACATTTCAGAAACCATACAAAACGATTTGATTTCTTGTATGTCGGAGCACATTATGGAAACAATACATAATGAAATAAAAGAAGCACCGTTTTTCTCCGTACAAGTTTTCGACGCCACAGATATCCTCGAACAGTCGCACTGTGCTGTTTGTGTTAGATTCGTGAATAAATTTGGTGATGTTAAGGAGCGGTTTCTGGGTTTTTACAGTATTGACGAGGATAGAAACGCTGCTGCTGTATACAACTTAATTAGGATGGTTTTAAGTCCTTTTGACTACAAAGCCAGGTTGGTGGGACATAGCTATGACGGGGCTAGTGTGAATGCACTGTCCTTGAAAAGTTTGCAAAGGAATTTTGAAGGAGATGCTCCAAAAGCTGTACTAACGCATTGTAGCGCTCATTGTCTGAATCTAGTTTTACAGGATGGTTCGAAAAGTATCAAAAACTGTCGTGTTTATTTCGCCATCGCAAAGTCACTCTCGAACTTCTTTCGTAACTCTTCCAAACGATTATACGCATTAAATTCTGTAGTAGATAGAAAAGATCCGTCATCAGACTATACATGGATTTCACCGTCGAAAATAGTACAGATGATAGACTCAGAGTGGGAGGGTTTACAAATTGTTTTTAACTATCTCATCGAAGACAAGTCTTCGTCTATCGAATCTGTGAGTGGCGCTAAACGCTACCTCACATGTATGAACGATATGGAGTTTTCTTTTTTAACGCTCTTGTATAAACACATCTTCGATATTACCGATTTTTTATCGGATATACTCCAAGAAAATTCGTTAGATATTGAATATTATAAATGTCAAGTGTATACAGTGGAAAGTGGCATAAAGTTGTTGAGGAACGAAGATAGGTTTGATGAATTATTTGATAATGCGGCATTGCGCATATGCTCTGACCTTGAAGGACCTTCAGCTAAAATGCTTAAATTGTCGGAAACTGTCGGTGATGAAAAAGCGTCTCTGCGGGCATTATTTTATGAAATAATCGACAATATTGTAACACAGATCGAAGGAAGGTTTGAGGGCATATCACAATTACGATATTTTCCCTTAGCTGATAGTTCCCAATTTCAAAATTACTCTGATAACTTCCCAGGCGATTTAGTTCACGATATGACCAGCACATACGGGGACGTTTTTGACAAACAAAAATTGATTACCGAGTTGGGTGTTATTTATCAGGATACAGAGTTGGCAAAGTTAAATTTAGAGATTATGTTGAGAGATTTTGTGGATAGTGGCCTTCGGCACATATTTCCAGAAGTGTACAAGTTGTTTGTTTTGATTGCGACTATTCCAGTAAGGCGTATTTCGGGTGGGAGTTGTTTTCAGCGTATAAACGACATTGAAACGTACAGAAATTCAGCGGCTAATGAGTGGCTGTCTTCCCTCGCATTCATTTCTATAGAAAAAGAGCTACTTTGCTCTCTTTGTGAGTCTGAAGATTTTGTTCACAATGTAATAAATAAGATGACAGAGAAAAATAAGAGTATTGATTTGGTTTATAAAAAGTAATAACGACGGTAATGTGAAGTTAAGGAATTGTGTATTTAACAAAAATAAGTCAAAAGATGTATATGGTGTTACCAATAAAGGAATCGTTTACGAAAAAAAATACTATAACAATTATTGCTTCTTAATAATGAAAAATGACATGCATGCAAGTAGTCATGTGATTTTCTCTATTGCTGCGAATACCAACCAAGCATATTTGTTTCATATTTGTTTTCAAAGTTGCCCACTAGAAGATAGAAACGAAAATACTTCGTCTAATATACTACTGTTGAAATGTATATTTTCTAACCTTCGCAGTGCACGTAATGGTATCTGCTGAATTAGTTCTTCATATCCAGTATTACCACAAGCAAATCTTGGTGCTTTTGTTACCGTATGATTTCGATTCGATCTTTTCTTCACTTCCTACGGAGCTTTTCCTCAGTCTTCGTAAATTACGTAACTTATGATAAATCCTCACTTTTTGTGACATTTCGGTTAATAGCCTTGCATCATGATCGGATCTTTGAACGACCTTTGTATCGGGAACTTCAGGTACAGAATTACCCGAGCCTGTACTTATTGAAATACCATTAAATGAAGTATCATTATCTGTTAGGATGATCTGTTCTGTAGGGCGCCTTTCATCCTTTCCATATGAAGTTTTCGTTTATGCTTCTCTTTCACAAATCGGAAAATTGTTCATTAGGTTTATATAAGGAAATTTTTGAAAATATTTATTCCTTAATTTAAATTTGAAACTGTATTTTATTAGTTAATTTAAAAAGTCTGCGCTAACAACTTACCTCATAAAAGTATGATCGATATGCTAGTCCTGTTCACCTGTGTTGTGATTGTTTTGGAAAAATTTATTATTTTATATATACAGCTGAGCACCCAACCATAGTAATCGTATGAAAAAAAAATAATAAAAATAAAATTTGACTCTTATGATTTGTAATTTATCATTTCGTTTACCTGTAATTTATGTGACGTTAAACCATGAATAACAGAAACAATGATCAATCAACTGGTGCTCTCATGACGGTGACCAATACAAAATTAGAACACTGTATAGAAAATCTACCAAGCCACTGTTATATAAAATGGAGTTCTCTTTGAAAATGATATTTATTTTTTAATGACCTTGTTATTATTTTAGATAAAAGTGCATGTTTGGTAGTTTCTTACCTAAACATGTTTAAAATATATTCAGATGAATAAGTTATTTCATATAAAGTAACTTCTAAAAGCTTTGAAGCAGTGGTTAGTACCTCAATGACAAAAAGTAAATCTGCAAAAGAAACATTTATATATTTCAGGTTTCTTGAGTACCTCAAAAATTTGAAATAGAAAAAATTGCATAGTGTATTTGATCGTTAATTTTCGTTTTTTGTAATAATACTCATATTGAATTTGAGAAACTTAGTTGGTCATTAATATTTTTACATTTTAGAGCGGGTTCCGCAGATTTGAAATTTGTCAAAATGTTAATAACTATTTGTATTATTCTGTTATTTTATGAAAATATTATTTCAGTTATGTATATCTAAAAAAATGTTATGTTGAATGCAAATCTTTACATCTACAGTGTAGAATGTTTGAGTTACACTTACTGCTTTATTTTAAATATATTGGATATTTATGTCAATGAAACAGTTTATTGTTTGTAGTGAATATATTTCAGCATTTCTTTAAATTTTTGTTGTAGGTCAACTCGAGAGGCAATGATGGTCAATTTTGGTTTTTATTTTTTTTTTAAGACGCAGCATTTCCCAGAAAATTTAAATGCTTATTTTTTTAAAATGTTATTTCTACAGTGTCGTCAATAACATTGCATTATATTGGAATATTTTTATTGAGTGAAAATGGCGTTATTTTTTTACGGCACACTTAATAAGGTTATACAGGGTGTCCGGAAAGTAATGGAACCAAGCTTAAACATAGCTTCCTGTGATCAAATAGAACCGACTTACACAAACTTAGCTTGGTCCAAAAGTGCCTCCTTTAGAAGTTACAGGGTTTAATAAATTGTTTTCTTGTTATAGGCATAATTAAGAAAGGAAACTTCCAATCATGGTGAAATTTAGTACAGTTATGTTTTAGATAAGTACAAGCATTGCGAAGGAGTAAGTTGTGCTGAAAATCGTAGGGAGCACTCTTGGCAGTTTTTTTGTAACCCATTTTTATCGTATCTTTTTTGTTGGTCCTATTTTGACATGCGTGACGGAAAATTATGAAGAAATTAATTTTGCGTAGAAAAGCTATACATTCTTTCTGTATCTCCTCCATTAAATTGATTTTGACAATAAACAGGGATCATATCTGCCGTTTCTGATTTGGAAAACTGATTATATCGAGGTATGTTTTCAAAATTTGACAAAATAATAGTTTGAAATTATTTACACTTTACACAACTACACAACGATAATTACTAACTCAGCACAACAATTAATAATCTTACAGGCTTCTGATCAAATTTTATTTCATTTGAGCGTATCAACGTCAGTTTGACAAGTAGTAACTTGATCGAATTAGAAAATTTATTTCTATTTTAATGTGCGGAAATTTTCAAACGCGTGTTTACCAAAAACGATGCATTTTAACAACATGGAACAAGTCTAGCTTTTCTACGCTAAGTTAATTTCTCCATCATAATTTTCAGTCAACTGTATCAGAATAGGACCATCAAAAAAGATACAATAAAAATCAATTGCAAAAAAACTGCCAAGAGCGCCCTCTACGATATGTGGCACTACTTACTCCTTCACAATGCTTATACTTATCTAAGACATAAATGTACCAAATTTGAATGTGATTGGACGTTTCGCTTCTTAATTATGCTCATAACAAGAAAACAATTTTTTTCTTTGAAATCCTTCTAAACGAGGCACTTTTGGACTAAGCTAAGTTTGTCTAAATCGGTTCTATTTGATCACAGGAAGCTATGTTTAAGCTGGCTCCCATTACTTCCCGGACACCCAAACAAATTTTTATTATTGTCATTTAATTTTTCATATGTTCAATTTTCAGAACAGATAATGCATAAAATCATAAACAAGACCTTATTTAGTTTAGGTACTTATATTTCAAATTCTACATATTGCGTAAGACATAATTTCAGAAATGTTGAATTTTGGAATAAATTGTTAAAATTGCATCACGTTAAATAAAATTATGAGAAATTTAGGTTTCATAAGCAATGATGCATTTCTTCAAATTTCATTATTGTTTTTAAAAATGAAAAAAATATGGAGGGCTGAAAATTAGTGTAATTTTCTGTAACATTTGTTTGCTAATTTTGAGAAATACTGCTATCTTCGGTAACATCCATAAAAATATCCGATATGATGAATAATCCCAATTCGAAAAAGAAACGCATATGTTACATATAACGTTCTTTATATCACACAAAATCTTTCATGCCGCTTTTTACTTTAAAATATTTTGTATATAAAAAGTGTAAATATAGACCTAGATTTTGTAAAAATATTTTTTTGAAAATAAATTTTTTAACGAGCAGTCTTAGTTTATTTAAAAACTCTAGGTATTCCTAGCTGCAGTTGACTACATCGTTGGATATTTTTGTTAGATACCCGTTCCTAGGTTACCTTATTGGTCTTATACCGAAATGTATGGTATAAGTTCTTGGAAAGGGTTCTAGCAAATCATGTTGAGAACAAGATAATCTGGCAAGGGGTGATGTTGTCAAACCATTGTTAACGTCATCAGCATGTGAAATGGTCTTTGAATTTCAGCAAAATAGTTAAGAGCTGAGTAAGACGGTTTAACTGCTAACTAATCTTTGGATATGTTGCTGTTGTCGTTGCAAATGGTGTGGTTGTCCGTAGCAGTCAGGTCTTGTGATTCATTGTGCTTGCCGCTAGTTTAAAACGGATCTAGAGCTGAAAACTAGCCGAATCTTTACGAAGGCAAACACTAGCTTTGATGTGGTATCTGTGATGTCTTTAGGTCACAGAAATGCTGCCCTCAGGTATTTGTAACTTGTCACCATGGAACTTGCTCTTCAATTACAAGTCCGCATAATGTGCACTTCGAATTGGAACTCAATCTAATTCTGTGTGTTTTATTTGTCTGTGGCCTGAGATTTATCTTAACTTTTTCTTCGCTAGCAGAATATAGTAAGAAAGCATAATTAAACGTTCTTATCAATAATATTGAAGATTTTGGACATTATATAGTATGTTATATTCAACTATGTGCCATAAAGAAGACAAGTGTTACGTATCATGTTCTGTTTTTGTTTCTCATAGAAAAATCATGATTGTATGCACTTTTAAGTGGTACTAAGAAATGAGAGCATTTAAGTTTGGACATCTGTCTATGGAATTAACCTATTTTTGTATATAATTGTTGTTTAACATCTCATGTTATACAAGGATTAAGAAGATAGGAACATCTTATAATTGCCTTGAAGAGTACTTCAAGCACTGGCAGTAGCCAGGTGGAAACACAGGTCCTATTGTGAGATTTTAAATTCATTTAATGGAAATGTTGGCGATGTCGTTATATATTTGATTTGCATTAAAATTAAGTACTTACTCTTCTATTTCAACAGACCTGGTAGTTCTACAACATTTATCAATTGCCCAAGATCACCAAGGTGATTAAATTTTAGATAACTGCTCCAAATACGAAATTCAGTTTTATATTCAGCGCTTCATATGTACAAAATATTCAATTTGTAAAACTATATATAAGGGTAAGGGAGCAGTTAATTATGGAAAACGAGTAACCTTTTGTGATCGGTGATCACATTGAGAGTTTTTCCGAAGTTCCTGTATTGTTTGAGCATTATCAATGTGCAATTTTACTATCCACCACCTTCCAGGAAGAAGAAGTATGAGGGCGTTAAATTGGAAGACCCAGGCAGACATTTTTGACTGCATTTTTGTCATTATCAGAAAGATATGAGCCAATTAGTACATCAACTACGGTTTCCATATTCTACAATTTTGAGTACAATCAATTTATTTCGTATGATGCAACTGAAAATATGTACGTTTGATACATAAAGTGGTATTACATCTTATAACTCCATCGAATCATACATTATTTTTGAGAGCGTTGGATCCGAATTTGGAATTCATTTAACGTCAGGTCTGCCTGACACCTTGTATCCGATGCTATAACGCTAAAAAGCACAACTCTTGAGGATAAGGAATTTTATACAGTAACATTTATCTTATAAGAGGAGAGTTTTAAGTCTTATGCCTAGATAACGTGCGATTCATTCTTTATGATACCTAGCTCTCTTATTCTCAAAGGACCTATGCAGTGGCTATATTTTACGTTTTTGTCCTCTTCATATTTTTTGTTAAACCTGATTCTCGCCCCAATAAAATAGTGAGAATTTTCAATGACTGACTTCATGATCTTCATTCATAACTACTGAATGCGCTTCTGAAATGGAGGCGTATACGAGTACATTACTGTTATGAAGCAGGATGGCTTGCAGGCTTCTCTTGGAAAAATCGATGGATACTCTGCAATCATTGGGTAGTACATCCAAAGAGTTTGTTCATTAATCCATTAATATCTTTACAGTAAACTAAAGGAAGCACATCATCATCACGAATTCCTTATGTGACGATAAACGGAAGATTTGATTTTACTCGCATTTTTAGCATTATTTTTTAACCATAACGCCAAAAGCTGATCGTTTTATACACAAATATAATTCTCGAACAAGACACAACGTATTCTTTGTACCTTAGGGATGAAAAAGGTGTGCACCATATTAATGAAATGTTCAGATGTGACGGTAACGGTAACCCAACTTTCTTGAAAGAAATACAAACCGATGACTCCAAATTTTCCCATCGCGCACCAAACTGTTACCTTGTGATTGTGCAACGGTTCTTTTTGTAATTGACGGGGATTTTGAGCAACCCAATACCGTTGACGACCCCATTAAGGTGGAAATGGGTTTCATCACTCATTGCTACCATGTTTTCATACTGCTGAAGTGCTAGTATTTCCTGTACAAAATTCAAACGTTGGGGTAATTTCTTACATTTAATTCCTGCACAATATCTATCTTGTATGGGTCGACATGAAATTCTCTATTCTATGCAATCTGCGTCTTACAGCGCGGTCGTTGATTTAAAACTCACGCGGAGAGCGACATGGGCTTTGCAGTATCGCTTTTCTGGTCCTTTAAATGTTTTCTGGAGTACGCACAGTACGTTGGGATACAGGCGGTTGTTTTCAACATTGAGCCTCCTGTTCGAATATTGTTAACCCATGTAAGAATATATGACTCGTGTGAACACAGTCGTTTCTATTATATTGAATCTGCGGCGGAACCTTAGTCACCGATTCACCACTCCTGACAAAACAATCATACGCGTACATGCAATGGTATGACGTCCACGGATTCATGATAACTAGAAGTGAAATGCTATGAGAGAAGGAATGGAATGTAATCTGCCGCCCACTCCTCCCTTTGTTAGTTGGCGAGTACTACCCCGAATTATAATTAGAATTCCTAGGAAAAAAATCTAATGGTGTTAAATCCGGTGATCAGATGACTAATTTTTTTTGTGAACGACATTTTGATTGCCTATAACTTTGTTCAAAGAAAAGATAAGTAAGTTTGGTTTTCATAAAAAGTTTATTTAGTCTTTAATTTTTTTTTTCGTTATTATTGGATAATTATATCGGCTAAATGGTGACCGCGATTCGCTATGCAACTTTCGGCTCTTTTCAAGGCATTTTTCATGACATCCTGCAACATCTCAGGCTGAATTTCTTCAATTTCGTAACGAATATTGTCTTTAAGATGTTGAATCGTGTGGGGGATTGACATAAACTTTTGATTAAAAAAAACCCATAAGAAAAAGTCTGGTTAAATCCGGAGATCTGGCTGGCCATGCTAAATCGCGATTTCGTGAAATTAGTCTTCGTGGAAAAACGTCATTCAATAATTGAATTGTTGAACGGGCTGTGTGTGCTGTGGGCCCATCTTGCTGAAACCATATGTCCTCTAGTCCTTGCTTTTCCATTTCAGGCACAAGAAAATGTCGAATCATGTCTTGGTACCGTTCAGCAGTAACAGTAACTCCAACACCTTGGTCATTTTTAAAGAAATAGGGACCAATGATGTTTCCAGCATGAATACCACACCATACAGTTGTTTTTAGTGGATGCAATGATGTTTCATGAATTAATTGAGGATTCTGTGTTCCCCAAAACCGACTGTTCTGTTTATTGACGTGACCACTGAGAAGAAAATGGGCTACTTGAATGTTTCATGTGATGCGGAATTGGAACTCAACTGTAAACAACTAGCGATCACACTGTAAACACTGCTCTGTAGTTGTTCTGGTTGTGTGCCTCCCCCCTTCCTCTCACATGTAGTCATCTGCAGCTTAATGTAATATTCCCACATTGAGCATAAAAAAATCATTCTTATTGCTTGTGAGACATCTCGAATATAGTTGTAACAAATTTAAAAATACCAGCTTCCTCTAGAACTGGAAGATATCTACGTTTGCCTGCAGCTTGCTCATCTGTTGACTGGATATACGAAATGTGCAAATTAACTAATAAGACTGACTCAGTTTTTGTATACGAATAAAATAGCAATTCTACGAGTATATTGTCTCCTTCAAAATCATTTCTTTGGGAAGCCACACAGCGCTGAAGACAGTTCTTCCTAGATACTACAATAACCTTTACCTGGTCGGTTACAGTCGGTTGAACGTTTAAGAGTGTCCTAAAATGTCATACCTTGAGGAGGAGGTGAGGAGGCAACACCAGTAGTGACACGTTCCAGAATATGGGGATCATTTTCAATCGATTTCAAAATCAAGACATCTTCTTGATATCCTTTTGGTCTTGCGAAATGCTGTCTAAGTGTTACTAAATCAAACGCTGCGTTTCCGGTCTCATTACTTAATTTTCATAACTCTTAAAGTATGTTGGATATCTTGTTTACACAGTCTCGACACGATTATGGATAGAGAATAACTGGGTACTTAATAACGATCTAGTTTTCTATTACCACTGAGAGTTTGTGACTTTCTGACAGAACCAACACAATTATTATACATAATGCTTACTTGGGTACTATGTGAACTGACTTTATTGTAATTCTTTGTAACTTTGGTTGATATTTATCAAACAGGCATAATATGTGTAACGTCCAGTTTTCTTTTTAGAAATAATACAGTAGTTTGTGTAAATTTCAAATGTTTCTCTTCATTCTGCATTTGCATTCGTTGGTACTTCATGTTTTTTTACAAAAAGGGTAAAAAAAGGATAAATAACTAAAATTTATATCAGATCAAAAGCAATAATCGGTCGTTTTTCACTCAGTTGGGGGGTTAAACATTATAAGATAGATGGTTTCTTACCAAAATGTAGTTATCATTTTAGCAGGGAAGGCTTGGAGGATTTTTGATACACAAATATTGTTTGAAATTCAGATTTACAAATGTGATACTTGTACTTAAGATAAAAAATATGATAGGTCACCAGTTAACACACAACCCCTTCTGAAATGTAAATGTGTCAGTGTGATATATTGTGGTTATGCAACTAAATATTGTCTTCAATTCGCCTCCATGGTTTTAAAAAAGTTAATTTAGAATGAGACCCCCCGAACCTCTAAATAATTCAAATTTTGCCTCTAATGTCCTTCATGTTATCCGCTTATCCCTGACGAATAAAGCTCATGTTTCTTTCTCTTAGACGTAATATTAATACGAAGAATATAAATATAAGGCTGGCCTGAAAATTCATCAGTTGACACACAAAGACTCTTCTGAAATTCAAATGTACAAATGTGATATCTGTCCTTTTCAATATAAATATAAAGCTGGCCTGAAAATTCATCAGTTAACACACAAAGACCCTTCTGAAATTCAAATGTACAAATGTGATATCTCTCCTTTTCAATATAAATATAAAGCTGGCCTGAAAATTCATCAGGTGACACACAAAGACCCTTTTGAAATTCAAATGTACAAATGTGATATTAAAGGTGGCCTGAAAATTCATCAGTTAACACACAAAAACCCATCTGAAATTCAAACGAACAAATGTGATATTTGTCCTTTTCAATCTAAATATAAGGCTGGCCTGAAAATTCATCAGTTGACACACAAAGATCCTTCTGAAATTCAAATGTACAAATGTGATATTTGTCCTTTTCGGTCTAAATATAAGGCGGGCCTGAAAATTCATCAGTTAACACACAAAGACCCTTCTGAAATTCAAATGTACAAATGTGATATTTGTCCTTTTCAATATAAATAGAAAAGCCACTAAAGAGGCTTATGGTCTGTGTTTATTATAAATTGTCTTCCATATAAATAAGGTCTGAAATATTTGGTTGCCCAAACGATTGCTAATACTTCAATTGTTGAATAATTTATTTCTTCAGGATTTAAGTTCTACTCGCGTATGAAATTGGATGACCGTTTTGAGATAAGACAGCTCCGATCGCAAAGTTAGATGCGTCGGTGGTTAGTACAAAAGTTTTTGAAAAATCTGGAAAGGCTAAAAGCGTTTTGTTAGATAAAATAATTTTACATAAATTTACTAATTCTAAAAATTCTGGTGAATGTTCAATTTTATTTTCTTTTGTCAAACATCGAGTGAGAGGTTTTGTAATTTTTGCAAAATTATTTACAAATTTTCAGTAAATTCCTACAAGCCCAAAAAATGATTTTATGTCTTTAGATGTTTTAGGAATGGAGAATTTTTGAATGGCTTTTACTTTGTCTGGGTTTGGTTTTATTCTTCAAAGTTCTAAGTGAGTGGGCCAAAAGCTAGCCCTCCACTGCGACCATGTGGCCTATTGTGGCTCACATACTTGTTATACTGCACCCAACAGGTTTAGCCTCTTTATGAAGCCAATAACCTTGTTGGGTGAGATTCTATCCAGATCTTTTTGAAGGGGTAATAATATGTCCTAAAAATGTGGTTTTTCTTTTTGAAAATTCAGATTTGTCTTCTTAAAGCTTCCAATACTAGTTTTAAATGTTGAATATGTTCCTGAAGTTATGTGCTAAAATTTACAATGTCGCCCATATATACGAGGCAAATTTTATTTTGTAAATCTTTAAGAACATTGTCCATGACTTGTTGAAAAGTGGCAGGTGCATTTGTTTGGCCAAAAGGAACTCTGAGGAATTCGTAATGTCCATTGTTAGTGTTAAAAGCGGTTTTTGGGATTGATTCTGGGGACATTTCTATTTGATGGAATCTAAATCTGAACTGAAATATTGGGATCAACCAAGTTTGTCTAATATGTCTGTAATGTTTGGAATAGGATATCTGTCAGTAATTGTCTTTTAGTTAACTTTTCGGTAGTCTACTACGAGTCGCCATTTTTTATTTCCGGAAGCATCTAATTTTTTGGGTACAATCCATATGGGACTGGACCAGGGTGAATCTGAAGCTCGGATGTTATTTTGTAATAAGGAATTGATCTGTGCCCTTACTTCTTGTTTATGTACTTCTGGATATCTATATGTCTTTATATGAACAGGAATTTCGTCTTCAGTTTTTATTTGATGTTTAACTTGATTAGTAAAAGTCAAAGGATCGCCAGGAAAATAAAAAACATCATGACAATTTTTGCAAAGAGGTATTAAGTGTTGTTTTTCCTCTTTATATAAATGTTCTGTTCTTAATAAATTTGGAATTTGTTCTTTTTTACATTTGCTTGTATTTGAAGAAATTTGAAAATTGTATAATTCAAAATTTTCTATATTTTGACAAGGAATAGGTTTTTGAAAATACAAAGTTTTTATTTCACTAGAGAGATTCAAAAGTTCTACCGGAGCATATCTGTCTTTGCTGGTTGTTATTGTTTCTCTAATTATTAAATTGGTTAAATTTAAAAAAGGTATTATAATATCGCCAAAATTTGCTTCTACAGGAATGGCCGTTTTCAAATATTCATTTGGGGCAAGAGCTACTCGCCTTGTTATGTCATAAGGATCACGTAAATAAAGGGAAATATTAAAATGTCCTATAAGTCTGTTGTTAGGTCAAAATAGCTATGGAAATCATAAGATAATACTTCTAAATTTTGATTTGAATTAAATTCTGAAAATGCAGGTACATGTGCGTTTTGTTTAATAGTACATTTTCCTAAAATAGTTTTTACTTGTCGAAAAATTAAAAATTTGATTTGGACAGATTTTTTCTGTTATGTCAGGTCGTAACATAGAATATGAAGCGCCTGTATCTAATCTTGTTGGATAAAAACGATACTTATAAAAGGCACATGTTAGACGTGATAGAGATCTCGTAGATAGTCTCTATTTGTCCGTGTAGATCCGGAAGTTCGTGAAGATGCACTTGAAGGCGCTCTAGAGTCTGATATTTTTTGGAGGTCATCAGATACCATTTTGAAGATGTCTGACGAAGATTTTGATCGTGTAGAAATAGTGGTCCTCTGTCGAATAGCTGGCTTTGACACTTTGACCTTGTGTTTTAGTCTTTAACTTGACTCTTCGGGCTACTTGGGTGAACATTTCAGTATAATACCTCAAGGTATAATCCATCCCTAAAGTTCTTATATTGTTCTTTGATCTTAGGATCAAACCCATTCGTGACTAACCATGATTCAAATTGCTCAGTTGCCCCATGAAGTGCATGATGGAACTCGGTGAACATTCTAATTGAGATAGTGGAACGATCTGCTGGTGGCAGGAGGCTCCATAGATATTGGCTCATCTTCAGGATCTGTTCCTCATCAGACGTAGTTAAGACACTCGTCATTTGTGGTGGCTGTCCAACCATGGAAGGTGTTGCTAGGTTAGCTGCACCCAAGTTTTAAAGAGGGATAAGAATGTTGCGAAATTTCTATATATGATAACCGGGCAGCTAATTGAATATTATTTTCTACTATGTTTGGTTGTCTTGAGGAGGGGTTAAAGGAAAATTTTGGTTATTTTCACAGTCATAAAAATCTTGATTACAATGTTGAGTAAAATCGTCAGTTATAGTCTGCTTCATAATTTTGTTCTAAAGGTATATTTTCATCTTGATATTCTTGATTAGGGTCGAAATTTGGATCAAAGTTTTGTTCTTCAATATTGAAGTTTTCTTCTAGAGAAATTTTGTTTATTTGGTTTTTGTCTAAAATTTTGTTGGTTTTGCCTGAAATTTTGTTGATTGTTTCTAGTATTGTGAGTTTGATTTACAAAAGATTGAACTCCTGACATCGGAGTGGGATGATTTGGTCTATAATTTTGATAGGTTCCCGAAGCTTATTGATTTCGTTTATAATTTTCATTAAAATTTTAATTTCTTGCTGGAAGAGGTGGTTTTGAAAAATTTTGATTTTGGAAATTCGGTTTAAAATTTTGGTTATGTCTAAAATTCATATTTGGATTGTGGTTTCGTTGAGGAATTTTAGGTGAAATTGACGGCGATTGTGAATAAGGCATATTTTTTCTAAGTTGTTCTTTATACTGGTTAAATTGTAGTTCTCGGTTTACAAAAGATATCGCGTCTTCCAATGTAGTTTTATCCGCTGTACGTATCATTGACTGCAAGTTATCTGGTAAATTCTCGATATACGTGTCGAGTGTCGCAAGTCTTTGGTAAATGTCTTGGTAAGCTTGTTTTTCAACAGCTGTGATGTTTAAGTTTACTAACTTTTGAGATAAGGTTGACCTAAGGTTTTGAATTCTGTTTGAGAATTCTTGCAGTTTCACTTTTCGGATTATACCGCATGTGAATTAAATCTTGCTGAAGGCTTGGAAGATCTCTACAATCTCCGAAATTTTGTTGCAATAAATTTTTTATTTGCGTCCAAGTTTGAATTTCTAAACGCTAATATGAAATTATTTCGGCTTGGTCTGTAATTTTGGATCTAATTCCCGCAAGTAAAATACCATACGATAGGGTCTTTCGGGACTATTAAAAATCCTAATTAATTAATTACATAATTTACAGAAAGTTTGAAGTTTGGTTTGTGAACCATCAAAAACCGGTATTACATCTAGGAAAGCTTTAGCTTCGTTAATATTAGAGTTAGTAGTCATATCTTCGCTACTATTAAATGTATTTGATAACTGGTGAAGCATCTATTTCGTTTTGATTTACGGAGAGTCCAACACCGACAGGGACCTGGATTTTCTACTCGTAATCTAACTTGAGAATTACCTTTTTTGGCATCTGAACAAACACTTCAATTTCAGTCGAGTTAACTCATAAACAAATTTGTTAGAATATTCACTCAACAAAAGACAGAGAAAAATAATAAAATGGTCTGAAAACAGTCACTCTAATCGTAGAAGAGTTGACTCACGAATTCAGAACAATTAAAATTAGTTAACCACTTATTAAAATCTAATCCTAACTAATTTTGACTATACACAGGCAAGTGTAAATCAAAATATCTTTTGGCCGCATAAGTATATAAAAAATCAGTTTATATCAACTTAGCGAGGAAAGGAGTGGAAAAATACAAGAAAGACTTCAGGACAGGAATCTCGGCGTCAAGTTGATCAACCACTTGAAGTTCCGCTTTCAATAAATTCCACCTGAGGTGCAGGAGTACACCAAGGATATCGCTCACTCACTCACGAGAATTCAGAGACTTGTTTGTATATTGTAGATTAGACTGAAAATCTAGAGGTTTCTGGTTCAAATCTAGATTACGGCATACTGTGTCGTGAAAAAAAGATTAGATTAAATTATTAAATTTTATTTATCCAAATTTTTAAGACGCAGTCTTTCTTGACTCTCTAAATTTTTAAGGCGCAGTCTTTCTTCATTTCTTAATTTCTTTTTTCTGATTTTGATTTTCCTGATAGAAGAACCCTAATAATAATGTTTGTCATAACATATGGCAAGGGATCATACGATGGAGAGTCATCATTACCCAGCATTCTTTCGGCGGAGCCGATTCGTTTTTGGATATTTGATTTAATTATTGATTAATATTTCAATCGTATAAAATGGAAATTTCTATATCAAGAAGCAGTGGATTAGGTGAACTGTACATTAACTAATATCCATTAACGGTATTGAAATTGAATATTAATATATATATATAAAAATATAAGAATAATTGCATATTTTACTTACGATTATATAATATGTTATTGGGTAGAACTGTTTATACTTTGACTTTAGTCGATACAATTCTCTGTTTATATACACAAACGTAAAGGTATTTTTTGAAAGTTTAAACATACTGCACTCGAATAGCCTCATTATTATTTCTTCATTTGCATATGTATAGAATGCAAGAGCGCATGCAGACACATTTAAAAAAATCTAAATTAAGGTTACTTGCATTGCATACATTACCTGAAGTAGTTTTAAAAATATTTGCTTTCTAAGCTACACATTTGAAGGATTGTAAAAATAAATGTGGTTACATTCAGGTCAACGACTAGGTGTGGACAAGGAGCCGTTCTGAGACTGTATCAGTCAGTAAAAGGTAGCTAATCTCGGGTGTTAGTGCCAAGGAACTGGACTAGTGAATAATGAAGATGAGTTAATGATGATCTTATTTTCGACTAATTAGGACCACAAACATATGTTTGAAGTCTTCTTCAAAATCGAGAAGACCCCGCCCGAAATTACCGCTGAGGACCCGGACTCGTGCATTCTGCAATTCGGGAGTGGTCCAAATAATGAAGATGAGTTAACGATGATTTTATTTTCGGCTAATTAAAACCACAAATATATATTTTTAATTTTCTAAAAAAATCGAGAAAACCGGAAAATGTGGAGTCCTCATATTCAACCCTAATTAGGGGTGTTGAGCTGGAATCCGCATATCGTATCTACTCGTGAAGTTGTTTGGGATTTCTTTCGGTCCAGTACCGCATATTCTGTTTGTTAACACAGCCACTAACATGGAAATGAGCCTCGTCAAAGAAGAACACAAGATCCTCCTTTCTCTCTCATACGCACGGATTCATGATCAATTATATTGTTAGTAGCATGACATATCCATAATCCATTTTTCTGTTCCCCTAGGTAACTTTGAACGAACAAGCACTATCTTCTAATTCTGACATAGTGATGGGAGGAATGATAGGAGCGAATTCTTTTTCTCCGCTTCTTTTTCTATAGTTTTGCTGAATTTTGAAACGTTTTCCACGTGAACTTGAGGGCTGCTGGTTCATGGAACGTGATGTTGATGGTAAATTCAGGGTACAATTACCTGCGATAATCTTCATATTGCCATATCTTCTTATTTGTAACTAATAAACTATGTAATTTAATTTTAAATATGTACTTGCACTAACTACTTTTGAAAATTGTCCAATGTTTAAAAAGTCTTACTTCAATTGTGTTATTTCATTAGCATTATTGGGAAAATATGTAGGTACTGCTTGGACAAGGATGCCATAGCTCTTGAGACATAGTTTATTGCTCTCCGGGTGGAATAAGACAAACACTTGGTATAGGGGTATAGATTCAAAATTATGATTCCTGCAAAAATATTAGCACATGCAGTAAAAGCATACCAGTAGTTATTTGGAAAGTGTGCAATTTAGTTAGCATTTAATATTGTGTTACTGTGCTTGCTACTCCTTGTCTTAGCCTTTATGGTAGCTTGGTCCTTGGATTTGTTGAATTGGACAATTAGACCTTATTTAACTTTGTTACATTTAAAGTAAAAGATAGCTAAAATAATAAAGATAATAATGATTATGAGGAGAGCCCAAGTATAGTTGAAATGCCAAGGTAAAGGCATGAACTTCTCGACGTGGATTGGTTGTAGTTTGGTAATCAGGTTTTGACCTGTGTAGAGTTCTTCCAAGGTGATGTTGTTAAGTGGCACCATTGGGAGAGATTGCAAAGATATGTTGGGTATTAGGTATGAAGTACTGGTGAAGATAGGATCTTCGTATTCATATACTTTTTCATCTATGGAGAAATAACATTCAATAGACATGGTGATCTTGGTATTTTTCGTGATTATCTTTGTATTGGTGACTTCTGTTCTACAGCTGTATTGAAGGGTGAACGGTTTGTTTACTATTAATATGTAATCATAGGATTTTGTTTGAATTACATATGGTGATTGAAACACAGTCCTGATGGTGGTTTTTGGTGGAAGAGATCTATTAAACAATCTCGTTCTGAGGTAAGTCGTACTTCGGTAGTGTAGTACATGTCTTCAATTACTTTTGGTTGTGATTGTAACCATTGGTGGTTGTCATGTGAGTCAATTATCAGGTATTTAGGATAGTGAAATAAGGAAATATTGAATACCGGAATGGGTAGAACATAATATAATTCAAGATGTGGTTGTCTACCAAATATTGGGACGTTTAATGAAATATAGTAACAAAAGTCTTTAAAGAATAATTTTGGTTGAAATAGGATTATACATATTTAAATCGAGTTATGTAACTATCTGGGTACATAGTACGCAAATGAGTAATCATATCATCTATTTCCAAAGGACTTAACAAGAAGAGACTTATTAGATTCATTTGAAGAAGATTGATAGTTTGTTCAGTTTGTTGAATATAATATATTATCTCAAGTTGGTTAATAATAATTTGTCTTTGAAAGTTTATGCTCAAGCTATCTGAAAACATTAAGATGTTGTGTTCTAATCTTTTATTATTTTCTTCTATTTTTTTCATTAATCCTGTGGTTTTATTAGCGAATGATTTTATTAGTGAGGTATGTAAATTAACTTCTGTTTCTATAATTTTTTCATTTGAAAGTAGGGTTTTCAATTTTGAATTAAATTGTTCTAAATCTTTTTCGGTTGAACGCCAAATAATTGTTTGTCAATGTCACCTATGATATTTAGTAATCCTCTTTTAGTTCTTTTTATGGGTCTGCATTTTCTAAACTCTTGGTATATGATAACTTTTAAGTTTTCTTCTTGATGTATTAATGAGTCCGAGATTACTTGTGAAGTGTTTCTTTGCGAGTTATTTTCCATTAATAATATTTTATCAAAGGCGTTATACAGCGGATGTAAGTCAAGTTCATGAAAGTAGATGAGTGAGGCGGATTTTCGAGCGGATATGACGTCACGCTCGCATGGCGTTCATCTTGTTTGGCGTTCAGCGCCTGCTGGTGGTCATTGACCTTAGTGGGTGGCCGTGAAGAGTTTTTTGGTGAAGGGGGCGGGGTGCGGGGTGCTGGCGACCTAACCTAAGGATCTAACTTAATAGAAAAAACATGCGCAGTATCGAGCTAACCTAATAGAAAAAACATGCGCAGAAAAAAGTAAAGATCTGTAGCAGAGATAAGCGAAAAAGTGGAGGGTTAAAAAAAATGAGTAATTTGAACCTTCATATGAAAAAAAGCATGGGATTTTGCGGTAGGTATATGTGGTAGCGTTAGTGACGTCACACATGCAGTTTTTTGTTAATAACTCGATTCGGTGCAAGATAACTAAAATTTGAAAGCTGATTTGATTGGTTCCGCATCGAGACCTATCACGTGACGTTGTTAGTTTTTGTGGCTGGCGCCCTTCTAGCTTTTAGCAGTTTAGAGCATTTGTTAGTGACGTCACACATGCAGTTTTTTGCTAATAACTCGAGAACGGTACAAAATAACTAAAATTTGAAAGCTGATTTGATTGGTTCCTCATCGAGGCCTATCACATGACGTTGTTGGTTTTTTCGGGACTAGTGTCCTTATAGGTTTTAGCAGTTTGGAGCATTTAATACTACTACTGTTTGAAATAAAATAATGAATATTATAAGTGGTTAAAACATCCACAAATATATGAAACAAGAAATAGAGATTTTTTTCTTTTTATTGAGATTATACAGGGTAGATCAAGTTTTACATAACAAAAAGTATAGAATTTTTATTATTATTTTATTACAATAAAATTACACTTCCAGTATAGCACTGTTTTTATTTATTTATTTTTTGCTTCTATTAGAAATAGAGATGAAGTTGAAATAAAAAAGAATGTTTTAAAAAGAAATTCAGAGAAGGCCATATAATCTAGCCCTCTCAGCCATTCTATAAGCCCTCTTCTCTGTTTTTGATTTATTAATAACAGCATGCCAGGTCCGTATTACCATTCTGTTATTCGTTGCTGCAATAGGGTTATAGGACCCAACACATTCATGGTCCCAATTCTCAGCTGACTCCTCCAATATGGACTTCTGCTCTACGATGGGGTGGTTGTAGGACCCGACAACATCGTCATCCCAATTCTCCGACTCCAATATGTTCTGCTCTACGATGGGGTGGGTGTAGGACCCGACAACATCGTCATCCCAATTCTCCGACTCCAATATGTTCTGCTCTACGATGGGGTGGCTGTAGGACCCGACAATATCGTCATCCCAATTCTCCGACTCCAATATGTTCTGCTCTACGATGGGGTGGTTGTCTACGACGATGGGGTGGTTGTAGGACCCGACAACATCGTCATCCCAATTCTCCGACTCCAATATGTTCTGTTCTACGATGGGGTGGTTGTAGGGCCCAGCAACATCGTCATCCCAATTCTCCGACTCCAATATGTTCTGCTCTACGATGGGGTGGTTGTCTACGACGATGGAGTGGTTGTAGGACTCGACAACATCGTCATCCCAATTCTCCGACTCCAATATGTTCTGCTCTACGATGGGGTGGTTGTCTACGACGATGGGGTGGTTGTAGGACCCGACAACATCGTCATCCCAATTCTCCGACTCCAATACGTTCTGTTCTACGATGGGGTGGTTGTAGGGCCCAGCAACATCGTCATCCCAATTCTCCGACTCCAATATGTTCTACTCTACGATGGGGTGGTTGTAGGACCCGGCAACATCTTCATCCCAATTCTCCGACTCCAATATGTTCTGCTCTACGATGGGGTGGTTGTCTACGACGATGGGGTGGTTGTAGGACCCGACAACATCGTCATCCCAATTCTCCGACTCCAATATGTTCTGCTCTACGACGGGGTGGTTGTCTACGACGATGGGGTGGTTGTAGGGCCCAGCAACAGCGTCATCCCAATTCTCCGACTCCAATATGTTCTTCTCTACGATGGGGTGGTTGTCTACGACGATGGGGTGGTTGTAGGACCCGACAACATCGTCATCCCAATTCTCCGACTCCAATATGTTCTGCTCTACGATGGCGTGGTTGTCTACGACGATGGGGTGGTTGTAGGACCCGACAACATCGTCATCCCAATTCTCCGACTCCAATATGTTCTGTTCTACGATGGGGTGGTTGTAGGGCCCAGCAACATCGTCATCCCAATTCTCCGACTCCAATATGTTCTGCTCTACGATGGGGTGGTTGTCTACGACGATGGGGTGGTTGTAGGACCCGACAACATCGTCATCCCAATTCTCCGACTCCAATATGTTCTGCTCTACGATGGCGTGGTTGTCTACGACGATGGGGTGGTTGTAGGACCCGACAACATCGTCATCCCAATTCCTCCGACTCCAATATGTTCTGTTCTACGATGGGGTGGTTGTAGGGCCCAGCAACATCGTCATCCCAATTCTCCGACTCCAATATGTTCTGCTCTACGATGGGGTGGTTGTCTACGACGATAGGGTGGTTGTAGGACCCGACAACATCGTCATCCTAATTCTCCGACTCCAATATGTTCTACTCTACGATGGGGTGGTTGTCTACGACGATGGGGCGGTTGTAGGACCCGACAATACCGTCATCCCAATTCTCCGACTCCAATATGTTCTGCTCTACGATGGGGTGGTTGTAGGACCCGACAACATCGTCATCCCAATTCCTCCGACTCCAATATGTTCTGTTCTACGATGGGGTGGTTGTAGGGCCCAGCAACATCGTCATCCCAATTCTCCGACTCCAATATGTTCTGCTCTACGATGGGGTGGTTGTCTACGACGATGGGGTGGTTGTAGGACCCGACAACATCGTCATCCCAATTCTCCGACTCCAATACGTTCTGCTCTACGATGGGGTGGTTGTAGGATCCGGCATCATCGTTCCCGTTCTCCGCATCTAATATCAACCTGCAAAAAAATAAGATTGATAGAGAGAGATCTTATGTACTATACTTGATAACAGCATGCCAGGTCCGTATTACCATTCTGTTATTCGTTGCTGCAATAGGGTTATAGGACCCAACACATTCATGGTCCCAATTCTCAGCTGACTCCTCCAATATGGACTTCTGCTCTACGATGGGGTGGTTGTCTACGACGATGGGGTGGTTGTAGGACCCGACAACATCGTCATCCCAATTCTCCGACTCCAATATGTTCTGCTCTACGATGGGGTGGTTGTCTACGACGATGGGGTGGTTGTAGGACCCGACAACATCGTCATCCCAATTCTCCGACTCCAATATGTTCTGCTCTACGATGGGGTGGCTGTAGGACCCGACAATATCGTCATCCCAATTCTCCGACTCCAATATGTTCTGCTCTACGATGGGGTGGTTGTCTACGACGATGGGGTGGTTGTAGGACCCGACAACATCGTCATCCCAATTCTCCGACTCCAATATGTTCTGTTCTACGATGGGGTGGTTGTAGGGCCCAGCAACATCGTCATCCCAATTCTCCGACTCCAATATGTTCTGCTCTACGATGGGGTGGTTGTCTACGACGATGGAGTGGTTGTAGGACTCGACAACATCGTCATCCGAATTCTCCGACTCCAATATGTTCTGCTCTACGATGGGGTGGTTGTAGGACCCGACAACATCGTCATCCCAATTCTCCGACTCCAATATGTTCTGTTCTGCGATGGGGTGGTTGTAGGGCCCAGCAACATCGTCATCCCAATCCGACTCCAATATGTTCTGCTCTACGATGGGGTGGTTGTCTACGACGATAGGGTGGTTGTAGGTCCCCACAACATCGTCATCCCAATTCTCCGACTCCAATATGTTCTGTTCTACGATGGGGTGGTTGTAGGGCCCAGCAACATCGTCATCCCAATTCTCCGACTCCAATATGTTCTGCTCTACGATGGGGTGGTTGTCTACGACGATGGGGTGGTTGTAGGACTCGACAACATCGTCATCCCAATTCTCCGACTCCAATATGTTCTGCTCTACGATGGGGTGGTTGTAGGACCCGACAACATCGTCATCCCAATTCTCCGACTCCAATATGTTCTGTTCTACGATGGGGTGGTTGTAGGGCCCAGCAACATCGTCATCCCAATTCTCCGACTCCAATATGTTCTGCTCTACGATGGGGTGGTTGTCTACGACGATAGGGTGGTTGTAGGACTTAACAACATCGTCATTCCAATTCTCCGACTCCAATATGTTCTACTCTACGATGGGGTGGTTGTAGGACCCGGCAACATCTTCATCCCAATTCTCCGACTCCAATATGTTCTGCTCTACGATGGGGTGGTTGTCTACGACGATGGGGTGGTTGTAGGACCCGACAACATCGTCATCCCAATTCTCCGACTCCAATATGTTCTACTCTACGATGGGGTGGTTGTAGGACCCGGCAACATCGTCATCCCAATTCTCCGACTCCAATATGTTCTGTTCTACGATGGGGTGGTTGTAGGGCCCAGCAACATCGTCATCCCAATTCTCCGACTCCAATATGTTCTACTCTACGATGGGGTGGTTGTAGGACCCGGCAACATCTTCATCCCAATTCTCCGACTCCAATATGTTCTGCTCTACGATGGGGTGGTTGTAGGATCCGGCATCATCGTTCCCGTTCTCCGCATCTAATATCAACCTGCAAAAAAATAAGATTGATAGAGAGAGATCTTATGTGCTATACTAGATAAAATGACTTGCATCTGTGTATTTATAAACTATTACAGAAAAAAGAAATCGCTGCAAACAGGATTCGAACCTGTGCGGGTTGTAGCCCATCTGGTTTTAAATCAGGCTCGTTAACCACTCGGACATCGCAGCCTTGTTAATATTGTTGTAAGCGGTGGTATATAAGCACGACAATGAGAGGAGACAAATTATGTGATAAGTAAAATAAAATCACTTACTGTTTATTCGCAATCGAAGATGGTTCATTCGCCATTATGATGATCTCCGGTGGTGGCGACTGGGGTGAACAGAAACAAAATATGTTTTTACAATCTTGGCACTCGGGTGATGCTTGCATCAGATTTTGGCCACACTCTGAACAAACTACTTCGTCCAGCAGCAAACTATTAAAACAAATAAAAATATTTTCATTAGCAAAACATATTATAATTAAGGAAAAAAATAAAACTTGTCTCTCAAATATTGCTTTATATAAACTGGTGGCGTTAATAATTGGCTCCCATAGCGAGCGATAAGCATCAGTCTACGTTCAACAGGATGTCGTTAAAAATAATGACGTCCACTAGCCCAAGTGCAAAACAGGATGATTATAATCGTAACAGCCAAAACTGCTGACGTCACTTTTTATATAAATTGTTGTCGAACTCCTCCTCGATGATTCTTCTCAACTGCTGGACTGTTGTTGCTCGTCTTGCGAACACTCGATCCTTCATCAGGCCCCAGAGAAAAAAGTCGCAGGGTGTTAAATCGCAAGACCTCGCTGGCCATTCAATTTCCCCACGTCTTCCTATCCACGCTCCGAAGTGATCATTGAGGAATTTCTCCACAATTAAAGCGTAATGTGGGGGGGCACCGTCTTGCATAAAGTGGATGATGTGGGCCAAATCTGGGTCAGCATCCATTTGACCTCGTAAATCCTCCAGATAGGTTTCTGCAGTCACAGTGGCATCAAAAAAGTAGGGACCAACTAGTCCGCCAGCATGAATGCCAGCCCATACGCTGACGCCGGGTGCATTAAGTTCTTGATGAATGGTTACGTGGGGGTTTTCGGTGGCCCAATAGACAGAATTGTGTCGATTGATGGTACCGTTCAATTTAAAAGTGGCTTCGTCACTCCATAAGATCGAGCGGTAGAATTGATTGTCGTCTTCTTGGCAACCGATAAACCACTCACAGAATTCCAAACGCCGATCGTAGTCATCCTCATGAAGCGCGTGAATTAGGCGAGGACGGTACGCACGGTAATTCATACGCTTTAACATTCGACGTATGGAACGATCCGAAATCTGCAGTTCTCTCGCTAGCCTTCTAGCGCTGACGTTCGCCTCTTCGACGTAGGATAGCGCCACGGTTTCCATATTCGCTTCAGTCGTCATGCTACGAGGACGACCCGGTCTCGGTGCATCAGCAACGGAGCCTGTTTGCTGGAATTTCGTGTACAGTCTCCTCACATTACGACGGTTTGGTAAACGACGGTTTGGAAATTGTTGCGCGAATTCTTCGCAAATTGTTTGGAAATGCGCATCATTTCTTATGTACGAAGTTAACAGGAAAATTCGTTCTTCCAGCGTAAATTTAAATCCACCAGCTTGCATTTTCACAATGAATGAACGTACGGACAACAATAATATACCGAACACCTTGCCACAATCGTTTGAGAACGCAAACTAACGAGGCCGAAGTTGTACTGCACCAGATTATGTCGCGCTGTAAGAACCTGATAGTGGGGCGGAACTTATGCCACACTCTGTATAGTATATATTTTTTAAAAATACCTTCTCAAGCCAATCGCAGGCTACAGAGATTATTGTATAGCTTCCTTATTGGTTCCTTTCCTTCTGAGCGAAGTCGATGTACTTTAAGCTGCTAGTAATTTTTGCTTAAGAAAATTCAAGTTTACTTTATTTAATATAATAGATATATTTTTGTCCAAGTTTTTTTACGATCATCATTTTGTATGGATGGAACTTCAGATCTTGGTGTAAAATCCTTCTCACGGTACGATCTGACAAACGCAAAGCTGAGGCATGCTTAGCAGCTGAACGCGTAGGAGGTCGTTCCACTGCTTCTCTTACAGCTGCGACATTTTCAATTGTCCGAGCGCTTCTGGGGCTACCAGGTGATTTTCTTTTTAAGATTGAACCTGTGGCTCTAAAGTTTGAAACCCACAACAATATTGTTATGCGATCTGGAACAGGAACATGTCTACCAAACGCGAAGCGAGTACGAAAAGTTCTTTGCGTCGTAATCACAGACTCGTTATTCTTAATAAATGTTTCGACAATGAAGGCACGATGCTCACCCGTTCAATTCATGACGGCAACTGAAATGGCAAGGCGCCAGCTACCAGCTAAACACAGTAAGCTCCCCCTCTACTATTTTTTTATTATTTCCTCCAACTCTTAGTAATCAATCAAATATTTATCAAGAATAGATTCGACAGTTGCAATAAGCAACGTCGAATCTATTCGACTAAAGTCGGCCTTTTCTATTGGCGTCATGTTTCTTAATATTTCAAATGGAGACGGTCAATTTTCTATTCTATATGAAATGTATGCGCAGTTTCAACCATCATATTATTATAATTATAAAAGCGACCTTGTCTATCAAGACAAAATTTCCTAATAGCATCTGCAAAATCTTGTTCAAAATCAGCACTAATTGCAGTCGATTCAATCATAGGTGTAGGTGTATTTTTTTCTAGTTGTCTTTGGTATTGCTGCGAATCGTCTTCCCCCATATCAAAATTAAATAGTTTAACAGCCTTCTCGACTAGCAGAAATTCTTCCTCATTACTTATTTTTGTTCTAATGTATTTAATCGGTAGATTTCCAAATTTTTATTTAACGTACTCGTCCTCGGCGAGTACGTTAATTGAATAAAGATTTTATTGTTTTTTATTGAAATCTCCTTCACACCATAACTACAATCCAAAAATAAAAAATGTTAGATAAAAAATAAAAATATTTTGTTTAACATACCTGAATATTTGTTTAAAAACCACTACTGCCATTTTTATCGGAAAGTTTAAATGGTCAGTAATGCTGACTATGATCGTTGTTGGAGTGGTTGCCATCGTAGAAAATATCACTAACTACACTGATGCTTTCAATTGACTTTTCCTCGGCTTTTATAGTAACAGATTGTGACACCATACGATTATTTTGTGATAACTGCGCGGGCCAAAACAAAAATTGGTATATAATGCATGTTTTGGCTTGCTGGTTACTGGAGTCTCTTGCGTCAATTAATTAATTTCCGGTACGAGGGCATAGCTGATTTTAAGTAGCATGTCACCAATCTAAAAGGCCGAGCTGCTTATTGCAATATTTAATTGATTACTAAGAGTTGGAGGAAATAATAAAAAAATATTAGAGGGGGAGCTTACTGTGTTTAGCTGGTTGCAGTTGTTGTTCGAAACAAACTCGATAGCATCTGCAAAATCTTGTTCAAAATCAACACTAATTGCAGTCGATTCAATCATAGGTGTAGGTGTATTTTGTTAAACCTAAAATTATCGCCTATCGTATTTTCTCTTAATTTTCTTATTTTCACACAGAACACCAGTACACGGCACCGACAGCTTGTCTTCGCCACGTAGAATGCCCTCCACCGTCCCCGCCTAACGCCTATCAGTTGTACCAACCATAAGCTGTCGGTCGCCTGTCCAGTAGAATACTCCTCTCTGAGCTCCTACCTGCTCCTACCTTCGGCCGCCAGATGTCGTCGCCTGTCCAATTCTTGATTCTTATAATAGTCGGCCATCTTGAAACATTAATGTCCTCATTAATTTACTAGTCTCACCTAACTGTCTAAGAGATCAATCAGATCCTGTCGACCAGACTGATCCCTTTCAGAATCGCCTAAAGAGTCATCAGACTCGTCGCCTACATTAACTGCACCGCTTTGATAACGCCTTAAGGTATCTACTGCTACGATAGCCTTGAATCGCTTATAGCCCCTAACGCTTTGCAATGATGCAATCTCATACCTGTCATTGCCTAACACCTTTGTTATCTTATATGGACCGTCATATTTATTAGACACCTTTCTATTGACGCCCTTTTCACCTATCATAGTGGCCGCCTGACGCCACAGAACTAAATCGCCCACTTTGTATTCGGTTGCAACCTTACGCCTTTTATCATACCTCGCCTTCATATGAGATGCCGCCTTTTTGCAATCTCTCACCTGCCTTACACCTATCTGCATGCAATCGCTTTCGCCCAAGTGCAGCAGTGTCATCGCCCTCTGACAAGTCTGCCACTCGCCCACTTTGATAGGAGAACATCAAATCTGCTGGGGAGAATCTAGTGCTGGCATTTATCGTGTGATTGATTCCCCACAGTATCTCTGGTAGCTGTTCATCCCATCTCGCCTCCCCTTCCGCACTCGCCGTAATCGCCTCAATCAGTGTGCGGTTTGATCGTTCCACCTGTCCATTCGCCCGAGGGGTTGCAATAGCATTCTCCACATGCTTAATGCCCCTTTCGCCCACAAAACTAGCGAACGCCCTGCTAGTTCTGATATTATTCGCCTTGGGTACCCAAATTCGCCAAATATCCACCTTAATTTCTCAATAGTTTCTGCAGAACTCAAGGTTCTAGTAGGCTTTGCCCATGTATACTTGGTAAACGCGTCTACTACCACCAGCAAGTAACTATTCCGTTTCACACTTTTGACAAAGGGACCTAGATGATCAATATGCACCGTATCGAGAGGAAGTGCCTTCTTTTCATAAGGATGGAGAAATCCTTCGCCTCGCCCATGCACGCCTTTCGCATATGCACAATTCAGACACGCTGCTGTATACTTGTGCACAAAACGCCTCATTTTAGGGAACCAATATGTCTTCCTCAAAAGTTCCAGACACCTTTCAAATCCAGGGTGCCCAATGTCATCATGATGCTTACGCAATAAGCTAAACTTTGCAATTGCAGGAACATACAACCTGTCTCCCTCGCCTGTAATACGCCACAAGCGCCCGTCTCTCACCTTAAAAGCTGTTCGCACATCTTTGTCAGCTTTACCTCCTTCCAACGCCTTAACAATCGCCTGTGTTTTCTCATCCTGCAACTGAACTGTTCCAAACCAGTCCGCCTCAGAAATTGTCACCAAATTCACCTGTACTGGATTACGACTGAGAGCATCAACATGCCTCATTTTATCACCTGGTCGATATTCCACCTCCATGTCGTATTCTTGAATCGCCAACCACCACCTAGCTATCCGTGGCACCAAATCTCGCTTAAGCAGTGTCGCCCTTACTGCCGAACAATCAGTAACCACCTTAAAATGAACACCTAGCAAATAAACTCTAAATCGCTTAACGGACTCTACCAAGGCCAAGGTTTCCAATTCATAACTATGGTACATTGCCTCCGCTTTAGTTGTCGCCCTGCTAAAATAAGAGATCACCTGTAAATCACCTGTCGATTGTCTCTGGAGCAACATGCCACCTAACCCAAGTTTGCTAGCATCTGTGTGCAGTTCCGTAGGTAACTCACTGCTATATAACCCCAATATTGGTCGTTCTATTAACAACGCCTTCAACTTTTCGAACGCTAATTCCTCACCTTCGCCCCAATGCCACTCTACTCCTTTCATTGTGAGCTTCGTAAGTGGACGCACCAAAATTGCAAAGTTCTTAATGAACTTGCGGAAATAACTAGCCAACCCAACAAATTGTCTCACCGTATGCACATCTGTTGGCACCGGAAATTCCGCCACCGCCTTCACCTTCCGGGGTCCAGGTCTAATGCCACCTCCGCTCACCTCATGGCCTAAATATTCGATGGAAGCTTGCAAAAACGAACATTTCGCCATATTCAATTTAAATCCCGCCTGTCCTATCAAATCCAACACCTGTTCTAAAAGAGTCAAACCATCCTCAACTGTCTTAGATGGAATTAACAAGTCATCCATATACGCCAACACCTGATCATGTCGCAATCCACCTAACATCTTGTTGATTATTCTCTGAAACACCGCCGGAGAGTTAGCTAAACCAAAGGGGACCCTTGTGTACTCATACTGTCCATCAGGAGTGATAAACGCCGTTTTATCAATAGAATCAGGGTGCATAGGCACCTGGTGATACCCTGCGCCATATCCAATGTTGTAAAATAACACCTGCCTGCTAATCGGTCCAACTGATCTGCTATCAGTGGGAGAGGGTACCTATCCTTAACCGTAATTGCATTCAACGCCCTATAATCTACACACAACCTAATTCCGCCATCTTTCTTGCTGACCAGTATTATGGGACTGGCATAAGCTGAATCAGACTCTCTGATAACGCCGCTATCGAGAAGTCCTTGCACCTTATCTCTCACCTTACACCTCTCTGAACACGACAACCTATAGGGTCTGTAATACACAGGTATATCATTCACCAACTTAATTCTCATTTCACCTAACTGTGTTAACCTAAATCATTCTCACCAGCTGAGAAACAGTACGCCTTTCGTGACAACAACTCTGTTAGCTTAGTTTTGTCATCGTCATTTATATCACCCACATTAAGTTCAGACAAATTAATAGTTTGAATATTGCTCACTTTAATATCCTTTTCCCTGGCCTGGTAGCTCGCCTAGTCGCCTCTCTACACCTAACAGTCCTCGCTACCACTCGTCCCTTCTTCCATTTGAGCTGCTGTGGGCCCAAATTGGTCACCCTAATCTGAGCCCTCTCGCCTGAACACCTTACAACACCGCTTGGCATCACTACGGTGCATTCGCCTGTCTCAAGCAGTTTCGCCTCTACAAATATTTCTTCACCTTCCTGTGTGTTGGGCACACATACACCTACTCGCCTTTCTGTGCCTGGCTCCACCACAACATCTTCTTCTAGGACAACTAGATATCGCCTATCTACCTCATCGTCTCCGAGGCTCATCTCCTTGAAAGGGTCCTCTACGCCTACCTCCTTGACAAAGTGACTTTATTGTCACTTACCACCATAGTGACACCTTTCTCGCCTATCGCCGGTTGCCCAGTCTCACCTTGACTGAGCTGCTCTTCTTCTCCTTCTCGCCTCCCTCCTTTCACCTCTCCACCTTTCCTACGAAGGTACTCCTGCCTGACTGGACAATTCTTGAACCAGTGTCCCTCCTTCCCACACCAGCTACACCTACTACTTTTGGGGTGAGGACAATCCCTGCTAATGTGGGCCCCATACTCCTGGCAGTTGTAACACCTAACCTTGGGTACCTCCGCTGTCGCCTGTCTCTTCCCATGGGGAACACCTGGGCTGCTCACCCTCTTCGCCTTTACGCCTGACGTTGAGGGTTCCGCTCGCCTACCTACCACCATCGCCATTGGAGTCCGGTAAGTCTGCCGGCTAGAAAGCCGGAATACAACTCCTCTGGTGACTCGCTCCTGCAAGCCCACGCGTTCGCCCACAGTTCTTCCGGCAGCCCCTTGATTATGCAGGAAACTGCATCCTCGCCTGTCACCTTCACTCTTTCACACAACGCCAGTTTTGCGTGAAAGTAGCTGGTCATTGTTTCACCTACCTGCTTACGCCTCTCCATCATCTCCGCCAAACAGTCGTAGAAATCATGCCGCCTGGGAAACGCCTTCTGCAGATTCGCCTTCCACTGCTCCCAGGTGTAACTCAGCATATCTAATCGCCTGAACCAACTCCTAGCTGCGCCTCTCAACTTCACCTGCATCAGGTATGATCGCTCATACGCTGACCACCCATGCACATCGCCTAACTGGTCAATAAGCCCTAGGAACCTATTAACATTGGAGTGCCGATCATCAGGATCGAACTCCTCCACAATGCCACCTACCTCCATCAAATCGCCTCTCCGCCTACTTACCTCCTGAGTCTCGGTGCTGGCCCGAGACTCCGTCTTCGCCTGTCCCATACTTACTGATACGCCTGCCGAGCTGCTTTGGGATAGCCACCGCCACTGCCGCTCCACCTGTCACCGCCGCTGCTCCGCCTGCCACCGACGCTGGTCCGCCTGACACCGACGCTGGTCCGCCTGACACCGACGCTGCTCCACCTGTCACCGACGCCATCCTACTCAGCATCTTCTCCATGAAGGCGTCCATGCATCCCGCCAGTTTCTCATCCAACACTCGCCTAACTACCTCCTCCGTCTTTTCCGCCCCTGACGTTGATGCACCTGCCTCCAACTCCATATCATAATCCAGCTCGATTTCGCTATCGCCTCCCAACATGTCACCTTCCTTTCTTGGCTTGTCCGCCATTTTGAAAATGGCTACGCCACACCTATCACACCTGACAAACTTATTTCTATTACCTTCTTTGCGGCTAATCACCTCTCAAAACACTACACACAGCACGTGATAACTATCCCACTTCTGAGTTGTTAAACCTAAAATTATCGCCTATCGTATTTTCTCTTAATTTTCTTATTTTCACACAGAACACCAGTACACGGCACCGACAGCTTGTCTTCGCCACGTAGAATGCCCTCCACCGTCCCCGCCTAACGCCTATCAGTTGTACCAACCATAAGCTGTCGGTCGCCTGTCCAGTAGAATACTCCTCTCTGAGCTCCTACCTGCTCCTACCTTCGGCCGCCAGATGTCGTCGCCTTTCCAATTCTTGATTCTTATAATAATTTGTTTCTAGTTGTCTTTGGTATTGCTGCGAATCGTCTTCCCCATATCAAAATAAATAGTTTAACAGCCTTCTCGACTAGCAGAAATTTTCCTCATTACTTATTTTTGTTCTAATGTATTTAATCGGTAGATTTCCAAATTTTTTATTTAACGTACTCGTTCTCGGCGAGTACGTTAATTGAATAAACATTTTATTTTATTGTTTTTTTATTGAAATCTCCTTCACACCATAACTACAATCCAAAAATAAAAAATGTTAGATAAAAAATAAAAATATTTTGTTTAACATACCTGAATATTTGTTTAAAAACCACTACTGCCATTTTTATCGGAAAGTTTAAATGGTCAGTAATGCTGACTATGATCGTTGTTGGAGTGGTTGCCATCGTAGAAAATATCACTAACTACACTGATGCTTTCAATTGACTTTTCCTCGGCTTTTATAGTAACAGATTGTGACACCATACGATTATTTTGTGATAACTGCGCGGGCCAAAACAAAAATTGGTATATAATGCATGTTTTGGCTTGCTGGTTACTGGAGTCTCTTGCGTCAATTAATTAATTTCCGGTACGAGGGCATAGCTGATTTTAAGTAGCATGTCACCAATCTAAAAGGCCGAGCTGCTTATTGCAATATTTAATTGATTACTAAGAGTTGGAGGAAATAATAAAAAAATATTAGAGGGGGAGCTTACTGTGTTTAGCTGGTTGCAGTTGTTGTTCCTTCGAAACAAACTCAATAGCATTTGCAAAATCTTGTTCAAAATCAGCACTAATTGCAGTCGATTCAATCATAGGTGTAGGTGTATTTTTTTCTAGTTGTCTTTGGTATTGCTGCGAATCGTCTTCCCCCATATCAAAATTAAATAGTTTAACAGCCTTCTCGAATAGCAGAAATTCTTCCTCATTACTTATTTTTGTTCTAATGTATTTAATCGGTAGATTTCAAAATTTTTTATTTAACGTACTCGTCCTCGGCGAGTACGTTAATTGAATAAAGATTTTATTGTTTTTATTGAAATTTCCTTCACACCATAACTACAATCCAAAAATAAAAATGTTAGATAACAAATAAAAATATTTTGTTTAACATACCTGAATATTTGTTTAAAAACCACTACTGCCATTTTTATCGGAAAGTTTAAATGGTCAGTAATGCTGACTATGATCGTTGTTGGAGTGGTTGCCATCGTAAAAATATCACTAACTACACTGATGCTTTCAATTGACTTTTCCTCGGCTTTTATAGTAACAGATTGTGACACCATACGATTATTTTGTGATAACTGCGCGGGCCAAAACAAAATTGGTATATAATGCATGTTTTGGCTTGCTGGTTACTGGAGTCTCTTGCGTCAATTAATTAATTTCCGGTACGAGGGCATAGCTGATTTTAAGTAGCATGTCACCAATCTAAAACGCAGATCTGCTTATTGCAATATTTAATTGATTACTAAGAGTTGGAGGAAATAATAAAAAAATATTAGAGGGGGAGCTTACTGTGTTTAGCTGGTTGCAGTTGTTGTTCCTTCGAAACAAACTCAATAGCATCTGCAAAATCTTGTTCAAAATCAGCACTAATTGCAGTCGATTCAATCATAGGTGTAGGTGTATTTTTTTCTAGTTGTCTTTGGTATTGCTGCGAATCGTCTTCCCCATTTCAAAATTAAATAGTTTAACAGCCTTCTCGAATAGCAGAAATTCTTCCTCATTACTTATTTTTGTTCTAATGTATTTAATCGGTAGATTTCCAAATTTTTTATTTAACGTACTCGTCCTCGGCGAGTACGTTAATTGAATAAACATTTTATTTTATTGTTTTTTTATTGAAATCTCCTTCACACCATAACTACAATCCAAAAATAAAAAAATTAGATAAAAAATAAAAATATTTTGTTTAACATACCTGAATATTTGTTTAAAAACCACTACTGCCATTTTTATCGGAAAGTTTAAATGGTCAGTAATGCTGACTATGATCGTTGTTGGAGTGGTTGCCATCGTAGAAAATATCACTAACTACACTGATGCTTTCAATTGACTTGTCGGCGGCTTTTCTAGGAACAGATTGTGACACCATACGATTATTTTGTGATAACTGCGCGGGCCAAAACAAAATTGGTATATAATGCATGTTTTGGCTTGCTGGTTACTGGAGTCTCTTGCGTCAATTAATTAATTTCCGGTACGAGGGCATAGCTGATTTTAAGTAGCATGTCACCAATCGAAAAGGCCGAGCTGCTTATTGCAATATTTAATTGATTACTAAGAGTTGGAGGAAATAATAAAAAAATATTAGAGGGAGCTTACTGTGTTTAGCTGGTTGCAGTTGTTGTTCCTTCGAAACAAACTCAACAGCATTTGCAAAATCTTGTTCAAAATCAGCACTAATTGCAGTCGATTCAATCATAGGTGTAGGAGTATTTTTTCTAGTTGTCTTTGGTATTGCTGCGAATCGTCTTCCCCCATATCAAAATTAAATAGTTTAACAGCCTTCTCGAATAGCAGAAATTCTTCCTCATTACTTATTTTTGTTCTAATGTATTTAATCGGTAGATTTCCAAATTTTTTATTTAACGTACTCGTCCTCGGCGAGTACGTTAATTGAATAAACATTTTATTTTATTGTTTTTTTATTGAAATCTCCTTCACACCATAACTACAATCCAAAAATAAAAAAATTAGATAAAAATAAAAATATTTTGTTTAACATACCTGAATATTTGTTTAAAAACCACTACTGCCATTTTTATCGGAAAGTTTAAATGGTCAGTAATGCTGACTATGATCGTTGTTGGAGTGGTTGCCATCGTAGAAAATATCACTAACTACACTGATGCTTTCAATTGACTTTTCCTCGGCTTTTATAGTAACAGATTGTGACACCATACGATTATTTTGTGATAACTGCGCGGGCCAAAACAAAAATTGGTATATAATGCATGTTTTGGCTTGCTGGTTACTGGAGTCTCTTGCGTCAATTAATTAATTTCCGGTACGAGGGCATAGCTGATTTTAAGTAGCATGTCACCAATCGAAAAGGCCGAGCTGCTTATTGCAATATTTAATTGATTACTAAGAGTTGGAGGAAATAATAAAAAAATATTAGAGGGAGCTTACTGTGTTTAGCTGGTTGCAGTTGTTGTTCCTTCGAAACAAACTCAATAGCATCTGCAAAATCTTGTTCAAAATCAACACTAATTGCAGTCGATTCAATCATAGGTGTAGGTGTATTTTTTTCTAGTTGTCTTTGGTATTGCTGCGAATCGTCTTCCCCCCATATCAAAATTAAATAGTTTAACAGCCTTCTCGACTAGCAGAAATTTTTCTCATTACTTATTTTTGTTCTAATGTATTTAATCGGTAGATTTCCAAATTTTATTTAACGTACTCGTTCTCGGCGAGTACGTTAATTGAATAAACAGTTTATTTTATTGTTTTTTTATTGAAATCTCCTTCACACCATAACTACAATCCAAAAATAAAAAAATTAGATAAAAAATAAAAATATTTTGTTTAACATACCTGAATATTTGTTTAAAAACCACTACTGCCATTTTTATCGGAAAGTTTAAATGGTCAGTAATGCTGACTATGATCGTTGTTGGAGTGGTTGCCATCGTAGAAAATATCACTAACTACACTGATGCTTTCAATTGACTTTTCGTCGGCTTTTATAGTAACAGATTGTGACACCATACGATTATTTTGTGATAACTGCGCGGGCCAAAACAAAATTGGTATATAATGCATGTTTTGGCTTGCTGGTTACTGGAGTCTCTTGCGTCAATTAATTAATTTCCGGTACGAGGGCATAGCTGATTTTAAGTAGCATGTCACCAATCGAAAAGGCCGAGCTGCTTATTGCAATATTTAATTGATTACTAAGAGTTGGAGGAAATAATAAAAAAATATTAGAGGGGGAGCTTACTGTGTTTAGCTGGTTGCAGTTGTTGTTCCTTCGAAACAAACTCAATAGCATCTGCAAAATCTTGTTCAAAATCAACACTAATTGCAGTCGATTCAATCATAGGTGTAGGTGTATTTTTTTCTAGTTGTCTTTGGTATTGCTGCGAATCGTCTTCCCCCCATATCAAAATTAAATAGTTTAACAGCCTTCTCGACTAGCAGAAATTTTTCCTCATTACTTATTTTTGTTCTAATGTATTTAATCGGTAGATTTCCAAATTTTTTATTTAACGTACTCGTTCTCGGCGAGTACGTTAATTGAATAAACATTTTATTTTATTGTTTTTTTATTGAAATCTCCTTCACACCATAACTACAATCCAAAAATAAAAAATGTTAGATAAAAAATAAAAATATTTTGTTTAACATACCTGAATATTTGTTTAAAAACCACTACTGCCATTTTTATCGGAAAGTTTAAATGGTCAGTAATGCTGACTATGATCGTTGTTGGAGTGGTTGCCATCGTAGAAAATATCACTAACTACACTGATGCTTTCAATTGACTTTTCCTCGGCTTTTATAGTAACAGATTGTGACACCATACGATTATTTTGTGATAACTGCGCGGGCCAAAACAAAAATTGGTATATAATGCATGTTTTGGCTTGCTGGTTACTGGAGTCTCTTGCGTCAATTAATTAATTTCCAGTACGAGGGCATAGCTGATTTTAAGTAGCATGTCACCAATCGAAAAGGCCGAGCTGCTTATTGCAATATTTAATTGATTACTAAGAGTTGGAGGAAATAATAAAAAAATATTAGAGGGGGAGCTTACTGTGTTTAGCTGGTTGCAGTTGTTGTTCCTTCGAAACAAACTCAATAGCATCTGCAAAATCTTGTTCAAAATCAGCACTAATTGCAGTCGATTCAATCATAGGTGTAGGTGTATTTTTTTCTAGTTGTCTTTGGTATTGCTGCGAATCGTCTTCCCCCATATCAAAATTAAATAGTTTAACAGCCTTCTCGAATAGCAGAAATTCTTCCTCATTACTTATTTTTGTTCTAATGTATTTAATCGGTAGATTTCAAATTTTTATTTAGCGTACTCGTCCTCGGCGAGTACGTTAATTGAATAAACATTTTATTTTATTGTTTTTTTATTGAAATCTCCTTCACACCATAACTACAATCCAAAAATAAAAAAATTAGATAAAAAATAAAAATATTTTGTTTAACATACCTGAATATTTGTTTAAAAACCACTAACGCCATTTTTATCGGAAAGTTTAAATGGTCAGTAATGCTGACTATGATCGTTGTTGGAGTGGTTGCCATCGTAGAAAATATCACTAACTACACTGATGCTTTCAATTGACTTTTCCTCGGCTTTTATAGTAACAGATTGTGACACCATACGATTATTTTGTGATAACTGCGCGGGCCAAAACAAAATTGGTATATAATGCATGTTTTGGCTTGCTGGTTACTGGAGTCTCTTGCGTCAATTAATTAATTTCCGGTACGAGGGCATAGCTGATTTTAAGTAGCATGTCACCAATCGAAAAAGCCGAGCTGCTTATTGCAATATTTAATTGATTACTAAGAGTTGGAGGAAATAATAAAAAAATATTAGAGGGGGAGCTTACTGTGTTTAGCTGGTTGCAGTTGTTGTTCCTTCGAAACAAACTCAATAGCATCTGCAAAATCTTGTTCAAAATCAGCACTAATTGCAGTCGATTCAATCATAGGTGTAGGTGTATTTTTTTCTAGTTGTCTTTGGTATTGCTGCGAATCGTCTTCCCCCATATCAAAATTAAATAGTTTAACAGCCTTCTCGAATAGCAGAAATTCTTCCTCATTACTTATTTTTGTTCTAATGTATTTAATCGGTAGATTTCCAAATTTTTTATTTAACGTACTCGTCCTCGGCGAGTACGTTAATTGAATAAACATTTTATTTTATTGTTTTTTTATTGAAATCTCCTTCACACCATAACTACAATCCAAAAATAAAAAATGTTAGATAAAAAATAAAAATATTTTATGTTTAACATACCTGAATATTTGTTTAAAAACCACTACTGCCATTTTTATTGAAAGTTTAAATGGTCAGTAATGCTGACTATGATCGTTGTTGGAGTGGTTGCCATCGTAGAAAATATCACTAACTACACTGATGCTTTCAATTGACTTTTCCTCGGCTTTTATAGTAACTGCAACACATTTTTTTTGTTAAATAGAATGCATAAATAAGCGAATCACGTGTTCAAATCACACACACTGTAGAATAAATATGCATATCCTTGATAAACTGCACTGAGCTATGAAACATAACATGCATAAACACAAAGTTTTGCACCTACACGGATTGAACTATTAAAAAGAAGAATGAAGAGGAGCCGCCAAGAGTCACCGTCTCCATTCGAAATCTTGGGGAATATGACGCCGTTGGAAAAGGCTGAGTTGCTAATTGCAACTCTTGAATCAATTATCGACAAATATTTAATTGATTATTAAAACGCTGGATAGAAAAAGAGTTGAGAGGACATAATAAAATTTTTTTAAAACTATTACTATTTTTTATTTAAAGATTTTTATAGCGTTGGAGGAAAAAGAAATAATAAAACATTTTTAAAACTGTTACTGTTTTTTTATTTAACCTTTTTAACAATCAACTTCATCAAAACCTTCATCAGAATTCATATCTACATTATCACCACCACCACAATCTACACACAGTTTGTGTTCAGCTAAACGAGACTCCATAAAATTATTAAAATAATTATCCAAGTTCAGTGCTGACATACCTCGACTTAAACCTTGAAAATCCATTTTATAATCCAAATATTTTTCACATAAATTATACACTTTTACATGTCTAGTAATTAATACAATTTTTGCATCTTCTGTCATATAGAAATTTTTATTATTTATCATCTTTGACAACGTATCCAATAGCAAATCTTTGACAGCTTTCCGTAGATTACAATTCATTTTGTTTTCTTCACTGTTACTCTACCAGCAACAAACTGATAAATGCACTCCTTTTAATATCCTCTTTATATATTTGCGAGCGACGTTCACCTGCACCAGGTGCGTATAATTATGCACAGGCTCAACGGCAGCGGTAGATTTACGAACCAACCCTCTGGTCATTGTTGACAACTCTTCTTCTGAACAAAAACTCTTCAACTACCTACAGACTTACAAAACCAACCTTCTGGTTATTGTCGACAACTCTTCTTCTTCTTCACAAGAACTCTTCAGCGACCTTCTACAGACACCCTTAATCTTTGGGCACTTCAGATGGACATGCCATCGATGTGTCACAGAACCCCGCTAGCTATACTACTGCCATAAACCTGAAGGAGTCGACAAAACGAAGCTTTACCGGGGAATCTGACATGGACTTCGTGAATGAAATGTATTTTTCTTTATTTATAGGCAATAAGGTTATACTACCAGTTTTGGCAAGTCCATAATCAAAAAGTATGAGTCATATCCAGTCAGATTATGAAGTAATATGTACACTCTAACTATAGGACTTTTAATTAAAAAAAAGTCTCATTTAAGAAAGTTAAAGGATCGATGTGCCGTGTAATGATTACAATACCAGACCGAATACGTCCACCAAATATGGACTTTAAATCCTGCCATTCAAGGCAATGACTGCGTCTATCATTATCTCTATGTCCTGCCCCCACATGCTCCCCTGAATGAACGTTTAACACAAGTTTACCCCTTTTTAAATGACCTATATTTGATTCTAATTTGCGTTTGGTACCAACTGAATGAAAATATTGAATTGCTTTGTACAGCTGCCGCAATTGTTGATTGATTAATTTTATCCACTTGGAGACGTTATGTGTATTACCTTGCACTATAATATCCAAAACTTGATTTAATTTTGGAATAACATTGTCACTTAATTCGCAGATATCCTTAACTATATTTAGGAAACAGAAAAATTGCCTTTAATTTTTTTTAAAAATGATAGCCACAGCACGCATAAAATGTGGGGGTACTTACAATGAGATGAATTTATACAACGCCTGGCTGTGATGCTCCAGTTGCTGCTGATGCTGATGACTCAAGTTCAACAATTTCAAAATTTGTGCTGGGCTTCGGTTTATTACACGGCTGCAGGCCCTTGAATGTTAAACCATACTTTTTTTCTTTAAAATTTTCGAGATTGGCCTCAATCGCGGCCACTGATCTCCTCGGCAGGAAGACAACGTGATCCTCCAGCTCCACTAGGACACTACGTCCGTACGTAGTTGAAACAATTCTAATAGCAAAAATCGGCTGGGGTACGTCTAGTGGTAGATCCTGGAGGTTTTTTTGCGGCTTCCTGTGGATGGTTGAGACTTTATTTATCTCATTTAGATTCATTCTATAACAACATAGAAATCAAATGTAAATACAAAATATTGAATAAAAAATGTGAAGAATTTTAGGTTAACTGTTAACTAGATAACTTACTTGTATTTGTAAATGCGGGATATAAGAAACAATTACTTAATTGTTTAAATACAGTTGCTACTGCAAGTGGGAGACAAACAAATATGATATTTCTACCGCAAGTTGTCGATGTATACTGATAGCGATCTCGTGAAAAAGTTTGAGAAAATATCGGTGTTGATAGTAAAGCGTGTTTTGACCAATAATCTACCTTTAATTTTTTTTAATGATAACCACAACACGCACAAAATGGGGGTACTTACAAAGAGATGTATTTATGCAACGTCTGGCTGTGATGATAGGTCAACAATTTCAACTTTTTTGGTACAAACTTTTCAAGATTGGCTTCTATTGCTGCCACAGACCTCCTCGGCAGGAAGACAGCGTGATCCTCCAGGTCCACTAAGACACTACGTCCGTACTTAGTTGTTACAATCCTAATATCGAAGATCGGTACGGGTACGTCTACTGGAAGATCTTGCAGTTTTCTTAGCGGTTTCCTGTAGATGGATAAAGCTTTATTGATTTCGTTTAGATTCATGCTATAACAACATAGAAATCAAACATAAATACAAAATATTGAAAGAATGTAAAGAATTTTAGGTTAACTAGTAACTAGATAACTTACTTGTATTTGTAAATGAAGGATATAGAGAAACAATAACTTAATTGTTGGTACTTTTTTAGTTTTGCAGATTAAATATTTTCTACTAATTTCCAACTCCTTTATCGGCCTTGTTGGTTTAAGATACCGTTCGTTAAGTTTGGTTATATGCATATCTAGGAACAAATTATTTAGTAACTAGATTTTTCTAACCGATTCCTGATTCATGTTAAATTCAATTGCATGTTTTCCGGCGGACCATGATGAGCGTCTCTCCCACTGGCTCTGTTTTAAGGGGTTCTTACGGTGTGTTGTGGACCTTGTGACGTTTTCTTCTTGTGATGGTGTTGCTAGACGGAACAGCTCCCCGTCGACCAATATTAAAGTGTATGCGAAAAACCCGCTGTGTAATTCAGTGACTCAACGTGTCGTATGCAATCATTAAATAAATGCTTTACTGTTCATTGCTCATATGGATATATTCCCGTTCAAGTGAGCATGTTAAAAGAATAACCATTCAAATGGGACTTTTTTAATATTTTTAAACCTCCTTTTTATAGCCTCCTCCTATATATAGATGCTAATTTACACACGTGACTGTCATACCCCGTTAAATTGTGAAAATCTGTGGGAATAATGAAGGTATTCTTATAATTCATGTGCCCAGTAGCGAAAATTCTGCTTGTTCACACAACCAGATAAGTGGAAATGGGCATCGTCGCTCGTTATCAAAAACGCATTTTGTGGGACGTTTTGAAGAATCTCGTTGGAACATGCTGTACGATTAATCCAGTCTCGTTCACTATGTTCTTGCACGATCATCATTTTGTATGGATGGAACTTCAGATCTTGGTGTAAAATCCTTCTCACGGTACGATCTGACAAACGCAAAGCTGAGGCATGCTTAGCAGCTGAACGCGTAGGAGGTCGTTCCACTGCTTCTCTTACAGCTGCGTCATTTTCAATTGTCCGAGCGCTTCTGGGTCTACCAGGTGATTTTCTTTTTAAGGTTGAACCTGTGGCTCTAAGGTTTGAAACCCACAACAGTATTGTTATGCGATCTGGAACAGGAACATGTCTACCAAGCGCGAAGCGAGTACAAAAGTTCGTAATCACAGACTCGTTATTCTTAATAAATGTTTAGACAATGAAGCCACGATACTCACCCGTACAATACATGACGGCAACTGAAATGGCAAGGCGCCAGTTACCAGCTAAACACAGTAAGCTCCCCCTCTACTATTTATTTATTATTTCCTCCAACTCTGAGAAATCAATCAAATATTTATCAAGAATAGAGTCGACAGTTGCAATAAGCAACTCGGCCTTATCTATAGGCGGTTCCTTAATATTTCAAATGGAGACGGTGGCTCATCTTGGTGGCTCCTCTTAATTGTTTTCTTCAATAGTGCAACCCGTGTAGTGCAAAACTTGGTTGTGGTTGGGACAATGACGGCTGCTCTTCGTCCTGATGTATTGTTACCTTTATCGGTGTAATCCTTCTTCAGGGACCTGCCGATGACGCTTCTTCTTCATCATCAAAGCGTACCACTCATCGTGGTCGCTTTATTGGTGTCGAGGAGGAGGATGAGGTGGAGGTATTGTTGTTATTGGAACTCATCTAAAAATTAATTAAAACGAAATGAGGAGTTTCTTTGTAGAACTTGATTCAATGTTAAAATTTCATGTTTTTTCTAACATATAATTGCAGTTAAATCCCCAAGGTAATGTATCTGTATAAATATAATTGATGATTCTTTTGTCATCATGAGAACTCAGTACTACTTTCTTTGATTTAATTGTAAATACTTCATGTCTCTCAGACTGAATTAAATTTAGTGTGCACGTTAATATAGTATTATTAAACAGACATTGATAATAGTCATCGAATTAGAGGTTTTTTCAGTGGTTCTGATGTTATGCCTTTGGCCGTCTTAGTGACTTTATTTTCTTTTATTTTTAATGAATTTATTTATTTACATTTAAATCTAATGATATTTACACAGGGAAAGTACTTTGTAAGTGAGTTCTCACTTAATAATCTTCATTTCTATGAGCTCAGGGTCACCATTGCTGTTATCATGAACTGGTGGATATAGGTAACTAGAAATGGTTCTAGGAAAAGGAACACGGTCATAGTCAGAATAACTACAACCTGGGCCTAAAGTAGAATCATCTCTGAAAACAAAGCTATATCCTGGGGAATTTCTAGGCTCTGTGTTCAGAGTGTTGACTGCGTCTTTCGTGGATAACATCTCTGTAATTGTCTTATGAGTGTTTTTGGCCACAAAATATATAGTCACTATTTTTATGACTAAGACGACCAAGCCAACACATGCAATGGTGATTTCCAGGGATTTAATGAAATCTGTCTTCAGAGAAGCGACTGCTGCAGCATCCCAGAACCCATTCAAATGGGAATTTTTAATATTTTTAAACCTCCTTTTTATAGCCTCCTCCTATATATAGATGCTAATTTACACACGTGACTGTCATACCCCGTTAAATTGTGAAAATCTGTGGGAATAATGAAGGTATTCTTATAATTCATGTGCCCAGTAGCGAAAATTCTGCTTGTTCACACAACCAGATAAGTGGAAATGGGCATCGTCGCTCGTTATCAAAAACGCATTTTGGACGTTTTGAAGAATCTCGTTGGAACATGCTGTACGATTAATCCAGTCTCGTTCACTATGTTCTTGCACGATCATTTTGTCTGGGTGGAACTTCAGATCTTGGTGTAAAATCCTTCTCACGGTACGATCTGACAAACGCAAAGCTGAGGCATGCTTAGCAGCTGAACGCGTAGGAGGTCGTTCCACTGCTTCTCTTACAGCTGCGTCATTTTCAATTGTCCGAGCGCTTCTGGGTCTACCAGGTGATTTTCTTTTAAGGTTGAACCTGTGGCTCTAAGGTTGAAACCCACAACAGTATTGTTATGCGATCTGGAACAGGAACATGTCTACCAAGCGCGAAGCGAGTACAAAAGTTCGTAATCACAGACTCGTTATTCTTAATAAATGTTTCGACAATGAAGGCGATACTCACCCGTCCAAGTTCATGACGGCAACTGAAATGGCAAGGCGCCAGCTACCAGCTAAACACAGTAAGCTCCCCCTCTACTATTTTTTTATTATTTCCTCCAACTCTTAGTAATCAATCAAATATTTATCAAGAATAGATTCGACAGTTGCAATAAGCAACTCGGCCTTTTCTATTGGCGTCATGTTCCTTAATATTTCAAATGGAGACGGTGGCTCATCTTGGTGGCTCCTCTTAATTTTTTTCTTCAATAGTGCAACCCGTGTAGGTGCAAAACTTGGTTGTGGTTGGGACGATGACGGCTGCTCTTCGTCCTGATGTATTGTTACCTTTATCGGTGTAATCCTTCTTCAGGGACCTGCCGATGACGCTTCTTCTTCATCATCAAAGCGTACCACTCATCGTGGTCGCTTTATTGGTGTCGAGGAGGAGGATGAGGTGGAGGTATTGTTGTTATTGGAACTCATCTAAAAATTAATTAAAACGAAATGAGGAGTTTCTTTGTAGAACTTGATTCAATGTTAAAATTTCATGTTTTTTCTAACATATAATTGCAGTTAAATCCCCAAGGTAATGTATCTGTATAAATATAATTGATGATTCTTTTGTCATCATGAGAACTCAGTACTACTTTCTTTGATTTAATTGTAAATACTTCATGTCTCTCAGACTGAATTAAATTTAGTGTGCACGTTAATATAGTATTATTAAACAGACATTGATAATAGTCATCGAATTAGAGGTTTTTTCAGTGCTTCTGATGTTATGCCTTTGGCCGTCTTAGTGACTTTATTTTCTTTTATTTTTAATGAATTTATTTATTTACATTTAAATCTAATGATATTTACACAGGGAAAGTACTTTGTAAGTGAGTTCTCACTTAATAATCTTCATTTCTATGAGCTCAGGGTCACCATTGCTGTTATCATGAACTGGTGGATATAGGTAACTAGAAATGGCTCTAGGAAAAGGAACACGGTCATAGTCAGAATAACTACAACCTGGGCCTAAAGTAGAATCATCTCTGAAAACAAAGCTATATCCTGGGGAATTTCTAGGCTCTGTGTTCAGAGTGTTGACTGCGTCTTTCGTGGATAACATCTCTGTAATTGTCTTATGAGTGTTTTTGGCCACAAAATATATAGTCACTATTTTTATGACTAAGACGACCAAGCCAACACATGCAATGGTGATTTCCAGGGATTTAATGAAATCTGTCTTCAGAGAAGCGACTGCTGCAGCATCCCAGAATGAGCCCTGATCATTGGTAGATGTCACAATCAGATTCCCGATATCTACCAGACCACCATGGAACTTGCAATCAATTGGAACAGTTAGACTGCTGTTTAGTTGCTCAACATCTAATGAACAATGAGTTGGCGATCCTGTCAGGAACAGTGGGTGTTTATACAAGATATTATAACCAAATACTGGTATCCAGGGGTTGTACTTGACAAATGTGAAACACCGCGATCCTATTTAGTTAAGATGGATAATCATAATAATATACTTAGGAGAAATTCTAAATTTATTAAGAAAAATAAGGGTTCCAATTAGAAGAGGGAGATGTTTATAAAATAATTATTTTATAATGTTTTGTAAGCCCACTATTATTTTAATATTGTATTAGTTGCTAAGATATGTTATTGATTGTCAGAATTATTATTAATAAAATATATAAATTAATAAAAGCTATTGAAATATAAATACAATTATTATATATATAAAACAAAACAATAACAACATAGAAATCAAACATAAATACAAAATATTGAAAGAATGTAAAGAATTTTAGGTTAACTAGTAACTAGATAACTTACTTGTATTTGTAAATGAAGGATATAGAGAAACAATAACTTAATTGTTGGTACTTTTTTAGTTTTGCAGATTAAATATTTTCTACTAATTTTCAACTCCTTTATCGGCCTTGTTGGTTTAAGATACCGTTCGTTAAGTTTGGTTATATGCATATCTAGGAACAAATTATTTAGTAACTAGATTTTTCTAACCGATTCCTGATTCATGTTAAATTCAATTGCATGTTTTCCGGCGGACCATGATGAGCGTCTCTCCCACTGGCTCTGTTTTAAGGGGTTCTTACGGTGTGTTGTGGACCTTGTGACGTTTTCTTCTTCTTGTGATGGTGTTGCTAGACGGAACAGCTCCCCGTCGACCAATATTAAAGTGTATGCGAAAAACCCGCTGTGTAATTCAGTGACTCAACGTGTCGTATGCAATCATTAAATAAATGCTTTACTGTTCATTGCTCATATGGATATATTCCCGTTCAAGTGAGCATGTTAAAAGAATAACCATTCAAATGGGAATTTTTTAATATTTTTAAACCTCCTTTTTATAGCCTCCTCCTATATATAGATGCTAATTTACACACGTGACTGTCATACCCCGTTAAATTGTGAAAATCTGTGGGAATAATGAAGGTATTCTTATAATTCATGTGCCCAGTAGCGAAAATTCTGCTTGTTCACACAACCAGATAAGTGGAAATGGGCATCGTCGCTCGTTATCAAAAACGCATTTTGTGGGACGTTTTGAAGAATCTCGTTGGAACATGCTGTACGATTAATCCAGTCTCGTTCACTATGTTCTTGCACGATCATCATTTTGTCTGGGTGGAACTTCAGATCTTGGTGTAAAATCCTTCTCACGGTACGATCTGACAAACGCAAAGCTGAGGCATGCTTAGCAGCTGAACGCGTAGGAGGTCGTTCCACTGCTTCTCTTACAGCTGACATTTTCAATTGTCCGAGCGCTTCTGGGTCTACCAGGTGATTTTCTTTTTAAGGTTGAACCTGTGGCTCTAAGGTTTGAAACCCACAACAGTATTGTTATGCGATCTGGAACAGGAACATGTCTACCAAGCGCGAAGCGAGTACGAAAAGTTCGTAATCACAGACTCGTTATTCTTAATAAATGTTTCGACAATGAAGGCACGATACTCACCCGTCCAATTCATGACGGCAACTGAAATGGCAAGGCGCCAGCTACCAGCTAAACACAGTAAGCTCCCCCTCTACTATTTTTTTATTATTTCCTCCAACTCTTAGTAATCAATCAAATATTTATCAAGAATAGATTCGACAGTTGCAATAAGCAACTCGGCCTTTTCTATTGGCGTCATGTTACTTAATATTTCAAATGGAGACGGTGGCTCATCTTGGTGGCTCCTCTTAATTTTTTTCTTCAATAGTGCAACCCGTGTAGGTGCAAAACTTGGTTGTGGTTGGGACGATGACGGCTGCTCTTCGTCCTGATGTATTGTTACCTTTATCGGTGTAATCCTTCTTCAGGGACCTGCCGATGACGCTTCTTCTTCATCATCAAAGCGTACCACTCATCGTGGTCGCTTTATTGGTGTCGAGGAGGAGGATGAGGTGGAGGTATTGTTGTTATTGGAACTCATCTAAAAATTAATTAAAACGAAATGAGGAGTTTCTTTGTAGAACTTGATTCAATGTTAAAATTTCATGTTTTTTCTAACATATAATTGCAGTTAAATCCCCAAGGTAATGTATCTGTATAAATATAATTGATGATTCTTTTGTCATCATGAGAACTCAGTACTACTTTCTTTGATTTAATTGTAAATACTTCATGTCTCTCAGACTGAATTAAATTTAGTGTGCACGTTAATATAGTATTATTAAACAGACATTGATAATAGTCATCGAATTAGAGGTTTTTTCAGTGCTTCTGATGTTATGCCTTTGGCCGTCTTAGTGACTTTATTTTCTTTTATTTTTAATGAATTTATTATTATTTTTGATCGTAATCCTATATATTCAGAAAGGATTTTGCCGTTAAATTCGTCTTTCATTAAACCAAGTACCTTGTTATTTTTTTGTGGGATTTGATATACGAATATATTATCCGGATGTATCTGATGATCTGATGTATCAGATTTGTGAATGTCTTGTTTAATATGTTCATAAATATCATCAATAAAGAAGTGGCACAGTGGCAGCGCAAAATGTGGGAGATCATTGCCGGACCCTGTATTTATAGGAATTTGTGTGCCAGTGAAATCTATATGCTTTAATTCTTTATTTTCAACCCAAGTCCAAGCATCAGGGTCTAATAATAATTCACCGTCTTCACGATCAGCTGGGGGCCCTTGTTCCTCCTCGCTTTCTTCAGATTCAAAAGTAGCTTGAAACTCCTCATCAGAAGCAACTCGGAATTCTTCACCAGAAGATAGTTCACCAGAAAATAACAATTCCATTGCCTCCTCGGGCGTATACATTTTGTTGCCATCTGGAAACATAACCTAAATTTTAATATACTTCTCCCAAATCAATTTTTGTTTAACAGTATGAAAATGAATATTTATAAATTAATATATGCATACTACCTTTTAGGTCTTTCTTGTATAGGAGTAGAACACACATTTTTCGACATACTTGGTTGATTCATTATTAATGAGTCGCAGCAGGGCCGGCCCTCAGATTTTGTTCACACTCCGGACAAACTACTTCGTCCAGCAGCAAACTATTAAAACAAATAAAACATATTTTCATTAGCAAAACATATTATAATTAAGGAAAAAAAAAGAAAACTTACTTGTCTATCAAATATTGCTTTATATTAATTGGCGGCGTTAGTCGGTTTGTTATATTACACAAATGGTTATAACAACATGTGTTCATTGTTAACTATATTAGCCAACTAAATACATTGTCGCTCCATATGCGACTATTTATATGAATTCGTTGATACGAGTATATGATGAAAAAGGAAACCGTTTAAAAATAATTGGCTCTCGGCGAGCGATAAGCATCTGTCCACGTTCAAAAGGATGTCGTTAAATGACACCCACCAACCTGAACGCGAAACTAACAACATTCCTTTTTATAAATTTTACATAAATTTACATCATATACAACACAAACCCATTAATCAAGCCGTTAAAAATAATTAGCTTCCATAATAGGAGACATATATGACCATCGGCCCACATTCAACAGGATGTCATTAAAAATTAAATTATTTATCCGAATATGAAATATTCTGTTATTAAATTTCTTCCGCTTTATCAACTTCAGTGAAATCCTCGTATATGACCTTGGAAATAGAGGGTTGTTTTTTTGTTGCTGTTGAAGTTTACGTTTGTGCATAACTGTTGTACGTTGGTGCTGATATCGATGTCTATGAATTGTTTTTTCTCTGATAGTTTATTGGTTTTAAATATGTTAAGCATCTGGATACAATTTTAATTCTTCAGCCGACACTGTCTATCGAATTATTTAAGTCGTTTTGGATTTATTTCTACTGGCCAGACTCGATTTCATTGTTTAAATCTGATAATAGTTTAACACTTTCCTTGATGAGGAATTATGTTGAATATTAGTATTTTGTTCTATATTTCTATTAGACATGTGTACATTAATCTGCATCGTGCGTGAAATAAAATGACACTGCTAGTAGTGATATAATAAGAGTAAATAACTATAAGAGGAGCAATGAGTGACCTACTTAACCCTTTCCCTGCCCGAAGCTCGAGTGCTGCTGCTCAGGCAGTGCGCAATTAATTTACCGCTTGCGAGAATATTCGTGTGGAGCAGTACGGTGCAAATCGGTATTTTTTTAATATATATTTTTGTTCTTTTATATTTCTTTTAAGATCACGTTAAGACTTAAAAATTTTTAAAGCTACACTTGTTTTACTAATTCAAAAAATACACATATTTTGACAAAATAAAGCATCTATTTCTTAATAAAATATATTATAACACACTAACAGTATTATTTAGTGGAACTACATAGAGTAAAAAAACATTTATTTCTAGCAAAATAAATACAAACTAAAAATTTTTTGTGTGAGATCTTTCAAAACATGGTACTACACAGAGAGTGCCACGTTACAATTAGAACACATAAATCGGGATTCCGCCCTTACCTTATGTTTGGCGCAAACGACACATCTTTTTGTTGGTTTCATTTTCTTTTCTGTTGCTGGAATAGATGATGGAAAATGCCTCGCACTTAGACGTAATTCGTTATTATCTTCAGCTATTGGTCTGCCACTGCCTGTACGTGAAAGAGGAGTGTGATATTTGTTAATAATTTCTTTCACTAATCGCAAGTGGAATTGCTCAATAGGTATATAATTATGCATATCACCATATCTATTTCACAACTACCTCATTTATTATATAATGACTACATTAATTACACTACCATTTTAAAATTACCTATGTTCTTTTTTTTTGGAAAATTTTATAAATGCCATTCTTGTGAATTGGTCATCATTTTTATGACGTAGATCAATTCCACCCAAAATCTTATTAATTTTTTAATTATAATTGAAAAAAATAGTATTTGCAAACAGTATACAGAATGTTTTTGGTATTTTCATGTTTTTCACAAAACACATTGCCAATATCTTGCCCTGTTTTCAGTTTTGGTAACATGTAAGTAATAATATTAGCTATATGTCGAAATGCTTTATAAAATAAAGATGGATGTATCAAGTGGCGTTCCCCTTTTTTATACTCTCGTGTTTCTATCAATGTATTATGAGGATCATCCTCCAATATTTCCATCTTCTGACGGCAGAGCTCACAATTGATTTGTAATAAACATTTTTTACCACAATTCCAGCAACATATGGTGTAGCAAAATCAAGAGGATGATTACAAACAAGGACTTCTGGAGTTGCAGAAATTGGTGGAGGCATCTGCAAGTGTTCAACAGATAATGGCACACTGTCAACCTGAACAAATGATTTTAAGTTATCCAGAACTCCAATTGATTCATCTGGTAATTAGAGCCAACCGAATGTGATGACACAAAACCATTTATTAAAAGAGGTTTAATAGATAAAACAAAAGAAGAACAGTTGGGTTTGGCATTTCTTACGCCATGGCTTCTTATATCGGGTCCGCCAGATAACTTTTTTTTTTGAAAATGCTATAAAAAAACCTACTGAATATTTTCTCAAATTTCTTTTTTTATTTGAAAGTACAATCCTTCCGGTTAATAATGAAAAATAATTTCATTCAAATGGCTGCCTCGGCTGGCCATGCAGTAGCCTACACGATCGGTCCAATTTTTAAGCACATTCTCGATTGTGTGCAGCTGTATTTCACCAATGGCTTCACGAATATTGTCCTTTAAAGCGTCAATTGTCTCTGGCTTGTCGGCGTAATACTTATCTTTGACGGCACCCCACAAATAATAGTTCAACGGTGTCAAATCGCAGCTCCGAGGTGGCCAAACGACATCAGCTCTGCGGCTGATAATGCGATCTTCAAAAACAGGGCGCAAAACATCGAGTGTAGCTTCGGCTGTGTGGCACGTAGCGCCGTCCTGTTGAAACCAAATGTTGCCAATATCCTCCTCTTCAATTTTTGTGAACACAGATTCGTTCATCATGTCCCGATAACGAGCGCCAGTGACTGTAACGACCACTCCTTGCTCATTTTGGAAGAAAAATGGCCCAATTATGCCTATGGACAAAATCCGCACCAAACAGTGACTCGTTTTGGGTGCGTCGGCTTTTCAATGTATGCGTGCGGGTTTTCTGTGCTCCAAATGCGACAATTTTGCTTGTTTACATACCCGCCAAGATCAAAATGAGCTTCATCTGAAAAGATGATTTTTTTGGCAAAATCGGCATCTTCTGTAAGTCGATCGCAGGCTCAGCGAAGCGAAAACGCATTAGATAGTCAGTTGGCTTCAACTCTTGAACCAATTGGACTTTGTATGGCGTTATACCAAGGTCTTTATGCAAAATTCGTCTCAATGATGTCTCCGAAATGTTCAATTGTTGCGAACGATGGTGAATTGATGTTGATGGCGCTTCACGCACACTTTCTGCCACAGCAGCAATATTCTCGGGTGTACGCTCTGTTTTTGTCTTTTAACGCTTTGGTTTATCTATGAGGATGCCAGTTTATTTCACTTTTTCACGAGATAACGAACATACGGAGCTGACGGTGCTTCTCTTCTTCCAAAATCCGCACGCAATTTTCGCACACATTCTGCAACATTACCATGATTTTCAAAGTAATGTCGCAATATTTCCCAGCGTTGTTCAAGCGTATACACAACCATATTCGTTCAGCGGAAGGATAAAACTAATTATCTGTCAAATCAGACATGAGCCAAGTGTTACCATTCACGAAATAAGCACTAGTTGAAAAAAAAACGTTAGATGGCGGACCCATTATAAGATCAGCAAGTTTTATTATTTCCTCTCTATTTGCCCATACTGTTGGACTGCATTTGTGTCATTTCTATATTGTATATTGCCTCATTTAAGCTATCCACGGAAGCACTTCTCATTGCAATATCTTTCTGAACAGGAGAGGAAGGGTCCATTAATCCCCTCTGTGATGGTTTTAGTGTTATTATTTTTCCCTCTTCTATTGTTGTTATGGGCTCCAATACACTAAATAGAGATATGTGTACTGTTATCTCTTTCCCTCTAAATTTCAAAGAGCAGTATATATTGTCAGTATTCGATGACTAGCATAATGCATCTACGATGGACTTCTTGGGCTTTCTTATGTCTTCCTCCATGAACAATTGGGAACTATCCATCATTGTCTTTCCTTTCTCTATAAATTCATCATTTATTGTCACCTCTTCGTTTAGATTAGAGAGGAAATAAAAATGTAATTTGTCGACATCATGTCTAAGCTTCACTTGGGCCCTCAATTTCTTACTGTTGCATTCCCATCTTGATGTACATGAATGCCACTTGATGTGCTGAAATAATTTGATGAAATATTTGAAAGAAGTTCTCTAGCAAAAACTTCATCAAGCGGAACAATTATGTTCAAGAACGTTCTACTTAATGATGAGTAAATGACAAAATCACATTCTGGTAAATTTAAAAGGTGCCATTCCCAAGTACTTGACCATAATATGCATGCCGCTTCTTTAATTTTATGTCATCTTTTGTTATCACAGGAATGGACAAAACTACTTATTGATGGTTCACTTTTTCCTAAAAATTGAATCATATACAAACGAAATAATATCAAACTATAAATACATACCGCTGTAAGGACATTTAATTTCCAATAATTTGACAGGTTTTCCGTCCATAAATACTACCCCATCAGGGGAAGATGGTAACCATGGATACAACTGACACACAAATAATCCTGTTTTGTATACTTCATAGTTGTTACTATATTTATAATAATACAAAGCTTCCTGTTCGTATGTTATACCATGTTCTACATATTTATTAGTAAAACATTTCGGATAAAAGTGCTTGTTGGCTGTTTTTACCCAATCGGGACCTTTATTAGTATATAAAGAATAACATCTTGAACCTGAAAAAATTGTGATTAAAGTTTCTTATACCTCGTACCTATGTTCATACTCGTTAAGTAGGTAGGTTCCGTACTTGGTACCTCATTCCTACCTGTAATGCGAAACCGCTTCTCATACTTCCAAATATCACTACCTTGCTCAGTTTTGATTGCAATCATTATAACATCAATGTTTTGAAACAGAGATTGATAGGTATGCTTGCAACATTCTTTAATCTCATCCAAAATAGTTTCTAAATGAAGATCTCGCAAAAAAGAAGTATCAGCATTGTTTACTAAAAATTTTTAGATTATCATCAACATGTAGAAATGGATTCTCTATTTCTTGGACCGCCTGTGTAGGCATCCTTCTTCCACGCCTGTGAAATATTGCCACAAAATTGTAAAAATCAAATATATAAAAAAGTCTATAACCACTAAGTTCTGTATTTAATTTTCTGTATTAGTGGAGAAAACTATTCTAAATAGTTGTTAAAATATTGAAGCATTCATTCTGTGCCTCATTGCTTAAACTTCTAACATGAGCATCCACCTTTTCTTTTAAACAATCCGTTTCCATTATTGGACAGGGCAAATATTCATTTTTTTTTCTTTGTGTTGTCCAGTAACACTTTACATCTGTGCTCGATACCTTTTCGAAATCTAAAATATTACCCCTGCAACAGAAAACAAGACACAGAAAAAAAAAATAATAATTTGTTCAGCATATAGCTGAATCGAATTGAAATAAATTATCACAATACAACCTAGCGCATTTTAAAAGCACAGCAGAAATATGTTTACATTTGCCAGAAAGCCTTGCTCTGCAAGTACATGTAAAGGTTACAATACCTGCCTTATTCTTATCTCCCCTCACGCAAAATTTCCAGGATCGCGTAATCGCTGTACCAAGCGCGGAAACATTCTTCTCCCGTAATGACGGCGATCTGGATACCGTGCCGCGTACTGTCTTGCAGCTATAGCTGCATTTTGAAAACACTCGAAATAAATCGCAATCATGTCAACGGCTTCATTATTTGTGAGAGGCATTTTGATTAAAAAGTACTCAAATTATACGCAAAATGAGGAGTTTCTTTATAGAACATTGCTTTTTAATTGCTGGATAGTTCTAGGCTTATTAATGTAGACTTTTCCTTTCAAATAATCCCAAAGAAAACAGTCTGGAGCGGTGAAATCCGGTGAACGCGGAGGCCAATTAAAATCACTTGTACGCGAAATAATTCGTTCACCAAAGATGTCTCGTAAAAGAGCCATTGTATCCCTTGCAGTGTGCGCTGTGGCTTCCATCTTGTTGGAACCATACTTGCGGATGGTTTTCCACGGCTTGCCTTAAAAAATTATCCAACATTGTCCGATATCTGACACCATTGACGGAAACGGCGACCCCGTGTTCATTTTCAAAAAAATAAGGACCAATTATCCTTTCCGATGAAACACCGCACCAAACCAATAATCAAGTCGTTGCTGGTAATCTGTCGGTTTCAGTTCTTGGACAAGCTGAATCTTGTATGGAAACATTCCTATTGTATGCAAAATTCTCTGCAGCGACGCTCGTGAGACCAAGTTGTGTCGAACGTCTCCTGGTTGATGTTTCTCCATCTTCCCGAATACTCCTCTGTACCAGTTCAATATTGTCATCCGTGTGCACCGTTCGTCGTCTGCCAGCACCAGGAAGGTTCCTTACTGCCCCTTGTTGGCGAAAATTTGCAACCAGACGGTTTATTGTTGACTCTGAGGGTCCAACCCGCACATTAAAATAACGACGATATGCACGCTGAGTCAAAACAATGGATCGTTGATTTGAAAAATAAAGCTCAACAATTTGGGCACGTTGTTCAATTGAGTACTGCTCCATTTTAAATTCCCCAAGTCTTCTTTACAAAATACTGAAAAGAAAAGAAAAAAAAATATAATAAAAAAGTTATAAGCAATTCAAACCCCTTCGTTAATTTTGGGCCACCTGTTATAAGAAACGCATGGTGGGAGGATGACGTCACGAGGTCACGAAGTGAGTAGAAAGGCAGTAGACAACACCTCGCATCTTATCATGGCCGTGGGAGCCGCATTTTTTTACGCAAATTGGTTTTGAGACTCTGTGGGTTTCTTCGTGGACGGTCACATATACATAGATACATAATATATTTTTTTAAATTATAGTTTATACTAAATGACAAAGTACTTAAAATATAATAAGTCTTTTTGGGGTCTTGCTTCTTCATATTCTGAAAGCGTCCTCCATCGCCTTCTTTCCGCATCTCGAAACTTTCTTTTTTCTGCTTTGGATTTACCAATTGGAGGTGTACGAATCACCGGTTTCTCAAGAATTGTCAAAGAAGGATCATAGCTATCACACCAATCGTTGTCCCACGATTCCTCTGTAAAGAAAGAATTTGCTGCAGGTAATAACATACGTAATACCGACAAGAATACACAAAGTGAAACAGATTGCTCAGTGATTAAAAACTCACCTTTTGTAATGATATTCAGTTAACTACACAAAAAACACATAGTCTGTATCCCAATCAGTGTCCCATGAAAGTTGTTTCGACGCAGCACTATTTGTCGATGTCACTCTTACTTGGAAATCAGTAGTAGCATTACCGTTTTTGATAGACATTTTCGAATATTTTGAAAGTACTGCAGTAAAGTTGCACTGGTGCCTACTTATAAAATACACAATAAAATTACACTGCAAATATAGTACTGCACTAGTTTTTCTCCTTTCTTTTTTTTATCTGTATTATTACACATAGAGGGAAACTTCAAATAAAAAAAATCGTTTGAGAATATAATTTATTTATATATGCATATATACAATTATTAATTTTAAAATTTATTTTTTATTATTCATAACCTGTTGACACATTGACACACTTAAAACACATACGCATGAGATTGAATCTCAACCCGCACTAACCTAACCTAAAATAAGTTTATATAGGTGATTTTTTTATTGTTTTTGTAAAGAGGTGATAAAGAGCTATCGATTGATGGTACAAAACATTGTTTTACTAATATCTAATAAGTTAGTGGTAGGGGTAACGCGTAATTTTATATATTAAAGCTTACTTTCTTCGATTTTGAGCTGCCTCCGACATTTCACTAAGTGGTTTCCCATTCTCGACCGCTTAACTCGGTGCGTCTTAACAAACGGGCATTCCAATAGCGATCTCGTGAAAAAGTTTGAGAAAATATCGGTGTTGATAGTAAAGCGTGTTTTGACCAATAATCTACCAACTTCAACTTTTTTACTTGTGGCATAAGAAGCGAAACGCCAATAAAACTGTACATATCGTTGTTAGTTACATCAGTTCAGTTTTTATCGTGTGTCGACAAGCGCACTAGCACAACATTTTGGTTATGAAATAAGTTTGTCTGTTCCGTAATTGTTGTTACAATACTTTCAAATATGAAAAGTTTAAAGCAGTCTAAAATACTCATTTGATTCTCTTTATTTGTGCATCCTGAATTTTCCATATCGAAAAAGTGTTTCTTTGGTACATAATTATCATTATCTTGTTGCCACTGTCTTTGTTCACGATCAGTCGATTTCATTTTTTTATTTTTGGGTGCCCCTGAAATAAATAAAAACAACCTAGTTCGTAAATCCTCCTAAAAGATTGGGATGAAGTTATCCACAGATGCTGACGTGGGGTCAAAAAAAAATATATGTGGCTGCGATCCTATTACAGCTCCATCCGCTGGTGGACTTCTGTGGATGGACTTAACCAAGCCTAACCTAAAATTAAATTTGACAAAATTTTCTTCCAATCGAAACATAGGGCATATATGAGTATATAATCGTACTTTGTTCGACTTTAAAATCCAAATGTGGAAAAAAACCTCCCAATACATTCACAAAAATTGATAGATACTATGGCACATGAATCGAAAGGCACTCTATTATTCAGCAACACTCTGTTGTGCGATTACAACAATAATTGGCGTAATGATAGATTATACTACAGTACAAACGAATTGCTCATTTCAAAAACCACATAAGTCAGAATAGTTAAACTTTCAGGAGACAAAATAAAACTGTTTTATTCAAAAAATATATTTTATTTAAAGAAATAAATATTTTTTAAATAAAGTATTTAAGTAACTATATAGTATGTATAGGCGAAAAGTGTTATAAAATGTCTCAAATTAAAAAAAACACAATTTTTTTGTGTCGACTTATGTGGTTTTTGAACGGAATAATTTTTGTCACTATTTTTTTTTTTTTTTAAATTCTTCGTCATATTCAACATCATCTTGGAGATTTAGCTCTCCCGATGGCCACAGAAAAATCTCGTCATAAAATGGATATGCTGCTCGAGTATAATACTTTTTACCTGCTTAATGTTTTCAATTTTTTTGGGATTTATGGGCACACTGCCCCTAAGATATGCCTGCTGCACTGGCATGGATAATATACTAACAGCTTTGTTTCTAGCTAGGTTGAAAGTGTGGGTGCCTAAGCCATCAATGAACTCTTGGGTAACCACAACTCCTTTTTTATTCTTGTCGTATTGGAAGGACATATAAGTGGATGGAGAAAATGTATTTTATGTTCCTTTGGTACGTTTCTTCCGAAACTCTCATCTGATAAACATGTTTTTTTTATAATAAGTGGGCCACCATTTCGAGAAGTCCAAAACTTGATGTGTTGACAACAAAAATACGGAAAAGTTTAGATTTGCTTTTGACATAATGGTATAATATTCTTCAGGAACGTATATACGATCACATTTTTTAAGTTTTTTCTTGATAACACCAAAATCCTGGTCATTGGGAAGAAACGAGTGACCTCTTACTGGGAAATGTTTTATTTTTTAAAAACGTTTTGTATCTGTCAGAGATAATAAAAAACTAATAACGGCATCTCCAGAAACAAACTGTTCTAAAATTCCGCAGGCCTCTACAATTTTACAAACAAATGTAATCACTCCATTCGGAGCCACAGCAACTAAACCTTTCCATGTATTTTTATGTTTGTAACTGCTGTATGTAGCTCTCTGTGTATCTAATGGTTTTCTAGGAACAGCACACGTAATTTCTGTGCAATCAATTATTGCTCTGCAGCTCGTAAATGTTGAAAAACAAGAAGGCAGGCATGACTTGTTTTTTTGTCTGTTTGGTATTTTCTTCATTAATGACACATACAAAACTTCATAAATGGTATGAATGAATGTCAGTATTACATTTGGCACAGCAGCTTGGGACACTCTAAATCCAACCGCTAAATCATCATGAGGAAATTTTTGTCGTAACTTCATCAATGTCATTAGCAATTGGTCGTCAATACTTAATGAGACGACATTCCATTTTAAATAATATTTGATATTGACACACTGGATAAATTCGCACAATGATTCAAATATTGTACAGGTTGGCTGTTTAGTGAAGTAATGTTAATAGAAAAAACATGCGTAGAAAAAAGATCTGTAGCAGAGATAAGCGAAAAGTGGAGGGACTAAAATCGGTCAAAAATTTGCAATTTGAATCTTCATAAGAAAAAAAGCATGGGGTTTCAAGTTCCTCATCGAGACCTATCACGTGACGTTGTTGGTGTTTTCGTGACTAGTGCCCTTCTAGCTTTTAGCAGTTTCGAGCATTTACTACTAAATAAAAAGATGAATGGTGTTATCACAAATATTATAAGGGGTTAAAAAATCCACAAAGAAATGAAACAAGAAATAGAGATTTTTTTTCTTTTTATTGAAAAGATTATACAGGGTGGATTACCATAGAAACTTCAAGTTTTACATGACATAAAGTACAGAATTTTATAAACTTTGCACAAATCCAGCATACTTCCACGTGACGACAAGGTAGGAAAAGTATGTTTCGCATGTGCCTTTGACATATTTTACAAGTTTTAGCTTCAACCGGTGGTCCCTAGCATTCGTCCTCAGGCACTGAATTTGGCATTACTTCGATTGGTCTCACGCCAGACATTGTGCTTGCTTCTTAAAAGGACTTATCGCTGCACTTGACTACGATATACTAAATACTATGATAACATCTGATTATTAAATTCATCTTATCCATAATACTTTCAAGGATTTTTGCTATACTCTTAAGTGTCAAAGCAATTGTAGCAACTGTTATAAAGTAAATAAGCCCAGAACTTGTAGAATTTAGAATGATCTGGAATCGGCGCAGCAAAGGTTCTCAGCTTCCCACCATTAACCATGGTATGAGTCATCTGAGTTAACATATGCTGACACGTGTTTATGTCGCTGGAATATTTGTAGCACACATACATTTCGTGTGCGTTGTGTATATCATGTGTGTACAACATATTTTGTAGTACTGCACTCAAGATGATGAAATTGGAACGTAAAACTGCCATCATTGGTTGTTGTTAAGCAGCAGGGTGGCTATAAACGAATGAGCTACAGAATGATTTGTAAAGTCTTATATTATAGGGAGAGATAGGAAATAAAACAAAGAAAAATAAGCGTGTATATTAAGCATGTGAAAAGAAATATAATAATATTATAAAGTAATTGGTATAATAATTCTTGTAAGGACATCCCTCGTTGAGGAAAATCGACGTGGATTCGTAAATACATCATCCCACTTATCTTTAATGGTCATCTTCTGAAACTGTTTAGTTACTGCACACTGGTTGGCGTATTGCGCTATATCTTATTTTAATTTTCGAATGTTTTGAAGATGATCATCTAAGAAAGGTTGAAGAATTTTGTGAGTAGTTTCAATTCGTCTCTTGATTCTAAGCCTATCCACAGTGAAAAATTCCCAGTATCTACGTCGAGCTGCAGTGGACGCATAAGCCCACGATCTCATTTCGTACACGCGTAGATTTAGCGAAGGTAACTGTTTTCTTCATTGTGGTAATAGGTTGTACACCCAGCGGAAAAGATCCTCACAATTCCTCTTGCTGCATCTGATTGTTTTATTGAAACTGTGACACGAACAGCAGCGAGACACATCTACTTTTACAAGCGGTAGGGGATTATTCCAGTAATTATCAAATTTTTCAACGTTTACCACGTTGGGTAATTGCCGGTTGGATGAGGAAGCCAATTGTGGTAGTATCTTCTGTAAATAATCCAGCTTTATACGACCACCCACATAAATTATATCGGCACACAGCAGATTATCGCCCAGTATAGCGTTCAACTTGCTGTATTTTATTTCTCCAGATGAATAACGGATGCCGTTTATATTTTGTTCTGTGTATCTTACTTGTTTCTGATTCAGCCGAGACAAACTGCGAAAACTCGCAGGCGGTTTCAGTAAATAATGGTTCACTTGACGCGCGTCCTGAATCGTCACTTCGCACAAATGCATATAACAGCATGTACTCATCGTTGCGATATTAATCAACTAATTACATCGTCGTCTCCCTATCTGACTATTTATATGAATTCGTCGATACGAGTATATGACGAAATAGGAAACCGTTAAAAAATAATTAGCTCCCTGACTGGAAAATATATAGCGAGCGGTAAGCATGTGCTCATTCAGCAGGATGGCGTTAAAAATAATGAGACCCGCCAACCTGAACGCAAAACTAACAACGTTACTTTTTATATAAATTTGCATCATATCATACAACGCATTAATCAAGCCGTTAAACTCGAGCGTGACGTCAATTACGCTCTGGATACCGCCTCACTCATCTATTACCAACGAAACGTTTCTGAGTAACATCAAAAACATTCATAAATGTCTTTCTGCATATATGCACAAACTCTCCGTCTTGATCTGGCACTGGATAGGATATGGATGTTTGTCTTTGCTATTTGAGACAGCTTCATAATTTCCATGGGGACGTCTTTTAATTTTCACCAAATTTATTAGGCCCATGAGATACGTCCCTTGTGTTTTGTAGTTTTCAGCATAAAATCTCTCAAAAAGTTGAAGCTTCTTCGTACGTTATTTTTTACAGTCACAAAATAACACTTACACGACTCCTGAAAAAAATACGCAAATATTACGTGCAGGTCAACAAAATAATTTTACATTTACGTTAACTAAAACTGAATAATAGTATCGTCTCTTTTTTACATGGAATGGATATTTCAACGATCGACGTGTGCAGATTTATGCTCATGACCTGTTAGACCGGACATTTTATCATTCACCGTCAGTTTAACTTAGTAACAACAAATACCTACCCGTTAAACGGAGCAGGAGTCACTACCTATTTCTTAAACTACTTACAGCCATAACCTATATTACTTACCTCTTGATTAGTTGGATTTTTAGGAAGAATTTCTCGTTTTTTCCTGTTAACTTATGCCTTCCCAGCATTCTTTTTCATTATCTGCTGTTCTATAAACCTTCCTTTAGTCTTTTCTTGCACAGCTTCCATGTTTACACTGCAATTTATTGTCCGATAAACGTTTAAACGTAAAGATACGCGCAACCTGACTTTGGCACTTATGCCCTTTCAAAATAATAAACCTCCAGGACATTGTGTTAAGCGCCATCTATTTTTACTTTGCTAAAGCTAATAAATGAAATTACACTTGTAACTTTCTGGGAACATTGACGATGGCACTTTAAACCTTTTTAAGCAAATACATATGCACGAAACTTAGATTTTGGCACTTAGTGCCTTTGGTACTTTCAGTCTTCAATTGTAAACTTATGTTTACTCAATATTATAGTGGATGAATATTTGTATGGTATGTTAGTGAATGACTGAATAACATTAAATACAATATTAATATATTCTTTAAATATGTCCTATAGAAATAGTGAATTATTTTGCAAATTGAAATTTGTAGGATGTCGAAATTAAACTTATAACATACACTACTTAATTTTTAATGACTTTTAACTTAACAAACATGTAAAGTTTAGGATTTTAACAATAATAATCTTGGGAGTATCTACTCAAACTCTAGGACGGCAGCCATTAGACTTGTTGAATACTGACTAGTTCTGAACTTCCGCTCAAGGTGAACAGCATGGCGACCATCCACACCCGACCAGACGTCCCCACCACTACCTATCCCCACTCAAAAACCGTCAGGTTTGACTGCCGGACCCTGTATATTTATAACAATACAAAACTTCTTGTTCGTATGTTATACCATGTTCTACATATTTATTAGTAAAACATTTCGGATAAAAGTGCTTGTTGGCTTTTTTTACCCAATCGGGACCTTTATAAGTATATAAAGAATAGCATCTTGAACCTGAAAAAATTGTGATTTTTAATGTTTCTTAAACCTCGTACCTATGTTCATACTCGTTAAGTAGGTAGTTACCGTACTTGGTACCTCATTCCTACCTGTAATGCGAAACCGCCTCTCATACTTCCAAATATCACTACCTTGCTCAGTTTTGATTGCAATCATTATAACATCAATGTTTTGAAACAGAGATTGGTAGGTATGCTTGCAACATTCTTTAATCCCATCCAAAATAGTTTCTAAATGAAGATCTCGCAAAAAAAAGTATCAGCATTGTTTACTAAAAATTTTAGATTATCATCAACATGTAGAAATGGATTCTCTATTTCTTGGACCGCCTGTGTAGGCATCCTTCTTCCACGCCTGTAAAATATTGCCACCATATTGTAAAAATCAAATATATAAAAAAGTCTATAACCACTAAGTTCTGTATTTAATTTTCTATATTAGTGGAGAAAACTATTCTAAATAGTTGTTAAAATATTGAAGCATTCATTCTGTGCCTCATTGCTTAAACTTCTAACATGAGCATCCACCTTTTCTTTTAAACAATCCGTTTCCATTATTGGACAGGGCAAATATTCATTTTTTTTTCTTTGTGTTGTCCAGTAACACTTTACATCTGTGCTCGATACCTTTTCGAAATCTAAAATATTACCCCTGCAACAGAAAACAAGACACAGAAAAAAAAAATAATAATTTGTTCAGCATATAGCTGAATCGAATTGAAATAAATAATCACAATACAACCTAGCGCATTTTAAAAGCACAGCAGAAATATGTTTACATTTGCCAGAAAGCCTTGCTCTGCAAGTACATGTAAAGGTTACAATACCTGCCTTATTCTTATCTCCCCTCACGCAAAATTTCCAGGATCGCGTAATCGCTGTACCAAGCGCGGAAACATTCTTCTCCCGTAATGACGGCGATCTGGATACCGTGCCGCGTACTGTCTTGCAGCTATAACTGCATTTTGAAAACACTCGAAATAAATCGCAATCATGTCAACGGCTTCATTATTTGTGAGAGGCATTTTGATTAAGAAGTACTCAAATTATACGCAAAATGAGGAGTATCTTTGTAGAACATGGATTCAATGTAAACATTTCATGTTTTTTTCTAACATATAATTGCAGTTAAATTCCCAGGGTAATGTATCTGTATAAATATAATTGATGATTCTTTTATGATAATGTGGACTCAGTGCTATTTTCCTTGTTTTAATTGTAAATACTTCATGTTTCTCAGACTGAATTAAATTTTGTGTGCACGTTAATGTAGTATTATTAAACAGACATTGATCATAGTCATTGAATGAGAGTTCTTTTAGTGCTTCTGATTTTATGCCTTTGGCCTTTTTAGTGACTTTATTTTTTTTTATGTTTAATGAATACATTTTTGATCGTAATCCTATAAATATATGGGGTAATGGTTGCGGTGCCACCAGATCCGCCTTCTCAGGATCAGAACATAGTGATCGGATACTATCGAAAAGATACCATTGTCCGTTCAATGATAAACCCTGCGGCTCCAGTAACTCGGGCAATACTCTCGAATCATTTGAGAATTGTGCATCAGATTTGGATGATGTAGATGGCATGTTTGCTGTGAGACCGAGCTGGAATGTTTCCTTTTCGGAATCTACGAATTCCTTTCAGATGACAGAGTTGCCTTCGCTAAAGTTGAAATGATGGAACTTAATTATTCCTGTAAACAAAATAATTTCATTGGGTATTAATGACAGCCAAAGTACGATATTCATTGCTCAATTCATTCCAGGCTCGATACTGAACATGTTTCCCATTGATAGCTTCTTTGAATCTATTTGGACTCGAATGTTTTGTTTTCTGTCGTTTTAGCAGTCGATAATGGATTTCAAAAATGCATGCTTCAGTACACCGAATAACCTGTCTGGACTGAATTTCGTATGCCCAGTGAGTAAGAAATTCAAGGTAATACTCTTATTCATTACTGACTTAATTCTCCACGAAAGATAATAAAGCATTGTATTATTTTTATTCTGCGCGACGCAGTTATCGCATAATAAAATCTGGTCTGCTTTATGTAGTCGTAAATAATGGTCCAATTGACTGATAACCGCGTGTGGTCCATTTCCAGCATCGTACTGTTCGTCGTTCAAAATGTTAGTTTGTATGTGAGTGTGCTCATTATGTATTCCAAAAATAGAGCACTTACGACCAGCTTTGAAATAAGAGGAACCAGTTTGTTGTGGTCTGTATGGGTAGGAAATGTTCTGCGCATAATCGAAATTGAGAACCAGAATGGTTTCATTATCGGCTTCCTGTGATTTCAAGTACGATTCTTGATAGAACGTTCTCTGGAGTTTTGCACGTTCTTGGTGGTCGAGAATCAGCCGAAATTTTCCTTCCTTAGTATCTAAATCATCTTCAAGTAACGAACGTTGAACAATGAGAGAATTCTGCTGGCAAATGTCGCAAAGATCATACACTTGCTTCATGGTAAGAATGAAAGGACAATATTGAGCCTACAACTGGTAGAATAACGAACGAGAGATTTTCTCAGATCTTTCTTCTTCACAGGCTGCGATGTAACGCCTGTACACTGACATTTTCGTTTCTGAGGGCGGTAACTTGACCATTTTAAAATCTTTAACATTGGGAAGTCTACCGGGCAAGGAAATAGAAACTTGTGCAGCGAAATTCATCACGAAATCGACAATTTTTTGAAGTAATTCTGGAGTGAGGTTTTTCATTTTTCTATACGCTGGCTATCCCTGAAGATCATGCTTCCGTGAAACCAAGCCCATCTCGGCAAAATGTTTTATCAGAGCTTTGTACCGATCATTACCCATGTCATGGATAAAAAGGAACATATTCTTGCAGATACTAACGTCACGAAAAGAGTAACTCACGTCGATTCGCGATTTATTCGTATGAGCTCCCGATCCGTATTTCTTCCTCGTTGCAGCAGCATAAACTTGCGCTAAGAATAAATCTTGCAGATGAAACTCAAAATGCGCAAGGACAACATCTTGCTCCGGTTTACTCAATTCATGAAACGAATCTCAAATTTTGGTGACCATCGATTCTTCCAGTGTTTTATTACCCTCGTGTACAGCAAGGTGCTACACTTCTTGCTTCTTCGACGTCTTCGAGTGACATGTTTCTTTCTACTGTAGTATCGCTATCAGAATCATCGGTGTCTTCTAATTTTTCACGAAAAGTGGTTTTGAGACTCCATGGGTTTCTTCATGGACGGTCACATATACATAGATACATAATATATTTTTTTAAATTATAGTTTATACTAAATGGCAAAGTACTTAAAATATAAAAAAATATTAATTTTTTAAGTCTTTTTGGGGTCCTTGCTTCTTCATATTCTGAAAGCGTCCTCAATCGCCTTCTTTCCGCATCTCGAAACTTTCTTTTTTCTGCTTTGGATTTACCAATTGGAGGTGTACGAATCACCGGTTTCTCAAGAATTGTCGAAGAAGGATCATAGCTCTCACACCAATCGTTGTCCCACGATTCCTCTGTAAAGAAAGAATTTGCTGCAATTGGTACAACGAGTTACGTTTTTCTCCTAAAACCCATTTTCTATAAAGAAATGCCTGTTTTTCGGCTAGTTGGGCACAGCGAATTTGTTCTTATTTTTCATAGTCATAATACCTTGTATATTAACACACTAAATTATTATTCAGGTATTCACATATGTTTAAGAAAATAAACTTAGTTCAGTTTTATCAGAATTTAAATATATATTAAAACTTACTTTCTTCGATTTTGAGCTGCCTCCGACATTTCACTAAGTGGTGGAGAATGGGAACATTCTCGACCGCTTAACTCGGTGCGTCTTAACAAACGGACATTTCCTAAGTTCGTGTTCATTTTGCTTACTACACAACAAACCTTATTTTGCGACAGTTTATATAATGCAGAAACTAATTTTTGCTTTCCACCTCTACTTCAACCATTATACATTTTGCAATGCAGTTTGGGAGCGAGGGGGAATGACGGTCACCTAAGTAGAAATGAAGCTAATAACTTCATTTTTAGTTGTTTTTTAAATGGAATGACTGTTTTATAGCTTAGAATGTTAGCTGACAATTATACAACAGACAATGGACTTAATAAATATTTATCCGTATCTGACAAAAATTAAAAATGTATTCAATATCCGGGATTTCCCCCCTGGGCGGGAAAAACCGGTCAGTCATTTATAAGTTACATGTTTATTCACAAAACATAATACAAATGTGGTTTTAACATTGTTATGGAGATTCAGAGATAGATTACAAAGATAATCGATTTTTTACAGAATTTTTTTTACGCAATAATCGCGATTTATTCGTATGAGCTCTCGATCCGTATTTCTCCCTCGTTGCAGCAGCATAAACTTGCGCTAAGGATAAATCTTGCCGATGAAACTCAAAATGCGCAAGAACAACGAGATCTTGCTCCGGTTTATTCAATTCATGAAACGAATCTCGAATTTTGGTGACCATCGATTCTTCCAGTGTTTTATTACACTCGTGTACAGCAAGGTGGCGCGTCAGTTGCAAACATAGAAGCTACACTTCTTGCTTCTTCGACGTCTTCGCGTGACATGTTTATTTCTACTGTAGTATCGCTATCAGAATCATTGGTGTCTTCCAATTCAGTTCCTTCGATTTCCTCAATGAATTGCTTATAATCGAGCGGAGTTTCGATACGAATAGTCGTCGATGTAATCTGGAGATTCTCGGCATCATGGTCATCATTTAGACCGTAACAAGACAACACTATCGCGATTTCGGATGCGAATGTATTGGAGGACATTTTATTTAACGTAAATAATATTAAATAATAGGATATGTTATGCGGGAACACCGGTACGATCAGGAATGAGAAATAAAGTAATGATAAGCTTCGATGTTTACGTTTACTATAAGAAACGCATGGTGGGAGGATGACGTCACGAGGTCACGAAGTAAGCAGAAAGGCAGTAGACAGCACCTCCCTGCTTATCATGGCCGTGGGAGCCGAGATTAAGGAGTTCAACAAGTGTAAACCTGACGTCATCTTTGATCGCATTTTTCACGAAAAGTGGTTTTGAGACTAGGTGGGTTTCTTCGTGGACGGTCACATATACATAGATACATAATATATTTTTTTAAATTATAGTTTATACTAAATGGCAAAGTACTTAAAATATAAAATAATATTAATTTTTTAAGTCTTTTTGGAGTCCTTGCTTCTTCATATTCTGAAAGCGTCCTCAATCGCCTTCGTTCCGCATCTCGAAACTTTCTTTTTTCTGCTTTGGATTTACCAATTGAAGGTGTACGAATCACCGGTTTCTCAAGAATTGTCGAAGAAGGATCATAGCTCTCACACCAATCGTTGTCCCACGATTCCTCTGTAAAGAAAGAATTTGCTGCAATTGGTACAACGCAGTTACGGTTTTCTCCTAAAACCCATTTTCTATATAGAAATGCCTGTTTTTCGGCTAGTTGGTCACAGCGAATTTGTTCTTATTTTTCATAGTCACAGTACCTTGTATATTAACACACTAAATTATTATTCAGGTATTCACATATGTTTATGAAAATAAACTTAGTTCAGTTTTATCATATTTTAAATATATATTAAAATTTACTTTCTTCGATTTTGAGCTGTCTCCGACATTTCACTAAGTGGTTTCCCATTCTCGACCGCTTAACCGATTCTTCCAGTGTTTTATTACACTCATGTACAGCAAGGTAGCGAGTCAGTTGCAAACATAGAAGCTACACTTCTTGCTTCTTCGACGTCTTCGCGTGACATGTTTATTTCTACTGTAGTATCGCTATCAGAATCATTGGTGTCTTTCAATTCAGTTCCTTCGATTTCCTCAATGAATTGATTATAATCGAGCGGAGTTTCGATACGAACAGTCGTCGATGTAATCTGAAGATTCTCGGCATCATGATCATCATGAAGACCGTAACAAGACAACACTATCGCGTTTTCGGATGCGAATGTATCAGAAGACATTTTATTTAACGTAAATAATATCAAATAATAGGATATGTTATGCGAGAACACCGGTACGATCAGGAATGAGAAATAAAGTAATAATAAGCTTCGATGTTTAAGTTTACTATAAGAAACGCATGGTAGGATGATGACGTCACGAAGTGAGCAGAAAGGCAGTAGACAGCACCTCGCATCTTATCATGGCCGTGGGAGCCGCATTTTTCACGAAAAGTGGTTTTGAGACTCTATGTGGGTTTCTTCGTGGACGGTCACATATACATAGATACATAATATATTTTTTTAAATTATAGTTTATACTAAATGGCAAAGTACTTAAAATATAAAAAAATATTAATTTTTTAAGTCTTTTTGGAGTCCTTGCTTCTTCATATTCTGAAAGCGTCCTCAATCGCCTTCGTTCCGCATCTCGAAACTTTCTTTTTTCTGCTTTGGATTTACCAATTGAAGGTGTACGAATCACCGGTTTCTCAAGAATTGTCGAAGAAGGATCATAGCTCTCACACCAATCGTTGTCCCACGATTCCTCTGTAAAGAAAGAATTTGCTGCAATTGGTACAACGAGTTACGTTTTTCTCCTAAAACCCATTTTCTATAAAGAAATGCCTGTTTTTCGGCTAGTTGGGCACAGCGAATTTGTTCTTATTTTTCATAGTCACAGTACCTTGTATATTAACACACTAAATTATTATTCAGGTATTCACATATGTTTATGAAAATAAACTTAGTTCAGTTTTATCAGAATTTAAATATATATTAAAACTTACTTTCTTCGATTTTGAGCTGCCTCCGACATTTCACTAAGTGGTTTCCCATTCTCGACCGCTTAACTCGGTGCGTCTTAACAAACGGACATTTCCTAAGTCCGTGTTCATTTTGCTTACTGCACAACAAACCTTATTTTGCGACAGTTTATATAAATGCAGAAACTAATTTTTGCTTTCCATCTCTACTTCAACCATTATACATTTTGCAATGCAGTTTGGGAGCGAGGGGGAATGACGGTCACCTAAGTAGAAATGAAGCTAATAACTTAATTTTTAGTTGTTTTTTTCAAATGGAATGACTGTTTTATAGCTTAGAATGTTAGCTGACAATTATACAACAGACAATGGATAATTAATAAATATTTGTCCGTATCTGACAAAAATTAAAAATGTATTCAATAACCGGGATTTCCCCCTTGGGTGGGAAAAACCGGTCAGTCATTTATTAGTTACATGTTTATTCACAAAACAGAATACAAATGTGGTTTTAATATTGTTATGGAGATTCTGAGATAGATTACAAAGATAATCGATTTTTTACATAATTTTTTGACGCAATAATCGCAAGTGTACTTCTTAACTGACGTGGCACCACTACATTCAGCATGAACCCAACATCCGCATGAGGTGCACCTAAACCAGAGCTCATATTTCCCAAACTCTCCGCAAATTAGACAAATTTCTGAATCTAGATCTTCAGCACTGTCATCATCATAAAGGTCTGTACTAATCACACTTTCTTCTGAAGAGTCGTCGTCAATTTGTTTTTTTGCATTAACCTTTCTATTCTTTGTAATAGCCTTCTTCTTGGCTTTGGTTGGTGCTTTTCTTTTACGCGTCTCCAATTTCTCCTTCATAGGAGTACTGGTCAAAATCTTAGAATGCTGCTTTGCTCGTGTTTTTCTATTGCTGGCCTTTTTTGGTTGCTTTTTTTGGTAGCTGCATAAAACTAAGTTCTCTGAGAACAGGAGATGTTAATTAACCCGGCAGAATCTGATGCTGGTTGAATAGAACCGCTCGTACTTGGCACGTTGGATGGACCTGATTCTTGTGAATTTAACATCGGCGTCAAAGGTTGACTTGAATTGGCGGATTCCTCAAGGCTCACTACGATCGAGTTATCCCACGGTTTTGGCTGGAGAAAGTCTGATGACATAAAATCTTCTTCATCAGAAATATTGGCGTTGAAAGAACAGATTCCTGTTCTGATGAATCCAGAAACACCTTTCTAAATTGCAGCAACTGAAGAATATGGTGTTATTTTCAGCAAAGCATATGTTTTCATTAATAGGTCACATTCTCTTCTAAACGCAGATTTTAGGGGACCATAAAACGTTACGTCCAGCTATTGCAGGCGATGGGACGTATGCGGGGGTATGTATATTCTCTATACGAGAATCAAAATTAAAAATTACCTTGTGAGGTAAAAACTGAATAAAAGGACTTACATTTTTGTGAGTGTTTTGTGCCAACAATGCTTCGCGTATTACGTGAGGAATAGGACTAGTAGTTAACAAAAATGCCTCGATTTTGTGCCGTTTTTAGATGTTCGAACCGAAGTAACCGGGAAAAGGACAAGAAATTCTTTGGTTTTCCCGGTGTAAGGGACAGGAGAGGCCGAGAATTGGTTGAAGGCAGATCTAGGAGGATGTTGTGGCTGAAAGCCATCCGCAGAGCGGATTTAACAGAAGAAAAGTTGCGATATGCGTCAGTGTGTTCAGATCATTTTGTAACAGGTGATTTTATTATGTTGTTTCTGCTAAATTGATTTATATAAAATGCGCATTTTACAGGATATCCAGCCCCGGATGGTCGAATAAATCATCCGGATTATGTGCCTAATCAAAATCTTGGTTATGTATCAAGCTCGTCAGTTACCGATAAAGCTGTCGCAAGATACAAAAGGAGCACGAAGAGGCTACTGAAAGACAGTGTATCTGTACAGGTAAGTACCCAATAGTTTTATTGCTGAGTATTTGTTTGAATTTATGTTATGTCAAACAATTTATGATCAGAGAAAAAAACTTGTGACTAAGACTAGTGATCGTGAGGTACAATTTATCCAAATAGAATGTTAACTTACGTGCATTTAAAAAAGTATAAAGTAATGGATTTATTAGATTTAAATTATTACTACAATTAAATAATTACTAATACTTGCTATGTAAACAGGAGTACAGGCCTGTGTTGCACTTCACTTACCAGTAATGCATATACTTTGAAAAAGAAAGTATTAAGTTAGTTAATGCTCAAACATATTTCAGGAACCAATGGTTGACACAGATATGGAACATTCAGAACAAGGCGAAGATGCAAACCCAGAGGGCACTTCTAATATTGCAGAGGAGTTCACAGCTGTCGAGCAGACATACACAGACAAATCTGTTCAAACCGATGCAATACTTGCCGATACATTGCTTAATAAAGAATTGTATGAACTGCGACAGTCAATAACACAGTACAGGTTCACTACAGAAGCTTTTCAACATAATAATAAGAAGACTTTGTATTTCACAGGAATTCCAACATTTGCTGCTTTAAATAGCATATTTAGTAGATTAATAGAACCCTATATTAAAATTACTCCTCGTAGTGCTATTCAAGATAAATTTACACAATTTATTATAACTATGATGAAACTTAGGTTAAATTTAGATTTTACATTGTTGTCCTACTTATTTAATGTAAGTGTCCAAACTATTTCAAGAATGTTTTATAGCATAGTAAGGATATTATATTTCAGACTAAAAAAATTAATTATGTGGCCACCTAGAGAACTACTTATTAAGAGTATGCCACAGTGTTTTAAGGATGCATTTGGCAGCCGAGTAACTGTAATAATTGACTGCTTTGAAATTAATATTGAGAAGTCCAAGCATCTGGAAGCACAATGTACTACATGGTCGTCGTACAAGTCACATAACACGGTTAAAATATTCTTTTATATCCCAGGGATATGGAGGTCGCATTAGTGATAAACAGATTACTGAAGAATGTGGTATCCTGGAAAATTGGAAAATTTACAACCTAATGATTTAATTTTGGCAGACAGAGGTTTTCTAATCCATGACTCTGTTGGCTTGCTGTTGGCAACAGTAAAAATGCCAGCATTTCTTAAGGGAAAAAAACAACTGGACCCACGAGAAATAGAAGAAACACGTAACATAGCACATGTAAGAATCCATGTTGAACGGGTAATAGGTGTCTTAAAGCAAAAGTACACAATTTTGCACAACATTTTACCTATATATTTAATGAAGAGAAAAGCTGATGACATTGCAGTTATTGATCAGATTGTAAGTGTTTGTGCAGCCCTTATAAATTTATGTCCATCGATTGTAAGTGTTGATTAAGAATTATTAAGTGTGCTCCAATAATTTTAGTGTTAAGTTCAAAAAGAAAAGGTATATTCTTGGGTAGAAGGTAAATACAAGTGTCATATAATGAAAAAGACTATAGTCATCCTTGAGAAAAAATGAAAAACCAGATGAAAAAGACATATTCTGTAATACTGACGTCTGTCGTAGCTATATCATCGTTTTGAAGTGTTGACAAATTCTGATAATAAATACTTAATATAACGTACTATAGTTACGACATCCATTGTCCAATTTTGATCCAGAAAATTTTTGATATCTCGGTATTAAAAATATACATCGACGGTTAATTTACTTTGTTGCTGTACCTGCTTGACTATATCGTGTCAAATAATTTTATATACATTATTTGTCTTTATATTAATATTTTGTTCTTTGTTTGTTATTTACCCAAAGCCTGACCTATGTAAGTACTTTTGTACATTAACATCAATAAACTATTATTATTATTATACAAATAAATAAACTAAAATGTATGTTTTTATATTGACAGAAATAAAAGACGTTGAAAAATGAATTTTATTTTTATTTACACAAATCACAAAACCATTTCTTTTTTGTGGATTTTAAATTTAGGCAGCTTACATGGTACCACTTCACTATACATGTTTTGTTTGCACATAGGATCATTTGTTGCCCATCATCGGGCTGTCGACAAAAACACCATAATTCCACTGTCTGAAATTAGAATGTGATAGGTAAGTAAAGTTCAAATACAACAAAAACATCGTCTCACCTCATCCTCAATTCTCTTGCGTTTTGGTTTGTATATTGTGGTACGACTTGTTGAAGGCAACGCTTGCACTTCCAATGGCGTTTCTTTGGTAAATTGTCGTCCCAACAACTCTTTTGTGGAATTTCTGAGCTATCTGACTTTTGTCATTCCAAAAACTTCCAGAGAATTCTACCTTCTCAATATACATATCCTTTGCACTCCACATGACAAAGAAACAAAAAGGATATTTTGTCACAGCCATTTGCATTTGGACCTGGTAGTAATACGCATGTTTCTTGTCTAACATCATTTGACCGTCCTTTTCGACCAGGCAAGTTTTACCTCTTTCGGCAATCTCTTTAATTGATGACTCCCTTGCACAATACGGACATTTCACTTCTACGCAGCCTGTTCCGCATTGCTCACAATTGATGATGGCATCTGGAGTTGCAGCACACCATGGATATTCCTCAGATAAGAAAAGTCCGCAGCGTGACAGTCTGCAGGAAGAATGTAGCTGCTGGTGCTTTTCCTCGAATGCATCCAAAGCTTCTTTTTCATGTCGGCAACCATACACACCTTAAAACAGAACCAGTTAAATACAGTTTTCAGCAAACTTGTTACAAACTTACCTGCCTTAAAAATAGCTTTATGTAAATGAGGATAACAAATTCTTTTTAGCAAAGAAATTGAAGGTTTGCTAACTTCTGTTCGACATACAGCAGAAAAATTGGAGGCTGTTATGCGACCTGCTCGAAGCAAAAACCATAAATTGTTCTGTGCCTGTCGTCGTGTTTCCTCCTCCACCTTTTTAATTGTTTCTTGTGATACACTTAATATTATATCATCAGCCAAGTCCACCAATTGCTGGAGAGTCTTATTTTCATATTCCTCTTGATACATATTTGTATAGACTGGCCAATTAGGCGATGGCATTTCATAAAAAAAATTATGCAAAACACACATTGCCCCATCACTTTTATAATCCGTTAGAAATGCTTCCATATCGGCATCAGTCATTTCTGGAATTTTGGGGGTTTCCACAATATCTGGAAAGGCTTCTTCCATGGTACCTGATCGTAATAAATTTTGAGGTACATCAAAGTTTATATCCACTATTTTCTTGTGGAACACTTTCTTTGATTTGGGGCCGATCCAATAAGCAAGCACATCCGTCACTGATTTTTGTTGTCTCCCAGAATATTCTAAGGCAAATAATATTGCAGCGACGTGTGTGCATGCTTCTCCCAATCCAGCAGCACAAGTACATTGGGACGATACAATATCTCCAGTTTTGGATAAAATAAGCCATGGCAATAAGCTAGGTTCCCCTATTTTTTGCGAATGCATAACCTAAAAATCATGTTTTTGAGTAAATTTTGCAGGGTTAAAAAAATGTAAGCCTCACCTTTCCAATAACACAAATGTAGTTATTAATTTCTTTGGCCTTAATCCGCTCGATCCAACCACATGCAAATTGTGCGAATGAATCCAGGCTTTTGTAAGCACGAATTTCGCGTTGCGTGTGGGGGCTTACACGAAATATTAAAAAATCGGTGATTGCTTCTGAGGCCACCTTTGGCACGGAGTCGAGAGACAACGTGAATGTTTTTATGTCCACTTCGTAAGGGTCTGTGCCTCCCAAAATTGCAAGTTTTGCCACATAATCTTTTTTTTGCTCATCTCGAAGCTGCTTGGCATAATTACTAAGCTTTTCGAAAGACATTGTTATCTAAAAATTAATATAATTGTATTAGACGTGTTTTACAATAAGGTTATGTCAAACTTACAACTTAAAAGCACCTTCATAAAATCGCAGAGAAATCAGGAGAAAACACTAACTAGGAATAAATGAATAATATATTGTCCAACTTAAAACTGAAATGCAAATTCACAAAATCGCACAGAAGTCAGGAGAAAACACCATAAACAAATTCAACGCCGTAACGATAAATGCAATAATGGTCCTATATCAGCTGTTCACCACGTGGCCTGTGACGACACCGTGACGTAATTGGAAATACCCTATACCATTCTGTCTGCAATATTCATAGGCGTCGAGCGAAACATGACTAATATGATTACACAGGTCCACAAAAAAAAAGTGGTGTATGCTGAGGGTCCCATTATATTTTTTCCATGTATTTTTCCCGCTGAACACGAATCTGAAGTCAAAATGGGGGGGTCGCACAGCAAATTTTAGAGAAAACCCATAAAAACTATAAAAAATCTCATCAAAAGTTCAATCAGCAAAATTTTCAATTTTTTCTGCTGTACTTATATCGTAGTCTTCCTCATCACCATCTTCTAAATAATTTGGTGTCCTTGCACCACAGCTGTTAATGCAGCTTCCAACATATTTAAATTTCGTAAAAAGTTAGAATAATAAATTATTTGACAAATAAATGACATAAACGCGAAAGTATATGCATATTATATAAAATGTGAGGTTAAGAAAAACAATATGTTCCGATCGTTTATTACAGATAAGTCTGTTTGATCTGTAGCCATGTGACAGAAATCCACTCGCATCTGGGAGCATATTGCCGAACGCAACTATTATAAAACTAGTTGAAATTCGAGATTCTGGAAAAAATAGTGACGGTGAAATATTTAGCAATTCGGTTATGGGAAAAGTCTTATTAAATGGAAAACTACGAATGTCTTCCAGTAAACCTCTACCTGGTACTAACACTACTTTACCACATGGTATTGTGCGAGACGAAGTATTTCCGAAGGCTGGGACTTCAGACTTCCAGGACATTGGAGCCGAAGATTTTAATAGTAGTCTAGAAATCGTTGATGGTGACTGAAAATTTGCGACCGATTGGACACAGCAGTTTCACAGCAGTAGTTTCATCCTCAGCTACCACCTTGGTGGTATGCAAAAATTTTTTGGATTTTTGGACGAGGCGCGACGGTTTCGTGAAAAAAGCAAAATCAAATCAAGCACCCGAAGGGATTCAACGATCGGAACTATTAAAAAATGTTTGCAAATATGAGCATAAATTAAATAGCGTCAAAAACTTATTGGCGGAGTATGAGGAGGTGTTGAATATATGCGATAGTGTATCGGAAATTGTTACATAGATATAAATTTTATTGCATACATTTAGCACCCCTTCAAATTTTTCTGCCGCACCGCATACATGACAGCTTCTAGGTAAGGCCGCTGTTAAATAAAATATAGGTATTAATGATTTGAAATATATTTGTGTAAAAATGTAATATTATTTTGTGAAATTTTCTTGTTAAAATTAGTGGTTCTTAGTATTATATTTGTAGTGTCTATTATTAAAAATAAATTATTATGTATTATTTGCTTTTCATTTGAAACTGCCAGCTTTTTTTTTAAATTGAGGTAATATATTTTATTTTGAATATATATACCTAAATCTATTTTTAAATAATATAATGATAATAATGATGTTTATTTATAATAATTGTTGCACAATAACAATAAAGACAAATTAAATAAACAATCTACTCGATAAGTGAGAACTCTTGTTTCGAGGAAAGGTAAATACAAAAATATAAATACATGTACCTACATAATATACAGATATAGGAATGAGATATGCATAGTAGATGTAGCACCCATTATACGTCACATAAACATTCGATAAATTAATTAGAATATAGGTACTACGTTTTTAACTAAATAACGTGACATTAGAACAGTGAAATAGAATCAATCAAGTAAAATAATTTGACAGAAAATAAGAATAAAAACATATTCCATATATAAACAACATTCACACATATATGTATATCAAATATTAAAACAGGAACGAACAACAATTAAGGCGTACAAACTACATGAAAATAAAATACGGAACAAGTAGCTAGATGAATTGATGAATATTACAGTTTAGACTAGAGATTACTAGAATATTACTCAATTTTAGGAACCAATATGAAAAGTTTATAATTGCATAGCAAATAAATTGCTTCGACATTAGGAGGTAAGTAGTGAATTATACTTTATGCAATCGAATTTTGTTTCACCCACACTTTTGCCTATCGTATAATTTTCTCTAATTTTCTATTTTTACATGGAACACCTGAAACACAGCACCGACAGCTTGTCTTCGCCACGTAGAATGCCCTCCACCGTCCCCGCCTAACGCCTGTCAGTTGTACCAACCATAAGCTGTCGGTCGCCTGTCCAGCAGAATTCTCCTCTCAGAGCCCCTACCTTCGGCCGCCAGATGTCTGCGTGCAGTTCTGTAGGTAACTCACTGCTATATCACCCCAATATTGGTCGTTCTATTAATAATCCCTTCAACTTTTCAAACGCTAACTGCTCTGATTTTGAATTTCACATTCTTCCGACAAAACACTGCTGCTCCCCCGTGATGTCCCTCTGCTCTACAGAAATGTGCTGCTAATGTAAATTTTTTTAGACCATATAAGCTTAATTGCCACTCGGCTTTCCAATGCTCTCTTAGAGCTAAAAAATGGCATTCAGGATGAGCACTTAAAAATGAATTTATACTATCTATACTATTCCTTATGGATTGAATGTTTTGATGTATAATTGCTACTTTTCTATTAATTGTTTTTTAACAATCTTTTTTTTTTCTGTCTAAAAAAAATTGTATTTGTTTATTCTTGAGTCTCTTGGCCAGAAATTTGCATTGTAAGCTTGCTCTTCTATTTCCATTGGTACTCCTACTTTAAAGGCACTCTGATAATTGTTTTGATACAATTCTTGTTTCTCTACCACAAATTCTAAATTAGAACATTTTTTTCGTAACATGGATCTAAGCTCATCTTCTGTCATCTCAGTATGTAACCTATATACAAAAAAAACCATATATATCTTGGCAGTCCTTTAACTACGTTATCTGTTGATGTTCCATAAAACATAGGTTTGCGATTAGAAGAAAAACGACAGCCGTAAAAATCACCTGTTAGTTCACAAAGATGCTTCAGAAGTAACAATGTACAAATGTGACATCTGCAACTATGCAGCCAAGCGAAAAGGCAACCTGACGCGTCACCTGTCACCACCGCTGCTCCACCTATCACCGACACTGGTCTGCCTGACACCGACGCCATCCTACTCAGCATTTTCTCCATAAAGGCGTCCATGCATCCTGCCAGTATTTCATCCAGGACTCGCCTAACCATCTCCTCCGTCTTCTCCACCCATGTCGTCGATGCACCTGCCTCCAACTCCATATCGTAGTCTAACTCGCTATCGCCTCCCTTCCTTTCTTGGCTTGTCTGCCATTTTTTAAAATGGCTACGCCACACCTATCACACCTGACAAATTTATTCTAATTACCGTTTTTAGCGGCTAATCACCTTTCGTAAATACCACACAGCACGTGATAACAATCCCACTTCTGAGTTGTTACACCCACATTTTCGCCTATCGTATAATTTTCTCTAATTTTCTATTGAACCTCAAACACAGCACCGACAGCTTGTCTTCGCCACGTAGAATGCCCTCCAGCATCCCCGCCTAACGCGTATCAGTTGTACCAACCATAAGCTGTCGGTCGCCTGTCCAGCAGAATTCTCTTCTCTGAGTTCCTACCTTCGGCCGCCAGATGTCGTCGCCTGTTCTATTCTTAAATCTTATAATAATTTATTAACTATTTTTTAAGTCTATAGGTATAATTTGGATCGGTCAGTGGTCGCGCGGTTTAAGGCGTCAGTACTTGAATCGAGGTGACTGGATCGCTGTGGGTTCGACCCCCGCAGCCGGTAGACCGTATATAAGCTATATTCGTAGAGAGATTGGCACCCTCTCTGCGGGTATGGTAGGGTGGAAGAATGTTGGCTTGGGTCAATGTGAGAGATTGACACCGGTTGATATTTGACTACCCCCCTAATTAATGAGGTTTTCCAGGTTTCCCTCATTCCTGCACTGAATGGTGGTTAGGGCCTACCAACGTAAGTCGTTCCTGGGCGCAAATGCGGCCTGCTTAATAATAATATGCCGACCCCTCTCCCGCACAAGTCTTCGACTTCTGGGCTAATCCTCGTGATTGGAATGAGGGGTAGAGATATTATTATTATTAATTGTCAAATGTTTCCAGTGGATTAGACAATATGAATAGTTTTAACTTATTTCGAATATATAACTGATTTTAATGTTACGAATTTCTTTTGGCAGAGAATTATAAGCTCTTGGTGCTAGAAAGGAGAATGACCGTTGTCTAATACTTTTTGTCATAAAAGGAATCCTATGCATATCCTTCTTCCTTGTAGTATATTAATACGCTGGTAATGTGGATACAGATTCGGTGCAATGATATCTTAGATTTAAGTTATAAAAGTACCTGAAGTATCTGAAAAGCCATCTAGATATATCATGGACCCATCAATTTCCAATATATCCGTCGTCAATTCCTCAACGATTTCATCCAGTATCCTTTTATAAATATTAATTGTAGCTAAATTTTGTACTGCCAATTCTTGTCTAATTTGCATTTCTTTTATAAATTCTTCGAACTGACGGTGTTGTCGGGCTACTTTCACTCTCAGACTTTCAATAACACCGTCCAGCCCCTCTTCTCTGATAGGAATCAACATGATGGCTGTTTATACCCGGCTAAAGATAATACCTAATCGTGGCATAAGGTGATAGCATAAAAAAATCAAATAAAAACAAATGATATAAGTTATTTTTGTGATGTATCTAATGATAGTCTTTTAAGTAATGCTGCTCTACGTGACTATCTTTTCTTTTATCAAACTAATGTACTGTCTGATATAACCAATAAATTCAAATAATTTTTAGTAACATGTTTATTTATTTCTCTTACACAGTAACTAGATAACAGAAACAAAAATTGTAGTTTCATGACGATACATATTAAACACACTTAAACCATAAAAAAATTATAATGCAAAAACATTTCTATAGCTAAAGTTCCCATCCTCATCAAAGTGGGCCTCGATGATTATGTTGGGTTCTACCGTGTTGCTGTAACAATAAAAAACTGTATTATTTTTTAAAGAAAAAAAAGATTGACAGAGAGAGAGAGAACTTATGTGCTGGACTAGATAAAATCACTTACACTTACAATCTCCGGTGATTGCGAAAACCCACAAGGAAAAAAAGAAAACTTGTCTCTTAAATACTGTTGTAAATTAATTGATGGCGTTAGACGGTTTGTCACTTCGCACAAATGCATATAACAGCATGTATTTATCGTTGCGATATTAACCAACTAATTACATTGTCGCTCCCTATTTGGATAATATATACGTTCGTACGTTATTTTTTTACAGTCACAAAATAACACTTACACGACTCCTGAAAAATACGCAAATATTACGTGCAGGTCAACAAAATAATTTGACATTTACGTTAACTAACACTGCATAATAGTATCGTCTCTTTTTATTTATTTATTTATTTATTTATTTATTATCTACTCCTACTCAACGGGATGAACCCACTTACAGAGCAGGGAAAATTACACAAAAATAACACATATAAAATAAACTCATGAAAGTTATGTATAAACAAGCAGAAACAATACAGAATATATCACATACCTACAATAGTTTACAAACAACACTAAAGACATCGAAATAGTTCCTTAATATTTAAAATACTGGTACTGAAAATATCAATACTGTCCTGCACGGCTGTTAAACTCCTACACATTACATATACAGGTGAATAGTGTAGCATATTAGTACAAGCTATTTTTAAATAAAAAGTTTCAAAGGACCGTGTATTTGCAGCTGGAACATTAAAATTAAGTCTTTGTAATATTTCAGGTACGTCAAAATTTCCATTTATTAAATTAAAAAGAAAGATAACATTTTGCATATCACGACGAGATTTTAAAGATTTGTAATTGTATTTATGAAGTAGCAAGTGCTGCGGATAACCTACGGGAGGATATGCATTAGAAAATTTATAGTTCAACAGCTTTAAGAATCTGCGCTGGGTTCTTTCCAACAGATCAATATAACTAACATAGTTAGGAGCCCAAATTAAGGAACAGTATTCTAGTCGAGGTCTAACAAAGCAATTGTACAATAACTTAACAGTATCAACATTGCAGAAATCTTGAGCATTGCGAATTACGAAACCCAAACTCTTGTTAGCTTCCGACACTATATGATGCATATGATAATTAAAAGTGAGTTTGGAGTCAAAATAAATTCCTAAATCCTTAACAACGTCAGGCCTGTTCAGAGGTATATCATCAATATTGTATGGAAAATATACACTATCTTTCTTTCTAGAAAATGTCAATACATTACACTTTTTTATATTTAAGGGTAATTTATTCAACCCACACCAGAGATTTAGTCTACTAAGATTCTCCTGCAGTTCAACACAGTCCTGTACATTTTTTATCTTTAAGTATATCTTTATGTCATCTGCATATAAAAGATGAGGTATAGTTAAACTGTTGACAATGTTGTTAATAAAAATAAGAAACAACAATGGACCCAGAATAGATCCCTGGGGACACCTGACAAGATCGGAAAACTGCATGAAGAGAAACCTCTGTAGCTCACGTATTGATGACGATCACAAAGATAAGAATGTAAAAGTGTCAGAAAATCAAATGAAAGGCCGCATTTTTAAGTTCGCGTAAGAGAATCTCATGTTGCAAACGATCGAAAGCCTTGGAAAAATCTGTGTAAATAACATCCACCTGGTCCCGATTATCCAAGGCTTCAGTAAGATATTGAGTAACACATAATAAGTTTGTCGCCGTGGAGCGACCCCTCATAAAACCATGTTGGTTAACACTTATTACATTCCTAACGTGACTATATAAAATATCGTGAAGGAAGAACTCGAAAATTTTACTAAAATTATTTATTATTGTAATGGGACGATAGTCTGCGACGTCATTAATATTACCACTCTTAAAAAATTGGGCATATTCGTGATGATTTCCATACTTGAGGAATTTTATTAGTCGAGATTATTAAGTTGAATATCACTTTCAAAGGCGTTAATAAACAATGGGCACAGTCACGAATAAAAAAAGCAGGAACATTATCGGGGCCCATTGTCATCTTTGGTTTCAGTTTTTTTATGTACTTTAATACGTCATGATCATTCATATACTGAGTATTTAGGATATTATTGTTGTAGCAAAGTATTTCTTCCAATGGAACCCGGTCATCCAAACGTTCGGAAACGTAGGCAGATTTAAAAAAATCGGCAAAGCCCTCTGATACTGCATTACCAGATTCCAAGATGTTACCGTTATACAACATACAATTAGGTACAAACTTACTTTTACGCTTATTCGATATATATGACCAAAATCTCTTAGGTTCCGTTGTAATATTGGACTCTGTTGTTTCAATGAAAGACTTGAAAGCATCAGATATATCTCTCTTTAAATTAGATCTTAAATTTTTAAACGATGTAAGTGTTTCTGGATCTTTCGATTTATGGTAAGCATGCCACATTCTCTTTTTACTTCTAATGTCACGAATAATGTCCTTGTTAAACCACGGGGGATATTTACTTTTTTACTGTTTAAGCAAGAAAGGGGTACAGTTCTATCAAAAACGTCATATAATGTTTTATAAAAGTAGTTGCATGCTTCATCAACATCTGTAAATTCATCAAAAGTAGACCAGTCAATAAATAGAAGCTCATCATACAGTTGTATAAAATTCGCTTTTCTGAAATTGTAACTTTTTGTATTAGAGAAATCAATATTAAATGTCGGGGCGTTATTTACAACGAGTGATATCTCCAATGGTGGATGATGTGTATCCGGTTCAACAATTGAGCACAGTGGCTCAGAAACAGAACAACTAAATACCAAGTCAAGCATGCGTCCATGAGCGTTATAAATATTGCTAAACTGTTTTAGAGAAAAAATTAACTAACTCGGATAGAGTGGTAACCAATGCGTCAGTATTGTCGGTAGAAAAGTGAGGACATTAAAATCCCTAACAAAAGGATATCATAATTATACAAACATTCCAAAGACATAAGTCCCTCAGCAAAAGTGTTAAGTTGCTCACTAGATATTTTAGGGGGAATGTAAACTAAAATAACATACCAATGGTTAAGGCCTCTACCAACTTTAGCTATAATGATGTCAATCCTAGGAACCTGTTTAAAAATGCATTGTTGTCAATTGGAATATTAGTCATTGTAATAGATCGCCTACAGGCCAAAAGTACATCGCCACCCCGAGTTACATTCATTTTCTTAAAATTGCGATCACAGCGCAAAACAAAAATCTTGACTAAACAATTCAGTCCAGTACGCCCGATGTTAACCAAGTCTCAGAGAATGCATACACATCACAAGTATAGTCTAAGATCATCGAGCCATTGTATATTTCATTAATTTTAGTGTTTAAGCCTCTAACATTTTGATAATAAATAACTATACAATTTTCATTCGATTTAGTTGTTACAACTGTTAAGTTAAGATGTTCAGACTCAGTTGCTAAAACTATAGGGCTGTTACAAGTCTGTGGATGAATAATTGGTTGCTATATCGCTCCAACCATATCGTCTTTAAAATCTTTTAATTTACGGATATACACAGGACAGTGTCGATCCCAGGCAGGGTGTTTAAAATCAACTTGAGCATTATCGTCTTTAAGATTCATGCAATTGACACATTTAAAGTTTACCTCTGAACAATCCTTGACCTGATGGTCACCAGCACATTTAGGACAAACCAATGATTTCTTACAGTGATGAGACGTATGATGGTATCCGCAGCACTTAAAACATCGCACAATGTCAATAGCATCAAACACAGGACAGGAATTATATCCTATAAATAAGTGACCAGTAGTAATAATACGAGTATAAAGGTCATGATCAACCTGCAAGACAGCATAGTAAACATTTTGCTTATTCTTTACATTATTAACAGAAATACATTTAATTTCAGAATTTTCATTAAAAAGAGATTTATTTTGACCACGGATCAACTTCAAAAGGTCTTCTGAGTCATAGGAATCTTTAAAACCTGAAACTCGAATTCTTGGTTGGAAACCCTTTACCTCCTAATGACGTACTTATCAGACAGATTGCTTTCAGCAATTTCTTTAAATTTTCGTGTTTCTTCATTAGATGAACAACTGACCACAAGCCCGCCATTGCTAACACTTTTAATCCTTGACACGCTAATATCCGTCTGGATAGGATTGACTTTATGGAATAGATCTGCTTTCGTATCAGAAATATGTTGAACTGGATCTTTGGGCTTTACAATGACAGAAGTATTTTTGAGTTTTAAGAACGCTAGCATATGAGGTAGATGAAACAATAGACGATTTTAACTTATTATCTAATTTGGTATCCACAATAGTATTAATATCATCGAGTATTTCGTTCTTAAATTTCTGAAGAGTTTTCAACAGTGTATCTTCATTAATGATGTTTTTGTCAACCAGCGAAGATATACTTTTGTCAATATTCTTTATATCATTCTTTACTCCGTCTACAGAATCAATATCGCACACACGACATCTTCTTTTACAATCGTCACATAAAAAATATGTTGTTATTTTTTCCAGCAGAAGAAACTCAGCTTCTGACAAACCACAACAGGAAAAGTGAAACCACTTATTGCATATTCCTTCACATCCTATTAGTCGTTTATCGGCCTTTTTGTAACGACATTTACCACATTCAGACATATTTAGACAGAAGAAACCATAGTCCGGCCCTGACCAAATAAAAACTTGAGCGATAAGATTTTTACCGTACACTTTCTAGGTGTTCGCATTTTGTAAAAATGCCACCAGATAAAATATTAGTAAATACAACGGGATAATTTGTATATAACTTTGATCACTTCCTTCAAATCACCACTTTTTCAGACAAAATCAATAACCACTGAAAAATTGATCTACATATATCAAAACTAAAATTTTAGCTAATCAGATACTACTGAAAAACCAGTACAATATACGCAGCACAAAAATACAGGTTGACTTTCTCACGTCGTATATTAGTCTCCCCTGGTAGGGGCACGTAATGCGTAGCTCACATCGTGAATAAAATCACGTAATACTTAAATTAGCATAATTTATTCTAGGATAGTTAATACCAAAAGGCATTAATACTATCTAGACATAATATTTGATATATATATATAAATGTCGGTTTTAAGAATTAGTCTTATCTAGCGTAGCCTTCCTCATGTAAGTGGTTAAATGATCGAGGCGATCGTTGTATGCGGTTTCAAGAATTGGGTCATCCCATACTTGATAACTGCCTTGTTCATAAGTCCCGTTCCTAGTAGCAACCCAGGTATCGGGAACATCGGTGTAACCGTTCCAGTCATAGCAGGACCATGACTTAGAGACGGGTGTCGTGCCTAATCTGCGCTTAACGCGATATGGCATTAAGGCGGTGGTAGCTGCAATACGGATGTCACCATTGTAGCTAGCCGTAAGTTTTGTAGGCATGTCGAGGAAATGTGTAGATCTGTCGAACTCAAATTCGTCATACAGATCAAGTGCACTTTCAACATAAAATAATTGACCTGTGCTTCCCATAGCTGTTTCGCTAATGGTCGTAATCATTCTATACTTTCCTTCAATGGCCGAAAGCCATTTCGATACATGTAATAGTAAGTTAGAGTTAACCATGTACCTATCGTGCGGTATGTCGAATGAAAACTGTTCATCGACACCAGCGTGTCGAAGAGCTTCAACTTGTTCAGTGGTTAATAGCTCTGTGGACTAAAACCGATCAAGTTTCTTGTCGGTGCCCCGCTTCTGTTTCTCTTGGTTTAATGTCATCGGGTAGGTTCCATAACTCTGGTCCTTCGCGTAATGTAGCAGACATATCTGCCATCATCCGCAACGTGCTAACCAGTGTCGTCGGAATTGTCTCATACTTATAATGAGTGGTGTGGTCCACTACGCCAAAATGTCCTTGGCGATTGATTTCATGTGGTAGGATGAATGATATCCTTCCTTGATCTCGTGAATCAAGGTCACCCAACCCATCGATCCAAGGCATCAAAGTGCTTGGATAGAATAAGTTAAGGTCAGAGACCAACTCTCGAACTGCTCTTTCATTGTTCAAGAGAGTACCCATTCTCGTCTTTATCTCCATGACGCGGCGGTAGAAAAGTACGTATACGTAGTACTCTAGCATTGCTTCCGATACTTGCTGACAGAATATTTTGTCAGCAGCGGACAGTTCATTGTATAACTGTCTAATCGCAGAAGGCAAGCACTCCGCACTAATAGTGACTTCAAGTGTGTCACCTATCGGTTGCAGGGCGTTATCCTCCACTAACGACATCGAGTCCAGTTCGCCTGGATCCCGCATCGCTGTATCTGTGGTCGGATTCGCGTTGCTCGTCTGGTTGGAGACTTTTTGTTAGTTCAGGCTTGCGCCACATCCTAAACTTGAGGGAATCTCGTTCCTAGCCATACGCTCATTAGATGCGTCAGCTATTGTTGGAGGAGTACCTTTTTTTCACTACTCCATTGGATGGTGTAGGAGGATCAACTGTTGTCTTCTCCGGTGAGGAGTCGTGGCTTGCTATCTTGCGAAGCATTGCCTCTAAAATTTGGCCTACCCCTGCCCCGTTGAAAACGTCCTCTTGTATTTCTTCTGTCTAGATTTGACATTTTCTCTTTAAACCGTTAGGTTAATTAATTCAAAAATTGGATTTTGGATTGGATTTTACATGGAATGGATATTTCAACGATCGACGTATGCAGATTTATGCTCATGACCTGTTAGACCGGACATTTTATCATTCACCGTCAGTTTAACTTAGTAACAACAAATACCTACCCGTTAAACGGAGCAGGAGTCACTACCTATTTCTTAAACTACTTTACAGCCATAACCTATATTACTTACCTCTTGATTAGGTGGATTAGGTTTAAGAATTTCTCGTTTTTTCCTGTTAACGTATGCCTTACCAGCATTCTTTTTCATTCTCTGCTGTTCTATAAACCTTCCTTTAGTCTTTTCTTGCACAACTTCCATGATTACACTGCAATTTATTGTCCGATAAACGTAAAGAAACGCGCAACCTGACTATATGACTGCAAATAGAAAAATATTGCTACAAGAATGTCGAGTTACTTCGATCATTGTCACGGAACTTTATTTGAATTCTGAAGTTTATCCCTATGATAATCTACACTTAGATTTTGACAGTTATCAATTTTCTATTCTATATGAAATGTATGCGCAGTTTCAACAATCATATTATTATAATATGAAAGCGAACCTTGTCTATCAAGACAAAATTTCCTTCAATCCTTGTGATGTTGAGGACCATAAATTCTATTAGTAAAATCATTATCATCTATTTCTTTTACAGAAGTAGGTACCATAGGGTTAGTACTATTATTTGGATAATTATAATTACATATATTTATTTTAAGATTAAACCAGTTACATGTTGTCCAAATATTACATGACTATTATTAGCAGCAGTAGTTAAAGTAGTACCTGTATCAAAACTAACTCTAGTACCTAAACAAATTATTTTACATCTTACTTCTTGAACACTACTATTTGAGGGTAATTGCAAATATTCAGCTTCAGAAATATAAAATGGTAAAAAATCTACTGGTAAACAAAGCTAAAGGATGTATTTTCTTATGATTATTTTTTAAGTTAAAAGCATTCCAATAAAATCTAAGTATTCTACAATTAAATTCTGCATTATTAGGAAAACAATCCTTATTACATGTTATAAATTACAGGAGTTTTATTAATAGTTTGATGATCTTTATACTTAATATTTGCTGGACATTTATCTCCAGCAAATAACATTTTCAAAGTTTCTAAAGAAGACGGTTCGAAATTAGGTTCATCCCAATATAGTAATCTTTTATCTAAACAATTCTGAAGAGGAAAGCTATTATATCTAATAAAGTGTTAAATTTTCCATTTAATCGATTGAACCATTTATAAAGTAATTGAATAAAATTTGAATATTCGTCTTTACATTGAAATTGCAAAAGTTCTTTTAATTTTAAATTACTATTTTCAATATCTAGATAATAATCAAATATATTACCAGAAACAGAACCAAAAATACTATTTTCTGAAAATAAAATAGAAAAATCTTCAATAGAACTATGGAGCATTTGCCGTTGAAAAATATCTACAGCTTTTGTTACAATATGATCATCTCTAGTAATATAACATAAATCAGGATTGTTTAACCATTGCTTACAATTAAGACCATTTAAATGATTTTGTTTATTTTTATTATCCTTAACCTTTCAGAGTTAACGTGACCTAATGTTACACGAAAGGTAACTTGACTCACAGTCCGCAATTCTTGAAAAGTACCAAAACCAAATATTTTCGTAAAAATCGCTTGAGAACTTGTAGATATGGTAAATTTATGATCAAAATAAACAAAACAAAATACATATATGCAAATAAATTTATTATAATTTGTATTTAAATTCTCATTTACATAAACAGGAAATAAAAAATATATTTTCCATATTTTGCGTGGAATAAAGCCCAAAAACTCTATTTATACAAAAATAATTCTATGAAATTAAACAAAAGCAAAAATAAAATATTTTATTTGCTTTTATAAGTGAGCGTGAACAGGTCAATCTTCGCTACTTTCTTCGGAAATACGATCCTGTAGGCAATCGGGGCAAATAAATCTTGCGTGTTCTAAGCACACAAATTTCTGGCATTTTTGACAACTATATCTGGTGGGCCTATTTTTTGTCTATTACAATAGAAGCAACGTCCTCGACGCTCAGGCTGTGGATTCAGGGCTGGATTAATTTGTTCTTCAATACGACACATTGCTTTTATTCTTGACCTAATAGATCTCGGAATACGTTTATTCAAAAAATTGTCTACGCAGATGATCGTCCAGTAATTCCATACCAAGCGTTTCTAAAAAAAATCTTCTAGGCGTTTTATCTAGGTATAGCATCTGATTTATATTTGTTAATCACAGATGAATTGATACTAGCTACATTCATTGCAGAATAAAAAAATAACCATAGACCATCGGCGAGTAGCCTGAGCGCAATTGTATGCGGCACCTATTTTGTCTACATGGTATACCCCTCCTTTGGATTTATTGTAATCAATTATGATTTGTGGCTTATCCGTAAATTCGTCTAGGAAATCGTCGTGGTGCATTGTCTAGAGTAACATGACATTTTTGTTTTTTCTCGGCGTATATGACACAATTGTATATTTTTCTTGGAAACCAAATATACTTGTTTTTGGAGGCCTCTCTCTCTCAAGATTAGTAAATTGCAATGGAAGCTCTCTCTTGTTTTTTCTTATAGTACGTATCATAGTCAACTTATGTTCGTTCAAGAGAAGCTCGGCCAAGTTGAGGCTTGTAAAAAAATTGTCCATCGTAACATTTCTGTGACAACCAGATATAGGACTACAAAGACGAGGAACTAGGGAAATGTTGCTTGTATCAATTTTATACGGTCCAAGTGGCTGTTGTCCAACATACACCTCTAGATTTGCTGTATAAGGAAACTTGACGTCTACTAAAGCATATATCTTTATGCCATATTTATTAGGTTTATTAGGCATATATACCCTAAAGCCGCACCTGCCACGAAAAGCTTCCAATTTTTCATCCAGTGTTGCATAAGCTGATATAGAAAAATATTTAGGTAAATTTGAATTGAAAGAATCGAAGAATTCTCTGATAGCTGCTACTTTGTCATATTTTTGCCTCTCTAAGCGCGTTCGTTTATCGTCAAAACGGATGTGTCTGAGTAAAAACTTAAACCGCACAAGGGACATTAAATCACATACATATTTATTTACCTCAAAAATATAATCGTTTGAAATTTCAACTTAAAAATATTGTTGTACAACGTGCGGACTGACGCTCCTCAATTTAAGCTGCCAAGAAAACTTATTGAACTAGACAACTTCCAATCAAGCACTGAATAAAGTACCCCCAAACATGAGGCTACTAAGCCCGCCACCACCGACATCGGAATTAGTCGTTAAATATCGTCAAATAAGTCGTCGTGCGGACTCGGAGTCCGCACGTTAACTCTGAAAGGGGCATGTAATAACTATAATTTAATGTTAACATTCTTTAAATCTTTCAATGTACACTTTATTTCTATGATTAATATCCAAAATTGGATTAATTACATTTTCCAATTTTTTTATTTTATATGCAAAATGCATTTTATCTATAGCAAAGAGCTCCCAGTATTTTCTTCTATAAGCTCGGTATGCAAAATCCCAAGCAAACATATATCTTACTCTAGGCTTGTTATCAAATTTAACATATTTCACCATCTTATATTCCATTTATGAGATCGGTAACACCAAAGTACATGTAAACTTTATTTTAAAACGTGCTGTTTGTTTGACTTAATCTAACCTTTCGATGTGGACATTGAACTTTGATATTTTTATTAGTCATATTAAATGATAAAGTTTTATTTCAAAACATGTGGTTCGACTTGATTTAGCCTTTGAATACTTACAAGACGTTTTATGAATCAGGAAAATTTTGTTTCTTTTAAACCATATGTTGTTTGTTCGACTTAGTTTTACCTTTTGAATGTTTATCGTATCATATTCAATAATTTATCGAAAACATTGGTAGTTAATATATGTTAATGAATATTACGAGTTTTCTAATGATGATGAATAATAAAGTTTTTTATATTTATAAATATTTTATTTAAAATAAACCAATTACAATTTATATTTGTTATATTCATGATATATTATCAGCAGATACCCAACTGTTGTGTGTATTATCAAACCTTAGTCATTTAACATATACCTTATTTTTTTTCGTTTTAAAATTTTCTCCACCAAGTATACATCAGAATATTTAACTTTTTGCAATTGTTCTTGATAGAATCCTCCTTGAATGTTTTGATTCGAATCGTCTTGAAGTAGGTACGTAGTTGGATTTGTATATTTTACAGTTTTTATTGTAAAAATCTCCGTTGACCAATTAGGTATATATTTCTTATCAAAAACACCTCTTAGTTTCGATGTCCGGGCACGGTCTCCAACTTTAAATTTATTATTTTTTAAATCTGACATTTTGATGTAATTATATACGGTGTTAAGAAAGCGTTTTTCATCCTTTTTTCTAACATCTACCAGTTTCATTTTGATTGTACGATGTTTTGTGTTATTTTTCTCCACTACCTTTGATAGTAGTTGTGTCCATTTGTAGTGACCTTGTAAATTGAATTCTTTTCATTATATTTTTTAAGTTCTAATGACTCTTTCCACCATGAAGCCTTTTTTCGCTAAACGTTGTGTAGTGATGTACAGTGCCTTCATAAATGCCTTCTATTTGCATACCAGTTGTTCTTCGAGAATCACAGTCCTGGTCACGTGGCTTGTAATCATTTATGAAGGCACTGTGCATTATATTTCTTTAGTATTTGTTTAAATTCTTTATTTAAAAATTCAGTTCGCATGTCCGTTTGTAAATAATTAATAGGTTTTTGATATTTAAATGCTTGCTCCATAGCTGCACCAACTTCCTTACCCGTTTTAGTTTTTGGCGGAAATATCCATACAAATTTAGAAAAACAATTAATTATAACCAATATATATTTATAATTTTTATTGTCTTTTGAAAACTGTTGCATATCTGCCAGAGCACCTTGAAATAAATCATTGAGAGATTTGATTATGACACGCCGTCTTTTGAAATTAATTCTGACTGGCTTATGAATTTCCTCTACAACATGTCTTTTTACTTCAGTTTACTTCAGACATTTTATGCAATGATATTAGCCTCATGCAGTTCTTCTATTATGGAGTTTATCTCATTCGAGTGTCCTGTGTGTCCTGCTTCTTGAGATGCAATTAATAAACGTAATTTGTTTGTTTGTTTTGTAAACTAATTCGTTTGGATCGTCCCAGTGTATGTACTATCGTTTGCAATATTAATGACACTCACTAAAATGATTTTGCGATTTCTTTTGAACTTCTGGCGTTTTCATATTAAAATCTGCTTTAAATTTTCAACAATAGTTATTAGTTGTTTCACTTACCAAGAGATATTTAATGAAATTTCTGTTCAGAACTTCCAGAAGTTAAAAACTGTTTTAAGAGAGTGTTATTATTATTGCAAACGATTGTACGTATTCTATTGGGTTTTCATTATATTCCATCAACATTCCGCGGCCTTCAACTAATGATGCGATAACTTCCTTATACTTTAATAATTTACTTCCATCTACTTGGCGCTTTGGATGATAACGTTTGTGAGCATTTGTTTTCAATACAATATCTTTATATGCTTGTTCGTCATTTTTTGTGTAATTTTTAGGATGTTTTTTAAAAAGTAACTCGTACAAACCTTGAGTACCTTTATATGTCTTATTTTGCACAACTATATCTGAACCCTTTATTAGTAATTGAGAGTCGCCCATGTAAAAATTTTCCAAAGATGGGTTTTGTCTAACACCGTACTTATGATAAAAATCTTTACCCTCACTGTCTGTTATCATATTATGTATGATTTTCTAGGTAGTGGATCATATTGTTCTAAGTAATCAGCAAACGATTCTTCAAGCATTTTTTCTCGAACTTCTTTATATTTATTCTCATCATGTATTTTGGGTACATTATCATCATTATCAATTGATGGTGAAGTGGAAATATGTTTTTGTTGTTTAATTTTTGATGTATTATCAAAAGGTACAACACCTGGAGTAACTGTGAGTTCTTCTTTTAGGGTTTTTGTATTTTTTTTTCTATTAACATTATCAAATTTGTTTTCAATGTTTAATAAGTGTCTTGTTATAGGAGAAAATAAATCGTCTTGTTTAATTTTGGCATCTTTAAATAATTCTAATTTCTTTTTAATAATTTTACGCAGTTAGTTTCTTCTTTAGTTCTTTATTCGTGGCTTTATAACGAACAACTTTTTATCAGCTTTACGAACAGGTTTTTATCAGCTTCTGATCAGGTCTGATTATTAACTGATTGTTTATGATGCTTAGGTAGTTATATACATCATTTATTATGATTGAGATAAATAAAATCATGGAAACCTCTCCTGTAATATCCTTCAGTAACAGAACAACCGAAGGAACATAAATTATTAATTTTTCAAATGTCATATCAGCATCAACATGATCCTCATAAATATGTTTTAAATTTAGATCATCTTGTTTGAAAATAATTATAACATTTGCGTTGTCTCGTATTAAATCTTTTGGAATTTTAACGTATGATTGATGTAGATAAAAACAATCAATGTCATTATGTCGCCCCATACTAACATACTGTCGAATTACGCAAGCCACATCATATAATATAAATATCGAATTAGGTTTAGTTTGGCATGGTTCTAATATATCTTCACTATTGTTGATAGCATTATATCCGATGCCTTTTATTGAGTTCAATAATTTTTCTAAATATTTATATTTCTCTGGATTTACAGAATTTCAGTATAGATAAATGTTTTCAAATTTTAATCCATTTTCATGTTCTAGTAAACTGACCATTAAATTTGTTTACCACAGTTTGACGGTCCGATAATTATACACCGTATAGTATTTGGTAGTAACTTGCTATGTTTAATTGTTTTTTTTTTCTACTCTTGGACCACATCGTGATTGTCTATGTCTAGAGTAACTTTTTGTCTTTTTATTTTCATGACTAACATATTACAGGTGTTCATTGGTAAATATATATAAAACTTAATGTGCATACCTTTTATAAATCATTTTGAATAAAGGCGGTGACGTAAATAGAATGAAATATTACTTACCAACAAGTGAAGGTCTTTTAAATTCTGCAATAAACAAATTACCGTCTGAGTTACATATTCCTACTTATAATTATTGTGGTCCATGTATGTTGTGTGAACACTTATAAAATCATTTTCTTTCAATACGCATTATATTGTCACGTAATAAGCGTGTGTGACTCTATAGCGGGAGTCTGGGACTTCCATCAAATGTCACGGAAAGTGTGACTGTCCTGCACCACCTTTAAACATATAAAAATAATACCTCTCTTATAGTGTTGGGGTACTCGCTTGGCTTCTGCGAGAGGTATAGAAACTCAACCTTTTAATGAAAATACAAATTTATTCAAACAACATAACAGCCATACTTACAATAAGACCTTTGCGCAGGGGAATCTCTTCTAGGGATCAGAGCCAGCCAACGGCTGACCGCCGACCTTTGGCCATGGACTGGCTGGCTTTGGCCCAGTTTCAATAGTATTTATACACATTCGGAAAATGCTGACTCCGTCAGAATTATACTATCTATTGAAACTATGGGAACAGCCAGCGAGTTTATCGCTTGGTTCTCAGAGAGAGGAAGAAGGATAGACATAGTTTGGTTTGATAGTAACCTTGCAACTGAACACTTTTAATTGTTTTGAAATTCACTTGTGTAACATTGACACACTATCGATTGTGAATATGTTTACACTTTTGATTCAATAAAATAATTTGATATTCGTATGTATGCCAAAAAGGTTTTTAATTTAAAATAGTTAAAATATGTGTCCAGCTGTAAACCATCTCTCTAAGATCTTCTTTGTTGATAATATTTTAGGTACTAAATTGGATAAGAGGTTAGCCCGAGGTGATAAGGGTATTAACGGTTTAGATGAAGCTTGCAAGGAACATGATATTGCATACAGTAAAGAAAAATATATAAAACGTCGTCATGAGGCAGATACAATTTTAGCTGCTAAAGCTCTTGCTAGATTTATCGCTCGAGATGCATCATTCGGAGAGAAATTGTTCTCTTTAGGAGTTGCTGGAGCAATGAAGGCTAAAGTCAAACTTGGTATGGCGTATAATTTCCATAAAAAAGCAAATTTACTCGAAAATGATTAAATGTTTAGAAAAACATAAGAAAACAACTAAAAAATATTGAAATGTGCATGAACCAATTTCACACAAATACACCAATAAAATTAAGGAAGAATAGAAGAAGAAAAATTAAAAATTTTGATGATAATGTACAACAATTGAAGGAAGAACAACCTACAGTTACACAACATAATAGTATTGGAATCACATCACGTAAAAGGAATTTTAATGAGAGAAAACAAATAACGTCCACTAGCACAAATCTTCTTATAATACAACTGTAAAGCTTAACGATGATAACGTTGATAATACATATAAAAGACGTTCAAAGTTTTTGACTAGAAAAAGAAAACGAGATTCAGCGGTTGATACTTTAGATAATGATGAGTTAGCATCTAAAGAAATATTGTTAGATACATCACTATTTAGAAAACGTAAATTGGACGATAGCAATTTATCTAGTGACGATGAAGCATCTACCAAAAGGCAAAAATTATTTTAAATCTTAAAATCTTTATAGAATATTCATTTGTAAAAGAGATTTTACACAGTTAACACATCCTACAATAGCTTCATATTCTAATCGAAAAAAATCACCACAGAAAAAAATTAAAAGAAAGAATAAATCAAAATCTAAAAATGGTAAAAAACGAAGCTGCTTACGACGTAATTCATTAACACTTAAGGATGTAATTAAGAGTATTAAAAAAGGAAAAACTTAAAAACATTTCGGATGCAATTATGGTGGCGCATAGATTGACTAATAAAATAAAGAAGAAAATAAGACCTACAAGAGTGATAAAAGTACCAAAAAGGGTGGATTTTTACCATTAATTCCAATTTTTCCTGGTTTAAGTGCTTTGGGAGCGTTGAGCGGTGGTGCTGCTGGTATAGCCAAAGCAGTAAATGATGCGAAAGCTGCAAAACAACAATTAGAGGAATCACAACGTCATTATAAAACAATGGAATCGATAGCTATGGGTAAAGGTGTATATTTAAAACCTTATAACACTGGTTTACGGCTTTTTTTAAGACCTGCTCAAGTCTCAAAGAATTACCCTTAGCATTACCCGAACGACCATTAACGAATATCGCTATTAGTAAATATGCTAAATTGTTTAAAGTCCCACACTTTAGAGGAGTATTTATGAGAAATGATTTACCAAAGAAAATCCATTTAAAGCGGTGTTATCAATTTAGATGATAAGAATGGACCTAGTACCCATTGGACAGCATACAAGAAACATATAACACAAATAATATATTTTGATAGGTATGGAAATCTTCGTCCACCTCAAGAAGTGGTGAAATATTTCAATTCAAATGGGTAGTATTTTATATAATCATCAAGTTTATCAGACTGTAAATCTAAATAGTTATATTTGTGGTCATTTATGTCTAGCTTTTCTTAATTCTAAATAAACAGTTGAACAATCCAATCATTTTATCATTTACCACATTAACTTTCTCGTGACTAACATCGCTGTTGATATGTCCTATTTGTTTACATTATCTGCAAAGGACACAGTTCTTTCGACAAGAATTTATCCTTCTATAATATTAAACGAAAATGATAAATATGTGCTGGGTTTTATCGATTTTGTTAGCTACAATTCAATTTCAAATGTTGAGTCTTCAAATAACTGGTTTTTTTATGATGACCCCAAACACGAAGAACATATGATACCAGAAGGATCATATGAAATTCAAGACATTGAAAAATATATATTAAAGTATGCGAGTATGAACAAAACTGACAAACTGTTTTTATCAATGAAAGCTAATAATAATACGTTAAAAAGTGAGATAAAATGTAATAAAGATGTAGGCTTTCACGCTCCTTATAATTTGGGGAAATTATTAGGATTTAAACCTCGAATCCTTAAAAAAGATATTATGCATACATCTGATTATCCTATAAATATTTCCAAGATCAATTCAATCTGTATAGAATGCAATTTTGTGATAAATTCTTACAGTAATGAAAAACCCGTACACATTCTACATGCATTTTACCCGACAGTTCCGCCTGGTTTCAAAATCATAGAAAGTCCCTCCAACGTTATCTATTTACCAATCAATACGAAGCACATTGATGAAATTATAGTTAAAATCACCGACCAAGAAGGTAATCTTATCAATTTCAGAAAAGAGTTGATTATAGTAAGACTACATCTAAAGAAAATTTCATAAAAAATGGTATTTATTTATACAAATTCATCAGCGATATTACAAGTGGTAATATAATATCTATTACTGGGAAAGGAAAAGCTAGTCTTAAACGACATGTTAAACAGTTAACACCGAAAAACAATCATTTTTTACGTTTATTGGGATTTAAAGTAATCAGCAAAAATCATTAAGTTCATTCAAGAGATTTGGTATAATTTCAAATTAAGCTGTAAATTAAAGGTACGGAAGATTTTGCTGTTTTTAAGGTGTAGTTGTATTTGTATGAAGAAGGAAAAAGTTGATAATTGTTAATTCTATTACCAAGTTAGAGTATCACACCCATCAACCATATACATCTAATAGTTTTAGTAACTGATGAAATTCGAATTCCAATCCATGATCAAAATATTTACACATTACCATCTCGAAGTTTTATAGTCATAAAAGGAACATTATTAGACCACAATAATAAGCCCAACGCTAACATAAGTTTTGAAAATAATGGAATATCATTTCTATTTGAAAGTATTCGCTATGAATTAGGAGGTGCTGTAGTAATAGATAGTGTTAGAAATCCTGGAATAACTCGATTAATGAAAGGATACGTTTCCCACAGCGAAAGCAACAATATAAGACTAAGTAATGCAGGAAGGTCTCCCTTGAAAAATCTCGAGTTGGTAGATAACGGTAATTGCAATGTATGTATACCATTATCGATGCTCCTCGGATTCGCGGAAGATTTTACAAAAATAATTGTAAATACTAAACAGGAACTGGTGCTACTTTGTAGTTTTAGCGATTTAAACGCAACTTATACAAAATATGAAAAATACCAGCCTAGAGTAAAAATAAATAAAATATTGAGGAAAGTCCCTCATGTCTCTGTTAATGATAAAGAAAAACTTCGACTATTGGAAATTGTTGAAATTGGAAACGAACTCGATATACCATTCAGGTGTTGGGAATTGCAAGAGTATGTTATACCTAACAAAACAACAAGACTAATGTGGCCAGTACGAACGGAAAGCCATATAGAAAAACCAAGATATGTGATCGTTGGTTTACAAACAAATAGAAAAAATATTGCTACAAGAATGTCGAGTTACTTCGATCATTGTCACGTAGCGGATATTAAACTTTATTTTAATTCTGAAGTTTATCCCTATGATAATGTACACTTAGATTTTGACAATCATCAATTTTCTATTCTATATGAAATGTATGCGCAGTTTTAACCATCATATTCTTCAAATAGCTCCTTTGTTTGTGATTGATTGTAGTCGACAACAAGACGAGCAAGACTCAGTTAAAGGTGGCATCGTTGATATCAGATTAGAAATCACTACCAACAAAGAAATACCTGAAAATACTATTGCATATTGCCTTATACTTCACGATCGTCTTGTGAAATACAGACCAGAGGATAATTACGTTAGAATTAAAGTTTAATAAAAAACAATGTATATCATCGACATACAAGGATTCCAGTACAAAGAAGGAATTTATTTTATTCGTGAATTAGCAGTTTTAAATATTGAAGATGGATCTACTATTCACACCTTTGTTCATTTACCAAACTTTCCCTTCCATCAAGATGAACAGCTTAAATATCATATTATTTGGTCAACAAAAAATATCCATGGACTTCCTTGTGCATATTTAGATAATATAGAGATCCAAGTTCTCTTATAAGCTGGATTGGTAGTATCCCTTCTTAATCCATTATAATATGGTTTTAATGTATTTCCCTTCATCTTTAAATTTTCAATCTAAATACAAAAGCATCTTGATTATCAAATAGTTGATCATATAATAGCTCATAATGTTTTGTCTGTAAGATTGGTCGATAGATTGCAGGTGTAATATCTCTAAAATATTTTAATAATGTCACATCTCGTTCAATTTTCTTAGACGATTGAGGAATCATAACTATTGGAGATTGATTAATCGATTTTTCTTCTTGTAATGACATTGTGACCATAGATTTCATAACATGTATTAATTGATTAATATTTGATTCCAGCTGATTAATCCTCAAATTAAAATTAGATACTGTTTTTGTTAATCCACTAAAATCAACTTTCATTGTAGAAATCATATCATGCATAGAATTAAATGTCCCTAACATTGTATTAGAAATACTATTATTTTCTTCTTTTATCTGATTAACAATATCAGTCATCAATACAGTCTGTGCTGAAATAAATTTAAAACCAGGATTTAAGGAGTATTTCAATCTGCCTGTTTGTTCAAAATGTTTAGATAAATTATCAATTATTTCTGATACATCTTCATCTTGATCTGGATTTACACATTGACCATATTGAATTTTATCTTGAGCTGTTGGGAGATTACATGGATTTTTATCATCTGTTTTACCTGATAAAGATGGTTCCTCCAAAAATACAACTTCTTTTCTTGTTTTATTATCAATATCCTCTTCATCAATTAATTTTATATTGTCTTCTTCACGAAGAATTAGCTGAGTATTGCTAATATCTCCTTCGGGAAGAATTAAAATATCTTCTACATTTTCTGGGTCTTCATCAAGATCATCAGAATCTAATGGACTTCCAGACATATTGATCTCAGGAGATTCTACTATAGAGAATGTAGTAGGTAATATCACATCATCTTTATCTTTCTTTTCTTCTAATGATATAATATTTTTAATGCTGTGTAACCTTCTTTGCATTTACATTTTGGATTTTCTTTTCACAAGTATTGCATACTACTTTTTAGGATTTTCTCTTCCATATTTGGTGTAGTGAGATCTAAGATTTCTTCTTTGCTTAATCCTTTATTATCTAATAGATGTCTTTCAACAAAAGATAAAGCGTCAACTGCAACTAATTCTTCTATATCTAAGTTTGGTCTGTATCTATTGAATGATTCTTTATATGCCATATTATAAAATATCTCATATAGACTTGGTGCTCAACTTCCTTTCACGCTGGTGATGTGTATTTTGAAAATTTAAGTATATTTTTAAAAAGTATTATAAAAGAACATGAAACTGTACTAGTTAAAGGATTCATGAAGAAAAATGTTTTAAGTGATTTAATTCCTAATTGTATAATTGACTTAGAAGTTTTTAGTTGTCCTAATATAAAAATGTTAAAATATTGTAACAATAACAACAACTATCATTGTAATAGTCATAAGATTAATAATTTGTTGTGGGCAAAGGAAAATGTAAATTTGTTATCACACTGGTATAAGAATAACTATTGTACGAATAATTAAGATTATTCATAAAAAACTATTTTAATTCGAGTTTTTTTATTTCAGTGATCAGTGTAGTCAGTGATATTTTATATTCAGGGAAACATAAATTTACAATTTGTTATAAATTTTATTATAAATTTAACATAAAACAAAAAAAAATATATCATCTTTTCATAACAATATAAATTTATATTATTATTATATGTTTCCTCGTGGTGCTTTAATATTGAATGTGAACAAAAGCAAAACATTTTTTTACAGCAAAAACATGGTAGGGTCCCCTGGTGTTGGTGCTGGTGCTGGTGCTGTCGACTGTCGAGACATTAAATAATTTTTTTTTTAAATTATTTCAACAAACCTCTTTTGAGATTCTGAATTATCGACATCTTCATCAACAAATTCTCTCGTTTTGACGTTTAGAATTTGTTTTCGTCGTTTTCGTCGTTGTTGTGACGTAGATGATGTAGATGGCTGTTGCAGTTGTTGTTCCTTCGAAACAAACTCAATAGCATCTGCAAAATCTTGTTCAAAATCAGCACTAATTGCAGTCGATTCAATCATAGGTGTAGGTGTATTTTTTTCTAGTTGTCTTTGGTATTGCTGCGAATCGTCTTCCCCCATATCAAAATTAAATAGTTTAACAGCCTTCTCGAATAGCAGAAATTCTTCCTCATTACTTATTTTTGTTCTAATGTATTTAATCGGTAGATTTCCAAATTTTTTATTTAACGTACTCGTCCTCGGCGAGTACGTTAATTGAATAAAGATTTTATTGTTTTTTATTGAAATCTCCTTCACACCATAACTACAATCCAAAAATAAAAAATGTTAGATAAAAAATAAAAATATTTTATGTTTAACATACCTGAATATTTGTTTAAAAACCACTACTGCCATTTTTATCGGAAAGTTTAAATGGTCAGTAATGCTGACTATGATCGTTGTTGGAGTGGTTGCCATCGTAGAAAATATCACTAACTACACTGATGCTTTTAATAGCTCCGATCGTTGCATCACTTTGGCGGTTGCATAGTTTTTACTTTTTTCGCTAAACCGCCGCGCCTCTTCCAAATATCCCAAAAAATTTTGTATACCTGCAGTTTCTTCGTCACCACTGTCGTCCGGTCGTGGTGTCATTTCTGGTCCACTGATGTCTTCATACCTCGGGGCGCTAGTATTTGGAACCAAAGTAGCTGAAGCTGGAACTCCTCTGCTGTGTCTAATCGGCCGCAAATTTTTAAGGTCTCCATCGACGATTTCAAAACTACTATTAAATTCTTCAGCTCTAATATCCTGGAAGTCTGAAGTTCCAGCCTCCATTCGTAAATGCTGAAGAAGCTTAATGTTTTTTGGGGGATAGATTTGCCTGCCCCGAACTATTACCAGCCAGCACTTTAACTTCCATTTTAGGGTGTAGGTATAAGAAGTTTAATGATGGTTTAGTTAAACTGATTCTATATGACTGAATTAACTGTTAATAAACTGTTAGGTACGCGGTGTGGCAGAAAAATATGAGGGGGTGCTAAATATATGCAATAAAATGTATAATTTAATTTTAATATAAAATTCAATTGTAAATTTATATCTATGTTACAATTTCGGATACACTATTGGATATATTCAACACCTGATACCCCGCAATAAATTTCTAAGGTTATTTAATTTACACTCATATTTGCGAACCTTTTTTAATAGCTCCGATCGTTGCATCACTTTGGCGGTTGCATAGTTTTTACTTTTTTCGCTAAACCTCTTCCAAATATCCCAAACAATTTTGTATGCCTGCAGTTTCTTCATCACTACTCTCGTCCGGTCGTAGTGTTGAAGTCATTTCTGGTCCACTGATGTCTTCTTACCTCGGGGCGCTAGTATTTGGAACCAAAGTAGCTGAAGGTGGAACTCTTCTGCTGTGTCTAATCGGTCGCAAATTTTTAAGGTCACCATCTACGATTTCAAAACTACTATTAAATTCTTCAGCTCTAATATCCTGGAAGTCTGAAGTTCCAGCCTCCATTCGTAAATGCTAAAGAAGCTTAATGTTTTTTTTTGGGGACAGATTTGCCTGCCCCCGAACTATTACCAGCCAGCACTTTAACTTTCATTTTAGGGTGTAGGTATAAGAAGTTTAATGATGGTTTAAACTGATTCTATATAACTGAATTAACTGTTAATAAATTAAATCATTATTGATATTAGTTTTTAATAATATTAATTGTTGATCAATATATTTATACATAAAATACATACAATCATTGTGATTTAAACAATCACATTTACACATCATACAATGATAATGTCCTGCAGTATGTAAATGTCGATGAGTGACATATACAAATTCATTACGTTCTACAAGGTATTTTGAGGCATATTTGGCCAAGTTGTTGTTGTAATAATGGGTGAAACAGGTGGTACAGAGCTGGAGGGTTGTAAATTGAGCAATATTACTATTAATATAGTAAATAGAATTGCAGCCACGATCATTTGTGCAACAATACATTTCGGTTGAGTTACCCAGGTCCACCTCATCCCAAATAGCAGTGGGTCCTCCATGGCCGGTGCGCCAGGGATAGTAAGCGAATGGTAAATAATTATTTTGAATTTCTCGACAGCCTTGTTCACCAGTACATATTTTATTAGTTATATATCGTAAATTAGTACCATTTTCTTTCTGACACACATTGTATATCAAGCATTCTACAACAAAATATAATATAAATACTTACACTATATTCAATAAAAGAACACTCACTTGGAATGGAACTTTCTCCTGATTCTGAAGCCATGCTGAATAATACCACTATACGAATATATAAAGGGTATAAGACGACAAACTTAAATACTCTCTTATGGCCCCGGCGGCGGCGGCCGCGCCGGAGTGGGGACGGACGCCCACCGGTGAACCTAAACGGACCCGCGCGCATGCGCAAACTCATGAGGTTAGACTCGATAACTGCATGGGCGGTCCGTATCACCATCCTATTGTTTGTGGATTCAATAGGGTTGTAGGTCCCCACATATTCATTGTCCCAGTTTTCGGACTCCAATATATTAGACGGTTGGGAATTGTTGTCGGACGGCCCCACACATTCATTGTCCCAGTTTTCGGACTCCAGTATATTAGACGGCTGGGAATTGTTGTCGGACGGCCCCACAGTGGTGGAATATGCACTTGAACTATCAAACAAATACAAGATGTAAGTGTATATAGACACACATTCATCAAGGAATTTATAATAACCAAAACTTTTCTTCTACTTACCATTGTGTGTATGCCATTTTAATGCTGTTGAATGCTGGATGCTGCTGCAGTGTTACAAGTATTACTATTGGAAGGAGATGTTCGGTTGAACTACCAAACTGATGCATGTTGCGAGTATATATAGCCATCAGCCATCCCTCCTCTTACATTTGAGTGGGAGGGATATTCAAAATCTCACTACTATATGGTAAGATCTTAAATCGTCCACTCATCCCTCCTACTTAGCAGTGGGGGAGTTTGAATCTCAGACATTATTATGGTGGTGGGTATTCCTCTCTGAGTAGAGATTGGTGGGAATTAAAAGAAATATAAATTGTATGTTTTTTAATTAGGTAGGTATGTGTACAACCAATTATAAAGATTCCTACAGTTCCTTAAGCTATACATATATTCTAACTATGATAAAAACAATATGGATTATTTTTAATAAATACAGGAAATGTACTGGAAGAAACATTACGTAATAGAGTATCTACACTGATTACAATTGGGTGCAACGATGTTTCCAATTCTTGTAATAATCGTTTGAAAAATATTTCCTTCTGGTATTCTTTAACATAAATCAAACATATCATAAATAACAATAATATAAGGTATAATAAATATTTGTGCAATATATTATCCAACATTAATCCTTGGTGATATGGCTGTAGATATGTAACTCGCTTTTTCAATTGTCTATCTAGCGTATTGAATGCAACTGGGGGAATCAATAGATAATGAGCGGTGTATTGTCCACTGATAAATGTAATCTTCTTTGGATAGAACTGTTTTAAGTTGAACCCTTTTACGTCGACAACAATTATCCCCATTTTTATGAAATGCTGTACTTTCCGTTTGACGGTTCACATACAAATGAAACTACTAATTTGCACATATTTCCTTAAGTTACTATTTTCTACCGATTACGTATAGCTTTACTTTAATCATTTATTTTTTGATATATGTTTTTATTCAATTTCATAGGTACCTCTCTCAATGATCTAATTAATTATTAGATATAGTCCGTAATAAAAAGACATGCGATATGCGATAAAAAATATATATTATTTATTATAGAAAAAAATATATACATATTTACCTTACTTCCTAAATATACTATACTATTATTCAATATACATAAATCTATTTACACAACTTAACCTAATTCATCACACTAGTTATTACTATTACATAGTATGCAACACTCTGTTAGTTTCAGCTGGTTGAGGGGTAGTTGACATGAATCGCAAGTATAAGTAAAGGCTTCCTCTCGGTTGATTGTTCGGTGCGATTCGATACACTGATATCTGGATGTGGGGACAGCATTGATCGTGAACCACTCGAAGCAGCAATAGCAGAGGAAGTAGAGCCTATCACCTGGCACTACGATGCAAGACATCATAGAGCAATACTTCATCTGTCCCAAGAAGATCTCTACGGCACTCGTCTTGATATTTTCTATGGTTTGGTACCATTTTCAGTTCCATCCGATAAAATTTTTGAAAACCCATCTGAAGTGCGTTAAAAATCAGAAAAATTCAATAAAAATCTCTACTGTGGATTACTAACATTTCGGATATATGTGTAGCATATTGAATTACTCGTCTTGACATTTTCTATCGATTGGTACCATTTCCAGACCCATCCGATAAAATATTTTTGACAATCCATCTGTATAGTAGTATTGTGAGAAAAAACAATAAATTTTTTTATAAGATGTATTATAATTACATTTGCAATTAAGATACTGTTTATAAATTTAATTTTCAATAATAATAATTTAACAGTTCTTTAAGTTATATCTTAACACTTGCTGTTTGTTAACCAAACACCAACATTTTCGAAAATGATGATTTTCATCACTGTACAAACAACCCACATTCTCACACAAATATTTATTCGCTCTGCAGTGTCGGCAAACGTTATTCCAACAATCCTGGCTATATGTGTTGCACGCTATACATCTTTGTATTAATGGTTGACACACATTCGATACACAGTTGATGCAACGATCTCGAATTATCCCCATATTAATTGCATTATTCTTAACCATATTCGCACATGTCTCGCATTTATTTGTGTATATTTTCTTCAATGATTGTTCAAAATTCACTGTTACACAATTAGCGCAAAGTCCAGTACAAGGATTGAGTAAAGGTTTGCTGTACGAACAGTAACAATTGTGAGAAACCACTGCGTCCTCTATTTTGCATGGATATACACATATCTTTACCTTAGAATCCCATTCTTTCGGAAATGGCATCTTATTAACACAAACTCTCGAAACCCTTCAACGATACTTATGCGCAGTACACTGGATCATACTCAGCACCGAAGTTGGTTTTTCCTCCCGGAGGGGGGAAAGGGGGATTTTGGATATTGGGTTATGTTTTTCGATTCTGGAAGATTCGAAAATGGATTCCTAGGGTACTAGTGTCTCCGTTCTCGCGGCCGCTTACTCATTAAGAATGTCCGCTATTCTACGATCTTGCGCCAAAAGCTTTTTCGCACTAACTCCTCACGACCCCCTAATAATTGTTGAAGTCTTTCCCGGACGGTCTCTATCTCGTGATCGGTCATTGCGATATCGCGATCGACATTTTCCAATTTCTCGCTTCGGCGGCGCCTCCAGTGCTTTATTTCATTACACATCTGCAGGTTCTCCTCCTGCGAGAAAAGTTGCGCATCCTCGTCGATGTCCTCTCCTACGGCTTCGGGATGTGGTTGACTACCGCCCGCACGTTCCCGTCTCGATGCAGCCGGTACGTGCACTTGCGCGGCGACAGTAACCACATCTATACGGGCTCGTTCCTAGATGGCGTCTCTTCCGTCGACGATTCGACCCCTACAATCGCGTCTGCTCTCGTCGGCGTGGGATCTGCCATCTTGGAGGGTGCCCTTCCCTGGTCTTCTTGTTGGACTTGAACTTGGACCTGGTGGTCTTCGTCCTCGTCCTCCGTATTGCTGCTCATAGGAGACAACATCGGCGGCACCACGGTGCAGATCTTCTCGAATTTGCTTGTTGCCTTATTTCTCATTTCCGTATTTAAATCTATGTACGCTTTTAACCAACAACTCTGATTGAATTTTATTATACGATGTATTTTTTTCAATTTCAAACCGTTTCTTATGGCTTGTTTTAAATTTCTAAAGTGTATTATATATTTATTTTTATTATTCAGGTTGGGTATCAGTTTTGGCATTTTATATTTTGAACCGGGCGGTACCATGCTTTCGGCTAAGAATGGTAAATCTCTGTGTAAGTCGTGCAATTCCGATGAATATTCCATGTCGACTTCTAACGTATATCCGTAACGACCCTCGTCTGGGATATTCGTGACGTCAAAATTGATAATTTCCTGTTCGCTTAACCATTCGAATCCGCCTGTTGGTAAATACTGTGACATACTGTGCCCGTATAGATTTGTAGCGTCTAAATATGCGATAAAAGAAGAACTCTTGCGGATTGTAATTTGGAACGAATATGTTATTTGCGACGTGTTTTCGTTCCGAACACTGACTTATACCGCCCCTAAGTTTTGAAAGAAAAGGATAATAAATTATTTGTCAAATGGCTTGGACTACCATCAGATCAGAATGAGTGGATCAACAAGACAGCCGTAGTTTAATATACAGGGTCCGGCAGTCAAACCTGACGGTTTTTGAAATGGGATAAATAAAAAAGTTGTTGAGATATTTTAATTATTATTTTTTTATTGTAAAGAGGAGAATTGGAAATTTAACATTCATAATAAAAAAGCACAAAAATAACTTATGTAGCAAAAATTATGTCACTTAAATGATGACCACCATTTTCTCTACACTGTACGAGTCTCCTGGAGAAGTTAGTCATGACTCTCTCCAATGCTTGGCGCGGGATCTCACGAATATCTCGCCGAATGTTCTCCTTCAGTTGGTTCAAATTATTTGGTCTGTCAACATAAACTCTTCCCTTGAGGTACCCCCATAGATAAAAGTCACAAGGGGACAAGTCGGGAGAACGTGCCGGCCATTCGATGTCACCCCTGAGCGAGATCAGCTTACCGGGGAAAAATCCTCTGAGTTGAGCCATGGACGCCCGAGAGGTATGGGCAGTTGCTCCGTCCTGCTGAAACCAGACCCTCCTGAGAGGAATACGATGATGACGTAACTCTGGGATGAGAAAGTCACGGATCATGGCAACATAACGCGCTGAGTTCACTGTCACTGTTTGGCTATTCTCCTCAAAAAAATAAGGCCCTAACACTGTTGACCTACACAATGCAGCCCAGACAGTTACTCTTTCACAGTGAAGAGGCTGCTGGTGAAGTTCCTGTGGGTTTCTTGGAGCCCAATATCGAAAATTTTGTTTGTTGACACTTCCGTTGAGATGGAAATGAGCCTCGTCTGAACTCAAAACAATGATTCCAGGGTCTTCATCGATCATTCTTAACATGGTTTGAGCAAAATTCAACCTTCTTTCGAAGTCACATGCTTGTAACTCTTGAACAATAGCAATGTTGTAAGGATGGAAGCTTAGGTCGTCATGAAGAATACGTCTTACAGACCGGTCTGAGATCCGAAGAGCTTGGGCGTGAAGAATGGCAGAGCGACGAGGGCTCCGTTCAACAGCATGTCGAACAGCTTCAATATTAGCAGGTGTTCTAACCGTTCGACGTGATCCTCCTCTCCTTCTTGTTGTTCCAAAAGCAGTGTTCTTAAAGTTTCGAACCCATAGAAGAATTGTGCTTCGAGAAGGGATCGCACCGCGAGGAGGAACATTAAACCGTATACGAAAACTCCTTTGTGTTACAATCACAGAATCATTATTTCTAAAAAAAGTCTCAACAACATACGCACGGTGTTCAGCGGTCCAACGCTCCATTGCTACTGAACTTCCGCTCAAGGTGAACAGCATGGCGACCATCCACACCCGACCAGACGTCCCCACCACTACCTATCCCCACTCAAAAACCGTCAGGTTTGACTGCCGGACCCTGTATTTACAATGTATTTGGGACATAATTCTTTTTTTATTATTATTTTATTACAATAAAATTACACTTCAAGTATAGCACTGTTTTTTTTATTATTATTTATTTTTTGTTTGTATTAGAAATAGAAAGGAAGTTGAAATAAAAAAGAATCTTTTGAAAAGAAATTTCATTTATTGGTGTACATATATTACAATGTTTACAAGTCAAAAAAAAGGGAAGCAATGAAACATATACAATAAATAACACTAAAATAACATTCACAAAATAAGATTATACACATATAACCTAAGATTTATTTTTCATTAACATATCACTTTTTTCTTTGTATTGTTGGCTGACAAGGCCATACAACCTAGCCCTCTCAGCCATCCTATAAGCCTTTTTTTCAGCTTTTGTCTTATTTATAACTGCATGGGCGGTCCGTATCATCATCCTATTGTTTGTGGATTCAATAGGGTTGTAGGTCCCCACATATTCATTGTCCCAGTTTTCGGACTCCAATATATTAGACGGTTGGGAATTGTTGTCGGACGGCCCCACACATTCATTGTCCCAGTTTTCGGACTCCAGTATATTAGACGGCTGGGAATTGTTGTCGGACGGCCCCACACATTCATTGTCCCAGTTTTCGGACTCCAGTATATTAGACGGCTGGGAATTGTTGTCGGACGGCCCCACAGTGGTGGAATATGCACTTGAACTATCAAACAAATACAAGATGTAAGTGTATATAGACACACATTCATCAAGGAATTTATAATAACCAAAACTTTTCTTCTACTTACCATTGTGTGTATGCCATTTTAATGCTGTTGAATGCTGGATGCTGCTGCAGTGTTACAAGTATTACTATTGGAAGGAGATGTTCGGTTGAACTACCAAACTGATGCATGTTGCGAGTATATATAGGCACTCAGCCATCCCTCCTCTTACATTTGAGTGGGAGGGATATTCAAAATCTTCCTTCTACTCACTACTATATGGTAAGATCTTAAATCGTCCACTCATCCCTCCTACTTAGCAGTGGGGGAGTTTGAATCTCAGACATTATTATGGTGGTGGATATCCCTCTCTGAGTAGAGATTGGTGGGAATTAAAAGAAATATAAATTATACAAGATGTTTTTAATTAGGTAGGTATGTGTACAACCAATTATAAAGATTTCACAAGATCAAGATCAGTTTTCAAATCTTTTGCTTTGCTTTCTATGAAAGCCAAGCATTCGTTATAAGTTTCTGTCCATTTGTCAATTAGATCTAAACCATTGTCCACAGTGAAGATATCTTTGAGAGATGAACAAATCTCAAATTTGGCTTTGTCATCAAACAAAGGAGATCTATGTGAAGCAATTGTGTAATCTCGGTTATGAATCCAAGATTCTGAGAAAGATTTGGTTCTAAATTCTGAATTCAAAATTGGAGTCTCTAAAGAATTATAAGTTAGGATTATAACTAAGATTTTATTTGCATCGTTTGGTGACAACAATTTGGGATCTGTGGGAAGAACACTAGCAAAAATATTTGTAGTGAATAGAGGATGAAATTCTCTAACACCAGTATCATCTTTAAAATCTTCAAGAGATAAAGGTCTATGTAAATTTTCAGGTTTGATCTTATGGAGAAAAACTACTGAATATTCTGGAAAGATGCTGCAACCCTTGCTAAATTTATTGTAATTTTCTTTTGTTTTTCTCTTTAAGACTTGAAGAAAGGCCATATTTCTTCTGAAGATCATCAATTTGTTTTTGTATAGAACCTTCTGATCTAGTTCTTATGCTCTTGATGTTATTTCCTCTAATAAAGAAAAATTGTACCATATGCACAACATCTTGTTTATTGAAACCACTAATTTTTGTATATGTTCTCTTGTTGCTTTTGGATCAAATCCTGAGTATTTCTTTTCAACAGCTCTACTCAGAAGAGTTTCATTTATCTTTTGAACTTCTTCTAGATCCATTATCAAAAATGTAGAGAGATGTTGCTAATAGTCTCAGAAGAAATTGATAAGTTAGTAAGACTAACGACTTCCCTCTTCTGATACTTTCTATTAAGTATAAGGGTAAATTTCTTATCAGATTGTAATACCTGGTAAATTCCGTTTTAAATAAACAGTAAGATAGTACAATTTAGTGAAATGATAATGATAAATTGAGAAATTCTCGAATGATCCGTCTATGTGCCGCCGCCATTACGCCATTTGTACAGTTCCTTAAGCTATACATATATTGTAACTATGATAAAAACAATATGGATTATTTTTAATAAATACAGGAAATGTACTGGAAGAAATATTACGTAATAGAGTATCTACACTGATTACAATTGGGTGCAACGATGTTTCCAATTCTTGTAATAATCGTTTGAAAAATATTTCCTTCTGGTATTCCTTAACATAAATCAAACATATCAAAAATAACAATAATATAAAGTATAATAAATATTTTGCAATATATTATCCAACATTAATCCTTGGTGATATGGCTGTAGATATGTAACTCGCTTTTTCAATTGTCTATCTAGCGTATTGAATGCAACTGGGGGAATCAATAGATAATGAGCGGTGTATTGTCCACTGATAAATGTAATCTTCTTTGGATAGAACTGTTTTAAGTTGAACCCTTTTACGTCGACAACAATTATCCCCATTTTTATGAAATGCTGTACTTTCCGTTTGACGGTTCACATACAAATGAAACTAATAATTTGCACATATTTCCTTAAGTTCCTATTTTATACCGATTACGGATAGCTTTACTTTAATCTTTTATTTTTGATATGTTTTTATTCAATTTCATAGATACCTCTCTCAATAATCTAATTAATTATTAGATATAGTCCGTAATAAAAGACATGAATGCGATAAAAATATATATTATTTATTATAGAAAAATATATACATATAATGTTTAACTTACTTCCTAAATATACTATACTATTATTCAATATACATAAATCTATTTACACAACTTAACCTAAATCATCACACTATTACTATTACATAGTATGCAACACTCTGTTAGTTTCAGCTGGTTGAGGGGTAGTTGACATGAATCGCAAGTATAAGTAAAGGCTTCCTCTCGGTTGATTGTTCGGTGCGATTCGATACACTGATATCTGGATGTGGGGACAGCATTGATCGTGAACCACTCGAAGCAGCAATAGCAGAGGAAGTAGAGCCTATCACCTGGCACTACGATGCAAGACATCATAGAGCAATACTTCATCTGTCTCAAGAAGATCTCTACGGCACTCGTCTTGATATTTTCTATCGTTTGGTACCATTTTCAGTCCCATCCGATAAAATTGTTGAAAACCCATCTGAAGTGCGTTAAAAATCAGAATAAATCAATAAAAATCTCTACTGTGGATTACTAACATTTCGGATATATGTGTAGCATATTGAATTACTCGTCTTGACATTTTCTATCGATTTGTACCATTTCCAGACCCATCCGATAAAATATTTTTGACGATCCATCTGTATAGTAGTATTGTGAGAAAAAAAAAAAAAATTTTTTATAAGATGTATTATAATTACATTTGCAAATAACATCCTGTTTAAAAATTTAATTTTTAAAAATAGTTACAATAATGATCACAGTGGTATATTACATGTTTTTATTTTATTTAATATTTTCAATAATAATAATTTAACAGTTCTTTAAGTTATATCTTAACACTTGCTGTTTGTTTTTTTCATCACTGTACAAACAACCCACATTCTCACACAAATATTTATTCGCTCTGCAGTGTTGGCAAACGTTATTCCAACAATCCTGGCTATATGTGTTGCACGCTATACATCTTTGTATTAATGGTTGACACACATTCGATACACAGTTGGGGATTTTGGATATTGGGTTATGTTTTTCGATTCTGGAAGATTCGAAAATGGATTCCTAGGGTACTAGTGTCTCCGTTCTCGCGGCCGCTTACCCATTAAGAATGTCCGCTATTCTACGATCTTACGCCAAAAGATTTTTCGCGTTTTCGCACTAACTCCTCACGACCCCCTAATAATTGTTGAAGTCTTTCCCGGACGGTCTCTATCTCGTGATCGGTCATTGCGATATCGCGATCGACATTTTCCAATTTCTCGGCGGCGCCTCCAGTGCTTTATTTCATTACACATCTGCAGGTCCTCCTTCTGCGAGAAAAGTTGCGCATCCTCGTCGATGTTCTCTCCTACGGCTTCGGGATGTGGTTGGCTACCGCCCGCTCGTTCCCGTCTCGGTTCGGCCGGTACGTGCACTTGCGCGGCGACAGTAACCACATCTATAGGGGGCTCGTTCCTAGATGGCGTCTCTTGCGTCGACGATTCGACCCCTACAATCGCGTCTGCTCTCGTCGGCGTGGGATCTGCCATCTTGGAGCGTGCCCTTCCCTGGTCTTCTTGTTGGACTTGAACTTGGACCTGGTGGTCTTCGTCCTCGTCCTCCGTATTGCTGCTCATAGGAGACAACATCGGCGGCACCACGGTGCAGATCTTGAAGTGGCTACTTCCCTGGCCGCCCGTTGCCACAGACGCCGTGGTTAGATCTCTCCCAGTCCCGGACGATGTAGAGGCCGCCGATACCTGGGAGATTTTCGTACCCTGGGGATGGTGTACGTTGGCTGATGGACGAGCCTGTGGCCGGGCTGGTTGTAGCCACTGTCGGTGTATTATCCGTTGGGCGGGCGTCACCAACGGCTGAGGACGGCGTTCTTCTGCCTCGGCTGCCACACGTTTTCTTGGACGACGTAAACCGACCATTCTTAATTGGTTTCAGAAACGCAAAACAGCGAAAACGAAAACAAAAATATGAAAATTATAAAACGCAATTGCACAATTGCACTTTAGACTCTACGCGGAGACACACTTGTACACTCGGCGGAGGTTGGAAGGAAAAGAATTTCACTACCTGCTCTTGTGAGGGTCTTCGTTACGTTCTCCCTCTTAACTTGCGCGGTGTTTTTACGCAGCTTGGGTACGCTTCGCTCGACCTGCACGTCCCTTCGCGTGTCCGACTTTGCCGGTATTGCCAACCTCTTTTTTTTCGATGTTGCCAACCTTACTTTTTATACTCTATGTTGCCAACTTAACTTTTTATACTCTATGTTGCCAATTTCATTTTTTTCACTTGACATTTCCTACGTCGTTTATTCATGTTGACTTTTATCAAATTTTCGTGTTATTGCTCCTTAATGTGTGTACTTTTGGATTTAGGGAAGAGATAACAAACAACGATGTTGCATTCTATTTATTCTTTATTTGATACTGCTATCGTAATCGTTAAATGTTTCTGTTCCTTAATTATATACTTCTATTTTACAATATTGTTACTACCCTATACTACTACTATATTACTTAAATTTTAATTACTTTTAACTTAACCTAACGATTCCGTTACCCACTTCACTTTCTTTGTAATTTTATCGCGACGTTCTCCTATTTCTTTAAGCCGTTTATTAGTGGCTGTTAATTGTTCGTTTAAGCGAACAATATCCGCTTGTAACCCGCTTGCTTCTTGTTGGACATTCTCGAACTCGCGATCCGTCGTCTCTTTCTCGGTTACCAGCTTATTCTTTAACGTTATTGCCTTTTTGAATATAGCCATATCTGTTTCTTGAGAAAATATTTTCCAGTCTAGATGGAGATTCTCCTGGTCCTCGTCGACTTTGATGACGGGGATGTTATTATTCGTCGTCACGGTCGAGGTATTACTCTGCGCTTCCTTTTCCATTTTATTTTTCACCAGCGTCGTCTCTTCTGAAGGGTGCGGGGGTGCGTGGTGCTGGCGACTTAACCTAAGGATCTAACTTAATAGAAAAAACATGCGCAGTGTGGAGCTAACCTAACAGAAAAAAACATGTGTAGTATCGAGCTAACCTAATAGAAAAAACATGCGCAGAAAAAAGTAAAGATCTGTAGCAGAGATAAGCGAAAAAGTGGAGGGTCAAAAAATGTGTAATTTGAACCTTCATATGAAAAAAAGCATGGGATTTTGCGGTAGGTAGATGTGGTAGCGTTAGTGACGTCACACATGCAGTTTTTTGTTAATAACTCGAGAACGGTGCAAGATAACTAAAATTTGAAAGCTGATTTGATTGGTTCCACATGGAGGCCTATCACATGACGTTGTTGGTTTTTTCGGGACTAGTGTCCTTATAGGTTTTAGCAGTTTGGAGCATTTAATACTACTACTGTTTGAAATAAAATAATGAATATTATAAGTGGTTAAAACATCCACAAATATATGCAACAAGAAATAGAGATTTTTTTCTTTTTTTTGAGAAGATTATACAGGGTAGATCAAGTTTTACATAACAAAAAGTATAGAATTTTTATTATTATTTTATTACAATAAAATTGCACTTCAAGTATAGCACTGTTTTTATTTATTTATTTTTTGCTTCTATTAGAAATAGAGATGAAGTTGAATTAAAAAATAATGTTTTAAAAAGAAATTCATTTATTTTTAACATTTCACTTTTCTGTACAAGTATTAAAAAGAAATTCTTTTATTTTTTTAGCTTTTCGCTTTCCTGCTTATACTGCTGGCTGAGAAAGCCATATAATCTCAGCCATTCTATAAGCCCTCTTCTCTGTTTTTGATTTATTAATAACAGCATGGCAGGTTCGTATTACCATTCTGTTATTCGTTGCTGCAATAGGGTTATAGGACCCAACACATCCATCGTCCCAATTCTCAGCTGACTCCTCCAATATGGACTTCTGCTCTACGACGATGGGGTGGTTGTAGGACCCGACAACATCGTCATCCCAATTCTCCGACTCCAATATGTTCTGCTCTACGATGGGGTGGTTGTCAACGACGATGGGGTGGTTGTAGGACCCGACAACATCATCATCCCAATTCTCCGACTCCAATATGTTCTGCTCTACGATGGGGTGGTTGTAGGACCCGACAACATCGTCATCCCAATTCTCCGACTCCAATATGTTCTGTTCTACGATGGGGTGGCTGTAGGACCCGGCATCATCGTTCCAGTTCTCCGCATCTAATATCAACCTGCAAAAAAGAATAAGATTGAGAGAGATCTTATGTGCTAGACTAGATAAAATGACTTGCATCTGTGTAATTATAAACTATTACAGAAAAAAAGAAATTGCTGCAAACAGGACTCGAACCTGTGCGGGTTGTAGCCCATCTGGTTTCAAATCAGACTGCTTAACCACTCGGACATCGCAGCCTTGTTAATATTGTTGTAAGCGGTGGTATATAAGCACGACAATGAGAGGGAGACAAATTATGCGATGGGTAAGATAAAATCACTTACTGTTTATTCGCAATCGAAGGCGGAGATGGTGATATTGGTGGTATTGTACATTCATTCGCCATTATGATGATCTCCGGTGGTGGTGACTGGGGTGAATCCGGAACTACAACGATCTCCGGTGCTGGTGATTGCGAATATCCGCAAAAACAAAATATATTTTTGCAAGCTTGACAACAACACTCCTCCCACCAATCGGACGATGCTTGCACTAGATTTCGTTTGGACTCCGGACAAACTACTTCGTCCAACAGCAAACTATTAAAACAAATAAAACATATTTTCATTAGCAAAGCATATTATAATTAAGGAAAAAAAAGAAAACTTACTTGTCTCTCAAATACTGCTGTATATTAATTGTAGCTATTATGTGTCACAATATTCAGTTCATTCAGCATCCAATGGTGGAAGAAAAGGGCCTCGCTGATGCGACTTCGCCCACGTCTAGATTAGTCCACGCTACGCCACTGCCCTCAAGGTTCAGTGGAATGGCAATATGATAAAATTTAATATGTTTCATAAAATTGTAAAGTTAATAAGATTAACAATATACGTACCTTTATTTAGTTTCTCTCCTCCAGATAATTCACTCCAATTTCCTATTACATTCTACACTTCTTCCCATAATTTTTCCTTTAAATTCCGGTCACTAAATTCTTTTTGTTATTTATTTTAAAGAGCAGTCTTTTTTTCAACCTCTGATATTATTTTTTTCTATATCCAAAACAGAAGAGACTATTTGTTCCGTAGGAGATTCTGCACATTGCTGTAAATAAGCACGTAGTTCACGCAACAAGCAAACGCAGGGAGTAACCTACGATTATATAGTCGCAAATGCGTGCGGCTCATGCTTGTCTGTGATGTATTTTAAAATGCGACAATCGCGCCGCGAGTAAAATAGGACAGGTTGCATCTTTTTAATCGCATATGTGCGTACCTGCATATAATACTGTGTGTCTTATTTTTGCGACCAAACAGTCGCTCTACAGAAAATCGCATTTGCGCGCCTAGCCTTAAACGCGACTTTAAACTTGACTGAAAAGTTAATCTTAACCTATAAAACAAGCGTAATTCCTAAACGGAGGTTAGTTTGACATCTGCATTCTGCAGTTTAAACTCAACCTATAAAACCGGCCCTTAAAATGCATTGGATGAATATAATAGAGCATTTACATGTAGGCGGCGCTGCGATCAATGTTAGATATTAAATCTAACCTCAAATATTTGCTATTGTTGATGTGTAAAAATGCCATATAACTGTTATGTGCCGCAGCGTTCATCTGTTGCAAATACTACATCAAGCGCGTGTATTTATTAAAATTGTAAATTTCATACAAAAAAATTAACTTATTCGGTTATTTGTCTCGAGTAAGTCAATTACAGCATAAGTTTTGTAACCCAAAAGGAATTTTTATTATTTAAATACTGAGTTAAATACCAAGTGAAATAAATGATTTAAAAGTTATATTTGGTTCAACACTATTTAACAAAAAACAGAAAGCGTTATGTTTTTATTGCACACTAAACAAAAAAATTACACTTTAAGCAACTAGAAAATACATGCTTGTAAATCCTTTGGGCCAGAAATATTTTTGTGCTTTAATATGTCAATCATTTTTTTTATATGTAAAAAGACTGTAGCATCTAGATGCAGTTATTCTAAATTGTCTCTTTTGATGCCATAATTTTCTATCACAATTTTTGTATATAAATAACCTGGAAAATATTTGATTATTCAATATGAGTCTTATATGTCTCTTTACAACATATGAAGATTATTTAAACAGTCACTTTGATTTGCATTATTTAATATGATCTTCGAGTTTATTAAAAATATTTTCATCTTTCTTCATTACCGCTATATTTACCTCTACATCCCCATTGATTGATTGTAGTCTGTAACAAAGACACACGTCATAAAAATTGCTTGGGGCCTGATAATGCCATTTTATATTAGGAACGATAACAACCATAACCTTTTCTGCAATTTGTTAGTGGACAGTGTATACCTCTGTTTATTAATTTATTTACAGTATCTTCAGTGAAATTTTGATTATGCGAAAAATTTGGTTTTTCTTGTTTAATTATTTCAAATATTGACATATAATCTACACCTCTACCTCCACATCATAGCTTCTGATCTACAGGAAATATATTTTTGTACTTTACCTGATAATCACACACAGTGTTACCTATGAGCATATATGTGTATTTTAAAAAATTAGTGACATTTACCTGTAATGCAGAAATATTCTAAAGAAAAGCACATTGCGCCAATATGCTTACAAGTTGCAGACACAGCTGTTCCTACAGGACATGAACATGAACATTGTAAAAGTTCTGGCTTCTCTTTTTCGTGTTTTGATATTATTATCTGAACCTTATATTCACAGTTCTTCTTTTGCTCTGCACAGCATTTTCCTTAACAAAATAAATGTTTTTGTCTTTAGCCACTTGTGTATATTTGATAAATAATTTGAGAGCTAATAATAATAATAATAATAATAATAATAATAATGCTTTATTATTCCAACATGATTAAACCCAATTACAGGAATAAATACTACACAGTAATAAGTAGGCAATAAAAGACTTAAAAAAATATAAATTAAATACATATTATCCTAAGCGAGACTCATGTTTACAAATTTCATTTAAAGTATCATTAAAAATATCACAGTCCTTTCCAGTTTTGTTAAACACATCGCACATCAAATATATTGGTGATTTAGCCAACATATTGGTCCTAGGAACACCAGAGTAGAACAAAGTTTGCTGCTTGAGTTACCACGTGATACACGAAATGAGATTTTACTCAACAAAACCGAACAGTCAATTTTATTATTCAGAATATTAAACAAATAACGAATTAAAGAGACATTACGACGTATCTCCAGTGAATCCATATCAAAACGATTCAGAAGATCATTATGTTCGAAACCTTGCGGGGGATAAACACCATCTTGCAAAAAGCTAAAAACTATAATAAATGTCTTTGAACGGACTCCAGCCTTTGACGATGTATATCATAAATTGGATACCATATCCGTCCTTATTCCATTTGTGATCTAAGTAGAAAGCAAAGTAAGATTTTATATGTGCGTATATTTGTAACATATTTACAGTTACGGTATATAAAACCATAAGTTCGAAATGCACAGGACACAACATTATTAATATGCTCGATGAAAGTAAGTTTGCTGTCAAATGTAATACCTAAATCCTTGAATAAAGAAACCCGACCTATGAAATATCCATCAATGTTATAATTATAAATAATAAAGTTGGTTCTACGAGTGAAGGACATTGTTTTACATTTAGAAGTATTAAGGGACAAACAATTTAACTCACACCATGACAACATACGATCCATACAAAGTTGGAGATGATCACAATCTTAAGTAGAATTTATTGAAGAGAATAATTTTAAATCATCAGAAAACAGCAATTTTTCACAAGAAACAATATCTGGGAGATCATTAATAAAGAGTAAAAACAAAAGTGGTCCTAAATTAGAGCCTTGCGGTACACCTGAAGATGCAGAAAAAGAACGAGAAGTAAAGTTTTGATATCTGATCATAAATTGCCTACTAAATATGATTCTAATAGAGTTATCAACGAGTCTGAAAAATTAAAATCTTGCAATTTCGCTAGTAATATATGGTGGTTTATATGGTCGAAGGCTTTTTGAAAGTCCGTAAATATTACGTCAACTTGCCCTCCACTATTCAAAGTTTCAGAAATAAATTGAGAAAAAACTGCAAGATTCGATATAGTAGCTAATATTCTGCCCTTCTCTTTTCCCTTCTTTTGCCTTTTTTGTAAGAAACCATTTTTCTATTGATTCATGATTTATAAAATCTAAATTCTTTAAAAAACAGAGAGGTTCTTGTTGAGAACATGCACGACATTCTGTAAATATTCGTGTGTCAAGTGAGACCGAAAAATTGTATAACAACGCTAATTCATAGGAATTTACAATTTCAAAGATCCTACTTTTTACTTTAGTCAGCCATAATGGAGGAAAAGTGCTCATAGTGTTTGCCATATTTGTGAAGAATTCGAAAAGCGCCCCATTTTTATCTTCTGATGAATGTGCCAGAGCTGCCAATGATTGTTTTTCTAAACGACTACGTTTTTTGTCGTTGACATATTCCTGTAGTGTCTCTGGCAATGATTCAGCTTTTCAGTGAACATTTGTTGATTTTTTGGTCCCTGCAGCACTAGTCCGCTGTGTATTTACCACACTGGATGAGCAAGACAGTGGGGTGTTAGGATGTGAAAAAGAAGTAGAAGGACTTAAATTTTCGTATATATCATCTTCTACATTGTCTTCCAATTGACTTTAGGTATTGTTTTATTTTCTATTTGAATTACATCTTCACTATCTTCGACATCTTCTTTATCTTCCTGACAAACATTTGTGTGTGTTCTGTAACAATTATATTACTGATATACACTGACCGGCAAAAAACCCGGGGGGTGCAGCAGCTACAGTCGCTGTTGCTAACTGTAATCACACTGTAGCCTCATCTTTTGTGAATATTTTGTTTTTTTACTCACGACATTATCTCTGTTTTTATTGGAGATACACTGTGTGAAAACGAACGCCTCGGAAAAAAACAGAAAACAAGTCAAATAAACATCAAAACGTAGATTTAATGTGAAAACAAAACAAATCTTGAGGAACTAATATCTAGTGTGGCCTCCTCGCTTCAAAATGGTTTCATTCTATCGACGTGGCATCGAATCAATCAGGTTTGTAACACATCCTTGTAGAATTGCATCAAATTCTTCTTGAAGTGCAATTTGCAGATCAACAACATCCGTCACAGATAATGGAATTTTTTTAATTTGACAACCGTTGACAAACTTAATTGTCATTTTATTATTTTACTTTTTATTTAACTCTTCACCATTACAGATACAGATAGTACATATGGTAAGTCAATTTTGTGAAACATGCATAATAAATATTAGAACTAACAGACTAACAAAAAGTATAGCAAAAGCACAAGAAAAGTGAAATATTGCCTACTGACATGCCATAGAGAACCAATAAAAAAAATGTCGAATTGCCGTGCGACCTTTTCACCAGAAGAACGATTGAGTGTGACTCTAACGTATGTTATAAATACAGTAGTTGCAACATTTAAAATTTTAGTATTTAATAATATAAGGAAAAGAAATACATTGTTTTATTCGCTGAAGTTAGAAATATAGTTCTGAATGGACAGCGGCTGTTGATAGGAAACATCTTCTCTTCTTTCACTTGAATCCGGAAGATTCTATATTTTTCAAAGATGGAGGATGATGTGGTGTTGAGATTAGTTTATTACAATTGAATGACGCTCTGGAGGAATTGGCGCTCGTGTAAGAGGAGAAGGCAACGGTTTCAATGTAATTGTTTTATTGCAACGATATGCTGTTCGGAGCGAGTGTCTTGTAGAAAGTTGGCGTTCACTGTCACTGCTTTCCCTATTTTTATGTTGAGACAATATTTCCAGTTTGGCTCTTTCTATTTCGAGGAACTTGTCGTCCATTGAATTGGTTTCGGAATTTGCTGTGATGAGTCCTGAATGGTTGATTAAGAATATCCATTGTCTACAGCCTCCAATGTCGATTCTGTCTCGGAATCAGAGTTGTCATTGTTTTCCTTTTGCGGAGATATATTTCCACGCAGTTTCCTTCGTTCGATAGTTTTATAATAGAGAAAAACATCAGATTTCTGTTATTTCGACTTGAATTCTTTTCGGAATGTCTCTCGCAGTCCCCTCCATTCTCACTTTAATTCCGTTGCAAACTTTACTAAAAATTTTAGAGGGTGCTAAATATACTCGTATGCAATAAAATGTATAATTTAAAATTTAATATAAAATTCAATTGTAAATTTATATCTATGTTACAATTTCGGATACACTATCGGATATATTCAACACCTCCTCATACCCCGCCAATAAATTTCTAAGGTTATTTAATTTACGCTCATATTTGCAAACCTTTTTTAATAGCTCCGATCGTTGCATCACTTTGGCGGTTGCATAGTTTTTACTTTTTTCACTAAACCGCCGCGCCTCTTCCAAATATCCCAAACAATTTTGTATGCCTGCAGTTTCTTCGTCACCACTCTCGTCCGGTCGTGATGTTGAAGTCATTTCTGGTCCACTGATGTCTTCATACCTCGGGGCGCTAGTATTTGGAACCAAAGTAGCTGAAGGTGGAACTATTAAATTCTTCAGCTCTAATATCCTGGAAGTCTGAAGTTCCAGCCTCCATTCGTAAATGCTGAAGAAGCTTAATGTTTTTTTTTTGGGACAGATTTGCCTACCCCCGAACTATTACCAGCCAGCACTTTAACTTTCATTTTAGGGTGTAGGTATAAGTTTAATGATGGTTTAGTTAAACTGATTCTATATAACTGAATTAACTGTTAATAAACTGTTAGGTACGCGGTGTGGCAGAAAAATATGAGGGGGTGTTAAATATATGCAATAAAATGTATAATTTAATTTTAATATAAAATTCAATTGTAAATTTATATCTATGTTACAATTTCGGATACACTATCGGATATATTCAACACCTCCTCATACCCCGCCAATAAATTTCTAAGGTTATTTAATTTACGCTCATATTTGCGAACCTTTTTTAATAGCTCCGATCGTTGCATCACTTTGGCGGTTGCATAGTTTTTACTTTTTTCACTAAACCGCCGCGCCTCTTCCAAATATCCCAAAAAATTTTGTATGTCTGCAGTTTCTTCGTCACCACTGTCGTCCGGTCGTGGTGTCATTTCTGGTCCACTGATGTCTTCATACCTCGGGGCGCTAGTATTTGGAACCAAAGTAGCTGAAGATGGAACTCTTCTGCTGTGTCCAATCGGTCGCAAATTTTTAAGGTCACCATCGACGATTTCAAAATTATTATTAAATTCTTCAGCTCTAATATCCTGGAAGTCTGAAGTTCCAGCCTCCATTCGTAAATGCTGAAGAAGCTTAATGTTTTTTGGGGGACAGATTTGCCTGCCCCCGAACTATTACCAGCCAGCACTTTAACTTCCATTTTAGGGTGTAGGTATAAGAAGTTTAATGATGGTTTAGTTAAACTGATTCTATATGACTGAATTAACTGTTAATAAACTGTTAGGTACGCGGTGTGGCAGAAAAATATGAGGGGGTGCTAAATATATGCAATAAAATGTATAATTTAATTTTAATATAAAATTCAATTGTAAATTTATATCTATGTTACAATTTCTAAGATTATTTAATTTACACTCATATTTGCGAACCTTTTTTAATAGCTCCGATCGTTGCATCACTTTGGCGGTTGCATAGTTTTTACTTTTTTCGCTAAACCTCTTCCAAATATCCCAAACAATTTTGTATGCCTGCAGTTTCTTCGTCACCACTCTCGTCCGGTCGTGATGTTGAAGTCATTTCTGGTCCACTGATGTCTTCATACCTCGGGGCGCTAGTATTTGGAACCAAAGTAGCTGAAGCTGGAACTCCTCTGCTGTGTCCAATCGATCGCAAATTTTTAAGGTCACCATCGACGATTTCAAAACTACTATTAAATTCTTCAGCTCTAATATCCTGGAAGTCTGAAGTTCCAGCCTCCATTCGCAAATGCTGAAGAAGCTTAATGTTCTTTTTGGGGACAGATTTGCCTGCCCCCGAACTATTACCAGCCAGCACTTTAATTTTCATTTTAGGGTGTAGGTATAAGAAGTTTAATGATGGTTTAGTTAAACTGATTCTATATGACTGAATTATAGAAATATATAACAAGCACTCCTACTCCACAACTTAGATTTAATTAAAGTTTTGTGATGAGACGTAAACCAATTACAGACTGTCTTTATTTGCATGCTATAGCTTTCAAAAATCTATGTCACCCATGCCCCGCCCAGAAGCTTGGTTTGATATTCTTATTGATTTAAAATAGCATCTGTTTACTACCCATCGAAGTTTTCTGTAAATTGTGAGAATATCAAAAACAAACCGCTCTGCTATACAGTGTAGTTGTCCTACATTTTATTCTCTAATTTGTGGGAATATTGACTTGTTCTCTCCGTTGTCACCATTTCTCATTTTTCCACCCCAATTCTGCCTTATGAAGTATTAATTTCGAAATAATAAATAATAAAATGCTGCATTATCTTTCATCCACTTGATGGAACTTGATTTTTTCTTCCAAAAGTAGCTGAGAGGCACATTGTCCTCATCAAAATCAGGACGCGTTTTGTTTTGATTACTTTGTAATACAGCAAGGGGTACATCGTCTTCTTCATCGAAGTCGTCGTTACCAATACGTTGCCCACTATGTAAAACCACTTCAGCTGCTGCTTGCCGCTGTCTGCCAGTCAAATTATCTAATAATCCACCAGATTCATCTCCTGAATCCTTGTTAGATTCACCTTTGTTCTCAGGAGGTTCAATATACACACGATCTGTAACGTCAGTATCAACATCTTCCCAAAATTTATTTGATTCTAACATATCGGAAATTTCTTGCACGGTCAAACAATACATAAAACAAAACAATATATTTAATTTTTTTAATACATACAGTTTTGGTAGCCCATGAGACTAGAGTACCATATAAGTCACATAAACAGTGTCATTGTGTATAAAAACATATTTATAGGTTGTGACGTACTTTCAAGGTTCGGCCGCAGATGCCGAACCAGTACAGCCACTTGAATCTGTCCGGGTTCACTCGGTGGAGAAGTTATGTCCAAGGCTCAGGAATATTATAAGACTTGGTATTGAAAATAAAATATTTATTTCATAAAATAAAATGTCACCCTGTAAACAACTAATACGAATAATAATTCCCCAACATAAATAAACTAGGTCGTGAAATAATAATACAAAATAATAAATTAACAAAGAGGGCGGTAAGGAATGTACTGTGCAGACGCTGAGTGTCGCGGAAAGAGCCTGCTAAACACCCAGTGTCGAAGACCACGGGGACGACGTCGAGTACCGTGGAATAACACCTGCTAAATACTCGGAGTCAGCGGAATACGGGCTAGACCTCGAGCGCCGCGGAGAGGGCCTGCTAAACGCTCGGAGTCGACGGAATACGGACAAGACCTCGAGCGCCGCGGAGATTACCTGCTAAACGCTCGGAGTCGACGGAATACGGGCAAGACCTGGAGCGCCGCGGAGATTACCTGCTAAACGCTCAGGATACCCAGAGGAAGGTAGGGTGCCGCGGAAGTTACCTGCTAAACACCCTGGGGTAGAGGAAGGTTGAGTGCCGCGGAAAGAGCCTGCTAAGCACTGCTGGTAAAGGCAATTTCGCCGGCTCTTATACAGAACGGCGGGTAGTGTCGTGCGCAAAAATCGCGATACGCTAAGCAATTTCAGGTACCGCGTGCGCCAAACAATTAAAGTACAGTGTGAGCAAAATAAAATAAAATAGGTTCGTTACATACTGCACTTAATGGCGGGTTTGCCTTATACCATCAGGGTTTTCGTCTACATCCATGTGTAAATTATGCAAGTTGATTGGTCCGTCCCTACGAAGACCTGCTTCGTCAGAAAATAGTATAGAAGTGGTAAAATCGGTAAAATCGTGAGCTTGGTTAACTTTTTCCAACAGCCAAGTCCAAAATTGTATTCTTGCAGGACAATCATCTATGCTTAAACCCTGAACTATTTGCATATGGTATGAATGGAGTAGTTGTTCTTTAAGAATATTATTTACGGTGCATTTTGAAATCTGAAACTGTTGCGCTGCATTTATAATACTAACTGTAGGATCTTCATCGACATAATCCAGAACAGCTTCTTCAACTTCAGTTGAACGAACAGTTCTGTGAACTTCACCATGTCGACCAATATTTGGCATGAAATTACCTTAAATAATATTAAATGTATTACAATTACAAATTAAAAACGTACCCATTACTCAAAATAAACTAATAAATATGTCATACCAGTTTTCCGTAACCGCTGATCAACACGCTGAAATGACATATAGATAGATAGATACCTTTATTCCTAAAAATGTGGAACACACTTAAATGAATTGCAGTCAAAAATACAGTTTTTTAAATAGTAGTTAAATAGGACTAAAAAAGCCCAACCTAGATATAATATTGTTTTAAATTAAAATTAAAATATCTTGTATATGTAAATACATAAAAACTAGGTACTCTAAAATATTCTAATTAAAGATAAAGAACAAACAATGTTTTACATACAATTACATAAATAAACAATTATAAACAATAATAAAATACTTATCACAAAAATAACAAATCTACAAGAGATCCCAAACACTAGAGTTCCAGTTGTAATATAAACTTGTAGACCTCTGCTTTTGCTTTTTCAAAATTTACATTTTGAAAACTATCTGGCAGCTTATTATAAAAATTAATACATGTATAAACAGGACTTTTCCGTGTTCATTCTATGAAAAGAAAAGAATATTCATGGTATGCCTTGAAATCAGTATATGCTTGGTAAGATGAAAGATGAATATGCGGACATTCCTATTAAAAGTTTCTATGGCACTGGAGCAAAAGCATACTGTGTTGAACTTAGCGAAAATGAAACCAAGAAAGCCAAAGGAATTTTTGAAAACGTTATCAAAAATGACTTACATATTCTAGATTATAAGAAAATCGTAGAAAACGGTGCACTTTATAGAAAAATGTATATATTTAGATTACATTTACATACAATGTATACAGAATTAAAAACAAAGTTGCTCTATCTTCTCACTTCGATAAAAGGTACGTTGTATTTTAAAGCGAGACTTGTGATTGTCTTGCCAGAATCTAGACTCTTCAATATTTCCAACTTTTCAGTTAGTTTTCTTTTCGGCCTTGCAAGTTTTATTTTTTATAGGAGTTTGTCAAATTGCACAATATAGTTACGTGCGCACACGTGTAATAAATGCGCCAGACTGATCTAAATTCCTACCGGGCCGGCTGAGACGAAAACCCAGTTGCACACGCAAGCGCGCCAGCAAATATCGCATATCACGCGAGCTCTGCGGCCTCCCAGTTCGGATAAACGAGGCTTGTTCGGATAATGTCTTGCGTTTTTTTCCATTCGGTTAAATGGATATTCGGAGAAAGGCGTGTTCGGATAATGGAGGTTACACTGTATTTATAAAAAAATAAATTAAAACTAGCACTAAGAATGTTCACCATCATTACCATCTGGAGAGTCAGTCTGGGGGGCCCCTGGAACAGGACTTTTAACTAAATAACTTAACTGGCACATTTTCTCTAACCACTATCAATAATATGTTTCATATGAGCAGAATAATGCGACTATTTACCTGGAAGTAAAAAATCAGGTAAAGAATAAAAACTATGACTCTTATCTCTAAATGAACTTTTTAGTGGTTAAATTATAAAGGTTTAAACAAATAAAAAACCATAGAAATGTAGTGTATGGTATAGAGTCGTAAATTTCATTCTGTATCAGATTCTTCCACGTTTTGATTAATTATTTTCATATTCCTATAGAAGTCATGAAATTGTGAATCTATCCACTCAAGCAAATTCAACAAATGTTGATGTTGGCGCTTATGCCTTTAGAATCTGTACTCATAGGAGGCAACTATTGTGGCATGGACTGTCTCTTCCGGGACGATCTATTTAAATTGACACTTCAAATTGTTAATGTTAAATGATGTCTTGTAATACAGTATGCCCAGACTGTCACGATTCACTTCAAGCCATACTGACGAGGAAATTTTGAAATTTTCTTTCTCGGTATTTATTTTTCTACTCACTAATGGAGCATTTGGAGTTGAATAAAGAATATCAAATTATTTAAAGTCGTTAATTTCCATGCTCCAAACTGTAGCCCCAGTAGAACTAATTAATTGTTGTCACAGAAAAACTACCATCTAGGATGATGAGGCTCTCCTCATCCATCGCTTCCACTTTACCATCGAACGACGTCACACATTCGTTGTTTGCTAATTCGTCGTCACTACTTGATTCTCTGTAACCCTATACTTTCAGACATTTTAACGTAGTGGTCGTTCTTTATTTTTCTCTTCCTTGTTTAAGATTTCGCCGATATCGTCGGACTCTTCCAGTCGGAGTCTCCATAACCATACCAGAGGTTTGTGGTCAGTTTCGATTACGAATTGTCGTCCATAGATGTAAGGGCGGGAGTGTTTAGTATTTTCTACGATTGATAAAAGTTCTCTTTCTATCGTTGAATAGTTTCTTTCTGCCGAGTTTAGAGTGCGTGAATAAAATGCGATGGGACGATTATTTTGGGATAAAACGCCTCCGATTGCATTGTTGCTAGCATCTATGGTTAAATGAAATGTTTTCTCGAAGATGGACGCATTTGACAATAAATCTTGACATTTATAAAAATCTTCTTTGTAGTCAGCGTCTTCGGGGTTTATCGTTGTGCCTTTTCTTAAACACCGTGTGGTCACTTTTACTGCGTCCATTTAAGCTATCAAATAATCCAAAAAGAGTATTAAATCTGCAGGATCGACAGCTTAGAAGGAAGAGTGTTTGAATCTGTTGTATCTGAAATTAGAAGATTGAAAAGTGCTAATCTATGGCATTAATATGACTTACCCCACCGTGATATTCTTTTTATCAATACTCCTACAGTATGGCTCATTTTTTCTTTTAAGATATGGCTATCTGTTAATTTGCTGCAAGTTCTTAAATTTGGTTCGTGGGTGTCTAGTCTGTAGAGCTGTTCAATATGTTCCCATTTAGCTACTTTCTTTGTACCATCATAAATAAACTGAAGATTTTTTGTAAGTAAATTATTTCTTAATCCTTTGAATAGGTGCGGAACATCAAATAATGGTATCCCTTCTTTGTTGTCGATTAAAAACCGTAATACCGATTTTCGCCAACTTCAAATATCATTTTCTGATCAGTTTCATTTAACAATTTTCTTATAGCTGCTTGATTATCAGCACCCTGATCACACACCGTGGCATTATTTTCAATCCAATTTGAAAGCATTCCTTTATAATAGTTTTAGCTCTAAAAGATTATGGAATGTATCAGATTTAGCCAATTTATCGAATTCCGCCAATCTTAATTTAAGATTTGATAGATTTTTTCGTTGTATAAATATAGCTATATATTTTTTAACATTTTATATAAAGTTTTTGCTTTTGGAGTTAAGTCAACAGCTCGAGTCACATTAACTTGTTTTATAATGGAATGCCCTTCTCTTGAACCTGAAAATTTATTATTTGATATACAGAGTGTTTCAGTTCAAGTGAATAAAACTGTAACCATAGATGGGGGTTATGTCTCACCGTTTTCGTACAGGGCCGTATCGGGCTATTTTTTAAATATTATTTATGAAATATTGGCTTAGAAGTTGGGTAATACAATTCCGCTTACCGATTTCTACGCCACTGACCTACAAAAATTTGTAAATTTTAAAGTACATTATGCGCATTTATAAATGTTAACACCACAGCAAGATTGAATCAATTTGTTATAAGCATATTAAAGATTTCATAGATAATACTATCTTAAAAATCGACTAATACGGCCCTGTAGAGTGAAAACGGTAAGACTTAGATCCTTGCTTTATAAGGCAATTCTGAATTACTTATCGAGTTCTATATGTGGTTTAAAATTTGATTTCCTCGAACTGAAACACTGTATTTAGATGTTGATTTAATTCTTAGGTCAATCCTTTGTAATTTGTGTTATAAAAGTTTACAGTATGTGTCAGTTCTTCTCTTCTGCATGCTCCATTTAGTCCAATTATCATAGCATTTTTTTTAAATAAACATGATTCATCTGATGCTTCCGTTAAAAACTTTGTGACATCTTGTTTAGTAAAAATTTTGGATTTTTTAGGTCTGTAACCTTCTGATTTACATTTAGTAATGCAACCAGTTGTAGGTACTTACTAATATCGACGTTTTTTTCTTGTTAATAAAATACTTCTAATCATCGAATAATACGACGAGAGAGAAGATGGTTTTTTTCCTTAGATAAACATTCAAAGTAAGCCAACAATACTTTTTCATGATTGATATTCTTGATTTTTTATGAGAATAAAAGATCAGCTTTAAATCATATATGGATCATTACCAGTAATAAATGATCTGAAAATTTCATTTTAAAATCAAGGTTGCTTAAAAATTTGAAGATGAAGTGTAGTCCCTGGAAACCTTCTTTAGGACCCGATATCACCGTTACGAGAGACATTATAAAAACAAACTTAGTGACGATAATAGCTGGGCATACACGAAGAGATCCATCCGTCGGTTTGAACCGCGACAGACTTATCCGCCAGTTTGAAACGTCACGGGTCAAACCGATCAAATCGTGGTCGCCCACTAACTCACACATCTGTAAGTCTGCGGGTCAATTTGCACAATTCATCTGTCATAGACCAAACCATGCGTTAGTGAATGAAAACCGCAGATATATCTACGGATCAATCGAAAACCGTGGATGGTTGTTTTCTCTAACAGTCCACAGTTTTAAGTGTACATTTTTAAAGTTTTTGTGGTTCATACACTACTTGGTGGATAAAAAAATGTTAAAAAATAAAAGAAAACGAGCTTTATTTATGTTGTGCTTTAGTTTACTTATATATGCAAAAAATGGATGCGATAAAGCGACGTTCTACATGGCTGAACAATTATTTTTTAATTAGATGAAAAACCAATGCATCTTGAGTACACACTTCGGTGAGTTATAAAAAGAAAATCCAAATATTGTGTATATTAAAAGTGTGTATTTATATTATCAAATCCTAGCTAAGCGCTTTCGGCTTCAAACAAGCACCACCAGAGCTATTATTTACATACCTGCGAGCCATTGTTTTCGTTATCTTGCGATTCAAGTACTTCAGCCTCCTCCTGTTCGGTAATTTCCTCGACGATTTCATCTTCATTACCGGCGCTGATCAGACTTTGCCGACTTTCTTCAAATGTTTTGCTTTCAGTGCTATTTACAGGTAAGTCCTGATCTGTTGTAAATAACAATAAATGAAAATACCAGACAGAAGATCTGTCTGCATTTGGATATGTTGTTCTACACAATGGTAGAAGAGCATCATAGCCTTTATTTCTTAAATTTTTGTTTGTGTAATCTGTATCTTTAATTTTCCAGAGAGCTGGATGTTGCTTGTATATTGCAATCAAATTTGAGATAAAATCTTTTGAAAATATAATCTCCGACATTATGCTAAACGATGTACAATAATAAATAAGATAAAAGACTGACAAAACTGTGCGTTAGTGGTTTTGTGAGTCCAAACTACCGTCCGAATTGCCAGTCGCGTTTGTACAGGTGCAATTTGGCATGCGGGTACCCACTTACGCTATGTCCTAGATGAACGCGGGTACGTGCGGTGCGATAAAACGCACGCTGTTGTACATAAACGCATTGCTCACTTCTACTATATAATATAGGGCAATACATTTTCTACCTGATGATGATATGTATGCACTCCTTTCGTGCCTCAACATAACAGTAAATAATACACGGTAAGAAAATTTTAATGATTCTATTTGAATGTCAATTAATTGAAGTTTCTTTCAGTAAATGCTGTATTTGGATACACAATAGTAAAATTAGTTAAGGAGTATACTGTGTCAGCAGGTGAAGCAGGCGAAGGCATATTTGAATATGCTGACGAGGGTGCTGATGACATAGCAGTCGATGGGCGAGAAGGGAAATATGTACTGCAAGCCGGGGAACTTGTAGACTGCGGTGACATTTCTTGGAGTAATATCTCTTGGAATTTGGTTCTTACTCGCAGCTGCTGCAACGGCTCCATTATTTTTAAATATGGTAGTAGTGACCTCAGAAACAGAATTATCGTCTTCAGGTGTCTCAAGCAGAGCAAGCTTTTTAGCCTCTATATTTAATAACTTCTCTTCCACATCCATATCCTCTTCGCGTACTCTCTTTTTCTTTGAACGAGGTGTTGTGTTGGACAGACAGGCAATCTTTGTTGTTTACTCATTTGTAAATCACCACTGTTGGTAGTTACGTGTGTAACAACGGCAGTGGCAGTCACTTGCGAATCATTGACTGGTGACGAAACATTGGTAGCACAATTTTCCTCTGAGGAGTCTTCCATTTCAATGTCTTCATTGTCAGTCAACGAGGTCTGTGAATCTTCCAAAACTTCATTGTGAGGCACATTTCCTTCCGTACTCCTAAGGGCTACTATGCACTATGCAGAAACAGTATATTCGAAAAATATTGCCATTTCCCTGTGTATTGCCCCTCAGATTCACCTGCGGCGTCACCCGAGCGAGGTTTGCGAACTGATCGCTTAAATTTCGCCATTTCTTTTTAGCTTCTTCCTCTAAAATAGAAAATGTTGTGTTACAAATTAGGTTTTGTTTTGTTTTAGGTATATATCTACTGGAATCGCGTTTAGGCAAATTGGTTTTACATTTCGAATATCGAAATCATCAGTTGCGTCTATAGTTATAGAAGTTTGCAAGGCCCTTTGGGACTCACTTCAGATAACACACATGCCTTTGCCTATCGTCAGAGACTTTGAAAATGTTGCAGCGCAGTATTTCAATAAGTGGAACTTTCCTAACTGTTTAGGCAGTATCGACGGAAAACACATAAGGCTTAAGTGTCCAGCTAAATCAGGTAGTATGTTCTACAATTACAAAAACTATTTTTCAGTAGTATTAATGGCAATTGTGGATGCAAATTATCGATATTTAATGATTGATGTGGGTGCATATGGAAAAGATAGCGATGCAGGAGTATTTTCTAATTCAGCGATGTATTGTTCTCGCTCCGCCCTTGCGGTTTCATTTAACGTATTTCTGTCGGCTACCGGCTCCATAGATATCCTGTCGTATCTTGTGAGCCTCGGCGGCGTAAGCGAGAGCGTTCTCGGCGGGGTTTCAGGCCTAAGACGGGTCTGGCCGACGCAGGAGGTCTCCTCGGTGTGTGGCTCCCTTCGTTCAGCGTCCAGCTGTAAGAGGGGGGCATGCTCTAGGGGGACATCCTGTACATCTGTTTCCCTAGGTTTCATACTAATCGTTGGCTCGTAATTAGGTGACGTCATTGGGTACCCCGTGTAGCCTGGTTCTCAATTATAGACACCCAAATTATAAAGACTCGTAGGTAAGTATGTAGGGGAACAGTTGGAACAGTTTATGCACACAATAACAGTTCTTATCACTAATTATGCCTTTGTTTAATTAATAATTAATGAATGTTTGTTCATAGAGTCAATAGATTAAAACTAAGATCAAATGTTCTCTGATTAATTTAATAATGAATCTTTTAATCAAATTTAAAAGTAAAATTTACTTTAATTGCCAAGGAAAGTTCACTACACGTTAATAATTACTTTAATTCATGTTATTAATTAACGTAATAAAGTTATAATCAAGAACAAGTTCACTCAATTTTATTTAATCGATTTGAAGTTAATCACACCATTAATTACGACACTTAGGTTGTAACCACCTAAAGTTCTAATTAGAGTTCATCAAGTTATTGTAATTTATTATCACTACTATTCATTAAGAGTTAATATAGGCATTAGTCAGACAAAATAACTTTAATTAAATTTATGGTTCACAGTTTGACGAGCTAAGATGATTGACTGTTCATTAGGGTGGCCGGATCTCATAGAGGGGGGAAAAAATGTCGGAATATTGTTCGTCTGGACCCCACAAAACGATTCCCCTTTCCAGATATTGAGATAGCCGAAATTTGAGCTCGATTAAACGACGTTAACCCGTGCCGCTCGTCGCTCAAAGTTTGAAAAAATCCAAATTTTTGGCCAAAAAGCTGACATATGGAGCCATAACTTCAGAACGGTAAATAATAGAAACACACTTAATATCTCAAAAGAAAGCTAATGTTGTTCTTCAAAATTTATATTCTATACATAATTGTTGTTATTTTAAGTCAAACCGAGTTACAACAGCCTTTAGCCCCAAAAACGTGACCTGGTACCACTAGGAGCATGATATGGCTGAGCGTGGTGTTAAATTAATAACCGACTATAACGACCTTCTGACAAAAGATGAAAACCAAAAGCAATATGTCCTGCAAGTTGTAAGCAAATGCCGAGCATTACATCGTGACGTTTCAAAAACTACTTTAACAAAAGCTCTAGAATAGATTAGATAACTATGTAAAATTATCAACTCATGTAGGTACTACGTCTGTATCTTTTCTGTGTCTGTTTTGTATGCATTATATACCTGATTTTTATATTTTAAAATAAAAAATGTCATTAGACTTATCAGTAGTACTTGTTTTTTTATTATATTTCTGCTTTAAACTCAAAAATATACCACAAAAAAGCAAAATTTATCACTTAATAACAAAATATACGAAGTATGCTCCTAGTGGTACCAGGTCACGTTTTTGGGGCTAAAGGCTGTTGTAACTCGGTTTGACTTAAAATAACAACAATTATGTATAGAATATAAATTTTGAAGAACAACATTAGCTTTCTTTTGAGATATTAAGCGTGTTTCTATTATTTACCGTTCTGAAGTTATAGCTCCATATGTCAGCTTTTTGGCCAAAAATTTGGATTTTTTCAAACTTTGAACGACGAGCGGCACGGGTTAACGTTGTTTAATCGAGCTCAAATTTCGGCTATCTCAATATCTGGAAAGGGGAATCGTTTTGTGGGGTCCAGACCAACAAGATTCCGACATCGATTTTTTGTGGTCACCCTACTGTTCATAGTCTATCACTTTCACATGAATTTAAAATAAAGTCCAAGTTATTATTATTAATACAAGTTCTCCTTGTTTACAGTGAGCCACTAATGACAGTCAATCTGGAGTAAGTAGAGATTGCGACACTTACCGGGTTTCTTACGCGTCTTGGCTTCCCGGTCTCTCGAAGTTCTAGAAGCACTTTGAATTTAATTAAGACACAAGGTATTTCTTTATTTAGAAGGCCAAAGTAGGTAAGTACGAATTTCTTTCTAATTATTTGTTTTTCTTTCAAGTCTTTCAAAGCTCGAGGTCTCTGACACTTTATCCCTAGTTGTTCATCTGGGGATACTCTGGCCGAGGACAGGGTAAGAAAGGTAAGGTAAACTTGAATTAGATTATACACTTGTATATTCCCTATTTGTCTGCACTACTAAAACTAACTAAATACCGCACTTGTGAAGGAATAACTGGAAAACTGATTAGATTGAGAAAACAGTCGCGTTACTACTCTCCGTGAGATTAACATCGAGTTAGTGCTATGGAAAACAAAGCGACGTCTGTATTTATAGTAAATCTCCGGGGTAACTCGGTTTCTGATTGGCTGTCCAATTCAGAATCGCTTTAATTGGACAAAACTATTGTAATTTTTATTTTAACTAATAACGGAGTAATTAAACGTTTTCGATAACAGTATCACAACATCGAAAATGACACTTTACTTCTAATAAAAGATAAGCAGTCACCTAATTCAGAAGTAAAAACTCCCAATGTGTTCATAGGAGATGAAGCGTTCCCATTAAGAACCTATCTATTGAGACCCTATCCTAGAAGACGACTTCACATTAATGAAGCTGCTTCATATTATAATTATCTACCGTTTATCACGAGGGAGAATGAGTGTGGAATGTGCCTTTGGAATAAGTTCTGCTAAATTTAGAATTTTATTAAAAATTATTAAGACAAAAGTAGAAAATGCTGTTCATATTGTAAAAGCAATTTGTATTTTACACAATGCTATAATGAACATGGAGGGAGACCCATTTGTCAATGGCTTACGAGGTACCAGAGATATCAACCAGAGTAATAATAATCATAATTTACATATTTCAAGATCCCATAATCGTCGTTCTAGGAAAGCAGAAAATTTGCGGGATACCTTTTGCCAATACTTTATGTCAAACAAAATTTAAATATACGGTATGTAACATTTTCATTTAAAATGCAATACAAATTAGTGGATAATTAAATAGATAAATACTTACTTAAATATCCCGTACGGTGAGCTACAGCATCCCATTCTCTATCAACAATTAGTCGATTTTTGTAACGTGGATTTCTTTTATTTCACAAAACATTTCTTGCTTGCACTTCAGAAATGAATGCTTGCGAAAATCGGACGAGAACTGCGGTGAAATTAAAACAAGTTTTAAGTTAAGAGCAATACGTACAATGCGACAATCTAGTTCCGTGCAAATTTACCGCGCCTCGTGTATACGCTGGACTAGCTTATTTAATCCTTGGTGTTTTATTCTAAACGCTTCTCGCAACGCACGCACCGCACACCTAGGACATGGCGTTAGTGTGTATGGCCACAACGGCGCACCGCCCATAGCCCTGGACCATAGTATGGTATCCTAGCGTGGACCATCGGTTGCTTAACTTCGCAGACCCTCGCCTTGAAGTGGCGAGTGTATGGCCACAACGGCGCACCGACCCTAGCTTTGCCGTGTAGTTTGTCTAGATATTCTTCCTATAAGCATGGAGTTTTCATCGTCATCTTCGGACGAAGAAGACATTTTACTCGAATCGAACTTTAAAAAGTGGTATGTGTACAAAAGCAACAATAAATTACCGGTGCACATCGTAAACAAGAAGCGATTTTGTTATGGCGAATTTCATCATCTTTATAAAGATCTAAGAAGGGATCAAAATCGATTTTTTCAGTACACGAGAATGAGTATAAGTACCTTTGACTACATTTTAATGAAAATTGGAGATAGACTGGAAAAAATGGAAAAATTGCCATGCACAGCCGATTACACCTGAAGAGAGAGTTTTCATGGCATTACGGTAAGTGTATACAGATTGTCAGTGACTGAGTGTCATAAACTCTTTATTGCGTTCCAACGCCTTGAGGTAATCTGTTGTTTTTCTAAATATCTTCTTTAATAAAAACTATTATGCCTATTAGACAGTGTAATTGCATTCTAGTACCTACAACACCAGTAGAGTAACTGTTTCTCGAAATATAATTCAACGATAGTAATTGTATACAGGGTGTTTTAAAATTAACTACAAATATATTCACAACGTATTTTTGAGGTCAAAGTAAGGTTATTTTTAATGTTCGATACATTTTATTAACCAAATTACTGTAAAGTGTATACTCCGCCAATCTCCCGTCAAAATTAGGTTTACGCTATTTTTAAGGCAAAAACACTTAAAAGAACCTGGGTTTAGCTCGGAAGGGAAGCAACAAGATACATGTTTATAGGAAGAAAAGTCTTATTTTGACTTCAAGAATACGCCTTAAAATCTTTCTAGCGAATTTTCAAACACTCAGAGAAAATACATATTTATCTCAACATATATTTTTACAAAATAAAGTAAATACATATCAAATGCCTAACTTATAAAACATGTAACAAATCAAACTAAACAAGAAATTCGTAACAAAAACAAATAGGTACTTAGCTAATAAGTATCAGAATGGTTATTTTCATCATAAGTTTGCATGTGAGGATACAAAGTTGTTGGATATGGTGAATCATGTATAGGGTGTTGGCGGTGAACAGATAGATTTAAATGTTCGGTATTATGACTCTCAATGTGATTATTGTTATAATGGATAGGTGTTAGTTGTTGTGTCATATTTGAGGTATTGGTAGATGGAGTAGATCTGGATGTAGATGTAGATGTGGATGTAGATGTAGATGTGGATGTAGATGTAGATGTGGATGTAGATGTAGTTGTAGTATCTACAATTTCGTTATCTAGCCATTGCAAAATTTGAATGAAATTTCATCTTTTTTTTTGCATCAAGGCCTCTAACATGTGGCAATATACTTTTAAAAAATGCATCATCCTCATCTATTTCTTTTTCTTCTTTCTTTTCTTCTTGCGTTGCTTGTCTTTTTTTTCTGTTGTCTTCTTTTCTTCTTAGGTAGTCAAGTTTTTCTCGCTCTGCCTTCAATAAAGCGTCTCCAATGGGATCTTTTTTCGTTATTATTCTATTTGGCCGTGAAATTTTTGGTGGTGGCAACGATGGTGTGGATGGAGAAACTTCTCTAGATTTTGAAAATTCTCTAGACATTCTAGAATTAGAACCAGTACTAAATTGTGTGGAACTCTCAGCATCGCTGATTATCATCTCCTCTAAATTGTCGGGTGTTCCCGTCGGTCACCTTCTTCATCCGAATAATTAATATCATTAGAAACTTCCGTGAAAAAGTTTCCTGATGTTTCTCTGGGTACACATATATCCTTTAAAAATAAGAGAGAGTCGAAAAATGCCCAATCAGGTTTTCCCTTATCACTATCAGCTCCATCACCAGATTTTTTTATTGGCTTCTCTGCGAATTTTTTTATAAACGTTTCTCGAAGACGCTTCCAGTGACCTTTAGCGATCGCAACTGTAAAAAAGAAATTTTTAGTATACTTTTATTCTAAATAACGCAAGAAATTCTTGGCCACCCTATATACAGGGTGTCTTTTTCATCTGGGATTATTCAATATCTTGTTTATTATTAATTTGGCAAAAAAGTTTGATTGAACGATAGATGATAGTTCATTTTCCTAAAATATTTTCTTACTTTAAATGAAACAGTCTATGTATTTAGCTTCCATTAATTTTTTTGTAAAAATCGCTTCACAACCCTATATACAGGGTGATTCAGGTTTAATCTTGATAACTTCAGGAATCAATAGAACTTTGAAAAATAATGGCAGTTTGTTATATGATGCTTTTTATTTTGGGGCTTTATAAGAAAGATACAGGGTGTTGAAATTAAAAAAATTGAATTTTTATATAATTATTAAACCAGAGGAGATATTTAAGTCATATTTGATGGTCATAGTACATAATTAAGGTCTTATAAAATGTGTTGGTATCAAACACTTTTGACAACCAGTGGCGGAGATATGGATAATCGCACCTTTAATTTACGAAAAAACCGTTTTCGGATATTAAGATTTTTATGAAAAAATTGACAATATTCCTCCGTAAGAGGTTTGCAAAAAGTACAAGGCGTTCTCAAAATTATGACCATTTTCAAGAAAAACGTCAATATCTCGCTTATTTTAAATTTAACACCGCGTATTTCTGTTTAACTTACGATGCAAATTTGAAAATGCTATCGATCTTATATAACGTGCCCTATACCTAAATGGCATTATTTACAATTAAAAATATATACAGATGTGAACCACTTTTTACCAAAAATCTAATGGAAGTAAAATATACAGGGCGCTTCACTTAAAATAAGAAAAGTATTTTAGGAATCACTAATCATAATCTTTATTAGACTCTTTAGTCTCAGATGAAAAATAAACCGTATATATTAGTGTAAGTATAATTTAAGTACGTGATATGTTCAAGGTACTTGTGAAGCACTAATCAATTGAAATAAACTTTTTGTTGCAGATTTTTCTCCACTGGTATATCATTTAGGAGTTTAGCCTTTTCATTTCGTATGGGTAAAAGCACAGTGGCTAATATTATCAAAGAAGTTGCAGAATGCTTATGGGCCGTGTTATATGAAACTCATATGCCAGTTCCTACCGAACATGATTTTAAAATTATTGCTGAAGATTTTTATAAAATTTGGAATTTTCCAAATTGTGTGTTGGCTCTAGATGGGAAACATATTCGTTTGCGTTGCCCAAAAATTCCGGATCTATGTTTTTTAACTATAAAGGATATTTTTCTATTGTACTTCAAGCTCTGGTTGATGCAAATTACCGATTTATCAATATTGATGTTGGTGGATATGGTAAACAAAGCGATGGTGGCACATTTAAAGCATCCGTTTTGTACCAAAAACTAATAGATGGATCACTAAATTTGCCGAACGATAGTGCTCTTCCTGGTTCAAACTTGGTCATGCCCTATGTTATAATAGCAGATGATGCTTATCCACTGTTGAAAAATTTACTTAAGCCCTACAATAGACAAGATTTAAATGAAGAACGTGAATACTTCAACAAACGATTATCTCGAGCAAGACGAACAGTCGAATGTGCATTTGGAATCCTCAGATCTAAGTGGCAAATTTTAGACAAGCCTATTCTTACTGATGTGGAACTCGCAGACAAAATTGTGAAGGCAGTATGTATTTTACATAATACAATAATCGATAAAGAAGGAATGCCACATAACCTACATGATGTTGAATTTAAGGACGGGAATAAAAGCAAACGTGCTTCTGCAGGAAGACATAACGACGAAGCTAAATTTATACGGGACATCTTTAAAACTTATTTTATGAAATAATATGTATTACGACATGTATTTAAATATAAGGTGTATCAGTTTTAAATACAGAATATTTCAGAATCGATAGAGATATCGAAAGAGAACAATTTTTTGATCTATAACATTTTCTCTTGAGATGCAGGGGGGTTAAATATTTTTTATTATTTTCCGTAGCATTACTTTTTTTTAGTTTCATATACCCCATTTTTATGATGAAAAAATTAAATAATAGATAGAGCTTTAAAAAATAATGGGACTTTGCAATATAAACTTATTTCGAAATATGAACCGTTGCCGAGATACAGAGTGTAGAATTTGATTTTTATTATTATTAATATCTCAGAAACATGAAAACCAATAGGACTCACGTTTTATGTGATAAATGCCATAGCGAATCTCTAATAATACACATAATTTTAACTCGACAGAATATGTCAGTGGCGTGCTTCATGACTTCTTTTACAAAACAAAACAAATAATGTTACGACTCTGGCTAATAATTAAAATATTGTGATATACCGTTTTTTCCGTACTTTTTCTTACAAAATCACATTCTGGTAGTATCGTCATCAACGATACCGTTTACAAGTAAATCGACATTTTAAAATCATCGATAATCCGAAATTTACAGTATTCCACTTTTATTTAAAAAAAAATTGTGGAATAGATAGACATTCGAAAATTAATGATATATTGTCATACAAACTTATTTCGAAATATGGGTTGAAATTTATATGAACAGGGTGCATCAGGTATCACTGGCATTAGACCAAATATATTCCATTACAATCTAGAATTATTGCTGTTTTATCACAAAGGGTTTTCAAGTAAATAAAAAATATAATAGAAATTTCGAAATCTTTGACACCCTGTATCTCAGAAACGGTGAACTTTTGGATATATTTAGATATATTTGGGTAAATCCCATTATTTTGACTGTACAATCACTGCTGGCAAGGATGCCAGTGATACCTGAGTCCGCCTGTATATATGATATTTTTAATTTGGGTCTGGTTAATTTGTTGGTAAGAGCACAAAATGATGAAAAGACTTGCCCATTATCATTCACTTGAGCGTAGACATTGGGGTTTGGAAACACCTTTAAAAAAATGTACGCTTATATTTTTTTAACCTTCATAACTTTCTGGGAAAAAATGTCCTTGTCAGTTTCTTAAATTGATATTAGCTTTCCAGAAATATCGAGTAGAATGCTATACCATTTGAACTCGATGTTCCAGAAAGCTATAATAACAATTTCAAAAATTGGTAAGAGACATTTTTGTCGACAAAGTTACTAGGATTAAAAAGATATTAAACGTATATCAAGAGATCTATAGAAGTGCATTTTATTTTAAAAATATTCCTCATTTTTTAAATAAAATGTACTCCTTGTTTATTTTGATACATTTTTAATATTTTTTTAAACCCCCAGATTTACATCCATGTTTGTGATCTTTCCAACCACCATGTTCAAATTAGGAAATATATGAAACTAAAAAAACTTATATTACGAAAACGTTTAAAAAAATTAATATTCAACCTCTTGTATCTAAAAACTAAACGTTTTAATAGAACATGTTATAGGTTAAAAAATGATCTTCTTTCGATGAACTATCGATTCCGAAATTTTCTGTATTTAAAACTGATACACCCAGAATATATGATTGTACTTACCTGTTACTCCACACTCCTCCGAGATTTCTTTCCATAATCTATTTAAAATAATAGAATTATGGTGATTTTTATCTTTTGTTCCAAATGGGTTCTCGCACAAATACTGTGCTTATTAATTTCTCCTTGTCCATCACCGTACGTGCTCTGCGCAAAGGTCAAAAAAATCATACTAAGCTCTATTTTTTTAAATTAAGCTAGGGCAGTATGCTATGGTCAAGGCGAAGGGCGGTGCGTCGTTGTGTCCGCTTACATTTAAAACAATGAATATATTTTCCGGCGAGTGCAAAGCTTGGGTACCAGGCTATGAGCCAGGCTAAGGGCGGTGCGTCGTTGTGGCCACAGGCGAAGCTCTATTTATTTAGATGAAGCTAGGATACTACGTTATGATCGAGGCGAAGAGCGGTGCGTTGTTGTGGCCGCTTACATTTAAAACAATGTATCTATTTTCTGATGAATGCCAAGCTTGAGTACCAGGCTATGGTCCAGGCTATGGGCAGTGCGCCGTTGTGGCCATACACTTACGCAGAGACCGATCTGCCGGCTTGAACCGCCGCGTCTCAAACCGCCGAATCGATCTCTTCACGTATGCCCAGCTAAAGGGATAATAAAAGTTTTACTTCTTTATGATAGGATCATACTTTTTTAGTGACAATAGACGGTGATGATAGTTATCTGGATCACTTGATTGACGCAACAGGTTATTAGAGCAAATATTACAATCTGCAGGATTTTTTTAGTAATTCATTAGTAATAAATCCACTTATATACCCTAAGGCTATGTCCTAATTGCACACATCGTTCGTTCGCTCGAGCGAACGAGCGATGCATTGAACGCCCTTTCGCTCGCTTATTCACGCAATTGTCGGTCGAAAATGTCCCGCGACGACTACAGACGTATGGGTTTATGTGACAATATGCAGATAAAAAATGAATGCTCTCACGTAACAACAAATTTTAAAAAACCGATTTCTGTTGAAGAACGACTCATACTGACATTAAGGTAATAAACATAATTTTTATTTCACAAGACTTTTATTAAAGGCACTTTATTATTGTTGTATATATTTTTAAAGATTTGAATAGGTTATATTTGAAATATTGGCTGGTAATGGTACTGATGGCGTAGATGCGTGATTTGGTGATATTACAACCCTTAGATTATCATTTGGCAAAATCGCCTCAGCCAAAACATGTTGGATTTGACTCCTAATAGCTTCTTATATGGAGTTATCTCTTTGAAAAATGGCAGAAGGAACCTTAGAAAATCCATATCTGGATCATGTAGTTCTACTGGCACAGGTGCTGGTACTGTACTCTTTAAGGCTGCAACTTTTTCTTCCTCCACCAAAAGCATTGCTTTTTCAAATGTTGTAATGTCAGGCTCTCTCTTCCTTTTGTTGTTTTTGAATGTTGTAGATGACCTAATTGTAGCTTGCGAGATCTCCATGTGTTGTGTGGAGGTTGAAGTAGCTGGAGAAGATGGGTCTGTGGGTTACTTGTCGCTAGCTCGGAGTAATAAGTTACCTGTAAATCGTTATTCAATTCGTTTTGAGACATATTAGTATTCTCGTCACTAGAATTAGGAACGGCCTCAGTGCTTTGCGACTCGATTTCTTGAGAAAAATTAGTTTCAGTGGATCGGGGTAACAATGTGTCTTTTAAAAACAACATGGCCTTGAAATAGCACCATTTTCCAGAATAACTACCAAGATCGGAACTGGCAGGATCTCCAGAACGAGGCTTTTTTATTTTCTTCAACTCTTTTTGGGATACATCCCTTAGACTTTTTCACATAGCCTTTGAAGTATCCTCTATAAATAATAACAAATTGTTAGCCTATAGGTACTCAATATTTTAAAATATTATTTTTATTTGCAGATATTATTGAAGTTTGTAACGCGATTTGGAAAATTTTACAAATTAAACATTTGAAGTTTCCTACACAGTCTGATTTTAAAGATATAGCTATGGAATTTTCCTCATTATGTCGGTTGTATCGACGGTAAACATATTAGAGTTAGATGTTCTTCATCATCTGGAAGCATGTACTTCAACTATAAACATTTTTTTTTCTATAGCTTTGATTGCAATTTCTGACGCAAATTATAAATTTATTGTCATAGACGTCGGTGCTTATGGAAAAGATGGCGATGGTGGTGAATATGGAATTGCAACGTCAATTAGAAAATAGTTCAGTTAAGTTACCCCATGCAAAACTACTTTCAAGTTCAACAATAGAGGCACTATGTATTTTTGGGAGGAGATGAAGCCTTTCCTCTTCGCCCTTATCTGCTGCGACTCTTTGCAAGGAGGCAGTTACAAGAACGAGAACGCCAAGTCATTTTTCAACTACAAACTATCTAGTCCCAGAATGATAGTAGAGTGTTCATTTGGTTTATTGGCTGCGGAATTTCGAATATTACAAAAAGCTATTGAAGAGACAATAGATAATGCTGTCTCTATTATTAAAACAACGTGCCTTTTACATAATATAATAATCGATTTAGAAAAGAATTGTGGAAATATAAATAATGACAATATCTTACAACAAACCATTATTACAAACTCGAGAGCAACAAATCGAGCATCACAATATGCTGTTGTGATAAGACAAAAATTCGTTAATTATTTATATACCAGCTCGATTTAGTTGAAGAAGCAGGTGATGGTTCTGATTGAGGAGTAGTATTAGGAGAATATGAGTAGGGTCTTTATACCGGTCCTAAGACTCCTCATCCCACCACTCGACCTTGAATGACGTGCGGAACAACGGCAGTGGCAGTCACTTGCGAATCATTGGCAGTGACACTCACTGGTGACGAAACATTGGTAGCACAATTTTCCTCTGAGGAGTCTTCCATTTCAATGTCTTCATTGTCAGCCAACAAGGTCTGTGAATCTTCCAAAACTTCATTGTGAGGCACATTTCCTTCCGTACTCCTAGAGTACTATGCACTTCAGAAACTGTAGATTCGAAAAATATTGCCATTTTCCTGTGTATTGCCCCTCATATTCCCCTGCGGCGTCACCCGAACGAGGTTTGCGAACTTTCTTTAATTCTTTTGCGAACTGATCGCGTAAATTTCGCCATTTCCCTCCTCCTCCCACCACTCGACCTTGAATGACGTCACGAACAATTGCTAATTAATTTCAAGGTCATAGGAATAAGTTACCTCCAATTGACCTCTATTTTATATAGTACACATCTCCTTGAATGACCTTCTAGATGACGTCACGAATGACGGCTAATTAATTTTAAAGTCATAGGAATAAGTTACCTCCAATTGACCTCTATTTTATATAGTTCACGTCCTTAAAAGACCTTCATGAACGACCGCTAATGGATTTGAAAGTCATAGTAATAGTTGACTTTGAAACGACCTCTGGAAAACATAAATTTTACATACTGTAAGCAATATCGTACATGTCCTTGAGTGACATTCCTGATTGTCACATATTTTAGAGGGGATTTGCGCTTATATAACAAAGAAGATTCCACTGGGAAGGCATATACCACTTTAACAATCAAGCATACAGTTAGTGTTTAGTATAGTGTAAATTTTTGTGTGTTGTGATCAAATTTGATTCAAGTGAGGATAATTATATTTATAGTTAATAATGGAATTATCAAAAGACGATTTAAATAAAATTAATGATGTTATTAATAACGAGTTTGAAAATATTAATCTTTTGGACTATTTTACCAAAACCAATAATTGAAAAATATAATTTGGTGCGTAAAGATTTGTGTGATAGTGAAAATGAGAGTAAAGTCGACAACTAGTCATTGTAGCACTCGTGTATTATAATTGTATTTTTTTAGATATAGTGTATTTTGTATGCAAATCTATTTGAATAAATTTTTTAACTAGATATATTGTTTTTTTATTTGTTAGATATAAACAATTCGAATTTTATTGTGATGTTTAAACAAGCTGAAATACATTTCCATCATAGTTTTTTAAAGATCATATTTTACCAGACATTACATTCGAAGAAATTCTAGATAGGTGCGTATTGTGTTGGGAAAAAAATATGGGTTTTTAGTTATTGACAAAGACAGACAATTACATGAAAGTAGATATCGTAAAGGTTTGGATAGCCACATATATCCATAATAAATATTCACTTGGTGTTATTTGTTTCAAATACAATGACGAGTTCGCATAAAGTACTAATGATAATGATGATAATAATTCTAGTGAATTAAATCTGCAACGTAAATTAATCAATGATACTGATGCTGTTCGCAAGAAATTAAAGTTAATAAAAAATTAAAGTGTTTTGAAAAAGGATATGTGGCTAATTTTTCTACAGAATTTGCCACGCAATTTCCTTTGCAAATTATCAGGATAGAGAGAGAATAAAAAATGATAATAGTAAATTTGCAAAGGTTTTTAGTGGCAAATGATGGGGCAATTTATTTATTGGGTGAATTATTTAAACGTGCTGTGACTGAATTCTATAAATGGGGGTTGGCCGCTAGCTTTGTCAGTGGAGATGGCCGTGGGTATAAAAAGTCCTATAAGGGCGCCACCCGTTTTCAACCCCAGATGGTGAATCTGCCCCGAGTGATGGAACTCAGTTCACTAGCCTTAGTAGTTGACAAAAAAAACGGGAAAAGGCTAATAAAGGCAACACGTAACTTTAGATAGTATATTTCTACAGTAGCGGAGCGGGTCAGTTGGCCGGGCAAACAACTTAGCTACACAGTTCTGCTCTGCTCCTGTTGAACTCTCTGTACAGAGAAGTGGAGTTCTGTGCTACGGTCTACGGTTCTAGTTTCTAGTCTAGTCATAGAGTTACTCTGTGGTCACAGACTTATAAATAAATCAGCTGTGGTTAATGGTTATGTTTGGTGACAGTATAAAAATACAATATAAAATAAACTACAACGTAGAAAATGCCAACAAGGTTTTGTTATATGATTTATAACAACAAAATAAAAGTAATGATATGAGTAAAACGAGTTTACTAATTATCCTCATCCAACAGCGCTGGTGGTTAGTTCACATAGCCCCAAGAACTCTAAAGGTAAGTAAATAATAATAATAATATATAATAGTACGATGAATACTCAACGTGTTCTAAATATATAACGTAAACTTATTTTGATTTTCAGAGCAGGCGAGTACAAAATATATGCAAGGGGTCTAAGCAAAGCCACAAGCAATGAATAAAGCAATACTACCAAACAATTATTAAATGCGGTAAATAGAAAGCTGTACATGCACAGAAAACTCTTAGCTTAAGCTTACTGTCTTTGGTGCTGTGGAGTCTCTCTGGTCCGGGACGACTCTGATAGAGCTTTGGCCTCGGTAGAGGAATGTGTAGTTTGAGGGTAGTTTACATGCGCTGAGTTACGACAGAGTAAGCAGTGCCGAGCCAGTACCAAGCAAGGTATGTTGAGGGTTGAAGCGTTGTGTAGAACAGCTAAGCCTAGAAGGAATATGCCAGGTTTTAAGCATTAGAAGGTATAACACTACTTGGATATTTATGTACTAAATTCTATTTTTGGCCTGAAAATATTGAAAGAGAAGTAGATAAAAATTCCGGATTGCATAAAAAAGTCTGTCTTACCTTGGTTGACATGTGGCCAGCAGGTGAGAAATAATAGCAAAATCATACAGAGCTTAAATCCAGTAAAATACTATATATGTATGTATTATATATTAAAAATAATTTCATAATATATATGGTTTTATTTTAAAATGCATGTTGTATATATGCCACAAAGCTCAACTTTTCTATGATGGTTAGTGGTATCATAAAAGTGGATCACAAAAGACATTTGCTATGTATCCTTTATACCTACTCTCAAAAAAAAACAAAAGGTTGTGGCACATGTATTACGGGTGGGGTGTAATAGTTCGTGTTCATTATATGGGTGAGTTTAGTGTAATGTGATACACACACACACACACACAGACCCTCACCCTCACACCCACACATGTGCACACAATAAACAATCAAGCAAACAAAATGATACATTTAGTACACACTACAATAAAAAACCACCATTTACCAGACATCACACATCGTGTTAAAAACCCATTCATTTAAACATAGAATTTGCTGCAAAATTGGCGTTCTAGAATAGATACGCTTGCGCTTATAACAATGATTTTTAAAACATTATTCATATAACTTTGTAGACATTGCAATTTTTTTTAAAAAAAGGTACTTGTAACATTAACAATATGGCCGTTTACCTGTTAGGGGTAGCATAACCCCCACTCAACATTCAAGGGTCTGGGTTGAACATGCGCATTTATTTTATTTTATTTTATTTTATTTAAAGCACATACCCAACAGACAATTGCCCAGTTACAGGGTACGGTAAAACATATACAGTTAAAATAAACAGAGAAGTGTGTACAAGACACAAATATACTAACAAAACAAGAGAAAAACAAACGAGAGTCAAAAAAATTAATAGACAAAAAAATTAACATATAAAAAAACAAAAAAAAAATAAAAATATATAAGTAAACCTATGTTACACAGCTAAATACCTATCTAAACCTATATTTACTAAGAACTGCATTTTTTATAGCTTCAATTGAACAGCAAAAAATATCCACACTAGATTCTATATCATTGTACCTTGAGATAATTTGATACAAAGGCGATGCTACAAGAATATTGGTGCGTGCAGTAGGAAGGTTAAAAATATGATTACTTCTTGTTGAAACTCGTGGTATTTTTAATTGGATATTGCTTGGGAGACTGCCCTTCTTTTAGACAGAGTGTGAATATTGAACCGATCAAGTAATAATTCATGCGGAAAACCCTGAGGAGGATACGTACCGTCCAATAAGTACAATGCAGATTTCATGAATCTACGCTGAACTCTTTCTAAAGACGCAATATGACCAGCACAGATCGGGCTCCAGACTATTGACGCATATTCCAATTTCGAACGAATGAGCGAAGTGTAAAGCAAACGTAAAGTAGAGATATTGGCAAACTCTTTGGAATTTCTAATAATATAACCTAAAGTCTTAAATGCGGAAGAAGTCATAGAGTCAATATGTTTAGAGAAGGTTAAAGTTGGCTCGAATGTTACTCCAAGGTCTTTAATGTAATTTGGTCTAAGGAGTATTGAATTATTCAGTGTATAATTAAATTGAATTGAATTCTTTTTCCTAGTGAACGTAACGATATTACATTTAGACACGTTCAAAGGTAAACAATTATGTAGACACCAATTGCAAACATTGTCAATTGCACTCTGTAACCTGTCACAATCAGCAATGGTGTTAATTTCACATAAAAGTTTGAGGTCATCAGCGTACATCAGATAGTGCACCTGCAAATCCTCAACAATGTCATTAATGAATAATACAAAAAGTAAAGGTCCGAGTATTGAACCCAGCGGTACGCCAAATATTTGATGAAACATGTGAGAATTAAAACCACGATACCCAACAAACTGATATCTGTTACTTAAATATGATTCAAAATGTTTTAAAAGAGAGTCAGATAATCCAAGAGCATCTAGTTTAATTAATAAAATATCAAGATCTAGTCTGTCAAAAGTCTTAGTGAAATCAGTGTAGATAACATCCACCTGACTCATCCTGTCAAAAATTTCACTGATAAATTAAGTTAGTAACAGTGGATTTACCTTTTACGAAGCCATGCTGCTCATTAGATATCAAACAAGACAGAGAACTATACAAAACATTGTGTAACAAAATTTCAAATATTTTAGAAAAATTACAGATTATAGTAATTGGCCGATAGTTACACCCCTTCTTGAATATTGGACAAACTCTAGATAACTTCCAGAAATCTGGATAACACGATGTTTTAACAACAAGTTATAAATGATTGTTAGCGGGGCAGCAAGAGCAGACGCACAGTCCCTAATAAGGAACGCCGATATTAAATCAGGCCCGGAAGTCATTCTAGGTTTGAGTCTCCTAATGGCAGCATATACCTCGTCTTCTGAAAAGTTTATTATGGTTGTGAGATTCGAATTTAAAGTAGATGTTACAAAAGGACCGCCGCTAGGTTGTGTGTATGACTGAGAAAAAAAATCTGCAAAACAGTTCACTATAACTTGCGGATCATCAAGAGTTTGACCATTGTACAAAAGCATAGATGGAATAGACGAAATATTTCTTTTAGCATTTATAAAAGACCAAAAGTTTTTTGGATCATTTTGAATATTAATTTCAATGGTTCGTACATATAACTTATAAGAACTGCTTACTTCATGTTTAATCTCAGACCGCAATTGTTTAAAATTGTCTAAGAAGAAAGTATCACCAGACTGTTTATACTTTTTAAGTGAATTACTTTTTTGCCTAATTTTTCTAATTATTTGACCATTGAACCAAGGTGGATATGTTTTCTTATATATTTTTTTCCTTGGCACGCAATCTTCAAAGATGTTATTTAACTTATTATAAAAAGCAGTTAAAACAAAATTTAGATCGTCACTATCACTAAGAAATGACCAATCAGTACTCAAAATAATATCATACAAAACAGGAAAATTTGCTTTTCTAAAATTAAAGTCATTCGATTGATTTAATGGAAATTTTTCTTTCTTAAAATGAGTATCAACATTAATGACAAGTGATGGATGGTACCGATCTTCAGTAAGGACGATATCCTGAGCTCTAACTACAGCAGCATTTGAATTAGATAATACTAAATCAAGCATTCTATCCTGAAAATTTAACACATTACTAATCTGAGTTAGGCCATAGAAATTTAAAAAATTCAGTGTTAATTGGTAGGTTACAGATGTAGATTTATCAGCAACACATCTGAAATATTCAGAAATGTTAAAATCCCCGATCAATAGCAAATTGGAGATACTCATTTACAGACATCAACGCATTATACAGTAAATTATAGTCATCACTATTGCAATATGGCGGAATATATGTAACAATAATATAGAACCACTAGTGTTTTATTTTTACTTTTACTGATAATATGTCAATATGCTTAATGTCAGAAAATATGGAAAAAATGGACTTAATATCAAATTGAAAGGCACTAAATCCCCTATCTAGCGCCAGAAGAACACCACCACCCTTATTTGTGCCAGTAGCAGCAAAGTCACGGTCACATCTAAATACTTGATATCTGTCAGGATCAAATAATTCCGCATTACAAATGCTATCATTGCACCAAGTTTCAGTAAATGCATAGCCCTGATATTCCTCGATAGACGATGTGATATTAAATAGATCCGATGTTTTTGTACGCAACCCACACACATTTTGATAATATAGAGAAAACGTAGAATAAACCATGCTATTGGAGCCAGAGGCACCGACAGAGTGCAAAGGACTTTCAGGAGCAATAGATGCAACTGATTGCTACTTAACATTAAGAATGGTATCTTTAAATTTACTAAGTGTCTTTTTATATACATAACAATCAGGATCCCAAGCCGCATGATCAACTGCGCCCTCAAAATTAAGTGTAGCCTTGATACTGGAACAATGAACACACTTTAATAACGAGCTTTGACATTCTTTCAACGTATGATGTTCAGAACACCTAGGACAGACAGGAAGCTGGCGAGAACACTGACTAGCAAGGTGGTGATATCCACAACATTTGAAACATCGCCTTAGTTCAATAGCACAATATACTGGGCAATCAAAATCCAGACCCACAGCCAATTTCCCTACATTCAAAATTCTATGATAAGTACTAATGTCAACTTGCAAGACTACCTGATACAACCTATTATTCTTACGCTGTTGTTTGCATGAAATTATCTCACAAGTACTACCATCCAAGAAACATGACTTATTTTGAACATACAAATATTTAAGAAGCGTAGAATTTTCAAATTTTTCAGAAATATTAACAACTCGTACCCTTGGATTCAACGAAGTTAGCTGTTTGACATCATACTTGTCTCCCAGCTGAGTAGAAGCCATTTCTTTGAATTTGGTTGATCCTTCATCAGTATCACAGCTTATCACAAGAGATCCATTTTTTGCCTTCTTGACGTTTGAGATATTTATATTTCTATTGATAGGGTCAATAACACGTAACACATCAGATTTGGTGACATTGGCTGGTTGACTAACATTCCTTGGTTGCAGCATCAGAGTAGGCTTTGGCTTAACCACCCCGGCATATGTTAACGATGGTTCCTTGGCAGACAGATTTTTATTAATAACAGCCAATTTTAAAGTAATTATATCATCAATGGAATCCTTAAAGGAATTTATAGTGGACTCCATTTTTTTATAAATATCATCACGAACTTCACTGATTAACTTATTTATAACTTCTTCCGATACTAATTTCTTTACGTTGCTCTCAATACTATCCAAATTAGATAATAATTTCGCAGTTACAGTTTTATCTGCAACTTCACAATTAATTTTGCAGGCATCGCACCAGAAAAATAAGTTACGGCATTTATCCAGTAGTCTAAAATCATTTTCAGACAAATTCACACATGAAATATGGAACCATTTGTGACATCCCTCACAATCAACTAAGACTCAGATTTTTTTCTCTTGCATTTTGCACAGTCAGACATAGTTGAAAGTGTGCATAAATGAAAAAAATATATCTATATTAACAAATTAATGTTTATCAGCCCTACGTTTACTTTACGCCCGTAGATACCGTTTTTGCGACAACAAGAAATGTATTCTTTTTGCTGTGGGTATCGCTCTACGAAGAAATATACACCGGATTCAATACGCCTTGTGCAGCAATTAACGGCACAAATCAAAGTGGAATTAAATGTAGTTCCTATACCATGCATGGAACTTACTTATAGACGTACATACAGAAATTTGTTAATTAAAGCACTTAAAACACAGTATTATTTTACCAAAATAATCAGAGAAACACAGACACATGTACTCTCGCTCGATTCTCGATCGAAGTCTCGATTATGAGTAGGTTAAGGGGGTGTGTGTATATGTGGAATTTAAATATGTGAGGGTGGGGTTTGGGCCATAAAACCGCTGAAAGTTGTTAAAAATTCACATTCGATTAGATCGTCTAAAGGTTTTTACTGTTTCTTTTTTTGTGCATTGTGTATACTCTGAAGTTGTTAGTGCTGTGAAATGGGTCGCTCATCAACAATCCCCAGGAAGCCATCCACATCATCATCTCGAAGAAGGTCTTCGGGAAGCAAGTCTTCCGGAAGCGTATGCAAACCGGTGCCACTGATTACACCACATCAGCGACGTCTTGATCAAAACTATCGTGCTGCCGGGGATCGTACACATTCAACGGTATCGGTACCCACACCAGCTAGAGGGCACCCGCAGGATATCGCAACCATACATGGGGCAACACGTATGCCATCAGCGGGGGTTGTGTCCGCACCAGCTAGAGGGTATCCGCAGGGAGCCGCAACCAAACATTCGACGGGGGTGGTGCCCAAATCAGTCAAAGGGTGTCCGCAAGATGTTACCACTATACAGGGTGGTGATACCAAGCAGGGGGGTGCTCCTACAGATATAATAGCAGCTGCGATAGATGAGGAGCGGATCCAGTTACCCACTCCACCGCCAACCATGGTGAAACCAATACTTTCACCGATTACTGATGATGGTGAAATTGCTACACCCGGTGATTCAAAAATAGTTTGTACTGTGTGGGAGTCACCATTGTTGACAGTAGCGGATATAGGACCATCTACAGCAGCTATAGGATCGTCTCCAGCGAATGTTCAACATCCAATGGATGTATATGGATGGCTTGATGATGTAAATTTTTATAGATTATTATGCATACTTAAAACTTAATTATTAATTACTTACAGATAATTTTCCCGGAGCAATCACTAACTACAGTTGTTGACGAGTCAGCTTCACATGATGTGAATATAACCACCGAAGTGGACGACGCCCTCACCGCGAGAGCCCCAGAACCCCATGGCCTTGTTGGGATCACGTCTGCGGATATGGACATAGTTACACGGATTAGGAATCTCAGAGGAGGGATTGTTCGCCAATTAGAGAATGCCGACATCAACATTGCGCGGTATCACGGCAACATCACCCGTCTCCAACAGGAGATTGATAAAAACAAAACGCTGGTGTGGCTAGATAGCTCTTAGTATAATGTATGTGTGTGTGTATTAATCTAGTTATATATATTTGATATTTTTCAATAAAAGCATATAAATTATTACTGTCTTTAAATACCCTGTAATTGTACATTATGTAACATTATGTAAACAGTGATACAACCACATCTGAATAAGGTTTCATATAAGATGATGGTAGCCCCATTTACCATTATGGTTTACAGCTCATAGTTTAAAAGTGGATAATATATATGGCACCGTCTGTTTCATCAATATGTGCTTTAAATATTACATAGTTAACAGTATCTGTATTTACTGGCTGTTATCTAGTTCACTATATAAATTTGCATATAAATTTGTATTTTAATATGGTTATTTACTGAAAAAAAAAAACACATAAAAATGTGCTCCGGGTGGTTTGAAATAAATGAAAAAGTTTTTTATATAATTTATTAAGTACATGAAATACAATATTATCTGTTAAATAAATCTTTTCACAATATATAATGTTTATTTGTTATGTAGCAAACAATATTTGAGATGATTATAAATAAAACACATTCTGCTTATAAAAAAATATATTTATACATAAAAAAGTTGCCAGCATTGATAAATGAGTAAAAACATCTAAAAAATAATATGAGATGATTAGAACAAGTATTTTAGTGATATTTTAAATATTGATTTAATTATCACACTCGTTACAAACTGTTATTTTTTTATAATGTTCAGCACATACGTCGCACCAAGCAACAAAACTCTCTATAATTAGTTACAATCAAAAAAGCAATTTATTCAAAATTATATATATATATATATATATATATATATTTAAGAAACATAGCTCGATGGAAATTATGTAAAAATTATTTTAGAAAATATACCCAAAAATTCACGTCTTGGGGTAGTGCTGTACCCCCGATCGGGTTTATGCTGGTTAAACATACACTAATTACATAATATATAGTTCTTAAACAATAACAAACATGATACATATTTACAATCTTAAACATATAATAACACTATACATAGTTCTTAAACACACACCCTCCCACCCTCACACACATACCATCACACCCTCATACACACATATTAATTACATACTATACATGCCTGTGAATTTTACCTGTACGAGAGATAGCCTGCATGACGAACAGTAATGCTCGGGGCCATCTTCATACATTGCTGTGTAATGAATCTCAAAATGTGTGTGTTCTGTCGAATCCAGACCCGAGAGATCAAGTAACACTAGATAGCATCTATAACATAATAAATGCGTATCTCTCGGGTCTGTATACACTGCGATCATTGACACAATGAAACAATGCAATCGATCACCACGAGCATCACCACGACCCGCACCCATTAGAAAGCCGTTTCTAATAACAACACGCCGTGCTCTTCGCATATCGACCTCATCGGGGACATCCTCCTCAACCCCCTCATCAACGTCAGACTCATCGGCTATCTGTATACAATAAAATCATAAGAACTAGTCATATCACAAATTTTAAACATGAATACCTCTCGTATACGTGCAACACCATCATCTATATCACCATCCACCATATGTGCCTGCTGGTTGTGGTGCGGGGCGGCTATCTGTATACAATAAAATCATAAGAACAAGTCATATCGCAAATTTTAAACATGAATACCTCTCGTATACGTGCAACACCGTCATCTATATCACCGCCCACCATATGTGCCTGCTGGTTGTGGGGCGGAGCGGCTATCTGCGCACAATAAAATCATAAGAACTAGTCATATCACAAATTTTAAACATGATTACCTCTCGTATACGCGCAACACCATCATCTATATCACCGCCCACCATAGGTGCCTGCTGGTTGTGGGGCGGAGGGTTTGATGTGAACCATATACCACATATATATGTGTATATATAACACAACCACATCAACCCCCACTGTATAACCGCAGTACACACACCTATGGTTTCATCAGCATGTATCGGTGCGCCCATACCCACATCAGCGACGTCATCATCAGCATCCAACCGCTTATTACCGATATCCACATCGTTGGGTACTTCATCGCCGCCCCACATATCCTATAGAACATATTTCAGAAATTATTTAAAGCAGACATATTTAACATCCTTACATCAAACTCCATGGCTGCAAGCATCTCCAGAAGGTTATAGTTAATGTGTCCTAAACGAGCCATTTTAAAAATTTCTAGCCGAGCACAAACAACACACCAAATACAGCAAAAAAATACTGGTACCTATACAAACCCCCAACTAAATTTATATCTATTTCTGGTGTGACGTCACAGGGGGTTGCGTCGCTAGTACCTAGGATTTCAGATTGTGAGATGACGCTAGTGTCATGGTTACATGTATCATCTTTTCCAAACAAAAAATAAAAATAAACAACCACAATCAGCAGAGAATCATTCATACTACTTTATTTTGTTTTAGTTGTAATTTAATTGTGTAATTTAATAACATCTGCAATTGTTTGCGTGAATAATGCGAAATAGTGTATTAAATCACCCAAATCACTAAATTATACATATATAATAACACCCATTCAAACCATATTTTATATATAAATTATAGATATGTGTGTATTTGTAATATGAACTAATATTATTTTACAAGTCTTTCCCAATGTATTTTAAATCATAGTTAGTGGTAATACAGTGCACACTCCTGAATAATGGTTATTTGTTGTAGATATGAGATTTTTAATACCCCAAGCAACCAACCATTTGCGAGTTTGGTTTAACTGTAATTTAGTTGATTAATTTAATAAAATACACTACAAAAACAACAGATATAACGCTATCGTTCCCAGATGGTGTGCATGAGTGAATGAATGAAGAAAAGCCAGCACATGTTTTACCAGAATTCCTGATAATGTGGCAATAAAACGACTATGTAATATGTACCTATTCTACCACACATGGGTCATATTTTTTGCTAACATTTTAAGTATGTGTCTTTACAATCTGTGGAGAACTAATATCATTATACTTCATACATGATGCGCGTTACTACATAGTTTGTAGTATATGCTATTGATGATATACATATAGATAATACATATTTGATATATTCAACTTCGTTATGTGGTAGGTATATAAACATTTTGCTACCTGTATACCTATGCATATTCAAACAAAAACCTTTCTAGACTTTCTGTAATATAATAAATGTCAAACTTCTTTATTTATCATAAAATAAATAGGGTTTTTATTGTGTTGGGTGTATACTGCATAGGCTAAACACTAAGCCAGTTGTCTAACAAACATATATTTAAGCAAAAAAAATAAGAGTTTCTTTCTTTAAGCAGGTAAAATGTAAAATAATCAAGTTAACCATCGGGCGTTACCATTGTTAAGCGGTGTGTTATATTTCAAGGGGTTTTACAAGTTGTCTATCCCTATTGTAGCTATGATAAATCCATACGTATTATATTTTTTTATGTTTACAGGGTTGCAGGAAATTTGGGTATTATTACCTACATTGTTTATTAGAATGCCACGGTTCATCCATAACTTCTAGTCTATAATCAGATGGGGGTTAAGAAACATTATTTTGTATTATATTAACTGAGTCACAACATATACGTAACTATTAAAATTTCTAGTTGAGTTATGCGTTTTCACATTATAAGTTTTAGGATGCAAAAACTGCACATATGTAGCATACTGTGTTGACACATCCACAGGTACCGCTATATATCATAGATGGTTGTTTCATTATATACTTTAAATATCACAGCTCCCCCCCAGTACACCAACACATACAGGGTGTTATTTAATTCACTAATTAAACATATAAATTTGTTTTTTGTATTTTAATATGATTGTTTACTAAAAAAAAACACACAACCAATTATCTAAACAAAATTTTATTTATAGCATATATCAATCAATTAAATATACATATTATGGTGCGTCCATATCATCACTGTCGCTAGCGTCAACATGATCGCCGTTTTCTGCTGCAGAGTCATCAACATGTGTATGATCAGCATTATACATAGGTGGTTGGTAACCTGTAATTATACAAAAATTGTTTTGGATTGTAATAACAAATATGTATCAGCTATTTCTAACCATGAAATAGATCGATACTGATATTATCAGGTGTTGAGCTACCCGAAATAGTTGTAGAGTCAGGTTCCATATCTTCATGTGTTACATAGTCACCCAATAGAGCTTCATCATTATCACTAAAAAGTGATAAACACGATGACCATGATTTGAACGGGTAGGTTGTCGAATCTGCTGGACAAATTTCAACAGTTTCATTCTCCATGATTACTATATGGGATAGCCAAAACACTATCGTTATATCACAGTCTGAAATCCTTATATAGCTAAGCACCTTGACACTAGCGACACCACACTCCTGTGATGTCGCACCATAAAAGATACATAATTCACGTTGGAAGCTTGCGAATCCGCTCGGTCCTTTTTATTTTCGATAAACTTCGGCAGTTTGATATACGAGGATCCACAAAGAGGACTGTTCTTGTTCACATTAACTTCAACATATAGAATTTCCACAATAGCCCATCCTGTAACAATATAAATCTATATTAACAATCATATCATTTTTTTTTTCAATTATTACATACCAGAATCCTTCTCATTAAATTCCGTTGTTTGGGACATCATCAGTAGGGTCGTTATACCGGTCCGAAGACTCCTCCTCCTCCCACCACTCGACCTTGAATGACATTCATGACGACGTCACGAATGACCGCTAATTAATTTCAATGTCATAGGAATAAGTCACCTCCAATTGACCTCTATTTTATATAGTGCACATGTCCTTGAATGACCTTCATGAACGACCGCTAATGGATTTGAAAGTCATGGTAATAGATGACTTTGAAACGACCTCTGGAAAAAAATAAATTTTACATACTGTAAGCAATGTCGCACATGTCCTTGAATGACATTGCTGATTGTCACATTTTTTTTTTTAGAGGGGATTTGCGCTTATATAACAAAGAAGATTCCACTGGGAAGGCATATACCAGTTTAACAATCCAGCATACAGTTAGTGTTTAGTATAGCGTAAATTTTTGTGTGTTGTGATCAAATTTGATTCAAGTGAGGATAATTATATTTATAATTAATAATGAAAGTATCAAAAGATGATTTAAATAAAATTAATGATGTTATTAATGGCGAGTGTGAAAATATTACACAAAAATCGATTTATTCGTTGGACGTATCTAAACCATATTTAATTAATAAATTGTTATTGGTAAATACAAGATTTGGAAAGTGCGTTTTTTCTATACTATTTGATGAAACTTCAAATTCTAAATTCAAATGTTTTTTGCCACAAAGGGTTCCTAACCATCTACCATTGGATATTCTAAACAAAATAAATTATTTCAACACAAGGCACACATTAATTTATTTAGGTCAAAGCAAAACAACTTTTAAAGATGCTAAACCTAAAGCATTGATAAAATTTGGATTTAAAGATTAATCTTAAGTAAAAATTTAAAAAAAAATGTTTCTTCTAGTAGTAAAATTAGAAATTATTTTATTATTTTCATTATTTTTTTTTTGATCGCACGCATTAATTTACGCATACTTTTTTAGACAGCTTGTATCTTATAAATATAAGTTCTTTAGTCTTCAACAAATCCTCGCTGGTAATTACATATTTATAATATATTTTAATTGAAAATTAAATTTTCTTGTTATATATTATAGGAAGATATCAATATGTGGATGCATTATGCTGCTGAGAATTGGACCAAATCAACAGACCTCCACACTGCTATTGAGAGGCTGGGCGAAGAACTAAGCTGTTTATCGTTTGACCGTCTGCACGCTATGAACTATGACATGAATTACTGTTTCTTTGAAGAAAAAGTGATAGAACTTCAAAAGGAATGTGATAAGTTTGACAACGGTTCAGAGTTATGCAGCAAATATCGTGCTGGTGACATAAATTTGGAACAATTCTGTGAGGAAATAGTAAAATTAGAATTAAAGAGTTTCCTTATTTATAATCTTTTGGACTATTTACCAAAACCAATAATTGAAAAATATAATTTGGTGCGTAAGGATTTGTGTGATAGTGAAAATGAGAGTGAAGTCGACAACTAGTCATTGTAACACTCTTGTATTATAATTGTATATATATTTTTTTAGATATAGTGTATTTTGTATGCAAATCTATTTGAATAAATTTTTAACTAGATATATTGTATTTTATTTGTTAGGTATAAACAATTCGAATTTTATTGTGATGTTTAAACAAGATGAAATAAATTTCCATCATAATTTTTAAAAGATCATGTTTTACCTGACATTACATTAAAAATTCTAGATATGTGCGTAATGTGTTGGGAAAATTCTAGATAAGTGCGTAATGTGTTGGGGAAAAAATATGGGTATTTAGTTATTGACAAAGACAGACAATTACATGAAAGTAGATATCGTAAAGGTTTGGTTAGCCACATATATCCATAATACACATTCACTTGGTGTTTTTTGTTTCAAGTGCAATAACGAGTTTGCATAAAGTACTAATGATAATGATGAAAATAATTCTAGTGAATTAAATGTGAAACATAAATTAATCATTGCTACTGATGTTGTTCGCAAGAAATTCAATTTAATAAAAAATTTAAATGTTTTGAAAAAAGGATATGTGGTTAATTTTTTCTACAGAACTGTTCAAAGTAATTAAAATAAATCTTACGACGTATATGATAAGATATGTTTGGCAATCCAATTAAAGGATGCTTTATAAATGGGAACTTAAAAAAAAAACAAATTTCCTGGTGTTTAATTGAAAAAGTTTTAAAGACAAAAGGCAGTAAAATAAACTAGTTTGTAATATAGTGTGTAATTATAGTTAAAATTTATATCAATAATAAATAAAATATGTGAAATAAATTTTATTAATAAAATTACTAAAATATAATCACGTTTTATTATAATTATTTTTTGCTACATAGAATCAAATATTATAAATAAAATAAGAAAACAAGAAATATTTACTTAAAACTTATTTTTAAATATAATAAATTTATGAAATACTAAATGGCTTTTATGTACTAGTAAGTTGTTGTCTCAGTTGTTGCTGTTCACTTGTCAAGCACCAACATTCCTTGAAGTGTAAATTATCGTTTAAAAATAAATGTCCTGTTTGATCACATAAATATTTATCGGTTCTACCGGCACGGCATATGTTGTTACAGCAATCATCTGTATATATTTCACAAGTAAAACACCGTTGTCTAAGGGGGCGATTTTTTATATTACAAGATTTGCAAAGTTTTCTTGCTATTCCAAAGTTTGTCAATTTCACATTTTTACATGTCTGACACTGCGATGTTTTCTGTCTAATAGGTACTGGATTCTCTTCAACACATTTTACACAAAGTCCTGTACATACACTAATATAATCTTTGTAAATCATACCATAACAATTATGACATGTTGTTATATCATCATATCTAAAAGGAAACACTACTGTCTTTACTTTGGAGTCCCACTCTTTTGGAAACGGCATATTAGTATTTGGTTAATAATGGATTATCTGCTTAGTATCGAAAATATATATGCAGTGAACTTATCTGCCATATGGGAATATTTTATAGTATATGAGTCACTTTCAAATGACCTCTAGCAAAATAAATTTTAGTTACTATGCATATCCTTGAATGACCTTCATAATTACGTTATGAACGACCGAAAATGAAAGTCATAGTAATAAGGTGACCTTCAAACGACCTCTACCAAAATAAATTTTAGATACTACACATATCCTTGAATTATGATATTCGAATAAACAGCGCATGCTCTACACGAATCACGTTTAATAAAAGGAAAAGAGGAGTAAGACTGAGGGCATTAAGTAAAATTTCTACTCGAGAGTGACATACAAAATGTATTTGTGCAAAGGTTGTGGTAAAAACTTTACTCGCAGTGATAACTTGCGTCGTCACGAAAGAGACTCTTGCAAGATGGTAAATAATTGTCAGCACGAGAAACGGATTAAATTACATACGAATCCTCAATCAGATACTCCTGTCCAATTAATGAATTGTTGTGATAAAGAGATACAATCACCTACTTCTGTCCAATTAATTAACTGTTGTGATAAAGAGCTACCAATAAATCAAATATATGCGCATCGTAGAACATTGGAGCATAGAACAAGATCTTGTACTCCAAAATGTGATGGTGTACAGCTTATAAAAAGCGCATTCAAATGTAGAATTATAAGCTATAGAGTGCAATAGTGAATATAGATTTCAAAATATTTTTTAATGACGTTAAAGAGAAGATAAAAAAAATATTAGAGGACGTGGTAAATGTTCACAAATCAGTAAAAGTAAATATGGAAATTTTTGCTAGATATATACTACAAACACATGAAACAGTAGACATTAAATCATTCAATAGTTGTAATAGAATCATTGACGAATCTAAGGACCTCAATGCTATTTACCAGGATTTTGTTGATACTATGTCGTCTCAAACATCGGAATTTGACGAAAAAGATTCCGGTGAGTATTAACTAAATACAAAAATACTTTAATATTAATCACTTATATAAATATATTGTTTCAGGTTGGGCGATTGTGGAAATATTATATGCTGAAGTTAATGTAAATAAAAATAGCCCATTTTGTGGATCTTCATATATTAAATTACCAAAGTTAATCGAGAATAAAAAAGCTGTGATAAACATAAGAAACGAAGATGAATTCTGTTTTGCATGGGCAGTAACTTCGGCTTTGCATCCTCCAGTAGGTCCAGTTCAGGAAGTATCATCATACCCACATTTTTCAAATGTTTTAAATTTAATAGGTATTGATTTTCCGATTAAACTTAAAGATATACACAAATTTGAAACACTGAATAATATATCAATTAACGTATACGGTTTGGAAAGTATTTTCGAAAAAAATAAATTAAAATATGAAATAGTCGGACCATTACGTTATTCATCAAATAAATTGAGATATCATATAAATTTATTACTTATTACAAAGGAATGTGGTCAAAATCATCATTGTAATACCGAATGTGCGAAAAGTCATTACTGATTTGTCGAGATTGGTTTCCAGTCAAATTTCAAAAGTGAACATAAAAAATATTTTTGTGATGGTTGTTTGTTGTATTTTGGTAGTGAAAGATTGTTATCGCAGCATCAGAGTAGAGATTGTAACTATATTTACACAACAACACCTAGTGTGGAACCACGTATAGATAAATTTGGCAAGTTTGTTCCCGAAAATATTTTAAAATTTGAAAATTTTGAAAAACAAATGAAGGTACCTTTCGTAATATATGCCGACTTTGAATCAGTTTTGAAACCCATGGACATATGTGAACCCAACCCCGATAAATCTTTTACATGTAAAACTTTTAGGCACGAACCATTCTCATTCGCGTATTTAATAAAGTGCTCATTCGATGATTCGTTATCAAAGTTAGTTTCTTATAGAGGAATGATGCGGCAAATCTATTCGTAAGACGCTTAGAATCGGATGTAACTCAAATTTATAACAATTACTTAAAAGAAGTAGTTCCGATGTTGCCATTATCTAGAGAAGAGGAACAGGATTTCGATAACTATTTGTAGTATATGCGAAAAACCGTTCGAATTAGGTGAAAAAAAGATTAGAGACCACAATCACATAACCGGAATAAAAACACCAGGTGCAACACATTCTATTTGCAATCTAAATTATAAATTACCAAATTTTATTCCGATTATATTGCATAATATGTCAGGGTATGATAGTCACCTCTTTATACGCGAATTGTGTTCAAATAAAGACAAGGTCGATGTGATAGCTCAGAACAATTAAAAATATATTTCATTCACAAAACACCTTTACATGCACGATTATGTTAGAAATGATGGTAAAGTAAAGAAAGTTTTTATAAAAATGAGGTTTATTGATAGCTTTAAATTTGTGTCTGCATCTCTGGAAGATTTAGCGGCTAATTTAAGTGATAGTCAATTCGAAGAAACTGCAAAATATTTCTCTGGCCAAGAACATTTCAACTTAATCAGACAAAAGGTGTTTTCCCATACAGTTTTATAACATGTTTAGATAAATTAAAAACGAAAGCTTACCATCAAAGAGGAATTTTATAATAAATTAAATGAGGAAATATAACTGATGCAGAATATGAAAGGGCGCAAAAACATGGAATGTTTTCAATTGTAAAAATTTAGGGGATTATTCTGATATTTATTTAAAATCAGACGTGCTTATTTTGTGCGACGTATTTGAAAATTTTAGAAAATTATCATTAAATCAATATAAATTAGACCCCGCACAATACTATACAGCACCCGGATTGTCTTGGGATGCGATGCTGCGATTAACTAAAGTAGAATTAGAACTTTTAACCGATGTTGCAATGATACAATTCTTTAAAGCTGGCATCCGCGAGGCATCTCAACATGTACTGGAAGAAAACATATCGCAAATAATATATTTCTTCCACAATATAATACCGAGGAGCCTTCATCTTTTATTACATATTTAGACGCGACAAATCTTTACGGACATAGCATGGAACAATTTCTACCTACTAGAGACTTTTTGTTTTTAGCTGAAAATGAAATTTCGAAATTTAACGATATGGATATTCCTGATGAAGATCCTTATGGTTACGCATTAGAAGTAGATATATCGTATCCCAAGGAGTTGCAAGATGCACACGCTGATTTACCGTTTTTGGCTGAGTCTATCATTCCGCCCAGTTCGAAATCAAAATTTCCTAAATTGATTCCAAACTTAAATAATAAAAGTAATTATATAATACATTTTAGAAATTTGAAACAAGCAATAAGAAATGGTTTGAGAGTGACAAAAATACACCGCATAATCAAGTTTCAGCAAAGCTCTTGGTTAAAAGTATATATTGATCTTAATACTAAAATGAGAAATGCGGCGACAAATAAATTCGAAAAAGACTTTTATAAATTGATGAATAATGCAGTTTATGGAAAGACTATGGAAAATGTTGATAATCGTAAAGATATAAAATTAATAATTCATTGGGAAAAACAGAAAAACACTTGGTGCAAACGCACTTATCGCTAGACCAAATTTTAAAACATGTACAGTGTTTTCAGAAGATTTTGTTGCTATACATATGGGCAGATTAAAGATTCACTATAACAAACCTCTATACCTTGGATTTTCTATATTGGAGTTATCAAAGACAGTATTATATAGTTTCTTTTATGATACAATAAAAGGAATTATGGTCATAATGCTTCGTTATTGTATACTGACACAGATTACTTAATTATTAAAATTTACACGGATAATTTTTATGAATTTATCAAATCAAATATAGACAAGTTCGACACGTCTAACTTTAAACACGAAAATAAATTTGGCATTCCTGTAACTTCTTCAAGGCTGGGTAGAATGAAAGACGAATTTGCTGGTGATCCAATATTAGAGTTTTATGGAACAGGCGCTAAAGCTTATTATGTAAAATCTGTTAACAACGAAATAAAAAAAGCAAAAGGGGTAAAGAAGTCTGTCATAAAGAATAATTTAACGGTTGAAGATTACAGAAAAATCGTAGAGCAGGGCGGTCTAATTTTTAGAAAGATGAGTTCTTTCCGCAGCGAGTTACACGATATCTATACCGAACTAAAAAACAAGGTAGCTCTTTCGCATTATGATGATAAGCGATTTGTAATTCCAAATTCACATTTGACTCTACCTTGGTTCCACGATGACATTCAATACTACCAAACCGAATACAATAAAAATTTTGAATGTTTTGTAGGTGCTTTAAGTCATTTAGGTCAAATAAATAAAGAAAATAATTTACAAATGTTAATTCATGCTTTGGAGGAATTAGTTGAAAACCCGGAAAATCCAATTTAAAGAATAAATAATATTTGTTTTGTACCTCTGAATATTCGCAGGTTGCATGAGATAGATAACATTCCTGTTATTTGCTAAACTCTATATATTATTCAGTTCTTAAATGTCTAAAATTACTTGTATTTGTAGATAACATTCTTGTTATATAAATAATATTTGTTTTATTATAATACATTACATTATTTAAAAAATTAGTAGTATATCGAAATAAATAAACTGTTAATAAATAAGATTAGTAAATAACAATCTTTGTATCTCTTACATTGTATTTACTGGAACATTATGTTTAATAAGTTATTAATAAATATTTATATAAGTATATACAAAATGGTTTTAGAAATTTATTATTTTGTATTGAAAATATATTTTTTTAAATCAGTATTCCTGATGAGAAATATTTGTAATAGGTAAATTCGAAATGCCTTACTCTGTTTTAATACAAGATATATAAAAATAAAATATTCTTACAATTTCTTTGTTTTATTTTGTAACGAGGTTAAAAATTTCTAATAAATAGCGCCTTTTGTACAACAAATTATAAATATTTGTAACAATGTAGAATTTTAAACATGTTTTACAAATTTTGTGTTATTATATAGATAATAAAAAAATATTTGTAAATTTTCATAAACAAAACTGAGATATTACACTATGTACATGTATTTAGAAATTCTGAGGTAAAAAATGAATTTTAAAATGATTATTTAAAATAAAATTTCATTATGATATTTACGATACATAGAAATTTTAAATAGTTTTACAAATTTTTGTTTTATTTTGAAATTAAAATAATTCATAATAAATTTCTATACTTAGAGATAATTTTATTAAATTTAAAAAAAAAGTACAAAAAGTAATTTAAGGGCGCCGTATTTCTCGCCCACAAAATGATCAAATTTGTGGCGTTTTTAGGTACTGAAATCTCGAAAAAAATAAAATTACTGATATTTTGTTTATCCACTTTTACTATTTAAACTCTCCTCAAATAATATAATAACTTTTAAAATGCATTTGTATCATTGTATGTATCATTTCACTATTCTAACTCCACGTTTTAACAATTATTTTCACAAATTTATAAACAAAACCGAACAATCTTATATGTAGAACTATGTAAGTTTATGATATAACAATGTATATATCTATAGTTGAATTTAAAAATGTATTTTTGTGACGTTATATTGATTTTACTTCGGCACCTCTGAATATTCGCAGGTTGCATGAGATAGATAACATTCTTGTTATTTGCTAAACTCTATATTATTCAGTTCTTAAATGTCTAAAAATTACTTGTATTTGTAGAAAACACTATTTCAAGAATACGGCGCCAGACAAAACTGTTTTATTGTATCTTATAGTCAATATATAACTTCACTAAATTTGTTTTTTATTGCAGGTTAAAGTAACATCTAATAAATATGTATCTTTATACTTTGAAGTGCATTTATTAGGGTCTTAAGTCCCATTATAGAGTATCTGTAAAGGTGCAATATACCTATAAAATTTCATTATTTTATAACATAAACTCTTCACCCCATAGACTGTTAATAAATAAGATTAGTAAAAGCAGTATTTGTACTTAGAATTGTATTTACTGGAATATTACGTTTAATAAGGTACTAATAAATATTTATATAAGTATATACAAAATGGTTTTAGAAATGTATTATTTTGTATTGAAAATATATTTTTTTGTATCATAATACTATTAGATAATTTTAATAAACTTGAATTTGTTTAAAATATTAACTAAAATTAATTTAATCTGTTTATTTTAATTATTAAATCAGTGTATCTGATGAGAAATATTTGTAATAGGTAAGTTCGAAATTTTTACTATGTTTTAGTAAAAGATATAAACATAAAATATTCTTAAAATTTCTTTAAATTATTTTTATATTGAGGTCAAAAATTCCTAACAAATAGCACCTTTTGTACTTTATACAAAAATTATTATTTATTATTATAGTTTATTTATATATAAATTATAATTTATTTATATATAAATTATAAATATTTGCATCAATGTAGAATTTTAAACATGTTTTAGAATTTTGCGTTATTATATACTGAAAAATATTTGTAAATTTTCATAAACAAAGCTAAGAGATATTACATCATGCACATGTTTTAGGAAATATTCATAAACTCAATACTGAGAATTTAAATAAAACTGAATTAATTTGAAATAATTTAACAAATAGTAATCTTTTTTTTTAGAGAGATTTTTTTTTACAATATAAGGTGCAGTTTATTAAGATAGTTCATTTGAATTAGAAAATATTTTGTAATCGGTAAACCCATGATAATGTATTTAGAAATTAATTTTAAAATGATTATTAAAAATAAAATTTCGTTGATAGTTACAATACATAAACATTTTAAATAGTATTACAATTTGTTTTTGTTTTAATTTGAGATTAAAAATAATTCCTAATAAATTTCTGTACTTTGAGATAATTTCAATAAATTTGAAAAAATCAAAAAAAAAATAATTTAACAAAACCAATCTTTTTTTAATCTATTTTGTAGAACATACAGTTTATTACAGTATATTTTCTAATATGAAAACCCATAATGCAAATTTGAAATTTTTTAGTAAAAAATGTATTCATTGTCATGTATTTACAATTTATATAAAATTAGATATTCACACAATTTTGTTATTTTTATGCCGAGATTTAAAATCCCAATACAAAATGGTCTTAGAAATTTGCTATTCACAAATTGTCGATATAGATAATTTTAATAATCTTGAATTTGTTTAAAATATTAATTAAAATTAATTTAATATGTTTCTTTTTATTAAATCTGTATCTGATGAGAAATACTTGTAATAGATAAATTCGAAATTTTTACAATTTCTTTATTTTATTTTATATTGAGGTAAAAATTCCTTGTAAATAGCACCTTTTGTACTTTGAATTAGAAATGTTTGCAGCAATGTAGAATTTTAAACATTTTAGAAAATTATTATTATACTGAAAATATTTGTAAATTTTAATAAACAAAATTATGAGATATTATATTATGCACGTTTTCGGATAAATTTAAAAATAATTTTAGAAAATATTCATAATCTCAATACTGAAATAATTTAAATAAAACTGAATTAGTTTGAAATAATTTAACAATAGTAATTTTTTTGAGACTTTTTTTAGAATATTCAGTTTATTAAGATAGATGACTTGAATTAGAAATATTTTGTAATCGGTAAACCCATAATACCTAATGTATTTAGAAACTCTGTAGTAAAAGAAATAAATTTTAAAATGATTATTAAAAATAAAATTTCATTGTGATACACATACACATTTTAAATAGTCCTACAAATTTTTGTTTTATTTTGAAATTAAAATAATTCCTAATAAATTCTGTACTTTGAGATAATTTTAATAAATATGAAAAGAAATAAAAAAATTAACAAATATTTAACAATCTTTTTAGTCTGTTCTGTAGAACATGGGCACAGTTTATTACAAAATATTTTCTAATATGTAAACCCATAATGCAAATGAAAAATTTTTAGTAAAAAATAGTTAAAATGATTATTGAAAATATATTCATCATAATATATATATACAATGTATACATATATAGAAAATTAAATATTCTTTTATGATGAGATTTAAAAATCTTAATAAAAAGCAACTTCTCTACTTTTAGCCAAACAGAATTTTGAACGCGTTTTAGAAATTTAGCATTATTCTATACTGAAAATTATTTGTAAACATAAATATAAGATATAGCAATAATATTTCCTTTGTTGATCAAAATAAAAATAAATAAAATAGTTTGTACTCACCACTCACCACTCACTCGCAGGTTTTGATTTTCAAATAATGAATTTCTGTTAACAATTACTTAATACCCTGTAGATTCCATATGCACCCCATGAAACTAACGCACTTGCTTGTAGTATAGACTGTCAATCTTGGCAAACATGCGCGTCTGTGATGGCGCGCTGAGTCAGGCATGCGCACTATTAAGGGTTGAGGGAGGTAGTTTCAAAGGAACAAAAAGAATTTGATTTTTTGGAGAAGCTCATTTTTGTGTCGTCTATACGCTACAACAAAGTACTCCGTGTTTTTATTGTGTTTTCCTCGTGTTTAAAAATTTTATTTTTTGAAAATGAAGACTATTGTTAGTAAAACAATTAGCACCCCCAGTCACTGTAATATTGCAAGTAAGCCCCAATTCATGTCGGAGCAGGAGCGCGAAACAGTGCAAAAAATGTTGTGTGAATTGAAACCCGCCGAAGTTTCAGAAAGGTCACACAATAAGGTGGTTATATTATCCGAAGACATTGTGCAACGGGCCTTAAACAACGCGGGCCTATCTGTCGAAGATGGTGCCACTGCGACGACGGAATCGTCAAGTTCACGGAAGCGGAAGGACAGACGTTCTTCTAGTTCCGACACCTCATCAAAAAAACATCGTCCTTCCGCATCTAGTGAGCGTCCATCAAAAAGCCGTCGTCGTAGTAGCCACAACAGCGACGACATCCACCGCCACAGTCAGTTGAAGCGCCTTCTTCAACAACCAATTCTGTCGCAAGCGGTGGAGAGAAAGGAGCAGCCCCAGGAGCAGGCGGCACAACCTATCGTGTCGGAAGCTGTGGTGAGCGAGGAGCAGCCCCAGGAGCAGGCGGCACAACCTATCGTGTCGGAAGCTGTGGTGAGCGAGGAGCAGCCCCAGGAGCAGGCGGCACAACCTATCGTGTCGGAATCTGTGGTGAGCGAGGAATACCCCCAGGACCAGGTGGTGAGACTGGAGCACCCCCAGCAACAGGTGGCTGTGGAAACGGTACAAGTATCCACACTACAACGCCCTCCACAGGTGGAGGAATTGGACCATGTGATCGACCATATGGAAATAATCCAGGAAATGTCTCCACTTGGTGAAGACGTTGTGGAAATCATTGATGAAACCCCACCTAGGGAGGAGGTGGATAATGGTGTACTCCGCCACCTGGGTATGCCCATTCCAGCTGATGAAATTCTATATTTAAATACTGTCAATAGAACAAGAGAACTTAGAAAACTACGAGATGATTGTTCGCTTACTGTGCAACAGCGTCTCGAAAAATTCGAACGCTCAAGAGAGATGATGGAACGCGCAAGAGAAATGATGGAGCGCGATAGAGAAAGTCTCCGTAGCGCTGTTGTAGACTTAGAGATAGTTGACAAGTCATTAAAAATCATAAATGAATATATGAAATAAATTTATATATTTATTTAGGATTTCTAATATATTTAGATTTCATTAATGTTTAGAAAAGTTTTAAGTAAAAATATTTTTTTTATTTTTTATAAAAAATTAGTTCTTCAGTATATACATATAATAATATTTCTACCCCTCATTATGTATATATAAAAATATTTTTAAAGATAAATAGGTTATTTTTTTTACATATGCATTGTAGAAATAGTAATATATATATTTTTTATTTTTTAATAAGAAATTCGTTCTTCACTATATACAGGGTGTCCGGAAAAGACGTGTACAACGGAAGACCACAGACTCCTGGGTTCAAATTAAGCCGATTTAGCCCAATTTACTTATTTCCAAAATTGCTTCGTTTAGCCGCTAGAGAGCGCCAAAGTTTGAGAAAATTTTTGTTTATTCCGAATATCTCGAAAACGACTTGATCGATTTTAACCATTTTTGGGCTACGCAGTTATAAGTCTAACCGACACTTTTTGACGTTATTTAGAATCTTTTGCAGTTATTAGAAATGTAAGAAAAATCATGTATCATGCAAATATAAGCACATATTTTTAACCTCCTGTACAATTACTCTCAGTTTCTTTTTGTTAGTAGCTGACTTTATTTAGAAACTTTTTTATACTCACAGAATTTTGAATAGATGAGTAGTTTAGGCAGAAAAATATTTTCATATGTCAACAATATCAGCATTCGTTCTGCAACAAATAACGAAAATTCCAAAACTCTCATTTATATTTTATTTAATAAATACAAGATAATAAAATATAACAAAAAAGAGTTATGATCACTTTACAATAAATGCTCTTATGCAACAAGTAATCCGTTTTACGAAGTTGTAGTGCAGCCTCTCCATGATTCCTGCATTACCTCGTAAAATATTAACTGCGTCTTGGATTCGCCTAAACAATTCCTCTTCATTATTAACTGCAGAGGCATATACTTTAGTTTTTACTGCACCCCACAAAAAAAAATCGCAAGGGGTTAAGTCTGGTGCTCGAGGTGGCCATTTTATAGGAGCATCGTTTCCTCTTCCGATCTACCTGTTAGGATACAGATTATGTAAATATTGACGAACGGGTATTGTAAAATGAGGGGTGCACCATCGTGCATAAACCACATGATACGACGAAGTAATAACAGCAAATCGTCCAACAAATTAGGTAATACTTGCTGTAAATAATTTAAATAGTTGACCCCATTTAATCGATGTGGAAGTACAACCGGGCCAATAATAAAGTTGTCGATAATTCCCGCCTACACGTTTACTCTGAATTCATATTGAAAATGTCTTATTTCAGTACAGTGTGGATTTTCATCAGCATAAACGTGTTTGTTGTGGTTATTAATGATGCCTGACCTAGTGAAACATGCTTCATCTGTAAATAAAATGTTTTTGCTGAATTTGATATCATGGGCTCTTTGATCTTGTATAAAATTACAAAATGCTCAACGTTATTCGGGGTCAATGGGTAGCAATTCATGTACCGATTGAATGTGGTACGGATGTAGTAATTGCTCCTTCAAAACATCATGAACTATGGTTTTTGGTATCCCTATTTCATGTCCAATGCGTCTTGCACTAATTTTTGGGTTCTCTTCTATCTTATCTAGGATTTGTTCCTCCACCTCTATAGTTTTCGTAGTACGTTGACGCCCTTGAGCCGCATTCATTTGGTGGAAGGAACCAAATTCGCGAAGTCGCCTTTCGATGTTGGCAAAAGTTTGATGATTTGGCACTCGTCGATGAGGGAATCTGTCCATGTAGACCCTAACACTTTTGCGGCCGTTACCTTGACAAAATCCATAAACCAAAAGCATATCTACTTGTTCGGAATATGTATACGTATCCATGATGAAATAATGAAAAATGAGAAAAATAAACAAACACAACAATAACGACAACAAATAAAGTAAGATCTAAAGTAACTAAGTAGAGACTAATTTCAGTAGCTGATTAGATTTGACACACAACTGACACTTAAAATAACAGAGCCAACTTCTGGTACTTCATTGTTGCAGAACGAATGCTGATATTGTTGACATACGAAAAATATTTTTCTGCCTAAACTACTCATCTATTCAAAATTCTGAAAGTATAAAAAAGTTTCTAAATAAAGTCAGCTACTAACAAAAAAACTGAGAGTAATTGTACAGGAGGTTAAAAATATGTGCTTATATTTGCATGATACATGATTTTTCTTACATTTCTAATAACTGCAAAAGATTCTAAATAACGTCAAAAGTGTCAGTTAGACTTATAACTGCGTGCCCTAAAAATGGTTAAAATCGATCAAGTCGTTTTCGAGATATTCGGAATAAACAAAAATTTTTCGCAAACTTTGGCGCTCTCTAGCGGCTAAACGAAGCAATTTTGGAAATAAGTAAATTGGGCTAAATCGGCTTATTTTGAACCCAGGAGTCTGTGGTCTTCCGTTGTACACGTCTTTTCCGGACACCCTGTATAATAATATCTATACCCCTCATTATGTATATATAAAAATATTTTTAAATATAAATAAGTTACTTTTTTTTTACATATGTATTGTAGGAATAGTTAAATATATTTTTTATTTTTAATAAGAAATTCGTTCTTCACTATATATAATAATATCTCTTCCCCTCATTATATATATAAAAAATATTTTTAAAGATAAGAGGTTATTTTTTTACATAGGTATTGTAGAAATAATAATATATTAAAAGTATATTATTTAGATGATATATTTTTGTACGTGTAAAATTTAAATATGTGTATGTTATAATAAATGATTCTATTTATGTATTGTTAAAATAAATTTTAAATAAAAATTGATTCTCAAGTATAAAATATTATTTTAAGCCATAATCCATATCAAATTTGTCAATATATTTCGAAATTTTTATAATTTAAAATTTTAATTTCAACGATTTCTTAAGTGTATAATACTAATTTTGAAAATAAAACTCAAATATTGCGCTAAATTTCAACAGAACAGTTTCTTAAGTACTCATATGAATAGTCATTTTTTTTAATAAAACAGATATGAATGGTAATTTTAAAATAAAACATATATTGTTAAATAATTAATCTACTAAATTTTAACTTATTAATAACAATAATTTCTTAACTATATGAGCGTTGATTTTTAAAATAAAATTATCAATTAACTGTTTCAATGCTTTTTTTTCTTCCATCTGTTTCTTTTCTTTTACATGAAAACAAATAAAATTAATTTGAAAACTTTTCCTGAAATTTATTTATGTTGTTTTGATTCAACATTTTTTTTTTCTTCCACCTGTTCCTTTTCCTTTACAAGTAAACAAATAGAAATTAAATTTAAAAACTTTTTTTATTTATGCTGCTTTACAAATATATTTTTTTTAAATATAAATCTTTTACAATTTGTTGAAATAGGTTTTAAAATTATTCATTTTGATTATGTAAATGTTGTAATTTGAGATATTTGGAAGCAGAAAGGTTTTTCTTTAAATCAAATAAATAAATCAGTGTTTGTGTAATTGTAAAAATAAATGTATTTGTTACAATACAATATATACAATATAAATTAAATATTAAATGCTATTAATTTCATACATGTATATTAAATTCTAAACTATTAAATTTAACTATTAAAATCTAACACTTCCACTATTTGTAACGTTTTTTTTGTGTGTTGTTACATAAAACACAAGTTTTCGTTAGTCTCATTTGGACTAATGAAAGTCTGCACGAGGCGCAGTAATGTTCCGGACCCTGACGATATAGAGAAGACGTGTGGAAATCCCAATGTGTGTGGGATAATTCTAACTCTGCCATTTCTATAATTGTGAAATAGCAACTGTGGCATATTTGGTATGTGGAATTGTTACAATCTACTGTTATCATGGACACTGTAAAACAGTACACACTTTCCTCCAATGAAATTTCACTCGTTGTAACATTTCGCATTCGAGCGATCATTACGTTGAATTCATCGCTAGCATCTTCTTCAATGCCTTCATCGACGTAGCCTTCCCCGGCATCGTTATCCTCCAACGCACCTTGGTCGATATGATTTGCAGCATCGTGCCATTCGTCATCATCGTCTAGGACATCGCCTTCGATGTCTCTAGCCACCTATGCGAAGAAAAATAAAAAATTAAATATATTATCAATAAATATAATATCAGAAATTTATATTACCTCACCATCGATGTCGTTATTAAGCACATGGTCTACACCCCGGGCAATGTTGATGTTTGCGTCCACAAACTCCTAAGTAAAATAAATTTAAAATTTATTACAATAATAACATTTTAAAGATTATTTAATACCTCCTCTTCTGCTATATCCACAACCAACCGGATATCTTGGCCGTCATCAGATTCAGAGTCCGTTGAAATATCCTATACAATTATTTTTTAAATAATGTAAATATAAAAACGATTAAAAAATATTTACCTCTTGGTCAAAGAGAGCAAGTCTCTCTAATAATGCATAGTTAGGTTTTCCTAAACGTGCCATGGTTAAATTGATAGGTGGATATTAATATTTTAAATAATAATATTTTATTTACAAATGAGTTGCAAACAAAATACTGAATTGAAATAAACCTCCTCCGTAGATTATATAGTGCCTCTGACGTCGTCTATGTGACGTCACATCGTATTAGTCAAATTTTTATTGTCCTTCAACGTTATCTAAGGTCAACTTTGGTATAACTTGCTAGTAACTATATTGTGTAGAGGTCATTCGTGACAAATTAATGAAGGTCATTAAGGAGATGTCTATATAAAATTTATTTTGTCCAGAGGACGTTTCAAAGTCATCTATTACTATGACTTTCAAATCCATTAGCGGTCGTTCATGAAGGGGTCATTCAAGGACATGTGCACTATATAAAATAGAGGTCAATTGGAGGTGACTTATTCCTATGACATTGAAATTAATTAGCGGTCATTCGTGACGTCATCATGAATGTCATTCAAGGTCGAGTGGTGGGAGGAGGAGGAGTCTTCGGACCGGTATAACGACCCTACTATCATCGAATCTATAAAATCCTTGATTATATCATCCAGGTCGATGGATTCGTCGATAATCCTATTGCAGCTATTAAATGATTTCACATCTGTTGTATCGTGGGTTTGTAACGCATATCTAGCAAATGTTTCCATATTCACTTTTATCGATTTATGTACACCCACAGCACTAACCAACAAACTCATTATCTTAGCTTTTACATGCTTGAAAAATTCACTAAAATCAGTATGTTTGCTTTCACTATGCACCCTGTAACTTATTATTCTACACTGAAATGCAGTATTAATTATTTGTACACCGTCACACTTAGGTGTACAGGATATTGTTCTATGCTCCAATGTTCTTCGATGTGCATGTATTTGATTTGCTGGTATTTCCTTATCACAACATGTGATCAAACGAGTATTAGACGTTTGAGGATCCGTATGTAACTTTGCACGCTTCGTTTCGGGTCCACCATCATTTACACGTTTACAAGATTCTCTCTCATGACGATGTAAATTATCACTTCGAGTAAAACTCTTACCACACACACAGTACAGAGACATAGTTACACCACCACACTAAGTCCTGAGCTTATAGAAACAGAATATCAACATACTCGCTCACCCCGTTTTATTACAGCGGATTAGGGAGGGGCTTGCGCCGCGGTTAAGGTATATGGCATATAGTCTATATCACCATGCTGTTTTAACATTCAACTTCTAAAGGTATAACCAGGAGCAACAATAATCCCACAATGCTAACTGCATTAATATGTACACACATCTAATTACCTATATATACAATTGTAATTAGAAGTTTATTATCGCCCCACCTGCGCAATATAAAATATATACATATCATATATATAACTGCAATTGTAACAGCATTTTAGCGCAATTGCATGCACTACACCATACATGTACTTTACAAATGCACATAGGGGTAATGCATGATAATACATACATACATTACAGCTGCAATACAACTCCAATTCAACTCCAATGCAACACCATTTAAGCGCAATTGTATACATTACATCATACATGTACTGTACAATTACACATAGGGTAATGAATGCTAATACACACATACATACGTACACACATTATAATTACCATAACAATTGTAATCGCTAATTACCATATCAATTGTAAATGCTAATTACATCCTCAAAGTGGAGGGGGGAGATCCAGGATCGGTCTAACTACCCTACTGAAATCTATTATCACAAGCAGAATAATTGAGAAAAGAAATGTTAAATTTTATGGCCAATTACTAGAATATATTTTGGAAGGCAGTGCTAGGAAGCGGAAAAAGTAGACGATAACTTTGTTTATGTTTGTTGTTTTTAATGTTATATTATTTCAGGATACTGGCACAGACTACTCACTCTGCTCGTACTGTATATGAGACAATATATAGCTGTGATTCTTAGCAACAACAAAGATATATGTCAATTTATTGTAAAACTTAAAATAAAAATTATAACCGTAACAAATTGTTCAAAGTAATTAAAATAAATCTTACGACGTCTATGTTAGAAGATATGTTTGGCAATCCAATTAAAGGATGTTTTATGAATGAGAACTCCAAAAATGCAAATTTCCTGATTTTAAAGACAAAAGGCAGTAAAATAAAGTAGTTTGTAATATAGTGTGTAATTATAGTTAAAAATTATACCAATAATAAATAAAATATGTGAAATAACTTTTATTAATAAAATTGCTAAAATATAATCACGTTTTATTATAATTTATTTATTTTTTTGCTACATAGATACAAATATTATAAAATAAAAAAACAAGAAATATTCCGTTAAAAACTTATTTTAAATATAATAAATTTATGAAATACTAAATGGCTTTTATGTACTAGTAAGTTGTTGCTGTTCACTTGTCAAACACCAACATTCCTTGAAGTGTAAATTATCGTTTAAAAAAAATGTCCTGTTTGATCACAAAAATATCTATCGGTTCTACCGGCACGACATATGTTGTTCCAGCAATCATCTGTATATATATCACAAGCAAAACATCGTTGACTAAGGGGGCGATTTTTTATATTACAAGATTTGCAAAGTTTTCTTGCTATTCCAAAGTTTGTCAATTTTACATTTTTACATGTCTCACACTGCGATGTTTTCTGTCTAATAGGTACAGGATTCTCTTCAACACATTTTACACAAAGTCCTGTACATACACTAATATAATCTTTGTAAATCATACCATAACAATTATGACATGCTGTTATATCTTCATATCTAAAAGGAAACACTACTGTCTTTACGTTGGAGTCCCACTCTTTTGGAAACGGCATATTAGTATTTGTTTAATAATGGATTATCTGCTTAGTATCGAAAATATATATGCAGGGAACTTATCTGCCATATGGGAATATTTTATAGTATATGAGTCACTTTCAAACGACCTCTAGCAAAATAAATTTTAGTTACTACGCATATCCTTGAATAACCTTCATAATTACGTTATGAACGACCGAAAATGAAAGTTATAGTAATCCCACTCTTTTGGAAACGGCATATTAGTATTTGTTTAATAATGGATTATCTGCTTAGTATCGAAAATATATATGCAGTGAACTTATCTGCCATATGGGAATGTTTTATAGTATATGAGTCACTTTCAAACGACCTCTAGCAAAATAAATTTTAGTTACTACGCATATCCTTGAATGACCTTCATAATTACGTTATGAACGACCGAAAATGAAAGTCATAGTAATAAGGTGACTTTCAAACGACCTCTACCAAAATAAATTTTAGATACTACACATATCCTTGAATTATGATATTCGAATAAACAGCGCATGCTCTACACGAATCACGTTTAATAAAAGGAAAAGAGGAGTAAGACTGAGTACATTTTAAGTAAAATTTCTACTCGAGAGTGACATACAAAATGTATTTGTGCAAAGGTTGTGGTAAAAGCTGTACTCGCAGTAATAACTTGCGTCATCACGAAAGAGACTCTTGCAAGATGATAAATAATTGTCAGCCCGAGGCGAAACGGATTAAATTACATACGAATCCTCAATCACCTACTTCTGTCCAATTAATTAATTGTTGTGATAAAGAGATACAATCACCTACTTCTGTCCAATTAATTAACTGTTGTGATAAAGAGATACCATCAAATATATGCGCATCGTAGAACATTGGAGCATAGAACAAGATCTTGTAGGTACTCCAAAATGTTATGGTGTACAGCTTATGAAAAGCGCATTCAAATGCAGAATTATAAGCTATAGAGTGCATAGTGAAGTCAAACATATAGATTTCAAAATATTTTTTAATGACGTTAAAGAGAAGATAAAAAAAATATTAGAGGACGTGGTAAATGTTCACAAATCGGTAAAAGTAAATATGGAATTTTTGCTAGATATATACTACAAACACATGAAACATTAGACATTAAAGCATTCAATAGTTGTAATAGAATCATTGACGAATCTAAGGACCTCAATGCCATTTACCAGGATTTTGTTTATACTATGTCGTCTCAAACATCGGAATTTGACGAAAAAGATTCCGGTGAGTATTAACTGAATAAAAAAATACTTTAATATTAGTCACTTATATAAATATATTGTTTCAGGTTGGGCGATCGTGGAAATATTATATGCTGAAGTTAATGTAAATAAAAATAGCTTTGTGGATATATTCTCTTCATATATTGAATTACCAAAGTTTATCGAGAATAACAAAGCTGTGATAAACATAAGAAACGAAGACGAATTCTGTTTTGCATGGGCCGTAACTTCGGCTTTGTATCCTCCAATAGGTCCAGTTCAGGAAGTATCATCACCCAGATTTTTCAAATGTTTTAAATTTAATAGGTATTGATTTTCCAATTAAACTTAAAGATATACACAAATTTGAAACACTGAATAATATATAAATTAACGTATACGGTTTGGAAAGTATTTTCGAAAAAAAATAAATTAAAATATGAAATAGTCGGACCATTAATCGGTCAGTGGTCGCGCGGTTTAAGGCGTTAGTACTTGAATCGAGGTGACTAGACGGAGTTAGTTCGAGCCCAGCTGCCAGGTAGACCGTATATAAGCTATATTCATAGAGAGGATTGGCACCCTCTCTGTGGGTATGGTAGGGTGGAATAATGTTGGCTTGGGTCAATGTGAGAGATTGATGCCGGTTGATATTTGACTACCCCCCTAATTAATGAGGTTTTCCAGGTTTTCCTCATTCCTGCACTGAATAGTGGTTAGGGCCTACCAACGTAAGTCGTTCCTGGGCGCAAATGCGGCCTGCGTAATAATAATATGCCGCCCCCTCTCCCGCACAAGTCTCCGACTTCTGGGCTAATCCCTGTGATTAGAATGAGGGGTAGAGATATTATTATTATTATTACGTTATTCATCAAATAAATTGAGATATCATAAAAATTTATTACTTATTACAAAGGAATGTGGTCAAAATCATCATTGTAATACCGAATGTGTGAAAAGTCATTACTGTTGGATTAAGGATTTATCGAGGTTGGTTTCCAGTCAAATTCCAAAAAGTGAATATAAAAAATATTTTTGTGATGGTTGTTTGCTGTATTTTGGTGAAAGATTGTTATCGCAGCATCAGAGTAGAGACTGTAACTATATTTACACAACAACACCTAGTGTGGAATGACGTATAGATAAATTTGGCAAGTTCGTTCCCGAAAATATTTTAAAATTTGAAAATTTTGAAAAACAAATGAAGGTACCTTTCGTAATATATGCCGACTTTGAATCAGTTTTGAAACCCATGGACATATGTGAACCCAACCCCGATAATTTGTTTACATGTAAAACTTTTAGCCACGAACCATTTTCATTCGCGTATTTAATAAAGTGCTCATTCGATGATTCATTATCAAAGTTAGTTTCTTATAGAGGGAATGATGCGGCAAATCTATTCGTAAGACGCTTAGAATCGGATGTAACTCAAATTTATAACAATTACTTAAAAGAAGTAGTTCCGATGTTGCCATTATCTAGAGAAGAGGAACAGGATTTCGATAACTATTTGTAGTATATGCGAAAAACCGTTCGAATTAGGTGAAAAAAAGATTAGAGACCACAATCATTTGACCGGAATAAAAACACCAGGGGCAACCCATTCTATTTGCAATCTAAATTATTATAAATTACCAAATTTTATTCCGATTGTATTGCATAATATGTCAGGGTACGATAGTCACACCTCTTTATACGCGAATTGTGTTCAAATAAAGACAAGGTCGATGTGATAGCTCAGATCAAAGAAAAATATATTTCATTCACAGAACACCTTTACATGCACGATTATGTTAGAAATGATGGTAAAGTAAAGAAAGTTTTTATAAAAATGAGGTTTATTGATAACTTTAAATTTTTGTCTGCATCTCTGGATGATTTAGCGGCTAATTTAAGTGATAGTCAGTTCGATGAAACTGCAAAATATTTCTCTGACCAAGAACATTTCAACTTAATCTGGCAAGAAGGTGTTTTTCCATATAGTTTTATAACATGTTTAGATCAATTAAAAAACTTACCATCAAAGGAGGAATTTTATAATAAATTAAATGAAGAACATATAACTGATGCAGAATATGAAAGGGTGCGAAAAACATGGAATGTTTTCAATTATAAAAATTTAGGGGATTATTCTGACGTTTATTTAAAATCAGACGTACTTATATTATCCGATGTATTTGAAAATTTTAGAAAATTATCATTAAATCAATATAAATTAGACCCCGCACAGTACTATACAGCACCCGGATTATCTTGGGATGCGATGCTGCGATTACCTAAAGTAGAATTAGAACTTTTAACCGATGTTGCAATGATACAATTCTTTAAAGCTGGCATCCGCGAGTTTTGTATGTAGTTCTGACGGTTGGCAGAAGAAATGAAACAACACAATTGATGCACAATCTTTACTCAAAGAAGTACCAAATTAACTCTGATTGTATAAACAGCACAATCGTTTATACAGGGTGATTCAAATTTAAGCTGCATCCTTTCAGGAGCATAATCCTTGCATAAAAATAAGACAAAAGTTCCTATTAACATGGGTCCGAAAATGCTTCCTAAGGGAGCTACGACCCTTTGAATATGACACCTTATAGACGATTTTTTCTCTATAACTTTAAAATCCTTTACAATTAAATTTTGAAAATTGGTGTACTGTATAAACTTTTGATGCTAAATAAGATACTAAATTCGAAATTTTAAAATTTTATTCAGTGGCGTCACATACGAGAGTGGTAAGGGTTAAAAGATCCCTATTTCTTTTACTCTTTAGGTTATTGCGATTTTATTCATAAATTATAAAATTTTAGATTTTTTTACGTAAAAAAGGTGCTCTTAGTTCAATTCGATAGAGAGTACCGTTTACGAGAAAATGGACGTTGAAAATTTTCTGATTTGCTTATGTTTATTGATGAAAATTAATCAGCATTACTATAGAAAAACAACACATTTTTTACTAACATTTTATTTAACAATTTAGAGAAGTGTTCAAAATTATTACCATTAGCTTCACGACAAGCTGCTAATCTTTTATTAGATTACGATGCACACATGGTAGGATTCTTGGGTTGTTTATTGTCTGAAATCCTTCCTCTATCATTTGTCTGATAACATCAATATTAGGTATTGGGAGGAAATAAAGTAGCTGCTTTTTGTGTCCCCATAAATAAAAATCAAGGGGTTTAGGTCAGGAGACCGTGGTGGCCATGACACTGGACCCCCACGACCTATCCAACGATTTCGGTAGGCATTATTTAAATGGTCCTTAGCGATAATGCTAAAATGTGCATAAACCACATTTGTGCTCGCAATAGAAGTGGCAGATTATGTAACATTTGTGGTAATTCATTTTGTAAAAAATTTGTGTAAATTTGTGCATTTAGTCGTTGCGGTAAAAATACGGGTCCTATTAAATGCCCATCGATAATTCCCGCCCACACATTTAAACTAAACTGCTGCTGCTGTGCTCTCTGTATCGTAGCATGGGGATTCTCATCCGCCCATACGTGGTTGTTGTGGAAATTGAAAATTCCATTTCTTGTAAAGCCGGCCTGGTCGGTAAATAAAATTTTATTCTCGAAATTTTCAACAGCAACGCGTTGTTCTTCGAGCCAATTACAAAATTGTACACGTAGAGGAAAATCTCGCACTTCCAATGCCTGATTCCGTTGAACATGATAAGGGTAAAGTAACATTTCGTGCAAAATTCTCCATACAGTTGACTGAGAGGACCTTTCTTGATTTGCGATAATGCGGGTACTTAAAGATGGATCGTCTTCAATACGATCTAGCACTCGTTCTTCTAATGCTAGGGTTCTGGCAACCCTTGGTCGCCCAACAACTTCCTGTCTTTGAAAAGTTCCTCAAGTAAAATGTAAGTAGGTATTATGCGACAACTTTTTACTAAATTTTTAGAATTTACCTGTTTCCCTTAAAGTACGATCTACTCTTGCGAAAACCGTACGGCATGGAACTCGTCGATTACGAAATGCCTCTTCATACAACCGTCTTGCTTCCATACAATTACCAAAAACCCTTCCAAACATAATGTGAATATCAGCTTATTCTTGATAATTAAAAACCATTTTTGCTTTATAAACTTAGACACACAAAGTACTTTAATTTGACTTTGACAAGGTAAATCTTATTTTACAATGACAATCAGTCATTTAAAAAAAAATTATTGCCAAAAAAATTGTATACAGTATTTAATTCTTTCTTTGGCCTATAATAATAAAAAAGCAGTTTCTTTGGGAGGGATATACGATTTTAAATTAGGCACTGAACTTCGTTTTGAATGCGTAGTAATTTTAATATGAATAAACGAATACCAGAAAATTTTCAACGTCCATTTTATCGTAAACGGTACGCTCTATCGAATTGAACTAAGACCACCTTTTTTACGTAAAAAACTCTAAAATTTTACAATTTATGAATAAAATCGCAATAACCTAAAGAGTAAAAGAAATAGGGACCTTTTAACCCTTACCACCCTCGTATGTGACGCCACTGAATAAAATTTTAAAATTTCGAATTTAGTATCTTATTTTAGCATCAAAAGTTTATACAGTACACCAGTTTTCAAAATTTAATTGTAAAGGATTTTAAAGTTATAGAGAAAAAATCGTCTATAAGGTGTCATATTCAAAGGGTCGTAGCTCCCTTAGGAAGCATTTTCGGACCCATGTTAATAGGAACTTTTGTCTTATTTTATGCAAGGATTATGCTCCTGAAAGGATGCAGCTTACTTTTGAATCACCCTGTATATAAGGTAGATACTGTAAACAGAATTGATTTGGAATTAAACAGAATTTGTTATCGATATTTTAATATTTGGAATGTATTATTTTTATAATTAAGTCAGGATTCACTTTTACAACCGAAAAACAAATTAATGGGATAAATTCGTAACGACGTTTCGATGTTTAAAAGTAAGATCGATGTTAAAAAAATAACATCGATGTAATGTGCCTATCCCTACAAGGCAGCACATTTCAACATTACTGTAAAGTTGCTAAGAAAAGTGGTAGCAAACTTTCTAAAATAATGCTTCATTGCAAAGTTTTTGGGTGGAAATTATAACTTTGTCACAAATCCCTTGCAAACTTCCTGTAAAAGCTTTTGCAACTTTACAGCTTGGTTTGTAAATTTTGAGCAATGTTGCAGCAATTTTATCTTGCTTAGTGGGAACCAACTTTGGTAGCAAATAATATCACAGAAGAATTTGCGGTATATTTCATGAATGAAGGTAAAGTTTTGTTACCTATCGTTTGTTACAAACGATAAATAAACAATGTTGCGAACGGCAGCTCTTATAGTCGGGGCACTTTTTAAAGTCGTGGGTTCTTGAATAGCAAACTGTTTAAGAGGATGTTATATTTGGGCGCCACCTACAGAATAATCTGTTCGGTTTGCCTTTTTACCCCTGTAGGAGGATAATAAATTTTGCTAAAGTCAAATGGTAGAAGAAAAATAAAATATAAAAATAAACACAGTTTATTGACTTGCCCACCAGTTGATATACAGACGTGGAATTGTAGAAGTTGAAAGATCATCCGTTGATAATGTTGGAGATGACTTCCAGAAAGGCAGCTTTCCTGTCGTACTTGGACTAGTGCCGCTTACAATCTTGATTTCAAGGTAGTGCTTCGAGAAGAGCAGCCTTGCTGTCGTACTTGGATAGTGCCGCTTACAATCTAGATTTTCAAAGCTTTAGAATGGCCTTCTTAATTCAATTTTGATTCTTCAATTAATAAACTTTAACCAGCAAAGGTTGAACAAAATATTCCAACTTGGGAAATGGAAAGATTGTCAAAATGAGCGTTACTCGACGTAACACCAATAATTTCAATTGATTATTTAATTGTTGATTATTAATAATTTAATCGTTCAATTATTTAATTGTTAATTTATTTAATTGGCCTCTAAAGTTAAGAAAATGACAAAAGAAAAGAAAAAATAATTAGCATGTGCTTTAGCAAAGATCAAGGTCAGGTTAGGTATTTTATATTCTTAGTTTCAAAAAATTAACATACAATATAGATTAAAATGAAATCTACTATCGATAGTAATCTTAATTAATCAAATATATTACCTCCATTTATATTGATGACTTCAATAAATTCAGATTTATTTTCAAAATGTGGCTTTGCACTATAACTAAATCTGTAATATGGAAATACTTCAATCGACCAAAATCATAACGAAAAGGGACTAGAGTTTAGGTTCCTGTAGGTTTTATACCCTACAAAGATCTAAAAACTCACTGAAATCTGATTGGTTCGGTTTCTATGAAAGTTCGGGCTAATGCTCGTTCGATATCTCAGCACATAATTTAGTCCGAATAGTATGTGGTCTGTGGTCCGAATCAAATTATTAATTGTTATGACAGTTACAGTTACCTTAACCTTGCTTTTTGCCAAAACAAAGCTTAATACAACAAGTGATAATAATTAAATAATAAACTGTTAACAAATTACTACAGGATGTTATACAGAGTAGAAAAAAGTAACATTACCATATACATCGACGTAACTGGTTCACAGCAATGGTAAGTAAATAATTAATAAAATATGTATCGTACAAAGTGTTTACATTTTAGGCTTACTTGAAGAAATCTAAAACTACATGGTACACTGGATATGGTTTACACTTACTTAAACTACAACATTATACAGGATGTGCAAAAATACCTAGTTACTAGACGTTTCATATTGAAATTGTGACATTCTTAATTTTATAATAAAAGGAATGTTACAGTTTCATGGCAGGAGAAATATTGTTAAATAAAATTTAATTTGAAAAAATAAAAAACATCTTACCTCTGAATTATATATTAAAAAACCTGCTATTTTTTTTGAAAAGCAAACCAGTGAGGGATATACACATTCAAACTAGCACCACTTTTTTCACTGCTTTTTAATTTCCTTTTGCAGTTACGGAAGGTGGCCATAAGAGAGTCCCTTTTCTTTTTCAAATCCTCGATGCTACATTCCAAGTCACATTATGTGAAAAACTCGGTATGAATTCGTTTCCAGCCAGCGTATACATCATTTCTACTTTTATGCTGCTTATGTGATGAGTCCCAAATGATAGGTTCCTTCTGATAAATATCAAGAAACTTCAATGTAACTTCATTTTCCCACGCCATTTCAAGATTTAAGATACACAAATCGGCCGCTAACAAACACAGAAACTTGTAGCTACTCGTCAAGAAAAGACCGCGTAGTGTAGCGACAAAACAAACTCGGAAATAATCGACTCGCTGCCTTTGACTTGGTCCCGTTTTCCGACAACCGATGGGAAGTGCAATTTTTTGTCCAAGTCAGTGCGAGTCGCCGTACATACTAATACCTTATTTAAAATATTAATCTTTTCCTTATGCCTTTCTGCTGATTCTTTTCTTAAAATTTTCACCCACATTGGCTCCTCGTCTGAGTGGGGGACGTAATTAACATACTATTGTGAGAAACCTGTAAAAAATTATAATGTAAGCTATGTTCCAACACCCTTGAAAATCGGTTTCCGTACCGTCAATAATATATGTTCAATCGTTTACTGTACTATTTGTCAAACGTGACATCTGTCACTAAATTGTTGGGCGTCTATTATGGACGGTACGGGAACCGGTTTTCAAGGGTGTTGGAAATAGCTATAGTAAATAAAAAATTTCTGATTGATTTTTAAATAATATAAAACAAATACCACATTATTTAATATCAGCTACAGCCGCTATTTTTTATGACTCGTAAATAACGATCACAATAAACGTCTAGAATAATGTTGATCTCTCTAACAACCTTCACATGTAACGATATATCATACTCATGTTGTAAGATGTGTAGTACATTATATCATTACGTGTGGAGGCCATTTAACTGTACTTTATGAGGCTACGTGGTATCCAGGATGTATGTTGATATTTGTTCCCTAACAACCACCACTTGACACATTGGTAAAATTGAGTCGGTTTAATGTAATGATATAAAAAATGCATACTTACCACATCATCTGACGATCCCTCAGATGTTTCACCAACTGCTGAAAAACTACTTGCTTCTGATGTAGAAACTGGCAAAACAGCAGCATAAATATTATTAAATCTTTCAAAATAGAGCCAAGATATGGATCCATTTCCTGTATTCCTATTATTATCAACAATTCTTTTATATGTTTTTTTTTAAATTCCTGAACTTTATATCACATTGTTCTCCTGAAAATTTATATCCTTTTGCAACCATACCTTTTCCGATTAAGTTCCAAATAACTTTTCCGGTTTTTTTTTTCTAGACTTGAACATTTTAAGATGATGTTCATATAATGTTATGAGGAGCAGAATACACTCATGGGATCACCTTTGCTGTGAATTTTCAGGAGCGGCTAAAAACAAAATATGGATTATTTCATTGGAAAAACAATGCTGATGAGTGCATTCAGGGAACGGCAGCGTTAAAGTGCTTTACTGCAGCGGTGTAATAAATAGTCCATAATTTTCATGCAGCGCCGTAGCATTTTGTGAAGTCATAAACCATATTTTTGCTGGATTGCTTTATAAGTTATAAAGCACACAAAGAATAAAATAAACCGCTTTAAGTAAAGCGCTGCGGCTCCCCGAATATTTTAATACTCTGCTAATATTATAAATGAGGGTCAGTATTTATTAAAATATATTAGTCAATGGATGAAGCGTCATTAATAACTGGATAAAATTGTAATATTAAATAATCAACTATACGCTGATAAAACTTGCAAGTACTTTCTATTTTTGGAATATCCTGTGTATTAGGTTCATCCGGCAAAGTAAGCTCGCTAGGTTCAAGTTCATCCAAATTAGAGAAGCTATAATTTTCTCCATCATCAACATATTCTAATAAAAAAATTGAATAATAAAATAGCGAAGTATATTATTGCAGTACGTTATATTTACCATAAACAGGTTGGTGACCTTCATTTATGTGTCTTGAGACAACAGATTCTTGGCTAATAAAGCCGCAAGTTTCGCATCTTGCAAGATCGTCCATCATATTTGCAATTGAATAAATATTTTTCTAACCTCAAAATATCGTTCTGGGTTTAATTTACCGTATGTATCGACTCAAATAGTCGATCCATAAATTTTGGATCGGGTAGATCTACCCAATCAATAAGGTGCAATCAAACGCGATACGGTTTATAAGTTACAATTATCGAACGTATTGATACATCGCGGTATATCGCGCTCCAATTATCGTAAACCCCTACTACTCGCTACTTGTCAAGTACCGCCTTAGTATTAACCTAACCTAAAATTGATATCGTCACTTGTCAAATAGAGCAATCCAACGTGCTGCCACCTTGCTGTCAAATCACTTGAAAAATGGCTTCTATAGGACAAACAACTTGAAACTTGACATATGATACTAAGTAGAAATTTGTGCTTTTGTGTACTGTCAACTGGTGTGTTTACTCTTTGTATTTTATGCCTATTTTGTAACACCATGGATAATTTAGACTATTATAGTGGTTTTGTTTTGTTGTGTTACACAAGTTCGCACTGTTTGTTCTACAGACGCCATTTTAAAAGTGATTTGACAGCAAGGTAACATCACGTTGGATTGCTCTATTCACTTAGATTATTAGCTAGAAAGTTGTAGCGTTGCCCAATTAGTATCTGGCACTAACAGAACTAAATTAAGTCAGGAACTCATTCGTGCGGTGGAAATACATTATTTTAAAGGGAGAATTAAACTTAAAGACAGGATTTATAAAGTATGGATTTAGCTTTAAACGCGGCAAATGGGCATAAGAATAATTTTTTTGTATCTTTGCAAATGTGCAAAATTATCACTGCAATTAAAGTTATTCAAATGCTTAACATTATCCATTCTATTTGTTTTATATCATAAATAAATAATAGCCAAGTGAATCGCCCCTGATAAAAAGAGCTCAAGCTCCATATCGTCATCATTCTTGCTAAACCTCGTATCTCAAAATAGTCATGTTTACAGTAGAAACAAAAAACTATTTTTTTGTAAATTGAGAAGGCTTTTGAAAGTTTTATATTAATGGGGTATTTAATGAAGCCCTAGAAAAGGTCCAAGATGAGAGACAGTTTAAAAAAGAAAAATATTTAGATTATATGGAATCTTATGTAAAGATGGTATAGCTTTTTTATTTTGAATTTTTTTTTTGAGATACGCGGTCTAACTACAACTCCAAATAACACTAACAAATAATACATTTTTTTCTGAACTAAATTCACAACGGATAATTAGCTTGATAATGAAAAGAGGTTTTTTATTTAAAGAATATACAAAAATTAGTAATACATAAACATTAAAAAACAAACTTCAAAACTTCATACAAAAACTCAAGTTATTATATTATATAAAAACAATAACCCATTGGCCTTTTAATTAATAGTATAAGGCAAGGCGTCATAGAACGCATGGTAATCCTTAAGAATTATCGGCTTAAGGGATTGAAGATTATCATATTTTGACTTACTAATGGGTAGTGGGGCCGTATATAGGGATTTAGGTATGCCATTCGATTTATTTTTGCGTTGTGGCAGAGGTTGCCACTCCGCGTTAAAATCAATTTTATATTGGAAGTCATTTCCTGCACTATATCTTAGAGCGCGAATATCATTCACCACAGGATCTCCAGATTTTTTCCTGGACGAATAGGATTATAATAAGAAATGTTCGAATAGTCCATGAAAAAATTATAATCTACGTATTTCACATTATATGGGACTGGAGGACCTACTCTGGATTGCTTGATTAACGCAACAAAGTTAGCTGGAGTGTACAGCTCTCTATTTTTCTTTCTACGCTCTATGGTAGAGTGAACGCTGTCACACTCCTTTTGAGTGTGACCTTTAACCAGCAATTTTTGGGTAATATAACATTCCTTGTATTAACGTAATATTGCAGTGCATTAGCCAATATCGTATTTCGGTTTTGAGCATTGCATCCATCGGTGAATATGATAACTTCTTGTCTTTCCTGATCAGTCAATTCTGTATCTAAAAAATCTAATAAGCATGACGTAAAATTGTTTGCTTCTGAGCCTCCACTACACTCATGCCAAACATAACATACTACTTTCTTTGTCGCAAGATTGCAAATTGTATAATTTCTGCATACAAGTTTTTGTTTAAAGTAAATACTACTAGCAGTGAAGGGTACTAGTTGGATTGACTGAACATCGGCAGTTAAAAGAGTAAACTCCCCATTAAGAGCGTGTACTTTGTCTTGAATTTTTTCTGCCCGAGCCCAATCTTTTTCAGTAATGTGCTTTTCATAAACTTCTAAAGGAACTCCATTTATCTTTTGAGATATACATAGATCGCATTGATCTTTTTTGGCTGAAATAGCCCCAGATTCATTTGCTGAAAGAGCATTGTAAATCTCCCTTTGCCCAAGACTTCTATAATATCATTTTTATTACAGTACGACAGATATACACGATAAACATCGGCGTAAGATTGGTAGACTGGTTCAAGATAGGATTTGCTTGAAGAACTTCGGGCATAATGTGAAGGCATCTGAGGAAGTTGCAATAAAAATTCTCTAGCTGAATCAGTTTTAGGCGAAATTGTATTTATTTTTTTTGTTTTTGTCACAGCAGCCTGTTCTTCTGGTTCAGCCGATATATTATAATAGATCGGCTGACTAAATCAAGTGAGGAACATTTTTGAGACTGGTTTATGGGTTGCACCAACACATAAACCTGGCGCCTAACGGGTAATTTTTTTAAGTAAAAGTACACGTAATACAAATTTAAATCTTTACTCACCTTGATTTGGTTATGATGTATTTACAACTACGAGCCCCTTCCCTTTTCAGTTGGCCCACCATAGGATTTGGCAGAAATTTTGTTTTTATGAAGCAAAAATAAAAGTACAACATTAACCTGTAAATTTATTTATCTCTTAAACAGTATTTTAAACATAATAAATAAATATGAAGCAACGAAAACCAATATCTAACAGAAAATAAAGACAAATAGAGAAAATAAGAACAAGTAGCGTAAAACTAACAAAACAATTTTAAAATTCACCACTGGGTAACATCGCCTTTATTTTTATTACAGCCGCAATTCGTTGGGGCATAGTATTAACCAAGCCTTGACATAATTCCGGTGTAAAAGAATCCCATATTTCCTGAAGTCTTTGCTTCAGCTCAGGGATATTTCTAGCAGGATGTTTTCGTAGCACCTTTTTCATCTCATGCCACAAAGTTTCTATTGGTGATAGATCCGGACTGCTAGAAACCCATTCTAAAAGTGCAATACCATTATCCTTTATCCACTTTAATGCTTTCTTTGAGGTGTGACATGCTGCACCATCTTGCTGAAATACAAATTCTTGGCGGGATGTCAAGCATTCTTCCATGATCGGTAAGAGCGATTCTTCCAAAATGGCTAAATATTTGTCCGTATTCACAATGCCGTCAATAAAATGAAGTTTTCCCACTCCTTTAGCTGACATGCTACCCCAGATCATGACTGATGCAGGAAATTTCACCTTTCTTTTGAGACAGTCCGCATGAAACGCCTCATTTTTTCGAATAACTCGACTGCGACTGTCTCCAACACACACTTCAAATTTGGCCTCATCACTCCATTGTATTGCACGCCATTGCTGAGTTGTCCAATCCTTATGTTGTCTTGCCCACCTTACTCTATTTTTCTTCTGCTGCAGTGTTAAAAGCGGCTTTTCTTTGGCCTAAAGCAAAATATTGTCATTTCTTATTTTCCTACCGCAATTTAGCTTATTAAAAAATTTACCTTATAAGTGCCAAAACCCATTTTATGATCCTCCCTGTGCGTTGTGGATCTCGAAATTCGTCTCCCAACAGCGTCACTCCATAGAGCACTTAGCTCTAAGTAATTAGCTCGCCTATTTTTCTGGATAATCCTCTTCAACGAACGTCTATCCACATTTGTAATTTTGCTTTTTTTAATATATTGGGGCCTTGCGGCAACTGAGCCGGTATTTTTATACAGTCTAACTATGTTTCTTACACTATACCGCGATAACTCTAATAAATTTGCAATTTCCGAATTTGATTTGCCGGAATTGAAAAATTTAATAATAAGTGAACGAATTTTCTCATCAATAACCTTTCCTCTACCCATTTTAAAAAACACAACTACTTAAGTACTTGAAGCTATACTAAATGCGTACTGACAGCTATATGAATATTAGCAACTGTCACGGTGTCAGTTTTCCACAGCAATCTTTGAATTATAGGCATCCTTTGTACCAGAACAAACATAGGTTGATTTGCTGTATTTACAAAATTTTTGCTTTTCCTTGCAAATTTAAATAGAGAGCAAGGACTTTGGTATTTTTTACTGGACATTATTTAATATACTCTGCTAATTACTTTGGGACCTGAAAACAACCTGTAGTATTTGTTATGTTTTGGTGCTGGCCAAAAAACTAATATTTCAGTAGGTGGGCCAACTGAAATGGGAAGGGGCTCGTATAATAAATATATTATTTACACTGTGAGAAAGGAGTAAGAATATCTGGTAAGTACAAACTTTGTATACAAATACCTAACTGGTAAGTCGGCATACATGACAAAGAATAAAACCAATACAAACGTTAAAATTAGAAAGCAAATTATTATTATAAAATAGTTATTTATGCAACAAGTACAAAACGTAAGTGTTTATTGTGCAATGAGCACTTTTTTTACGAGTTACATACAATATTTTTTTCTACGTTCATGTGGAAAAAGTGGTTCTTTATTGCACTTGTAGAAAAAATAATGTATGCAACTCGTTACTTTTTGCACTTGTTGCATAAATAACTATTTCTACGTTCATGCAAAAACCAAAAAATATTTTTAGATGGCACTAAGTGTAGGAGAATATCGATTTGAACGTTTTGAATGTCATGATGACAAAACGCTGTAGTAGAATGACAGTTGAATGCAATAAACATGTTATTGCACTAGTGCAATAAAGAACCACTGTTTCCACTAAATCTAGTTCAATAAAGTTTTGTTTTTTGTACGAACGTAGAAAAAAAGTACAAAAAGTAAGTTTTTATTGCACGCGACGTGAAATTGTCCAACGAGGCCGTCAGGCCGAGTAGGACAACACGTCGAGTGCAATAAGCACTTATTGTACGAGTTGCATACAATATATTTTCTACGTTTATGCAAAAACCAAAAAATGATATTTAAATGACATGAATACAACAAAAATGTTATTGCACTAGTGCAATACAGAACCACTTTTTCCACTAAATATAGTTCAATAAAGTTTTGTTTTTAATATGAACGTAGAAAAATATATTCTGTAACATTACACTAAGGGACAAAATATTTACAATTTATCAGAAGACGAATCTGAATTCATTTTAGATGAGCGATTGTAAAATATAGAGAAACTTTAAATATAAATGTCCATTGGATATACAATGATTGATCCAGGTTAATAAAATAATAGGAAAGCAGTTAGATACAAAGGTAAGTTTGATTATTACATTACTCTATATATTTATTTTCAATCTGCTAGCCGTGGACATTAACAACAATACAAATTCAATCTAAGTAAATTTATCAAAATCAGATTTATACAGGGTGTTCCGGTTTGTTTAGAACAAATTGAAACCGTAGATAGAATAAGCAATTATAAGAGGAAAATTTTATATGAACATGGTGTTTTTCTCGATCAGTAGCGGAGTTACGAGGGGCTAAAATTTCAAAAACATATTTTTTTTTACCAAGTCCGTATTGCACAGAGAGCCTCCTAATTTGATACATGTACTGCTCAACTAGTCTTGGATATTATATAAGTTCATTTTTAAAAATTGTTATACAGGGTGATATTTTTTCAAGGTTCTGCTATCATTGAACTCTTCAGAAATTTTTTCTTGTACGCCCCTGGTAAAGTTTGACATGTTTTTTACTCACTTGATAATTTGTCTAAATTTCGTCTCTCTTGGCTTTTGAATGTATAATAATAATAATAATAATAATAATAATAATAAACTTTATTTATTAACACTTGTTAAAATAATAATAAAAAATGAAAGACTAACAAGTTGTAAATAAAGTGAGTTACACCACTGAAGTACAATTAGTACTTGTACGTGCTTAAACAACAGTTGAGTAGCCACTGCGTTATATACCAATTAATAAATAACAATAACAATAACAATAATAATAATATACAAATAATAATATACCTAAACTAAATATGAAATATAAATACAGATATCAAGACAATTGCAACATATAATTTTACCTATGTATAGAAAAATATAAAAATTTACTAAATAAATTATACATTATTATACCAAAAATTACAAAAAAAAAAATAGAATAATTGTGAAAAGCTTCATAAGTATTATCCTATATATATGCACTTATACACATACATATATGCAGATATGCAAACACATATGTATACACACTTATACAGGTTTGTAATTAGACACATTAAAATAATGATTAACGATCGATAGAAAGTTCTGCATAATAAATATTTTTTTTTTCATACTAATTTAATTTTCAAATTTTTAAATCAATCATGTCTGTCCAGAATTTCCTTCCTGTCTGCATAATATAATTTATTGACAAGAACTTGAACTTGTTTTTATTAAAAATAGTTTTGATTTCCCGAGGTAAACTATTGAAAATCTTTGGACCAATGAAAAGGAAACAACGTTGACCGACGGTTTTTTGCATGTAAGGTATATTTATATTATTAACGTTTCTGGTTAAATGTTGTATAGATTTTGCAGCTGTCTTTTTATTTTCAGTGAACTGATGTAACAATACAACAAGACAATAAAGTTGACGAATATCCATAGTATTAGCTGTTTGATATAGTAAATTAGTTGGGTACATGATATCTTTGTTATATAAAATTTTTAATATTCTGTGTTGCACACTATGTAATTTTTAGATGGACATCCAATAAACCACCCCAGCCTATAATACCATATCTTAAATGAGATTCTACAAAAGACTTATAAATTACTTTAAGCTGATCTCTGTTTAATATATATCTTAAGTTTTTTAGCAAGGGTATTATTCTTCTTAATTTACTTAATAATTTTTGTGTATGCACGTCCCACCGAAGATGTTGATCTATATGTATACCCAAGTATTTTATTGATTTTGCACAAGATATATTAAAATGTTGTTTGTTGAGTGTAATATTCAATGCGTTATATTTTGGTAATTGAGGAACATATGATGTAAATGGAATAAATAATGTTTTATCAAAGTTTATAGATAGTAATCTATAATCAAGCCACTTCTTTATTTTACAAAAATCAATTTCTGCATCATTTTTAAATTATCCCAGTTGTCAGATTCATAGTAAATAACAGTATCATCAGCAAAACTTATCACTCGTCCTTTGATATGTAATGAAAATAAGTTATTGATATACAGAATAAATAATAATGGACCCAAAATTGTACCTTGCGGTACTCCATATTCAACCTTTCTAAAAGAACTCTTAACACTACCCACAGTAACACATTGAATTCTATCTGAAAGATAGCTTTTAATAAGTTTCAATGGCAAATCCTGATCCCCACTTTATACAAGCAATCAACCAACATCGGATGACTAACTGTATCGAAAGCTTTTGCCAAATCTATAAATATCCCTAGTGATGGCTTTCCTTTGTCTAAAGAGCTATAAATAAGTTTAGTAAGGGATGCAATAGCATCCGAAGTGGATTTATTTGTTTGAAAACCATATTGAGAGTCAGAAATTATGTTAAATCTATTTAAAAATCTATCAAGCCTTATTTTTAATAACTTCTCAAATATCTTACTAATACTAGAAATTAGCGATATTGGCCTATAATTATTTGGGTCTGTTTTGTCACCTTTTTTCAATATAGGTATCACCACAGAAACTTTAAAAGCTGATGGACATATTCCATCTTCAAAACATTTATTCATTAAAAATGTTAATGGGTCTGTTATATAATCAGCAATTTGTTTTAAAGTCTCTGCCTTAATTCCATCTATTCCTACTGATTTTTTTTTTAAATGTAAAATTACCGTTTTAATCTCATTTCTATCAGTGGGATGTAAGTAAAATGAGGACTCATTAAAATCACATTTTTCCCTATAATTCAAATCTTTATTAATATTATTTGCCATTCGACTGCCCATAGTGGAAAAAGTTTCATTAAAAAGATCACATACTTCATCTGCATTTTCTATAAGTACCTGTTTATTTATGTCAAAAAGTTTATTTATATGATTACCTGTATTACTAATTTTATTAGCCTTATTACACACTTCATTTACTGTTTTCCACAACACTTTAATATCATTTTTCCTTTTCAATTTTGCTTCTATAGTAATCAGCTTTCGCTTTCTTTATTAATTTATTCAAATTATTTCTGTACAATTTATATTCATTTTCTAATATTGAATTTTGATTATTTTTTTTTAAATTATTATACATCTTGTTTTTTAATTTAATAGACCGAAGAAGACCTTTTGTTATCCAGGGTTTACGAGTATTACATTTTTCTTTTATAATTACCTTGGTGCACTTTGTTATTGCTTCCATTAAAATTCCCAAGAATATGTTAGTTGCGGACTCAATATCGTCAGTATTATACATTTGTTCCCAGGATATTACCTTTAATTCGTCTTTTAATTGTACATAGTTAATGTATTTAATACCTTGGTTCTTGTCTGGTAAAGGACTACTTTCTTGAGTTACTATTTGCAGTAGTACCGGAAAATGATCAGTAGTGTCATCATTCAATATTATTGGCAAAGAAGTGTCTTCAATATAGTTATTATATTTTATAAAGATATGATCTAAACAAGTATTACTGACTGGTCTAGTAGCGCCTGTTATAAGGGGAAATAAATTATGTTCTGACATGATATTTAAGTACTCTTGCGTAATAGTATTATCCGTTAAAAGATCAATGTTTATGTCCCCTAACACCAAATTTATTCTAGAAGAGAAAGGCCTAATCTGTAAGTAATATTCAAGATCTAAAAGAAATTCATCGTTTTTTATAACAGGAGACTTATACATACACAACAAATCAATGGCATTATTGTAAAAATTTAATTTTGCTCTTATAACTTTCATCGGTCCAATATTGTCAATATTAACTTCCACACTTATGTTATCTTTTATGTACATCAAGACTCCATCATTTTGATTATAAGTTCCTTCATTATATATAATGTCATAACCTGTTAATTTATACATCTGAATATTTTCCAATAACCAAGTTTCACTCAAAACTATACAATCAAATTTAGTGGTGAGTTGATGCAAAAATACCTCTAATTCTTCGAAATGTTTACGTAGACTTCTAATATTAAAGTGAATTATTTTGAAATTTTCAAATTTGGAATTTATATTTAGTACTTCATTCAATTCATCAATATTTTGTACAAATTCGTTTGAAATTTCCTTTATCTCAAATTCTCTTACAAATTGATCCATAGTAATACACATAAAAAAATGCTTAAAATCAAAAACTATTTCATAAGATTAGAATAAGAACAATGCATATACAAATAAAAAATAAAAATACACTACTATACAATAATAACAAAAATTAAACACAAGATGTTATTGAATAATAACGTAAAATTTTACCATTTATTTCTTCACTCTGTTTGAACGTTTTACAGCAGTTACACAGGCATATGTTTTCTTCTTCCTCTTCTTGCTGCAAGGGATGCTTAAGGATCTGTTTCCATGTTGCTCTGTATTTTTGGCATCTGGCGAACTGTTTTTAGATGATCCTGGTGATGATGCTGTATTATCCAATAACTGCTCCTCTTCTTTTCTTCAACATTTACATGTCCTACTTCATCCTTTTCTACTAAATCTTCAAAATCAATTTTTTTGCCGTTTACTATAAGAACGTTGTTTTTGATAAATGCTTCCTTCTTATTCTCTCTTGCTCTCTTTAGATGATAACGTAGAATTTTCTGTTTTTGGTAGTCTTCCTTAGTGTAATCATTAGTTATGTAAATTCCTGTACCTTTGAGTTCTTTCGAATTTAGTAGAATTTCCTTTTTAAGTCTGTAATTGACGAATTCAATCAGAATTGGTTTAACTTTATCAGACTTGGTATTTATTCTATAAAAATCTCTGATGTCAGAATATCTGCATTCAATATTCAACTTCTTAGTAATAAGTTCTAATATAATTTGAATATCTTCAAGTTCACTACCATTTTCCTTTACTCCATACAATATTAAATTATATTTTTTATGTTTTCTCTCACTCTCCAACAAACGATTTTTTAAATCTTCATTTTCTCGTTTTAACTTATTAATTTCTTCTCTTATTTGCACTACTTCCTTATTTAAGTCACTTTTCAAAACTTTTATCTCGTTTTTTAATTCTTCGTTAATGCGATCATTCTGTTCAATGATATCATCATTTTTTTTCACTAAACTTTGTATTAGACTATATACATCACTGATTGTCACATCATCATTTTTTTCCATCGCCGGGCGATATGTTTATCGTGATAGTTAAAAACTTATCGATTGCTAGGAGATAAATATAAATATTTGCCAGTTTTTCTTTGGTTGGAGTGTCTTTTTTTTTTTTGTTCAACTCGTCGTGTTATCATGAAAATTATTTCCAAGATAAATAACTGACACCAATTAATTCACATATACTATAGTTGGACTTTTTAGATCATGCACTAATACTTATTACTAGTTCATCTGTACAGGGACACACCTTTTCGTTTCGACGACTAGTGGCTAACTGTATTCATGTAAATTTTCCTGCAAAATGTTAATTTTCGTGTATCGAAGCCGCATTATGAAAAAGTGTCATGAAGAATTTTATAAAATTACTATTTTCGGATTCAACGAAATTTTAAGTGCAACTATTATTTATTGAAAATACCTACAGCCAGCAATACCTACAAATTATTGTACGTAATATTCGAATATGATACTTTTTGATAATTTCTCTGCGATACACAAAAATTAACGTTTTACAAGAAAATTTACAAGAATATATTCAAAAGTCAAGAGAAACAAAATTTAGACAATGAATCAAGAGAGTAAAAAACATTTCAAACTTTACCAGGGACGTACAAGAAAAAAATTCTGAAGGGTTTCATGGTAGCAGATCCTTGAAAAAATATCACCCTGTATAACGATTTTAAAAAATGAACTTGTATAATATCTGAGACTAGTTGAGCAGTCAACAGTACAGTATCAAATGAAGCGCTATGTGCAATATGAACTTGGTAATAAAAAAAAAACAAATTAATTTTTTTAAACTTTAGCCCCCCGCAACTCCGCTACTGATCGAGAAAAAGACCATGTTCATATAAAGTTTTCCTCTTAAAGTTGCTTATTTTATCTACCGTTTCAATTTGTTCCAAACAAACCGGAACACCCTGTATATTATAGTATACAGGGTGTTCAGTAAAGAATGTACCAAACTTCAGTTGTAGATAGTTTGAATAAAAATAAGCTGAATTAAGTCAAATTACCTTAATCCAAAAGTTAATACTAACGGAGCTATAGGGTGTCAAGTTGAAAAATAAAATCACATTTTCTTTATTATTTATATATCGATCGCATCGACCGTATATTATGAATTTTGGTATAGGGGGTTTCTTGGGACTAGAAATTCGAATATGTCGACGATTTTGGTGTATCTGCTAGAGGGCGTTTATATAAAAGTAAAGTCAAATTGTTGCGTAATACTGCGACCAAAATAAGTCGATTTGCTTCAAGCGATCGAAATATAAGAAAGAAAATGTGATTTATTTCTTCAACTTTGAAAACCTCTATGTTTATTATTATTGAATTTGGTGGATATTTTGATTTTTTAAGAATAAGCTAAAGTAAATCCACTTATCATTATTATAAAATATTTGTAAATATTTTTTCTGAGCTATTTCCATCTGAAAATACCATATTGCATCCTCTATTGTTCACAAATATTGTGTAGAACACAACATGTCATAACAGTGTTGGCATATGTTTTTACATCTAAATTAGTCAAAAATTAATCTTTGAAATCGGCTCTTTAACATGCCGTAAGTATGCTCTACCACAATTCGTCCAGAGGAATGCCTAAAGTTAAAATGTTTTTGATTCTCAGATTTCCAGCATCTTTAAATGGGGCAATCAACCATCGTAGATTCGGATAGGCTATATTTTCTATAATACTGGCAAAACTATTTAATTATTGGCATGCTGATTAAAAATAAAAACATTTTAAGGGCTTACACTTATCTTTAGAGGGCAATATCGCTTCAAGGGTACATCCCAGAAAAAAATGTTGCATAGAAAAGCGGCTTATTTTAAGATCCTCTAGACGTACCTGCTTTGTGTCAGTAGAGTGTGAAACACCCTGTATAGAGCTTAGCAAATTTATTTAGAAAAATATATGGAAATTAAACATATTCCGTGACTTCTGTGATATAGAAAATCTACTTCCCTACGTATAGGTGAAATCCATTAAAACGTTCCAGCAGAGATGTGCAACTATATAGTGATCATAAAACGTGTCAGAGGGTACGTAGTACGCAGTAAAGTTTAAACATTAAAAATTAAAGCTATATATACCAATATATTTAATAATTTATCGTGGTAGAACCTCTTATTAAGGTTAATCCAACAAATGTAAATATATTATTGTTTTAATTACATTATCTTATTTGGGTAGATTGAGGTAACGTGACTACGTCACAACAAAACATCGCGCGGAAAGGCTTGCTTGATATAGGAGTCGGTCTGTCTATAGAGCTCTTTTAGGTTTTACGAACAGACACAAAAAGTTGATAATTACCAACTTCTAGCGATCTAACTCATGTAATTCTATTCCCACTTATATAACTTTCATTTCTAAAGGGATATATTATGTTTAACTGGCTCATGATTTGTCTTTTTTTTGCGTTTTATTACACTTGAGAATGTTTCGTTGTAGGAATTTTATTTGATGGAATGAGAACAAGGTCCAGTGTTTCAGGTTTGAAGAAGAAGAAAAATTGAGGTTAGGCTGTTCTCTACAATGTATATTTTTATTATTTGTACAGTATAAGTTAATTTATGTTTTTTGTTTGTTAAACTAAGGTAAAATGGACAATAAAAAGGAATATCTGTGCAGATTGTGTCTTAGTGCAATATGTGATGAGAATTTCGAAGTGATAAATGAAACAGCAACAAAAAACTTGGAAATGCTCTTGCCAAATACAGTAAGTTAACTTGTAGCTTGTAAAATTAAAGAAAACATGATTGCGTCTAGTAGATAATCTAATATTGTCTTACTTCACTTATTTCATAGTGAAAACAAGATTTTAATAAAAAAAGTTTAATTTTTTCGGAATTGTGTTTACCAAATGTTTAATTTATTTTTCTGTTTGGGGTTATAATTTTAGTATTTTTATCCAAAATTCCTTTCTAAATGCTATTTATATTAATAGACTTGTGTTCAGCATGTTCGAAAATACCGAGGTAGGAATTTTTTAATTAAGATTAGAGAGTTTTATGCTACAGTAAATAATTAACATAATTCTAACCCTGTTTATCTAAATAATACTTGTGGGTATAAATTTCTTATTTTAAATCCTTTATTACATCATAAACTACTTGAATTTACATGTTTAATTAATATGTTAAAGAGATTTCATTGCTGTTTCTTGAATTTTAGAATTTGGGGGTGACCGAGCAACCAGTGATGTGTAAAATATGTTCCGATAAACTTAAAGATGCATTTAGTTTTAAATCTGCGTGCCTCGATAACAGTGACACTGCGAGTGCTAAACCAAATATATCAAACATTAAAGTGGAACGTTCTGATGAAAGTAATGAATCCTATGGCGATGAGAATAAATGTGTCTTGTGTGTGCAACTAATAGTTAACCGTCCCATATCCATATCTGGAGAAAACGATGACAATTTGGCTAGAAATATGATACGGAAATACATCCCCGAAATGGTAAGTGAATCACTGAATATTAATTATGTCTAGAAATCATATTTCATTTTGTAAATAGTAAGAATACAGTTCGTTAATGTTCTTTTTTATTTTAATTCTCGACTTGCGATGTGATACAAACTTAAATATGAAACGGCACATAATTTCGGTTTAAGAAATTGTATTCAACTTATTTACTTTAAGTTAGTATAATACAGGGTGTGCATGTGTGCCCCGTAATGCTTTGTTTCGATACAGGGTGTTGAAATTAAAAAAATATCAGGTTATCACTATTATTTCATGAACTCTAATTCCTCTAACTTTTTTTGAAATGTCGTATGTATGTTTATGAAAACAATAGGCAGCTTTTCAAATAATTTGATTTACTTAGTTTGTCTATTCCAGTGGCTTCTTAGGGGGCATTCCTGTTTCATTTCGCCCCTCTTTTTTGCCTTTCTACTGTCTCATAAATTGCTTCACTTTCGAGAAAAAAATTATAATTTATATGCATATTTCTGAAGCAAGTAAAAAATAAAAATGGAAATGTATTGTTTCAATTTTTATTACTAATCGACATTAATAATTACCTTAGAAGAAAAAACAGGTGACAAACTATAGGGTAGTCATGCCAGTTATGGTCACTTTAAGCAGTTATTCAATTTTGATTAAGTGTCAAGTAATTTTAAACACGTGCATTGTGCAAAAAAATGGAAATGATATGTTTAAGTCTTCTACATTACTTTCTTTAAATTCAAAACATCATTTTAAAAAGTGTTACCCGTTTAATAAATTTATTAATAAAAAAGTCAATTTTTGCCGTTTATGGTCCGATTTTTCCCTATATGACCAGAATATGTTGCCATTTATGGCCATAAGTAATAATTATAATAACACGAGGTAGGCAGTTATACATTTTATTTAGGACAGCAAACAAAAGATTATAATTATTATCGGTCGGTCAGTGGTCGAGCGGTTTAAGGCGCCAGTACTTGAATCGAGGTGACTAGATCGGAGTTGGTTCGCGCCAGCTGCCGGGGTAGACCTGACATCAGCTAAGCATTTGTGGAGAGTATTGGCTGCCTCTCTGCGGGTATGGTAGGGTGGAATAATGTTAGCTTGGGTCAATGTGAGAGATTGATACCGGTTGATATTTGACTACCCCCCTAATTAATGAGGTTTTCCAGGTTTCCCTCATTCCTGCACTGAATAGTGGTTAGGGCCTACCAACGTAAGTCGTTCCTGGGCGCAAATGCGGCCTGCTTAATAATAATATGCCGTCCCCTCTCCCGCACAAGTCTCCTACTTCTGGGCTAATCCTTGTGATTAGAATGAGGGGTAGAGATATTATTATTATTATTATTATTAAAAAAATAGAAACCTACTTAACTTATAAGTAGTATAAAACAAAACATTGGGAATGTTCATAAAAGTAAAAACATTGTAAGCTTATAAATAAAATAACACAATCATATTTTATCGTTAAGAGACAACTGTGACAACTTTCTTAGGAAAATTATAATAGAATCTTTCTCCTTTACACATTATTGTGGGAAACGGTAAAACCCCTAATATTTGTTTTTGAGAAACATAGCTTACATCACTGGAATTCACTGCAAAGTTTTGAGAGCTATTGTCAATTGATTTAAGAGACACTATCTCAATATCACCATTATCTATCAATGTTTTCTATTGCACATACATATTTATAAATTTTTGTGTTTCTTTTGCCCCCTTAAAACTGCACAAGGACAAAATCTCCGTTTTTAAATTGGCTTGGTGATACCTGAGCCAAAGATATTAGATCTTCATCATCATTGTTAAAACATTCTTCCCAAGGACTCTCGTTGTCATATGCGTATTAAGCTGGAACCCCCCTCAACGAAAACAAGATTCGGACCTATCAAGGATTTTTGTGCTAATTATGTGCTAATTTGTTGCCGCATTTTTAATTTTTGTGCTCGTATAGTTTGGCAGGAATTTGAAATATAAATGGGGGGGTCCAACTTAACGTTAATAAGAACCCCCCACCCTGGAAAAAATATATAGAGGGTTCGAATCGACAAAACAACTAGATCAGAATTTTGTGCTATTTTGTTGCTCTAAGATAGCTAATATAAAATTAAGAAAAACATTTTAGAAAAAAAATTTTAATGCCATTCAATACGTTGAACTTTCCATAATATAGTTGTAAGAGAAATAAGTACATACCACTCGACCGACCACCTAATCAAATTATATGCAATATATGCAACTTATCGAAAAATGTGAGAAACAGAATTTGTTGCTACTTTTAAAAGAATATAACTTTATTCTTTAAGGAAGGGGATAAGGAAAAATACTGCCAAACTGTTTAAGAATTTGTCGCTACAACGATTTTTATTTCTATGCATTTTTACACCTAAATCTATAGAAAAAAATTAAAACCAGTTTCTAGCTTTAAAGCGATCTAATAAATATATCTAGGTAACGGTGGCTACGGCACTCGAAAAATTCTGTCAAACTGTTAAAAAAATTTTTACTACAATGATTTTTATTTCTATACGTTGTTTACATCTAAATCTATAGCAAAATATGAAAAACAGAATTTGTTGCTAGTTCCAGAACGATCTAAGAAATATATCTAGGTAACGGTGGCTACGGCACCCGAAAAATTCTGTCAAATTGTAAAAAACCTTTCTTGCTACTAAGATTTCTATTTTTATTATGTTCTTTACATCCTAATTCATTGGAAAAAGTGAAAAACGTAATTTGTTGCTATTTATAGAGCGTTGTAATAACATTTTTATGTAGTGGTGACTGGAACTCAAGAAAAATACTCCTAAAGCGTTAAAAAATTTTAAACAAATATTCGGATCTGGTGATATTCCCCTTATGTTCTCCAATTTCACGTCACTAACGTAGCTCTCCATCAGGATAAAATTTGTACAACTGCTATCCATACATTTCATAGCCATCACTCTACATTCCCCTTCCACTTCATCAATATCTTGAATAACGATAAGGATCTATATGACGTTGTTAATCTCTTACCACCTTTAAAACAAACTACAGCAAATTTCCCCTTTTTCAATGTTTCTGTATTTACTGGCAGTTCCTTAGGTCCTTGTTGTTCAAGAATTTCACTTTCTCCATTCCAAGAGTCGCCGCTGCTTTCAGCATATTAAATTTGATCAGAATCACTGAAAGTTTCCTCAAAAACTTTTCTTTTCGCTCTTTCAACTTTTAATTTATCTTCAGATTTTTTATTTTTAGTTTTGGAGTTAAACTTCTCTTTCTTCTCATTTCTAATTCTTAATTGCTCTTGAATGTCAAGTTTTATTGGAGTATCGGTGATGATAGCGGATTTTAATTTCTTTCTCCCTTTAACTGTGTTCTTCTTTGGTCCAGCTTTAGGAAATGGTAACATTTCTTGGGGACTAAAAGAGAATCTTGTTACGGAAGATGATATGATTGGTAGTCCTAGTTCTTTGGGTTTATCTACCTCTAATGCCTCCTTAGATGTGTTTGTCTGTGATCGCTCCTGCTCTATGGGGTCATTTGCCATGGGTATATCTGGTTGTCGCAATATATTTATCTCTAATGCCTCCTTAACTGTACTTATCTGTGCTATCTCCTGCTCTGCAGGATCATTTTCAATTGGTACATCTGGTTCTTGTCGATCCGTCACAAACGATGGCAAAAAATCATCAGTAAAAATATTCCGATTGAGTGGCTGAATTCCCGTCTTCTTAAAACCGCTTATAATATTTTGTGGTGGTATGGGATAAGCTGCGCTAACTATGCTGGCAATATCATAAATTGTTATGACACGTCCTGGGTGGTCTACCATCCACTCATTTGCAGCTTTATCACAAGAGTTCTTAAACGAAGAAAAAACAGATACATCTAAGGGCTGTAACTTGATGCTGCAGTGAGGGGGTAAAGTTAGAAGAATGGTTCCATTACCTTTGGCAAAATCCAAAGATTTTATTGAAATATGACTATCGTGGTTATCCATTATTGTCAAAACTTTCTTTTCATTTGTGCATTTTACATGTGAACCAAAATGTTTTAAAAACAAAACAAAGTTTTCTCGTTCATCCATCCTGATGAATTTGCCACTCCAGTAGTCCCTTTAGGTGCACCGTTAATCATTATAGATTTAAAATGTACACGGGGAAATACCAGGAAGGGGGGGAATGGATTCACCAGAACCACTTATGGCACAATAGATAGTAATAAGCTGCCCTCTTTCGCCTGATGTTACCTAACCTACTTGTGTCTGGCCTTTTGGTGCTACCATTTTCTTTGGCTTTTGCACGGTTGTGTAGCCAGTTTCGTCAATATTCCATATTGCCGAAGCAGTAAAATTTTCCCTTTGAATTATGTTTTCCAAATTGTCGAAGAATCCATTTGTCAAAATTTCACAGGCTTATACACTTATAAAATAATAACAACGACCACTAATACAAAACGAGATAGCAACAGCAAACCTACGTGGCAACCGCATTACCTAGGCAAAAACACAGTATTTCCCATATACTGTGTTTTTTTGCAGTTATTATGTGCCTCATATTTTATGAAACTATTGTAGTACACAGTATCTGGTAGTTACTGTGTTAATAGATGGAATTATATTGTCACGTAATGTGCGTGTGTGACTCTATAGCGGGAGTCTGGGACTTCCCCCAAATGTCACTAAAAGTGTGACTGTCCTGCACCACCTTTAAACATATAAAAATAATACCTCTCTTATAGTGTTGGGGTACTCGCTTGGCTTCAAGTAGAGGTAAAGAAACTCCACCTTTTAATACAAATTTATTAAAACCATAACATTACAACCATACTTACAATAGAATGGACCTTTGCGCAGGGGAGAATCTCTTCTAGGGATCAGAGCCAGCCAACGGCTGACCGCCGACCTTTGGCCATGGACTGGCTGGCTTTGGCCCAGTTTCAATAGTATTTATATGACTTCGTCAGAATTATACTATCTATTGAAACTATGTGAACAGCCAGCAAGTCTATCGCTTGGTTCTTAGAGAGAGCAAGAAGGATAGACATAGTTTGGTTTGATAGTAACCTTTGCAACTTGACACATTTTATTGTTTTGAAATTCACTTGTGTAACATTGACACACTATCGATTGTGAATATGTTTATACTTTTGATTCAATAAAATAATTTGATATTCGTATGTATGCCAAAAAGGTTTTTAATTTAAAATAGTTAAAATATGTGTCCAGCTGTAAACCATCTCTCTAAGATCTTCTTTGTTGACATTACTCCCGGCTTGAAAAAGCTGGCCCCCAGCTTTTGGATATTTGATACAGACATATTTTAAATAAAAGAATATTTAACCTAATTTACAATCAAATGACTTATAACTAATACAAAATTGAAAAGAAGATTAAATACATTGTTCATCACACCACATTAAATGTCTCGTAAACTCCCGCACTCAGTTTTGCATACATTTGTATATAGTTATTTGCAGTACACTCCACAATTCTGTACTATTTTTAACGGCACTAATACTGTATGTATTCAGTTCTTTGCGACTGTCACAAGCGTATGAGATCGACACCATTTCCCGTGAGAACACTTGGCTGGATCAAACGGACTATGGGGTGATTGCAGATGGTCAATTAATTCTAGCAGATGCGAAGTCTCGCTTTGATAATGGTGAGTCCTGTTGTTGGACCAAACTTATTGTTGCTCCACTGTAGTACTGTGTAGTCATTTTGGCGATGACATGGTCAACTAGTGGTTGACTAACATGGGCTTTGCTATCACTTTTATGGATGAACCATTGTATCTGTGAGCTTGCATCTATTGCTAAGACCATTGTTGACAACTGGTTTCTGTTGGTGCCTCTTTGGGAATAGGATGTCATGCCTCATATAGCTATGGTTCCGGAGTGCCTACGGAGTGGTATGCTTTGTTGCGGATGGTGTGGTTCAATCAGTTTTCTCATAATTTGATACATGGAAAAATAATAAAAATAAATAATAGTAATATGATAATTTAAGCACAAATAAACACATAAAATATCAGAATCTTATTACTAATACAAATAATTTAATACAGTCCCTTACTTTAATTTCTACATACTTATACTTTTATACAGATACCTCAATATGTTTGTGGCCACAAATCTTATCGTAGCTATGAATATTCTATGTAGAGGTACCTAAAACATCCATATATCTACTATTGTTTAATTAAAAGTTAAGAAGAAATTACTATAAATTAAGAAATAGAATCATGACTCAATTACGGAACTGTCGACAGTGTTTTTATTTAATATTGTATGACATATATTCATACTGTTGTGTTTACTATTAATAATTAATAATAACATAAGTATTTATACTGTTATTTAATTAACTTAAATTGTAAATATTATTTAACCTATACTAGGCCATGACTATAGAAAATATTTATAAAAACAATCGAGTTTTGCTAAGCTGGTAACTAATTGCAAGACTATTTATCCAAATCATAATAAAAATAATAACTATATAATTTTCCCAACTTTAAATATATATGCTAGAAATTTTTTTTACTATCCTAATAATTTAATTCCCTACTAAGACCCTTCTAATTCATATTGCCTAGAAATGATTTAAAAGAAAAATATACTTAACTACTATATTAATATATTATTAACTTTATTGCCCATATTTTTTACTTTTTATCTTCCCCTTCTAACTAATGATCCCAAAATAAAATAGTTTCATCTGCAGATTACCTAATCACGATTTAAAAAAAATTGTAATAATACTGTCCTGGTGTTTGCAAGAATATTTATTTAATGTCATGCACGACATCAACTTAAATAATCCCACAAGTCAGCATATTTTGACTAAATTTGTTATTATTTATTCAGTTTAAAATTTATTTCTTTGGCCTTTTCCTACTAGCGCTTATTAAACCATGACAGTACAGTACTGTCCAATTTTTCATTTTTATATGAGTTATACCACTTTTCTTTAAAAATATCATTTTGTTTACCTTCTTCCATTAAGTAACTCTTATCATTTACCGTGGTAATCATTTTCACTTTACTTTATAATCTCCATATATTCAGTATTCAAATTATCTTCCAATATTTCTCTAAAAAAACATTTATAAACTCCACAAATCTTACTCGTTTGCCTCTTGCACAGGTGTTGATAATTACACCTGTTAATATACAACGTTTATATACTTAGTCCTTTTATGATTCGATACTGAGAGAAACAACTATTCTGCGGACTAATGCCCCGACCAGCATTGAATTACACTTCTAGTATAGGTACTACGTATATGATTGTCGAACCTATTAGTTCGCTTTATACAATATTCCTTTCCTATTGACCTCCATATTTCTTCAATATTGTCATCACTGCTAACATAACGGAAAAACATATATTTTTCTTTTGCTCTCTAAAACATCAGACTTATATTAACCTCTATTCACTCGAGATTATTTCACTGTCTGAAAAACAAAATAAGTTAGAGAAACATTCTCTCAATCAGATGCCACTTGCACCTAAAATAAAACCACATTATATCAATCAAAACAAATATACATGGAGCCATTCCGCTTATTTCTCAAATTTGAGGGTAAGGTAGGCTTTTGGGAATAATTGGCATCCTGGCCTAACCAGTGACACTAGCACAGGCAAAAATACAAATTTTACTTATTAGCTAAGAATCTACAACTTTTCCAGCCTGTTGCCACAGGCAATGAAAAAATTTATAAACCTTAGAGTACGTTAAACAATGCGCATGCTCGATTAACCAGTATCCACTCGCACAACCTGACATAATTCTGAGCAAAGAGTTTTATTTCCTTTTCCCAGCCAGTTACCACAGGCAATGGCAAAAGTTATAAAAACCTATTTAAAATACAATCCTGGAAGCAAACAAAAATAATTAGATAAATAATATCTATGGGCTAATTTTGGAGAATTAACCCAGGAAACGAAGCAAGGCGCCAAATGTCACGTAATGAGCGTGTGACTATATAGCAGGGCCTCCACCTAATGTCACGGAAAGTGTGACTGTCCTGCACCACCTTTAAACATATAAAAATAATAGCTCTCTTATAGTGTTGGGGTACTCGCTGGCTTCAAGTAGAGGTAAAGAAACTCCACCTTTTAATACAAATTTATTAAAACCATAACATAACAACCATACTTACAATAGAATGGACCTTTGCGCAGGGGAGAATCTCTTCTAGGGATCAGAGCCAGCCAACGGCTGACCGCCGACTTTTGGCCATGGACTGGCTGGCTTTGGCCCAGTTTCAATAGTATTTATACACATTCGGAAAATGCTGACTTCGTCAGAATTATACTATCTATTGAAACTATGTGAACAGCCAGCAAGTCTATCGCTTGGTTCTTAGAGAGAGCAAGAAGGATAGACATAGTTTGGTTTGATAGTAACCTTTGCAACTTGACACATTTTATTGTTTTGAAATTCACTTGTGTAACATTGACACACTATCGATTGTGAATATGTTTATACTTTTGATTCAATAAAATAATTTGATATTCGTATGTATGCCAAAAAGGTTTTTAATTTAAAATAGTTAAAATATGTGTCCAGCTGTAAACCATCTCTCTAAGATCTTCTTTGTTGACAATATATATAATGTGTTTCATCTTGAAGCTATACTAAATGCGTACTGACAGCTATATGAATATTAGCAACTGTCACGGTGTCAGTTTTCCACAGCAATCTTTGAATTATAGGCATCCTTTGTACCAGAACAAACATAGGTTGATTTGCTGTATTTACAAAATTTTTGCTTTTCCTTGCAAATTTAAATAGAGAGCAAGGACTTTGGTATTTTTTACTGGACATTATTTAATATACTCTGCTAATTACTTTGGGACCTGAAAACAACCTGTAGTATTTGTTGTTTTGGTGCTGGCCAAACTAATATTTCAGTAGGTGGGCCAACTGAAATGGGAAGGGCTCGATAATAAATATATTATTTACACTGTGAGAAAGGAGTAAGAATATCTGGTAAGTACAAACTTTGTATACAAATACCTAACTGGTAAGTCGGCATACATGACAAAGAATAAAACCAATACAAACGTTAAAATTAGAAAGCAAATTATTATTATAAAATAGTTATTTATGCAACAAGTACAAAACGTAAGTGTTTATTGTGCAATGAGCACTTTTTTTACGAGTTACATACAATATTTTTTTCTACGTTCATGTGGAAAAAGTGGTTCTTTATTGCACTTGTAGAAAAAATAATGTATGCAACTCTTTACTTTTTGCACTTGTTGCATAAATAACTATTTCTACGTTCATGCAAAAACCAAAAAATATTTTTAGATGACACTAAGTGTAGGAGAATATCGATTTGAACGTTTTGAATGTCATGATGACAAAACGCTGTAGTAGAATGACAGTTGAATGCAATAAACATGTTATTGCACTAGTGCAATAAAGAACCACTTTTTCCACTAAATCTAGTTCAATAAAATTTTGTTTTTTGCACGAACGTAGAAACAAAGTACAAAACTAAGTTTTTATTGTACGCGACGTGAAATTGTCCAACGAGGCCGTCAGGCCGAGTAGGACAACACGTCCAGTGCAATAAGCACTTATTGTACGAGTTGCATACAATATATTTTCTACGTTTATGCAAAAACCAAAAAATGATATTTAAATGACATGAATACAACAAACATTTTATTGCACTAGTGCAATACAGAACCACTTTTTCCACTAAATATAGTTCAATAAAGTTTTGTTTTTAGTATGAACGTAGAAAAATATATTCTGTAACATTACACTAAGGGACAAAATATTTACAATTTATCAGAAGACGAATCTGAATTCATTTTAGATGCCTAGCGATTAAAAAATATAGAGAAACTTTAAATATAAATGTCCATTGGATATACAATGATTGATCCAGGTTAATAAAATAATAGGAAAGCAGTTAGATACAAAGGTAAGTTTGATTATTACATTACTCTATATATTTATTTTCAATCTGCTAGCCGTGGACATTAACAACAATACAAATTCAATCTAAGTAAATTTATCAAAATCAGATTTATACAGGGCGTTCCGGTTTGTTTAGAACAAATTAAAAACGTAGATAGAATAAGAGGAAAATTTTATATGAACATGGTATTTTTATCGACCAGTAGCGGAGTTACGGGGGGGGGCTAAAGTTTCAAAACATATTTTTTTTTTACCAAGTCCGTATTGCACAGAGAGCCTCCTAATTTGATACATGTACTGCTCAACTAGTCTTGGATATTATATAAGTTCATTTTTAAAAATCGTTATACAGGGTGATATTTTTTCAAGATTCTGCTATCATTGAACTCTTCAGAATTTTTTCTTGTACGCCCCTGGTAAAGTTTGACATGTTTTTTACTCACTTGATAAATGGTCTAAATTTCGTCTCTCTTGGCTTTTGAATGTATAATAATAATAATAATAATAATAATAATAAACTTTATTTATTAACACTTGTTAAAATAATAATAAAAAATGAAAGACTAACAAGTTTTAAATAAAGTGAGTTACACCACTGAAGTACAATTAGTACTTGTACGTGCTTAAACAACAGTTGAGTAGCCACTGCGTTATATACCAATTAATAAATAACAATAACAATAATAATAATATACAAATAATAATATACCTAAACTAAATATGAAATATAAATACAGATATCAAGACAATTGCAACATATAATTTTACCTATGTATAGAAAAATATAAAAATTTACTAAATAAATTATACATTATTATACCAAAAATTACAAAAAAAAAAAATAGAATAATTGTGAAAAGCTTCGGTAAGTATTATCCTATATATATGCACTTATACACATACATATATGCAGATATGCAAACACATATGTATACACACTTATACAGGTTTGTAATTAGACACATTAAAATAATGATTAACGATCGATAGAAAGTTCTGCATAATAAATATTTATTTTTTTTTCATATTAATTTAATTTTCAAATTTTTAAATCAATCATGTCTGTCCAGAATTTCCTTCCTCTGCATAATATAATTTATTGACAAGAACTTGAACTTGTTTTTATTAAAAATAGTTTTGATTTCCGAGGTAAACTATTGAAAATCTTTGGACCAATGAAAAGGAAACAACGTTGACCGACGGTTTTTGCATGTAAGGTATATTTATATTATTAACGTTTCTGGTTAAATGTTGTATAGATTTTGCAGCTGTCTTTTATTTTCAGTGAACTGATGTAACAATACAACAAGACAATAAAGTTGACGAATATCCATAGTATTAGCTGTTTGATATAGTAGATTAGTTGGGTACATGATATCTTTGTTATATAAAATTTTTAATATTCTGTGTTGCACACTATGTAATATTTTAGATGGACATCCAATAAACCACCCCAGCCTATAATACCATATCTTAAATGAGATTCTACAAAAGACTTATAAATTACTTTAAGCTGATCTCTGTTTAATATATATCTTAAGTTTTTTAGCAAGGGTATTATTCTTCTTAATTTACTTAATAATTTTTGTGTATGCACGTCCCACCGAAGATGTTGATCTATATGTATACCCAAGTATTTTATTGATTTTGCACAAGATATATTAAAATGTTGTTTGTTGAGTGTAATATTCAATGCGTTATATTTTGGTAATTGAGGAACATATGATGTAAATGGAATAAATAATGTTTTATCAAAGTTTATAGATAGTAATCTATAATCAAGCCACTTCTTTATTTTACAAAAATCAATTTCTGCATCATTTTTTAAATTATCCCAGTTGTCAGATTCATAGTAAATAACAGTATCATCAGCAAAACTTATCACTCGTCCTTTGATATGTAATGAAAATAAGTTATTGATATACAGAATAAATAATAATGGACCCAAAATTGTACCTTGCGGTACTCCATATTCAACCTTTCTAAAAGAACTCTTAACACTACCCACAGTAACACATTGAATTCTATCTGAAAGATAGCTTTTAATAAGTTTCAATGGCAAATCCCTGATCCCCACTTTATACAAGCAATCAACCAACATCGGATGACTAACTGTATCGAAAGCTTTTGCCAAATCTATAAATATCCCTAGTGATGGCTTTCCTTTGTCTAAAGAGCTATAAATAAGTTTAGTAAGGGATGCAATAGCATCCGAAGTGGATTTATTTGTTTGAAAACCATATTGAGAGTCAGAAATTATGTTAAATCTATTTAAAAATCTATCAAGCCTTATTTTTAATAACTTCTCAAATATCTTACTAATACTAGAAATTAGCGATATTGGCCTATAATTATTTGGGTCTGTTTTGTCACCTTTTTTCAATATAGGTATCACCACAGAAACTTTAAAAGCTGATGGACATATTCCATCTTCAAAACATTTATTCATTAAAAATGTTAATGGGTCTGTTATATAATCAGCAATTTGTTTTAAAGTCTCTGCCTTAATTCCATCTATTCCTACTGATTTTTTTTTTAAATGTAAAATTATCGTTTTAATCTCATTTCTATCAGTGGGATGTAAGTAAAATGAGGACTCATTAAAATCACATTTTTCCCTATAATTCAAATCTTTATTAATATTATTTGCCATTCGACTGCCCATAGTGGAAAAGTTTCATTAAAAGATCACATACTTCATCTGCATTTTCTATAAGTACCTGTTTATTTATGTCAAAAGTTTATTTATATGATTACCTGTATTACTAATTTTATTAGCCTTATTACACACTTCATTTACTGTTTTCCACAACACTTTAATATCATTATTTTCCTTTTCAATTTTGCTTCTATAGTAATCAGCTTTCGCTTTCTTTATTAATTTATTCAAATTATTTCTGTACAATTTATATTCATTTTCTAATATTGAATTTTGATTATTATTTTTTAAATTATTATACATCTTGTTTTTAATTTAATAGACCGAAGAAGACCTTTTTTATCCAGGGTTTACGAGTATTACATTTTTCTTTTATAATTACCTTGGTGCACTTTGTTATTGCTTCCATTAAAATTCCCAAGAATATGTTAGTTGCGGACTCAATATCGTCAGTATTATACATTTGTTCCCAGGATATTACCTTTAATTCGTCTTTTAATTGTACATAGTTAATGTATTTAATACCTTGGTTCTTGTCTGGTAAAGGACTACTTTCTTGAGTTACTATTTGCAGTAGTACCGGAAAATGATCAGTAGTGTCATCATTCAATATTATTGGCAAAGAAGTGTCTTCAATATAGTTATTATATTTTATAAAGATATGATCTAAACAAGTATTACTGACTGGTCTAGTAGCGCCTGTTATAAGGGAAATAAATTATGTTCTGACATGATATTTAAGTACTCTTGCGTAATAGTATTATCCGTTAAAAGATCAATGTTTATGTCCCCTAACACCAAATTTATTCTAGAAGAGAAAGGCCTAATCTGTAAGTAATATTCAAGATCTAAAAGAAATTCATCGTTTTTATAACAGGAGACTTATACATACACGACAAATCAATGGCATTATTGTAAAAATTTAATTTTGCTCTTATAACTTTCATCGGTCCAATATTGTCAATATTAACTTCCACACTTATGTTATCTTTTATGTACATCAAGACTCCATCATTTTGATTATAAGTTCCTTCATTATATATAATGTCATAACCTGTTAATTTATACATCTGAATATTTTCCAATAACCAAGTTTCACTCAAAACTATACAATCAAATTTAGTGGTGAGTTGATGCAAAAATACCTCTAATTCTTCGAAATGTTTACGTAGACTTCTAATATTAAAGTGAATTATTTTGAAATTTTCAAATTTGGAATTTATATTTAGTACTTCATTCAATTCATCAATATTTTGTACAAATTCGTTTGAAATTTCCTTTATCTCAAATTCTCTTACAAATTGATCCATAGTAATACACATAAAAAAATGCTTAAAATCAAAAAAAACTATTTCATAAGATTAGAATAAGAACAATGCATATACAAATAAAAAATAAAAATACACTACTATACAATAATAACAAAAATTAAACACAAGATGTTATTGAATAATAACGTAAAATTTTACCATTTATTTCTTCACTCTGTTTGAACGTTTTACAGCAGTTACACAGGCATATGTTTTCTTCTTCCTCTTCTTGCTGCAAGGGATGCTTAAGGATCTGTTTCCATGTTGCTCTGTATTTTTGGCATCTGGCGAACTGTTTTTAGATGATCCTGGTGATGATGCTGTATTATCCAATAACTGCTCCTCTTCTTTTTCTTCAACATTTACATGTCCTACTTCATCCTTTTCTACTAAATCTTCAAAATCAATTTTTTTGCCGTTTACTATAAGAACGTTGTTTTTGATAAATGCTTCCTTCTTATTCTCTCTTGCTCTCTTTAGATGATAACGTAGAATTTTCTGCTTTTGGTAGTCTTCCTTAGTGTAATCATTAGTTATGTAAATTCCTGTACCTTTGAGTTCTTTCGAATTTAGTAGAATTTCCTTTTTAAGTCTGTAATTGACGAATTCAATCAGAATTGGTTTAACTTTATCAGACTTGGTATTTATTCTATAAAAATCTCTGATGTCAGAATATCTGCATTCAATATTCAACTTCTTAGTAATAAGTTCTAATATAATTTGAATATCTTCAAGTTCACTACCATTTTCCTTTACTCCATACAATATTAAATTATATTTTTTATGTTTTCTCTCACTCTCCAACAAACGATTTTTAAATCTTCATTTTCTCGTTTTAACTTATTAATTTCTTCTCTTATTTGCACTACTTCCTTATTTAAGTCACTTTTCAAAACTTTTATCTCGTTTTTTAATTCTTCGTTAATGCGATCATTCTGTTCAATGATATCATCATTTTTCACTAAACTTTGTATTAGACTATATACATCACTGATTGTCACATCATCATTTTTTTCCATCGCCGGGCGATATGTTTATCGTGATAGTTAAAAACTTATCGATTGCTAGGAGATAAATATAAATATTTGCCAGTTTTTCTTTGGTTGGAGTGTCTTTTTTGTTCAACTCGTCGTGTTATCATGAAAATTATTTCCAAGATAAATAACTGACACCAATTAATTCACATATACTATAGTTGGACTTTTTAGATCATGCACTAATACTTATTACTAGTTCATCTGTACAGGGACACACCTTTTCGTTTCGACGACTAGTGGCTAACTGTATTCATGTAAATTTTCCTGCAAAATGTTAATTTTCGTGTATCGAAGCCGCATTATGAAAAAGTGTCATGAAGAATTTTATAAAATTACTATTTTCGGATTCAACGAAATTTTAAGTGCAACTATTATTTATTGAAAATACCTACAGCCAGCAATACCTACAAATTATTGTACGTAATATTCGAATATGATACTTTTGATAGTTTCGCTTGATACACAAAAATTAACGTTTTACAAGAAAATTTACAAGAATATATTCAAAAGTCAAGAGAAACAAAATTTAGACAATGAATCAAGAGAGTAAAAAACATTTCAAACTTTACCAGGGACGTACAAGAAAAAAATTCTGAAGGGTTTCATGGTAGCAGATCCTTGAAAAAATATCACCCTGTATAACGATTTTAAAAAATGAACTTGTATAATATCTGAGACTAGTTGAGCAGTCAACAGTACAGTATCAAATGAAGCGCTATGTGCAATATGAACTTGGTAATAAAAAAACAAATTAATTTTTTAAAACTTTAGCCCCCCGTAACTCCGCTACTGATCGAGAAAAAGACCATGTTCATATAAAGTTTTATATTTACTCTTAAAATTGCTTATTCTATCTACCGTGTTTGTTCCAAACAAACCGGAACACCTTGTATATTATAGTATACAGGGTGTTCAGTAAAGAATGGGCCAAACTTCAGTTGTAGATAGTTTGAATAAAAATAAGCTGAATTAAGTCAAATTACCTTAATCCAAAAGTTAATACTAACGGAGCTATAGGGTGTCAAGTTGAAAAATAAAATCACATTTTCTTTATTATTTATATATCGATCGCATCGACCGTATATTATGAATTTTGGTATAGGGGGTTTCTTGGGACTAGAAATTCGAATATGTCGACGATTTTGGTGTATCTGCTAGAGGGCGTTTATATAAAAGTAAAGTCAAATTGTTGCGTAATACTGCGACCAAAATAAGTCGATTTGCTTCAAGCGATCGAAATATAAGAAAGAAAATGTGATTTATTTCTTCAACTTTGAAAACCTCTATGTTTATTATTATTGAATTTGGTGGATATTTTGATTTTTTAAGAATAAGCTAAAGTAAATCCACTTATCATTATTATAAAATATTTGTAAATATTTTTCTGAGCTATTTCCATCTGAAAATACCATATTGCATCCTCTATTGTTCACAAATATTGTGTAGAACACAACATGTCATAACAGTGTTGGCATATGTTTTACATCTAAATTAGTCAAAAATTAATCTTTGAAATCGGCTCTTTAACATGCCGTAAGTATGCTCTACCACAATTCGTCCAGAGGAATGCCTAAAGTTAAAATGTTTTTGATTCTCAGATTTCCAGCATCTTTAAATGGGGCAATCAACCATCGTAGATTCGGATAGGCTATATTTTCTATAATACTGGCAAAACTATTTAATTATTGGCATGCTGATTAAAAATAAAAACATTTTAAGGGCTTACACTTATCTTTAGAAGCCAATATCGCTTCAAGGGTACATCCCAGAAAAAAATGTTGCATAGAAAAGCGGCTTATTTTAAGATCCTCTAGACGTACCTGCTTTGTGTCGGTAGAGTGTGAAACACCCTGTATAGAGCTTAGCAAATTTATTTAGAAAAATATATGGAAATTAAACATATTCCGTGACTTCTGTGATATAGAAAATCTACTTCCCTACGTGCAATCCATTAAAACGTTCCAGCAGAGATGTGCAACTATATAGTGATCATAAAACGTGTCAGAGGGTACGTAGTACGCAGTAAAGTTTAAACATTAAAAATTAAAGCTATATATACCAATATATTTAATAATTTATCGTGGTAGAACCTCTTATTAAGGTTAATCCAACAAATGTAAATATATTATTGTTTTAATTACATTATCTTATTTGGGTAGATTGAGGTAACGTGACTACGTCACAACAAAACATCGCGCGGAAAGGCTTGCTTGATATAGGAGTCGGTCTGTCTATAGAGCTCTTTTAGGTTTTACGAACAGACACAAAAAGTTGATAATTACCAACTTCTAGCGATCTAACTCATGTAATTCTATTCCCACTTATATAACTTTCATTTCTAAAGGGATATATTATGTTTAACTGGCTCATGATTTGTTTTTTTTTTGCGTTTTATTACACTTGAGAATGTTTCGTTGTAGGAATTTTATTTGATGGAATGAGAACAAGGTCCAGTGTCCAGTGTTTCAGGTTTGAAGAAGAAGAAAAATTGAGGTTAGGCTGTTCTCTACAATGTATATTTTTATTATTTGTCCAGTATAAGTAAATTTATGTTTTTTGTTTGTTAAACTAAGGTAAAATGGACAATAAAAAGGAATATCTGTGCAGATTGTGTCTTAGTGCAATATGTGATGAGAATTTCGAAGTGATAAATGAAACAGCAACAAAAAACTTGGAAATGCTCTTGCCAAATACAGTAAGTTAACTCGTAGCTTGTAAAATTAAAGAAAACATGATTGCGTCTAGTAGATAATCTAATATTGTCTTACTTCACTTATTTCATAGTGAAAACAAGATTTTAATAAAAAAAGTTTAATTTTTTCGGAATTGTGTTTACCAAATGTTTAATTTATTTTTCTGTTTGGGGTTATAATTTTAGTATTTTTTATCCAAAATTCCTTTTTAAATGCTATTTATATTAATAGACTTGTGTTCAGCATGTTCGAAAATACCGAGGTAGAAATTTTTTAATGAAGATTAGAGAGTTTTATGCTACACTAAATAATTACCATAATTCTAACCCTATTTATCTAAATAATACTTGTGGGTATAAATTTCTTATTTTAAAACCTTTATTACATCATAAACTACTTAAATTTACATGTTTAATTAATAATGTTAAAGAGATTTCATTGCTGTTTCTTGAAATTTTAGAATTTGGAGGTGAGCGAGCAACCAGTGATGTGTAAAATATGTTCCGATAAACTTAAAGATGCATTTAGTTTTAAATCTGCCTGCCTCGATAACAGTGACAGTGCGAGTGCTAAACCAAATATATCAAACATTAAAGTGGAACGTTCTGATGAAAGTAATGAATCCTATGGCGATGAGAATAAATGTGTCTTGTGTGTGCAACTAATAGTTAACCGTCCCATATCCATATCTGGAGAAAACGATGACAATTCGGCTAGAAATATGATAGGGAAATACATCCCCGAAATGGTAAGTGAATCGCTGAATATTAATTATGTCTAGAAATCATATTTCATTTTGTAAATAGTAAGAATACAGTTTGTTAATGTTCTTTTTTATTTTAATTCTCGACTTAGCGATGTGATACAAACATAAATATGAAGCGGCACATAATTTCATGTTAAGAAATTGTCTTCAACTTATTTACTTTTAGTTAGTATAATACAGGGTGTTTCATTAATATGATGAAAATTGTGTGTCCCCTGCTTTGTTTCGATACAGGGTGTTGAAATTAAAAAAATATCAGGTTATTACTATTATTTCATGAACTCTAATTCCTCTAACTTTTTTTGAAATGTCGTATGTATGTTTATGAAAACAATAGGCAGCTTTTCAAATAATTTGATTTAGTTTGTCTATTCCAGTGGCTTCTTAGGGGGCATTCCTGTTTCATTTCCCCCCTCTTTTTTGCCTTTCTACTGTCTCATATCTTGCTTCACTTTCGAGAAAAAAATTATAATTTATATGCATATTTCTGAAGCAAGTAAAAAATAAAAATGGAAATGTATTGTTTCAATTTTTATTACTAATCGACATTAATAATTACCTTAGAAGAAAAAACAGGTGACAAACTATAGGGTAGTCATGCCAGTTATGGTCACTTTAAGCAGTTATTCAATTTTGATTAAGTGTCAAGTAATTTTAAACACGTGCATTGTGCAAAAAAAATGGAAATGATATGTTTAAGTCTTCTACATTACTTTCTTTAAATTCAAAACATCATTTTAAAAAGTGTTACCCGTTTAATAAATTTATTAATAAAAAAGTCAATTTTTGCCGTTTATGGTCCGATTTTTCCCTATATGACCAGAATATGTTGCCATTTATGGCCATAAGTAATAATTATAATAACACGTAGGTAGGCAGTTATACATTTTTATTTAGGACAGCAAACAAAAGATTATAATTATTATCGGTCGGTCAGTGGTCGAGCGGTTTAAGGCGCCAGTACTTGAATCGAGGTGACTAGATCGGAGTTGGTTCGCGCTTCAGCTGCCAGTAGACCGTATATATGCTATATTCGTGGAGAGATTGGCTGCCTCTCTGCGGGTATGGTAGGGTGGAGGACTGTTGGCTTGGGTCAATGTGAGAGATTGATACCGGTTGATATTTGACTACCCCCCTAATTAATGAGGTTTTCCAGGTTTCCCTCATTCCTGCACTGAATAGTGGTTAGGGCCTACCAACGTAAGTCGTTCCTGGGCGCAAATGCGGCCTGCTTAATAATAATATGCCGTCCCCTCTCCCGCACATGTCTTCTACTTCTGGGCTAATCCTTGTGATTAGAATGTGGGGTAGAAATATTATTATTATTATTATTATTATTATTAAAAAAATAGAAACCTACTTAACTTATAAGTAGTATAAAACAAAACATTGGGAATGTTCATAAAAGTAAAAACATTGTAAGCTTATAAATAAAATAACACAATCATATTTTATCGTTAAGAGACAACTGTGACAACTTTCTTAGGAAAATTATAATAGAATCTTTCTCCTTTACACATTATTGTGGAACGGTAAAACCCCTAATATTTGTTTTTGAGAAACATAGCTTACATCACTGGAATTCACTGCAAAGTTTTGAGAGCTATTGTCAATTGATTTAAGAGACACTATCTCAATATCACCATTATCTATCAATGTTTTCTATTGCACATACATATTTATAAATTTTTGTGTTTCTTTTGCCCCCTTGAAACTGCACAAGGACAAAATCTCCGTTTTTAAATTGGCTTGGTGATACCTGAGCCAAAGATATTAGATCTTCATCATCATTGTTAAAACATTCTTCCCAAGGACTCTCGTTGTCATATGCGTATTAAGCTGGAACCCCTCAACGAAAACAAGATTCGACCTATCAAGGATTTTTGTGCTAATTATGTGCTAATTTGTTGCCGCATTTTTAATTTTGTGCTCGTCTAGTTTGGCAGGAATTTGAAATATAAATGGGGGGGTCTAGCTTAACGTTAATCAAGAACCCCCCACCCTGAAAAAAATATATAGAGGGTTCGAATCGACGAAACAACTAGATCAGAATTTTGTGCTATTTTATTGCTCTAAGATAGCTAATATAAAATTAAGAAAAGCATTTTAGAAAAAAAAATTTAATGCCATTCAATACGTTGAACTTTCCATAATATAGTTTTAAGAGAAATAAGTACATATCACTCGACCGACCACCTAATCAAATTATATGCAATATATGCAACTTATCGAAAAATGTGAGGAACAGAATTTGTTGCTACTTTTAAAAGAATATAACTTTATTCTTTAAGGAAGGGGATAAGAAAAAATACTGCCAAACTGTTTAAGAATTTGTCGCTACAACGATTTTAATTTCTATGCATTTTTACATCTAAATCTATAGAAAAAAATGAAAACCAGTTTCTAGTTTCAAAGCGGTCTAATAAATATATCTAGGTAACGGTGGCTACGGCACTCGAAAAATTCTGTCAAACTGTTAAAAAAATTTTTACTACAATGATTTTTATTTCTATACGTTGTTTACATCTAAATCTATAGCAAAATATGAAAAACAGAATTTGTTGCTAGTTCCAGAACGATCTAAGAAATATATTTAGGTAACGGTGGCTACGGCACCCAAAAAATTCTGTCAAATTGTAAAAAAAAATTGTTGCTACTAAGATTTCTATTTTAATATGTTCTTTACATTCTAATTCATTGGAAAAAGTGAAAAACTTAATTTGTTGCTATTTATAGAGCGTTGTAATAACATTTTTATGTAGTGGTGACTGGAACTCAAGAAAATACTCCTAAAGCGTTAAAAAATTTTAAACAAATATTCGGATCTGGTGATATTCCCCTTATGTTCTCCAATTTCACGTCACTAACGTTGCTCTCCATCAGGATAAAATTTGTACAAGTGCTATCCATACATTTCATAGCCATCACTCTACATTCCCCTTCCACTTCATCAATATCTTGAATAACGCATAAGTATCTATATGACGTTGTTAATCTCTTACCACCTTTAAAACAAACTACAGCAAATTTTCCCTTTTTCAATGTTTCTGTATTTACCGGCAGTTCCTTAGGTCCTTGTTGTTCAAGAATTTCACTTTCTCCATTCCAAGAGTCGCCGCTGCTTTCAGCATATTAAATTTGATCAGAATCACTGAAAGTTTCCTCAAAAACTTTTCTTTTAAGCTCTTTCAACTTTTGATTTATTTTCAGATTTTTTAATTTTAGTTTTGGAGTTAAACTTCTCTTTCTTCTCATTTCTAATTCTTAATTGCTCTTGAATGTCAAGTTTTATTGGAGTATCGGTGATGATAGCGGATTTTAATTTCTTTCTCCCTTTAACTGTGTTCTTCGTTGGTCCAGCTTTAGGAAATGGTAACGTTTCTTGGGGACTAAAAGATAATCTTGTTACGGAAGATGATATGATTGGTAGTCCTAGTTCTTTGGATTTATCTATCTCTAATGCCTCCTTAGATGTGTTTGTCTGTGATCGCTCCTGCTCTATGGGGTCATTTGCCATGGGTATATCTGGTTGTCGCAATATATTTATCTCTAATGCCTCCTTAACTGTACTTATCTGTGCTATCTCCTGCTCTGCAGGATCATTTTCAATTGGTACATCTGGTTCTTGTCGATCCGTCACAAACGATGGCAAAAAATCATCAGTAAAAATATTCGATTGAGTGGCTGAATTCCCGTCTTCTTAAAACCGCTTATAATATTTTGTGGTGGTATAGGATAAGCTGCGCTAACTATGCTGGCAATATCATAAATTGTTATGACACGTCCTGGGTGGTCTACCATCCACTCATTTGCAGCTTTATCACAAGAGTTCTTAAACGAAGAAAAAACAGATACATCTAAGGGCTGTAACTTGATGCTGCAGTGAGGGGGTAAAGTTAGAAGAATGGTTCCATTACCTTTGGCAAAATCCAAAGATTTTATTGAAATATGACTATCGTGGTTATCCATTATTGTCAAAACTTTCTTTTCATTTGTGCATTTTACATGTGAACCAAAATGTTTTAAAAACAAAACAAAGTTTTCTGCGTTCATCCATCCTGATGAATTTGCCACTCCAGTAGTCCCTTTAGGTGCACCGTTAATCATTATAGATTTAAAATGTACACGGGTAAATACCAGGAAGGGGGGGAATGGATTCACCAGAACCACTTATGGCACAATAGATAGTAATAAGCTGCCCTCTTTTGCCTGATGTTACCTAACCTACTAGTTTCTGGCCTTTTGGTGCTACCATTTTCTTTGGCTTTTGCACGGTTGTGTAGCCAGTTTCGTCAATATTCCATATTGCTGAAGCAGTAAAATTTTCCCTTTGAATTATGTTTTCCAAATTGTCGAAGAATCCATTTGTCAAAATTTCACAGGCTTATACACTTATAAAATAATAACAACGACCACTAATACAAAACGAGATAGCAACAGCAAAACTACGTGGCAACCGTCTGCTAAAGCATTACCTAGGCAAAAACACAGTATTTCCCATATACTGTGTTTTTTTGCAGTTATTATGTGCCTCATATTTTATGAAACTATTGTAATACACAATATCTGGTAGTTACTGTGTTAATAGATGGAATTATATTGTCACGTAATGGGCGTGTGTGACTATAGCGGGGTCTGGGACTTCCAAATGTCACTAAAAGTGTGACTGTCCTGCACCACCTTTAAACATATAAAAATAATAGCTCTCTTATATTCTTGGGGTACTCGCTTGGCTTCTGCGAGAGGTAAAGAAACTCAACCTTTTAATAAAAATACAAGTTTATTAAAACCATAACATAACAACCATACTTACAATAGAATGGACCTTTGAGCTGGAGAGTATCTCTTCTAGAGATCAGAGCCAGCCAACGGCTGACCGCCGACTTTTGGCCATGGACTGGCTGGCTTTGGCCCAGTTTCAATAGTATTTATACACATTCGGAAAATGCTGACTTCGTCAGAATTATACTATCTATTGAAACTATGTGAACAGCCAGCAAGTCTATCGCTTGGTTCTTAGAGAGCAAGAAGGATAGACATAGTTTGGTTTGATAGTAACCTTTGCAACTTGACACATTTTATTGTTTTGAAATTCACTTGTGTAACATTGACACACTATCGATTGTGAATATGTTTATACTTTTGATTCAATAAAATAATTTGATATTCGTATGTATGCCAAAAAGGTTTTTAATTTAAAATAGTTAAAATATGTGTCCAGCTGTAAACCATCTCTCTAAGATCTTCTTTGTTGACATTACTCCCCCGCTTGAAAAAGCTGGCCCCCAGCTTTTGTATATTTGATACAGACATATTTTAAATAAAAGAATATTTAACCTAATTTACAATCAAATGACTTATAACTAATACAAAATTGAAAAGAAGATTAAATACATTGTTCATCACACCACATTAAATGTCTCGCGTAAACTCCCTCAGTTTTGCATACATTTGTATATAGTTATTTGCAGTACACTCCACAATTCTGTACTATTTTTAACGGCACTAATACTGTATGTATTCAGTTCTTTGCGACTGTCACAAGCGTATGAGATCGACACCATTTCCCGTGAGAACACTTGGCTGGATCAAAGCGGACTATGGGGGTGATTGCAGATGGTCAATTAATTCTAGCAGATGCGAAGTCTCGTTTTGATAATGGTGAGTCCTGTTGTTGGACTAAACTGATTGTTGCTCCACTGTAGTACTGTATAGTCATTTTGGCGATGACATGGTCAGCAGGTGGTTGACTAACATGGGCTTTGCTGTCACTTTTATGGATGAACCATTGTATCTGTGAGCTTGCATCTATTGCTAAGACCATTGTTGACAACTGGTTTCTGTTGGTGCCTCTTTGGGAATAGGATGTCATGCCTCATATAGCTATGGTTCCGGAGTGCCTACGGAGTGGTATGCTTCGGCGTGGGTGGTGTGGTTCATTCGGTTTTCTCATATTTTGATACATGGAAAAAATAATAAAAATAAATAATAGTAATATGATAATTTAAGCACAAATAAACTCATAAAATATAAGAATCTTAATACTAATACAAATAATTTAATACAGTCCCTTACTTTAATTTCTACATACTTATACTTTTATACAGATACCTCAATATGTTTGTGGCCACAAATCTTATCGTAGCTATGAATATTCTATGTAGAGGTACCTAAAACATCCATATATCTACTATTGTTTAATTAAAAGTTAAGAAGAAATTACTATAAATTAAGAAATAGAATCATGACTCAATTACGGACCTGTACAGTGTTTTTATTTAATATTGTATGACATATATTCATACTGTTGTGTTTACTATTAATAATTAATAATAACATAAGTATTTATACTGTTATTTAATTAACTTAAATTGTAAATATTATTTAACCTATACTAGGCCATGACTATAGAAAATATTTATAAAAACAATCGAGTTTTGCTAAGCTGGTAACTAATTGCAAGACTATTTATCCAAATCATAATAAAAATAATAACTATATAATTTTCCCAACTTTAAATATATATGCTAGAAATATTTTTTACTATCCTAATGATTTAATTCCCTACTAAGACCCTTCTAATTCATATTGCCTAGAAATGATTTAAAAGAAAATATACTTAACTACTATATTAATATATTATTAACTTTATTGCCCATATTTTTACTTTTATCTTCCTTCTAACTAATGATCCCAAAATAAAATAGTTTCATCTGCAGATTACCTAATCACGATTTAAAAATTGTAATAATACTGTCCTGGTGTTTGCAAGAATATTTATTTAATGTCATGCACGACATCAACTTAAATAATCCCACAAGTCAGCATATTTTGACTAAATTTGTTATTATTTATTCAGTTTAAAATTTATTTCTTTGGCCTTTTCCTACTAGCGCTTATTAAACCATGACAGTACAGTACTGTCCAATTTTTCATTTTTATATGAGTTATACCACTTTTCTTTAAAAATACCATTTTGTTTACCTTCTTCCATTAAGTAACTCTTATCATTTACCGTGGTAATCATTGTCACTTTACTTTATAATCTCCATATATCCAGTATTCAAATTATCTTCCAATATTTCTCTAAAACAACATTTATAAACTCCACAAATCTTACTCGTTTGCCTCTTGCACAGGTGTTGATAATTACACCCGTTAATATACAACGTTTATATACTTAGCCCTTCTTTATGATTCGATACTGAGAGAAACAACTATTCTGCGAACTAATGCCCCGACCAGCATTGAATTACACTTCTAGTATAGGTACTACGTATATGATTGTCGAACCTATTAGTTCGCTTTATAAAATATTCCTTTCCTATTGACCTCCATATTTCTTCAATATTGTCATCACTGCTAACATAACGGAAAAACATATATTTTTCTTTTGCTCTCTAAAACATCAGACTTATATTAACCTCTATTCACTCGAGATTATTTCACTGTCTGAAAAACAAAATAAGTTAGAGAAACATTCTCTCAATCAGATGCCACTTGCACCTAAAATAAAACCACATTATATCAATCAAAACAAATATACATGGAGCCATTCCGCTTTATTTCTCAAATTTGAGGGTAAGGTAGGCTTTTGGGAATAATTGGCATCCTGGCCTAACCAGTGACACTAGCACAGGCAAAAATACAAATTTTACTTATTAGCTAAGAATCTACAATTTTTCCAGCCTGTTGCCACAGGCAATGAAAAAATTATAAACCTTAGAGTACGTTAAACAATGCACATGCTCGATTAACCAGTATCCACTCGCACAACCTGACATACGTATCTGAGCAAAGAGTTTTATTTCCTTTCCCAGCCAGTTACCACAGGCAATGGCAAAAGTTATAAAAACCTATTTAAAATACAATCCTGAAGCAAACAAAAATAATTAGATAAATAATATCTATGGGCTAATTTTGAGAATTAACCCAGGAAACGCAAGGCGCCAAATGTCACGTAATGAGCGTGTGACTATATAGCAGGGCCTCCACCTAATGTCACGGAAAGTGTGACTGTCCTGCACCACCTTTAAACATATAAAAATAATAGCTCTCTTATAGTGTTGGGGTACTCGCTTGGCTTCATAGAGGTAAAGAAACTCAACCTTTTAATAAAAATACAAGTTTATTAAAACCATAACATAACAACCATACTTACAATAGAATGGACCTTTGAGCTGGAGAGTATCTCTTCTAGAGATCAGAGCCAGCCAACGGCTGACCGCCGACTTTTGGCCATGGACTGGCTGGCTTTGGCCCAGTTTCAATAGTATTTATACACATTCGGAAAATGCTGACTTAGAAGAATTATACTATCTATTGAAACTGTGTGAACAGCCAGCAAGTCTATCGCTTGGTTCTTAGAGAGAGCAAGACATAGTTTGGTTTGATAGTAATCTTTGCAACTTGACACATTTTATTGTTTTGAAATTCACTTGTGTAACATTGACACACTATCGATTGTGAATATGTTTATACTTTTGATTCAATAAAATAATTTGATATTCGTATGTATGCCAAAAAGGTTTTTAATTTAAAATAGTTAAAATATGTGTCCAGCTGTAAACCATCTCTAAGATCTTCTTTGTTGACAATATAGATAATGTGTTTCATCTTGGGGAGGCTGAAATAAAATGTAGATAGATACTGTATTTTTGCATGACTATAGAAGCAATTGTGGATAAGACCGCCGCAGTTAGCTTAAAACGTGCAGAAAAAGAAAGTATCTGCATGTAGCAGACAAACTCATTTTTGAGAAAAATGTTGGTTACTGTGTTTCTGTTTGGAGCAGCCGACTTACGTCCTGGTTTGTCATTTTGTCCAAATTTAAGTTTCAATTCTTTGGCTAACTTTCCTACACTATTTAAGAAGGTTTCCTTACTAACTGGGAAACCAGCTTTTGCCATGCACCGTACCCAGTCAGTGAGAAATGTCTCCTGTTCTATGGAGAAAATACTCGCAGGACCCATCTTAGCCTTAATCGGGACTTTGCCTTTATGTTTGTCCATCAATGTTATTCTGGGAACATCATGCTTCCGTGCCACCGTTTTATAAGCCATGCCCCTGTTGACATCCTCCAGTGTTGCCGCCATGCTTTCATCCGAATAGTTGCGGTATTTTCTAGGCCGCATACTTTAATAAAAAGAAAAGTTATTGCTCTAATTGTCGACACATACAAGCTCCAACTGTCGACGTCGACTTTAGGAACTTTAAGTGTTCCTGGTACCCAAACTCGACATCCCACATGGAGCTTACATTTTAACAAATAACCTTAAATAAAGTATATCAGCAAAATATTTTAACCCCGTATATATTAATATTAATTCTCCGAGCATGCAAACCAAGACAAATAACATTCAAAGTAATAATATATAATACTTACTGCTTGTGATTTTCTTTAAGAATCACTAAATTAAAAGCCGTTGACTTGCACCACAAACGAACATAACCTAAACAACCGGGTTCGCGCGACTCTTGGAGGCATATAAAGTTCGGACGTTATCTCGCGATGATTACCGAATATAATCACATGGTCGAATATGTTCAAACGTTCTTTCTTAGTTTGCTTTTGGAGTCTTAAATTTAATGTGTCGACAAGTGGAGCAGTGTCGATTACTGGTACATTTACCTTACTCTCGGGTGTTCTTAAAGACAAGGAAGAATTACGCTTCGTGAATACTTTCATCCAATCGGAGCTAGCCATGCGATTTTTATTCCAGTTTTCTGATCTCTTAGACCATGATTCATTTTGGCGCATGTTTTATATATTCGGAAAGTTCTTTTTATGATACATTAGATTTTGGGGACAATAATACTGCTTGCATATCCATACAGTAAACTTTGCTGTTAGATGGTTTATCTTTTTTAAAAGCCTCTCTTGCTTCATTTTTTTTTATTTCATGCATAGCATACTCTTCTTTCTGCAAGTTGTTAGTTTTAAATGCGACACATGTATCACATTCATCTTATTTGGGGTTAAAAAGACTGAGATTCTTGTCGGCAAAAACTAAATCAAAAACCTTTTGCGACAAAGGTCTTACATTTCCACGTTCAGCACAAGATTTATAAAACCTATAGACAGCTGCCTTTGACTCCCAGTTTGGTTCTAGATAAAGTTTGGATGATTGGGCTCTACAATAATGGGATTCAAGTTTTGGAAGGTCTCTAAAGAATTCTTGTAAAATGTCCTTCCTATTTTTGTCAGTGTTATTCTGAAAGTCCATCTTCGTCACCATTTATTCTTACATTGACTTCTCTATTCTGTATGTTTTTCCATTCGATTACTGATCTTTCATTTATTCCTAGGGTGTTTAGAAACATCTTTTTACATTCTCTAAATTTTTGTTCATTTTGTGTCTTTAAATAATAAATCCAACTAAACTATCTTCCTGATTTAGTTTCATCTGTTCTATTTCGCTGTCGTTTTGTGTTTTCTTTTTCGACCAAAATGTTTACATATATCTTACGTTGATCCCAACTTAGTTTTGTTTCCTTATCTAATTTCTTACAGTGCATAGAATTTCCTTTTTGGGATGCTTTACATTCACATGCTTCTTTCATTAGCCTCTTTTCCCTTTTTATTTGGTAATTCCAAATTTCGTCAATTTTTTTCTTGCCATAGTAATCTTCTCCACGTTCTCGCTTTCTCTTGTTAACATTAACAGTTCACTTTGCTTTGTCCACATTATGTCTTTTATTTCTTTTTACTTCTTTATCTTTGAAAATACCCACTTCTTCGAATGTGTCACCATTCTCACTACTGGAACTGGACTCTGATGAAAATGTAATTTCTTCGGTATAATCTGGATTGGTACGATTACTGGAATCTTCTTCAGCTGCGATACCATTATTTGAAACATCTTCAGAGGTAGTAGGATGTACCTGTATGTTCTGAAGGCATCAATATTTTCTTCTTCTGTGTTTTCTGTAATTTCGATACTTATTTTATAATACCCTTGGGTTTGTATTCTATCATAATAATTGAGATCGTTGGTATCAATATGAAGACTTTTAATAATACCATTTTGATTATCAATATTTTCTGAAAACGTAATTGTTTTCTAATAAGCGGACTGTATTTGGTTTTATGTTAATTCATTTTATTTTATTTTGTTGGCATTACAGAAAAGGTTTTGTACATGGTTACATCAAAAATGACATGCGCTCTCCTCATCACACTGGATAGTTTTTTATTTTTTATCTCGCTTCACTCCAGCGACTGCACACATTGCCAAGTCTAAACAAATGGTACTATCATTAGCAGCACTTGGTTCAGGTAAATGTATATTCAACTCCTTTTCACAGTTTTCAAATTCATCATTGAAGCTTAAAACGTCATACCTATTGCAGGTTAATTCGACATTATTTGTTACTTCAGGTATATCAAAAAGTAAAAGTGACTCCGAGGAAGTGGGAATTGCAGGTACGGAATTTGTTGAGACAGGATGACAGGATTTGTCTGATTTTGTGCTGATTCCAGCACGACAGAATTAATACCCTATTTGGACTCTGATATAGCAGAATTTTTATAGTTTGCTTGCTTGTTTTCCTTTAAATTCGGTTTTGTTTGACTTGCTTTGGCCAGGTTTTCAAAGATTGCTCTTGTTCTTAGTTTCAAGTTTTCCATCTTTAAATATAATCTAAAACAAAAATTGTTTTGTAAATTGATTGCCACAGTAAGAAATTATATCAAAATAATATAAAAAACCTCCAACAAGAGTACTCCGCATATTTTTGTGAATATTGTAAAAACACAATTTATAATAGTTATGATTTGCAAATATCGTAACTCCAAGAGGACACTAAGTCTGTCTATAGAAAATGTCGTATGTCCCTGGGAAAATTATATACGACAATTCTCAGATTTGGTCAAAATATTTTGAAATATTTTAATGCTAAATATAATATGTGTACTTACCTAAACAATATTTAACATTTGCTTTTACAACACAACACATTGCCTTTTTCTCCAAAATGGGATATTTATTGTGGAGCACTATAAACATGTGTGCAAACTACTAAGCAACTAGTGGACTTACGACTATTTCTGCCCTTGAATCAAATGCAGTGGAGATTTGACATATGCGATTTGATGCTTTCGCGCGCTTTTTGCAACTAAAGTAGACATCTGACTTTTCAGTATGATAGGCTCATGCACTGCCAGCTAGATGCCACCAAAATCTCAATCTGAATAAAAAGTGGACTTACGACATTTGCTAAGTAGGTTCATAGTTCATAGTTCTACGTGAGTGGGCCAAAAGCTGGCCCTCCACTGCGACCCTGTGGTCTATTGTGGCTCACATACTTATTATACTTCACCCAACAGGTTTAGCTTCTTTACGAAGCCGATAACCTTGTTGGGTGAGATTTTGTCCAGATCTTCTGGCAAGAGATACACTTTGCCAAATATCGAAAATCTGGTCCGTTCCCCAGCCGGACAATGACATAAGTAGGTTAACGATATAGCAAAATATATTTATTTTCTGATTATGGAGCATTCTCTTCTGCTGTGTATTACATTCTTTAAATTAAATATGTGCAGACGATATCTTTATTTTTCGTATCTAATATTTCTGGTTCTGTATATATATGTACTACGGCAATTAATTAAACTGGGCAAATTGATACGACATTCAATTTCTTTCACTGTGTAAGTTAGTATATCGTCTTTATCCGGCCACTTCCAATTCAATCCGCTCATAGTCATTGTTTTAACTATGACTCCATTTAAATCCGACTACATAACTAGACCCGGAAAAAACTCCTTCGTAATTAACAATAACATAATCACCTTTACTAGGTTCATTTTGCAGTACCGCATTCTTTTATGCTGGTGCAGCTTCTTGAGTAATTTGCATTGCAATTTTATCTCTATGTTTGTCATTTATTTTTGGTAATTTTGCTTTTTTGTTCTCACTCACATTCTCTCACACACAAAGTGAAAATTTAGAGTTGGACTATTTGATATATATCACAGCATTTATAAGAAGAAACAACTGATCTATACAGTGGTGTGTTTATTTAAAGAAAAATCAATCAACCTCTGTAAGAAAAGCATTGACATCTTATTAATAGAAAAGTGTTCTGAATTGGAAAACAATATACAGTGCAGCAGCATAACCTTTTTCCAAAACTTAGTAAAACCCATTGTATGAATCAGAAAAATTTTATTTATTTTTTGTAATGTAGGCACATACCTAAAGTTTTGTTATATGTACATAGTTTTGAATATCAAATCAGGTAAGTGACGTCCTCATTCTCCATACACTGAGTAAACCGATATCTGGCGTTTGTCATGACTCTTGCCAGCATATCAGGCAGTATGTTGGCAATTTCTTCCTGTATGTCCTTTATGGTCTTAAAATCTTGTAGGGTCTTAGACGGTTCACATAAACACAGGATTTCAAAAAACCCGATAGAAAAAAATCACAAGGGGTCAAATCGGGGCAGCGGGCCGGCCACTCCAAATTGCTCCTAATTGAGATGAGGCGCTCCGGGAAGTCTTCCCTCAATATAGCCATCAATGCTTTTAAAGTGTGCCGTTGTACCGTCTTGTTGGAACCAAATGTCCTCTAAGTCCAACTCGTCTAGCCCTGGAAAAAAAATTCCTGTAACATGTTTACATACTGGTCCGAATTCACTGTACCTGGGCATATATTATTTGTAAAGAAAACCACCCATTTTTGGTCATTACAAAATGATTTATTTTGCAGTGGTGTCGGATTCATTCAAGAAAGATTTTAATTTTGAATATTCCTCAAACAATAAATCTTGATTTATTGCAATTTCAAAATTCTCGGCAACTTCTACAACTTTGTCAAAATTAAAGGACCCCGCGCAAAAAGATAGGAAATGCACTCTCGGTCAAATTGTCTGAATTTTTGATATGTTATACATTTTGTCATCCTGAACAAAAGTCTCAATGGGCACTAAGCTCCAAAGTCCATGGTTTGGCTCCTATGGAGCTGCGAAGCTCTGTGACTTCACCATAGTATAGAAACCTCTAAAACGCATGTCACCTTTTTGAAAATCATATTTTATTTATTTTAATGTATGCCCTTAAGTTTTTGACGATGCTGAATTTAAATATGATGTCAAATCGATAATATTGACAGTTGACAGCTGTCAAATAGCTGTCAAATACTTCAAAGAAAAACAAATCTTATATTACAGAATGTTATCATATGTTTTTGAGGATGCTGAATTCAAATAAGATGTCAAATCGATAATATTGACAGTTGACAGCTGTCAAATACCTGTCAAATGCTTCAAAGAAAAACAAATCTTATATTAAAGGATGTTATCATATGTTTTTGTAATTCAACGCAGGTTGGGGCTTTTGTCCACTGAGTAGTTAGTTTCACACAATATTGTTAATACCTGAAAATATATGGGAAAAAAATATGATAACATTCTTTAATATAAGATTTGTTTTTCTTTGGAGCATTTGACAGCTATTTGACAGCTGTCAATATTATCGATTTGACATCATATTCAAATTCAGCATCCTCAAAAACTTAAGGGCATACATTAAAATAATTAAAATATGATTTTCAAAAAGGTGACATGCGTTTTAGAAGTTTCTATACTATGGTGGAGTCACGGATATTCGGAGCTCCATAGGAGCCAAACCATGGACTTAGGAGCTTAGTGCCCATTGAGACTTTTGTTCAGGATGACAAAATGTATAACATATTCAGACAATTTGACCGAGAGTGCATTTCCTATCTTTTTGTGCGGGGTCCTTATTTACCAGTCATGACTTCTCATGATTTTAACCCTTATACAGTAACATGTTATTTCCAACATTATAGGTAACATCCGTCTCTTAGTCAGAAAATACTTTCTTTTTTTAATGTTAATACTTATAATAACTTTAAGTGTGCAATAATACATTAAAAATGGTTTTTTTATTTACAATAAAAAATAAAGTTTTGATATAATAAATAAAGTTGCTATATGAGCACTAATCTATTAGAACGATCGAATATATATGGTTGACAATATGAATATGATTTTAACCAGTACAAAAATGCAAAACATGTAAGTTGTTTTACAAATCTTTGCAACATGCATTGCACACATTTTTTGAGCATTCCAAACAAGTTGGAGTACTGCATACTAGGCATTTATAGGCAGTCATTCTCTTCTTTTTAAGAGGACAATATTTACTTGTCCTTCGTTTTTCTAATTTGTCGGTACGAATGCCGGAATGCCCGCCATCATGTTCTGTTTGGGTTTGATTTTGGGGGTAAAATTATATTTTTCAAATCTGAAGGAAGATTGGGAATGTTCAGTTTCTTCTCAATATGTAGCGCAACATCTAGCAGAAATTTGTAGAACTGTCAAACTGAAACAAAATTAAGTGGAAAATTATAATACAGACCTACATAATCTAATTAAAGCAGTTATGTGCATTCGGCAATACACGAACAGTAAGCCTACGGTGTTGGGTATCACCCAGATAACTTTTTAAAGTTATGTTTGTTTATTTTTACTTTAGCAGTCTTGTTTAATATTGCATTGTAAAACTCTGAATCTACACAATTCATTATTTTTTACATTAGTTCTAAGTGGCCCTTTTTGTTTTTGTCAATCCTGTACTTTTTTCAATTAAAATTGAAATTTCAAATGAAAATTGGTTTTTGGAACCCCTTAATTTTTTATCCTTGACCATCCTTGACCACCAGGGCCCAATCAGGCGGGAGATTCAAATAATATCTTTAACCCCTACATCATATATTTTTCTTTTGGAGAGCTCATCTGTCCAACCATAACAGAATTATCTAAAATGTAGCATGTGTCTACATTTAATGGCCACAAACACAATGCGTTGTCCTACCATATCTTACTTCTTACTCTGTTATAGACAACTATAAAGTGTTCCGTTTCCATATTTTCAGGGGCACTAGATCTGTTCCAGTAAACCCTGATAAAATATTTTTAGTACTACTCGTAGTAGCATTAATACTTTGCAGAGCTTGTTGAAGTAGATGAGAGAACACCTTTCCTTATAACATCCTTATGAGACTTTTAAGGCATTTAAAAAAATTAGAAATGTTTGCCTGTAGTAGTTTTCTTGTTTTTTGTTTATCTCGGCAACTTTATTTGAAAAAATTATCAAAAAGTGAAGGGATGTTCAAATATCACTATTCAGTAGTCCACGTAGGTACCTCTTCAGATTTCAAATTTGTTAAAACATAAAAAATACAACACGCATAATAACCTAAAAATGGTAATAGAAAAAAAAATGTTGAATGCCTAGTAAAATACGTATATCATGTTTGCCTTAATTCATATTATTTAAAATTTGTTTGATAAATTGATACGTTTATATATTACTACATAAGTAATTATTTTTCAGGATATAAATGGCAAAAATCCTGCCATTTGCGAAACCTGCTTTCATGCCGTTCAAGCAAACTTCAACTTCCTGAAGAACTGTGTGGACGTAGAAGAGAAAATAGTAAGCTTTTGTCAAAGTAAAGAAAAAGACAGTACCTATATCGATTTAAAAGATGTGGTACAATTTTCATTAAAGGAAAAGGAAGGCTGTAAACAAAATGAAATATGTGTCCCATACACGAACATGACGGGGAGTAACATTAAAATGGAAACATTTGTAGAAGCTGACTATTTGAATGTGTGTATTAAAACCGAAGAGCCCAGCGATGATGAAATCGAAATTGAACCCGAAGAACAAACCCCGTTCAATGAAAACGTTTGTATTAAAAATGAGGAGGTTGACGTTAAGTTGGAGGTGACTTCTTGCGAAAGGTAAATATAAACACTTTGTTGCAGTGTAATTATAATGCTGATAGTTTTTATGATTGTACCCTGAAAGGTAAACTATGAAGAATTCGACAAAAACCTGGCAAATGATATGACATATTTTATTTACTTATTTTTTGGAACTGTAAATTTTCTTTATTCTTAAGATAAAAAAATTCTTATTCATATAAAATTTTCCGTGTATATACTAAATGCTGTAAGTAATCTAAACATCTTTTGTATTTTACAGTGCCGCGCCAATACCCTGCACGGACCTACTAGAGGAAACCAGCAGCATTTTAGACGTCCTCAGAGAAGAGATTTCAGAAGAAAGTAACGTACACCGTAAGAGAAGCGTTGCATCTTTGGATCTTTTACACGTCCCAACAACTATAATGAAGATCCGCTGCGGGTCATGCAGGAAAATCGTGAAAACCAACCCCAACTACATGCACTCAAAAGTCTTTCTCCGAGACACAGTCCTCGACAACACATCTTACAAATGCGATGCTTGCAAACGGGAAACCGTAGATTCCCTTTACTCGCCCAACTTAACCTACAATAACCGTTTTGAAGCCGTAAAATTCAAATGCAGCATTTGCATGTATGAGACGAAGTACCGCAGCGCTCTCAATTCGCATATGCTGAAACATAAGGATCGGTCGGAAGTTAAAATGTACAAGTGTGAATATTGTGACTATGAGACTAGACATAAAACGGCATTGAAACCTCACATTTTGAAACATCAAGATCCTTCGCAGGTTCAGATGTTTCACTGTGACTCGTGCGAGTATCAAACTAAGTATAAACCGGCCTTGAAGTCGCATTTACTTAATCACAAAGACCCGTCAGAGATTAACATGCATTCCTGTGACGTCTGCGACTACAACACAAGATTCAAAAGCTCCCTCAACTCGCATATGCTGAAACATATGGATCCGTCGGAAATTCAGATGTACAAATGCGAGATCTGCACCTACGAGAGCAAACATAAAACCTCATTAAAATCGCATATGCTTAACCATAAGGATCCGTCCGAAGTTCAGATGCATCAGTGCGAGGAGTGTGACTACAACACGAAGTTCAAGAGCTCATTGAAATCACACATGCTAAAACACAAAGATTCCTCCGAAATACAGATGTACAAATGTGACTCGTGTGAGTACGAGACGAGACACAAGAGCGCATTAGCATCGCACAGCCTAAACCACAAGGACAACTCAGAAGTACCACTTTATTTATGCAATCTGTGTCCATACGAGACCAAAAGAAGGGCTAACTACAAACTACACATTATGACGCATAAGGACCCGTCCGAGATTCAAATGTATACTTGCGAGACATGCGGGTACAGCACAAAATACAAAAGCGTTCTCAAATCACACAAATTAATTCACCAAGATCCTTCAGAGGTCGAAATGTACAGATGTCACTTATGCGACTACGAAACTAGACGCAGGCAGAACATAAAAATGCATGTTTTAACACACATGGATCCCTCGGAGATCCCCATGTACACATGCGATCATTGCGAGTATAAAACCAGGTACAAAAGTGCACTAAAGTCACATCTCTTAAATCACAAAGATCCCTCAGAGATACAAATGTTCAACTGCGACAGTTGCGAGTATAAAACAAAGTACAAGTTCTCTCTGAAGTCGCATATGCTGGGTCATAAATCGGCTTCGGAAGTACCAGTGTACACTTGTGAATATTGCCCGTATGAGACCAAGCGTAAAGCAAACTACCATTCCCATGTTTTAATTCATAAGGACCCGTCAGAGATAAAAATGTACGAGTGCGACTCCTGCGAGTATAAGACGAGGTACAGAAGCGCACTTAACTCGCACCTTTTAAGCCATAAAGACCGAACCGAGACGCCGATGTACACTTGCGACGAATGCCCATACGAAACAAAGTACAAAGGCGCTCTTAAGACACACAAATTGAACCATAAGGACTCCTCGGAGCTGCAGACCTACTCTTGCACTTTGTGTACATACGAGACAAAGCGCAGGATGAACTTTCAAGCGCACAGTTTGAGTCATAAGGATCCTTCCGAGGTTCAAATGCACACTTGTGACATATGCGAGTACAAGACTAAGTACAAAAGTGCACTTAAGTCTCACGCGCTAGCGCACAAGGATCCTTCGGAGATCCAAATGTACAAATGCGAATCCTGCGAATATCAAACTAAATACAAAAGCGCCATCAAGACCCATGTCGTTAACCACAAGCAACCGTCGGAGATACAGATGTTCAAGTGTGAGAATTGCGAGTACGAAACGAGACATAAGGGGTCACTTAAAGCGCATCTGCTGAAGCACAAGAGTGCAACTGAAGTTACTATGTACACCTGCGAGAGTTGCCCGTACGAGACCAAGCGTAAAACTAGCTTCAAATCTCACATGCTCATGCACATGGACCCATCAGAGATACAGATGTATACTTGCGACAAGTGCGAGTATAAAACGAAATATAAAAGTGCCCTTAACTCTCACGTGTTATGCCACAAGGACCCTTCGGAAATAAAAATGCACACGTGCGAGGTCTGTCAGTATACAACAAAGTATAAAGGAGCGTTAAAGTCACACATGCTTAACCATAAAGACGCGTCAGAGGTTACAGTGTACACGTGCGAGTTTTGCACCTACGAGACAAGACGCAAGACTAACTTCCATATACATTCCTTATCGCATAAGGAGCCTTCGGAGATCCAAATGTACTCGTGTAACATCTGCGAGTATAAAACAAAGTACAAAAGCGCTTTGAATTCGCACGCTTTGTCTCACAAAGATCCGTCCGAGATACAAATGTTCAAATGCCACACTTGCGAGTACCAGACGCGGTACAAAAGCGCTTTAAAATCGCACGTGGCAAATCACAAGCAGCCCAGCGACGGTCAGTCGTACAAATGCGACGCTTGCGCCTTTGAAACCAACAACAAATCTACGCTGAAAGCCCATATCCTTACCCATAAAGATCCTCTGGAAATCACTATATACACTTGCGACGTCTGTAATTACGAGACGAAACGGAAAACTAACTTCCAGTCGCATTTGCTCATACACAAGGATCCAGCGGATGTGCAGATGTACAAATGCGATTCCTGCGATTACGCCACGAAATACAAAAGTTCACTTAAGTCGCATATGTTAAACCATAAGGATCCGTCCGAGATTGAGATGTTCAAATGCGACATGTGTAGTTACGAGTCGAGGTTTAAGAGCAGTCTCAAGTCACACATCCTGAACCACAAAGATCCTTCGGAAATAGAGATGTTCAAATGCGACCAGTGTGATTACGAGTCGAAGTACAAACGAGCGTTGTCTTCACACAAGCTAAACCACATGGATCCTTCACAGATCCCGATGTTCAAGTGCGCTTCCTGCGACTACGAGACCAAGTATAAGAACGCGTTGAAGCTGCACGTGGCGCACCACAAGGATCCGCTCGAGTTGGAGATGCATTCGTGTGAAAAGTGTGACTATAAATCCAAATATAAATCGTGTCTCAAGTCGCATATGTCCAAGCACGAGGAACTTTCTGTCATGTCACATCAGGACGTGTAGAAGCAAAAGGGAGTTACGAAGAGTTATACTTTGCGTCTGTCTTTCTAGCATTCTACTAAGACGAGATCGATGACCGCAAGAGAAGGTGCATCCACGGAAAGGAGAGAGTAGTTCTCGCTTCGAGTATAAGGAACTGAGGGTTAATTGTTTAGAGAAGTATATCGTTAGATTATTGTGTAAATAGTTTATGCTTATGCGCTTGCGTCTTACATGAAAGGATTCCGGCAGATGCGGGTGAAGTCCAAGAACAGATATGCTAATGTTTTATTCTTAAAAAGGTACCCCAATTTCAAAGATTTATTCTCTGTTAACGGCATTAAGAAATTTCAGTTTTCAACGTGGGGTAAAAGAAATATTAGATATGTCTATATCTATTACAAGTGCATAGGTCAGATGTTCAAAGAAACGAAGTCAAGATTATTTTTCTTTAACCTTCTCTTGTTGACCTCGAGCTTAGCTCTGCGAGGATAAGCCAGCTATCAGAATCCTTGGTGCGCCCATATACAGGGTCCGGCAGTCAAACCTGACGGTTTTTGAAATGGGATAAATAAAAAAGTTGTTGAGATATTTTAATTATTATTTTTTTATTGTAAAGAGGAGAATTGGAAATTTAACATTCATAATAAAAAAGCACAAAAATAACTTATGTAGCAAAAATTATGTCACTTAAATGATGACCACCATTTTCTCTACACTGTACGAGTCTCCTGAAGAAGTTAGTCATGACTCTCTCCAATGTTTGGCGCGATCTCACGAATTTCTCGCCGAATGTTCTCCTTCAGTTGGTTCAAATTATTTGGTCTGTCAACATAAACTCTTCCCTTGAGGTACCCCCATAGATAAAAGTCACAAGGGGACAAGTCGGGAAAACGCGACCATTCGATGTCACCCCTGAGCGAGATCAGCTTACCGGGAAAAATCCTCTGAGTTGAGCCATGGACGCCCGAGAGGTATGGGCAGTTGTCTGGCCCTGCTGAAACCAGACCCTCCTGAGAGGGATACGATGACGACGTAACTCTGGGATGAGAAAGTCACGGATCATGGCAACATAACGCGCTGAGTTCACTGTCACTGTTTGGCCATTCTCCTCAAAAATAAGGCCCTAACACTGTTGACCTACACAATGCAGCCCAGACAGTTACTCTTTCACAGTGAAGAGGCTGCTGGTGAAGTTCCTGTGGGTTTCTTGGAGCCCAATATCGAAAATTTTGTTTGTTGACACTTCCGTTGAGATGGAAATGAGCCTCGCCTGAACTCAAAACAATGATTCCAGGGTCTTCATCGATCATTCTTAACATGGTTTGAGCAAAATTCAACCTTCTTTCAAGTCACATGCTTGTAACTCTTGAACAATAGCAATCTTGTAAGGATGGAAGCTTAGGTTGTCATGAAGAATACGCCTTACAGACCGGTCTGAGATCCGAAGAGCTTGGGCGTGAAAGCAGTGTTCTGAAAGTTTCAACCCATAGAAGAATTGTGTTTTGAGAAGGGATCGTGACCGCGAGGAGGAACATTAAACCGATACGAAAACTCCTTTGTGTTAGAATCACAGAATCATTATTTCTAAAAAAGGCTCAACAACATACGCACGGTGTTCAGCAGTCCAACGCTCCATTGCTACTGAGCTTCCGCTCAAGGTGAACAGCATGGCGACCATCCACACCCGACCAGACGTCCCCACCACTACCTATCCCCACTCAAAAACCGCCAGGTTTGACTGCCGGACCCTATATTTTCAGTTTCTATTGTTGGTTCTAAGATAATATGGTCAAATTGTTGCTCAGACAATGGTTATTATAAGTTTGCTCATGCAGAACCTACTTTGAATACAACAAAAGCACGTTAGAGGTTAGAAAGGTTAAAGAAGTGCACAGCAGTTTTATAACAGGCACCATCAATTGTTTTTATAATGTAGGATCCATGTGGGTTCTAAAGTGATGTAAACATCTCATTAAATTAAAATGAAATCTTTTAGATCAGAATCTTTCAACATTCTTACAAACATGTTTTCAATATTAACAATGAATGTAGGGAGTTTAGGTAGAGGTTAACCCGGGATTGGTCGCTAGCTTCCCTGTAACGCAATCGGTCGCGTGTTAGATTTTATATAACCTTGAAGAACAAGTAATAATAAGGGCTTAAACATATTATTATGTTTATAAACCAAGTTTTATACAATCATAAACATTATTTGTATAAATTAACACAATGATAAGGTAGTAATTAGGTTTTTTTAATGAAAAATAAATAAATAAATGAATAAATAATAGTGATTTATGTACTCATTTATTAAAAAGATTCTTCATTAGAATTAGTACTACATTCAATACAAATATATGTGGTTGACTGAGTGTGTTCTTTACACACTGGAGAAGTACAAGTTGAACATTGATGTTGTGTAAATCGGTTCTTCCTTGTTGGGCAGTATTTACACCTCACTTTTTGCTGCTGGCCTTGCGTTGGTGTGATTAGTGGTGTTGCTTGTTTACCAGTAACGTTGTTTATTTTTTGCCGAAGTGGAATAGATAAGTTTGGAATAGAAGAACGCCTTATCAGCTGTGGTAGTGTAAGCTCTTTTGAAAGTTCTGCAATAAATTTTCTTCTGGTTTTCAACTGACCAGTGTTACATTTCTGAATTATTTGGGCATTGATTGTAGCAATGTCCAGTAATGAAAAGAACACTGTCAGAGGCCAACGATTGCTCACTCTTGCTACTGAATATTCGGATTTCAAACGATCTACCACATCAACCCCACCTTTTGTGGAGTTATAAAAGGTTATAACTTCAGGTTTGTTTGCTTCTTTGGTAGATGGATCTATCGCATCATCATCATGTAGGGTGGATAGCATCAAAACATTTTTATTTTTCTTCGGAACATAGGAAACAAGAACACAGTCATTGCCATCTTTTCCATAACCAAACATGCTACTGCATAAAGATCGATTCTTCACATGAAGAAACTCGGGCGGTATTTCTCGCTTATTCTTCCTTAGTGTACCAACCATGGTCAGTTTGTGATTTCTGAGTAAATCATTAGCAAGTGGTATGGATGAAAAGTAATTATCCATTGTTACATTACGTCCTGACTTATCAATTGTTGATACTAGACGCTTTACTACACTAGAAGCATCATTTGCCAACAGATATGGGCCCTCTGGATGCTTGCCAGCATATATGTCCATGTTATGGGTATAAAATGTTCTTGCGTCCGCTAAACTGTATATTTTTATGCCATATTTAGCTGGCTTGTTAGCTATATACTGTCTGAAGCGGCATTTTCCTCTAAATGCGTCGAGCATTTCGTCTATAGTAACATACTCTCCAATAGAGAAATTTGAAGAGCATGCATTTACAAAGTTGTCAAAAATTTCACGAATTGGAGCCAAATTATCAATTTTAGCCCTTTCTCTTCTATTATTTTTATCATCAAATCGTAATGCCCGAATAAGCACATGGAACCTGCGTTCCGACATTACAGCCGCGAAATATTCCGGTGCAGTACCATCAGTACTCCATAATTCTGAAGTACATATTCAAATGTTGGCCCTTTTTTACTCCTGCCATATACAAAAGTCCCAAGAATGCTCGAATTTCTTCAGCATCAGTTGGCGCATCCGTTCAATTTTCTGGTTTGTTGAAATAACAATTTTGTCGATGATCTCGTCAGAAAAAATAATTGCCAACAATCTAAAGTTGTTGCAGCTCCTTTTGGCAACGGCTTTCACTCCAGGTAATTTTGTTAGAAGGTTATGGGGGCGTGTTTTTCTTCTAGGCTTTTCCGGTTTATGCTTTAGCCACTCTGTAAGATTTTTTCCTGTGAAAATAGGTTCTCTCCTTGTTGGTGGTTGTGCAACAGCAGTAGCAAAAACCTCGTCAGTATTACTTTCTTCGTCAGATTGTTCACTGCTAGTATTATGCAAACTGGTTCAGAGAGCGCATCACTTAGATCATCGTCTGAATCCAGGGGTTGTTGTTCTGTGTCGGTTGGAATTTCTTCGCACCACCTAAGTAGCTGTTCTTCCTCTTTCTTGTCCATCTCTGGTTTATGAACGCTAAAGATTAAAATTAATATGGTTGAAGTAACACTAAGAAACTAATAGATAGTGAGTAAAACTTACCAGAATCATAAATTAACACAAAGAATTTACAGGCGTGAGCGGTCGCGTAGTTAGATTTTTTCTAACAGATTGGTAGGACGTAAACAGTCGCGTGTTAGAATACAACTAACAAGTACATTTTAGTTAGTCCGTTATGGTTCGTGTTAAACAATATACTACCAATCGCTGAAGTAATGACCCCTCCAGGCACTTCTGGGAGGGGATAGGTTTTAAGCTGCCACGGCAAGTTTTATGGGCAAAAAACTAAATTTGTTAGATTTTTTCTAACATAGCGACTGATCCCGGGTTAAGGGCACCATATCCTTCAAATAGTGTTTTCTACAATACAAATAATTTTAATCATTTAATAACTGAATAATTTAGGACTTAGCAAATAGCAGGAGTGTTCTCTCATGTCACCTGCGATTATTCAAAGAGACCGAAGTAAAACGAACAAATAACGAAAAAATCGATCTAACCAACTAATTTTTAGGTACAGAAATCTTTGAAATTATAATTCACTAACTAACTTTCTCTTGCACTTTGAAAACTGATATTCCAATCGAGCCATTACTATTATCTGTTTACTAGGATCTCAATTTTGAAATTGGGATTAATTTTTAGGACGTTAAACTTAGTGGGAAATGTATTTTATTTATTATTTGTGCATCTGTTTCAACGTAAATTTCCACAATCTGTAGTAAGGATTACAACTTAGGAATTGGGTTACAGCTTAGATACTTCTAGTTTACACATTAGAAACTTGTAGACTGATTTTATAAAAACTTTTAATGTACATATTACTAAAGCATTAAATTTCCAGACGTAGTGTGATCTTACGTTAGTTGAGCTATGAAAACGGTACATTGAATTCAAAAAGAAAATATTTATTTTTAGCTGCTACTTGTATAAAAAGTAATGAGTTTTAATATTTTCTTTCTCTTTTCCTTAAATCTACATTGAAATTGAACTTATCATTGTAAGTTTTCTATTTTCAAGTAATTTTGATATCTTTTGGCATCATTATAAATGGTGACGCTTTTTACAATCCTTTATAAGGAAATTTTAGTATGTGCATGATTTTAGTTGTAGTTTTTGATTCTTTTGGATTGTTGCAAATACAACAAATAGTCAATTCACAATTGTTTCAGCGACTAAGACTGGTTCATTGCGAGGTAAGTTAATGACAAGACGCTGGTCACAATCGATACAAACAAATAACAATTTCAGTTAATACCTAAGGCTTGAGAAGTAGCAACCATGATGGCAAATTTTCGATGTGGTTTGTATACCAAGATACATGATCAACAAAATTAATGTATGGAATTGCAGTGATATATTATCGTATTTGAATGGAATTGAGTACATTACAATAATTATTGTATAATTGTCAAAAGTGGACATCATAAAAAATTTCAAACTACAGTATTGACACTGAGTATTTCTTTATGATTTAATTTTTATGTTGTGCGTGTGGTATTCCTCAGTATGAAATTGTATGAATTAAAATTTTAATGCGACCTTAACATGTTAACTGCCGTCTCGGTCAATGTGACCCTGAAAATTTATTTCCCCAAGCCAACGCAGTTCATATGACCGAGAAAATCTTCTGACCCCCACCCCGGCTTGGTCAATATGACCGAGTCAGTTTTTAGTATGCCACATGCCAGACTCTCGGCATCTAATGGTTTTAACCGTGCATAGTGACGGAGCCGGCCTGGAGGAAGCGCTGCGTACCCCCAGTTTGGGGCGTACAAATACAGAAAAAAAATGGTTCATTGTCGGTGAGTGGTTTTTTTCTCCCAACTTCGTTTTTGCGACATGTTTTTATACTCACATGTAAACAAAACAAATAACTAGTTTAGACTAAGCTATCAGTCCAACTGATTCTTTGCGTGGACCGAGGAGTTGATCGCGCCGGCGTAGAACAATTGTTAACTTCCAACGGCGCCAGCTCGGTCAATATGACCGAGACACATTTCCACGATTTTCTTCGTAACAGAAAAAGTTTATTAATCACATCCACTGCTGTTATCATCCATGTTCAGATTTTCAGGATGTGACCCATCCGAGGTTCCAGCCAAAATGTCTTTGTAGTAGTTTTTGGTGTCTATCAAAAGGAGTAATGATAGTAGTGATTTTAAGTTATCTGCTTTACTAACAGGAATAGGTATTGGATTATCATACAGCTGTCTTGAGTTCAATCGTACGTGGCAAATTTGCCTTAGCAACAATACTGCTCCGAAATTGCCCATTGTAAGCATCCTTGATAAAGAGTGTCGGGATCTTCATAATTCTAGTTTTCTTTATATTAATGACATGTTTTGTATTTTTCAAAAAAAAAGTTACCTTTTGCATATTTTATATCAAAAAAGCATTTTGTTTCATATGAACCAAGTTAAATTGGTTTAGTTTCATTCTGGCACTCGATATTACGTTATCCCAATCTTCAGGCCTTTCAGTTTTCTCAAACCGTTTTTTTTTTCTTTTCTATCAGGGCAAAATCTAAATCGTTTGGCAGATATGAACGGCCTCTTATGGGAAATACATATTCGATGGAATCAAACATTTTTAATATATGGACCAATGCATATAAAAAATGTACCATTACATAATTTTTATTTTGCCCTGGGCAACCATCACTAAATATAACTAAATTATGATTATGCACTTTATCTTTTAAATAAAGCAAGACTATGGACATGACTTTATTCGCTCCTTTTTTTGCTTCATTTTAAAGGTATACATAGAAGCATCGTCAGTTCCTAGATCATGTATACCAAATATGTTATGGCAGAGTTGCCAACTGTAGAACACGAGATTGGATGGTATATAAGGGAGCACATTACTTCATCAGCTTTGGCTTCTGCTTTGTACTTTTGCGTTAACTCAAAAAATAACTCAGCCTTTCGAAGATGTAGCTCTTTTTCTACTTCTACTTTTTTCTGTCTTCCACAGTTAGGTCCAGACTATTAAGTTTTTGTGTTATTTTGTCACACTCGGAACAAGTGTCTGATCGATGAACTCCAAATTTGATATTAAAATGTGTCCTAAAGATTTTCCAGTACATTCTGTATTGTATGTTTATGTGATATTTTTGCACAAACATACCATGCATATATTTTAGGGTAAGAGACTCTGGCAAATAGTAACAGTTTGGGTTTTTGCGCCTGGAATAATGTGACTGTCTGGGTGAACTTCATTCAGTTCATTAAGCTTTCCTATCATATTTTCTTGTTTTAGAACAGTTTTGATTTCATCTATATGTTCTGATAACTCACTGTGTTCTTAATCATCCAGGTCAGATGTCAAAGCAACTCCTCCAATTTTTTGTTGAATCTGTCCAATGAATGGAATAGCTCCATGATCAAAAAATCTTCTCCGTCTTGACTTAAACGAGATGGACAATTGCTAAATAAAATTATTCCAGTAAGTTTTTAATAAATCCGACATATATATCCATGTTGTTGAATTCTGATAGTAAATTTCTGGATAATTTAGAATAGGACGAGTAAGTACCGAAAAGTTGTAGGAGGCAATGACATCACATCTTCCAATCGGGGCAAGTGTTTAATTACAGTTGGACTTCAAATTTCCTGGGTTGACCATACATCATAAATGCTTCATAAAAATTAGACAAATAGTGTAATTTGAGGTTTGACCAAATGACTTTATTGATGCAGGTAGACACAGATACATAACCGATTCATGATGAGAAATAATATGAGTAAATCTATACATAATTATGTGCACGTAAAACATGCAGCTGTGAATCACGGAAAGTTATTTGCTTTGTATCGATCGGTTTGCCTCGTAAATGTTCAGCTTTAGTATAGCATTTATTACTTAATATTATCATTAAACCCAACTTGAACTTTGATGAAATGTCATATTATAATTATCATCTACCTATATTTGGAAATTTTGTGCTTTATGAATTATATAAAAATGAGTCCCTACAAACTTATAAGGCAACTTGGAAGGTGTAAGAGGTATATATGTTTATTCCGAGAAATATTAAAGCCATATCATTTGCTGAAAAAGTATCTACTATCAAGCTAATTGAAATTGACACTTGCTGTTACAAAGTTAAAATAAGTTACAAAAACTTTAAAAATGGAAATTATATATAGCTTAAATAAGAGAATTTGTCATCTGTGACATACAATCTGGTTTCATTTCATTAAATTCCAAATATATTGAAAAGTAATAAAAAATTTGTGTTTTCTAAAATATAAATACGTCAGCCAGTGATGGAGATATCACATATCACATAAGGGCTCTAAACATTCGATGCCATATATTTCCACTATTTGCAATTCTTAGATGCCAATAGATCAAATCTAGAAAATAGGCTATATGTTTAATACTCTGGTCATATTTACCTTTATCACCTTATCGTATATTACTGTTGCAATATTTGTAGCATTTGTTATAGTTTTTAAAGTATTATTTGTGATAGATGTCTTTCAATTTTAATTGTTTACATATTCCTCGATTTATTATAAATTTCCACATCTCAATGTAATGTACTCGTATATTGAAAATGCCACTTAAAATATACTGAGGAATGTGAACATCTTTTAAATTTGTTTCACGTTGTTCATACTTTAGAATGCAAGTACTTACCCAGTCGGTACAGTAATGGGTGATGATTTTATGGTAAAAGGTTATATATAGCAAACATTTATATATAGAGGATTAAAAGTGTTTTAAAAGCCTTTGTTAGTTTATTTTCTATGTAGCTGACTGGAAAGTACATATATTTAGAAAGTAGAAAGTATCATTTAGTTAGAAAAAATATAAACTTCATATGATTCATTGCATTGCATTACCTTAAGAAAGTTTCAAGCATCTAGTCGAAAGTGAGGAGATGTATCGTAGTGTAAAAACCATGCATTTTCAAAAAGGTCACTACAAGGAAATGCAAGATATTACAAATCATTCATTCAATCTGGCAATATGAACAGTGCAATAAACAGTGCTGCATCTGCTGGTAACAATACTTGAACATGCTGAATATGAAAGAATGTCAGTTGAGCCTCTCGTAGTGAGCGCCGCATCGTTAATAGGCATATTCCAAGTACCTTATCTTGCTACTGGGAATAGTTTCTACTCTCTACATTTCGAATATTTATTGGGTCATACGACAATCAGAGAAATAGTCCTGGATACGTGCAAACAGTAACTTAGTTGCTTACAACCAATTTACATGCCTGCTGGGAGAAATGAAGGAGACTGGAAAAAGATAGCTAAAAACTTTTTACAAAAACAAATTTTCCCAACTGTGTTGGTGCTATTGACGGCAAATTAGTGAGAATAAAGAATCCTTAATGGAATGTACATTTGATATATTATGTAACAAATGACGAATATTATACAGAGCGATTGATATCAACTTGGAATTTTGTAATGCTGTAATGGCATGCTGTCTTTTGCATATACGCAAGAATGCAAACATTTGTAAATATACGACAGTCGTTTACTACGTATTTTTTTAAAAGTCGCCTCTATACGGCACTCGTATATAAGCCAATTTTTTTTTAGTTAATTAAAAATTTAAACAATTTAACACCGAATTTAAATATTTTATTGAATATATCAAACAAATCTCTTTTTGGTTAGTTCAAAACAAGGAATAATACAGAGGCCAACTTTACATATATCACTCTGATATGTACTGTCGGATCTTTTATTCTTCCTAGAACATACAGTACATCGTCGAACGGGCTGTCTTGAGCCTTCAGTTGGTTTGGGAATCTTCCTAATGAAATGCCTACCAAGAAGACGTAATGGATCCCCAATTCTGTGATGAGGCAGGGTAGCTGGAGCATCTCTAGTTCCATATTTTTCGATTATTTGCCTTATTACCGTAAGTTGGAAATCAGCGATAGGTACTTTTTTTAGTGACATCCACATAGAGTGCATGAGAATTTGTTATGGTAAGGTCCAGAAAATGGAAAAAAGTTTTTTATACAATTTAACTGACTTGCGAGTGGTATCTATGGAACTTATAATCATGTCAGTCTGATCGACACCACCCATGTTACGATTATAGTCAGTTATACAAACAGGCTCCATAATAGTGTGGCCCGTTTGACAATCTTTTTTAGTAGTGGAAGCCATGCTGTAACTATGCATGGTTGTTATCATATGGATATCTCGCTTATCACTCCACTTTAGGACTAAAATAGGACCAACAACTTCTGAATGTCATTTCTCCTTTTTTTAGGGGCTCTTCAAATCTTGGCATATATTTCCTTGTCTTTTTTATAGTACCGCAAATATAGGTTCTGTTATTGTATAAAAAAGCGGCAAGTAATGGGCTGTTGTACCAGTTATCCAAGTATGATTCTTATCCATGTATAGTCCGATTAGAGTCATAACTACTTTACCAAATATTCCTATTTATATTTTTCTGATATCATATCTAGATCGGTATTCGCCCCAGTGTAGATTATAAAGTCCAAACAATACTTAGTTTGGGAGTCACACATCATAAACTGTTACAGTACTAAATGAATATACTAAATTTTAATATTAGTGATGTAATCGGGAAATCTTTGTTGGTTGATTTCCAAAAGTGAACCGAACAAATTTATAGTATTTTAAGTGAGGTTACTCGCGAAATAAAAAGAAACAAGAACAACACTGCTAGCTCAGTGGGCGATGGGGTGGGTAAAATGGTGAGGTGTGACATAAATATTTAGTAATAATACTTTATTAAACTTAATTAAACATTTTTTTGGTGCTCTATGATCTTCTGGTTTCCTTAGCTACTCTTGATATTTAGATATTATAAAAATGTTACTTTAATTTTTAGATGCTCCAAGGTCTTCTGGTTGTTCTGATTTTTCTAATATATGAGAATTTTTTGCTGATAATTTTGAAATAAATTTATGAAAACAGGTTACACCTATGAATATTAAGTAAATAAAATTTATTTACGAATTAAAAGAGTACCTATACGATTCATGATCAATTATCATGTACAGGGTGGGCAAATAAGTGAGGTAATAATAATAATACTTTATTGGTCAAGAAAAAGATACAAAATTTGTACATATGGCAAGTCAAGAATAAAAAAAGAACAAACAGGTGATAAAGTAAAATCACTAACAACAACATATAAATAACATAAATAAAATATAGTACAAAATGACATAGTCAAATATATAACAACAATTTATAATTATACATGTAAATATAAACATATGCACGCATGAGTGAAAAATGCGGTGAAAATCGATAGCAATTTAGTACCATTATAACCAAAATATTGAATTTTCTCAAAAAATTTAAATGCGATGATATGACTTTTTTAGACTAGAAAATAGACAAATGACCAACCAATAAGCCTGCGCAAACCGCATCTTAATATCTTTTTCCTAACTCAAATTATTAAAAAAAATACTAAACCAGGAAAATTCATATATCTCCATTTAAAAATGCATCGGTTGCTTTCGATAAGAAGGCAAGTAGTAGGCCATGGAATTAAAAGACAAACTCCTCTCTAAAATATTCACAAGAAAGGTCTGTTTATTTAGTGCTGTGATATTAAGTCACACGTTTTCGTATTTATAAGCAATTTTCCTTTTAAATAAAGTTGTGGTCCTGAAAATGACCTATTTTGAAAAAAGATTAATGCCTTCTGTGTACAAATTGCCTTCCGTCATATTCCACACATTGTTCCAGTCTTTCTTGAGTCGACAGAACCGCAGCCTCGATTTCTGCCGCTGATAGTTGACGAATTGAGTTTCGAATTCTGTGTTCCATATCCATTCGTGTTGTTGGTGGAGTTTGAAAAACAATGTCTTTTAAGCGTCCCCACAAGTAAAAATCAAGACATGTCAAGTCCGGAGATCTTGCGGGCCAAGGAAATAGGCTTCCCCTTCCTATCCAGCGTTCTCGAAAGGTCCCGTTAATATGGTTTCGGACATTAATTGAATAATGTGCCGGACAACCATCTAATTGCAGAAACAGTTCTCCTAGTTTCGAGTGGCACATCTTCCAACAAAATTGGCAAGTCGTTGATCAAAAACTCTAAAAAGCGGTTACCAGTTAAAGCTTGATAAAAAAAAATAAGATTCTGCAAGACTTTCCGTATCGATATTTTGACTCTCTTTATCGGTATTTAATTTACAAAATTCTTCTTTAATGTTATCAGTTTTCTTTATTCATTTCGGTACTTGTGTTTATATTTAATAATTCTTGTTTTGCGTCATTAGTTTCCATTTTATCTGAAATATTTTCAACCTCTTCTTTATCTGCACCTAACTGCATGAGGTCTTTGTTTTGGTATTCATATTTTTGTTTGTTTTTCTGTATACCTTCTCCCTTAGTTCGTTTTGTCTAATGTCGTCAGCATCGCCATTATCTAATTCATTCATTCTTTAGTTCGTTGTTCGTTGTTTCTTCAATCTCATTATTTCTGCAAGTAATATCATTAATATCCAAGGTTGGTTCTCTCTCAAATGGAAGAGTGTGGCTGATAAAACCCTGCATTAATATCTAGTTGAAAAAATCATTTGCTTCACTTTGGTTGTATGGTTCAACAGTAATATTATCAAACTGCATAGGTAAGCTGTCAAGAAAATTTTCACTAAGGTTATTATTTATATTGACATCTGTAGTGTAACATACCCGGTTCGTTTAACATTGTTGAAAGAGGAAGTATTTGGCCAATAATCGAAAAGGTTTACCTACGTTGTGTTTATTTATATTATTTATTAACTTACCTCGAATGTGCTACATATTTACGAAATTAGGGAGATTTGAGTAGTTTTAAATAAAACAAAACAAATTATTAAATACACCTCGTTTATTAGTTTTCTGTCAACGGTGTAATAGCCTACCTAACCACCTATCAGTGCCGTACTCGGCCTTGAATTCACGGGGGAAAAGAGCCCGGCAGAGAAAACCCCGATCACAATTCAAAGAATCGATGTCGCTATTGCAATGGTACTAATAATGATGACAATAATAAAAATGTATCTCTACTTCAATACTTGAATGCACGGTAATATAATCATCATTCTACATACAAAACTGAAGAGTATTTTGGTTAGTTAGCCGACTTGCGTCAGAAGGTACTGAGGTCCCATACGGGAGGCTACCCAGCTAGTAGTTGAGGGGTTGGACAAACATCTCAAATCATATCTCATGCCTCATATGTTTTTTACGGATGTTTGTCTAGTCACGGGAGAAAATATTAACAGAATCACCAAGGCTCTTACAAACATCTGACAAGCGAACCGCTAATTCAAGTAATAAAGTAGTAGTTGTAGATGATTAATAATAACTTACAATACCATTTACAACAGCATAACTTCGACTCAAACTAAAGTTATACATATAATGTCAACAATAAATCAACAAGTACTGTTTTACCTCCAAATTATAATAAAATATAATAAAACTGTAATAAAATATTGAACAGACAATAAAATAATAAAAGGAACACAATGACATTAAATCTTTAAATGCAATATACAAAAACAAGTTACTGACCTGTAAAATTAGAACAGATGCACTACTTATCACCATTCACTGTCTTCCAACCTATCTGTCGCAGTCTTAAAACCCCACTAACTAGTAACTACCCGTTGAATCTCGCTCAGCGTTCCCGTATTTATTATTCCTTCGTCTTCAGTCGCCCCTCTAGCTAATGCGTATATAATATTCTATACAGGGTGTTATTCATTCATCAATTGCTTCTTTAAATAAAGGAATAAATGTAGCTTTCGTGATATATTTATGAGTCGTTTGTTTGTGTTTTAATACAATTTTTCTCCATGCTCATTTTATGGGTTTGAGTATCGCGTAATCGCTGTACCTACCAAGCGCGGAAACATTCTTCTCCCCTAGTGACGGCGATATGGATATCGTGCCGCGTACTGCCTTGCAGCTATAGCTGCATTTTGAAAACACTCGAACTAAATTGCAATCATGTCAACGGCTTTATTATTTGTGAGAGGCATTTTGATTTGAAAAAGTACTCAAATTATACGCAATCAACAATATTAGGCTGCGTGTGATAAAAGTTTGACGTTACTTGGAAATATTTTTGTTAGGCGATTGTCATGTCCATGGCCTACTACTTGCCTTTGACCAATGTGTATCAAAATCATTTCTAGTTGACTGCAAAAAATCTCGAAATTCATTTTTTTTTTTCGGGCAAAATCCGATGTATATTTTTGTTTGTAAAATTTCGAACAAAACTTCGGATTTTGGAAGAATGACAGAAAATAAATTTAAGAAAAAAACAAAGTCAAATTCTTGTAACGTGGTGTAGAACCCTTTGGCGCAAATTTGTGTCTCTCCATCCTATTCTGCTATATTACTCTTCATGTCATTAAATAATTCTAAAAGTTCCAAACGAACAGATGAAACGACTTCAATGAGCCTACCAGCGTAAATCCATCTTGTTGGCGCTACAGTAGGCAAACGTCTTCGAATTAATTTGTCCAGGGCGTCTGTCCTTTTTGACGATCTTGAAAAAAATACGGTCAGACCTGATAAAGTTTAAAAAAAAATTTTTGCACTCTTTAATGTGTTCAACTGACTGCTGCAGAACCAAATTCAGTTTGTGTGCATAACAATGTACAAAAATCGCTTGCTTACATTTAACTCTAACTTTTGTAACCCTGTATGTTGACCACTCATCACTGCCGCTCCGTCATAAGTTTGTGCAACTAACTTGTCTCCACACCCAAATTCATTCAATACATCAAATATATATTTTGATAAAGAAGCTGCTGATCGATTGTCACTCACATTAATAAACTTTAGAAACCTTTCGCGAACCTCACCATCAGGACAAACGTACCTAAATACAATCGAAAGTTGTGATTTGTTCGACACATCTGTACTCTCGTTCATTATAACAGAAACAAAATTCGCTTGTGTAACTTCCAATTTAATTTTATTTGCCATAAATGTGGATATTGCCTCAATAATGTCATTTTGAATGTCACTTGAAACGCCTGAGAACACCGTTGACGTGTCCAAATGCTGACGAAATGGTTCATCTTTTTTAGCAATTAATACAAGCAATTCTCTGTAATTACTTACCTTTATTGTCGGATTCATCCCCTTCACAGTGACCTCTAAAAGCTAATTCTTGTTTGGCTGACGTCTTCGGACGATTTTTAAAGTTTTCTTTGAATAACCACAGCATTTATTGTTTTAAAATTTTGAAAAAATTACTATAGTTGCACGTACTATTTGTGTATATGTTTCCACTTTTATTTTAATGTTTGCCCCCTCCCCCAATTTAAAAAAAAATATTTTTTGTTGACACGTTAAATTCGCTACAAACGTATAAAATAAAATTGTTTTAATATCAAAAACGGATTACCGACCTACTCCAAAGAGATATCAGCAGGTAAATTTGAAAATAAATAACGCCCTCTTCGTAAATTAATCGGATTCAACATTTTTACGATGTCTGAGAACATAACAATACTTTCATCTTGTATTAATGGGAAACAAAAAAATATTTCATTTTTATTGCCATTTTTTTTCCTTAAAAATCGAACTAAATAGGAAGAAGGCTCATTCGCCTCTTTTATCTCTTCTACAATTAATCCAACATAATATTTGAATTTGGAACGGAAAGCTAAAGGCACTTTTATTATTGCAAACATATCAACTTTAGGAATTAAAATATCAGAAGAGTCAGTCTTTTGGGATTTCATTTTATTTTTCAAGGGCATTAACAGAATCTCATCCTCTGAATCGGTGCATAATATGTTATCAGTCTCTGGATCTGAATCAGGTATTTCATTTTCTTTGTCCGTTGTTTTTGCAAGAGTCGGTTCCGATAATTTAGGATCGTTCTTCTCCGAAAAATGTTTAGGCACAACTGGTTGCCCGGATTTTACATTTATGCGCTTTCTTCTGCCCTTAGGACGAACATCTGGCGATCTTGTTTTTTGCAAAAAATTTAAAAGTGCGTCAGACACATAGCTCCCTGTTGATGGCGTCGGAGAATCGGATTGGGTTGGTGTATTTGCTACAGATATGTCTATTCTGCGAGGCAGTCTTTTCAAGACAGCTTCTGGATTGTATGGAAAAATTCCTGTGGCTCGAAACCCCGATAAAATATTTGTTTTTGAGGTAGCTTGCAATGCAGTCAATGTTTCTTGTAGAAGTTGCGGAAAGTCGGATTTTTGGAATGGTCCCTTTGTTTTCATTTTCCAGTCTGTGAGTATGGACCTCCAGTGTTTCTTCATGGGCGCAAAATATGCAACGTCTAGTGGTTGACATAAATGTGTCGAATTTGGAGGAAGCAATATAAATTTGATGTCATATGTTTGACAATCTTGTATAACATCCAGGGTGATATGGCTCGACAAGTTATCACCTATTAAAATTTTGCTGCCTTCCTTTCGCCTAAAATATGGTAGAAGTACTTGACGAAACCACTCTACAAATGTCGCTGTCTCGAACCAACCGCTTTTGCTTATGCTATAGCATGTACCAGGAGGTCCATTTTCTTCCCACTCTTCATATCTATGCTTCGCTTTATAGACTACAAACGGAGGAAGGAGTTGACCAGAAGCCGATGCAGCCATCATTACACTAATGCTAGTTTTTGACGAGTCAATGACTCTATCACAGTGTTTGGATTCACGTTTGCAGACGACCTTAGGCTTTCCAGGATCGTCACTGAAATTTGTCTCATCGTAATTAACGATATTTTCTCCTGGAATACCCTCAATAGATTGTTTCAGCTCCGAAAAATATTCATTGATAGTCGCCTCAGTCACCTCAGCTCTACTTCGCTTGATATTTTGAGCTAATCTAACAGTAAGATCTTTATGTCGCGAAAGAAAATTTTTGGCCCAAGTTGTTCCGGGTAGATTATTTTTCCATTGTTTTACTGTTTTTCCTCTTCTTGTCATATAATGTTGAACTACCTGACGAATATCAAATTCCGTGAGCGGAAAACCCCATTCTGCTGATAGTAAGATAGCTTCAACAAATTGAATTTCTTCTTCGTTGGTAAGTAATGTCTGCCCGCCATGTTTCTTTGTGTGACCCCCTTTAATTTTATCGTGTATGGTGGATTTTGGGATATTATAATTTTCACTTGCATGTCTAATTGACATTCTTCCCTGCCTAACCTGCTTAGCTGCCATTTCTAGTCGTATCGGGTCATAATTTATGTAGTTCCTTGAACCCAGAGCTCGTTTATATACCCGCACCATTGTCCAAAGTCGCCCCCAGTTTAGTGATTTTTTTGAATACCACCCTGTAACAAAAAACTACGATGATTTTTCTAACATCTAATTTACTAAAAACATTAAGTAAACATCATATTTCAATACAACATACACCCACAACTAGAATAACATCAACTAAAACTTAGTCAGCCTTTACTTTTTCAAATTTTGAAAATCAGTTAAATCAATGGCGATCGCTAAATTTCAAATACGAGGTAAATACTTACAGAGAACGGCAAGCGGCTCCCACTACACTCTCATCGATACTAAACTGTATACCCTCCTGCCAGCAAATCGCCGAATATACCAATCGGGGAGACGAAACAAAATAGAAACGTACGAAGACTACACGATGTCCGAAGACACCTCACATGACGGTACCTATTCTTCTTTACATTTTCATTATGCCTCATAATATTTTCCTTAAACGCTTGGCTCAAACAGAATTCAATTCTTGTTTTCCCGTCACATTCCTACATTTCTAGCATATCTCAAAACAATATAAATATGTCGTATAAATATTCAGAACTGATTTAAAACAAGTCATAGTGGTTCAAATGTCAGGCATTTTCATGTTGTATAAATATTGTTATAATAATAATAATCAAATGAGTACTGTACGAACATTGGTAGAATATTTTGCAAATTAATATTCAAAAAGTGGTATTGGATAAATGTTAAAACGTATTCAAGAAATATTTAAACCTTTTCCTTTATTTAATCTTAATGGTGAGAAAAAATTTCATGATAAAACATAAAATCATAATATCAAACAAACAAACCGATAAGTAGTAGATACAAAATATTGCACACTATTAAGAATAATGTTTAAATAAGTGCAGACATCAGAATTACAAAATCCTTCTACAAGGAAAAAAGTGATACACCCAATATATTATGTTTTACTTAAACAGTGTTAAAATAAAAGTCTAATGATGAATTCTCAATCATATATTGGTCTTAGTAATACATGTTAATGTTATTTCATAGATTTTCTGCCTCCTTCAATTTTATCTGGACACCTCACAAGCCATAGCTTTATACAATTTATTATATCACACTCTGTTGACATTTTGGTGGGTGTGTTCAACCTCACAGCTTCTGCAAAGTTTATACAAAATTATTTTGAGGTTTCATGACTTGCAAATAAATTAACTCACCTATTATAGTTTGTACTAATTTGAAGGATTTAAATTGTTGTTTTTTCTTTGCTCCATCCTAGCTAAACTAAACAATGAACACTGCAAACACTCAACACCTAATGCTAATAATCAGTATAATCACAATAAAATTATTGCAAACATACGTACCTATAATCACAAATTATATACCCTCATATAAATGTAAATGCTGGAAAGCGTGGAAAATGGCGGCTACCCCACTACTCACTCTCACTTCACTACACTTTATTATTGGGATATACACCTTTAAGCTTTAAACTGAATAGGTAGTACCAACATTCAGAAAACCGTGCCAAAACGGGGTAGATTTAAAAAAACTTACCTATTCAAATGTTATACAATATATTATGTAATATAATATACAGCTAGTTTGGTGCTATATGGCTATTTTAAAAAATGTTAAATAATTACTGGGCAATCTTTGATTCCATATTAACAAATCATTACTGGAAATGTCGAAATTATTTAAGAGTTGGATTTTATTTGATATTCTTTTAAACTACATCACCATATCACATTTGTCCTATGAATTAGAGAAAATGTGATATTATGCAATATCTCGCTATAAACTTACTATTTACTTACCATTTTACATCTAAAAATGATTTTCTGAACATTCTGTTAACTAAAATATTTTATTTCGTTAAAAAATGACAGATAATTTAAAATAAATACAGAAATGTAGAAATGACTCCCCATTCTGGGTACAATTGTAACTAAATAAAATGATTATATAATCGTAACTAATGACTTCTATCCAGAAAATTTCTCTGGAAATGTTAATCCTGAACCTCTTCAATTTTAATTAGGATGTGGGAATATTCTAACTATATTCGCGCTGTCTACCATCTCTTCATCTTCTACATAAGGCGAAACAAATTTATAATTCTTAAATCTTAAGAATCTAATAAGCCAATTATCACAATCGCCCTTTTGATGATATACCTACTGCTTGAAATCAATTTGGAGAGGGAAAATATAAATTAAGACCCATTAATACATTTATCCTCATTTTGACCCTTATATTTATAATTTGCTTTTACATATCGGTTACAACATTGACTTATACCCCCACGAATTGCTCTTCGTCAACAAATTCTGACGTCTTCAGTTGTTGTGGGGGGATTGTGATTTATATGATTTTTCTTCGAATAAACTGCGGATTTAACCTCCAATTATAGCAAACTTCACTTATTGACTGATTCCTGTTCCATCGATGATCCAGATACTTGATATGTTTAGTGCCCCTTGAACGATAAAATTTGTAGTATTTATTTGATAAAATTAGTTCTCAGGATGCTCTGTGATCTTCTGGCTGTTCTGGTTCTTCCAAGTTCTTGGTGAATTATTACTTTCTTAGTAGTTGTTTGATATAACTGTTTCTGTGTTCTGAAATCTTCTGTCTAGTTTTTCTGTGCGTAGGAGTAGGATGTGACTTGTAAATCGCTTTCTCAAGATATTTTCGTTTACGAATAGAATTTATACTTAAACGATGGCCACATACATTAAACGTTCATTCGTCTGAATGTATGCATTAAATCATGTCGGTAGTATTAGTTTCATTTTAAGTCTGATGTAGTACTAGAATATTATCTGCTAATCTAATAGCTTATGGTAATAGTCTTTATGCTCTTTGTTCTCCAGAAAATCAATTATAGATCGTAATGATTTTCTTCTGTTGTCCGATATTTCGTTCTGAATGATCTTGTTTTTCTTTAAAATTGCAAATTTCTTCCAAGTTTCAACATCACTGTACGTATATTTTAAAAGTCGTGGTCACACGCCATAAAAGAGTGCCCAGTTATTAAAAACTTATACTGAATATTCTCAAATATTCCATGGCATACCAAAAAATAATAACATGATTATAACCTTATTTTTGTTTTGTCCTGCGCAGCTGCCCGTCCAAAGAACTAGACGATGTTCTGGGACTTAAATACTATTTAAAAATTTAAGCCAACCCTTCATTCCAAAAGCACATATATGTAGTATTTGTGTTACTGTAGTGAATTTCCAGATTGTAACAGCTAAACTGAATTGCGTAAAACATATCGGAATGTAGTGGTTTTTAGGCTTTCACGGCCAGTGTTATAATTTGATACATGGTGATTTTCCGGGTTATGCCGTGACCTCGGTAACTGGTAGCTGCCAGAAACAGAGTTAAAATGCACCCCTAGCATTAGCTGGGATACTTTTACCTGCCCTGGTTGTTCTCGGGCTAGGCTCTGTGGGGACAGACCCGCTATCGCGACTGAGCCGCGTCAGTCGCGGCGAAGCTTTTGCAGAGTCACCACTGCAGATGCCGACAGTGAAGAGCGGCGAAACGTTTGGAAGCATGGGATTCGACCAGTTACAGCGGCGGCTATGGAACGCCTCGGAGGACCACCAATATCCGAAAAGCGGTTCCGACCGTAGCAGTCGTAATACCACAGTAGGAACCGAAATCAATATATGGACAGGCCCAGAGACACCGATAGCGGGTCTGTCCCCACAGAGCCTAGCCCGAGAACAACCAGGGCAGGTAAAAGTATCCCAGCTAATGCTAGGGATGTGCATTTTAACTCTGTTTCTGGCAGCTACCAGTTACCGAGGTCACGGCATAACAACCCGGTGTTAATGTGAGTACAAAAAGGACTCCTGTCGAAACACTGTTATAAAATCTATACGAACAGTTTTGGTTTGGATATTTGGTAACAAATACCTTGTATGACCGGTGAATTTTAAGTTCAGGGCTTAAGTATTCTTTAACAGACTGGGACCTTGAATAATGACTCTCATCCCTAGGAAATGAAGCTATGTGACGAATAACAGCATTGCGATCGTCAGTGGTAAATTTATTTGATGTAACTTATTATCACTGGGCTTGCCAGTGGTTTTTTAAAAATAAAATTTTCGAAAATTAAGCTTTTATTAATTAAAATGTTACAACTAACGCGTGAGAAGATTTTATCAGAACTGACTTGACAAACTACATAGAAAACAAGGATGAGAATTATCTAACAAGCAATTTTGCGTACATCGCAGTATTAGTATTAAGTTTCATAGCATCTACTATCTAAGTTATTTAAGAGTCACAGGGTGTGTCACATTACATGTATGAGAAGTTTGATTATTTTTTAAAGTTGTTTTGCCCATTTTTTTAAATTATAGTTTCAAGTTTCATTTTTGAAAAATATTCATGAGTGTCTGTTTACACACCCTTATCATTTCATCTTTTTCATTAGGCACAAAAAAAACCGTACCTTGCTTGAAAAGGCTGCTGTCAGTTGATTAGTAAGAATCCTTCAAAATCTTATTTGCGATATAGGCTCTTTGCCTGAAGCTTTTTTTTCGCGGTAATAAAGAATAAGAGAATTTACTATCGATGCATCAATTAAATAATATAATAATTTAATCCACCATCGCCTAGATTTTTTTGATATTGAATAGGTTTGCATAAATTGATCATGGCCTATTAATATATTAGGTTGGTGCAAAAATAATGACCGTTTTCAAACAGCTACTTTCAACGAACGTAACTCAACTCAGAATAAACTTTATTAATCGAAATAAAAACCATTAGATTCAATACATTTTTGCCAACGAGAAACAAGTTTATTTATTCCGGTAGCATAAAAATCCGGCGTTCTGGAGGCGATGAAGTCGTCGAAGGCCGATTCGGCATCATCTCGGCTTTTGAAGCATTTCTCGCGCAGGTTGTCGAGGCGCTTGAAAAAGTGGTAGTCGGTGGGCGAGAGGTCCGGCGAGTATGGCGGATGAGGCAGAGTCTCGTAGCCCAATTCGTTCAACTTCTGCAGGGTCGGTTGTGCGACGTGCGGACGAGCGTTGTCGTGGAGCAGAATTGGCTCCTTTCTGTTGACCAATGCCGGGCACATACGCTGCAGCTTCTGGTGCATATCGTTGATATGTTGACAGTACCTCTCTGCCGTAATCGTTTGGCCCTTATTGAGGAAGCTGTGGTGGATGAGACCGGCGGCAGACCACCAAACAGTAACCATAATCTTCTTTTGGTGCAGTTTCTGCTTCGGAAAGTGTTGTGGAGCCTCGTCGCTGTCCAACCACTGTGCAGAACGACGCCGGTTGTCGTAGAGAATCCACTTCTCATCGCACGTTACGATCCGGTCGAGAAAAGGGTCGTTTTTGTTGCGCTGAAGAAGAGGACGACACCTCAAAACAACGATTTCTTTGATTTTCGTTCAAATCGTGAGGCACCCATTTATCGAGCTTCTTTGACTTCCCTATTTGCTTCAGATGGCGTAGGACTGTTGAGTGATCGACGTTGAGTTCTTGTGCGACTTCTCGTGTGGTTTTGCGAGGATCGGCTTCGATCAAGGCTTTCAATTTTCTTCCTTTTACCTTCTTTGTACACTAGTTTGTGTCTGCGGATTATGCATGCTACTCCCCAGCAATACTGGTTTAGATTCCTGATCCTTCCATGCCATGAATGATATGTCGTTAATCATGGCAAACTTTGATTTACCTTTAGGTGAATATTTTCTGTTGTATCTAAATGTATCGTAAGCAAATTGCTGTTCCACATAAGAAGTAGCCAATATTCAATAATTTTTTTAAAAGTTTACAGAGCACCAATTGATAAATCCTCCTCACAGATAGAGCTGGAGGAGGAGACGATAAAAGTTATTTATTTAAAGGGTTTTTGTGGATAAAATAAAAGTGGAACAAGTCGAATTTGTATTCCTTACTAGGCTAACAAATTTAGATCCAATTTTATAATGATGGAGAACACTGCAGTGAAATACATCGATTCTATAATTGGTAAAACTTCTTGCCAAATTTCTCGATATTTAGATTTTGTGGTTACTACACCTCGCAACTCTTTTCCTAAAGGAGGATGTAATAGCTGCCGTTGACACTATCAAACGATTGGTAGAAAAATAATAGCAAATCTGTTGTATTAAAGGCAGATGGGACAAATAAAATTTAATCACAGAAATTAAGTATTTCACTTCGAAATTAAAAATTTCACTTGTGAGATAATACCTTTATTTGATATAATTATTAGTACAATATAAGCTTATGCTCTGGTAAGCACTTGTCTCAGCTCTGGCGATGAGGGAGGATCGAGTTTTAGTATTTATAGGATCCCTTATCGCGTACAAATACGACATTATGATAAAAGAACGGTGTACAACAAATATTGTTATGCATATTATACAAGTTGATAACAAAATATATATACAAGGCGGATACAAAACAGACGGCAATTCCATGCTACGAGTAAGTTCTGCTGTTTCTCATGGTTGTCGCATGAAACAATATACACATTGACTTCATAATAATAATAATAATAATAATAAAAGGGTCGTTTTTGTTGCGCTGAAGAAGGGCTGACGACACCTCAAAACAACGATTTCTTTGATTTTCGTTCAAATCGTGAGGCACCCATTTATCGAGCTTCTTTGACTTCCTATTTGCTTCAGATGGCGTAGGACTGTTGAGTGATCGACGTTGAGTTCTTGTGCGACTTCTCGTGTGGTTTTGCGAGGATCGGCTTCGATCAAGGCTTTCAATTTTCTTCCTTTTACCTTCTTTGTACACTAGTTTGTGTCTGAGGATTATGCATGCTACTCCCTATCAATACTGGTTTAGATTCCTGATCCTTCCATGCCGTGAATGATATGTCGTTAATCTGGCAAACTTTGATTCACCTATTTTCATTTTTTTAGTATCTTGTAGTAACCTTTAGGTGAATATTTTCTGTTGTATCTAAATGTATCGTAAGCAAATAGCTGTTCCACATAAGAAATAACCAATATTCAATAATTTTTTTAAAAGTTTACAGAGCACCAATTGATAAATCCTCCTCACAGATAGAGCTGGAGGAGGGAGACGATAAAAAGTTATTTATTTAAAGGGTTTTTGTGGATAAAATAAAAGTGGAACAAGTCGAATTTGTATTCCTTACTAGGCTAACAAATTTAGATCCAATTTTATAATGATGGAGAACACTGCAGTGAAATACATCGATTCTATAATTGGTAAAACTTCTTGCCAAATTTCTCGATATTTAGATTTTGTGGTTACTACACCTCGCAACTCTTTTCCTAAAGGAGGATGTAATAGCTGCCGTTGACACTATCAAACGATTGGTAGAAAAATAATAGCAAATCTGTTGTATTAAAGGCAGATGGGACAAATAAAATTTAATCACAGAAATTAAGTATTTCACTTCGAAATTAAAAATTTCACTTGTGAGATAATACCTTTATTTGATATAATTAGTACAATATAAGCTTATGCTCTGGTAAGCACTTGTCTCAGCTCTGGCGATGAGTGAGGATCGAGTTTTAGTATTTATAGGATCCCTTATCGTGTACAAATACGACATTATGATAAAAGAACGGTGTATAATAAATATTGTTATGCATATTATACAAGTTGATAACAAAATATATATACAAGGCGGATACAAAACAGACGGCAATTCCATGCTACAAGTAATTCCTGCTGTTTCTCATGGTTGTCGCATGAAAAAATATACACATTGACTTCATAATCCTAAAATATACACACATAACTGTAATAGTAAATATCACAGGGGAAAATATAACACAACAGTTTTACAGTTACAGACGAAATTGAAAAATTATTTTTGTCGTACTGTACAAAAAAAAAGATTAGATATTTAGTGTCACACACCAATTCATAAAACAAAACAAATATTTTTCTACTTGAAGATCTTGGATTTTGGGCAAAGGTTTTTTTCTCCTTCAAAACATTGCTTGTACACGTATTACACGTACATAGTACACGATTCATGAAGTCAATGACTGCATTTAATATATCTTATTCAGTTGTCCGGTTTTCTGGTTTTATTATACTCCTCATAACATTCAACGCAATAAGATTTTTCTTCGTAAGGTACTTATATTCTGGGGTGACCAGAGCTGTATCTTGACCTCTGAGAATTTGCTGTGATCAATAAGAAGTCGGTCCTTGTTCATGAACCTGCTGAACAAGGACCGATGATGTATCTCACTTGTGAAATAATACTTTTATTTGGTATAATTATTGGTACAATATAAACTTTTTATTCTAATAAGCTCTTGCCTAAACTCTGACGTTGAGAGATCGAGTTTTAATATTTACAGGATCTCTTATCGTCTACAAAATATGTCATTATGATGAAAGAAACAGTGTATAACAAATATTGTTATGCATATTAAACATTTGATAACAAAATATATACATAACTATGTATACTTAAAAGGGCAAGACCTGTTAGTCATCCTTGATCACTTCAGTTTCGGAATAGTATTTTAAACGTCTTTGTAGTATTTTGGCTGGATTTTTTTTCGAAGGATTTTTCAACATAATATATAAACACTACATGAGAGACAAATGACACTGTGTGGAATTTTGCAACAAAAATTTACATTACATTACATGGCAATTTACATGATACGTTAGACAATATCCTATAAAATTGTGAATCTCGTTTATTATTATTATTATTTTAATTAATCAATAGCATTTTTTGGCCCGTCAACTTGAGATGATTAATGGCCGTATTAATAGACATAACATGAGACGGTCTTAGGTTAAGCAGGTCTCAAGTCAGTGTGTTTGAATTAACAAACGACCCTCAAGATAAAATTCGGACATAAGTTAAGGTCAAGTTAAAGTCGCGTTTAGGTATCTTGAGATAGTCGTACTTCGAATATAACCTCAAATGGGCATGTCATGTAATCTAACCAAACATTTACCTATATCATTTGTTATAACGCCATTAATTAATCCAACGAATCAACAGGAAGAGAACTATAACAGAACACACAAGAGCACAAGGAATATTGTCGAGAGGTTATTTGGCATGTGGAAACAAAAATTTCCTTGTCTTAGTCGTGTACTTGCTTTCAAATTTTTTAGTTTAATTTCTTCATATTCTCTTCTTATTTGGACCACAGTTAACTCCTTTTTAGCTGTTCGCATTCTCAAATCATGAAGTTCTTTTTGATGGATCATTCCTTCCTTAATTTTTTGTATGCGCAGTGTGCTTTCTTCGGCCAGTTTTTGTTGAACAGCCAAATTTTTATTCCTTATAGATTTGCGTCGTTTCACAGGAGTAGTGCGATCAACCATATTATCTGCTTCATTAGTTTCGAAGACAAATTCTATACGTTCATCCTCATCTATATCTTCAGCTTGCGGAGGCTGTACAGAATGGTTATTTTCATCACATTCTGAAATTTTTATAATTTTTAATAATATATAATAAAAATATTCAAACAAACAAACCTTTCTGACTTTCAAAAACTGCAGTTGAGTCCCAAACCGAATCCATTTCGATGTCTGCATGGGGTGCTGCTTCATCAACTATGGGCAGCACATGATCCTCTACCTTCTTATCTGGTACCCCTCTACCTGTTGCTAGCACCTCATATCTAGCTTGAGTTGTCTGTTTTCTTTTCCTATAAGAAAAATACCAATTATTTCAATAACACACATGCTCGTAAAATAAAATCCACTAATGCTACATTAGTTTTCCAATTACTTCTGTTTCAAGTTTGCCCACAACTTTTTCAACTGTTGTGACGTACTCTTAGAATTTACCTCTGGCTGTATATTACAATTATGGGTTATTTCTTCCCAGGCACGGTTTTTATTTTGGAGGGTGGTGCCATCCGTTTTTTTATTTTCAATAGCAGCCCCTTCTTCTTTTACCAACATTGCTAATAGGATCTGTTCTCTTTGTGTATAACATTTTCTTTCCATTTTTTCTACAATATAATTATTACAACACAAACAAAACAAGAAACTTACTTTTATGGCCGTATTAATAGACATAACTTTGAGACGGTCTTTGGTTCAGCAGGTCTCAAGTCAGTGTGTTTGAATTAATAAACGACCTTCAAGACAAAATTCGGACATAAGTTAAGCTCAAGTTGAAGTCACGTTTTAGGTATCTTGAGATAGTCTTACTTCGAATATAACCTTAAATTGGCATGTTATGTAATCTAACCATATAAAAACATTTACCTATATAATTTATCATTTGTTATTTATACACTACTGTTTCTCCATAAAACCCATAGAATCTTTATTTTTTTAAATACATTTTTTCTCATAAAAGATGGATGATTATTTTGATATTATTAATGTAGTAGAAGAACAATTATTGGAAAACGAACAGATGGATCGTTTGCCAAAGCGATATTTGCGCGATTTACCTAGTCTTTTCGTGTTTTACAGTGATAGTGAATTTAAACAGCAGTATCGGTTTCGTAAGAACACTGTGAGATATATTCTTTTACCGTTGGTTGCTGATGGATATGTAGCTCATAATAATAGAGATCTACTTGTACCTCCCATTAATCAACTGTTTATAGCTTTAAATTTATTTTTGCTACAGGAGAGTTTCAGGTAATGTACTTACCACACATGTATATATACTTTTTTTACAGCTTGTTGCTGGAAGTCAAGGGTCTATTTCGAACATAATAAGAAAGGCGGCTATTAAGTTCGCAGAGGACTTAGAGTAGTATGTCCACTTTCCTATTATAGAAAATGAACAGAGGGCAAATATATTGCACTTTTATGAACCTTACCAATTTTCTTCTGTTGCTTGCTGTGTTGATTGTACACATATACCCATACAAAATCCTGGAGGCGATAATGGCGAGGTGTTCAGAAATCGTAAAGGATATTTTTCTCTAAATGTCCAGGTAAGGTATATCGTTCCCTATTTTTACAGTTTTAAAATAATTAGTTTTAGGCGATCACTGGACCAAGAATGGAAATAATGGATATTGTTGTTAGATATCCCGGGTGTTATGTTTTCTGATTTTTTATGAAGAGAATATATTGTAGATACAGATATGCTTTATTAATAACACTAATAGATAACTTTTACAATTCAGAGACATACTACATCTGAACTATTAGACATCTTGACTGTCTCTCTTTTTGTTCATGAAGGCACTCGACTTGGCTAGACGAGACTGGCGCACGCGCACTATCACTCGCTGCACAGGGGTGTACAAAATCGTCCAAACACCGGGTCTACACATGATAGTCAAATTATTGGATTGTTACTAGGTGATAATGGTTATCCATGTCGTTCCTATTTATTAACGCCATTAATTAATCCTACGAATCAACAGGAAGAGAACTATATCAGAGTACACAAAAGCACAAGGAATATTGTCGAGAGGTTATTTTTGGCATGTGGAAACGAAAATTTCCTTGCCTTAGTCGTGTACTTCGTACAAAAATGCAGACGACAATAGCTATAATATGTGCTTGCAAAATTACTCGAATTCTTTCGAAACTTTTTATTTGCTATTCCCCTGATAAGATCTTTTACAGGATAAGTCAGGTTTTAATAGTTACACTTTGAGGGTAAGTAGAACTGAGCAGTTTGTTATTTATGTCTTATTTTGGGATTTATAAGTAAAAATACAGGGTGTCTTTTTAAGACATAATTAGGTACTTTGTTGGCAAAATATGGCTAATGTATGCCCACTGCTTTGGTAAATATACATATGTATAGTCCTTATTTTTTTTCCAACTTCAACACTTACTGTCTCTCATATTGTGCTTTCAAATTTTTTAGTTTAATTTCTTCATATTCTCTTCTTATTTGGACCACAGCCAACTCCTTTTTAGCTGTTCGCATTCTCAAATCATGAAGTTCTTTGGGATGGATCATTCCTTCCTTAATTTTTTGTATGCGCAGTGGGCTTTCTTCGGCCAGTTTTTGTTGAACCGCCAAATTTTTATTCCTTATAGATTTGCGTCGTTTCACAGGAGTAGTGCGGTCAACCATATTATATGCTTCATTAGTTTCGAAGACAAATTCTATACGTTCATCCTCATCTATATCTTCAGCTTGCGGAGGCTGTACAGTATGGTTACTTTCATCACATTCTGAAATTTATATAATTTTTAATAATATAAAATAAAAATATTCAGACAAACAAACCTTTCTGACTTTCAAAAACTGTAATGTAAGTAAATATATTGAATCCAATGAAAATATGTTTTTAATATAAAGCACATCTTACCTATCTGCAAGATAAATTATCTTCACTACATCCTTTTTTGCCGCTGCAATTCTTGGCTGAAGGTTAGGTACAGCAGAGTTGACATACATCAAAATTAACATTTTAATAAATACCAGGGTTTATCTCTTTCAGTCAATAGCCCTGCAGTTTTCTAGATAACCTTTATTTAATTCCGAGAAAATACATGTCTGAGATATCTTAATAGGCATGGATATATTTTATAAAAGGTCAGGGCAAATACTCAGCATGCAAAAATTATCTAACCCACGCTATATTTCAGTTCCAATCATTCCGGAGAGAAGAGGAGCAAGCATAACGACCTAAGGTACATCGTTTACTTATTACGTGGGTGGTCTAACATATCTGTAACTGTATAGTGTATAAATATCTAAAATAAGTATCCTACATCGACCGTAGTCGGGGCGGGTCAGGAGTCGAGCATTTTGGATGGTGAGATGAGATGATTCGTAATTTATAGGCTGCCATTAAATAAGACTGTAAATGATTTAAAACGTACCTGAGCACCCTACCTTCTAGTTGCAATATAGAAGACTACTGAATATACTACTGTATTTAGTCTCTAATTGTAAACATGACTGCGTCCATTTAGCCTTGAGCATATACAGGGTGTGATATATCTACTGAATAATCAATAAGCCATTATGATCTACCTATTATCACACTGTTACACATGTTGAATATTTAACCAAGTCTAGCATTATCGTACTGTTCTTGGCACCCATCGGGAATGCCAACACCGGGAGTGCAATGGGTGTTAGGGGCAAACACGCAAAACACCCTCCCAGTGTGCTCAACACACGGTCTTGTGGCTTCGACTAGCAGGAGGGGCGCTGCGGGTACAAAGAGCAAACTCACGAGGCTAATCCAACACTAAATACCGTCGACATAACGTAGTCGGAGGGGCGCTGCGGGTAGGCAAACTCACGAGGCTAATCCAACACTAAATACCGTCGACATAACGTAGTCGGAGGGGCGCTGCGGGTACAAAGGCCCTTTGTACCCGCAGCGCCCTTACCCTTGTACCCTTTGTCAAAGGGTAAACTCACGATGTATTCCACCTGAATACGTAAGACGCCACCAGACACACAAAATATCCATGGATCTCTACACCTGTCAGTAGTGACGAGCAAAACAGTAAAGTGCCTCAAATGCATAGATTTAACTCGTTTATATCAAATGTCATTAAAACTAATAACTAATCAATCGATTGTGCAGCTTGAGCACCTCAATTCAGAATATCAAATCGTCAACACTTACTAACACAAACTAGCTCTTTTATTAAGCAATACTTACTGCTAACCCGAATGACATTGTACTAATTGAATGTACCTCGTATATAATTGTATTGGTCTATGCAACAGGACACCAATAACAACAGAACATATCAAGACTAACTGTGACTGAAATATAATAATTATTGTGACAATATTTAAGATTTACTCAATATGAAATGGTTCTGATATTCGTCATAAAAGCAGGTATGCTCAGTTATAAATAAGCTAGGGAATACCGGGGCGGAATGGGGAGTTTACCGTTAAAGTTAAATTTGGAGCTGTAAATGATGTGATATAAATTCAAAAAAAGTGTCCTTTACTTCGTTCTGCCCCGCCTGCGGTTATCGGGCGTACAGATTTCACAGACAAGTACTGGCTCGTCGTCATCACTGTCTATCCCAGCGCAAGAATTATGAGCCCATTTTTTGCACTGAATGTATGAAATCCACTCTTCAGTTGAAACTGAATATTGGTCATTACACTATAAACACAAAGCGTCTTATTCCTCCTCAGAGCTCTCATCAACTTCTAATTTTTAATTTTTTTTTGTAGAAACACCTTATCTGTTACTCTTTTCTGATTTTGACTTGACAGTTTTTTGACTCTATTTTTCTGTGCTTCCTTAATCTTTTTTGTCCTTTCTATTACTTCTGTCAGCTCTGCTTTGCAAGAATAGCGGTGTTACCTCTTTCTTTGCACTCGTTTAACGGTTGCCTTTATTTGTGGTATTGGCATAACAATTTCCAAAGAAAGGGCTGGAAAATTGGAGGTGCTAGGTTTTTTTATTGATGCATTAGGAATGTCAGGCATCCACGAACATTGAGGTAGAGGGTTATTTTGGGTTTCGTTACTATTTTCCAACGGGACTTTGGGCGGTGGGATTGAAGGGCTATTAAAAGAATCAATAGTCGGAAGGACTTGTGTTTCAGCAATGGGAATATTAGTTGTCTCTGCTGGTAAAAAGTCATCATCAGTGAAGACACCTTTATTTGTACGCCAAATACCCGTTTTCTCAAAACCCTTTAGTGCAGTTTTCATATTTGCAGCATTAACAAAAGCTTGACTAAATAAAGTTGATATCTGGAATAAAGTAACGACTTTACCTGGGTTCGATCATGACCATTTTCGCACTTTGTCTTCGTAATACAGACTCAACGGTGTCATAAATGCCACATCCAGAGGCTGAAGCCTGTGTGAACAGTGAGGTGGAAAGCATAATAAAATCACACCTTTTTCACGAGCTAAATCGATAACTTCGAGGTTTTTAGTGTGAGATACATGTCCATCGAAAATTAAGAGGACAGGAGTTTCTTTCTTTGCATTAGAAAATTCAGTGAACTTTTTAAACCATTTAAAAAATACTTCTATCGTCATCCATCCAGAGTGTCGTTTCTTTTGTAGGGGAAAAATTAACATTGGGGGCATGAAATTGCCCGCAGCAGAACAACAAATTTTGGCAGTTACCATATTACCACGCTCAGAAGAAGTCAATACGCCCACCTGACGTTGTCTTCGATTTGCAATTATTCTCGAATGCTGTTTCGGAATCACCGCAATGCCGGTATAGTCACAATTATAAATTCTTTCTCCAGTAATGTTTTTTTCCATAATAAATTTATTTAATGTGAAAAACTGCGCACTGTTACTCTGTTAAATCCCATTGCACGTGCTCCAGAAGTTGCCTCGGGCTTTCTTAAGCTCAATTCTAGATGACGCTTCATAAAGGATTGAGCCCAGTCTTCCCCTGCCAATTATGTTTATGTGTTAAATGGATGATCGCAACCATTTCGAACAGCTAGTTGATACGCCAGCCTTCTTAGTTCTTTCATCGTTAAACCAAAGAGTCTCTTTTGCATCTCTTTTAAATACGCAGCGAGTTCTAACTCTTGATTTTTATAAAAAAAACACACTGATATTTACCAGCTGTTTTGTCTATTACAAAATTTGGGTCATCCTTACGTTTTTTTACATATCAAGTAGTTTGTGGCAGTTGGAACTGAATTGATGCTCTTTTGCAGCCCATTACGCTACTAATTACCGTATCTACTGCTACTTCCATAGTTTCAATATTCCAATGTTGTCTATCGGTCTTTCTAATATATTTGCAAACCATCTATAAATATAGCAAAATATTTAAATCGAGACTATTAAATAAAACCGAGACGGAATGGGGTATACCCCGTTCTGCCCCACATGTACTAATAAAACATAACCTCTAGCCATACGTGTTTTGACAATATCTTAATGTGTCAATGTCAAAAGATATTTAAAAACATGTTGTAAACAGTAAAATAAACTACAAACTCCAAAAAAAAAATACCTTACCGTTAAAAATGAGAAAAAGTTCTACCAACATACACAATTTCACTAGGTTTGGTCAAAAACACTCTAAAATGTTTGCAGTAATCCGTTTATTATTACCGGCTGATGCGTGAGGTTCAAGTAAATGATGGTAGATGGTGCTAGTAATACCCAGCGTTTGCAGCGGGAAATATAAAATCCATCCCGTTCTGCCCCGGTACCCTGTTGCGCCCCGGTGTCCCCTACTACAGGGTGCGGCAAAATGATGACACTATTTGGGATGTCAATAAAACACACAAAGCAAATAAAAAAGTTTTTTATTTTTGGAAACTACATATCATGCCATTTTGAAACGTTATATTTGAAAAATTACATCTCTTAAATGACGGTCATTATTGTCGATACACTTTTGAAGGTTTTTACGGAAGAGCGCCATTACTCTAAGGATCATTTCTTGCGGAATCGCGGCAATTTCTTGTCTTATGGCTTCCTTTAATCCTTCCAAGTTCTGTGGTCGATGTCGCAAAACTCTTGATTTGAGGTATCCCCAAAGAAAAAAATCACAGGGGGACAAATCAGGCGAACGCGGAGACCACCCCAGACACAACTTTGCCCGGGAACATTTCTTGAAGAAGATGGAGTGGACGACCCGTGGTGTGCGATGCAGCACCATCCTGCTGGAACCATAGATCTTTTCGTTGATGATCGTTTAACTCGTTCAATTTTGGACGTAAAAAATTATTTAACATGTCAAAATAACGATCTCCGTTGACTATTACCGTTACTGCATCCTCTTCGAAAAAGTAAGGACCCCACACGCTCGTATGGTACAAATGCAGCGCTGACATAATTTTTATATTTAGAATAATAAATCATTCAATAGGGCATTTTAAAAAACCCTGTCCTTGTTAAGACATAGAAAAATGTCACATTTCCTACAAGATATAAATGATTTTCCTTGGCAATCGGGATATTTACATCATTGTCCAGTTTCATGCCAAATAGGTAAGTGGCCAACGCCGTCTAAACGTACTTCTAGGGGTATTTCAGCAGCAGAGCCCCGTTTTCTCTTATTCTGAAATAGATTTTCCTCTGATGTACACGAACGACCTCGGGAACGTGGCGTGACTGTGTTTCTTTTGCAAAATGTCTCACCTACCAACAGCTTGAAGTCCAATAATGGCAAATGAATTGAACTGTTTTCAGAATTATTTTTTCTCCTCCACAAAATCCAAGCATTTACACAGCACAAGTCTAGAAGGTGAAAGAATATCTTTAGATACCACTTTCGTGGCCTTATTTCAATTCTATAATATCCTAGCATGGAATCAAGGAGGTCGACACCTCCCATATAATTGTTATAAATTTTACAGCCTGTGGACATGGTACTGTAATGTGAGAATTTTCTTTTTTTGAAAAACTTATTTTTATCCCATCCACGCCGGCCACCTTTTCAGCTGCAGTACCACGACCTTTCATTTCACTTTCTTTTGGCATGCTAACATTTTTTATCCTATTTATTCGTACAGTACCTAAGGGTAGAATTCCTTCTTTTGTAAGATATATTTGCAAAGGAAGAGAGGTAAACCAGTTGTCAAAAAACAACTTATAATTCAAATGTCGTGGTATGGTTGCTGTCAGTCGAAAGACACATCACTACTAACACCTAAATCAGGTGCATTTTGGGGAATAACATTACTTTGACAGCCTGCAAATATTTCAGTTATATGAGGAACCTGATACCCCACTCAAAACATATGCTTTATACCCCCATTTATGGGGTTTCTTAGGATTACGTTGCTTGAGACAAGATCTTGCCTTCGTCGGTATGATTTGTTCATCAATTGCTAAAAATTCTTTTTTTGGTACTAACAGCAGTTGTCCTTCTTGTCCTTGCGATATAAACGTTATGTTATCATTGAAATGGAGATAACGTTTTATTTATTTCCAACGATTACAAGTCATGATCTTAGAAATCAATGGATGCCCTATTATTGGATTCAAGTAATGTCGACAAGCTAGCAATTGAACAATAGACATAAGTAAACATACGAGTATACCAATAAATTGCTGCAATTTTGTTTCAATGGGTCGAAGTGGCTTTTCAGGTCGTGACTGCACAGAGTATAAATTCGATTGAAAGATAATATCTGTTATTATTTCGTCAGTAAAAAAGAATCTGAAGAATTGATGTGGACTTTCTAAATTTCAAATTTCAGATGGCACTTGTTCACGTCCGAGAAATTTTGTCTCATCACTTGAACGAACAAAATTACATCTTCTTCATTCTGGATTATTTTCGGTTAATGGTGGAGGTTCCACAAAGTATTATAAATTTTGCACTTAACCCATAAAAAGTTGATGGATTCATTGCTACAAAAAAATAATTATTTTATGAGCAGCCGTTCCTTAAGTGCATCTTGTACCATATATGGCACAAACCTATTGTGTGGCTTTAATTGCTGGTATCAAACAGTTAGAATGTCTACTTTTTTGCACAATTTTTATTATTCACTATAATCTAAAAAATCCTAGTCAAAACAAGCTAATTTTAGCAGTACCTCAGTACAGGAGGTGGTACAGAGACAACTGTCACAAAGTAAGGATATATAGAGTAAATTACAAAGTTTTGACTGTTGTAGGAACTGTAATAATATCTAAAGTTGACATTTGTACCTATTTCAACATTATACAAACAGATAGATGGCGACACATACATGGTAAACATCGTTTGTGCCATATATGGCAACTGTCACAAAGTAAGGTTATATAGAGTAAATTACAGAAATTCATTTATAGTGTTTTCTATTATTGCTCGCAGAACAACCTCAGAGTGCTCTGTTTAGGTTCGCGTGTTCCTTTTGGCGCTCGCTCTCAGAGTGCGCGTTCCTTTTTTGCTCGAAATCTGTGACGGAACGCTCCCAGGGCGCTCTCAATTGGCGATTTTAGTCTCCGATGGGGGCGTTGCTGTAAGTAAACAAACATGGAGGAAACCAGGTAACATTTCTAGAAACGGTCACAGCGGTTTATTGGGTTTGCCAGGCATTAGCGAAATACCTATTATTCCTATTAATTTAATGTGCACCATAACTACCCTGATTACCTGTGTAGGTACCTGTGCTTAGACCTTTTATAAAAAGTCATGTGAGTGAAGTATTTAATTCAGTGTTGTTTCTTTATAAACCTTGTACAGTGTCGCTGCAAGAACAAACTTCTGCATTTTTATGCGAAATATGATAAGAGTCTTCAAAATGTTAAAAATTCTAATTCTCCGATTCACTCTTTCTATGTGTACTCTAGCTTTGGAAATTAATACATTTTCTTTAGCTTCACTTTCCGAGAATTGCTTTTTTTTCTTAAAAATGAGCTCTTATATAAGTTTTATAAAGTGTTCGTTACAGACTTAATCAATTAAAAAGCCCTTGTCAACCATAACACTATCTTGTCGTGGTTGAAGCTTGTTGATTAAATTATTTTGTAAAAAAATAACCTCATCGGAGGTTCTCCCACCATAAGCCTTAGAATCTTAGAAACAAATGTAATTATTCCGTCAGGACTAACACTAGTCATAAATTTAATTGTTTCTCTTCCTTTATAATGCGAGTAAGTTGATGGCTAATAAATACAATCCTGTCTAAAAAATGTACAAATTCTGCGGTGAATATTGTATCACCTGGAAGATCTGATATGTAACCATTAGGCTGCAACTGCCGCACTAAATATTTGGACTGCATATGCAACCTTCATTTTAACAAAACTTATGTTTAACTTAAAATGTTTCGTCTTGTCAATGATCTCACAAATGCACCCAACATAATATTTATAGTTATTGTTGGGGCATGGAAACAAAAAAGTTTCCTTTTGTATATTGTCCAAATGTCTCAAAATTCTCTTGGTCAGATATTTTTTCAGTCACAGCCTCAAGTTCTAGGCTTTCATCATCTAACATTCTCCACATAACTACAGTTTTCGGGGTCAGAATTTTTACCATGAGAATCAGCACTGCTTGTTGCAGGTCTAAGATCATCGCTTCTGATTTCTTTGCCGGGAGCCACCTTTAACTTTTCTTCCTCGTCTTGGTCGTGTTTCTTCAGTTGCTGTTGACCTGGTCCCTTTCATAAAGTTTTGTAAAGTGTTAGTCCAACAATTCTCATCTGCTTGAACCACGTTCACATCAGGTATTGTTTTTAGAACAACTTCTGGGACAATTCCGCAAACTTTGAAACTTGACATATGCTAGTTTCGATACTTTCAATTTTCTCAATTGCCTTGTTGAGGAGCCTGGGAAAGTCTGATTTATGAATACACCCTTTATTTTCCATTCTGTTAAAATGCCACGCCATGCCCTTTTCAAAGGCGCAAAAAACGCCACGTCCAAGAGTTGCAGCAAATGTGTAGCGTTAGGTGGAAGTAGTACAAACTCGATGTTAGGTATACTGTTCGCAGCATTCTAGAACGTGAATTACCCTGATTGAGCCAATGCTCAGAAATACAAAGAATATCATATTTATTCTCAGAAAGAAAAATATTCAATTGATTAATTTTATTGGTAATACTTTGTACATTAATATGCAACATGGAGCACGCTGATAAGGGAAAACTATGGTAAGACTTACTGCTACCAACACTGTCACTATTTAACCATGCTCCTTGGGAAATCCCTTGGATGGAAAAAATCTATTCACTACATCACAAGGCCAGATATCATCAACAAGAATTTTCTCAACCTCCTCATAGGGCACACTGATCTTGAATGAAGTAAGTAGTTGGATTTCGAGAAGTAAGTTTTCTAACAGAAACGTTAGGTGCAAATGTTTTCAGATCACTGCACAAATCATCCTCACTGACATTAGCATCCAAATTAGTAACATGAAAATGTTTTAATCTTATTATCGACGCGGCTTTGATAGGACATCCTTCTCCAGTGTTGCCACTACCAATAAGAATGGAACGAGAATTCTTGGGACGAACAGGATGATTTTCCCTCAAATCACTTTCAATATTAAATATGTCATGTCATTACAAACACAACGAGCTTCAACATTGTGAATTGCATTTGAAACTTCCTGAAGTGATATAGAAGCAGTTGAGCCCAGGTTCTAGATATTTCAATTTGTTAGTAAGTATTTCATCTACACCGGTTTTAGCCTCATCCACTGCACACAAATCATCGGATCATCAACATCCGGCACCTCTGGTAGATTACTGCAACAAACTACTTCTCCTGAGCTCAAAATATTTGCTCTTCAATTTTTATACATCCTTTATGAATCAGACGCCCACATTTAACACGAGTCCAACTTTAATCGGTTGTTTGCATCTCACACAGTAAGTTGTACTATCTTTATTGATGTTTTTAATAGAAACACTAACAGAATTGGTATCCTCCATATCAATAGAAAAGTACAATGTTAAAATACCTCAAAGCCACAGTCCAGTTGACAATAGTTCGTCTGACTCTAAAATAATATTAATAATAATAATGTTTAATGTTCATTTAACGACCACTTTACATACAATAGTACATTTGAAGTCACTGTACTGTTTTATAATTATCAAAAACAGATTTAGTATAATGCAAATTACGACGCAACTCCCGAAGCCTGTCATGGAACCAGCTAAATCCATTAAATTTATTAAATATAGATTTTAAAGGAAACACTGTTTCCGCAATGGAACCCAAAGTATTCAATATAATAAACAAACACACATTATTTCTAGAAATTATTCTAGGTAGTTTTAGTAGAGCCTTTATCAGATTCTGTCTGTACATTAACGAAAATATCGAGATGATCGGCCAAATGAAGGTCACATGTACCTGAAATTAATTTATCACATTGTAAATTTGTCATAATATTGTCCAGACAGGAACTGCTCTCCGCAGTAACTCTAGTAGGTTCCTTAATTAGATATGCAATTCCATGCATCGATAATAAATTACAAACATCTTTACTATGCATATTGTTAGCATCAAGGTCCAAATTTATGTCTCCTACTATTTATTTAACATATTATCAATAAGGTTCTCAAAATTACTTCTGCACTATATCACCTGAAGTAGATGATCTATACAGAGCAATGATCACAGTCTTAAAGTTAACTACTTCTGCAGCACATAACTCAGCATGGATAGGTAGGCAGAAATCCTCAATATTAATAAATTTAAGAAAAATATTAGATTTAGCAAAAATCGCCACGCCGCCATGCTGATTAATATTAGGACGGCAATAACCTGATATCAGGGCATAGTTATTTAAGCAAACATTTGGCAGTGTATCTTTATGTAACCAATATTCAGATATACAGAGAACATCAAATTAATTTTCACATAGAAATAATCGGAGTTCATCGATTTTATTAGCCAAGCTTTGGACATTGGTGCTGAGAATGGAATACGAATAAGAGCAGTATTCACTTGGGATTGTGGCAAATCGGGTCTTTCTTGACGGAGAAACCCAAAACACCTTTCGGCCAAATGTCTTGATTCAAAATGCATTGGACTTCAGAGATGAGAACAGATACTTTAAATGAAGAATAGCTATTGGGATACAATGCCAATACTTTCCCATCAGATGCAAAATGTCGCAGTGCCACAGTAGGAGCAGCAGCTTTCAAAGGGCAATTATTATTATCTTTACCCACTAGAATACTTCTAGAATTAGACTTAGCTGTTCTTCTTTTTAAGCGAGTAGGAGTGTCCCGGTTATCTTAGACATCATTTGTTAAATTTATAATGTCTTCGCAAATGCGATTAGTAAGAGCATTATGCACTGCACCAGCTACAGATGGACCCGTGATCGTAGGAACCTTAGTATTATTATTTGATTTCTGATGCTTAGTGGAAGCGTTAGTAAACGGCTGCTTCTTTTTTGCTCCCGTGTTAGGGTGGTTTAGAAGAATCAGAATCTTTGGTATCCAAATTTCCAAGTTCTAAAATCCTTTATATGATTTCAAGGGTGGTTGAGAGGAATAGTTTTAAATAGCTTTACGAATTTGTCAATAATATTAGGTTTTAAAGAAACATTTTTAAAATTTTTTTGAAATATGGCTTCCAAGGAAGAAATAAAATATACAAAAGGTTCACTTGGCATATGTAAGTCACTAAATTGCTTATCTCCAGTATACAAAAAGCTCGAAAATAGGAATACGCTGTCGAATCTGTCAGTTCAGCTGAAACTGCATTGCCATAAGTTTTACAAACCGAATAGTCATGTTTATCCAAACATTTTTTTATGAGATACCCTGATATATATCCAAAGAAATTTCTTTGCAAGATATCGCTGTCTGTAGGCCTTATCGATGTCACAATTTTTTTTGTTGATTATCAGCAGCATCGTCATCATGTCCACTTTGTGGGATATCGGCAACATTCAAAAATATCTTTGCTGCGCCTTCTTCGCAATTTTCCATTCCTGAATTCAAAATTTTTGTACAGAATAATTTTCTAAAACTTCTCACAAATTGTATTGGGGTGGGATTGACGCAGTTACCGTTTAATTGCCGTATAGCCCCAAAAAAAATTTCCAGACAGTCTTGCTGTACAGTCTTGTAAACAAAAATGTTACGCCTTCAATTTCAAGAAATTTCATTTGAGTATCATTTGCATTTTGATAAGGTGTAGCTCCAAAGACATTTGAAGAGCTTAGCAAATCGAAAAGTTATTTATTTTTTGAATAAATTGTTGTGTCGCAATTCCTTCTGATGGGAGTTTTCCGAACCTTATATATAAGTTGAGTCTTGCTGCCACGGAATTGCTAAATATTTGCGAAGCTAATTTTACCTTAATTTTTTGGAAAGAATTTGTGCTTCGGTAAGTTTCGGTGCTGCTTTTATAGAATATGTTTGATCACTTTTATAAAATAGTTTAATAAATTTCCACGATATAATTTGCCCATCTATTTCAATATTATGTTTTAAGAGATTATTAGGAGGCTTCACCAAATGTGGCACATCAAATAAATAAATAATTTTAATATGGTTATGACAAAAATAAGGTGAACTGCACCTTACTCCTAACATCTTAGAAAGTTGTACATTATTTACACCTTTAACTTTTAGTCCAATCGATGTCACCCTCGATATCATTTCACAAATTATGGTTTTGAGTTTGTTTGCTGGACATGTAGAGTTTACAAAAAATAACCTAAAGGCTTTTTCCACTTGCAAGTAATTGCTCTAGCCATGACTACCGTTGCGTAGAGGGCTAGTTTAAATTGCCTTTCTCCATTTCAAAATCCTCGAAACCAATAATTTGATCTGTATCATTGGCATAAAATAAATTAGCCACAAACTGTACAAAGTTTGTCTATGTCCTGAAAATTAGACACGTTTTTAAGACTTTCAAAAACAATGTTGTTGATTCCAGCAGGAATTTTGATGTGTTGAATAAATTGGGACAGCGTCGTGACACTTGGTAATCCAAGTTTAGGGACTAACTCTTTTTATACAAATTTGGTCCAAGAAAAATAATGTGAGACAATAATTTTTAAATTTATTAGAATATCTCCTACCTTTCATTTTTTCTTAATTTGACTTAATAGAGTAGACCATTTCTGTCGAGGGGAAAAATTTATACGTAAGTAATTTATATTGCTCAAAAGTAGCTGAATCTAAATTTAAATTTTGATCTCTTAGTTTTATACTATTTAATTTTTGTTTTAGTCTAGTGTATTTTTCTCTTAATGACTTATATTGCTTTCTCAGGTTTGTCTTTCTTGGGGTTCTTGATGTCAAGAATTTAGGTGTTTGCGAAAATTTAGATTTTGGAGTTGTCTGTAAAGACTGGCAAATGAAACTGGTTGGGGTTTGTGACTTCGGAACTAAAATACGAGATACTTCAAAATATAATTCAAAACAGATTCAGTGATTTATTTACCTTCAGTATTGTCTTCCATTGAACTAATATTAAAACTGCTTTCAGCAGGGGTATTCTACTAAGGCTACATGTGTGCTACAACACATTTTGTAGTCATTAAACAGACTACTAAATTACAGTAGTCGTTATTGTTGCCAAACCGATTCTATTATAATTTGTAGCATCTTGTAGTACTTTTCTAGTTAATACAAAAGCGACTACTCGTTTAGGCGGCCATCTACCCTGCCTACAAAAGATGTATCCCATGGAGTTTGCGCATTATGCATGCTTGGTTTGTTCACATTTGTTTGAAATATGGCTCACAATACATTGAACAAGAAGCTGCAACTGACTTTAACTTTTTTACAACACGAGAATGGAATAATAGGACAACCTCGGCAAGACAGGAAATAATTCAGAGATATTTTTAATTAATATTTATGTTTAAAGGTATATACTTATATTAACATTTTATTTATTTATTTGTTTCACTAAATTGGAAAAAACAATATGCAGCTTCTACGATGCAACAGCAAATAGATAGAAAAACATTTACCATAGTAACTATATATTATAGGTAAAGACCTTTTTGCTAAATGTGTATCAATTAATTCAATTCATTTACTGTCTACGTTTTTTTAGGTTTTATGTTTAAATCTTTAAATACCATTTAAGTTAAAAAAACAAAAGATTTAAATGTATTGAAACACCTATTAAATTTGTGTTTAAAAGTAAGTCAACTAATATGAAACCATTTTAATTACTGGAAAACACAAGTAAAAGATGAAAAATATCAACAGTACTATCAATAAAAACATAACTTAAAAACATGTCTTCATTTTATAACTATAAACCAATTCTAATTTTGAATGAATAAATAAAACACCAACTATAGTGACATCCAAGAAAAATACAACATACATATTTTGTTAAATCACATTATTTCGTGTTTCTAATCACTGACCAATATAATTCAGACCGTTGGAAATATTATCTAAACTTTAGATTCTAAAGCTTTAGCTATGGCCTAAAAAGTTTTCATGATAAAATAATTGTACTTATTAAATTATGTCCTTACCTGACATAACAATTCGATATTACTTAAGTATATGTTTTCTGTGGACAGTTTTGCTAAATTATAAATATACTTTGTATTGTAACCTCACAACAAACTTGTCAAACCACAGAATATTTATGTAGTTCCATTATTTTACACTGCTGTCATATCTTGTCCACATCTTCACACGGAACACTGATCTTGAAAGAAGAGTATCTGTTTGGATTACGAGAAACTAGCTTTTACTTGTACATCAGGAACAAAAGTCTTTAAGTAATTACAAAGCTCTACCTCATCAACGTTAACTTCAAAGTTCGCAGCATAAACAACTTTAAATTTGATCATAGGCGCCGCTTTGAAAAGACATATTTTTTATCCTTAGCACTACCAACCAGAATACTACGACTATTTCTGGCTTGACTACCAGCCTGTATATTCCTGTCACTCTCGATATGCACTATATTGTCACAAATACGCCGAGCTTCAATGTTATGTAACGCATTAGAAACATCCTGAACAGTAACACTGTGGCTAGAAGCCCCTTCCTGCCATGATGAAGCGGAACGGAATCTGATCGTCTTGTTTTAAAATTGTATTGTTATGTTGAAAAATTTGAAACATTTAATAATTAAAAACTTACTTGTTGTTTTAAATTGTCCCACAACTTTTTAAACTGCTTTACAGATCTCTTTGTACTTGAAGATGCGTTGTATAAATTTTCAATTTCCAAATCTCTTGTTTTTTCTAATGTTTGTGACTACAAGACTAAGTAAAAGTATTTTCTCACTTTCTGAATATTTTTTTTTCGACACACTCCATTATTTATAGTTATGAATTATTATTATCAATAATAATTCAAATTAGGTTTTAGATTATAATGTTATCATATGTTTCGCTTCCTTAAGTACTCCTTAGTCAAGGATGGCTTATTTTGCAACTATAGAACAGAGATCTTCCTTAAAACGTAAGGCCTCCTTGACTAAGGAAGCCTTAAGCATTTCCTTAAGGAACGACTATTTCCGCCCTTAGTACTCGTATATCAGCATTAGCGAACATCAGTTAATAGAATGCCACAGAATAGTAAAATTTCAGAAATTATGTTCTATAATTTTAATAATTTTAATTCCTAAAGAGCTATAAAATAAGGGAGGCTATAAAAGAATGTAGTTGTTTTGCATAAAAGATGTAATATTAATGAACATATATTTAAATTTGACGTGTTCAAATTTTAAAAGGTGAGTGAAGTACTTACAAATTACAAAGTATATAGTATCCAAATATTTAAGTCACTTGCAGTGGAGGACTAGAAAAATACACTCACTTTGAACATAAGTAACTATATTTAAAGAAAAAACTACCTCATAAACTAAGCAACAACCGCGAAAACGATGGCATAGCCTAAAAATTTTTATAGCGAGCCTATGCTTTACATTCAATAAGACATTGACTTGAAACGTAAGCGCGTTAATTAAACTATAAGATGCAAACATATGTGAATAACTGCAGCGTAAAACTACATCACAGTGTCATCTATTCGACGCTCAGTAAATTAGAAAATTGTAATAATGGCTGTATACACATAGCAGCTATTACTTTAGCGCGTTTGGTATTTTCCCATCTAATACGGTGGGATGCAAATAATACAATGTTAACAGTTTACAAGTATTTATTGTTTTATTTACAGTACACATCATTTTCCGTTACAGAGCAAACAGTATTTGGTAAGTACATAACTAAATAGTGGTAAACTGCAGGTGCGACATTGAAAGATTTGACCTGCAAAATTAATAGCGGGTATTGTAGCATGTAGGGTGATTTGCTTGCAGTGTATATTGATATCAAAACCTTCTAGGACATCATACAGGCAGAAAGTACAGAGCTTCACTTCTTTATCTTCCAATATATCGATAGTAAAAAAATTATTTGATACACAAATCATATTTGTCTCTGAGTTAAGTAATTTCTAAACTATCTACAAAGTATTGTTTTTGAATTTTCAATTCACAGTCAACACTAATTTCATCACCCATTTTTGTGAAGTTTACTGAACTTCGTATGAGAAACGAGTACCTACTGGCGTAAAATTTGAACGCCTTAATGTATAACTTGTTTCTCATAAAAAATAGCACATTTTCTCTTTCCCAAGAATTCTAAAAAGCAGACACCACATCTGAAAAACATCTATCATTTCTAAAATTAGAGTATTACATCACTTATAGAAAATGGAATATTACATCACCACATCTGGCATTAGGTAATTTCCAAAAATAGAAGATCTGGTATAAATATGTGTACGTTAGTAAGTAGGGGAAAATTACTGTACTAAAAGCATTTAACAAAGCAATTTTCAGTCAGTTATGGAAGACTTACATATTGAAGTCGAAGGAAATTTGTCCGGTGAAGTCGAAATTCTAACATGTTTGGAGTGTAATAGTATTCTTCCAATACAGATATTTAAATTTAACGTGTTCAAATTTTAAAAGGTGAGTGAAGTACTTAGAAATTACAAAGTATATAGTATCCAAATATTTAAGTCACTTGCAGTGGAGGGCTAGAAAAATACACTCACTTTGAACATAAGTAACTATATTTAAAGAAAAAACTACCTCATAAACTAAGCAACAACCGCGAAAACGATGGCATAGCCTAAAAATTTTTATAGCGAGCCTATGCTTTACATTCAATAAGACATTGACTTGAAACGTAAGCGCGTTAATTAAACTATAAGATGCAAACATATGTGAATAACTGCAGCGTAAAACTACATCACAGTGTCATCTATTCGACGCTCAGTAAATTAGAAAATGTGGCATGTAGGGTGATTTGCTTGCAGTGTATATTGATGTCAAAACCTTCTACGACATCATACAGGCAGAAAGTACAGAGCTTCATTTCTTTATCTTCCAATATATCGATAGTGAAAAAATTATTTGATACACAAATCATATTTGTCTCTGAGTTGAGTAATTTCTAAACTATCTACAAAGTATTGTTTTTGAATTTTTAATTCAGTCAACAATAATTTCATCACCCATTTTTGTGAAGTTTACTGAACTTCGTATGAGAAACGAGTACTGGCGTAAAATTTGAACGCCTTAATACATAACTTGTTTCTGATAAAATATAGCACAATTTCTCTTTCCCAAGAATTCTAAAAACCAGACACCACATCTGGAAAGCATCTGTCAATTCTAAAATTAGAGTATTACATCACTTCTAAAGTTAGAGTATTACATCTCCTAAAAATAGAATATTACATCACCACATCTAGGTGAAGTCGAAATTTAACATGTTTGGAGTGTAATAGTATTCTTCCAATACGATATTTATCTAAAAGTAAAAGGTGGATGGATAGACATAAAATAAGTGAAACGTTTTGCTTACGAAGTTGTAAATAATAACAAATATCAGGAGTGAATTAATATGGGATTTTGATCCTCTAAGGTTATTATTTGCTGAAATATGAGTGTTAAATTGGAAATTATTCAGTGCTGCGTTTGTCGTAAGATAATCAGCAAACAGTATTGTGATTTGTGGTAATTTAAACCTAGGTTTATAATTGGTTATTGTAAAAAAAAGTATATGCAGATCAGGCTCGTTCGCCTTTTTAGATCAAGTGTTGCAAATAATTGAAAATGTGGTGTGTAGAAGAAATAATAAAAGACCTCGAAAGTGGTGTTCGCAATTTACGGGAACGGGTTAATCGCACTTTAAAGTATTTGCAGAAATCCAAGCATCCGGACGTTTATCCCGTCAAAAAAGTTGTCCGAAGAAAAGGAAATCAATATTTAGTTAAATGACTGGGATTGGATAAAAAATGTAATTCTTATATTAATAAAAATGAATTAGTATAATGTAGTCATATTAATTTAAATAAAACACATGATTTTCAATTATATATCTTATTTTTCTGTTCCGCTATTACAAAATCTTTTATTATATATTTTAGACCTATGGTTTGGATCTAATACGGGGTTAATTATTCTGGAAATTGATTATATTTTACTTTGAAAACGATATCGGTCAGCAGCTACATACTCCCAGTATTTCTTCCGAGAAGCGCGATAGACGTGGTTCCAGGCCGCCATTAAATGCACTAGATTCAATTGTTCGTTGATTATAACCTCCTTCATTGAGGGCACATTTTTATCAAATATCTCTGGATTTAAATATAACACCTCGAGTGTCAAAGACATATTCTGACTATTCGGATTTTCTTAAGGTCTTTGAATGTTTAAGGCGTTTGAGAAAAGATTACCTGTCTGCTTTTGTAATCGACTTTTTAAAACGTTGAAATAAGTGGCAAACTTTAAATTTGTCATCATTTCAGCTTGATATTTTATAAGCGGTAGTAGCTCCCACAAGTTACACACTGTCTCGAAACCCACATATAGATTATTCCAGCCTTTTTCTAAACTGATCACTTGTTTGGTGGAGAACCGCTCAACCGTAAAGCTGTCTGTAGTAATAGAATCCATTGTATCAAACATGTAGAAACAATTGCAAATAATGCCTTGATGGGATAACAGGTCACTCCATTCTTTTAAAGTGAATATTATTTTGTCACTCTTTGTTCCAGCAAGAACACAGTCCTACACAAATCGATTTTGTATGGGATTCATTCAATGCAAAACTTTGAGCACCAATAATTATATATTTATTATTGCTCCGCACTGCACTGGACTGAAAATTGGTGAATGAAGCAATTATAACTACTGATGAGTCTCAACCGCATACTCTATGAAAAGGATATCCCCCACTACTATATCAACAGGTGTCTGTTATTTCTAAAGCTATAAATAATCCCACGCCGGATGCGACCTATTTTTAGATATAATATAATGCCAGATGTGCGTTCTATTTTTAGAAATGACGCAATGCCAGTACTAACACTGACGGTTATTAACACGTATATATACCCCAATATGATCCACAATATGGGTATCAAGGACTCCCATCTCAAATTCTTCCAAACTCAAATTGGTTAAAACGTTATCAAGACAAGACTTTATAGTTGGCGTAATCCTTGTCGGTACATTCACGAATCTTCTGACCTCTCAGGCACTACTGAATCACAAGGAGTTACGGTCTGTAATTTTACTTCCCGTTTGAGATAGGCTACTTGGTCGTGCAATGAGGTAATGGCAATAGACTGATTCAATATTGTTAGATCTTTCTGTTGCCACAACTCTTCCAAATATTTTATTTTAATTTCTTCCACACCAGGTTTAGAACTAAAGCGTTAAGTACAGGTTTATCCTGTGTACTTGCTGATGCTACTGAGACCAGATCGATCGGTGTTTCAGGGCAGCAGTTGACAGTAACATTATCTATGAACTTCACATTCTTTAAGGCGTTTAAACAATAATAAGAATAATAATAATAATAGAATAGAATAGAAGCTTTATTGACACTGCCATATACAACAGTGTACATTTTTTGTCACAACTATTATAACAAAACAAAGAATAAAATTAAACAGTAACGAAACAAAATCATCAATACAATAAAAACATTGCTCCAATAAAAAAAAATAATGAACTTGTGGAAACTTCTCTGAGACATCTCGTCTTAAGGTTAACATTTTTGAAATGATTACTCAATCTATTGCAAAGGTGCATCCTTATTGTTGTTAGTAATATTTATTCTAGAGAAAGGTTCCACAAGATTTAGTGCTTGCCTAGTGCTGTGGTCGTGAATGGACGAATGAGTGGCCAGACCTTAGAGATTTTTGTGTACATGCAGCAATGACTCGAAAATATACAAGCAGAATCCTTAACCCCTTAAATAAATCTCTACACGAGGCTCGGCTATGGGCTCCACAGACGAGGCGAACTGTCGCCTACTGCAGAGTAAATACCTTCCGCGCAGTAACAGAGTTACCTCATAACAGAACGCCGTAATTAAGGTGACTATGAACAAGAGAAAAATATACTTTTTTCATAACGGCATCACTCAGCGAAGGCCTCAGCTGCCTCATAACAAAAATCTGCGTTGCAAGCTTAGAACATAGAAAGTCGACATGTGGTGCCCAAGATTAACTGGGATCCAAAGTAATACCCAGTAACTTTACGCTGTTAGACCTATCAGCTAATCCATCAGATGTAAATTGCAAATGTTGTGTTTTAGTAACATTGAGTTTATTTGCAGATCTTTTTGCTTGCATGCACGCACCTTTAACTCCAAATATAGCATTTCTAACGGCCCTCTGCTTTGTTAAAAGTTATCTTTCCTGATGGCTCTCTTGACGTTGCCGTCATTACAATGTCTAAGTGCCTTTCAATCTCTAACATGTTTTCTTCTATCGTTTTCTCGCTATGTTGACATATTAATGTCATCTCTTGTTCAACTTCAGCCCTTTTTATTCTAATTTCTACTTCCTTCATTTCTTTTTCTTTCTTATCTGTTTGCTCTTTTTTCTTATCGTCCCTTAACTTTTTCTTTCGTAACTCATCCTTAATCAACTCTTCATCTTTACCTTTTTTTTTCATGTCTTTTATATACAGATTTCTCTGTCCACCTACTTCTCTACCTCTCCTACTTCTCTCACTCTCCTTTCCCTTTTCATCTTTTTGTTCTTCACTATGTTGACCAGTCTCAACTTCCAACTCCCCTACTTCAGTTTCTATTACACTATCATCTGAGTCAGATTCGTCCCCATCATCACCTTTCCAAAATTTATTTTTGCTTTTAATTCTTTTTTCATATTCATTTGCCTTATCTACTTCGCCTACTCTTACTTCCCTCTCTTCAACTACATCCCCATACTCTCACTCTCCTCTACTACGTTTTTATTTTTGTTTAAATTCTCCATGCTTATCCCACGAGTAGGAACCAAGTAGACGGTCACCCCCGCAGTGGATCCATACCGGGGGAAGGCAGCAATATTGTGGGGTACGCCATAGACCCCACAAGTTTTAACGAAGTATCTCTCGGTTCTTTTATAGAGGTTGTCTTTTCGCAGGCCGGCCGATGAAGGCGGTCCCAGATCCCACACAACATGCACAGCGGTGCCGCTTTTTTCTTTTCCATCTGATTTAAGATACTTAATTCTCACCTTGTCGACTTCACTACTATTGTTTGACAACATGACAGTGGAAGCTACAGAACCTTCAACATCAGTTCCATCGTCAGCCAATTTAGAAACATCCGGGCAACAAATAACCTTGTCCGAATCCACAAGTTGTATATTCTTCATAAGTTTTGTACACGCTTTATGAACCAACCGGCCGGAACGAATACATTTCATACCAGGTTTTATAGGCTGCCTGCATCTCAAACATTGATTGATATTGACATTACCGTCTTTTAAGTTATCCATTACACCTCGATTTCGAGGAATTAAAAATATTACAGCCAGAAGTTAGACAAGCTGCCGACGTCCGTCCGAATCCAAATTAAAATTCGATAAAAACAGTAAACACAGTAATGTCACAAAAGAACACCTCCTGCAATTCCCTCCATTACATACTTTTGAGTTTCGCAAACATGTACATAGACACAACTAACAGTAGACAACACACTTCACTAATTCAAACCAATTAAAATAACGGTTTACAGTCAATGATTTAAGAGCAATTTAATTAGGGTGTAAGTTAATTGCCCTGGCTCATAAATAATCAAATAATAATAAGAATAATAGTTAATTAGTTAGTTAGTTTATTGACCACATTTACATACAATAGTACATTTGAAGTCATAAATTTAGGTTGTTCTACAGTCACATCCATTTAAATAGTCAATATATTCATTTACTGTGAAATTTTTAGCAAATTTAACAAATTGGTTAAAGTACATATTCTCAACTTGGGTGTAATTATTAGCGAATTTATTGTACAACTGTATATCTAATTTGTTAATTTTAGTTGTGCGTATTCGAGAATACGGCTTAATTAATGCGTTAAGTTTAGACGTATTTCTTTTAGTGTCTCAAATATATTATAGGTTATCTGATTACTTTTTCGCTGGTTCTATAACCTTATTTTTCTCTTACATGCTGAAGTGGTTAATTGAGTTACAATCCAGTACTTTTAAACATTTATTAATAAATAGAAATAGCAATGAGTATACAAACTACCAACAAATGACTGCTCTATCGCAGAAACGTTGTAACGCCAACGAGTCTCATTATACACTGCCCGTCGCGGGCCTCCAGTCCTCGGTCAGACCGACGCGAAGTTATTTGAACTAAAACAAACACAGGGCCGTCTTAGAGACAAACTGAACATATATAGATACAAGGCAGCGGAAGTATGCCCAATTCAAGAAATATGGGTCTGCATGGGGCATCAGATGCGGCACTACAAAGCACCCTCACAGCCGCCTTTTGATAGGCAAATACTCTATCTGCTTTCACCGAATCCCCCCAGACAAAACTAACTTTAGTTTGATAGCAGTGAACCACAATTTAGCATTTTCCAGACTATCACCACTTACATAAGAGTTATTTCTATCTATTATTGTGGTGTCATCATCAAACATAATACTTTCCCCATTTAGAGTTACTGGCAAATCATTAATATAATATAAAAAGAGTATCGGTCCCAACACCGACCCCTGGGGAACTCCATTTTTAACAGGCAATATGTCTGATACCCTACCCTTACAGACAACATATTGTTTCCGATCAGACAAATATGAGAAAATCAGGGCAAGCGATCTCCCTCTGATGGCATAGTACTCTAACTTAGACAATAACACATCAATAATGACACAGTCAAAGGCCTTAGTAAGGTCACGCATTGTAAGAAATGTACTTGAGCGCTCTTCCAGACCCTGGACTGCATCTTCAATTAAAGCCATTAATGCCCTAACTGTAGATTTTTGTTTTCTGAAACCATACTGGGCATCACTGAAGATCGCTTTATTCTCACTATAAGAAATCAATCTGTCTTTGATTTATATTTCAAATACTTTGCCAATAATTGGCACAATTGCAATGGGTATGTAATGAACAGGCACTGAGTATGAATCAAGATTTATAGCTTTTGAAATAATATTATTCTTAGAAAAAATGGCAACACCGCCATGAAAACTGAAGCGTGCCGAGGAATTTGAGGTGTTACCATCTGAGACACTTGTTGAATCTGTTATATCGAACGTTTTCTGTTCAGTTCTTGCCATATCAACAATTTTGCGACTTCGCCAAGACATGTTGTATCTCTACTCGTCAGTAACAACTTGAGAAAGTTAAAAATCGACATTACACCATATTCCCGGAAAAGGGAGCACCCGGAATATATAAAAAACCGTTTTTTTTAATCGCCGAAAAAAAACTTTTTTTTGAAGAAAGACAATTTTTGACAAATAAATGATTTTCATATACAAACTCTCTAACCGCAAGGGTTTCAACATCTTAATTTTTAAAATGGACTGAGAGTTGAAAAAGTATCCCAATTCAAAATTTAAATAATTAGGAGTACAAGAGTGTATAATGCTGAGTACAGAAAAAGAAAAACAATTCTGCAACAATATAGTGGGACCGACATAAGAAATAAAGAAGTTGACCATCGCATTTCGAAATCTAGAAGGCCTGTCAAACATCTGACTGCATTTTTAAATTTTCATGGCCAGTAAAAGTTCTGAATTTCAAGGTATTCGCTTTTTTATTATTCGATAATAATTCACGAATATTTAACTCTCAATGAACATACAATTTATCTTAAAGATTAATAATAAAAAGAGCCAATAATAAGCGAACTTTTAGTGCGCGCTGTTAATATTGTCACGTAATGAGCGTGTGACTCTATAGCAGGGAGTCTGGGACTTCCACCAAATGTCACGGAAAGTGTGACCGTCCTGCACCACCTATAAATATATAAAAATAATACCTCTCTTATATTCTTGGGGTACTCGCTTGGCTTCTGCGAGAGGTAAAGAAACTCAACCTTTTAATAAAAATACAGATTTATTCAATAAACATAACAGCCATACTTACAATAAGACCTTTGTGCTGGGGAGAATCTCTTCTAAAGATCAGAGCCAGCCAACGGCTGACCGCCGCCCTTTGGCCATGGACTGGCTGGCTTTGGCCCAGTTTCAATAGTATTTATACACATTCGGAAAATGCTGACTCCGTCAGAATTATACTATCTATTGAAACTATGTGAACAGCCAGCAAGTTTATCGCTTGGTTCTTAGAGAGAGGAAGAAGGATAGACATAGTTTGGTTTGATAGTAACCTTGCAACTGGACACTTTTAATTGTTTGGAATTTCACTTGTGTAACATTGACACACTATCGATTGTGAATATGTTTATACTTTTGATTCAATATAATAATTTGATATTCGTATGTATGCCAAATAGGTTTTTAATTTAAAATAGTTAAAATATGTGTCAAGTTGTAAACCATCTCTCTAAGATCCCCTTTGTTGACAATATTTTTAGGAATTTCTATTTGAAGCAGCAACGGCTATGCTTTAATTGCATAGTGTAAAGGATGTTTCAGTTTTAAATACGAAAAATTTCAAAAATGAATAATTTTTTAACCCATAATAATAGGGGAAGGTGGGGGAATATCGACCCCTTAAGGAGAATTGATCATAAATCTGTTGTTATAGCTTTAATGTGTTTCAATTTTGTTCTCAAAACTCGTCAATTATTCCTTTATTGAATCCCGGTTTTAAACTATTTTTATAATGGACAGAATTTTTTGAAAAAAAATATAAATACACCTGTTACGAAGTCGGGCAAAATCGATCAGTCGGGTAATATCGATCATGGCGGGTATTATCGATCAGGCATGGGTATTGTAATTAAACATAAAATTTGCATAAAGAACTCATATATTTTATATTTTATACTTGTATACAACTAACACAAATATATTTCGCAGCACTGTCTGCACCTGTACAATCAGCATGTGCCCAAACGCCACAGGAGCGACATCTCCACCACATTTCATTCGACCCATATTGTGAGCACACGGCGCATAAATCGTTAGCCCCTGATTTTTCACCTCCAGTACTTCCACTGCTTTTCTTCACAACTTTCTTCTTTGTAGCTCCAATATTTCTTTTCACCTTCTCGGCTTCTTTTTCCATTTTCTGCTGTTTCTTCTGTTCTTTATTTTCCAGTTCGTCTTTTAAAGGTGTTGATGTCATGATCGTTGAATGCTGAGTTCGTCTGCGTGTCGTTTTTAGGAAACCATAAGTTGGCAATGGACATAACTCCGTAAAACGATCTTTTATTTTTTGGTTCCAAAAGTTTATCTTCACGGTCGTTCAACTCAAGATCAGAGATCTCTTCTAATTCCGATTCGGATGAAGAACATTCAGATGTTGACGGTGATTTGGTTTGGTAAACACATCGGGATTAAATGGAAATATTCCTGTTGTTTCGAAACCTTTTATGGCTTTCTCGATAGCCGCCGTCCTGTTAAAAGCATTCTTGACAAGTTCTGCAATGTTTCTTGCATTTATTTTCTCAAATTTATTATGTTTCATGTATTTTTCACATTCCTGGTAATATGCTGATTTGAAGGGCCGAAAAAAGGTCACGTCTAAGGGCTGCAGACGATGCGATGTGTGTGGTGGCAGCGATAAAAGGTGAATTCCAGATTCTCTACAAAAATTATAAGAAGCTAGGCTTGAGTGGGTGCAGTGATTATATAGCACAAGAAGTACTGGACTGGACTACTAAACTAAACTACTAAAACTAAAAGATATTTCGGAATTTGCGTAGACACACAAAAGTTTTGCTTTAAATAGAACTACCCAAAACAAGTCTTGATAATAAATGAACGAGGGGTGTATGTCTTCCTCTTACTTGATTTCAACCCTCTGGTTCAAAGGGTTGTAACTTAGTTACAGGGAAGGCTGGAATCAAATTTTTTTACAGGAAACACTTCCCTAAAATCGGCTGAAGAATTCAGTTTTTAATTTTCATCGACTATTTACGAAAACCCCGGAATCTAGTACTGGTCAATAGTTCTGGGTGTTTGGCACCACAGTCCTTTGCCAATTTTCTTAATACAGAAGTTCCTGCTATCCATCTGTCTGAATTGGGATTGGCGAAAATGTATTTATTTGTTTAGGTAGGTACAATTATCGTTGTTCTACGAATGTGTATTATATAATCCGTAAATTTTCCTAACCGTCTTGTGAATAAAATTGGAACAGATTTGCTTCCGTTTCCAAATACAACTACGCGTTTAAAAAAACTACTCATATTCTTTTCAAATTCTGTAAAGGTGCGTATAGATATGCGAGCCGAGCGGTTTGCAAACCGCTTGTGAACAGCTTATGAGCGGTTTGTTGAAATTAATCATTACAACGAACGTCCAGCGATCCATGGGAAAACAACGAACCTCGAATTATTTTGCAATTCATTGGTCATTCGTCGAGTGCCGGTGCCGGTACGATTTCACGTTCTGCCATCATGTCTTCGCATGAAGAAAATTGTGCCGTATTGGTGATGGGTGGCGCGGCCTTATTGATGGCTAGTTTAGACAAAAAGAAAAGGAAGCAACGGCGTTGGTGGCACACCAACCTGTATAAAGAACGCACTGGTGGGGAGCTTTTGATGGACTTGAAGTCACAAGAAATAAGCGGGCAATATAAGAATTTTACCCGTCTGTCGCCTTCTGATTTTAAGGATCTGCTGCAGAAGATTGGGCCCCACATTTCTAAACAGGAAACATATCGCACTCCAATCTCCACTCAAGACAGGTAGATAGCTGTGCTGTTAATCAAGTTTACAATTTTAAATACCTATTTTATTTAATTTTAGTTAGTCCATAAATTGTTCTAGGTTAGCAGTAACACTTCGATTTCTTGCTACTGGTGACTCATATACGAGCCTTCAATACCTGTTCAAGATTTCCAAGCAGTCTATTGAACATATAATACCACAAGCCTGCGCAGCACTCATCAAGGAATTACAGGGATATATCAAGGTACTAAATAAATTTAATTAGAACTTACTATTAAATTTATTGAAACGATAAATTAATAATATATATATGAAACATAAACATGGGATAATAAAACATAAAAGACAAAGTTGCATTAAACAAAATCATCTATATTTTCGGAAGCCATCGATGAAACAGGAGATTGTTGCCAGGATTGTTGGCTCGAGTTGGTCAATAAGGATACCTCAGATGGCGATTGAATGGCAGGAGAGGGCACTGTATGCTGTGGTTGACGTTGTATGGGTGCAATAGGTACACTGTCTACAGGATTCTGCCAATTATAGGGTTGTTGATAATTTACAGCAGGCCAGTCAAACAAGTATCTATCAGCTTTCATCAGTAATTCAAATACGGAATGTTGCACTGCTTTCTGCGTTTCAGGGAATATTTATTTACTTTCCCGGCGACATAGGGAAAAAATGCATCCGTTTCAGTTGGTTGAGAGGGTTATTTGTCCAACTTACTTGCAGCAGTTTTTAATATTTCAAATGCACTGTTCATCATGGATGGATTGGTATCATCTGCTTTTCGCTTTGAACCACTGGCAGCTTTAGGAGTAGAAGATGACGCTACTGCATGTTGCTCTTTGACCGGAAGGTACGACATCTACCTCGCTGCTATCTTCAACCCCAGATGTCCCATCCGTCTGCTGCAAATATAAGAATGTACATATCATTACACGAAATAATACGCTAATTTTATTGATTCAATTTCACAACCTATAATATCAATTTTTAAATTGCATTTCGAATAAATGGCTTTTCTAGGATGGCAACTTTTTTTACTATTTATATTTTTGTTTTAGCTCCCCAACACCACTACAGCTTGGAAGGAAGTAAGCAAGACCTTTGAAACACGTTGGAACCTGCCTCATTGTATCGGTGCCCTTGACGGTAAACATGTTGTTTTGCAAGCACCACTGAAAACAGGGTCTGACTTCTTTAATTATAAGTCCAGCTTCAGTATTGTGCTCTTTGCATTAGTGGATGAAATTATAACTTCATGTTTGCTGACGTGGGATGCCAAGGAAGGATATCGGATGGGGAGTTTTTCAAGCAAGCTACATAACATGCTCACAGAAAAACATTGCACATACCATTACCAGAAGCACTACCGGGCGTTCTATGCCAGTGCCTTACTTTTTGCAGGTGATGGTGCATTTGCTCTCAATGAAAACCTCATGAAACCATACTCTGGAGACCTGTAAATGAGTAATATCAATATAATAAGTAGGAATAAGTAAGTAATAATCTATATCTCATACTCTGGAGACTCTGCTAAAGGAACCTCTCAGAGAATTTTTAATTATCGTCTGAGTAGGGGCCGTAGAATAGTCGAAAATGTTCGGTATATCTAGTGCAGTGTTTCGGGTCTTAAGAAAACCAATACTTTTGAGCCGAAAAAGCCGAGTTGATAGTGATGCCAGTCATTTTGTTACATAATTATCTTAGGAACCATTCGCCAAATTTGTTTACACCTGCTGGTACATTAGATCAAGAAGTGAATGGAATTTTAATCGAAGGATCGTGGAGAAATGAGGGAGGTATGACGTCTATGTTACCACTAACAAATGTCCCTGGAGATCTTCAAATTATTGTCAAAAATAAGGATGAAATAGCAAGCTATTGCTTGAATGAAGGATGTCTAGAATGGCAAAACGAATATGCTTGAGTTCGTTATTTTTTACTCACCGTATTAAGTCTCTTTCTTGGCTCATCCCTATCCTGCAGGAACCTGAAGGCTTCATATGCAAACCACCTACTTGCATAAACTTCGTCTGTCCCTGAAAAATAAAAACAGGGATTACAAATAAATATAAATATACAAATAAAATATATCCTTAACAAATCTCTTTAAAATTTTATTTATAGCTTTCACTTGCCTGTTCCAGTCCCTTTGATGTTTACTTTCCTTCTCTCGACGGTAAGAAGCTAGCAAACAGATCACCTTTTTCTTACATTGGTCTGCATTTCTATTTATTTCAAGACCTATTTCTCTCCAAGCATCTTTTTTTAACGGCTTTTTAAAATGGTCCTTATGTTTGGGATCCCAGAGTAACGTTTTGCTTTTATATATATATCGATCAGGGTAAGTATATTTTCTTCAGACCACTGATCCATAATTATTATTATTGAATTTAAAAAAATCAAACAAAATTAATCTCAGCGGTAGGTTCGCGAGCAGATTAAAAACGACGAACCAGACACGTCGCCGTCAAACTGTGAACTGAGAACGCCTTTGTGTTCGTCAGAAAAACCGACAGGAATCGGATCGTCGCGAGCGGTTCACAAGCGGTTTGTTCGTCGCTCGTAGCCACGTCTAAACTATGGGAACTAGAGGTTCACAAGCGGTTCGCGCACCGCTCGGCTCGCTTATTTATACGCACCTTTAAGCTTTCGTGTTTGTTTCAGTGTTAATTAAAAATCAAAATACCTGTTTGCTGCATTTTCTGTATTTCCTGAACTATATGTGACAACGCCCTCATTTTGAATGTCGATTTCGTTTTCTGCACTGCCATCATTTTGCGACTCAACGACGAGATCAGAAGAAATATCATCTACATCGTAACTAAAACAATTAATTGAAAACAAACATGCATTCTAACCTATAGAACTTTTACAAAAGTAACTCACTCATTTAGTGTTTCGCCGATTATCGAGGGCTAATATTCTGACCCGGAGTCCTCAAAGGGGTCGACAAGCGACTCTTAAGATTCACTCATATTATCCGCAATTTTTCACTGCTTGAATCGTAAAAAAATTGATCCTAACACACCAGCACAAACAAGGTGACTAGTCGAACTGTTATGATCAAAATATTTGTTCTAGTTTATTCTATGTCCTCACGTGACGCTTATTCTGAAGGTTCTGATTGGGCGCTCGGACATAGACTAATACGGTTCGAACATTAACAAGGTTGAATGGACATATAATAAAACAGGCACCTCTTATTTACAAAACCAATTGACGTTTGAGAACATGGAATATACTGGCGGATAGCGTTAAGGACATAGAATAATTTGGCACAAAAATGTAATTTTCAGAAAAAAGTGGACTTAGACTAGTCTGGTTCTGAGGCTTTTGTAATTAATGTATTGTATATATTTTGTTTATGCGCTACTTTAAGTAAGTAGCGTAGTTTTTGCTGGGTCTCGTCGGGGATGGTTTTTACTAGGCCTGGTTGGAGGTGGTCTCAATTTTGTAGAAGAATGCTAACTGGCAGTGGTTCAGGGTGGGCATAAATTTGTGTTTGTTGTCGGAAACTGTTGAAAATTTTTTGCGAGAATGTTTTTGCAACGATTATATGTAGAAGTGATTTAAACTGTTGCATGTGCTTTTATGTCTCTGATAACACTTGTGGTGATTCGCTTCTTCAACATTTTTGTGACATTAAAATATTGTCCCAGAAATAATTATAGCAGAATAAATTTGTGGACTTGTGCTTCCATCATTTTGATTTACTAAAATTTGTTCTTTTGTATTCCGATTTCCCATTTTGCACTTTCACTAATATTTATTATATTATATATATAACCCCTATAATACCCCCTATAATATATGTTTTTATATATAAGTTTTATTTATTTTACAGATCGGGTATTTAAAGACAGTAATAATTTATATGCTTTTATTGTATAATATCAAATATAATCCAAGTAAACATATATAACTAGATTAATACATACACATACATTACTAATATATATATACTAAGAGCTATCTAGCCACTCTAGCGTTTTTTTTTTAAACCATCTCGACATTGTACGGTATTGGATAATATTGTTTTGTTTTTATCAATCTCCTGTTGGAGACGGGTGATGTTACCATGATACCGCGCAATGTTGATGTCGGCATTTTCTAATTGGCGAGCAATCCCCCCTCTGAGATTCCTAATCCGTGTGATTAGGTCCATATCTGCAGATGTGATCCCAACAAGACCATGGGGTTCTGGGACTCTCGCGGTTGGGGCGTCCACTTCGGCGGTTATATTCACATGTTGCGAAGCTGGCTCGTCAACAATTACAGTTTGTGATTGTCCCGGAAAAATTATCTGTAAGTAATTAATAATTAAGTTTTATGTATGCATAATAATCTATAAAAATTCACATCAAGCCATCCATATATATCCATTGGTGATTGTACATGTGCTGGAGACGATCCTACAGCTGTTGTAGATGGTCCTATATCCGCTATTGTCAACAATGGTGACTCCCACACAGTGCCAGCTATTTTTGAATCACCAGGTGCAGCAATTTCACAATCATCAGTGATCGGTGAAAGTATTGGTGCCACCATGGTTGGCGGTGGCGTGGGTAACTGGATCTGCGCCTCATGTATCGCAACTGCTAGTGGGTCTGTAGGGGCAACCCCCTGCTTGGTATCAGCCCCCTGCATAGTAGTGACATCTTGCGGGCACCCTCTGACTGGTTTGGGCACCACCCACGTCGAATGTTTGGTGGTGGCACCCTTGTAAACGTAATAGGCTTTGGTTCACGGCTTCGCGAGCCTATATACAGGGTGTTTACGCGGCTGACGGCTAGCTCTGACCTCAGGGTGAATCGTGGTTCGCAGATTCAGTCCAGAATCTATCTCGATGACGGGTTAACAGCGTAGCGTGAATGTGGTGTGTATTTGGGCGCCAGGAAGCGGTTTATACTTCCGATGACGTGCGTTTCGCGGTTGATTGCCTGGAAAAACACGGCTGGGATGAGAGCTGCGGTGATACGATGCGCGGACACTCGGGGCGGAAAGTCTTGTTGTGGACGCGGTTGATTTTTATTGTCTTTGCTCGACGGAGTTGGCACTGAACGTAGCATTGTAGGTTTCCCACGGGCGATGATGAAATGGTTTTTCCAGAAGATACTGACGAAGAATACTTGATGAATATCGTAGCACTGGTATCACTCGACGGAGGCTATGGTGAACGGAAATGTCGATGTGATTGTCAAGATGGCGGCGATGGCGTAGGAATACACCGCGTGGGTCGGTGGTGCGCGTAGGATTACAACGGCGTGGGTCGGAACGCGTAGGTTTACAAGATGACCGACCACGCCCTGGTTTGGTTTTCGCACTAATTGTTTTTACGGCAACGGCCGTGATGTGGATGTCGCGACGGCGACGGATGGGCTCGAAGGAGCGATGGAACACTTGATGATTACTGTTTTTTGCTCAACGGTGCTGGCACTAGACGTAACACTGTATGCTGTCAACCGGCAATGATGAAGATGGAGTTTGGCCAAAGGGCACTGATGAGTAAACACTCGCGCGGCACTGCGATGTTATCGGTGAAACTTCTGGTGGAGATCTGAGAGCGAGGGCTGCGCGGACGCTCCTTTTAACCCCTTCTGGGGCGTGGTATGAATAGTTAGGTATGCTATTGCGCATAGTACGTCTGAACCGTGGATAGCTGTGATGTCACTCAGGACCATTACCAGTAGAAGAAACCAAACTGCTATAACTAGTATTTCTGGTATAATTCATATAAGAACAAATACTGAATATTTTAATAATACCATTCAATAATCACTGACTGCTGCTGATAATGATTCAATGATTATTGAACAATTAAAACAATAATTTAACAATACACTATTAACCATGAGATCATGTTTCTCAAGCTATTTTAAAATTAAGTACTGCTGCGTGTACAATAAAATATTGTTCATCACAAAAATAAAGGGGTTGTATGGATAAGTAATTCTGCGAGTAGTATTCTTTTTTATTACAAATATAGGTACTGTTAATTTATGATTTGCCAATTGTCACTGGTTTTAAGGTTTTAGTTTAGCATTTGTTCATGTTGCTTTCTATTAATTTAATTATAAATGCTATATCGATACTTATATTTATATGTCGTGTTTCTTGTTATATAATATTCTCTTTATATTACAGAATAATAAATGATACCAATGGGGCAAATTTAAATAATTTATTAAAAAAAAACAATGCACAATTGAGGTGAAGCTATATGAAAATACAATATATGTGGATAGTGGTACACTACAAAAAATAAAATAAATGTTAATTATAATAAATAAATAAATAATTATATCACTAAAAATTAAAAAAATAAAATAAAAAATATTTACGTTTTGTATTTATGAACTTTAAAAGTTTTTTGTTAAGCCTGCGTTTAGATAGTATTATAGAAAATTTTTTATTACATTCTCTTAATCTAATATAAGTTCGTTCGAACCCACGGTACACTTACTAACGGTATGCCTATGCGCATGCAAGCGCAAGATTCTCCGAGTCGTGACGTCACATGCGAGCGCCAAACTTGCTTTACCAATGTTATATTATGATATATAAGCGATTTGGCTCAACCGTTGGCTAATGTATTTTGATTGTGACGATATGTTTGCTTTAGAAGTATAAATAAATGTGATGATTATATTATCTTACAATAGAATTCAAGAATAGTAATTGCATTAACCCTTTCGCGCCCAAATTGATATTCTTTGTTCACAGCATTATACCAGATTTGATGAAAAACTGGTTACTCTTTAATTAGAGTCTTATATATATATATCTTTATTCCGCTAGCCTTAAATATAAATTTTTTGTAAACAAATTCCAACAATTTTAAAAGTTTTGCCATAGGCGGCGCTATAGGGGTAAAAAAATTTATATGTAATAAACTCAAATATGTTTTATTTATTGAATGCCAGCATAGCTAATGTATGCTAATACATTTATTTTGACTAATTGTGAAGCAAGTCAATGACAGGGCTGAAGATATAATAAAGACAGTGGCGGAGGTCTACAGAGAAATATTTATTTCGAACTAAAAAATACAAAATATGTCATACCAATCATAACCATGAAATATGTCGAAATGAGCCTTGGAACATAGATAGATAGGGCCATTTGGACATTGCCCACATAAATTGCTTGTGAGGTGCAGTGGGGTAAAAGCAATGTAGTTTTTGAATAGTTCAACTTTGTTGATTTGCTATAAAGAGTTTGGAAAGTTAAAAGCTTAAAATTTTTTCTAAATACAGTAGCAAATTGTGAACATCCTCCTACTTGCACTAGATCAAAAAGTTAATGTGGGAAAAAAAATTGTATTTTTTAAAAGAGTGTTGGTATATTACATTTGCCCCATAAATTGGGGCAAATGTAACATTGGTCTGCAAGAATGCATTCATTCACATATTAATATATACCGGGGCAAAAGTGATAAATATATAGTATTCTAAAAAATATGGAGTTGGATTCGTTAAAAAATTCAGAAAACCAAAAAAGATATGAACTTTTTTATTAAGGGGCACGCTGAAATATATATAACATCACATTCAAAATAAAATAAAAGAATTGGATGCAATCTATTAAAATATAAAAATATATTCTGTATGATACAAGCTTTTAGAACTTACACATATTTGACAAAAATCTTAAAGAACTCAACGAAAATAGAATCTTATTATGAAGCTTACTTAAGTACATATTAATATATAGAAAACAATAAAGAAGTTCTACTCAAGTTTATAGCCTTCAAATGTAATGTGGAAAGTTAATATTCCTCTGCGTTCTACTGTGGGCTGAGGAAGAATTCTTACAATATCATCTGTTTGTACAACATCGATGTCATCCTGGTTAGGCCAATAAAATTTGTCGTTACTATATTTTAAAAATTTTATCACCCAACCATCATCTTCTTTATCCAGTATTTCTCCCACAAAGTACTTTGAGTATTTTTGGTGCTGTATTTAACTAACACATACTTTCCAATGCCAATTTCAGTTTCACACTCAGTTTCATACTCATGTTCTTCCACTTCGTGGTCTACTATGTCCTGAAGGTTTTCTTCATCAGACTCGTCATATATTATTATATTTTCATCAATATCGTCATCACTACTATCTGATTTTTCTTTGCGTTTCTTTTTCTTTTTACCTCCTTTTACTAGTACTCTATTCAAAGTAGGTTTTTCCTGTAGGCGCCTCAAAACTTCTGCAGTTGTCAAAACTTCTGATCCTAGGCACACCCTAGTCCGTCTTTGTTTTTCAGGATTAGGATTTTGACGAACTGTTGACAGCAGTAAGTCCTCAAAACTCTTTGTCACATTAAAGGATGAGCTACATGATGCTTCCAGTTGCATTTCTACATTTTTATTGACAGTTTTTGATTCAGTAGGCACTGATAGATTTCTGTTTTCTGAAGTGCTCGATTCAGGGAGTGGATTTTCACTGTCTGCAGTAATATGTGGCTCAAGTGAAGAGTTTTGTATATTTAGCCATCTCTGGTATGAATCTTGAGGAAATGCCGTTTCAGGGATAATATTGTTATTAAAGGGCATTATTCCAGCTTTTGAATCCATTCATAATAACTTGGGGATTTATTGCTTTCCAAGTTTCGCCTAAAAACACAGAAAATATTTTTTGGTAATTTTTGCCCAATATGTTTTCTCTGCCACGTAATAAGTTTTTCGTCCCATTTTAACTTAAAGGTCTAAAGACCGCTAAGTCAAGCGGTTGTAAAGGTGTGACGAATGTGGTGGTAACTTTATAATCGTAATGTTTGCGTTAATTGCTGCTTCAATTATATCTACATTAATATGGGTGCTGTGTCCGTCAAAAATGATTAAAGCTGGTGTTCTGCAACCTACAACTGGAATAATCACCTTTATAAAATAATTTTTAAAGACTTCAGTCTCCATCCATCCTTTCTGTGTAGCAGCGTATACCGTTCCTGGGAATTGAGAGTCATCTGGGGCAACCCACTGATTCCACAGATGACGTCCTTTGTATATTATTAATGGAGGAGCCTTTTCTCCATTAGCATTACACATTGCAAGAATGGTCACATTTTCTTTACCAGGAGTACTGATTGTTCTGGAAGTTGGTTGTCCTATTTCACCCAACACTTTGCTTTTTCTAGGATCCAAGGACAAACTAGTCTCGTCTAAGTTCCAAATGTGTGATGGTTTTTGGTGCAAGTCAAGTTCATCCATTTTTGTTTTAAGCAGATCAAAATATCCAAATATTATAAAAGGATCCATTGCTTTTCGACGCGAGTATTCTACATTTTGTGGAGTTTTTAGACTCAGTCGATGTCGTTGTTTAAAATTGAGGAACCAATCCTCTCCAGGCACACCATTATTAAAACTACTTTTTATTTGATTTTCGTTCACATACCTTCCCACAAGTTCTAAAATCTCTTTTCTTGATAAGCCAAAACCCCATTTATTCAAACATTTAATACCATTTGCCAGTTTTGTCTCTTGTTCCAAAGGAATAGTGATCGGACGACCTTTACGTTTACTGATTTTCCTCTAGTTCCTTTTACTCGTGAGTAAAGTGTTGGGTACGGAATTTCATAACGTTTAGAAGCAGCGTATATACTACTTCTCCCAAGCTTAACAACATCTATTGCTAAATTCAAATTCTCTTGAGCATATTTTGAGCATTTATTTTTCTTAATATAATGGCGTACCATGTTTAAGTCATTTAAGCTACAACAAGGAAAAGGAATAAATATGGGGTAAATGTAACACATATGTTACTATTACCCCAACAAAATTGTTGCATTAACCCCTAGTACTCAATTTTTCGGGGTAAATGTAACATAGCAATAAAAAATCCACTAAGCTAAAACTTTAGCAAAAGTATCATTGGAGTGTGTAAATAAAGCCTATTGACATCATTTTTCAACTTACCAGGTTTCTGTGATCACAATTTTCACTCTATATTCCACATTAAAATGACAGCACTATACTCGTCTGACAATTAGAACACACTCTAACCACAAATATCACTGCCAACTAATACTAAGCCGGTAATGTAGGTGGCTTTAATAATTTATATATTAAATAGACTATTGAGCTTCCAGTTTGTCAGATGTCGCTATTTTTATTGTTTCAATGATTTTTTTATTGTGCATTATTACATTTGCCCCGTTATTGCATTTACCCCACAGCACCTTGTATGATTTCTTCTTCGCAGTTTGGTAACATACTCTACATTTTCCTCTTTTGCGGCGGTGCCCAGTTTCTTTGACATTACACCCAAAAATGTGTCTATTTTTAGCCGGGTGATCTCCGCTAGATACTCTTCTGGGAGCACAACGTTCTTTGTAATTTTCTTTTATTTTCTTGTATCCAGGTGAATATTTAGCCAAAAGACGATCAATTAGTATTTTTGTAAACCTGAGCACAGTTTTCTCCTTTCCTCCAGCATTTGTATAAAGAACTTTAGAATTCAACACCATGCGCTGTATTATATGAAAACCAATTTTTTTAAACCAAGTGTAGCTTTTTCGAGTACAATCATAGGGTTCAATATCCTGATCAATCGCATCCACTCCTCCCATATTTAGATTGTAATGTTCAATAATATTTGGCTTTAAAATAGGTACATTTCTAGATATAGATGGCTGGAAACGATTTTTTCTATATAACCGGCTTTATGCTTAGTAGTCAGTAAATGAACATCTCTCTTATCCTTATATCTAGCAATCAGAACATCACCTTTTCTGATAAAACATGTTTGAAAGGTTTCCAAATGAGTCTCTGTTAGCTCCTTAGGTACACCTCTATTCACTCGAATAGTTCCAGTGACATATGTATTTTTTGTTAGTAGAAACTCTGCTAGTCTCAAAGACGTGTACCAGTTATCAATTATTATTTCTCTCCCTTGCTCTAATAAATCTTGCAGTAGGAATACCACAATTCTCTCAGACATAGATAGAACATGTGATCCTGGAATGTGATCAACATTGAATGTGTCTTTTCCAAAGTACATGACGAAGTTATACGTGTACCCACGTAAATCTGGACTACTGGGACATGCGCAAAACATTTTCATTCCAAAACGTGGTTCTGTCATCCTAAAATAAAAAAAAAACATTAATATTTAATGACAAAAATAGTAATAAGAGAAATTACAGAAAACGGATCTGCTACGACAGTGAAATCACCCATAGTTACCGGTACATCTACTTCATTGTCAGTGTCCGAAGCACTGGACCAACTATCGTCTTCTTCCTCATCGGAATGATCGGGTAAATATTCGGATTCAGAATCTTCATATGGTTCTTCATTATCGCTGTTATCATTCATTTTTACACACAAAAGAACGTACAACAGCACCCTTTCCTTGCAGCGAAATGACTAACGTACAATACAAATACTTACGGAGATGTAGAGTTGACCTTGAAAGAACCAATCAAAACTTACGACCCCCACCATAATTTCTTGAGAAACTGATAACCCACGCATAAAACAATGTTCACAAAATTATACCAGCCTTACAAATGTCTTATAGTAATGCTAAACTATTGGGTGCCATATGTGGCACCCTGGTCTGGCAACGCATAGTCGGTTGGTTGCCATATGTGGCAACCTGGACCTGAAAGGGTTAAGGATAAGTATATTTTAAAATACGAAAATAGGGCATTTTACAATTTTCAATATACCTATTTCTCATTCTCCATAATTCTCAAAGTTTGTATATTTTGCATTTTGGAAAAAGTTCCTAATTAGGTATACAGGGATGTGTAAAAAATATTTTTCTATGGGAACACTAAAATTTATTTTTGACTGTAGATTTTTTAATTACCTATAAATATTGAACACATTTAATAAATATCAATTTTTATTTTTTATAATTTGTCAACTTCGAGATCTTCTTATCTAGTCTCCTTTGGCAATTTTTGAAACTAATTTTTCTGTTGAGATCTCGTAACCTAATATAAGTTCTAGTTCTACTGAAATACAAAATTACATCAAATGTCACAGAGTTCGATTTTAGCTGAGACTGAGTATTTTCGGCCAATTTTTGAAAAATATTTTTTTCTTTACATATAGAATTTCCGTGCATTTTGTAAAACTCCGATTCCAGTATTAATGCTACTTCCCATAATACATCATTAGGCTGCAAAAGGGAGCCTCGGGAAATAGTTTGCAGCCAATCAGGTGCTTTTTGCATATCTAATTTTGATGTCGGGATTCCTAGTGAATACTTATTCTTAAATTTATAAGCTACAAATCCTGCTATGTCCTTAACTTCCAAATCCTGCATTAAATCCTGTTTATTCGTTAATGACTTCTTGTAAATATGGCGGTTCGAAAAATGATATGTTTGTTAACAATTTCTCTTCCTCATCCTGAAGTTGTTCTGAATCTTCTGTTTGTTTTGATACATTACCAAGCATGTCTTCCGTAAGACAAATGTCTTGTGTGATATTATCTTCTAAAACGGAGTTCGTCTGATTGAAAATATCCAGTAGACATTGCTCGTTGTTTTCGAGAGTATTTCTGTTTTCTGTAAAAATTGCGGCTGAATTTTTTCCTAGTAAGTACCACCGTAATCTAAATTTAAATTCTAAGGGGGAAGGATGATCATTTGCACCACCCATACCCCGAACATATGCGAAAAAATTTTCTAGTACGTCCTGATTTAGTCGAGATGTTAATAAGTATTCCACATTATATTTTTCCTTTAAATAAATAAACATTTCTTTAAGAGACTTTAAGGAACCTCTTTCAGCGGAAGTTACCGATCCTACGTGTTTCACACCTTTTTTGGCAATTATCCTGTCTGGTCTTTGTACCGTCGTGATCCCAGTTTCATCTACATTGTAAATGTCTTGGCATTCAAACTTGTACCGATCCATAACTTCTTCCAGAAGATCAAAAAACTTATTTACATTTTCCCGGTTAAAGCTGATAGCTCTGCTGAGGCTGGTTGGTTCAGGAGTTCGTATAGGTAGAGTTGGATGGCGTTTAATAAATGAGGACAACCAGTCAGCCGATGCCATTGAATTGTCTTGCCAGGCTTGACGAACTATAATTTTATTTTTAGTTGCAAACTCAAAGGCTAAACTCCGAACTTCTCTAGTTGACAAGCCAAAATACATTTTGGAACATTCCGCTAAGCAGTTTGCCAGTTCGGCTTCTAACCTATCTGGTAGAACTTGTCGATTCCTTTTATATCCGACCGTAGGATCCGGTTCATTCGGTTCTGCAAACAAAAAGTCCTTGTCATCAATTATGGGAATTAGGAAATTTGTTTGATAGTTGGGCAAATGCTCGAATAAGTTTCCATTTTGTTCAACACAATATCTAGTCCAGCGTAGAATATTCTGCTGACACGGATATATATCTTAAGGCACGAATGGTATGCTCCCAAGGTGTCAAGAAGGAATTGTTGATGGCTTCTTACTTTTTGGGTCGATAACTTCATCGATTTTAAAATTTGTTCAGCTCATCTCCAAAATTGTGGTTGAGTTGAAGTGGAGGTTATAGCCGTTCTTAAAGATTTTCCGGCTGTTCCTTGGATAGTCTTAGGAAAGGCGTTTATAAAAATACAAAAGCAAGTTATAATAGGTCTGTGCTGCTGTCTGTGCCCTCATTTTAGAAATTTTCTCTGGTATTACATGTTGATCTGTTAACTTTATACAAAGCCTTTTTTCTTCATATTTGTTGTTCCATTTGTAAAGAGCTAATACCAATGTAAATTTTATGTTTTTCTTTAATAAACCATTTCTAATGCCTTTAATTAAATGGTGTGTGTCAAAAACTGGAACAATTCATTTCTCATCGATTTTAAATCCAAAGTTTATATTATCTTTTTGTGCTCGGCAATACTTTTCATTGGTTTCTTGAATTAATGTTTTATAGCAGCTCTGTTATTATTTCCCTGATCGCAAACGATTGCTATAACATGCAAGCCGGTATCATTAATTTGTTTAATTATATTTTTTAACAAAACCATGAGTTTATCGGTTGGTGTGCAATATTCAGTAAAGACAAATCGAATAGGTTGTTTCCACTTCCTATGTAGTCCTCTAATCATGAATGAAAGCACATGATCTGCAAAATTTGTACTTTTCATTCCTAGACCGTATTCCTCAGTCAATAATTTTATCATTTATTATGTCATAACTTAATCCAGGACCAATTTGGTCCAACTAAATGTTCCCCTACAATTTCCCCCCATATATCTGTTCTGGAAATCCTTTTCCATGACTACGTGAGGATTTTCATCACTCCAAAATGGGAATTATGTAAATTAAGCAACCCGTTACGACCAAATCCTGCTTCGTCGGTAAATAGTATGGTTTGTAGTCGTTATCCTCAGTGTGAAGTAGAGATGGGAAATCCGGTTCATTTCACTGATCCGGTTCACCAGTTCTGGATCTTTGTAGTGTACCGGTACAGTGAACCGACACATTAGAGCCGCATTCGTCCCAAATCCCAAACTCACAATAGATCCCTTCCCTACCTTGTAGTGTTTGTACGCAGACGCATGTATCTGTTTTATGCAGGCCACAGCACAGCACACGCCACATAGCGCGCAGGCCGCAGAGGCAAAGTTGCGGCAGAGCAGAACGGAACATTTTAGCTCACTTCCACTTGAGAATTCGAGACAACTCCTCACTCTCGTTAGGTATAGGTGGCTTTTACGGCTATTTGCATAAGTAACTCTAGTTTTTATTTTAAATATCAACTTCAAAAGTTTTATTTCTTCTAAATCATGCCGAAAAGTTGTAAAACTAGTGAAATTTGGAACCATTTTCCGGAACAAGGAAATGAAAAAGCTGAGTGCAATTATTGCAAAACAAAATTAAGCGTTTTAAAAGGTTCTACAGGAAATTTAACTCGTCATATTGTCAAGAATGGAAATTTAATAGAAAATTAGTTATTGGAGAATAAGTCTAATTAGTAAATATATTTTTAAAAAAAAACAGTAACAAAATGGTTTATTCAATAATTAGAAACATAGGGGCGAGAAAATATTACCACCAGCTGGAGGTTGTACAGATATCAATATAGGTCTTACCTATTTCCAACTTCCATGATCTAGGGAAGATACTGCTATTCCAAAAAAGGGGAGAACTTCCACGCTAACTACACTGCCACCGACTGACTTCCGTTACCTCCACATTCAAGTTCCAACCCTTGGTTCATGATTTTTGTCAGATCAGCAGTGGCCTGAGGGACCACCGCCAATCAGAGCTTTGCAGTAAAAACGTCATTGTGGTCAACGTACCTGGAAGTGTTGTAATCTGCCGACTGTACATTTTTACGGAAATAGGTAAGACCTATATTGATATTTGTACAACCTCCAGCTGGTGGCAATATTTTCTCGCCCTATGTTTCTAATTATTGAATAAACCATTTTGTTACTGTTTTTGGTGTGATTAATCTACATCTGTAGCTACCCCTTGTGCGTAGAGATGCTACGTAACATATGGTGGAGGCGCCGGGCATGCCAGGAAAGTGAGGCAAACTTGATACAGCAGAACTAATCAGCATAATTGAGGTTTGATTTCTGTAAGCAATTTAGTCCACCAATGGGGAAACCAGAATGTTGTCAATACCATTAACTAAAGTCCTCAAATTTTTCAGAAGAATCTCAATAGTTAACCGTCCAGTTTTCAAGTTGTTAGAGAGAGCATTCCATACTACCAATCCATAAGAAGTTGACACTTTCGGAAATAATGACGATTTAAATGAAAAGTTGGTCAAAAATCCCATGATTCGTTTATCCAGCTGTCTTTCAGAAATATTGCCTGACTTGGCAATGCACATTAAGAATAAACATATCCCAAACTCGAGTTCTAATCGTCCTCTTTGAAGATCTAATTCAATAGATCTAATTAATATGACTTGATCAATTTCCGCATCCTTCATATTTGTAATTGTTTCTTTTCTAGAGGATTTTTCAATAAATCCAGAACTTCAACGTTAGTCATCCTAGGTAATTTCTCAGTAAAAACAGAATGATTAACTATTTTAAGCACATTTGATTCCTCAAATGCTACTGTAGTCGAATACTCTAAATAGCCAATCTTTAGAAATTCATAGATTGGAGCTGCATGACCTTCGGATTGTGGTGCGCGAGTGGCGCCGATATCACTAAAGAGATCCAACAAATACGAGGATAGGAGTTCGGTTGGAGTCTTGTCAGCTTGACGATGGGCCATAATAAAACTTAGAACAATATCCCTACAGGCGAGAATTCTTGTTTGGTCTAGATCATCCTTGTTAAGAATTATCCCGTCTGAATTCAGTAAATTTGACCAACCCTGCTCTAATCTAAAATTTTTGTCGATTCTGGTATAGCATTTTTCGTTGTTTTAAAGCAGCTAACTTAGCTCTGAAAGAAGACAAGGTAGACATTTTAAAAATGATAGTTAGTAACAATATTTATATGTTGGTACGGCTCGAAGGGTACAGATATCAATATAGGTCTTACCTATTTCCAACTTCCATGATCTAGGGGAGATACTGCTATTCCAAAAAAGGGAGAACTTCCACGCTAACTACACTGCCACCGACTGACTTCCGTTACCTCCACATTCAAGTTCCAACCCTTGGTTCATGATTTTTGTCAGATCAGCAGTGGCCTGAGGGACCACCGCCAATCAGAGCTTTGCAGTAAAAACGTCATTGTGGTCAACGTACCTGGAAGTGTTGTAATCTGCCGACTGTACATTTTTATCCACAGTAAAGAATATAGTTGCGAAATTGAAATAAAATATCGTTTATGCAATGATTTTAAACTAGGTTGGAACTGGATTGCTTTGGAGTTTTGAAATGATTTTATTTTTAAAATATATTTACTAATTAGACTTATTTTCCAATAACTAATTTTCTATTAAATTTCCATTCTTGACAATATGAGATTGAAACATCCAGGTAGGTAATTAGGAGATGATAAAAAATTATATGCATATAATGTATTTATTTTTATTATCTTTGAAGTCACCTAAGTATATCTAATAATAATTTTAAAATTTCTCTTGTAGCTGAGTAGCTGTATACGTTTTTACTGTTAACCGTAGAATAAGTAGAATGAATAACTCATTTTTCAAATTTCGTGTATATATATATATATATATATATATATATATATATATATATATATATATATCTTTTGTTAGTAAAAATGCATAAAACGTAACATAAAATACTTTTACCCAAAAAGTGGCAATGCATTATAAGTTTATCTTACTATTTAATGACGATAATTATATACCAGTAATAGAGGTAACGTGACCTATTAGACATACCTTGCGTATGATAGATAGATAGCGGTAATAAATAATAGATACATTTATGTTTCTGATTGTGTTAATTAGAAAAGTTATTATTTTCTTAATTATAGGTGTATCGATATATAGGACAATATAAAAAACAGAGCAGATGAGTCTTATATGCAGGATGATCAGTTAATTAAAATGATTGTAAAAGAATATCATCCTTTTTCAGTCGTGAATGATACTGAATTTAAAAAATTTATAAATATGTTATGTCCTGGTTATAAGTTACCAGACAGAAAAACCATATCAGTAACCTTAATTCCGCATTTGTACAACAAAACGCGAGAAGAAATACGAGAAAAATTAAAAAACGTTGCAGCAGTATGCATTACAACAGATAGTTGGACTTCTATTAATAATCAAAATTTTGTAGCGGTAACAGCACATTGGTTAGATAAAAATTTCAAAATATGTTCAAATTTGCTAGAATGCATTACATTTAGCGATCGAGATACAGCAGATAACTTGTCAAAATTTTTGCAACATGTATTCGAAGATTGGCAGATTAATTACAAAATTATTGCTGTTGTTACGGATAATGCTGCAAATATCGTTTCGGCTGTGAGAATTGGAAATTGGCGTCATTTAGGATGTTTCACGCATAGCGTTAATTTAGTAGTACAGCGTGGATTACGCGAAATTGAGGACACTATTCACAAAGTTAAAAAATTTGTGAATTTTTTAAACGGAGTAGTTATGCGTGGGCAAAACTGCAACAAATGCAAGACCAAATGAATTTACCCCAAATTAAATTAAAGCAAGACGTTGCTACCAGGTGGAATTCTACCTATGAAATGCTATTACGGATACTAAAAATTAAAGATGCTTTGGTGTCAACTATGGCACTTTTACATCAAGACAGTAGTGCGTTGTGTGTTCCTTTAAATCCAGATGACTGGACCGTAATAAACAATGCAACGAATATTTTACAAATTTTTAATGATGTAACAAATGAAATTTCCGCAGAAAAAATGTAACGATATCAAAAATAATTGTATTTAGTGACGCAATGGGAAACACCTTGTACAATATGCAGCAGATAATAATTCTCTGCCAGAGCCTATTATTAGAATGATTGAAGTTATGAAACTTCAAATAAGTGACAGATTTAAGCGTTTGGAACAAAACGAATTAATTATGCAGGCTACATAATAATAAAAAATGTTACAACTTCAGAAATATAAACATCATTAGTTTGTAAACATTTTGATCAAACTGTTGAAAAATTCAAAACAATTACTAATCCTACTGCTGCAGAGATTAGTGAAATAGACAAAAATATTAAAGAGCAACTTATAGATCGAGCTGCCGACACATTAGTATGGTCGCAGCACAGATAAGATTTTTATCCTCGTTTGTACGAGATTGTATGACAGCGTCTTTTCGTTATGGCAACGTCAGTTACTTGTGAAAGGATATTTTCAAAGACGGGACAAATTCTTTGCGAAAAATGAAGTCGCTTAAGTTCTAATAAAACCAGCCAGATAATATTTCTACATGAAAATTTAACGTAACATGATTAAAAGTAATGTAACATGTTTAATATAATTATTTTTATTTCATATATTTATACTTATAGAACATTATATTTTTGTTAATTTTATTTTTCATATTTAAATAAAAATTAATTTTCATTTATTTCCTTGTTACTTTGAGAGCAAACATATACACCTATACCTGCATTGTACAAACTGTACGGTACAAGTTTGTTTTCCCATGTCGGTATAGAATTTGATATAAATTCTTCCTTAAGCGCGAGCAAAAATTTTGTTGTAGCATATTACAATTTCTACATAAAATGATAGAGATTAAAATAATAAATGTGTACAATTGTTTGCAATAATAATGGCACTCTTTAAAATTAATTTTGCGATGTCTGTCTGCTGATTGAATCAATGAAATCTACTTTTAACATTAGTTCTTAGTTGGTTCACTCACCAATATAGATTTAATGAAATTTCTACTCAGAAGTTCACAAACTGTTTTGAGAGAGTGTCATTATTATTGTAAAAGCATGTAAGTACCTACTATAAATCATATATAACTTAACCCAACCAAACGATCTAATTTGCATAAGATATATTTTTCAAAATTCAGGGACACACTAAATTTGCAGACTTTAATAAAGGCTTAGTATACCAACAAAAATAATAATAACACAGAAAAACAATGTTTTTATTCGAGCACCTGTAGTCATCTAACCGTCGCGTCGGGACCCGGAGCTGCTCGTTCAACTCTCCATTTCATGACTTCGGTACAATACTGCACGTTAACGTTCTGTGCCTACAAAGATCTGAGATCCGAGTCGGATTTTTAGAAGGAACCGGTTCACTCAGAGCAGTTCTAAGAGCCGGCTCAGTGAGCCGGGTCAGTCATGTTCCGCCCATCTCTAGTGTGAAGATTATTTATGGTATTACAAAATAATAGACGTGATGCAGAGTCGTCGGGAAATAACTCCTGGACTTTTTGATAATGGTGAGGATGAAGTGAATTCTCTCTTAGTATATCATGCACACAAGTGTTAGGAATATTGTGCTCTGTGGAAATTTTTCTTAAACTATTCGTGGGATTATTTTCGATTCCTTCTGTACTTACTGTTGGTGTTCTTCTTGGGCGCCCGACATCCAACCGGTTTCTTCCCTTGAGTATTCCATATTCCTCTAGTCTCTAATGAATTTTAGAAAACATTCGTGGTTGAGGTAATATTCTATGGGGAAAAGCGTCATAGAAAAGTCGTAGTTTAAGCAAATGTTGTGTATCATGCAACTAAAATATGTGTTTTAATTTTGAAATCATTTGAAATGCAAATATTTCATCAAATGAGGCAATAATATTTAAAAAGGATTTATCAAATGAGGAGTAAACAATAAAATCACACTCTTAAATTTAAAATTGCCATTCCAAGTTGCACTTGTCCATAATAAGTATGCTTTTTATTTAATACAATCCTGTCATTTTGTATTTTCAAATAACTACAGGAAGTAAGCAATGCCCCTGCTGTAACTTCTTGTCCTAAAACAGAATATATTGAAAGTTTTATAAATAATACGAGCAAACAGGGTTTTTTCCTTTATCCTCGGACATAAATATAAACACTGTATTAATTATCCTTAAATGGACATTTAATCTCCAACAATTTAATAGGAACATTATTTTCCATTATTATTCCATCTGGAGAGTATGCTAGGAATGGATTTGTTTCTGAAATAATTAGGCCACAGGTTACAATTTTTCTGTTTAAATTCTTTGAATAAGTTTCTCTCGCCTGTTTTTCGAAAACAATTCCATATTTTGTATATTTATTAGCAAACATTTTTGGCCAAAAGTACTTTGAGCTTTTAGTTTCCCAATCTCCTTTGTTGTACGTATATAAACCATAGCACCTAGAATTATGAATGCATTTTTTTCTCTTTAATAAAGTTTTGCTTTACCTAGAACCAGTTATTCTATATCTCCTTTCTTCCTACCAATTTTTTAAGTCTAACGATGTCATAATACAGGCATTTTTTATATTGTTGCATATGATTTTTTTTTCATAGACTTCAAGACAACATTTTCTCAAGGGGTAAATGGGTATATTAAAAATGCTTTCAATCAGAAGTGATTTTCTAGTATTTTCAAAAATTATTTCAATATCACAATATAATGAAGGCTCAAATTGAGCCTCGAGTTGGATGCTGAAAATGCATAATTTTTGTATACTAAGTATAAGCAAAATTCTAATATATTTTACGTAGGAGTGATTGTTGAAGGTCAAGGCATCTCTCATATGCTTTTAAAGGCTTCTTTATCATTAGATTTAAATCTATTTCTGTAGAAAAAATTATTAATACAATCGTCATGTCATGAAAAAAACCAGTACGTTTATCGGTTTTAACAGGTAATGCAAACAAAGTAAATCCATATATACAATTAAGCCCAAATATACTTTATTTTGCTATATTGAGAGCTAGCTAGAGATCAAAAAGCTAGCATACCCACCATTGCACTTTCGGGCACTGCATTAAATAAAATTTTTCTTATATCCTCAACCTCTTTTTCTTTCATAATTTTGATTGGAACATAGCGAATACACTTAAAATCTGAAATGTGTTCAGGCTTCTACTTATTTAAAGATGCCTCTTTCTTTCTTGCCCACACACATTTTATATCCGTAGAGGAAATAGTTTCGAATCCAAGCAGATTATTCCTGCAAAAAAATAAATAAATAAATAAAATAAGTGATATATAATTTGGTTTGTATGTAAAATTAGATTTATATAACATGGTACAGTGAATTAGCATTGCTGAAATATGTTTGCATCATCACTGCTTAATTCAAATTTAGCAGTTATTTCGTGAGGAGCAGAAGTCAGACTCGATGTTTGTAAACACAGACCTAATAAATATAATGTTCCACCTAAAATGTAAATATCATTTAGCCACAACAGTAATAAAATTAATATAAGGCTTACCAGTAAATTGTGTCATTCCACACAAAACTAAGTGTCCAGAATTTACAACTGCCTCTCCTTCCCTGAATGTTCTGGACATTGCGTTACAGGTTAAGTATCTAAATACTTCCGACGAACTCAACCACATACATTTTTATTAGATATAAAAGTAAAAATATTTTAAAATATAATAAGTAAGTACACAAGTTTCAAAATAAACACTATGAACATAAATAAATGTTTGACTGCCAAGAAAGATCAGTAAGTGTCCAGAATTTACAACTGCGTGTCCTTCCTGAATGTTCTGGACATTGCAGTACAGGTTAAGTATCTAAATACTTCCGACAAACTCAACCACATACATTTTTATTAGATATAAAAGTAAAAATATTTTAAAATATAATAAGTAAGTACACAAGTTTCAAAATAAACACTATGAACATAAATAAATGTTTGACTGCCAAGTAAGATCAGTAAACAAACGTCGGCCATGTGGAAGCGACTGTCTAGCCTTGAAAATCAGCTAATCCGAGAAGCGCGCGAAAATTAATTTGAATCGCCAATACCAGTTTCACCCCCCTGAACGACCTCTGCTTTGTTAAAAATGGCGTTTCGCGGTTGAAATGGCGATGTGGCATACTATGAGGCTCGTTTAACGTGTTGATTTGCTAGCTCAGGTCTCAGGGCGTGTTTGAGGTTCGTAAATTCAGTCCAGAATTTATTCGTGGGAAAATGACGTAGATAAGTACAGTTGCTCGGAATGGGCGCCAGAAAGTTTTCTAGAAACTTCCAAAATGGTGGTTTCACAATGATGATGCAATGGGAAAAACCCGTCTTCAAAATGGCGTCGGCGATCGATAATGCACAACACTGGTGGATGTTGTATTTGCGGTTTGTCACGATGGCAACGGATGTATAATGGTGGCCCGAAGGAGCTGGCACGACGGAGCACTGTGAAGATAACTGGTGATGACCAAAGGGCACTGAGCACAAAACACAAACGGAGCACGATCTGCACTGGGCGAGGGCTGGCGTGGACTGGGTGGCGAAGAAGGGTGTTGGGGGTGCGAAGGTTGGTCTTGTTTAATAACAAAACCAAACACCTAAAAACGTTTTCTCAGGTGACACGACGATTAACTTTGCCCATCGCCGTGGCCTCTTGCGGGGATGTTCTCTGCGGCTGCTTACTTCGGAGTTGACGCGGATTCCTGACGTAGACGTGGGGCTCGAACTTACGACCTGAGATGTCGATGTTTCATGCGTTGCGGCTAGCCAGGTGTTTTCTACCGCGGGTAGTGTAGTTTCGACGGTTTAGTCCGTATATTTCCTGTCTTGTGCGGCGCTTTCTGTGATTTCGACGACTTTCTTCGTAACGTCTTGCGTTTGTACGTTTGTCTTCTGTAATTTCTACAGTTCCACCCGGACGCGCGCGCAGTTCTGGCGGCGCTGGATGTCTGTCCTCGCTGTGAGGATCCTGTGTTTTTCTGTCAAGTAGTTGAAGCTGAAATGCAGCTTCGTAATTTTCTTATCGTAATGTTCGTCGTTTTCTTTACCAGAATCACATGTGCTATAGGTGTCACTACGTGGCGATCTAAAGGCATAATTAAAGAAGGTGGAAAAATTTTTGTTATAGGAACATTTTTTTATTTTATACTTTGCCGATTTCTTATCTTCTTCGCATTTTTCTATATATAAACTGTACATTTTTTAAATATTCAGTAATGGCGATAAAAACAGCTTATGAGGATTTTTATGGCGGGAGTAATGAGATTCTTCAGCGGGAAATGATTGAATGTGTGCTTTCACGAAGTCTACTACTTCTTCAATCTTGTGGGGTCTACTGGTACGTTTACCTCGTGCATCAGGAGACGGTGCCTGAATTTCCTAACTTAATTTGCTTTTGAATTAAATGAACTTCCTTTCTACCAACCCCATACAGGGAGCAGAATGCAGTTTTACAAATCTGGTAAGATCTAGCATTGCATGTAATTTTGAATTTGTAAGAAGCAGTTTTGTGTGATATTGCTTGAGTATGTTGGCGCTGTACCGTGCACAATTCAATACTTTTAAACAAAAGCGCATTTTTAGCATTCACATCTAACTTATAGAATCTGGTATGTATTTCTTTACGAATGTTGGCATCAAACTTATCTCCGCATTTTAATCTGCAGTTTTCAGAACACAGTAGCCCATACTGTACATTTTTTGCTGGAAATCACCGCAATTGTAAGATTCGAGAACAGAATGGTATTGCTCATTCACTTAAGAGGTTATGTCGTAGATACAATTCAGTAACTTTCCAGGAAATGAAGGTGTTATGTGAACACCACTCTCCTCTTCAATTATTTGAAAACTTACCGGTAGTGAAATGAACACGTTTAATTTTATGCATACTCCATTTTGGCAGAGGTGCAGAAAATGTTTGTACCATATGCCCAAAGTGTCTTTGGCTTACAGAGCTGTTGGGCCAATAACATGTTTCATTATTTAAGATCGGTCGGGATCGGTCAGTGGTCGCGCGGTTTAAGGCGTCAATACTTGAATCGAGGTGACTGGATCGCTGTGGGTTCGACCCCCGCAGCCGGTAGACCGTATATAAGCTATATTCGTGGAGAGATTGGCACCCTCTCTGCGGGTATGGTAGGGTGGAAGAATGTTGGCTTGGGTCAATGTGAGAGATTGATACCGGTTGACATTTGACTACCCCCCTAATTAATGAGGTTTTTCAGGTTTTCCTCATTCCTGCACTGAATGGTGGTTATGGTCTACCAACGTAAGTCGTTCCTGGGCGCAAATGCGGCCAGTTTAATAATAATATGCCGCCCTCTCCCACACAAGTCTCCAACTTCCGGACTAATCCTCGTGGTTAGAATGAAGGGTAAATATATTATTATTATTATTTAAGATCCAAGTAATTGGTACAACCGCACAACTTTTCTCTTCAAATTCAACAGCAACAAACTCCATTTTTCTATTATTGGCAATAAAAACAGGACAGGCAGGTGTGTTAAGTTCAATAAAACAATGTTTAAAAAGCAATTGATTTTTTATACATAGGCATCGAAAGAGTAATTTTTTATTTTATAAATGAAAAAATGTATTTTAATATATATTTTTTATATACATTGTGTCTCATTTAAAATGAAGACACCTAGTTACTTTCGTCATTTTTGATACCCAGATTTGCGTAAAAATATAGAAAAAACACTATTGAAACAAAAAATGATGAAAATAACTAGGTGCCTTCATTTTAAATGGGACACTGTATATGTTTTTACAGTTTAACTGAATATTAGTAGCTTTTTAGCATGCAGCAGACAAAAATTGTTTAAATTTTAAAAACATAGCAAAAAAATAGCAAATCCATTTTTATAGTCGGTAGCCATACATTTCGCATCGGTATCATTGACTTCAAAAGTCTCCATTTTACGTTCTCCACTAACAAAATATATATTTAATTTTGATGATTCTATAGGGTAACTATACAACATTTTTCATATAATCGAATGGCACACCAATGCACAAATATCGATTATTTAAAAAATAAATCGATTTGACAAAGAAAATTTTATTTTTGACTGTAAATACATTGTCTGGTCTATTTACAGATATATTAAATCTTTTCATTATAAGTTTTTTACATTGAAAATAATTTTCTCTTTCGTCAAACTTGCCTTTAACTATTATTTCATTGCTAGTAACATAGTGATTGACAGATTGTAAATATTATTTTTTTCACTTAGTCTGTTATGAATTTGTTGTAATGGTAGATTTTTACCTCTTATTAAATGCTTTATATGTCCTAAAAGTTTTCGTAATCAAAGCAACTAAAACTTTGCAGCGTGCCATATTTCTTTACATCATCGCATAAGTGAAGCAAAGAATGAACATTGTAAGAAATAAAATATACACCACAGGACATTTCATAACAAACTTTTGTAGGGCGGCTTTAGCGACCTCTAAATATTTTTCGATAAAATATTGGCCCGATAAAATTACTATTGCTACATGAAGATTTCAAAAGTGTTTATAAACCATGTCACTTAAGTGCATGGGATCGAGTACAAATTGTTTAACTAATCCTGTATTTAATGCTAATAAAGGCGATTTACCTTTAATATGAGCATCTTTGACCTTTTTGTCAAGTAAAAATTGTTCCTCTTTTCTCTTGTGTGTGGATCCACAGAATAAAAGCGTTTTTTGGTTTCTTTTTCATAAATAGTTATTATAGAACACCGTTAATATCCAGATTTACTTGTATGACCTTTAACAATCTTCAAATAAGCTCTAGCTGGACTCTGGAGCATCGCGTGCGAAGAATTGTATATTAACAGTATATAAAATATTGTTTAAGACAAATCCATCTCTTAATAGCTTCTAAAACCTTGGCCAATACTCCCAAGACAAAAATCTCTTCGACATCAATAAGGTAGTATGTACTGAAAATTTGAATAAAAAATATTTTAAGACAGCTGAGAAAAAAATTTGTTTATAGGCTGCCAAAGTAGGCAGACAATATATATTTCGCATAAAATAAGAAAGTAGGCCATTCTAGGAACCTTCTTTGGCACCTTTTTTGATTAGCTTCTTTAGGATTATAAGGTCTGTCTTTAACGGAGTCGTTACTGCCGAAATCCGTTTCCTCGCAGTTTGAGCAGCTGTAATAGGGATCTGTGCTTGCTTCATTACAAATACCACAAACCCAACGTTTGCATTGTGCACAGGCAATCCAATCGGGACCTGCATAGTTTGCCCAGTTTGCAAAGCAAATAGAACATAGGTCTTGTGATTGTGTGTTTTTTGCATTTCTGGTAAGACGTTTTATTCCAGATGGTCCTGGTAGTGACTCAGATGACTTGTCCTTTCGAGGTTTCTTTATTTCATATTTTCCAGTCTTTTTCCCTCTATTTTGCTGGTTAGTTTGAGGATCTTCCATGTCAATGGTTGAATGTTCTGGTAGGGTTTCTTCTTCGTCTGGGGTAATGGTAAGAGCTTTGCCTGGTTCTGTGCGTTAGCCGCGTTTGCGAGTCACTTTTTCTTTTTGTGTTCCCCGCATGTCTTGTAAAAGATCAACGAGGCTTTCGCTTAGCAGTTCAGGGTTCACTGCTGTTTGCTCTTGACGATTTGGAAGTTTCTTTAAAACTTCGGTTGGTTTAAACGGACAAGTCCTGTTGCGCGGAAACCCGAGATTAAATTTTGTGCAACAGTGGGTCTTATTCCAGTCCATAGCCTCGCCAGAAGGGTTGGGAATTGTTGCTTAGGGATAGATCCACTGGATCTGCTTTCTTTGCGCCACGTGTCTAATATTTCACGCCATTTTTTTTTTCATGGGCGCAAATACGGCCACATCCAGTGGCTGCATCAAATGCGTGCTGTTGGGTTGGAGAGGAGTGAGATAAACATTGTTTTCTTCACACGCTTGAATAACAGCAGGCGATAAATGTGTCACCATATTTTGTTTTACTAAACCTCAGCTTCACTATTTTAAACTTTTGATTTATTTCTAAATCTTTCACATTTTTAATTTCTTTATATGAAGTTGCCTTGTTCAACTTTTGCAGATCCATGTTGAATATAAATGAATATAGTAGACTGACTGTTCAAATAAGTCTCATATATGCATATATATATACCTTATTCACCCACCCCACCCATATTTCTCTAGTACACCCTCCATCTCACATTTGGAATTATAATTTACTCTCCTACTTTTTATAGTAGAAAGGCTAATAAGTTGAACTGGACACAACCAGCAACAGTTACTTGGAATCACTTTTATCAAAGTAAGAACTAGGAACATGTTTTGATCCATCAGCACCCTCAAAATAATCCTTAGTTTCACATGTGAAACATTTTCTGTTTGGCAGGTCGCAATCTCCACCACATTTGATGCACTTGTACTTTACTGGAACAGGCATATTGCAATTAATAACACTTCCGCTCAGCACGATTCTTATTTGATAATAATTGAAATAACTGAGTGTTACATACTTTTATAACAGCCCTTACACTAAACAGGTTAGGTATCCACAAAATAATATACAGAGTGATGAAAATAAAACTTTATTTTATAGTAATAGACATGCAACAAAATCTTTCATAGTAAATACGTGATCGATGATTATTATCTAAAACACTACTTATAATAAATGAGACATCATTGATTCTTCTTTGAAAGCGAGCTCTATCTCTAGCCATCTGCATCCAATCTGATTTTCTTGCTTTTTCAAACAAACCATCAGGATCCATAAGTATAATGGTTTTATTATTGTCTAAGTTAAACACAACCCGCTTTTGACCACTCATTGTATCAGAAGAAAATCGATTAAACAATATACTTCAAGTGTTAAACGCTTTCGCTCAGCATGAGCATAATACGATTATTATTATTAAAGTAGCTTAGCGCCATCTATCTACAAACTTGTAACCCCTCCCAAACATTGTGACGTAGACGGCTGAAAGCTATGCCGATCCTGCTCCAGTCGCCATCTTGAATTGTGGAGCAGGATCGGCATAGCTATTCTACTAAGCTAGATTGTCCCCAACCACTATTTTTTGGCCTGGATCACCGAGATTAGATAAATATGGCAGGAGGATCTCAAAAAACCATTTCTCGAATAGCGTCATGTCGAACCACCCACTTGGGCTGTGGGCATAAACAGTTCCATTTGGGTCCTCCATTTGTCCAATTTTCGTACAAATATCCAGCTTTATACACCACCATTGGCGGCAGCAGAACACCATTAGCACTTCCACACACCATAACATTAACAGCAGATTTTGAGTGTTGTTGAACTCTTTCAACTCTTCTAGTTCCCCTGGAAATTATAACTCTTTTTGCACCGCGATCGTCTTGAAAATTCGTCTCGTCATAATTAAGAACTAAGGCAGAGTTTGCATGTTTTAAAACTGCTTCAATATTTATGAAAAACTCATTAATGGCTTCTGCTCCAACATCTGCACGTGCACGTTTTATATTTGAAGCTAAGCGGACACTTAAATCATTTCGTACTTTAAAATGCTGAATAAAATCAAGTCCAGGTGTATTATCACGAAATTCCCTCACTATTCGTCCTTGTTTTTCAAGGTATTTGTGCAAAAGTTCACCTTTGTTAATGGAAATCCCCAATTGCTGACCGTCGTAAGAGTGTGTGCCAATAATTGTTCCTCCTGTGGAGTAAAGATAACTGGATGGCCCAAGGCCTTGGTCTCTACCAAATAGCTTATTTTGAAGGGTTCCCCGACTGATTTTGAATTCCCGACTTGCCTGGGCTTGCGACATCCCCCCTCTTATAGCAGCTAACGCTCTTTCTAATTGCTCTGGTGTGTAGTTACCCCCAAGTTTTTTTTGATAGTGACGCGGCATTTCAGCACTAGTTTAGACCTCTAACAAAGAAAGGAACCTGAACAAAAATCGTTAAAAAATAATCGGGAGGAAATATATATATATATGCATATAGGATGACTCATTTGCCAAAGTTACCCCCGGTGCCAAAGTAACCCCGTTTTACGGTACTACTTCCATAAATTGGAATACCATCAATGTTAAATTGTGATGATAACACTGTTTCATTTATATCATCACATTCAATTTTCTTTTTCAATTCATTTTCTACACCAAAATATACCATGTCACTTTGGCCTAATTTTATAGTTCTTACTTGTCTTGGTGTTCCCAAAATTGTACAAGCATCATTTTTTATAAAAGTATATTTTGGTTTAATTAAGGATATTAGTTCAAACATCTATGTGTCACTTGATTATTGCATGCCCATGCTTTTAAGTTATTCAAAAATATATTTTCTCCTTCAAATTTTAAATTTTTGTTTAAATTAGTAACTTCCTCGTCATTAATAGGAAGCATTTCATCATTTTCAACATTTTGGTCCGCTGCATAAATTAATTTTAAAGCATTCTCTGCGTTTTGTTTATTGGCCGCCGTAAGTGTCGTTTAGTTACAATTTTATTAAATTTGTCCAAAAAAAATTTTGAAATCAGTTGTTTTTTTTTCCCCTAATTAATGAGGTTTTCCTCATTCCTGCACTGAATAGTGGTTAGGGCCTACCAACGTAAGTCGTTCCTGGGCGCAAATGCGGCCTGCTTAATAATAATATGCCGCCCCCTCTCCCGCACAAGTCTCCAACTTCTGGGCTAATCCCTGTGATTAGAATGAGGGGTAGAGATATTATTATTATTAAATATGAGGGAATGTGTCAGCGCGGAAGAACGCATACTAATAACATTAAGGTAAGCTTTATATTAAAAAATAAAATAGTACCTAAATATAAGAGTATAAATGATAAAAATAAGAGTATGTTTTAGTTACAGCTGAATTTATTGAACTATGTTAATGTAATAAACTGGAAGTCAATAAACTAAAAGTATGTAACACAAAAATATTCACAACGATTGAAAAATTACTGAACAACTCTCTGTGGAGTCAAGGCTTTCTTGAGTAGTTGACAGCTCTTCTGGAGTCAATCCAGAAAAATTGGCCATCCTCTCATGAAGGTTAGATGATAGGTATGAAGGAGGGTTGACAGAGAAATCTGTTGTGCCTCTAGTGTTGGATGGTGCCATACTGACTTCGTCTATGAGGAACAAAGCTTTCCTGAAGCCTCAGTTGAACATCGTTAAGATGCATAAGATCTGGAACGAGACTCATCACGAAGTTTTTTATTCCTTCCTCCCTTTTGTCAGTTCCAGTCTTTGGTTGAGAGGAATTAGACAATTTAGCCTGTTTTGCCGAAAAATAGGCACTAAAGGCTTTATCAGCTGTGTCACTTTGAGTCTTCCTTATCCTTACTGGATGGCCATGGGGACCTTTTGATACAGTCATCATGGCCGATGTTGGCGTCCCGACTCTGTCCCCCTGACTTGCCGTTGTTAACTGACTCGAAAGTACTGAAGAGGATGGAGATGGTAATGGACTAGTTACGGGGACATCAATAATCTCGTCAATGAACTCATTTTCTTTTTCTTCTGTACTATCGATGTTGAAAACATCAGGCGTGGAAAGGGAGGTTATGGCCTGCGACGCTTCAAGTACATTACCAGTTGGAGTACCAGCAACTTTTATAAAAGGAACAGCAAACTGCATGGCCTCCATTAAGTAATATGGTTTCTTTTTTCCTCCACTTCCACTTGGTTTGGGCTTGAGGTTCTTGACAAAGGTGCTCCTCAAATTTCGCCATTTCTCCTTACATTCGCCCACTGTTAAAGAAAAATTATATATAAGGATAATGTCTTGTTTAGTTGTTAAGTACCGCGATATCAAGTTTTTTAATAGAATGGTTATCACAGACTTTTTAAAAATAACTTATTCCCACCATCGATTTTTGGGGAGCTATACTCCTTTTATTTATTTTCAGGTATCTGGCTACAGGTTGTACATTCGTTGCGTTGGGACTCTATTTTTGCCGAGGAGAAAGTACAATTGGGAAAATAGTATCTGAGACGACTATAATCATATGGAATGTGCTAAAAGATGCCTATATGCCCTGCCCTACTACTCAGAATCGATGGAAAATAATTGCTGAGCGTTTTCAAACCTTATGGAATCTTCCAAACTGTCTAGGGGCATTGGATGGCAAGCACATCCGCATAGAGAAACTACCTAATACTGGGTCGTCTAATTTTAATTACAAATCCTACCACTCAATAGTACTATTAGGATGCTGTGATGCAGATGGTATGTTCACTATGATTGAAACTGGATACGCCGGTAGAAACAGTGATGGAGGCATTTTCAGAGCCTCAATCATTAAAAGGATGTTATGTAATTCACAACTTGACATTCCACCCCCATCTAAGCTTCCTTTAGATGATTATGATGATTGTTTGTTCCCTTATTACTTCGTGGGAGATGAAGCTTTTCCATTGTCTCTATATTTAATGAGACCTTACTCGAAACGGATTCTGAACAATATAAAAAGAGTATTTAACTACCGATTGAGTCGGGCAAGAAAAACGATTGAATGCACGTTTGGTATGATCACGGAAAAATTTGGAGTAATGAATGGGATACGTTGCCACAATGTGGATACGATCAATAATATCATAAATAGTGTTTGCGTGCTGCATAACTACGTTAGAAAAAGAGAAGGATGCCAATATTTACCGCAACATGTGGAAAAACTGCCTTAAACAATGTACCTGCCAACCTAACCTGCTCGACCCAAAATAAACATTTGTTCGACCGCTTATGACTTACGAAATTATTTAGCAAATTATTTTCTGTTGCCGTTAGCATCACTACCTTGGCAGTGGAATTATTGGATTTAAATATTATTAAATACGTTTATAAACTTACTCGATTTTTACTTTCAATTTTCATATCGATTGTTGCTAGATGATGAATTAATTACGAATTAAAGGCCTTACCTGACAACTTGACTGCTCCGGCAACACTGTTCCATGCCTTTTCAGTAGCATCCCTTTTTGAATACGCCTGAAGGGTGTAATTGTACAATTCGGGATACCTCTCCACTTCCCTAACGAATTTTATATTGAAGGCCTAGAGAGACAAACAAAATGGTCAAATCAAGGTAAACATAGAAATATACAAAAATTACCTCCATTTGAAACGCACGATTCACTCGAACTTCGCTTCTTTGCTAATCGCGTAAGACTGAAAACGAGGAGATCTGAAATTGTACGTTTCTAGGCGACCACTAAACGACCCGTGTGCGGGGTCCAAATGCTTTGCCTAGGAAGTCGTGTGGGGGGGAGAGACTCGTACGACTTGAATCGCGTCGACCACGTCGCCGATCGACCCGTCTGTGGAGGGCTTAACGACTTTTAACCTAAAATTCCAAATTTCATATTAGGTACATAAGCAAAAAATATATATACTGCTATTTTGGGTATTAGCATTACTACCTTTACATTGATAAACTAAATAAATTAAGTATGCAGAATAATTTCGAATAATGTGCAAATAAATGTGAGGGTAGATTGCATTACCGATTTTAATAGGGATCTTTCATATCAAATTTTATTATTTAAGCCCACTTGAATGAAGAAGTTGCAACACCTTAACAACGGACGATAAATTTTAAGTTTTATTTAGTTTCTTCCAAAAACTATAAAATGAAGAAGTGAAATTTGCTAGGCTATTTAATTATGTTGACGAAACTTTTTCTCAATAAGTATGTCGGAGACAAAGGGGCATTACTCAGGTTAGGCTGCTTTGACATGTTAAATTCTACGACACTGGTAGTTTACAATGTAATAAGTTTATTACAAAATTAAATGATTAAAATAACAACTACACAAATCAATAAATAGCAACTAAACTATTTAACAAATAAATAGAAAATTAACGGTCCGCCACCCGCTAGCCCTTGCATTCGTAATCTTCTCTTTTTCAGAAGTGATACTTATTTTTCAATGGTCAATTCTCAATCTCAACTACTGGGCTAGCTTGGCTTTGTTCCGTTCGCGTCGGATCCCCTCCGCGTGTTCTCATTTCCATATACAGATTTGGAAAGTGAGGATCTTGATGGTGAATTGTATTTTGCCGCTTGCGTGTATTTGTGTCATGCTACACGCATACTTCGACCACAGCGTGTTTGCATCAAGCAGTGTTGCCAGGTGGGAAAAATTTAGTGCATGAGAATAATTTCAAAGAAGCATGAGGTTTGGAGAAAAAAGCATGAGATGGCTTAATTTATCAAAAAACACCTCTTGACACAGCTTAATTTTTAATTACTTTTGTAATGCCATTTTTATTTCATTGAAAAGCATTATGTTCTGCTATTTTATCATAATATTACATTGTAAGTAGGTAGTTACAGGTACTTACTTAAAAGTTATTAACCACGTAACCTTTCTAATTTATTTTATTGTTAGGCCGGGCGAACGTTGAGGCGCAGTTGACGTGACGCAGGGTGACTCACGGGTCGTAAAATCTGTTGTTTCCAGAAAATGTAGGTACCCTTACGGAATAGAGTTAACGTGTCCCATCTTTGGAAAAGGTACTCTTAGGAACGCAATCCCTCTTTAGTTAGATCTATCCTGAAAGTGACCAACTAAATTTCACTCATCCATCGCGTCGATTAAAATTAGTAAATTCTTACCTTTTAGAATGCCTATTTATGCGCTCTGTCAATTAATTCTTCTGCTCTCCGTTTTTTTTTCCGTAATTTATGACACTGTCCTGTCGACACAAAGATTCGGTTTCTTTACTGGATTTAGTCGAGCCCTACAGGATTTTCACTACAAATTTCCCACCTTCTGGCCGCATGTCCATCGACCTACCTTCCACGTAATCCAAAATTGTGACGTAGGCACTCCATTTTCTATGGTCTTGAGGCGGCCAACGATAATTTAAATCTGAAACATACAAGAAAAACAACACAATAACGATCTTCTACCCAACTATCTTACGCTAATAATTATCATTATTAAGTACGTACATACCTGCCTTTCAACCGCCAAGTTTGATGTGAATTGCCGCTCGAAAACCTCTACGTTGCAGTACCCTCGGTCCTCGGTGGTCCCTCTAGCAGTCTAGCAGAGTTGACTGGCCGGCTTCTAACGCCGCTAGATATCGTGGATATTCGACTGGAATGCTGCTGCACTCTTGTCGTCACGTGAACTGGCCGCAGACTCACTCGTTTAAGGTTACGTGTTCCATCTTAGGAAGAGGTACTTTTAGGAACGCGATCCCTCTTTAGTTAGATCTATCCTGAAAGTGACCACTAAATTTCACTCATCCTTCGCGTCGATTAAAATTATTAAATTCTTACCTTTTAGACAGCCTATCTTTGGGCTCTGTCAATTCTTCTGCTCTCCGTTTTTTCCGTAATTTATGAGACTGTCCTGTCGACACAAAGATTCAGGTTCTTTACTGGATTGAGTCGAGCACTACAGGATTTTCACTACAAATTTCCCACCTGCTGGCCGCATACTCATCGACCTATCTTCCGCGTAATCCAAAATTGTGACGTAGGCACTCCGTTTTCTATGGGTTTGAGGCCGCCAACGGCAATCTGAAACGTACAAGAACAACAAACAATAACGACCTTCCACTCAACTATCTTACGCTAACAATTATCATTGTTAAGTAGGTACCTACGTACATACCTGCCTTTCAACCGCCAAGTAGACTCTCGTCCCACAGCACGAGCAAACCGATAAGATATCGCTGCCGGCCTCCTAATGCTCTGTCTCCTGTCTCCCTGTGGCCCATATACCATTTGTTTTATTCAGTAGTTGAACCTGGTACGGCGCACCGCCCCAACCTTTAACCTAAAACGAAACGAGACAAGTTATTTGCATGTACCAATTCCCTGTTCGGCTCGTTCGACAATCTTATTTACGCTGGCTTGCCTGCTTACCGTATTATTTCACTGCAATACAGCGTGAATACAGCACACACACCGCATATCCGTAGACTCTCATACCCGTTTATGTATTCATTGCTAATTATTAAGACAGCGGTCTACAATAAATGACATTTCAAGTAGCCAAATATTGTAGATACCTACCTCTATCTATTCAATTTTCTCCTCGATTTTGCCTTTATTTCTCGTTAGGTCTTTGTTTTGGTAGATTTCAAAGAGTAATTTTAATAATTTTATTATTTCTTTTTGTGTCTATTAAAAAGCATGAGATTTTGTAATCAAAATATGAGAGTATGAGATTTCCTCGGAATGCATGGGATCTGACAACACTGGCATCAGTTGACCGGACAGTTAGATTGCAATGGCGAATTGGCGTTGACGATACGGAACCGATTACCGTAGTAGTGGGGAATGCTAGACCAATGCACGTCGCCGCCCCTCTTAAAGTTCATACCTTCCCTGGAATGAAGCGGCAATTTCTACTTTCTCTGTAAAGATCCGCAATTTCCGAATCTGTATGGTAATGTTATCAGACCTAAAAAATCATTGGTTAAACCAAATATTTATTTCTGCATTCTGCATATACAGGGTATCCCAACGAAAATTTGACCCCCCTATAATTGGAAAACCGAATAATATTTCAAAATTCGCCGAGACCCGTCGAAAAGTCCAATGGTGGCCATTCGACGGGAGCTCTTCTGCCAATCCAATGCCCCGGGAAATGGTCATCCAAAAATTGTCGCACAGCAGCAGCATAGTGCGGGGGCGCACCATCTTGTTGGAAGGTTATTTCATTTTATAGTAAATTGTCGTCACTTTCTAAAATCTCTGTTATCCTAGGATCAATTGTACTTTCCAATAATTCTAGATAGGTGTTTCCATCGAGATTACCTTGGATGAAAAATGTTCCAGCAAGATGGTCGTCCAAAATGCCTGCCCAAACATTCAATTTTTGAGGTGTCTGAGTATGAAATTCCTTGATTTAATGCGGATTAGTATCACTCCAATAAGGACAATTGTGTCTATTCAACATAAATGTGCATTCGTCGGAGAAACATGTATTGTAGAGAAGATTTGGATTCAGTAGAAGTTGTTCACTAAAGTATTCGCAAAATTGGTTACGGCGATCAAAGTCATCTTCATGTAACTCTTTAACCAGCGTCATCTTAAATGGATGAAACTTGTGTTTTTTCAAAAATCGATGAACACTGGAACGGGATACGCCAGAAGCTTGAGACACAGTTGTAATCGATTGCTTATTATCCATCTGTACATGACCCAAAACTGCCACTTCAACTGCTTCATTTCGAACTGGCCCTATTTATTGACGTTTCTTGTTTAAAAGCGAACCTGTTGCAACAAATTTGTCAATCAGGTGTTTAACGTACTGGTGATTTACATTTTTTTCAGGATGATTGGCATTAAAAATTCGTGCTGTAGCTTTAGCCCAATCGTGATTTCGATAATAAATTGCAACAATTTCTACTCTTTCCGCGATAGAATAAACCATTTCGAACACACGTTAATACTTCCAATAACGGCTGAAACTAAGGATTTCTTGGTCACAAGCAAAAAACACCGACTTTTTTTGTAGTACTGATTTTTTGTTATTTTGAAAAGGTCTGAATTCTTATAAACTTAAGTATCTTCTACTAATAACTATTTTAGTATCTAGTTTTATTTACTTCAGCTTTTTTATTTCATTTCTGACTTTTTTGTAAACTGATAGACACATCAATAACAATTAGGTAATGCGGTCATGTGTAGTAGAAGAAAAACTTATTTATGGTGGGCATTTGTGTAGAAATTACTACGCGTAAGTTGGTTTGTCATCTTTTCGTTTGTAACCAATAATTCTGTCAAATCTCAACCGATTTCTAAAAACGGTACGTCACTGTATTCGCAATGAAAAGGGCTTTAAAATGATGTGCCACAGATGGGGTAGTTGCATTTGAAATTTTTAAGTTGGGGTTGCTAGGCATTAGGAGGATGAACATATCGAGTTGGCTTGACTGTCAAAAAAGCTCCCCCCAAGAACAAAAATCGACGAGTCTCGGCGAATTTTGAAATATTATTCGGTTTTCCAATTACAGGGGGGGTCAAATTTTCGTTGGGATACCCTGTATAACACTAAGCTTAGGAATTTGGTAAATTGCTAAAACTACAAAACTCATATTGAAAGATGATAAAATCTCCTTTGATAACATAATTTTCAATAGCGCCGACAAGTATTTTTTTTATTCCCCTCGTTCTGAATATAATTATGAAACTAAATTATACTACTCTATACAACATATTTATTACTACTAGATATTTTATAAATTAACAAAATTTCAAATAAATTTAATTTATAATTCCAAATTTTATCAATGCTTTACATTAAGTTATCGTATACGTTTCCCAAGAAGGATTCATTTTCTCCAAAATGCCCTGTGATATATGTTGTGTAACTCTTGGTAAGAAACACTTGAAATCTATATTATCCTTTTGATCTAAAAGTACTGCTAAAATGCACTTTCCAAAACGTGTAGTGACGAAAGCGAGTTTTTTAATCAAAGGTGCATTAATATCCAATGAGGCAATTGACCTCCGAGCAATATCATTAAAATCGCCATTAATATTGCTATTAATTTTATTTAAATCATCAATAATTGATAATGTAATTTTTTTGTTTAAAATTTTTAAATTCTAAATAATATCTAGTTAGCAATAAACACAGTAATTATTGTTCTCACTTCAAAAAATTTTGCCACAAAACAACACAAAAATTTACACTACTGTAGATACTAACTGTTAGGTTGATACCAAACGAAATATGATTCTCTATTTTGATCTCCTCTCATGTATCATTTATAGCTTTTGATGTTGATGGAACAGCAAAATTAATATCGACAACTCTTTTAGGCTCGGAAGGTTTTGATGGAGCTACCCAATATGCTTTCACATCGGTGGACGATATTTCAGATCTCCGATTAGTAATGTCGATATAAAATAATACAGCAGAGATATGGGTGCATACCTCACCTAGCCCTGCCATACAACTACAGTGTGCATAAAGAACACTTCCATCATCTTCCGTTATGATCCAGGGCTTTAATAACTGATCACTTAGTTTTTGTGAATGCATAACATGCAATTAATACATGAAACAATTATGTTTAACTGAATATAAGACACACCTTTCCTAATACTAAAATACATTTGTCAATTTTCTTAACAGCTGCCTTTTTTCACCCATCCACATGTAGCTTGCTTGTATGCTTCTAAATCTTTATATATCTTAAAGTCTTCGTGTGTATGAGCACTTTTATTAGTTTTAGGAAAATCTTTATTGCCACTACATTCTGCTAGATTTAATACGTATGGATCTATTCCAATTCCATTAATTTTATCTATACCTTTTAGCACATTCAGTGTCTAACGTATAGTAATAATCACTATACATGATTTATATATACGCCTAGAATATTATAGTCACAAAATAATACGAAAATATGACACAACAAATTTGAAAACTACTACCAGATACCAGAACACAACCACTTAATGGGACATTCCAACGACCTGTCAAAATTTATTCAATATGACGGTGGTGGGCAAACAATTTAATATTTATGTGATTGTATGGTGCTATATTTTATAACTCATATTTATGGGTAAGTCTCTCAGACTAAAGATTTTCTACCATATATATATATATAAAACTTTTGCATTTAGCCATAATGTGTACAATTAAAAATATTGTATTCTGTATTTAGGCAAACCTGCTGCTTCAGAAGATGAAAATCGTCCTGATTGGTTTCAGAATATGGGGCACGGCTCCCAAAAAGTGCGAAAACGACATGAAGATGTTGAAAGAATAGAAAGATTGGAGAAAAAAATAAAACTGAAAGTAAGCAGTAAAGTAAGTAAGATGTATATTTAGATATAAAGTTAATCGGAATATGCTAATGCAATTGTTGGTCTTTTTTAATACTGGTTGTTCAATTCATCTTGTAGAAGATATTGGCGAAAATTATCATGCGTGTTTTTCTTTGCGGGGTGCAGAGTGTGCACAGTATGATAACTTAGATGTGGAGCTTGATGATCATGATGACTTAGATACTGGCGTTTTGTCTCAGAGTGACATGAAAGAATTGACTGTTAAATCAGAACAGCTTGCTTTCGGGTCAAAGAAAATAGCAGACCTTGAAGAGGTAATAAATGGAAATAACAGTCAATAAAGAAATACCATTGCAAACACACCAGTGGCTTATTTCTGCAGCACCTTCTTTTTTCGTAAAATATTTTCCCAAAAGTTTGGACATTATTACCTCAGAATGAAATTTTTGCCCAATTTCAAATTTTTCCAAAGTTCATAGTCTGGCAAAATTCTTTCTTTATAAAATAATTTAGGAGACCATATTACAAAATCGCAGTAGTTTAATACTGTCACAAATATCTGCATTTGTACTTGGTAATAGTAACTGTGTGATCTATCTAGTACAATTTTACCATCTTCCATAGTCAGACACTTTTTAATGTTAAATATTGATGTATGTTTGTGATGGACTCAGTACTTAACAAATATGGACACTTCGCTTCCAGACACCCGCCACTACAGCACTCACAGAATACTAGCCGATCTGGAGAAGTAACAAATTGCGGCCAATAATTGTCATGTGTGGCATTTTTGTTACGGTGTCTTCATTTAGCTTGGGAGAGGGTTTTTTTTTCAACGCGTTCCTGAAGACTGGATGATGGCTGATCTGTTTCAGTTGCATTCAAGGCGTTTTTGTGACTTGTATTTGATGGACCTGGTTGATTTTCAGGTAAGTCTTCTGGCATGTCAACATCGGTTACCTCTGCAGGAGCAAACATCCACTCAGGGAATATATTAGGGTTTAGAGGATGTATGCTTGTACTCTTAAACCCACTAACTGCGTTTTTCATTACTGCCGATTGTTCGTAGGCTTCTGCAAATAACTTGCCAACTTGATAAACAGTCCTTCCTGGATTGCTTTTCAACCAGTTAGAGACTGCCTGATTATAATACGTCGATAAAGTCCGAAAAAAGCCACGTCGAGTGGCTGAATTCGGTGTGTGCAATGTGGTGGGGACACAGAATAATGACGCCATTGCAGTAGACTCTAAAGCATTTAGATATTTGTGACTTGAGTGACCGTCAAGTATGAGCAAAACTTTTTTCTCCGTGGATGAATCCGTATATTTTATGAAGTGTGCCAACCACTTCTCGAAAAGTGGTTCAACCAGAATCTTGACATAGTTGTAGTGTGCCAGTTGGAGCGTCATCTGTCAGTTCGGACTTTGCATTTTTTCGTGCAAAGATAAGAGCTGGGGGAATAAAATGCTCTATCGAATTCATGCAGCAAACAACCGTTGTGTGTATCTCTCGTTCAGCACTTGTTACTCCACCTACTTGTTTTCGCCTCTTTGTAGCAACAACTTTCGGTGGTCTTTGAACAGTTGATAGTGCGAACTCATCATGTTAAATATCCTTTCAGGTGGAATTTTATATTTGTCAATCTCGCTACTTGTGGTTTGTTGAAGGCCCTAGCTCTGGCTGAGGAAGTGGGTTCCGGCTGCCTTAACGAAATGTCAGCGTTTCTTTGACGAAATCCGTATAACCAGTCCCACCCTGCCATTAGTTCTGAACGATTAAACCTATGTTGCAATTTATTCATTTCGGCGATTTGGTAAGCTATGCGACGCAGTTCTGTAGTGGTTATACCGTAAAATCTTTCTTCCTTATCGTAATAGGCCACCAACTCTTGTTCCATATCAGACGAAAAAGTAGTAGAGCAACGTCCCAAACCCTTACTAGAACCTTTAACCCGTTTGTTTTTATTTTCACTTCTTCTCCGTTTTAGGAATGTTCTGCCTCATTCCAACGCTGCCTGTTGGATTTTCTTTTATAACGATCAGAGCGCCCCATTATCTGAAAAAATAAATAAAATACCGTATTAGTATGAATTTGGATAAAATGGCACAGTGCCATTTTCAGACAAATGACCGTGTGCCGTTTTATCAAAATGCAATAACAATATGAAATCTGCGAATAAAAATTAATACAGCAACGTTTGATGAAAAATATCAATACAAAAGGTAAGTTTGGTATTCTACCTACCTTGTATACAGGGTGAGTCAGTCATAATGTCATTAATTTTAAGAGGAGATAGGGAATAATGAGTATAATGCGAATACGTGATTAAAAAAAATCTAAATGCATATTTACGCCGAAAAAAAATATTTTCAAATCATTATTTAAACCCCCTTTTCAGACTGTCACTGACCGCTGACAAAGGCTGTCAGCTGACCAAGGGGTCGTTTACAGCTCACAGTTCAATTCGATGTCGACCTGATGCAATGTTGTCAAGTTGTAATATTTTTCTATAGAGTACCTACCTACCTAGGTTTTAGACATCACAAATAAACGGTTGTACTGACTATTTTAGAATATCATTTTTTCTTGCTCAGTTCAACTTCAGCCAATAATAAATTAAAATGTTAATATCCAATAAAATCAAATAATAATATTCAAATAATTCTATTAAAAATTGCAAGTAACGCGGTCCACTCAGGTTTTCCGAAAAATACGGCCCAATCAAACGATACCCGTACACTCGCGTGTCGATTTTTCTGAGCAAATGTAGCTGTTATGACTGCAACAACACTCCAACATGTCTAATAATAAACCGAATAATAAACCATTTACGTACATTACATAAAAAAACCTATACCCAATGGGTAAATTATTAAGAGAAGCTGCTAAGTTTCGTGTTTAAATACTAAGTAATAAAAAACCATTGTGTTGTCGACAGAAAACTGTTCAAGACTGAAATGACACGCCGCTTATCTTGACCTATCGTATTATTAGGTCAATAACCTAGTTACCAGTTTTTGTACTGTTATTTAACGACAAGGAGTAAAACAATTTTTTTTAATCTAGATACATGAATGAATTTTCCTTAAATATTGATTTATTTGTTAATAATTTTGATATTACGTTTTCACTACGTTTTACAAATAAATATGAATTTTTAGTATTACTCGTAAGTACAATTAATTATTCAGTTTGTAGTCCTAGAAATTTATTGTTTTTTAAGTAGTATGGCACCAACCTGTTTACAGCTCACAGTTCAAGTAAAACTGCATTTATCCGTCCATTAATAAAATTAGGGTCAGTCGCACTTCGTAAACATTCTCCGTATAACACTACCATTTCCACATATTCGGAACTCGTAAAATTATGCGTTGTGAATTTACGCCAAATACGTGAGGTGAGACCGAAATAAACAAACTACTGCTTACTGCTTGTATTCTCTCCATCCCCCTCCAAATGTGTGGCATGATCTACAAATTTGGGGGGAAAGAAATGCGGGAAATGCAGTGCTAAATGGAGGTAAATTTGAATAACAAGCTGATGTGTTAGACGATATTATGTATGTAAACGTGGCATGGATGGTTTGATACGGTATTCGATTCTCGTATGGGTGCGTCATCAGAAAGTTCGTAGCGCACCAGGAGCGTCGTGTTACTGATTTTTGTAGGGTGATTTGTTTATTTTTTTAAAGGTCGAGTAAAATTATTTTTTTTTTTTGATTTTCTGCCTTTATTAGGCCTCCCGAATACGTGGTTAAAATTAATGACTTTATGACTGACTCACCCTGTGTATTAGACAGATTCTTGTAAAATTTTTTCTTCCGAGTATAATACAGTTTCTTGACCAGCGTGAAAATTTTAAAGATGGCCGAAAACCTAACATGCCCTGTGATAGCAAAGCATCGACTGATATCGATCCTTGTATCTCAACGCCACCTGACAAATGTCGGAAATCACATGGGGGGCGCTGTAATGCCCGCATAATTTGAAATAAGAGTAATGTGCCATTTTATCCTAGTGTGCCGTATTATACCAATTTTCCCTACCAATTTTGGTATTCAGATTGGTTCAGAGTGGCCTTTTCAATGTTACTAACTTCTTCCTCCTTTAATGAAAAATGTAATGTTTTTGTTATTTGTGCAAGATCCATATAACTTTTATCTGTATGGATTTCGTCAAATATATCCAGCAGTGATGGTAAAATGTTGCTGGTTTGGTTTGTCATAGTGTTGGCCGATATCACGAAAAGTATCGATAATCTATATTTATTTTTTCTGTACAACAAATAGTTATAGTTGTATAAATTGTTTTTATTGTTAATATTAATATTAACGTTAACATAATTTTCTATATTTTATCGCGTTAAAAACAATCACTTTTTAGACAATTATTTACATTAGCCGATCCCTCATCAATTTTAATTAAAAAATTCCAACCCACCGATTTCACGGGTGCTGAACACGAATCTAAAATTAGGTTTGTGCAGTTGTCTAGTTTTCAAAACAAAGTATAACCTCTATGTATACATTACATTAGGTTGAAGTTGCAATATAACGCCTCGCTATGTACATTTAATTACGCCACAGTGTTGTCAAAATAAATATATAGGCGATGTATTGCAACTTCAACCTAATGGAATGGATACATAAAGTTTATAATTATGAAAAAAAAATGTTTTTAATTATCATTGGGAGATTTCCGCTAGTATAACCAAAGATTATAAATACACTAGATAATCACCGTAAATGTAGTTACTAGACGCGGTAAAAATAGTTTCATAAGTTCCATGTATAGGTCGGTGGCATGCCGAATTCAGAAATTTATATAATTCTTTAAACCAGACTTGTAGTGCGGTCAAGCGGGACCTTCGCCTGAGATAGCAGGGCACTACCCAGAGATTATAAATACACAATCTCTGGTGCAGGTAGAAAAGGGTCGTCCGGGAAATTCGAATAGGCCCGTAATCGCTGGCAGATGTAACAACAAAAAACCGAATGAGATACACTAGCGCTAGGAGAGCATTGATGGCCTGCATCCACACTAATCAGTTTCTGCATCCATTTCTACCGCGTCCAGTAACTACATGGACGGTGATTATCTAGTGTATTTATAATCTCTGGTATAAATAATGACCATTTTCTATAATTTAGTTATATATAGTTTTATTATTCTCAGTTGCAGCTTCTTGAATATTTTGATAAAAATATAATGAACATATTAATTTGCTCATTTGACGTAAGGTCCTGCCGCTTCTTTAGTAAATAATACATGAAAGGTATTTGTTCGGAGAAAAGGCAACATTATACAAATAAATAAGATCTTTATTTCTATGCCGTTTCGATATTTATTTCTCCTTCAGGCGTCAGGGTAATAACTATACATTGTGACGTACTTTCAAGGTTCGTTCGCAGATGCCGAACCAGTACGGCCACTTGAATCTGTCCGGGTTCACTCGGTGGAGAAGTTATGTCCAAGGTTCAGGAATATTATAAGACTCGGTATTCAAAATAAAATATTTATTTCATAAAATAAAATGTCACCCTGTAAACAACTAATACGAATAATAATTCCCCAACATAAATAAACTAGGTCCTGAAATAATAATACAAAATAATAAATTAACAAAGAGGGCGGTAAGGAATGTACGGTGCAGACGCTGAGTGTCGCGGAAAGAGCCTGCTAAACACCCAGTGTCGAAGACCACGGAGACGACGTCGAGTACCGCGGAATAACACCTGCTAAATACTCGGAGTTGACGGAATACGGGTTAGACCTCGAGCGCCGCGGAGAGGGCCTGCTAAACGCTCGGAGTCGACGGAATACGGGCAAGACCTCGAGCGCCGCGGAGATTACCTGCTAAACGCTCGGAGTCGGCGGGATATGGGCAAGACCTGGAGCGCCGCGGAGATTACCTGCTAAACGCTCAGGACACCCAGAGGAAGGTAGGGTGCCGCGGAAGTTACCTGCTAAACACCCTGGGGTAGAGGAAGGTTGAGTGCCGCGGAAAGAGCCTGCTAAGCACTGCTGGTAAAGGCAATTTCGCCGGCTTTTATACAGAACGGCGGGTAGTGTCGTGTGCAAAAATCGCGATACGCTAAGCAATTTCAGGTACCGCGTGCGCCAAACAATTAACGTACAGTGTGAGCAAAATAAATAGGTTCGTTACAACATATATGGATTATTTAACAATACTATTTATTTATTGTAAACATTGCTACAAAACAACGCTCAAAATAATGATTACGTGCCATTTTTTTAATTCTAAGGACTTTAGAAATAAGAGTTGAGAAAGTCTTTCCACTTCAATTATTTTTTTTTGGAGTCATAATATTTTCCGCTTGAGTCTTTCGCACGGCACAGAGCTGCCTACAATAGACAAATATTTCAAAGCAGTTTCTGTCAATACTTTATCGTCAAGTAAATTGCTATTCCAGTACCCTATTGCATCAGTTGTTAAGGGAACTAATGGCAAATTAAGGTATTTTTTAAGCTGCAATAAAGTTCTGAATCACCAGGGTTTGTTCTTTGGTCTGACTGTTGAACAAAGACTTCATGAAATGACCAAGATCCACGTGAACTTGTAGGAGAAGAAGGTAATGCCGTATTAGAATTTGAATTTTTGATTTGCACTCTTTGTCAATTGTGTGTATTGAATTTGAGCATGCAAATGCATTATTAAAATGAATCTTCTTAAATCTTGGATCAAGAATGGTCGCAGAAGCTAATAAATGCACCTGTTCAACTGCTCCAAATTGTTTTTCGATACTTTTTAATGTAAGTTTTTTGAGCATATTCGAAGGGACATCGTTCTTTGTAATTTTTTTCATATTTTTCTTAGGATTTTGTGAGCCATGATTCTTCTCCTTTATTTTTTTATAAGCTGTTTAGTATTTTGTTTGTTTCCTTTCTCTGAGTTTTTGTTTCTTCCTTTTTAATTTCTCCCCTTATCAAGTTCTTCTTGTTCCTTTTTGTGTAAATATTCTGCTGTTGTTATGATCTCACAATTAGTCACCAGCCTTTTTTCGTTTTCATTTCGGATTTATTTTTGTGTCTTTCTTAAACAACTCTAGTAGAACATCTTCAAAACTTTTTCGTGTTGGTTTTTCCGATTCCCGTGAGTTCCTACGATTACCTGTATTTACTGGTTTATCTAAAACACCCTTGGATGTACACGGCTGTTGATCTTCACAGTTATATGTTTTTGCTTGTACATCTAGAACAGCCTTGGATGTACTAGGTTGTTCATTTGTTGCCCTGTTGACGTTGTCAGATGTGGACGATGTGGCTTCGACTTGTGCATCTGAAGGCACAGGTAAATGTTGCCTGTATCTTTTTAAGTCTTGAGGCTTAAAAATTGAAACTGAAATAGCTTCTCGGTTTGGACCATGTTTGTCTGGATCATATCTTCCTGTTGCTTTGAATCCGTTTACGATGTTTTCTTGAGGATTTTCGACAGGTTAGGATGGCTGTGAATTTTTTTTCGTGGATTCTGACGCTGCCATTTACACCAATTCCTTATCCCATTTAGTTTTGAAGCCTTTAAAAACGGCAAGATTGAGGGGTTGCAGAACATGGGTGGTATGTGGTGGCAACTTCATGATAGTGATATCATTTGCCTGTGCTAGTCGAATCAACTTAATCGAAATGTGGGTCCCGTGTCCATCATATATTAAAATTACAGGCCTTTTTTTGCTAATATTTGCTAGAAAAACATCTCTAAACCAGTTGTAGAATAGGGTTGTTTTCATCCACCCACGCTCAGTTACTGATACAGCAGTAGCATTTTTATTTATCCAATTTTCCATAACGTGCTTGCCCTTAAAAACGCAAAGCAATGGAAGGGTTCTTCCATCAGCGGAACAACAAAGCAAGACTGATATTGAATGACGTACAAAATTTTTGTATTACTTCAGTAGAAAAATCATCAATATGTTCCATTAGTGCACAGGGTTGATCACGACTTTCCTTTTTCAAACCACCAAGAAGAATCTTTGAATACATTCCAGCTAACAAAATATCGATGGTACCAGAATTTCCCAAAATCTGGATTTGCGAGAATTCTACACTTTTGTTTGTTGCCCCGACAACCACGAACATTCACACACGCTGTGGCAAACAATACTCCACGATGTTCAGAAACAAGACTTGTTAAAGCTTTCACTTGAGTACTTGAAGCTTCAGTATTGGAAGCGCCTTCACCACCCCTCACAGTCGAAGATTTCACCAACCTTAGATGGAAAATGTAAAAGCGTATGGTGACGCAAATAGCATTCTCTACACGCGAATTTCGATTGACACTTTTCTCCCCCATGGAACGGTACAAGACAATTGAAACACAGTTTTTCTCTCACACGCGAGAACAAAGAAAATTACACTACAACTGCGAGAGATCAAGGACGCCACGCTACAATCACGAACTGCAAACGTTAACTGTACGTATTTCTACAAAAAATGTAATTATTTTTAACAACGGAGTAGACTATATCCTAAGAGCTATTCGAATCGGGTCGAAGGCCAAAATGTTCGGGAACGGCTACCACCACCTGTTGATGATACACCTTACTTCGTAGCCCTTGTCTGGAATAATCTTGTTTATTTGACAAACAAACTGTTTATTTTGCAAACACGGAATTCCAGGAAACAACTACTCTGCGGGCTAATGCCCCGACCAGCATTGAATTACACCTGGAAAACCTACAGCAACAGCTAGAGTCATTTGTCAGAAGCCCATCAGACATATACCGGTTTCGAGCTTATTAGCTCTCATCAGTATGCCATAGGTAAGGTATCCGACGAATAATCTGTGACATTTTCAGTCCGGCATGGAGTAGCGAATGGCCGATAGATGTAGTTAGTTCTACACCGCGTAAACTGTTTATTTATTTCTTTTTTTTGTTCCTTTGTTATAGACAAAATCACATAAAACAGAATCTCCTATATCTAGTGGGTTTTCATGGGGGTTTTCATTGAAGTTATTTTGAATGGCCTCAACTTGATCAACACGGTTAGACTCAATTACTATAATCAAATCAGCGTCTCCTGATGGACTCTTCAAACACAGCACACCAATCTGCTCTATTCTGATCTAAATTTCTATCAATATTTGGCAGTCTTTTTAACACCTGATTTCTATATATTTACTTTAATTAATCCACACGCTCTAAAACCGGATATTGCATTTTCTTGAGATTTGTAATCGATTCTGAAGCTTTATTCAGTTGTTCAGGAAATTCCTGTTTTGGTAGTACTCTGTGTTTCTTTTTCCAATCTCGTAGTGCTTTTCCAGGCTCGTTTAAAGGACGAAAAATGAAACGCCCAGTGGCTGGGTCAAATGAGTGCTATTAGGTGGAAGCAAAACAAAACTGATGTTATTGTTTTCACATTTTTCTAGTACCGCAATCGAAATGTGGCTAGCCAAATTGTCGCCGATAATCACTAAGACCGTCCAGTTTTCGTAAATATTCGAATGCCACTTTATTAAACCAGCTTTCAAAAATTGCATAGTCAAACCAACCGCTTGAACTACAATTGTATACAGCACCTTTTGGACCTTTTTCAGTCCAACTGTCATAAATATGGTTTGATTTATAAACGATGTAGACTGGTAGTGGACCCACACATCCTGCTATTGCAAACATAACAGAATGACTGCTCTTTGTGTCATCTATGACCCGTTCAGTGTGTTTTGTACCCTTAAAAACAATAACTTTTTCTTAGCCTGGCTCCTCACTTCATCGTAGTTCAACAAATTTTCAAGTTTAATGTCTTTCAAAGTTTCCTCAATATTGTAACCTCGAAATTAGGTTATCGTTGAAACACGTCACGTAGACAAACAATCTTTATTGTCACTCTTGATAATACAAATCCTTCAACAAATTTCGCAACTGTCAACGCTTTACTTTGACGTTTGTCACTCGCGTTTGGCTGCTCAATATCAACTGACTGCAGCGGCCGAAAATGGTCTGCTTATATAGGTTTTTAAAGTTCTCGAAGTTTCTGAGATCTCGAGAACGTGTCGAGAAACAAATAGAATATAGCCTGGAATATTCCGGAAAACGTCAAAATAAAGGCATCATAAAATTCTAAATTCCAACGTAAACAGGAACACAACTAACAATCCAAAAAGGTAGGTGAGCCTTCGTAACAATATTATTGAAATAGTCATTAATGACCGCTACACTAACCTGGGCACGAGACCTTTTCACATTTTCACAAAACCGCAGTCAGCCTGTCTTTGTTTCTCTTAAGAAAGTTAGTCAACTACTGTCTACCGGGTAAGTTATTTTTAAATCGATTCATTTGGACCCCCTTTCGGCCAAGGAACTGTTTAACTAACCTTCTCACATCCATAAGAGTAAAATGCATACGCCATTTGGCAGATATTAGTAACCCATTTATATGTTTTTCATTCACTCGTGTAAATGCTGTCTGTCTTCCAGGGGTTTTACCGTTTTGCCCTTTGTACTTGCGATGAATGGTTTATTTCAGAATGTTGTATTGCTCAGCTACTTCACGCACCGATAATGTTCCATCCTCTACCGCAGTTACAGCCCTTTCTAAATCGTTTAGATCAAAATCTCTATATTTCCTGGACCCAGGCTTCCTCTTGTAAAAATTAAGCATGTTTTGGTATTGTCTCCTGCAAAATACAGTTCTTTCTTTAAAAACAAAAAGTGAAGTTACCGGGTCATATTTTCAAATACTGATGATTTTACCATTTTCGGAAAGAACAGTGCTAACGGATTTTCGTATAAACAAAAATTCAAAAAATTTCTTACCAGGTTTATTAAGGTACAAACAGCGTTACAAAAAATACAATATTTTAAGCCACACGTAGTATTTTTTTGAGGCTAGAAGCAATGTGCGTTGATTGAGGCAATACAATATTTCAGTCAACGCAATGTGTTTACATCAAGCCGGTAGATTCTGTCACGATGACTGTATTCCAAGCAAATGTAATTTTTGTCAGTTCTGCCATTGCCTAATAGAGGGCGGAGGCGGTTAAATTTGAACTAAATTCCATTTGTCCCAAGTCACCCGGTTTTACGGTAGTTTTAAAATATTCTCAATTGTGACGTCATTATTTTTAAAGGAAGTTAATTAGAGGTGAACATATACGAAAGATTTTCATACATGACGTCACTAGTGCCTCGCAAAAATGCAATACTTTAAAACAGTTTAAAATAATTTCATAGCTCGAAACCGCCTTAAATAATCAGGTAAAATGACAGGTTATAAAATAAATAAAATAAAAATATAGAGTGAAATCATTTGACTTCACCACAAATCTTGTCTGCAATTCTTCGCAGTATATCCATCTTTTCCTGGTGTCGTCTTTCTTTGTTTGCCTCCTTATCATGGTGAATTTTTAATAATGTTTCCGTTATTCTTGTCGACCTAATTGCCCGTTGAGTCTTGGTGGATGTTTTCAAAACGGATACGACACCTGCACTTCTCAATACCTCTGGTTTGACACTGTCATCAATTGCGGCAATTTTATTTAACTTCTTCAAACTCTATTGCTTGACGTGTTGACCCAAATATAAAATTATTGAGTTCACAATGTTTTTTCCTTTTTAGAGTCGTTTTATATCTGTTCTCACATTGTGTACTAGTTCTATCATTGCCAATTTCTCTTTTCATGCAAGAAGCAATAAGCTCCCACATATTTTTTTATTTTTGAATTTCTTCATAGGTCCTACTTCAGATAGGAGTTCTTCGTAATTTGTCCAGCAGGTATCTCGACTCACTGAATGACCATTCAGTAGACTCTGTGAAATAAAAATGTTAACACTTAAAATGTATGCTAAAGCTGTGTATACAGGGTGGGCCAATAGTGTGTGGACGGAAGATTGTGGTTATACTGATATATATTTTTAAAATCTGCTGTTGGTGGGGGGTGGGGGGTAGTTAGAGCTACAAACTAAAAATATTTTTACTGGAATTCCTAGACATATACAGGGTGATTCATATCAAAGTTACATTTTTTTTAATGGAACCCCCTGTATATTATTGCATATTTGGATTCCTCGGTCAATTCTAGTGTGATTTCATGTACCATACTTGGTGCCTAAAACGTACCGTTTGGACGTTATTCGATATTTTGTCAAAAAGTTGATGTCTAGAAACAGTTGAATATCAGAGGTGAGCGGCAACATAGGAGGCTGTGATTGGGAAATTATTGACCACCCTCCATCTAGTACCAAGAGCTACAAAGTCAATTATGAACTCTGTTTGTTATGGCTGATATCGTCGCTCTAATTTTGAAAACTTCAATCATGGATAACTTGATTTTTAAATGGAACCCATATTTTTCACGTCACCAGATAACACATTTCATTACCTTTCACCCGATATAAAGTTATCTGTATTTATCTCTAATCCTTTTCTTCTAATCCGCAATTACTTTTTACTATGATGGATTTATGCAAACCAATTAATGTAAACTAAATTCAAAAATAAGTAAATAAATATTATGGCTGCATTTATTCATACAAATTAATAATAAGTGATTTTTTATTAAAAATGACTTTGTTTATTTGGTTTAATTCAAATGGTCTCCATCATTTCACATTTAGTTTTTTCAAACACTCGGAAGTAAAGTTGGCCATGAAAAACAAACAATAAAGTTCTGTCACCTTAACTTCACTTTGACAGTAATTATTTCTTCTCTATACTTTTTGGTTCTTGTTGTTAAATTAAGTTACTAACAATGGCAAATTATAGTCAAAATGAAATGATCGATATGGTTTTTATCCTTGGAGAATGCTTCAAAAATCCGTTATTGGCAAGTCGAGAATACAAAGCAAGATATCCTGATCGTGAGCGCCATCCAAGAGAAGAAACTTTTAAAAAGCTTTTGGAAAGGTTTAATGCTACAGGAAGTGTTTTCTACACTCAAAACCAAAATAGAAGGAAATCTGTGATAACTCCAGATAACGAATTTACTAGGTATTACTAATTTCTGAATGTGAGGTCCAGGCACCAGTGGTTAATGACTGCGGCTCTGTTGGTTGTAATGGCAGTGGTTCTGTTGGTTGTGATTCTTCTATTTCTTATAATTGTAAGAGACCAGAAGCAATCAATTCTTCTTTTGCTAATGAGACAACAACATGGTCTCCTGTTTAAATTAAAATAATGGTAATATCTTATATTTATTTTGAACTAGAAAAGGTAGGGAAGAAAATTTTTCCAGTCCAAAATGAGATACAGTGTAGCACAAAAAAGTCGTAGCGATTTAAAGAGGTCCAAACCATCGTTGGTGGCGCCCTCTAGCAGATACACCAAAATCGTCGACATATTCGAATTTCTAGTCCCAAGAAACCCCCCTATACCAAATTTCATAAAATACGGTCGATGCGATCAAAAAATAATAAAGAAAATGTGATTTATTTTTTCAACTTTGACACGTTGTAGCTCCCTTAGTATCAACTTTTAGATTAAGGTAAGTTGAGTTAATTCAGTTTGTTTTATGCAAACTATCTACAGCTGAAGTTTGGACCATTCTTTACTGAACACCCTGTATACAATGGTATGTGGTCTTGCATGGGTTATTATAAACTAAATTGTAAAAAATAAATACCCACTGTTTTAATTTAGCAGTTGATTCAAGAAAATCGAAAAAATATATACCTATTACATATTTTTTCTTTTTTGTAAAAACTTACCGTGTTTATTTATAACTCGGCACATTAGTTTTCCAGCGTCTTCCACATTACCGAAACTATCCAAATATATTCTTCAAATTGAACGACCATTGTAAATATTAATAATTAAAAATAATAATTAGAATAAATGGTAACCAAATTCTCCGTACAACCACAGAATAAAGGAACTACCAGAAGCGAAGGAGAGAGCTGCCGCCAAAACACAATTTTAGTGCGCATGTGCGGCGCCGCCATTTTACAAGTTGTTTATTAATCAACCTCGCTTTGCTTTCTTGTTTATGTGTGTCGCTGTGTCGGTTTGGTGTGTTTTGGAAAGCGATAGATTCTTTTAATTTATAGTTATGTAAAATAGGTATTGTATAAATATATATTTCATGAACCATATTTGTGTTTTCTTTATTATTCCGTTATTATTCTGTAAACATTGAAAAATAAATGACATTTATTCAAAATTAAAACTTTAGGTGTCTTGAAACTAGTTTCAAAATAACTCCCATAATATTGATCTCATTTGAGTCTTACACCAGTGCTCTTAGAATCTAGTGTCCAGGGTGCCCTAAATCATATTTTTGACACAAGTAAACTAAGGTTTAAAACGTAAAGTGAACAAAATAAATGGAAAAATAATTTTTAAATTTATGTACACTTTGTTTCTGAAAATAATTAAGAATAACTTTGTAAATTTGGAACTAGGAAAGAGCAAAAGATGTAAGAGAAGTCGGATGATTGCTGTGTGCTTTGCGGAATGATTGAGTTGACCTGCATCTAGCGTGGCCCACCAAGTAGGTACTCATACCTGAAATCTATACTTGAAATGAAAATAGCTTCCATAATTGAAATAAAGGAAATATTAGTGACTATACTATTTAAAACATCTATTGCAGTATCAAATCTTCTGTATGGCAAATGTATCTGAAAAAGCTCTCCCACGTTAAATAAAATATATAATTTTCACAACAATAAAAAAATAAACATGAATAAATGCAATTTATACATGTATTTTATATTTTTTAATAATTTTATACATAGTAGGTATTTTATACTGCTTAAAGCTTCAATATGACTAAATAAATATAGTGTCAACTTGTTTCTTAGTGTAGACTGTAGATATTATATACAACTTTCTCTCAGTGTAGTAAGTATTAGATACGTCAAATTTCAAATTCAAGGTTAAATTTTTGTGACCATCCAAGATCAAAGGCGCCGCCTTAGCTTTCGCATCTGGTAGTTCCTTTATTATGTGCTACAACCAGGAGACACAGAATTCACAATACCCGCCTGCGGAAAACTGAACCAGGTCGGTTCATGCTGTGACTACATTGCGCACGTGCAGAGTCAGGTCGTACTCGTCCCAGTCCAGTGCGGGTCCATTCGATTGTGTCATTAAATTTGGCCGGAAAATAGATGGAGTCTCAGCAGGAAGACGAAGGAGGCAAAATAGTGAAAAGTCAACACAAACTTAGGAAGCAAACAACATGATACCAACCATTACTCTATGGTAAGTACCAAGCAAGTGGATTATTGTTCTTAATTAATTTTGTCTAGGTATACAGAGTATAATGTACCGATAAACCGCGAAATATTAATTAGTTGCTTGTTTACATTCATGTTATAAGTGTAATTTATATGTTTATTTTTATTCCAGGACCAAGGTATGCACTAAAGAAGTTATAATACGATTTCTCCCAAGGATCTCACGGATGGTGTCAGTCATAGAATATTATACATTATTTAACAGACCTGAATTTGAACGTATTAAGGGAACTATGATAAAATTGTTATTGATCGTTTAAAATTTAGACCTTGAACATATTTTAGGGCAACACATGATATATATCCTCATAATTAATATAATAAGGTGACCGGACTCACATCAGTCCCTGGAGAATAACATGCATTTAAGTAATACAATAAATGTAATTTAATATAATTAACAATAAATGCAATGTGATATTTATTTATTTATTTTTATATGATGCGGTCTATGCCACTTTGGTTCGTATAAAGATGGCCATCCTAAAGATTTGTGTACTGTACAATACTTAAATTGTTTTGGAACCAAAATGGCTACTACAACCGACACTCCATAGAACTAAATTGATTTCCAAGGTCTATGATGATTCTTCCTGTAATCTGTGCTATGATGATTCAAAACAAAATGACAGTAGAGTAGATTAGTGTCAAGATTTTTATTTAATGTCTTGTAATCTGGTCATCTATGAATCTGGTTCTTATTTATTACATATCTATTTTATTTAAATAAGAGGTCCACAAGTGTTTATTATCTGAAATATTTGGTAAGTAAAATTGTCAGTACCGTCTAAAATAATCGTTTTTAAAATAGTAAAGTTTATACTATTTAGTAAATAATGTGATGTTGATCTTTAACCCAATAATTTTTCCTATATTCACTGATAACAGAAATTAAGGAAACTAAGTATTTGCTTATTTACTTAAATATTAAATTATCACAGTATATCGTTAATGTAGAAAATATGTGAAATTCATATCTATATTTTCTGTTCCAAGTTAATCAAATGTTAACCCTCTTGTATTCCAAGTTTCATGTGTCTGTATGTACTTCTTTTGTAGGTTTATTCTTGAAAAAAAAATTCAAAAGAAAAATGACTCAGGAAAACGATACCAAAATTGCCTGGGCATCGACAGAGACTGAGCCTAAGGACATTCAGCCACAATCGGAAAATAAGAGCACTTCTCACAAGATATTCCAGTGTGCGAAATGCAGCTACTCAGCAAAATTCAAATCTGCTCTAGTAAGCCACATGATGAGCCACAAAACTGTCTCAGAAACTACAATGTACAAGTGCGAAGAATGCCAGCACGAAACAAAAAGAAAAGCCGATCTCAGGGCCCACATGATAATTCACATGGACCCTGTGGATGTAAAACTCTTCTACTGTGCCGACTGCCCTTACTGGACCAGGCGAAAGTGCGATCTTAAACAACACGTCATCGTTCATCAAACCTTTTTGTACAAGTGCCCCGATTGTAACTTCAAAACAAACAATAAGTTATATCTGGATAAAATACACTCCTTACACCACAAAGACGAATCAGAAGTCACAATATATAAATGCGAATTTTGTTTGTACGAAACGAAATTTAAGAATTTGTTCAAGAGGCATAAAATCATCCATCAGGACCAGTCCAAACGAATAGAATATGAGTGCAATTGGTGCGGTTATAAAACCAAATACAAGATGCAACTAAAGGAGCATTTATTGTTGTTGCACACTTGTCCATCGGAGATAAATATGTACATGTGCGACATGTGCGAATTCCAATCGAAAACAAAATCTGGATTGAAGAGTCACATACAGCGAAAGCACATGCAGACAGAGACGAAATACATGTGTGCCCACTGCCCGTTCACAACCAATCATAGAGGTTATCTCATAAAACATCTTGCAAAACACAAGGATCCTTCGAGACGTAAGACTTACCATTGTGAGAGTTGTGACTTTAAATCATTTACCAAAGGAAACGTCAAGGTGCATATGCTCACTCACATAAAGAGAGAAAACCAGCAAACAGTAGAACTTATGAAAGCATTGAAAGAAATTGTTGAGCCAGCGTAACTTCTATGGTACTGTTGTTTTTTTATCGCTATAGCGAAAAAGTGCCATTAATAAATCATCTGGGTTAGAGGTTATAATGTCCCAACATTTTTATATAACATGCTTATTGTGGCAACTGATAAATAGAAAATTAATTATACAGGGTCTTCAAGAAAATGTAAGAAATTTCGGGTACATAGAACATGAAAAAATAGATAAGTTTCATAAAATTTTTTCCTACAGGCCCTCCTCACGGAGATGTATGAAATCGGCTTTTTTTGGATAACTTTTAAAGCACTATAATTTAATAAAAATTGTATGTGATAGACACTAGTAAGGACATCTTAAAATAGTGACCTTGAAATATATTTAGCGTTTTCAGTTTACCAGGGGCGGGCTAAGTTTTACAACTTAATACCTAAATTTTTAACACCGTATAGTAAAGAATTTAAACTAGAACTTAATCGGTCGACTACGTCAACACTCCCTTTTGTCCCGTTATACTCCGTTATAATCACTGGTTTTTGAAAATCCCCAGTATCTCTATCAATTTCATCGTCGTGATGGAGACTTGATAGTACAAGAACATTTCTTCCTCTTTTAGGAATATATGACACCAATGTTAATTTTTCTGAAAATGCGAACATGCTTGTTCTTTCAAGTCTCGGAGTCCAATGGAAGTTCTCTCTTGTTCTTCCTGACAGTACCTATAAGTGTTAGCTTGCGTTCTCTAAGGAGAGTATGTACTGAAGGAAAAGAGGTGAACCAATTGTCCACAGTGATATTTCTACCAGAGCCGTAGATATTTTCAGTGAGCCTAAGAACTACATCTATCGGTGAGTTTGACATTCTGAAAGGACCAACAGGTTGTGTGCCTGTATAAATCTCCATATTCCCAGTATAAAACATTTTTGAGTCGCATAATCCAAATATTTTGAGGCTCAGAGACAAATGTGCAACCCACAGAGGGTTAATTTATGTTGTGGGGCTCCCAGGTCAAATAAGTCCAAATGAAAAATTTTAAATTTTATATTTCTATAATTTTATAATTTTTTTGGTTTTGTTCGGTATTGTTGTCTAAAATCAAATGTATGGCTGTGCAGTATATTTAAATGAGCTGCTGGTTTTCTCTTAAACTAATTCATTGAATTATATTTTATTTCCATCTGGTTTTTTGTAGAATAGTCTACTCTTGTGCGGTCCTCCTGGTGTCAATATTGTTTTCCTTCCTGCATTTAATACATGTTCGCTTCCTTTCTTTATCCCATATGACCCTTGGTGTGTTAATTCACCTGGGTTCTTTAAATCGGAACACCAATAGAATTTAGAAATTCTTTTACATTCTTTAGTAATTTTTCTTGGTTACTTAATGTTCCTTGTAATATAGACACTTTCTCGTCTAAATCACTAATTCTCACTTGTAAATCTGAGATGTGCTTGATAGAAAGAAATAGTGATCCTGCTATGGAATTTAAATTTTGACTAATAACCTCGTTTGTTATTTGAACATTGGTTTCATGAACATTTTCACAGATTGCACCTTTCGAGCACCAACCATAATTTGAAAACTGCTCACAGTAATTTTCCATTGGATAAGAATTATTTATTGATTTTATGTTAATGATAAAAATGATTAAAGCTTCTATTGAAAATATTTTTTATATACTTAAAATAAAATTAAATTGTGTTACTTAAATACTTTAATAAAAATACATTTCTGTGGTCGGCACTAAAGGTGTTAACATGTTCAATACAGCAGCAATTTTTGGTATTAAGTCGATAATGACATTACCAGACCTCCAGGTCTCATGTGACCAGCTACCATTCAGGCGGTACCGGATATATGAGCCTGGTAGAGTACTTTCTATAAGTTACAATTTAAATTGTATGGTTATAAACAAACTTAAATCTAATGCAGCTATCTGGTAGATACATTTCACTTCATATACAGCAGCCATCGCACCAGATTTCGAGACCTGGTAAACTATTTTTTGGCAATTAAAGAAACTGATAGTATATTGAATGAAGGCAGAAATAGATAGTATATATATTCTCTCTGTATTTGCATATATATGTTCTCCTGAGAATAGTAGGGACTTTATGCGCTTGTTATAAAGTATCCAATATCATCTCTCAGAACGCTGGCCTGCAAAAACTGTGTGTAAGCGTTTAGATTCCCCAGAGAATCTTTTTTATACCTCTTCCCCTCGAAGATGTAGATTGGACAGTTATTGAAATGTCCTTGGATATCATATACGTAGATTTTGGTATGTTGTAAACCGGTCATCACCTCCTTAGCTATTTTTTGCTGTATCATCAGGCATTCCTGTGTGAAGAGATAAGCAAGATTTCTTCCTGTGGTTTCGTCTAAGGGTAGTTCTACTGGAGAAGACATTTCTTATTGGTATAGTAAGGTAATAGCACCAATGGATGACATGTTAAGAAACTTGTATAAATTATTGATATCAACAAAATAGAACCCATATTCTTCACAAATAACTTGCCGGGAAAATTTTTATTTGAATTAATTTTTTAATTGCTAATATATATAATAATTATTGCAATTAACGATAAAAAAAAAACAGTAATTGACATAGCAGAAATGCAAAGTTACCAGTGATTGACACGTGGTATACCCAATAATTTACATTATTTTGTTTTAAAAACATTATAAATGTTATACAGTGCCTTCATAAATGATTACAAGCCACGTGATCAGGGCCGAGATTCTCGAATCAATCGCAGAGCAATTCATTGCGAATATCCTTTTCCTCACTACGGCAATTGAGAGAGACAAAAAATCTATTAGCATACGAGTTGCTCTTCGAGAATCACAGTCCTGGTCATGTGGCTTGTAATCATTTATGAAGACTCTGTATATTAGAGCCCTTTACTGATCAAAATTTGTATTTTTTATGAAATAAATATATGGTATGGAAGTTGATGAAGGAATAATTGTAAAAATAAATTAAAAAATCTACACTAAGCAAAATATTATTTTTTTTGAAGATTTTTTTTGTGATGCATATATGCAACGTTGCGCATACCTTCTAAAATTTATTTTATAAATTGTTACAGATGGAAGTTTTTGAAACAATTCCTATCTTTGTTAAAGCATAACGCTGTGCAACATTTTTGGCACTGAACATAAGTAAATCCAGCATAGCTTGGAATCTTGCAGCATAGCCTTCTTTCCATCAATTGTGGCCAGTGAGAGCACCCATCTGTCCTTACATCTTTGGGTGGAATGGAACTACCACTTTAGTGATGCATGTCATCTAGGATTCTTTCTAAGTCTGACTTCCGCCCACGCTTGTTTCAGTACGAACTCCCATCATACACAATGTTTGGCCTACTTCTACTCTAAGATCTGCCAAACCCATAGTTTTTTTATTGTTCTTCTGTTCAATTGTGTTGGGAGGTTATGCAATAACCTTATTACAATATTGGCACAAGCTCCTAAATCAATTTCAGTTAGTTGATTTTCGTATACACCTCAAAATTGTATACGTATCCAGATACTCCAGAAAGCACAAAAATTTTGTAGCCCCATTTGTGTGGTTTAGCTGGCATATATTGACGCAAAAAGTTTTTGGCTTTAGTAGCTGTTCATCCACTGATAAAGATTGAAATGCTTAGTTCTTCGTATCTTCTCAAAAGTTTTTTTGTGACATTGCTTCCTTTATTATATCTACTCCTATGCACGAAGACCAATCACTTCTAACATTAGGCAAGTGAATAACCAACATTAGAATACATATTTCTAAATATTTTTGGACATCTATTGTAAAACAAATAGCGCTTGAGGAAAAGTTTGTGAACAAAATAAATTTGATTGTGTGACAATTAATTCAAAGTTTTATTGAAGAAGTATCTAAAATCATATGGTGTTTCTTCAATACACTTCGGTAGATGTTCACTTCCATTGAAAGCGGCTAGATATCATCTTCTCCAAGAAAGTGTGGATATTTTTTCAGTTTTTCCTTTTGTTCTCTAGTCTCTTTAGTTTTATTTTTTTGAGCATGCATTATTTTACCTTCATTTTCTTTATTTGAGTAATTTTTCCTCTTTTGTGTGGAGGTTGAGGCAGTGTTAGCATTTTTCTTATTTACTGCAGGAATTACTTCAGAGCTATCAGTATATTCAGTACCCATATCTGGAGTAACGTCGTTTCCTCCATTCTTTTGTACTAACGGTGGACCAGGCTTTAGGCTCATTTCCGTTATTGCGCCATTTTCCTGCAGGGCAGTAGGACAATGGGCATATTTTCTATATCAAAAACATTGTCCTCTACCTCTGGACTAGTTTCCTCCAAGCATAAAATATCGGAGTCTTTGTAGTGGTCCATATCAGAAAAGTAATCTTCAATTAGTAATACATAAACATTAAAAAATAAACTTCATACAAAAACTCAAGTTATTATATTATAAACAATAACCCATTGGTCTTTTAATTAGTAGTATAAGGTAAGGCGTCATAGAACGCATGGTAATCTTTAAGAATTATCGGCTTAAGGGATTGAAGATTATCATATTTTGACTTACTAATGGGTAGTGGGGCCGTATACAGGGATTTAGGTATGCCATTCGATTTATTTTTGCGTTGTGGCAGAGGTTGCCACTCCGCGTTAAAATCTATTTTATATTGGAGGTCATTTCCTGCACTATATCTTAGAGCGCGGATATCATTCACCACAGGATCTCCAGATTTTTTTCCTGGACGAATAGAATTATAATAAGAAATGTCCGAATAGTCCATGAAGAAATTATAATCTACGTATTTCACATTATATGGGCCTGGAGGACCTACTCTGGATTGCTTGATTAACGCAACAAAGTTAGCTGGAGCGTTCAGCTCTCTATTTTTCTTTCTACGCTCTATGGTAGAGTGAACGCTGTCACACCATTCTTGGTAACAAAACGCTCAATGGATCGAGACTGCTCATTGACACTTCTTGAGCTTGTTCCTTGGGAAAAATCAGGAAGACTTTCTAAGTCATCTTCTATATGTTCGTGTGTGCTGTAAACGGATATATTTTCAATATCGTCAGAATCACTAGATTTGGTTTCGTTGAAATCTGTTCCTGCAGCACTTCGACCTGGTAAAACTTTAACCTTTTTTCGCTGTTGCCTTGGTTTAGGAAGATTCTCGTATCTTAATGCCTTTAAAATATCAGTTACGGAATCTGTTAAGGCTTCTGCATTATCTTCAGGAACTTGTGAAGCTGATGGTAGTCTGGACAAAATTTCATCTGGATTTATTGGAACAATTCCACATTTTTGAAAACCCGACATAACATTTTTGGCCGCATTAGGTTTAATGGCTTACAACAATAATTTGAGGAGATGCGGAAATGTGGTTTTGGAAAGCTCGATTCTCTTCGGCCTAGGCCTTTCTTCCAGTCAGTTAATATCTTACGCCAAGCTTCCTTAAATGGGCGAAAAAGCCACATCTAAGGGCTGAGACATGTGGCTGGAATTCGCTGGTAGAAACACGAACGATATGTTGTGCTGTTCACATTTTTATACAGCTTCCAAAGATATATGGGAAGAAAGATTGTCACCTATTAACACTTTTTCCGGACAAGTTTCGAAAATACGGAATGGCAATGGTCTCAATCCAATCCTGAAAGCAGTTGCTGTCAAACCATCCAGAAGGGGTTGAACTGAAACGAGCATCTGGTGGCCCCCCTATCTTCCAAGATTCGTACATGTTTAGCCTTATACACGACGTAAAGTGGTAAAATGCTTCCGTCTGCTGCGGCTGCAAACATAGGGGAGGTAGCGGACTTACTGTGGTTCATCACTCTTTCCGGGTATTTCATCCCCCGCTTTGAAATTACCCTTTTTCTTCCTGGGTCATCAGTCAAATTTGTTTCGTCGTAATTGACGATATTGGATGCACTGACGCCATCTATTGACTTTTGAAGATTTTAAAAATAAGCTTTTACATCCTCACGAGCTACTCCTGCTCTTGACCTTTTGATATTTTGGCAGAACCTCATTGAAAGTCTCTCTTTGTGACGCTTAACGAAACCCATTGCAAACTCCGTCCCCGGCATATTGTTTTGAAACCGATCAACTCGTCGACCGACTTTGTCCAGATAATTTTTCACTATAACTCTCAGATCATATAAATCCAATGGTTGACCCCATTCGGAGCATTGAACTAATCTGCTTACAATTTGGAGCTCGACTTCTTTAGACAACACAGTTTGTCCACCTTTCGAAAGACACTTTTCACCCTTTTCTTGTTTGTTTTTGCGTCTACACAATACTGTATAATCAATTTTATATTTAGCGGCAGCCACTCTAAGGGAAACACCGTTTTGAACCTCCTTAATCGCTTTTTCATAAACTTTATCGGAAACCTTACGGCAAGGTTTAGCCCTCGGATCACGCTTATACTAACGCGGCATATTTGTAACTAAGCGAAAAATAAAAGATCGCGTCTTAACCTGTTGTTGCGATTGACCCCACTTTTAGACTAATTTGCGACCAATCAGATTAAAAATTCATAGATTCCTGACATATGAGTAGCGGTGTTGCCAAATGTAAAAATTATATGTAGGAAGGTACCAAGGACACGTGTTATCGAGCTTTACCTCAAATTTAAATGTTAGGTAGGTTTGTGAGATAAAGTTTTTTTATGGACAAAAGTTCATTAAAAATTGATTTTTAAATAAATATTATAACCTCAAACCTCATTCTTTCAGAAATTTGATTTTTGTGCTTTAAGTATTAGGTAAAGGTCCCAGATACCTATAAAAAATATTTTAACCTTCTGAAAAGCATACAGACTGAAAAAAAAAACGATATTTTTCCGAAAACTGTTGCGATTGGTACAACAGTTGCGTTTCACTCCATTTTACGGTACCGTCTTATTTATATTTATAAGCACTATTGAACATTAACTTTTATCGTAACACTAAGTAAAATAACGTTTAATTACCACTAAGGTTTTGCAAATGGTAGATACGAGGTTTAGCGTGTATGAAAATATGATGCAATCAAGATACGAGTTGTATGATCTGATGCGGCAACCACTGTTCTATGCATAAACCGCGTATCTCAAATTTGAATAACTTTGAGATACGATGTTTAGCAAGAACGACGACGATATAATGCACATCCCTATTTTTGTTGCAAACCGCAATGTAGGGTGACTGTGCCAGTTTTCGATCATTTACCGGAAATTCCTACTTTAAAATAGTATACTTCTTAGAAATATAGACATATGCTTTGTATATGCTTTTGTTAACATCAATCAAGTGTGTAAAATGGCGTAATGTGTCCAAAATTTTAATATCGTTAACATAACATTTTGAAAATTTAAAAAAGTGGAAAGTTGTAGTTTTTACCAATTTTCAACCACTGCCTCCTTCAAACCCACCGCGAATTCGCCGGTTATCGACTGCTATATTCCACTTTTCGTTTACCATTTTTCCAGTTTTCGACCTATTAGTTGTGTTTCTTTTTCCTGAAAACTGTGATTTCAGTTATTCCGGGGAAAAGGAAACGCAATTATTGTAGTTGTTTAGCACGGGTGTATTTAGTATGAGTGTATCATGGTTGTTTAGTAAACTATAGGGAAATACGAAAAAAACACTGGAATATAAGTAAAATGTTTTATCTTTAGTGATAAAATAAACAATAAAATAAACTAAAACGCAAAAACGTAAAAATAAAAAAAAACATTTGATAAAAAATTAGTTCACTGTTAACCACTGTTGAAACAATTGTGGTTGAACCACTGTGGTTGAATTGTCGTGTTCCCACTACCAAAAGTGAAGTTAGATATTTATAGAGTGTTTTCATTAATAGCAGGTTAGTAAATTTAAATAGATTAATTTCTTTAGATAATTATTGAATAGAGCTTTGTCTGTGGAATTGTTCATTAGCATACCTAGATGCTTGGTATTCAGTAAAAAATGTTACAAAAGCAAATAAGGAATATATGGGTAGATATTGTAGGTGTAATTCAGCGCTGGTTGGGGCTTTTGTCCACAGAATAGTTAGTTTCACACAATATTATTAATACCTAAAAATATATATGGAGGAATTTGTTGTATTTTCATGAGTGACTGTCATTCCAGGAATAGTTTTGCGATTTAGGCAAATATGGTCATCATTATTCATAGTTATATCGGATTCTGGGATAATCTCATTGGCATCTGTATCTATTTCTTCATGCTACTTCCATTTCTTGTTCTCTCGGATTTCCAATATCTCGTTCCTCTGTATCTTTTTGTCTGCTAGTCTTCATCAGTTTGGCTACTTCCATTTCTTCTTCCTGATTTTCCAGACATTGCTCCTCTATGTAATTTTGCTCATTTATCTCAATCACTTTAGCTAATTCCATTACATCTTCTTTCGCATTTTCAGTGTCGTTTTCTTCTGCATCTCTTAGCTCAGTAGCGTGGGTCAGTTAGTGTCAATTTATTTATTTCGGCTTCTTGTTTTTCTGTACATTCTGTCGGATCTGTAAGTAGGGGTACATGATTTTGTAGAATTAGGAGATCATAAGTAGTATCATCAGGCATCTCCTCAACCTCTTCATGAGTGTTAGTGACTTCAGTTACAATATTTACCGGGGTTACTTGAATTTTATCCATCGGGAAGATGGAGCCTACCAAATTTCTAGATCCAATGGAATCACTTAAAACTTTAATTCTTGCAAAATAACTTCACTGTCTATTCCACGATCAGACAACTTTTGTTCTATTTTCCTAAACGCCTTTCTAGCGCATTCCATTTCAAAAGCCGTCAATTCCTCTTGTTCTGTTTGAGAAGCAGCTAATTGATTTTCCATAAAGTTTCTTATACATTTGGTATAGTCCACGGCGTTAGCATTAAATGGGTATAATCCACATTTTCTAAAACCAGCTTGAATATGTTTTTCCATATCGGTGTTCCGATATGAAATTAAATTCAGGCTACAGAAGTAATTGTCAAAATAGACTTTATGGTTCTTATGCACATTCTCACCACTACATTACTTGCAGCTCCAAAATCAGTATTAGGCGTAGGATTGTTTTCTTTACGCACTTACCCCAGAAAGTACCCATAACTTATACCCCCACTTATGAGGTTTCTTAGAGTTATATGTTTTGAGAGATATCCTTCCTTTGAAAGATATGATTTGCTCATCGACTTCTTCCAAGGGAATTCTTTTTGTAACAGATAATATTTACTCCTTTACTACTTTACTTTACTGTCTAGCCTTGAATCTGTCAAATTTTCTCTTGTTTCTCATTGTCTTCTTATCAATATTTCAACATGCAACAAAATAAAAAATTTTGATTTATTTCTTAAATTTTAAATTTTCGATTGTATTAAAGATCTACGATAGATCTAAATATCTATTAGAAGTACCTACCTGTACTTTATAATTTCCCGCACTACAATGAAAACTGATGTTTCTAGTTTTATTAATGTTTATAAAATAAAAGGCTTGTTTTGGTTCTGCATTATTTTAATGGTTCTAAATAGAAAACCAATTCAATTTTCAACTTGTAATCAGTTATTCTGAACAGCTCTAGAACTGTTCGATATTTGAAAATTCTGCTTCTTCTTCTTATTGAAAAATTGAAATGGAATTATTATTTGTGTTCTGTGCTGTCTCACGGTCTATAGTTAGGGTAATTAAGAGACCGCGGTCAGTGGTGAACTATTCTTCCTGTAATCTGTGGTTGAACTTTCTGTATTTAATCTATGGGGTGAACCTTCCCGTAATCTGTGGACTGTGAAGTGAACATATCACATATCAGAAACCAAGCAAAGAAACGAGTAACAACAGCTTAAGTTTATTTTTTGTTTTATTTTACCTGGAAAAGTGATCTACAAGTTTTTATTATAGGAAATATTTGGTGAGTTAATTGCTTCTACAGTACCTAATATTGGTTTTTTGTTCATAAATTAGTAAAGATTTTACTATTTGTGTAGTGAATTTGGTAGCAATGTTTTGATATTCTTTCCAATATAAAACATTTTGCTAATAACACATACATTCAGAGAAGAGTAAATGTTTTGCAGTTTATGGTGAGTTTATAAAAAAATCTTAATCCTAACTTAGTCCTAACTTAGCGTTACCTTAACCTTAGTCTTAATCCTAAGATTTTGACACTGTTTATAAATATTTAGTCGTAACTTAACCTTTATTTTGTCTCTACAAGCCCTGGCCAATCGCTGACGCCGTAGAAGGCATGTAGAAGGAAATGGAGCACTTTCGCGCAGGCGTACTTATTTGGCCTTAGTCTTAGTCCTAAGAAGTTAAAAAATAGGAACTTTCAAGGTCAGGTCTTAAGACCTCCTTAGGACTAAGACTAAGTTACGACTTTTATAAACGTACACATAGAAATATGTACATTTAACTTCTTAAGGTAAAGACTAAGGCTAAGTTAGGGTTAAGACTTTTTTATAAACTCACCATTATATGTGATATTTCTAATCCAGATGTTGTGTTTGTTTGAACATCAGCCCTCTTGAATTCTAGGTTTCATGTGTCTAATTAATTATTTATTGTTGTAGACTTGTTCTGAAAAAGAAATTCTTTAAAAAAAATGATTGAGAAGAATGATGCGGAAATGGCTCAGGTATCGACAGAAAACCAGTCTGAGCCACAGAGCGACAATTCAAAATCGGAAAATAAGTCTGATCCTGACAAGACATTCCAATGTGCAAAATGCAGCTACTCGGCTAATGGTGGGTTTATAAAAAAGTCTTAACCCTAACTTAGTCCTAACTTAGCCTTAGTCTTTACCCTAAGAAGTTAAATGTACATATTTCTATGTGTACGTTTATAAAAGTCGTAACTTAGTCTTAGTCCTAAGGAGGTCTTAAGACCTGACCTTGAAAGTTCCTAACTTTTAACTTCTTAGGACTAAGACTAAGACCAAATAAGTACGCATGCGCTTCATTTCTTTCTACATCCCTTCTACGGCGTCAACGATTGGCCGGGGTTTGTAGAGACAAAATAAAGGTTAAGTTACGACTAAATATTTATAAACAGTGTCAAAATCTTATTAAGATTAAGACTAAGGTCAAGGTTAAGGCTAAGTTAAGACTAAGTTAGGATTAAGATTTTTTTATAAACTCACCATAAATACAAATACTCTTTAGTGAGTCATATGATGAGTCATAAAGATTCATGTGAAACTACAATGTACAAGTGCGAAGTCTGCCACCACGAAACAAAAAGAAAAGGCGATCTCAAGGCCCACATGATAATTCACATGGACCCTGCGAATGTGAAACTCTTCTACTGCGCCCACTGCCCTTACTGGACCAGGCGGAAGTGCGATCTTAAACAACACGTCATCATTCATCAAGCGTTCTTGTACAAGTGTCCCGACTGTAATTTCCAGACTAACAACAAGTTCTATCTTGATAAAAAACATTCCCTTCATCACAAAGACGAAGCAGAAGTCACGATATATAAATGCGAATTTTGCTTGTACGAAACGAAATTTAAACTTTTGTTCAAGAGGCACTCACTCATCCACCAGGACCAAGCCCAGCGGCAGGAGTATCACTGCAACTGGTGTGACTTTACTACCAAAAACAAGAACGGGTTAAAGAGACATATGATCTTGCTACACACATGCCCGTCAGAGATAGAGATGTACTGTTGCGACAAGTGTGAATTCAAATCGAAAACTAAAGCCGGACTAAGGTCTCATATACAAGTCAAGCATATGGTGACAGAGCTGAAATATATGTGTGCCCATTGTCCGTTCAAAACCAAACATAGAAGTTATATAAGAAACCATCTGGTATTACACCAGGATCCTTCAAGGGTGAGGATGTACCATTGCGAGTATTGTGACTATAAATCAGTCCGCAAAGCAAGCGTCAAGGGTCACATGTTAGTTCACACGAAAAAGGAAAACGTCCAGCTGAAAATGGAGGTTGTGAAGACGGAGGTTGAAATTGGTGAGTGAGTTCGTGTAACTTTTCTGGTAAAATTTTTTTTGTCTGTGATATTACAACAACAAAGTGCCACACCAAAGCATTTTACGCCAAAATCTTGAAAGTTGTTATTGTTTACGTTGACTGAGAAAGCTATTAACTCACCGTTACCTGCCTTACAGTTTGTGATATAAGTAGGGTAAATATACCGGTTTTCGGCCATTTAGTGGTGTCTTTTTAACTAAACAGTTTATTATTTTAGACACTTAAACTGTATTTTTTAGCAAGAGTAAAATAAATAATATAATATTACAATGATATTTTAAAATAATATTGACGAAATTCTCAATTCTCTGCCACCATGTGCCTGTTTTCGGCCAGCATTTGACCTTTTGTGGGCCGTATGGCCGAAAAAAGGGAATTTTTGGAACATCTAGAAGTCCAATTTTTTAATTATTAAGCATTGCCCTAACTTACTAAGTAGTATTGTTTTGCCCTACCTACATAAATAATATAGTAGGCAAAAATTGATATGCTAGGAAATAACTGATGCAAGGTTCAAATATAAAAAAGAGTAGGTAAGAATGTAAAAAAAACATCATTTACTTTTAACCAAGTTACTTTAGTGTGCATATTATAACAAATAAAATTGTAAAAAATAAAAGTCTTATTCTTTGGTATTTAAAAACAAAAAACCATTTCAGGTTCAGGTGGTACCAATTTGGGCATAGTCACAGCCTATATTTTTTCTGCTTTTTTCTCGGTATTGCTTTGAAGTTCGTTCGTTTTTTCTCTAGAGGACAAAAGATTGTATCTTCTTTTTTGGTGTTTTTTTAATAATAATAATATTTATTTGTCCTTTGTGGTGACATTTAAAAATGTATAGGATATCTCATAAACACAGTATACAGGGTGTTTATTAATTGAATGCCGATACTTAAGGGTGTGAATCCTTGGGTCATTTTAAGAAGAAAACTTAATATCAACATATGTCCTATACCTCTTAATTTTTGAGCTACAGGGTGTTACAGTTTTAAGAAAAAAATTACTTTTTTAGTATAACTTTTTTATCACTCCAAAAATCTCCATTTATACAACAAATTCGGTCCCTAGACTTACTCTCGTACGACGCACTATTTTCACGTAAAAAAATGAAAACCAAAAAAGTTTTTTCCCCAAGTTCATTGAGACTGCTTTTGATACTTTGTTGTCATTTTGTAGACACCCACCATGCGTGGAAACACTTTTTTTAGGACAAAAATTAATTTTCTACTTTAACCAGTGACCTCCACGTAGGCATAATATTAAATGTTTGAATAGAAAAAAACGGTACGCCTCTGATTTCATCCTGTATAAAGTGAGTTATATCAAAAATCCGAGCAAAAATCAAAATACTAAGAATCAATTTCAGAAGTTGTTGTTCTTGTACCAGACTCTCGAATTGTTGCTGCTAAGTTATTAATCGCATCAAATTCTCTTTCCTTAAATCTTTTTTCATCTTCTCAAATTTCCTTTTCTCTTTGGTTTTTTAAATAAAGATACTCGGGCAAAGATATTTTCTTATCATGTTTTCTAGATAGAAAAGACCCGATAGATGAAGAGGGTGTTGCTGCAGCTGTTTTTATCCTTTTAGGGGTTGCTTCTACGGTGCCGCTCTCACTCTCTTCTTCACCTTCACTGTTTATCTCTGTTGATTTATTTGACGATGTTTTCATTTCTAGGCAGGGATGTTGACAATATATTCATCGGGGGACAAGTAGAAGCTTTATGCCCTAGGGCAGTGTCAAATAATTCAAAATATTCCCGGGTAATTGTTGACTCCACTCTTTTTTAATCGTTTATCTTTATTATGTTTGTAAGTTTGCAATAGGTTCCTGTATTTTCCATGGCAATCGTCCCACTTAACATTATATTTTCCTATTTCTAACATTTTGTTTGACACTTGTATCCATAGCTTGCTAATTTTACACTTCGGTTTCTCAAATTCATCCTGCATTGAAAACCTAATATCTAATAATAATTTGATGCTCTCTGAGGTCCATTTAAATTTTTGATGGCAACATGTGCTGGGCTTATTTATTAGGCTAGAGCTCATTGAATCTTGTGATTCTTGTGATATGTTCAAGAGTATGTCCATTGTGTCGGTGGCTCGTTTGAATTTATCTCGTTTTCCTTAAGGATTCTCTCAAATTCCAATTTTTCTCCAAGATCTTTATATAAGGCTGCCAACTTTTAAAATAACAAATGCGGGACAGCAGGAGCAATATTCGCTTCTTCGCCATTACATGTAAACTTGTATAATAGGGTTAGGGTTGTCCACCCCTTGGGCCATCAAATTTTTTGTCTTTAATTTAATAATTGAATAGAACAACAAACGTAAAATTTATTTAAAGGAAATGAATTTAAATACAAATAAATTTAAACAAAAAATATTTTATTTATTTTTAAAATCATATTTCTCAACTCCATGAAATTTCCTGACAATTTCTGGGTTTTGATTTAATGTCTCCAGGAACTGTTCACACTTTCCCATATTGTACTTCACATGCAACATTGCACGCACCGTCTCCACCTTCATATTGGTTTTCTGATGTCCATAATGCATTCATTAATGAGAAAATGCGCTCTGTTGGGGCGTTAGTACCTGGCAAACAAAATATGTACTGCACAAGCAGTAAGCAGTTGTGAAAGGAATTGAATTTTCTTCAAAATGACTAAAACCTGCAGCCATCTTTGCTCTGGATTTAATTGATTTTCTGTCCAGGTACGTCTCAAATTTTCATCAGCGTATTTCTTAATAAAAGATATTTCATCAAATAAATCACCTTCCGAAATTTTATTATATTCTGTTTGTTTGATATTTTCCATATAAAATTCCAAAGTGACCTGGACATCATCCCATAATATGGGTTTACTCAGTTGAATCCAAGTAAACTTTTGTAAATCTTGGTATTGATAGGAATACTTATCCAAGTACTGAACAATGTTGGCATAGAAATTTCGTGCATGGCCCATAAAATAATTTCTAACGATGTGGCCATCCTCTTCTAGTTTTTTTAAGTCACTTCTTATTGTTAATGGTATATATTCCTCATCCAACCGATTTGAAAATTTTAACTTTAAATCAAAAATTGTCTGAGATACATCCAAGAAGCTTTTACTATCGCCTTCCATAATCTTAACGGCATCTTGGACTATTGAAGCGTTGGTATGTACAAAATTTAACCATAACTCCGAACACTCATCAGAAAAAAAATTAGTTATTACCACAGGACATTTTTCTTGGGATAGGAAATATGATTTCAGTGGTTTATACATCTGCAAAATTCGTTCCACAGCGGGTAATAGAGCCAGCCATCTTGTCTTACTATACCCCAACATCTTCTTATATTGAACTTCAACATCGTCGCAGAATGTTTTGAGCTCTTCAACACGGACAGTAAAAATGTAGAAATAGGAATAAATTTTGTTAACGATATGCTCTATGTCAACTGGCAAAAGATCACACGCTGTTTGTACAGCATTATGAGCAATATGAGCAGAGCATCCCACGCCTACAATTTTTCTTCCCAAACTCTCTTGCAGTTTAAAAAAAACGTTACTGACACCTTTGCAGAAACACCTCCAAAGTTTGTGTTTGCATTATCCGCACAAAATCCAACTAATTTTCTGTAAGATTATGCTTGAAATAATCTGGACTACTGAATTGCTTATAATGTCTGAGGTTTCGCCGGGCAAATTGACAAAATCTAACAACTTAATGTTTACTCCTGTTTTTGGGTGGAAATATCTAACTAAAGTTGGGAACAGCTTGACGTCATTATGGTTCGAGGCATCTGAAAATAGACTCACAAATGGCACTTCTTGGAGTTCTTTTCGAATTAGTTCTTGAGAATATGGCGCAATTACATTTTTCACAATCGCTTCGCATTTCGTTTTCCCGCAAGAAAATTTCTTATCAAAAGTTTTCTGAATTAATTTTGATGTGCATTCCATGGAATTAAAACTCTGATTATGAAAAATTGTATGAAAGGCCCACAAACCTTCAGCTTTAGCTAATTCCTCTTCCTTTTCGCCATACTTCTCCTGACGAAAGTAATCCGTAAGTTGCGAAGATGTACACGCAGCACTTAACATTTTTTTGTGTTTTTCTGAAGACAAGTGCCGTTGTATATCATTTCTTCCTCCGTGCGCAATAGAAAAGGTATTGTTACATTTGGTACAAAAAACATCTGATGAGGTATTGGTACTATTGCCCTTTTTTAAGAAAGGGAACTGTTTTTGCAGATCATCGGAAAACTTACATAAACGCTTCTTAAACTCTTTAACTTTAGGCGGCATTCTAATAGTAATAAAACAACTCAGTCCTCAGTTGTACGTACTCATTAAATTAAAACTAAAACGCAAATTCGAACTTCGGGCACGCAACACGTAACGTAACACGCGATTATGCTCCGCTCCCTCTGTAACGTGTAACGCGATTACCATAGAGAAAAATAGGTATATATGGCGATTACCGAAAAACTATAACGTCACGCCCTTAGCGTCACCTGATTGTGATCGTACTTGTTCGGCTTATTCGGGCGCAGTCGTCTCCCAAATCGGGCTGGGCAAGATCCATCGATATTTCTTAATGTCGATAACTGGTGCATATATGATGCTTTGCATAAGGATATATTCATTCCGGGACTTGCGGGACAGATTTAACAAATTCGGGACGATTTTAGGTAACATTTTAGAGGCGGGACAATTCTAAAGAATCCGGGACTGTCCCGCAAGATCCGGGACGGTTGGCAGCCTTATCTTTATACTTTTGTGGATCTGCAAAAAAGAACATTTCCCATGAAAACACCTATTCACCTAAGAATTGATAAAATTTGAGTTATAAAAACATAAATTGACTTCCTATAATAGCAACACAATTTTTTGTTTGACACCCAGAAATCCTAATTTACCAACCTGCAGATATTTCCTCAATTTCTTCTGATGTCAGTTTAATTGAATATGACAAATTATTGTAGATCCACAGCTTCCTGGTTCTCCATTTTTTATGAATTAGTGTCTATAATAAGCATTAACAGAACCAAAATCACTTTTTAATATATATATTTTAATTTTTTTAAAAGCACCAGCGTAATCACACAAATTTTCTGGTGGGACTTGGTTGCAGCAGATGGAATCCACCATACATTCACTAGTAATTTAAAAACGCGGTGTGGGAGCCACCATGGATAAAAAAAACGCTTAGATGGCATCATGTTTTCACCTGGTGAATGTCTGGTGGAAAAAAGAACGCGCCCATATGCGCATCATTGCGCAGTAAAGGGTTAAAAGTGACGAACACTTACTGTCAAATGCTTATTATATTAAGGGCGTGTACCGTAATTTAACAAATGTTACCGTGGTTATTTACGGTAACTGAAATTTGGAGATGAATAGAGGGAAGGTAAACTCCACAAAACGATTTACGGGACGCTGAACCGGAGTTCTGGTTAAATTATTTGAATTACGGTACATGCCCTAAGACTATTTAACTATTTTCATTTATTCAAATTGTTATAGTGTTTGCAATAGATACCTTATCACTCGGTTTTCGATCAAAATTACTGTAGTTATCATTAAATTGTTTATAAATCACAATCAACAGACGCCTATAAGAAACATGCAACTTTGCATAAAATTTGTTTAGTTTGCGTCCTAAGACCTACCACAACAAAATGGCGGTGATGACGTTGCACTAATGGACCTGTATATCATAGTAGCAATCATCTCTATTCTCTAGATTTGTATTTACAATTGTCACTCCTATGTAGATAAATCGAACCAAAATGGCTGCCATTGCGGTTACCTTTTCTAGTCGTTCCTCATTGCCACATGTAGTAGGTAATAGCTATCCGGTTTAATTTGATCTGTTAAGGAAGCTATCCATATTCACCAAAATATCAAAAATTATGAAATACCTAAAAGTTAACTGCACTTTATTGTATTATTACTGTCTAGCCTTGAATCTGTCAAATTTTCTCTTGTTTCTCATTGCCTTGTCAATATTTAAACAAACAGCAAAATTTTGATTTATTTCTTAAATTTTCAATGGTATTAAAGATACCTACCTGTGCTTTAGAATTTCCCGCACTACAATGAAAATGATGTTTCTAGTTTTATTAAAGTTTATAAAATAAAAGGCTTGTTTTGATTCTGAATTATTTGAATGGTTCTAAAACGGTTCTAAATAGTTAACCAATATTATTATTCTAATTAATGAAATTATCATCTTTAGAACAGCTCTAGAACTGTTCGCTATTTAAACCAAATGAGCCTAAAAAAATTTAAATAAATTATTTGTGTTCTGTGCTGTAGTCTATGGCCACGGTCTATATTTAGGTTAATTAAGAGACCGTGGTCTGTGGTGAACTATTCTTCCTGTAATCTGTGGACTCTGGACTGTAGTAAAGTGAAAATATCTTCAACAGCTTTAAAAAGTTTATTTAGTTTATTATTTTTTATTTTACCTAGAAAAATGATTTACAAGTTTTTATTATAAGAATCATTTGGTGAGTTAATAGCTTCTACAGTAATATTGGTTTTTGGTTCATAAATTAGTAAAGATTTTACTATTTGTGTAGTAAATTTGGTGGCAATGTTTTGATATTTTTTCCAATATAAAAACATATTTTTACTAATAACACATACATTTAGAGACGAGTAAATGTTTTGCAGTTTATATGTGATATTTCTAATCCAGATGTTGTGTTCGTTTGAACATCAGCCTTCTTGAATTCTATGTTTCATGTGTCTAATTAATTATTTATTGTTGTAGATTTGTTCTGAAAAAGAAATTCTTAAATAAAAATGATTGAGGAGAATGATGCGAATATGGCTGGGGTATCGACAGAAAACCAGTCTGAGCTACAGAACGACAATTCAAAATCGGAAAATAAGTCTGATCCTGACAAGACATTCCAATGTGCAAAATGCAGCTATTCGGCGAAATACAAATCCTCTTTAGTGAGTCATATGATGAGTCATAGAGATTCATGTGAAACTACAATGTACAAGTGCGAAGTATGCCAGCACGAAACAAAAAGAAAAGCCGATCTTAGAGCCCACATGATAATTCACATGGACCCTGCGGATGTGAAACTCTTCTACTGCGCCCACTGCCCTTACTGGACCAGGCGGAAGTGCGATCTTAAACAACACGTCATCATTCATCAAACGTTCTTGTACAAGTGTCCCGACTGTAACTTCCAGACTAACAACAAGTTGTATCTTGATAAAAAACATTCCCTTCATCACAAAGACGAATCAGAAGTCACGATATATAAATGTGAATTTTGCTTGTACGAAACAAAATTTAAACTTTTGTTCAAGAGGCACTCACTCGTCCACCAGGACCAAGCCCAGCGGAAGGAGTACCACTGCAACTGGTGTGACTTTACTACCAAAAACAAGAACGGGTTAAAGAACCATATGTTATTGCTACACACATGCCCGTCAGAGATAGAGATGTACCGTTGCGACAAATGTGAATTCAAATCGAAAACTAAAGCCGGGCTAAGGTGTCATATACAAGTCAAGCATATGGTGACAGAGCTGAAATATATGTGTGCCCATTGTCCGTTCAAAACCAAACATAGAAATTGTATAAAAAAACATCTGGTATTACACCAGGATCCTTCAAGAGTGAGGATGTACCATTGCGAGTATTGTGACTATAAATCAGTTCGCAAAGGAAATGTCAAGGATCATATGTCAGTTCACACGAAAAAGGAAAACGTCCAGCTGAAAATAAAGTTTGTGAAAACGGAGGGTAAAGTTGATGAATGAGTTTGTGTAACTTTTCTGGTAACATTTTATTTGTCTGTGATGTTACAACAACAAAGTGCCACACCAAAGCATTTTACGCCAAAATCTTGAAAGTTGTTATTGAATACGTTGACTGAGAAAGCTATTAACTCTGTTACCTGCCTTACAGTTTGTGATATAAGTAGGGTCGAGAGGTGTTTCGCGTACGACAGTGGTGTACAAAATAGCAGCAGTGAATACGGCAGTTAAGGCAATGCCGTGAGCAATGTTTGCATTGATTAGGTAGCTGAAGGCATTCAATAGGTAGTGAACGGCAGTGGACGGTATTGTCAGCAGTGCTTTAGGCAGTTACAGCAGTGACACCACAATTGTCGGAAATTATCGCAGTTTTGCGGCATTAAACTAGTAAATAACGGTAGTGATATACAGGGTGTCCGGAAATGATGAGCAAAAAATTCAAGGGATAATTCTAGACCGAAAATAAAAGATACCTCTTTCTATAACATTTTTTCAAAACTGATTATTAATGGAGTTACAGGGTGTTAAAGTTAAAATTTTATTTTCGATATTTGTAAATAATTTTTTAAGGAATCCAAATATTTACATAAAATTTGTAAATCTGGGGTTTTTGCGGACGAGAAATTCAAATATGTTTCTAATTTTGACGTCACTAGTACTTGTGGCACACCATGTTTCTTTTAAAATGGTAGAAAAATGTGTAAAACACCCTAGTCAGAAGATGGCCAGGTTCATTAAAAAAAATCTATACTTACCGTGTTTTCGAAAAGTAACAAATAAATTCATTATTATTAAAATTGAGAAGTTTTCGAAAAAATCCCCTGGAACGTCTATTTTGTTTTTTAAAAAGGCACTTTTTGACAGACGACCCATATTTATGACATCATTGTTCAAGATATGACATCGACAATTTTTTTAAATAGCAACTACCATGCCATTTGAAAGAGTGTGTTATTCTACATACATACATACATCATGAAAAATTATGGTGTTACATAACAAAAAATACAAGAAAATAATGTTTGAAGATTTTAAAATTTAATTTTCACAATACTGAAAATGATAATGATTATGTAAAAAATCGACTAAATTAAAGGTTCAAATTGTGCATTGTTGGCTGCCTAACAGTAGCCAAGACGGTTAATAAATTCTTTTTGGACATTATCAATAACTTCAGGAGATATATGATGTATCTTGTGACGAATTCTTGCTTTTAAATCATCTAAATTAACCGGTCTAGTAACGTATACTTTACTTTTTAAGTATCCCCACAAGAAATAATTTAGGGGTGTCAAATCAGGCGATCTGACTGGCCGCTCAATCGGCCCCCTTCTCCCTATTCAACGATTTGGGAACAGCTCATCTAAATAAGCACAAACAGGTATCTTCAAACATTATTTTCTTGAAATTTTTGTTATGTAACACCATAATTTTTCATGATGTATGTATGTAGAATGACACGGTCTGTCAAATGGTATGGTCAAAATTGGGGGTTGCTATTTAAAAATATTGTCGATGACATCATATCTCGAACAACGATGACGTCACAAATATGGGTCGTATGTAAAAAAGTGCCTTTTTAAAAACAAAATCGACGTGCCAGGGGATTTTTTCAAAAACTTCTCATTTTCAAAAATAATGAATTTTTCCGTTACTTTTCGAAAGCACTGTAGGGGAGAGTTACCTTGAACCAGATACTTTTTTCTTTTGAACTATAACATGATATTTCTTTAAAAAATTAATCAGTTGTTTGACGCATACTAACGACATCAAGTTGAAAGAACTGTGGACCTAATTCATATTGATAAAAATCGTGTTTTACTGTGTGAAATTCTAAATTATTTTTTTCAAGAAGTGTGTCCATTTCATGAGCAAAGTTCCGTGAAATGGACAATAATGTATTGCAAAACAAAAACCCAAAAATATTATGTATTATTATTTATTTGCTTAAAAACAATTTTTACAAAAGTAATGTAGATTTCCTGTTACTCCACATGACCTATGGACGTAGTTATGCAGAAACCTACCAACCAACAAAATCTGTATTAGAAGAAAATCTATGATAAAGATTCTGAAATAAAATTGTTATCAGATTGTTACCAAAGCAAGACTTGGTATCAAGTATTTTTATCATGTAAATAGGTATTCGCATACTTTAGGAGGTGAAAAATTTGTTTTTCTTTTTTGAAAAATTCATAAAATTTTGTGGGTTGGCAGCTTTCTGCAAATTTAATAATAATTTTAAATTAATACAAACAAGGCTTGAGAGGAAGAACTTTTATTTATAAAAAATTCCAGATTTTAAAATATTAAGCAACTTCATCCTCAACTTCAAAATCAAGACCATTTACATTGAATCCATCGTCTTCTTCAATATCAGTATCTCCCTTTAAATTGGAGTAACAATCAAGGCAGTCTGACGGGATGAGATGCATAATTTCTTGTATATTTTTCAGTTTCTTTTCGGCTATACTTTTGCCATTAGGCCAGAGAGCAAGATCTCGAAAAATACTTTCATCGGTATCTAGGCCCTTTCGGTTTACTTTTTTTTAATATTAATTTCTTCATTTGGCGCATCTAGATCGTTTTGCTGAATTATTATAAAAAACCGTTTATTTTTTTCTAGCCGTATAGATCAAATTTTAAACCAATTAAGTTTCTTGCCTTCCACCGTTGTTTTTCTGTTAACAATTTTTTTTTTCAATGTTTTGTATGGAGAAAAACTCATCGCATTTCATTTCATTGACAATAAGAGGTTTCTTTTTTCTACATGTACGCATGATATTCATATATTCAGACGGTGTATACAATCTCTGTTGGTGTTTTAAAGCGGATTCTATGTTGGAAAATCAGAATCGTTTGGTAAAAAACTATGACCTGCATATAAGAATTTAAGAGTTATATCGTTTAAATTTGGAAAAGAATGCAAAATGGATTTTAATAAAAGTGTAAGCTTAATATTTCTGTTTTGGCCCCCACATGAGTCGCTCCAAAGTATAAGATGTCGAACATTAGGAGATACATATGTTTTAACATGTTTAAGCAGACATGACCCAACTTCCTGAGCTCCTATTCCTGCAACGCCTTCTGCCCAAACATAACAATATCCTCTATTTTCTGTTCCTATGATGAATTCATGCATACTATAGATTATGTTTTTGGTTATGAAGAATGTAAAAACAATTTCTGTCAGGCAACAGACACAATCTTTGTGAACATTTTTGGCAAAACACCGATGTTTGTCCCTTAGTACATAGTTTACATCTTCCTTTGGAGGTGAAAGTCGGAAAGTGTTTATCATATCTTATGTCTGCATTTGGCCGTGGCTCAGACGGATTACGAATGACTTTCAATGGTGTTCTAGGTTCCGAAGTGGGATTGCGTTTATCTCGTCCAAATTGAATGAGGGATTGAGCAATTGAGTGCCTAAATTTTCTTAACGGCATTATACGTCTTTTTGGAGTGTTCTTCGGCAAATGACACTTATAAAGTACCCAAGCATTATTTATGCATATGTCGATTATTTGCGAAACGATGTCCTTTTAATTCAGTCCTATACAAGGCAATTAACATGTTTGCTAAATCAACACCTCCCATATGAGCATTATAATGCTTTATAATTTCTGGACAAGGCACTGGTTCTCTTTTCTTTGAATTTTTATTATATCGATTTATCTGTCCCACAGGATAGGAATCTACGTAACTACTAGCAACCGTTACACATTTATTGTCTAACCATTTTATGACACAAACTTTGTTTTCATGGCACACAACTTGAGAAGAGAATCCTCTATCTTTTTTTTGAAGTTGCTTATCAGTGTCCAAATTCTCGTTTGCCCCACGTAAACGATTGCTCCTGATGGTTCCCAGTGAAAAAATTTCATATTCTTCACAAAGTATTTTAATCAATTCGAAACTTGTAAAAAAATTGTCAAAGTATACCACGCTGCAAGCTGGATCTTTTATACTTTTGCAGAGAGCTAGAACAACTTTAGCGCCCAAACCCATATCCTCTTCATTTTCTGAAAAACTGGTGTATCGAAATGTGTCCTCCCCGCCATTAAAATTTATTACTTTTCATAGACATTAACACTCCCTGTTTCTACCTTCTTCTAGAGAATGCTTGGGTAACAGTCCTAAAATATCAGATCTGGGAACAGTGGAAATGTCATTTTCAATGTACTCAAACATAGTTTTTTCCCTATTTATGCTTTTCAAACACTGGATTTCTATTTCATTCGCCACAGCTAGACGTACAGTTGCAACATATTTATACACAGTCGATCTTCTTTTGCCATGGGCAATAAATTTAACCAGTATAAAATCGCCCTGTTTCAATGTTTTTCCTAACGGCATAATTGTTGCTTCTTCTATATCTGAAGAACTGCCACTGCTGTCGGATGCTAAAGCCATTTCATCTTCTGACGAACTTGATGATAACTTTTTTTCTTTTATTTTTCCCGTCTTTTTCTGGAAAGTGTTTTTTGTTTTCTTTGACGCTTCTCGAGACGTTGTTGTTGTCTTTCTTTTTTTCTCTTCATTTATTCGTTTTTCGTTTCCTTTCTGCTCGTAGTAAGCTACCCATGTATCGGAGGTAACTACGCTGGGTGTATATTCCTTTCTTCATTTCATGTGTTTTGGACTTTTTATTGGCTCTGGCCAAGGTAGTAGGTTTTGAAATGCTGGTGCTACATTCCTAGGTGTAAATAAAATATTTCGTTTGACGGATTCTATTTTAGACGTTGTTGTCGTGGGAGTTGATAAAGACGGGCCTTGAACAAGTTCAGGTGAATGAACATCTTTAGATGTAGAAGGTACTGGAGATCCTTGAGAAGACGGGCCTTGAATAGGTTTGGGTGAATGAACATCTTTAGATGTGGAAGGTACTGGAGATCCATCAGAAGGAGTTGGATTTAAGGACGGTGTAAAAACATTTTCGGAATCATGTTGTAAATCTGCCTCGGACTCATCCTGCATGAGTCTATCGTCATCTTCCTTAGATGGATCTTGGGTATGGGGAATGTCATTTGTAATTGACAGCCAGACTTTATACAATTCACATGCTGTTTCAGCACCTTCCCAATCATGACCTCTTCTTTTTGTTAATCTGAACTGCTCCAGCATGTTAATATCAATTTTACTTTCAAAGTATATTAGGTGTCCGTTGACAGCAGACTGGTTATTTACATGCACTTCTCTTCTGAGTATTATTTTGGTAAAATCTACGGAGTCTGGTGTAAATGGATAGAGGCCTGTAGCAGAAAATCCGGATTTTATATTTACCACCATTTTAGGGTTATTCATTATATTGGATAGCAAGCCAGGCACAGCAGCTTTAGTTACTTCTTTGCCGTTGTTATCAAATTTAAATTTTCGTACGGTATCCCTCCAATTTTGTTTCATAGGTCCGAAGACAGCAACGTCTAACGGCTGCAAAATGTGGGTTGCATTGGTGGTAAGAGCAACTAGAATTACCTTATTCTCCCGGCAAAAACGGCTTAAATGCAACGTTAGGTGCGACCTATGTCCGTCAACAAAAACTATTATGGGAAATGTAACCTCCTTCTCCTTCAGAAAAGGCACAAATACATTGGTAAAAATCCTTGTTAGATTATTTAAAACTTTTACTTCATCGCCAAGCGTCCTTTTTACCTCAAACCAATTTCTAATTTTTTCTTCAGTTACCCTACCTCTGTGAATATATTCTGCTTTTTTCCTAGAAATCTCCTTGTGTCTGTTTAAAAATGCATAATACCAGGTTTTCCCTGGGCGTCCATTTACAAACGGAACTTCTAATTTTAATTCGTTCACTAGTTTTTGCACAGAGCTGAGCAAACCATCTTTGTTAATAGGAAAACCCATTTTAGCGCAATCCAAAACCCAATTCACCAGCACTTTCTCGTTATCTTCACCTAAATGTGACGAAAATCCGCAATGCCCAGTTGATTCCATTGGCGATTTTTCCTCTAATTTATTACGTAGTGTAATCCTAGGTACTTTAAATTCTTTACTAGCCCTTAAGACAGGCATTCCCTCACGGACGGCATCCACAGCTTTCTGTATTTTGAAAGGAAGATATTGAAATCTTTTTTTCTTGGGAGTCTTCGGCATATTGCTAAAAAACCAAAATGCCTAACTTAGTAACTGTATAACACACTCGCCTACACAAATCTAACTGATGGCCATAAGTAAAATTTTATATTTTACTTTTGGCCACCATATGGCCATAATGCAGGAATCCTTAATTTTTTGTATCTAATAAAAGTGATGGAAAAAAATATTTTAGGTCTCAACATCTACTTACCTCTCTCTTACTGCAAATATTCAAAAAAAATTAAATTCGTCCCGATGCTTACAGATTAGTTCTTAGCAAAAGAATTAGTAAATGCTTGTACTTATTACACACGCTAACTGTTTATTTTACTGCTCACACCGACCTTGGTTTATTACTTGCAAACTTGTCCAAATATATTGGCACATGCGTATTTACCTCCCCTAACCGTTATTTTTGCTTACATTGTTGCCAAACGCTTAATTTTAGTTCCTAAAGAAACAAGTGACCATAAGTAGTGCCACGACCCTACCTTGCAGTTCTTTGTTGGTATTTTTTCTTCCATCGTATATTTGACAGCTGGTAATTACTTCTGTATTTTTCTTGTGAATTATGATTTCCATGTCAGTCCTCTTTGGTATATCTGTATAAATTTGTCACAAGAACCTGATGGATCAGCTAAAAAATTACACCATATAGCGACATATCCAATTAATAATAATCTAATATTTATTATAATAAAAAGTAAACATGCCTATAACAGTGTATTAACAAACAATTCTACAGAAGATATTGCAAACACGTAAAGAGTATAAATTAATTTTATTTGGGTGAAGTTACTAAATTAATTATTATTGCATTACATATTAAGTAAATATCATTTTTTATTTTTTTATTCTCTTAGAAATGGCATATTGTCACGTAAAACGTGTGTGTGACTCTATAGTAGGGAGTCTGGGACTTCCACCAAATGTCACGGAAAGTGTGACTGTCCTGCACCACCTATGAACATATAAAAATAATACCTCCCTTGTATTCTTAGGATTCGCTTGGCTCCTGCGAGAGGTATAGAAACTCGACCTTTTAATAAATATACAGATTTATTCAATAAACATAACATCCATACTTACAATAAGACCTTTGTGCTGGGGAGAATCTCTTCTAAAGATCAGAGCCAGCCAACGGCTAACCGCCGACCTTTGGCCATGGACTGGCTGGCTTTGGCCCAGTTTCAATAGTATTTATACACATTCGGAAAATGCTGACTCCGACAGAATTATATTATCTATTGAAACTATGGGAACAGCCAGCAAGTCCATCGCTTGGTTCTTAGAGAGAGCAAGAAGGATAGACATAGTTTGGTTTGACAGTAACCTTGCAACTGGAGCTTATTACTAAAACAAATCTTATGTGTTTATGTTTGAGCTTTACAAATGCGCCGTTAGTTAATTAATCCACTTTATTTTGGTATAAATAATAAACTGTGTTATTGAAATACCCAATTATTAATTATATTGATATGATTCGAAATCTTATATAACTACAGTTTAATAGAGAATTTGAGAAACAAAACAAAATGGTGATGGCATGGTAATTTGCTACGTTAGATTGATTGTAATTTGTACTAAGAAATATATCTTTTTGCACATGAAATATACAGGGATGAGTCATATAAAACATTATAAGTACTTGCATCCAGTACGTCAGTAGTTTATGCTTACCTTTCTGTCGTCCATTGTCACAGTATTAGCACTATTAGTATATGGCTTCACACCTACACATGCACATCAGCCATTACTCGACCCTTGTCTGCTGTCTACTTGTCCCCATTGCCCGTGTCTGCCTAATAACATAACATACAAACGGCGTTGCCAGACCTATTTTTTGAAATGTACTAAATATTGTTGAAAAATGTACCAGATTTTAATATTTTGTACTAAAAAAATAAAACCAACAATTTTTTATAATATTATTTTTATATTATTTTTTTAATATTTTTTATAACAATATAGATAACATAATATACCTAAAAAATATATTTTTACCTAAAATAAATTTATTAATAATTTATTGATTTATCAATAAGCGATTTGGCTGGTTTCCATTGAAAGCATGCAAAGTTTTTGCCATTAGCAATGAATTGCAAGTTTCTGGCAAGAGTCGATTACGAACTTTACTCTTAATTAAATTTAAATGAGAAAAAATTCTCTCTGCTGATGCACTGTTGTGTGGCAAAGAAAATAAATTGAACACAAAACTGCATACATTTTTAAAAACCGGTTCTGCAGCAGAATTTTTTAATTTGTTTAATTTGAACCAAAACTCGGTAAATTCAAGGTCTTTTAAGGTGTTTTTTTACATCAGTAGGCAAACTGGATATTTCTCTTGCTTCAGCTGAAATTTCTTCCATATTATCATTTAGTAGATGGGGAAACTGTTTCAATAAAGGCGTAAAAGAGATAGGTTTTTCCAAAAGTTGATTTGGATTAAGTAATTTAAAGTTTTCATATTTTGTTAAATTACTAAATCTATTGCGGATTTGGAGACATAATTCAATATAAAAATTGAGGCAATTGTTATAAAACTGGTTTAAATTTGCTTTTTTAAAATTATATTTTTTTATAAGCATTTCAACTTTTATTCCCAAGTACACTTCATTATTTGGTAAGTATTCATACACATTTAATGGGTTTAGTTTTAAAATATTGGTTTTATCAACGTATTGATGTTTTTACCACGTTTTCGCGACCAGCCACGTGACGGATGTCGGTCGTGAACTGGCTAATAAAGTCTAGATAGCGGAACTGTCGCGGTGTGCACTGACTCGACTTTTTCGCAAAGGCATATGTTAGAGGCTTGTGGTCGGTGTAAATGACGAATGTTCTTGCCTCTATCATATGGCGGAAGTACTTTACTGCTTCATAAATCGCTAAAAGTTCGCGATCGTAAGCAGAGTATTTGCATTGAGCCGGGTTGAGTTTTTCGAAAAGTATCCTAGCGGCTCCCAGTTGTCCTCACTATTTTGTTGTAAAACTGCACCAACTGCAAAATCTGAGGCGTCACACACTAGAGTAATCTGCGCATTTACTTCGGGATGCGCAAGTAAAGCTGCACGTGCTAAACTCGATTTAGCGGCATCAAAAGCACTTGTCGCGGTTTCCGTCCAATTTATTGCTGCGTTAGCCTTGTTGGTTCCTTTTAGCAGGTCATTTAAGGGCGCCTGGACACTTGCTGCGTTGGGCACAAACCGACGGTAAAAGTTTAGGGCACCAAGAAACTGTCGTAATTGTTTTATTGTCGTAGGCAGCGGGTAGTCTTTTATTGCCTCGACCTTTTCAGGAGCGGACGCGTGCCGTCACTGTTTACTAGGTAACCGAGGAATTTGACCTGATTTTGTCCGAAAACGCACTTGCCGGGATTTACAACCACGCCGTAGTTTCGCAATCGTTGAAACAATACTTCCAGGTGACGCAGGTGTTCCTCTTCGGACGATGAAGCTACGATGATGTCATCGATGTATGCATAACAGAAATCCAGGTCTCGTAATACTTCGTCGATGAATCGCTGGAAGGTCTGGGCTGCATTGCGTAAACCAAACGTCATTCGCGTAAATTCGAACATACCGAAAGGTGTTGTTATCGCGGTCTTGGGAATATCCTCTTCTGCAACGGGGATTTGATGAAATGCGCGAATCAGGTCGATGGTCGAAAATATTTTTCTACCTCGAAGTGATTGCGCGAAATCCTGAATGTGACGCACAGGGTAAAGGTCGGGACGCGTTCTCGCGTTAAGTCTGCGATAATCGCCACACGGTCGCCATTCTTCACCCTTTTTTGGCACGAGATGTAAGGATGACGCCCACGCACTGCCTGACGGACGAGCGATGCCTAATTTGAGCAAAGCGTCGAACTCTTTTTCGCTGGTCGTAATTTGTCAGACGCTAGTCTACGCGGTTTTTCAGCGACAGGGGACCAGGTGTCGTTTCGATGTAGTGCCTGGTTTGATGCTGCACAGCCGCGG